>CM064900.1:21567286-23031036 GCA_030347415.2 Decapterus maruadsi | reverse complement strand
AAAAAACTTTCCTGGACCTGTTCCGAGTATTTCACCTCTGTAATCTCTCTTGGGCTACATTAGACAGCCATTAACTCACTAAATGCGATTTATGGTGAGCCATGTCAGGCGGATGATACATATGAGATTTATTTATCAGGCAGCAGTCTTAATTAATGTGCTCCTGAGCAAAGATGTCACATCTTGGAGTAAACCAAAGCTAATAAGATGCAGAATTATGGAAATGATTGATTTGCTCCCCAAAGTTAAACTAAGTTTTCTTTTCTTCTGCTTTTCAAAGAAAGTGAACTTTTCAAACAGGAAGCTCCTTTCTTGACTCAGCTGTCCTGAAAAGTAAAAGAGGGCGTTGTCAAGTGATCCATGTTAGTATTTAATTAACAGGAGCACGCTAAGAGGGCCCACCATAGCAGATGGTCAACAGACAGAGCCCAGACATACTCGCTCATTCATGCAGCGCACGCCTCTGAATTGACAGTAGTGTACATGGGAGGGGGGAGAGGGGAGTGGATGGGACAGTCAGGAGGGGAAGATAAGAGCCAGTCAGAGGAGGGCGAGTCTGGGCTTGACTGGTGAGACAGGCAAGAAAATTGTGGGGTAAAAAAACGGAGGTGAAACTCAGGGAACAAAAAGTCTACATGAAAGCAGCATGAAGCAAGTGTTACAAGCAGATAGGCTATATAAATCTTTAAAACTAATGTTTTGGTGAAAGCAGTCAAGAATTTAAGTACAGAGCCAGTTCCCTATGATTGTGAGTTTATGAGGATAAAATGTGAGTCACATTTTTAACCATTAAAGGGATACGGCAACATTTTTTTTTCTGTGTCTTGCCTCACTCCCGAGTCCATGACAAGCAGATAGACACCATTCTTTTCAACTGTGCGGGCAGTAACAAGGGAGATACGGGCAGAGCTGGCGCACCCCTAATTAGCTTAGCTCCAACGCTGGAAGTGTATAGGTAGTGTTAGCCTGCCTCCGCCTAAAGTCATCAGAAACTCTTCAGCAACTCTGAACAGAACTCTGAAAACTCTCCAGTAAGGCATCTTGAGTGGTCAAATGCCGGTAACGGGACGAGATCGGTCAAAATGGAGGATTCAAGCAAAGATGGTTTATTTTGGTTCAAGCTAGCTATATCGAGGGTAGGTTAGCTTCCTAAAAATGTTTGAAATTCTATAAAGTTTTCTGTTTTACAGAGTTTAGAGCTGAAAAATGAAATCAGCTTGTCACCAAATTTGATTTTAAACAGCTGGATTTAGACAAATGAACAACACACTGCTGATCTAACACTTTCTCACCTAAAAATGTTTGAAATTCCAGTGTTTGAGCTAGGAAGGCTAACAGCGGTACTTCCAGCACCAGCTCTGCCCGTATCTCCCTTGTTAGGCTACTGCACGCAGAGTCGAAAGGATGGTGTCTATCTGCTGACTCGGAAGTGAGGCAAGACAGGAAAAAAATATGTTGGCATATCCCTTTAAAACTCATGTTTGACATTGTTTTGGTGAAAGCAGTCTAGAATTGAACAGAGCCAGTTCCCTATGACTGTGAGATTATGAGGATAATAGACTGTGAGTGACATTTTTAACCATTAAGTGCAATTACATGGGACTGTTTGAACTTAAACTGTCACTTGTCTGATCTCTGAAAACACACCCTGCTGAAAAAGAATGAATTAACCTGCTGTTACAAGAAAAAAAAAAAAAAAGAGGAAGATTGTGCCTCCTGAAGTGTTGGATGGTACCAGGCACCAGAGAGGCGGGTGGTTATAATTTCCAGCCTTTGGCCCGACTCTCAGCTCCTACTCAGTGCTTAGTCATGGATCTCTCTGCATACACGCCAAATAACTCACTAGCTGTGTGATTCTGCCTACACTGCTGATCTGATGCTTACTCCCCCACAGCCTGCATTAGCCCTGCAACGTCTCATTTGTTAAAAGCATCGCACAACAGCAGCAAGGCTACCTTTTTATTTGGTGCTCTTAATTCTGTGTCCTCCGAGCAAGCCAAGAGCCTGCAGTGCAGTCAGTGCACATAATTTATGTTATTTGTGTTAAGAGGTCTTTTGTAGCAGCTCCATCAAATAGTCAATCAGTTTATCAACAGAAAAAAGTTGTTTCAGTCAGTTATTTTTAAAGATTCCCAAATAGAGTTTTTGTGATTTTTAAATTTTAAAAACGAAGTGATTATTGAGTTTGGGTTGATGATCGGTTTTTCAAATGTTGTTCTTCACTTGTTAGACTTTTTTGAGGTTTCTCAAACTTTAAAAAGCATTGAACTTACTGTAGTGATTGAATGCATCTTGTGTTAACTAAGAAAAGGATTCTGTAGAAAAACGCATTCATATTTCGAGAAGTAACAGCAAAATCTTGCACCAAAAACATTTCATTACATGTTAATTCCCAGTAGAAAGTTGTTTTGTACAAAGATACCAGTCACCAGAGGATGTGGTGTTTTATCACATTCATCTTTAATGAGTTTATGTTTAGTGTTTTTGACTGTGTTGAAGGAACTGAAAAGACTCTGACTTGATAACTGACCCCTAAATCTGTCTCTTGCAGCATGGGGGCTTACGAAGAGAAGAAGGAAACATGTGGAACCATTTGCCTGAAATACCTCCTCTTCACTTTCAACTTTCTCTTTTGGGTAAGTTTCTTCTTAAGCAGTTGAGTTGAGGCATGTTGCTGAAGTGCTAGTGCCTGTGTTAAGTGCTGTCGCAGCACTGGCATGTGTTTTTCCAAATAATGCAGGCATATCCTACAGCCTTTATTATCTGGTTATGCAACCTACAGTAGGTTTTCTTTCAGTTGTTTTGGTTATTTTGACATGTCATTTTCCAACTAAGTAGCTGAGATCTTGGAAAGAAGTCAAAAAGGGTGAGAACATTCAGACGTGTTTTTTAAACAAACCAAAGCAGCAGGTTAAAGCAGAAGTAAGTGATATATTTGTGTTAATATAAGTCTTAAATAGTTATATCTTCCGACAGCAATCACTTACATAGAGTGTTTGGACCAAAACACGGGTCTGTCAGTCACTCTGCTCTGCTCTGAGCCGAGGAGAAAACATTTATCGTATCCTACAGTTTTTATCCAATGAGGAGAGAGAACGGCATGCAGGGCTGTGTGTGCAGCCAAGGAACGCCGTGAATGTGGCGACGTAGGGACGAGGACTGTTATGGTGCGTTCAAGGAAACTCGTATTTTTCCGACCGTGAAGTGGTACCAGTTCGATCTTTTCACCGGTCGGAAAGTGGCTGTTATAGTGACTTTCACCGGTAAAACAGGTCGGAGAAACACGAGTGGGTTGCCTGGAACGCTACAAAGTCGTAAGTTGTGACTTGAAGCTGTAATTTACGATTTCAAAAGCCTGCCTGGAACGCAGCATTAGCGAAAACGACCGGACCACTTACTTCTGCTTTAATCAAACCTACTGAGATCAGATAAGAAAATAAAGGAGAACAGTGGAATCATTTGCCAAACTCTCCTTTCTGAACATGATGCATCACAATTTGAAGACCTGTTTCACCTTTGAGCGTCTCTATTTACTTTAGTTTTACATTCACTGATTTCCTGTAGCAATTAGTAATAGCACATGTTTTAAGTTCTACCCCAAATGAACAAAGTGGATGAGAAAATCTGGCAAATTTTTCTGGCAGAAATTGTGTTTAATTGGTCTTTACAGCTGTCTGATTATCTGTCATGTTCCCAGATGGCAGCAGTTACTTTGGTGACTGAAATCACAAAAGTAAAACCCAGTTGATAATGAACTGAATGTTCCTGTAAGCTGTGAAAAATCATTCAAACTGGTTTTAACGGTAGGCCTCTGAGTGGATTGGTTCAGGAGCTGAACTGCAGATGTTATCATGTTCCTCAGCCATTTTGGCAGTAAGTAGTTTAATTGTAATAATAAGCTTTGTTTCTATTACACCTTTCAAGATGCAGTTACAAAGTGCTTCACAAACTGAGAGGGAGGGTGAACATTCAAATGAATAAAAAATCAAGTGTGTCCAAGCAAATTTCCATCAGTACAATAAATAGTAATGTTGTGATAGTTTGTATAAATTCAATTCAACCTTTATTCCCACACTGTACAGCCTGCATGACACGATGAAGGGGCCGTTCAATAATGACACTAGTTTCCAATGAAATATTATGTATTCTTCTATGTTAAATATATTATGAAATTCTACTCTTGGAAATTTGCTTGGACAGACTTGAGATTTAAAAACAGTTCATAGATTTTACAACATGAGGATGAGAAAATGTGTGACAACGTTGCACAGTTAAAATGAGACAAAACAGCTGAAAGTTATTTAATTAGTTGATAAGAAACAGACTAAGATTTAACATTAGTAGATCCCAAAGCCTGAGAAAGCACACTATTATGTCTTTAAGAATATTTTAGAAGAGGCTGAGGTGCTGGCCAGTCTAATCTCAACCAGTGACTGAGAACAAACAGAATGGGAGCTGAGGTGTCGGCTTTATGCTTTCCACTGAAAACCAGTTAGACTAAGGTGAGAAAACAAATGTGTCTGCCTCGGTAGATGGTGGAAAGAGTTACGATAAAAGAAGCCAGGGGGATCAACACAGAGGTCTCAGCCATTTATCAGCCTGTACAGTTCAGATGAGGAACAATTCAGAAAACACATCCTGCCCATTTCCTGATGAAGATGAAGAGGCGACGTTTCGTCCCAAGCTGTGCACACAAACACACAGCGTTTTCTTTCCCCACATCACATGAACGCAATGTGTCTTCACACTGATTTAAGAATATTGCGTTGCGTTTTTACACGTGATTAAAAAAAGAAGTAATGGCTGATAAAAGCCTTTGTGAGCCCCTCAACAACACATCTTTATTCAGTCAAGGGAGAAACGTCTGCTACTATTCTGGATCACAGAACCAAAGCGGCAAATGTGGCATTTTTCCACTGAGCACACAGAAGATGCATTCACAGACTAGTTCCTCTAAACTTTCCAGTGTCAAGAACACTGACGGAAAGCACTACCAATAAGTGAGATTTCATAAATTGGATGAGTCTACAGTATATGTGAAATGAGTCTGACATGAGTGTGGCAGTGTCTGTCTCGTTGTCACTCAGTCTGAGCCTGACAATCAGATCTTACTCAGATTGTAAGTCGAGCGGTGCCCAGGCTTCCCTGTGCCAGATGCCAGAGTTACAGCCAAATCAAATCTTTTAACCTTTGCCTTGCAGTTATTTCAATGGTCTTTGTGATTACTCTCGCCAAGCTACACAATCTTACATCATTGCATTCGGAAGTACAGTGTCTCTGCCTCTGGACTAGACCTCAAACAACAAAATGAACTCATTGCAACAGTATCAAGTAATTTCCTGAATGGCAGCTGTTCATTTACCACAGGAGTAACATGTGGTCACAATGTCCTGTTGGTGGAGACACTACATGGAGTCAAAACAGTGACTTGTAGGCTGCGATCAGACACTTTGACACAGGAAACTTTATTAATAAAGAATTGTTCTGGTGATGTCTGTTATTGTAGTGATGTCTTTTTAAATGGAAGTTTAGACTGTGTTTGGCTCATCATCACTGACATGATTTATTTTTTGGTTTTAGGTTAAAATTGATAGTTTTATATTCCACAGACAAACAGAATCAAGTAACAGTTTCTGCAATTCACTCGTAGGTCTACAAGTCAACCAGATGTGTTCTGTATTTCCAAACATAAAACAAATGTTGTAATCTACAAGGTCAAGAGATAACCAGGGAACAATACAGTGCTATTTTTTTTTTAACAAAGTGTATTTCGTAACAGCAGTGTTTGTAATGATGATGTTGTCGCCCCATGAAAAAGTTTATTTTGAGAACATTAAATCTTGTGCACTAAAAACAATAGTGGCATCCAGCTAACTCATGATATTCACTATCAGTTTAATCAGTTACATTTACTCACGATCTGCTTTCTTTTCCCTTTTTCTTGCTTTTTAGTTGGTTAAAGAGTTGCACAAAACAGATTTTCCAAGAAACATAAAAATGTTCCAGTTGTTTCCACCTGCTGCCACCAGGGGGCGCCAAAGTTTGAATCCCTTTTATGCAGCTTTCAATTACTTTTGGACAGGATTCACTAATTCCTGTGGTTCATTCAGTCCTAACAGCAGGTACAGATACAGCAGGCATCATGTTCACCACATGGAGCAGTTACTGCAAAAGCTGAACCACATTCTGCTGCTTAACACTGGTTTGCTGAGCCAGAATCCTAATGCAGGTGGAAAGGGGATTTTCACACAAGTGTGAGACGCTCAATGAGTGAAAAGAGAGAAATGAATGTGTTTTTGAACTGTTGTGTGTTATATTGACAATGTCTAGGTAACATGTAAAAATGATCAACAGTTTCTCAGCCCCAGTATGTAAGTTATTTGGCTTTTTATTAGTAAAAATCTAATATTTCTTTCATAAATGCGTATTTCACTTAAGTGGAATCACACCTGCATACAAATGAAAGCTTTCTCGTACCTTAGAATGAGTTGTTACCATAGACTGTAAAAAGAATGGACGTAGCATCTGTGACGACACCCATTGGTTTGGGGGAGTCTGTTTTGTGCTGCTCCTATGGGGGTTTGAATTGTGCCATGTTGGATTTGACTTGTCATATTTGGAGAGCTGCGTCGGTTAGCCGGCCGAGAACCTGCCCACTAGCCTCGTAGCAGTGGTCTCCGGACCTGTCACTCAACGTTTCCACGCCCTAATTGGCCAGAATCTTGACCTAATAACAGTAAAACGGTAGAGTTAAAAAAAAAATCACCCCCCTCAGAGTGTGTGCGGTGGTAGAAACTATCGGTTGAGACCAAAAAAATAAGATGAACCAGGCTGTAAATATGTTTTTTTAAGCTGTAAAGTCGGCTGTTTTAACATGGGGCTCAATGGAGAGTTGCTCCCTTCTGTTACCAGCCCCCAGTGGAAGCCGAGGGGATTGCAGTTTTTTGAACGCAGAAGTGAGCTTCACTTCTCAGACCAACAACTGCCCCCTTGGTTGTTACAAGTCGTTACAAATATATAAGTGGGCGACGCACCGAACTGAGGCGGCCATGTTGCATCGCCATTTTTTATGTTCAGTGGCAGCGTGACCGTAGGTAACCACGGAAACTCAGTGGAGCTGTCGGCTCAGGGAGAAAGTTTTCCAGGTAGCGCCTGTTAAAACTGTCACCACTGTGTAGTGTGAGGAAGGACGGAGGCACTGATGGTGCATTCAGGTGCAGTCAGGCAGACGGCTGTCGGCAAACCAACCGGGTGTCATTTTTTCTCCACGAGAGAAAGACGGTTGGAAATGATAACTAAACCCAAACATACTGAAGTCAGGAACAGCACTGTAGCAGAGGGTCCTATAACTCCTTACTGTCTGCTCCTGAAATGATCAGTAATTTGCCAGAGTTACTTTGTAACACAGCAACAGGAGGTACAGAGGTTTGCTCATCCTGCTCAACACTGTTGTCCTGTGAGTTTTCTGGGAGTGGCCCAGTCTGGCTCAGTGTCTATAGCTTCAGTGGCCGACGTCTTCATCTCCCTTTTTATAAATTAAATCCACATTAGACAGGTGGTTAGACTGATGGCTTGGCATGATACTGGATTTCTGTTGCAGTGCTGCACCATCTGCTGACTCCACACAGTAATATCATTGATTTCATTTACATCACATCGTCTTTAATAGTTGGCTCGGATACCGCTGAAGATGTTAGAGTATGACAGTAGTTAGACAGAAGCATTGATTTTTATGTTTGGTTTTGATTTAGTCAGTCTGTCCTGTGAAACCATCTCTAAACCTTTTAAAATAGAAGGGTTGCAACTCTTTTATTTATTGATTAATCTGCCACTTATTTTCTCTATTCCTAAAAATGCCCGTCACAGAACATTAGTGTCATCCATGTCAGCAGAAAAGCAGCAAATCTCCTTTGAGGAGCTAAAAATTGGAAAGATTAGCGGTTGCAGATTGATTTTCTGTCAATCAACCAATCAGATTGCTGAGCTGATCAGCTCTGGTCGGCTCATTCACAATTATCTTGCTGCATAAACTCATTCAAGATGAGATCATCTTCTGTGGCAGCGGTGGGTCGTTTTTATCAGTTCACATCCAACCACTAGGTATTAATTTCAGACTCCTCTTTATCACTTTGAAGCCTGTTCGGGTGATAAATAATTGAAACCCCTTTTTGTCAGTCTCAGTTTTTGCCTGTTCGGTGCTGTACTGCTCAGTGTGCTACTGTCACTGCTCAGTGTTGTAGTTAATACAAATAATAATAATTTTGTTTTTCTCACCTGTAAAGTACACGTACTCTGCACTACTGTTTTTTTTCCACTTGTAAAGTACTCGTACTAAAGTAGGATGCTGATCAAAGCGGAATGGAGATGAGAACTGGACTTTGGGAAATATGACTTACGAATACAGACTGATATTTACAAAGATATATGTATGTATGTAGCCTATATGTCAAATAAAAAAAAAGAAATAATAATTATGAATTTAATCAGTACTTTTCTCAGCACAAAGTCACAAAGTGCTTCACACCAGTTTAAAAACAAATTGATTATGTTCATTTTGTCTTCTTGTAGTTTAAAAACAAGGTATAAATAAGGCATCATATGTGTGACAGTGAACATAATAATTAAACAACGTGCAGTTCAAATGCCTGACCAAACAGGTAACTGTTCAGTGTTACACAGTGTGATGTTTCGGCGGCTCACGGTCCTGTCCGTCCTGCTCCTGATCCCACTCTCATCATGTCCTCTCCCAGTTGGCAGGGGGCGTTGTGATGGCGGTGGGCGTTTGGACCTTGGTAGAGAAGAGCGACTACATCAGCCTCCTCTCCTCCAAGACCTACGCCGCCTCCGCCTACATACTGGTCCTGGCTGGAGCCATCGTCATGGTAACAGGCGTGCTGGGCTGCTGTGCCACCTTCAAGGAGCAGAGGAAGCTACTGCGAGTGGTAAGAGATCACGTCAGGCTGGAGAGATAACAGGAGACAAAATGCACAATGAAACCAAACACAGTGAAGAACGAATCTCATTAAGTCGATCTTTAAACCAAAATCATAAACATCTGTAAGTTAAAGACTCCTGTTGTCCTCCTGGGTCAAGGGAGGAAGGACGAAAGGAAGGAAGGAAGGATGAAGGGATAGAAGGAAGGAAGGAAGGAAAAAGGGAATGAAGGAAGGAAGGATAAAAGGATCAAAAAAGAAGGAAGAAGTAAAGACGAAGGGAAGGAAGGAAGGATAAAGGGATATAAGGAAGGAAGGATGAAGAGAAAGAAAGAAGGAAGGAAGGACAAAGGTAATGATGGGAGGAAAGAAGGAAGGGAAAAAGGAAGGAAAGACAAAGGTAATGATGGGAGGAAAGAAGGAAGGGAAAAAGGAAGGAAAGATAGAACAGATTGGGTCAAAAAAGAAGGAAGAAGTAAGGATGAAGGGAAGGAAGGAAGGGAGGCAAAAAGGATTGTGGAAAGAAGGAAGGGAAAAGGAAGGAAAGAAAGATGGAGGGAGGGAACAGACCAGGGGTCTCATTTATAAAACTGTGCGTGGGATCGTTACTAAAAGTGTACGTACGCCCAAAAGCCAAGTTTTGCATGCGCCAAAATATATTCAGATTTGTAAAACGCTGTAAACGCACACTTCTCAGCAAACTTCCCTTTATAAATCACAGAAAATACTTATAAGCCATTATAAAATGCTCTATGATGTGTAATGCTTATTGTTATAAAGCCCTATGATAATTTGAGTGTTTAAATGATAGTTATACACGTTTATAACACATTATAACTATATTTATAATGCATTATTGATGTGGGCATTGTCAGCAAACTACTTACTAACAATTGTAACATATTATAATACCTGATCCTATAAGTCAAGTCATAATGCTTTATAGTGTGTTATGATTGTTATAAAGTATTATGATCATTTATGAGTGTAACTATAGTTATACTATAACTGCATTATAACTCATTATAAGTATGGGTATAATGTGTTATAGAGATAGGAGTCAAATAAAGTGTTGCCAAACAGGGTAAAAATACCAACAATCAGCTGCAAACAGAGGGGTCATGGTCAGTGTGTGTCGTCCTCAGTTGCACTCTGACAAAACAGAAATGGCACTGAAAACAGATCACATACATTGCACTGTACACACTCAATGTACAGACACACACTGCTCAGCTGTTGAGCACCATTTCAACACGGTGAATTTACACAGGCACATATCACTGTGGGTGCAGCTCCAATGATTGTGTGTTGTAAGCTTCACCAGAATGTGTGTCATCTTTAGCATCACCCACGGCACCGTCCTCTTTTCAATTTTCCCTTTTAACTTTTCAGATTAAAAAACAAAAAAAGCAGTGATGTGCATTTTTGGTCAGATTATACATACAGTAAATGCTCTGCCACATTCGTTTCTCATGAATATGAATTTTCTCTTGTTTCTTCACATGAAAAGACTGAAATAAAAAAAAACAACAAACCTAAATATTCTGATACTGAAACTGTGACCCAGATTGTGTTGCAATACCAGAAAACAGCACTGCACCACCCCCACCCCAAAACCACTGCACTGTAAATGAAGTAAATCATGATATTTTAAAAGTGCCGGTAAACTGTACATGTGCTTTTTGGTGCAGTCATGATGAAGCGATCATGTCAGTGGTACAGTAAGAGCTGAAGGTGTTTAATTAGCTCAGGGTTTAATAACCTTGAGATTGCAGCAGTGATTGACGTCAGCACTGAGGGAACGTTGTGGTTACACCTGTGATTATTTTCTCCTGTGTCACTTTGAGCCACCTGTGCTAATGTATCAGTAAAATGAGAGAGTCAGACAACAAATCCAGATTGATAGGAGTATAGACCAGTGGTGTTCTGCTTTGTGGATGACATGGACTCTTCACAGAGACAGGCTCGTCATCATTCTGTATAAAGGTTGCTTTCCATTAAGTTCAGGGCAGAAAGGATTTGTGATCGTATATCTGTTGCTTTCCTCATCATCGAGCATAGAAAGAGAAAACACAGAGCAGCAGCAATTTAAAAACATAATAGAAAAGTCTATAGACGTGTATTTCATAAACGAAGTCTCCAACATGCCCAGATTGTTTCATGTAGCCTATAACACAGTGCTTGTGTGTTGATTGAGATGTGTGCACCATCTCCTGTGTGTTGTGCACTTTTGAAACACTCAGTGCAGCCGGAAGAGCCAGGATTAGGGCGATGAATCACAGTGAAGGAATGAACTTGTCGGCAAGGAGAGATGCTATCGGGATTGTTAGAGGGCGAACATACGGGTGGAGTTGTGAATGGGGGGTGGGGGGTGTGGGGGCAGATTAATTGTTTTCCTGTATGGGGCGATTGCCCGCTACCTGCCGAGAAGACACAAGAGCAGCGGCGATTGGAGACGCTGTCCTGTAACCTAGAGGTCAACAAATCCCAGCAGTGAGACTGAGCAGACTGGTCTGGCCTCAGCGTCACCAGCTGTAAATAAGCTCACTGCAGTGGCTGTGTGATTAAAGGGATACGCCAACAGTGTCTTGCCTCACTCCCAAGTCCATGACCAGCAGATAGACACGTCTCATTACCGACATTTGACCACTCAAGATGCCTTACCAGAGTTTTGTCGGCTCTGAGACGAAGATCGGCCCGCCGGTGTCCGTTTAGAGTTGCTGAAGAGTTTCTCTGATGACTTTAGGTGGAGGCAGGCTAACACTACCTACGGTATACGCTTCCAACATTTGAGCTAAGCTAATTAGCGGTACGCCAGCTCTGCTCGTATCTCCCTTGTGACTGCAAAAAAAAATGTTGGCGTATCCTGTTAACAGGAGGCCACATCAACCTGACGATCGCACTGCACAGAGTACAGTATGAGGCCGAGGCCAGAGAGGCGCAGAGAAAAGTGGCGTGGTGTGTGTGTGTGTCTGCAAACACACAGCTTCATTGTTTTGTGGCCGAGACAGAGAGACAGAACAGTGTAATGGCTCAGGGAGCGGAGAGAGAAAGATTTTCCTTCCAGAGCATGGAGCCAAATGGAAAGCAGTCCTCCACCTGTGGAGAAACTGACTTCATGCACTTCGGCCGCACGTATTACAAGTCTGAGTGTGTCTCGGTCTCCTTTCTGCTTTTCTCTTTAGCTCTCTCACTCTTTCTCTGACTTTATATTTTAGTCTTTTTTGTCTTTCTCACCTTTTAGTTTTTCTTTTCATGTCTCTGTCTGTCTCTCTCTGTGTCTTCACATCTGTTTTTATCGACAATAAAGTTACAGATTAAACTTAGAGCTTTTGGGTTTTATTCAGGTTGTTCTCTATTGAAGTTATTTTTGCCTCGTTTAGCTGCAGTAGTACAGAGACATGGAGGGGGATGACTTTTAACCGAGGGCTATTAGTTGGACTCAAACACCCAGGCACCAGGCACTCCCAGGTCAGATTTTATTTATCATCATGAGATGAATGGTGATTTGATCACCCAGTCTTACACAAACCTCTGATGACTATTGTGAGCCACCCTTGACTGGAGCAGTTTTATTGCTCCACCTTTTGCCTTAAATAACTCTGAAGTTGTTTTATTACATACAGTACAGAGGTCATAGTCTTTTTTCTCATTTAAAACCTCTTGCAGTGTGTTTGAGATCATTGTCCTCCAAGTGTCTTGAGAACGTCCCTGATGTTGTAGTCTTACTTACTTTTTGCTGAGTGCATTTGCTATGAATGTTTCTGTTTTGGTTTCTTGAAGCAGTTTTAAAATATGCATCGTTTCTGCATTTGGAAGTGTGTTTTTTCCTAATGGCGGTTTTGTTTTGGGCCCCTGCAGTGCGTTTGCCCTTGTCAGCCACCTCACTGATCGGGGAGTGTGAAGGACACTGCATCAAGTCGACCTGTGTGGTTGGCCTCCCTGCAGAAAACAACTTCCCACAAAGAGATTAAATTCCGCAAACAAAGCCAGTTGAACACTGACTGTAGCCTAAATACTTTGGTCAGATGAAACCAAAATAAAACTGTGTAGATCAGAGTCCAGCCTATGAAAAGATGGTTTTTCAGACCTGAGGAGGGAATTACAGTATGAATGTTCCACTTGGAGGTGTGTATTTTCATTGTAGTGTCCCAGAGTTGCAAGAGAGAGAGGATTAGTCAGTTCATTGATTAACAGAGAAATAATGGGCAACTATTTTGATTTATTTTGGGAAACTTAAAGGGATAGTTCAACATTTTTGGCAAATTGGCCCATTGCCATAATTGCTATAGTCATAGCAGTAGGTTTGTTACCTTTAATTTCAGTACGGCGGAGCAGAGCCGTGAGCTGCTCAGAGCTACACTATGGAGGCTAAGGGAATTTCTTGGTTTCCCTCATCAAACTCACCAAATACTCAATCGAACAACTCAAAGACGCTGTCGTGGACATGTTGTGAGCTGCACAACCACCACGCTATGACACGATAACGGACGAGACAAAGCTGTTTTAGAGGTGAATTCATGCAAAAATAATAGTAAGCTCAGCTGCACACTGAATGACAAAATAAGAAAATACACATTGAAAACATACAGTACAGTATGACTGTAGTTTATCGCTCTGTTTACTAACTACTGTATACGTTCAGTGTGTCACCTACTGTATCAGGACAGATGCTCTAATGCAGCACTCATTTCTATCTGTTTCCCAGTCTCTCTGTCTGAGCCTCTCAGCGTGACGGTTTTATCTCTGTTTCACTTTGTATTTGTTTTTTCATATCTGACTTTATTTGCTGTTTCTGTTTCTTTCCATTGGATTTTATTTATCTGAGGCAAGTGGCTAGCAGAGCTGCAAGTGCAAGCAAAGATGAAAGAGCAGGCTGGATCTCTGTCAGGCAGCTCAGCTCACAGCTAGCCTCTCCTGCAACCTAATGAGTCTGTCATGACTTAGTTATAATTGTTACTCATGAACCTCCAGTATGTATCCAGCTGCACAGCTCAGCTTCTTATAGGAGCATGTTTGAAGCTTCAACAAGGCCAGAGGATCTGAATGAGAGACTCTGAGTAGTGTGTTGTGTGAGAAAGGATGTTGAAATGGATTCATGTTTATTTAGATGAGTCTTTATGGTGTAAATAACAATAATAATAAGAAGAAAAGAGTTGAATATCACTCATTGTTGTGTTCATTCAAAGTTTGACATCTTTCATCATCTTTCAGTCACCTTCTGTGTGTGTGTGTGTTCTGAATGCAAGAGTGGAGATTACAGCCATGAATTGCAGAGAGGGATGCATTTGTTATGGGTCGAGGGGGCAGCAGCCTGCCATAGATGGAGAAAATAATTTAGATTTGTGTGTATTGTGTTAGTATTGTATGCATCAGAAGAAGCACATTTGTGGAATGACATCTTGTCACTACTTCATTATCATTTCTAACTCTTTATCCAGAATCTTTTATTCATGAATTACAAATTGTCTCTAAAACTGCAGCTGACATTTGTCAATTTTTATTCTGTAATAAATCTAACTAATCCTCTTATTGATCTATTTGTTCTTGTCAAAATATCGCCCAAATACATTTGTTGGCACTGATGAGTCAGGGCGGTGTCACTGAGCTGCAGCCTCTTGTGCAGCTCTTGACAGAAAACAAGAGTCCTGACTGAAACTCACACTCAGTGTAACTGATAGGAGCACTACTAAGTGTGTTTTAGCATTACATCCTGTCCAAACAAATAATGGATGTAGTATTTCGCAACATGAAAATTAGTCTGCACCATCTTTAGATTTGATTGGTTGTGTTTTCTTCAGTGTGAAGATTTGCAGCCTTTCCCTGTTTGATAATATTGTAAAGTGAATATTGTTTTTTGATGCAATGTTGAGCCAAAAATATATACGTATATATATACATATACATACACACACACACACACAGGCTGAGATCAGACCCGTCTGGCTCAGTTCAGCAGCTCATTGATCAATCACATCACGTTTTTTGCAAGAAAAAAGGAGAGGCCGAAGGCTCAGTGGTTCACAGTTGAGGGATGTTGAAAAACCTACTACTGCTCTGCTGCCAGTATGAGGTCAGTTTGATGATCAGGGTGTGATCATCACCTGGTGAGTGATGACAGACAGTGGGTGGCACTTTGCCCTATCATGGGACCCTGAAGATGTCAAAACATGTTGTGTACACTTGTGGGTTTTGGACTTATGATTTTACATTTTTTATCCCTTTTATCCTTCACACCCCGTGTGTAAACAAAATGATAAGGCAGATTTGGACTTTATCATCATGTCATCGCAGGACAGATAACGACACAGAGTTCTGGCTCTGAATCGCCACTGAGCTCTGTCTTTTTTCTTGTATGATACAATGTCAAGGATCGCTTTCATGCTCATTTGTTCACTGTTAATCTGTTTCATGGTGGTTACCTTTTTTTAATGCCTCAAGGTGTCCCTTTGTAACAGTGGTGACCTTGAGTTTAAAGGAGACATATTATGCCCACTTTCCACAAATTAAAATAGTTCCCAGGTGTCTTAAAGACATGTTTGTGACATGCTTAGGTCAATTACCTCAACAATCAAACATCAAAACAACACAGCTCTTTTCGTCCTTTTAAAACGGCCCTGTTCAGAACGGCTGGTTTCAGTGTCTGTCCCTTTAAATGCAAATGAACCACTGCTTGCCCCGCCCCTTCTAGGTCCCAGGTGGAGGTGGTATTGTGCAAATTTGAATCCTTGTTACATCACTGGAAGACACCTGAAGGAACAGCTTGTAAAACCACGTGAAATTCAACCTGGGAGCCTGAACATTACAGATTTTTTTAGTCAGTTCTCACATTTTGGGGGCCAGAAGGCAAGTGTGGGCAAAGACAAACAGTAGTACTGTCCCAATGATTACTTTTAAGCGACTTTAAGGGGAGACAAGCAAGTCCTCCAAAACGTGATATTTCCATAATATGTCCACTTTGACATCACAGAGCTATGAATTTTTGGGTACTTTACTTTTGTAAAGTACCCAAAAATACAAACCTTCAGAAAGTATCTACTAGATGGCTCTCACAGACTAACCAGGAACGCACCTCAGAGTCTGTGAGTCTGTAACGGTGGACACCGGAGCCATAGAGTCTGCATCAAGTTGACCTTGTGTACATTTCCTGTTGACTAGCTGTATGTGACTGTCTGTTGAGGTTCACCCAAAGGTCACAAGTTGAACTCCCTCAGAAAACCAACATGTGTCCAAGCACTGATTAAAGTCTGCATCAGTATGACTCTGAACTCCCACAGACACAGTAGCTGTAAAGGGGGTAGTACACCTCTAATGAGGTCTGATACACAAACACTGCAGTTACGTGTTGTTTCTTTATGTACGCTCCACACTAGTCACTAACCCTCTGCAGAGGATCAATTGTAGAAAGACAAAAGGCCAAAGAAACATCAGATATTTTCACCAGGAGCATTAGATGTTTTGTAGTTACGCCAGGATGCCCACATGCATCCCACTGGAGTTTGAAACCAATGCAGAGTTAAAAAATGAAAAATGTTTTGTACACATGAACCTGCAGAGAGTCATTTTGACTGTAATTACACTGTGCCATTAGGTCGCCCGGGAGAAGGATGGCAGCTCAGCTAAAATGAGTGTCTGTGAGAAAGAGTGCGTCTGAGATCATGAGGACTCACCGAGGAGTCAGCGCAGTCAGTAATTGAGCCAACAACAGGTCCTCTGTCAGCCCCTGTACACACCACTGTTACTGTGGGATCAGTCTGCGTATCAGAGTGTGTATTTGATATCATGTCCTCTCTGGCCTTCCCAGAGTCTCAGGAAAACCGGCCTCATTTGTGGTGTGATTGGTAGGACCCGAACGAGTAATCAGAACGTCAAAAATGCTCAAGGGTGCGCTTCGGACGAGAGCTTCCAAAACAGCAAATATTTTCAGCCGATGACATGACATGTCTTATGCTCTCTGTTTAAAATACTGAGAGAGTTCTCCGTTCGGGGATCTCCTCTCCAACAACCCATAACTGTTGTACTGACAGGCTTGTGCAAAGAAAGTGTGTAATTACCCACAATAGGATGTTGCCCTTTTTGTAGATATTCTTGTTCATTGCATTTACGTTTTTTTAGAATTTACCCCAGTGATGCACAGATGCCATTTTGAATAATCAAAATCCTTAATTGTTTAACAGTGACGTGTGAAGTAATTTGAATATTTTAGCCCTAAAGATAAGATATTGGTCAGGACCCTTTCTCTGAAAAGGTGCTACAGTCCATCAAAAAGCATAGAAACACAATGTTATCAGCACCAGGAGTCAAACACCTGGTTTACTGGCTGATTTTGTCTCACTGATAGCAGCAGGCCAGAGGAATCCAGGTCAAGGTTTTAGTCCGATTATATCTCTTCTTGTCTTTAATTCTGAAAAAAATAGCTTGGCATGAAAAGCAGAACTTCCCTCAAACTCCCACGAGGTTGTCACAAATCAGATACCGACCATAAACTTGTGCGTTGTGCCACTGTGCAATGTGACTAAAAGTTTTGTAGTTTCAGGCTTTAACCCACATACTTGGAGCAAAAGAACTGATTTATTGCAGTTTGCTTAACTTAAAGGTAAGGTCTGGAGTTTTGTCCCTATCAGTTTGTAAACAAAACAGTGAAACTCAGCCCCTCCCCTCAGGCTAAGCTGTGTAGCCTCCTGCTTCTGACAGCAACAGTTGTCATGACCATAAAGGATAGGAATTACAGTCTGAAAGAAGTGCTGGAGCCGCGGGCCGATAAGCCGACCTCTCGCCAACACCGGGAGCCTCCGTGTATGTTATTATGCCGTTGTGTTGTGGTGAACTAGCGGGTGTTAGCCGCGGATGCTAACCGCGAGCGCTAGCCGACGTTAGCATCCCGCTAGCTCACTAATATGGTGCTAATACTTGTTACCAGTGTCGGTATAGGTCGGGAATCGGTCCGCGGCTCCAGCGCTTCACTCAGACTGTATTTATTGTTCTTTGTTGTCCTGACTGCTGCTACTGAGAGAGATAGAGACTCAGTAGCATCAGACAGCTAGCACAGCTAACAGGCCTGAGCCTCCTGCTGCAGGTAGCTTCACCTGAGCTCCGTCATTGGCTGGAGGATGACACAGACTCTCTCACCATAGGTGTCTATGCTCATTTGCGACTCTCTAGCTCCACCTAGAAACGTCCACGTGCACAGCAAAACATGAACAAAACAAACCAAAAAACCAAAATACAGGCAGGGGGAGGAGGGGCTGCAGACAGAGCCCCCACCACACAGGACTAGAAGCCCATAGGTGATGATTCAGACGGACTTCATTTGTAAAAGTCTAATTTTTATTTTTAGGCACAAAACTCCAGACCCTACCTTTAAAGGGATGGTTTAACAATTTTGGGATATTTACGGTTTTGCATGAATTTACCTCTAAATTCATCTCTCGCGGCTCTGCTCTGCCGTTATAAAAATAGCTTGCACCAACAATTAAAGGTAACGAACCTACTGTTATGACTATAGGGATTATGGCAGTGGGCCAATTTGCCAAAATGTTGAACTATCCCTTTAAAGTTTTATCATCTGTTTTGACATTGCTTTATGTTTTATTGTACATTGCAATGATTCCTATGTTTTTGTGAAGCTTTTTCTTGCTGTTGTATTTCAGTATTGGTATAGATCAGTTACATCAGAAACACCCCCGGCTGTGGTGTAATGAGCTGAAAGTGACCTAACAAGATCGTACCAACTGTCTGTTTAGACAATTTGTTCCATCCTCCAGTGTTCTGAGATTGATCTGACTGTTCATTCCCTCATCATCGTCACCTTTATGCTCATTGATTAAACATTTTGCAGGCCTGCCACATGCTGCCCTTGAAGTTTCAGCCTCTTGCTGTGTCCTAGTTCCATATTTCATGCTAATTGTATATAGTTTATATACTGTCTGCTACTGTGGCATACCGGTGGTGCAGCTGGTGCCAGAAGTCAGTGTGAAAGAAGTTGTTTATAGAGATGAAAGAACAGAGAATTACCAGCTGAATCTGTAGCACACAGCCTCTTAGAGTCTCAGCTCTTTATTTATCTCTCCTATCGCAAAGTCACTGTTTCTGTTGGGTCTCATCACTCTCACAGCCCTGTTTTCAGAAACGGGAGGCAGCTGCTTTCTGTGGAAAAGCTTTAAGAACCAACAGCGCACAACCTGCTGAACAACAAATGGCAGACAGACACACTTAGAGACTAGTAGTTGGTGAGCGTAGTGTATGTTTGAAGTAGGTTGAGAACAAAACTGGAGCTAAAACAACATTGGAATTGTGTTTGCCACATGACCACAAACGTGACGCCAAAAGACTGAAAATGCTGCTTCAAAACTGCTGGGTGTTAGAAAAAGCAACTTAAAAGATCATGAGCAATAATCAATGATAAAAAAAAGTTGATGATATGTCAATATTCACTTCATTCATTCATCACTCAGTCATTCAGTGTAGGATTGTATCTCTTCTATTAACAAATCAAGGAAATCCATTATTATCACATTAACACATCAATAAATCAAGCGCTTTTGTTCACACTATCTTTCCAGCTGCACTGCAGTGTGTGCCTTTAAAATGCTCCAACTTGATATTTTGAAGTCACCTGTCACTTCATCACATCAGGCTGCACTGACCGTTTCTCTTTGTCCCCTGTGTCCACAGTACTTTGTCTTGCTGCTGTGCATCTTCCTGTTGGAGGTCCTGGCTGGCGTCCTGGTGTATATCTACTACCAGCAGGTAATCCCACTTGGGCCAATAAAAAAGAAAGGATTTTCAAATATTCTGTATTTTAGAGTGCTTCGTGGAAGTTATACATTAGGTTGTATGGAGAAGCAGCTGGGAAATCTGGGAAGAGAGGCTGATTGAAAATGACAGGAAGGTGTAATTTAGAATTAAAAGCATGGGTGGGTTCTGTCTGAAGAAATAAGACTTCACTAAAAGGTGTTGGCGTTGTGAGTGCAGTTTTTGATCAATGCATTTCTTTATCAAAATGTCGAAAAAATCAAAGTAAAGTGGTTTGAACACAAGTAAACCCTCATATGAAATGAAGCCATGACATCTGTGTGTTCAGCAGGAATAATGGATCAACAGAACATGCCTGATAAAAGTTAATCTGAGCACAAAGTCAGAAGTGTTTTGATAAATTCAGCAAAGACTGCCCTGCAAGGCAGCATGATAAATGAGATCACAGTGAGGAAATATAAGACAGCCCATTAAAAATACAAATATCAGACTGACCATATTACTCATGGTACATTTAGTCCAAATGGAATGAAAAATGCCTCCAGTAGTGCACATAACGAGGCTGAATGCTCTGTCAGAGGAATTTTAAAAAACATCTTATGACTTTGAACTGAGGCACCATTGAAGTACAAAGAAATGAAGAACTCTCACGAACACAGGTTAATGATTTAAGAGATTAAAATACTGTTTAGCAATACAAAATATCAACTAAATATTCATGTGATTATTTTCTGGTTGATGCAAAAGCTAAATTAAAACTGACAGCCTCCCTCGGAGCGAGCAGTTGCAAATGAGAGTGTTCTTTTTTTTGTTTTTGTTTTTTTGTCTTGTGCAATATTAACATGACACAGTTCCCACTCCGACTAGTCTGAAAGTCTGGTGGCTCGTAGCTCAGCAACAGGACTTTTCTCAGTCTCGAGGTGCACTGCTATCATTATAACCGCCTCATTCATAATACACAACTCATCTGAACACGAGCAGTCACCGAGCACCACGGCTCTCTCCAGCCTCCCGAAGCTCCGTCTCCTCTGCTCACTTCTACAAAGTCTCACTGAAGTCTCTGAAGCCACTCTTCCTCTCACTCACACTGTTTCCTCCATTGTTGTTATTCCTTATTACTCACTATTGTGATTAGTTATGAGTTGAGTCGTGAGATGAGGTATTAGCTGTGCCTTTGTCAAAACTGTACTGTCCACCTACTGTAAAAGAACATAGGCAGCAACAGTTTACAGGTTCCCTCCGTCAGAGAACTGCACATTTCTCATGCCACTTGCAGGCATTGAGTCATAAATTATTATATAAATTAGCCTACATATAAAAATAATCGAACACTATTGCATCTCGTCGACATTGAAACTAGAAATAAAGAGTCCTCTTCTAACTTAAAATACCAAAATGTTGATTAAAAGATCTTGTGATTAAAAACAGAATAATGTGTTGTATGTAATGTAATGTGTAATTATAGACACTCCACTCCCATCAGCTGAAGCACTGAACACAGTGCACAATCAAAACAGCAGGTAAAACTCTAACTTGTCTAAAATCAGTCTAAAGCTCTGCTCTGTGGGAGACAACCAGCTTCAGGTTGCAGAATACTTTTCCTGATGCTATAAGGACTGGAAATGTTGTAGACTCAGCTCTTCATTGTTTAGACACTTAGTTATATAATTGCCTATATGCTGTGTATTAGTGATTGTCATAACAAAAACAATTTGCACTGCTTCACCACAACTTTGAGGTTGCATGTTGCAGAATAGAGACTGTCCTCTAAAGACGAGCCCATAGATTGTTAATACAGCAGGTTATTATAACCCATATTTTTGTTGCCAGGCAACATCTAGCGGCTGTAGTAATAACAGCAGGCGCAGAGGGAAAAGTGTGTTGACGTAGTGTAAAGAGCAGCAGGGGAGCAGAGAGTGGAGTTCGATTCCCACGGGACAACCACACAAGTTGTTTGTTTTATCCATGAGCATTCAGCAGAGTTACTGTAACCTCACTGTTGTTTTTGTAACCATGACAACAGAGATCATCTTAATGCTGAGGAAGGACTGATTTTAACATCTGAACTAGAAATGTCACGAATATAAATTTTCTTGGTACGAATATTGTCAGAGAAATAATCACAGTACTACGATTATTATGCATTAATTAATTTCACAACACTATGAACGTATTAAAAATGACTTGTATAGTCAAAATATAATTACATGACTCATTATTTACACAAAATATTTCAATATATGACTATGACTCAATTATTAACCCCCCAGGGGAAATGTTTGAAATATACAGGTCATAAATTGTCATCTACTGTATACCAAATGTTTACATTTATTTTAATCGTTTTTGTTTTAGGTTTTTTTAAATAAAAAATGACACACTAACATTTAAATTCCTACCAATTCAATATTACGTTAAATGGACCAGTATCTGTGCATTTACCTTTATTTTTGCGCACATCTGCCGATAAGGTTCCAACATCATCTTTTTGGGAAGTGACGGTATTTATGAATCTTTACGATTAATTAATTGTGGCGTTTAATACCACGATTAATTGTGAAAACAAACCTTAATCGCTACTCACTGGGTCGGTGTTTTCACCTCTCTGCCGGAGTCTGGCCCAAACTGTCAACAGGTAAAAATGAAAAGCTGAACTCTCCCATCCCTCCTGTTTCCTACTCTTCCTCTTCCTCCTCTCCCTCTTTGTCTCGTCTCTCTCCTTCCTCCCCTCCTCTCTCTTCATCATTCATTCCCTTGATATCTCCTTCACGCTTTGATTTACAGTGGTTCCCAGCTGGTTTGTTGCCATAGAAACTGAGCCCCCCAGACCTCCCGCTCCAACAGTGAGCATCGTCTGCCGCTGGTTTAAGAGAACATGCAGGGGGAGAGGTAAAAAAAAAAAAAAGAAAAACACACAGACAGACTTGTAGCGTCTTGGTCCCGGCTGCGTCCTCGTCTGTCTCCTCCGACGTTACACCTGTTGTCACCAAGAGAGACGTTTAATTCTCTCTGCTATTCATCTCATCAGTAGCAAAATCAACTGGTGCAACTAGGGATGTCACGATTACTTGTTTTCACAATTAATCGTGGTATTAAACGCCACAATTAATTTATCGTAAATATTCATCAATACCGTTGCATTTCCAAAAAGATGATGTCGGAACCTTATCAGCAGATGTGCGCAAAAATAAAGGTAAATGCACAGATACTGGTCCATTTAAAGGGATAGTTCACCCAAAATTCAAATTTCACTCATTATCTACTCAACCTCTAATGTTGACTAAGAGCTGTGAGAATTTTCGTATATATATTTGTTCATATAATGGTTGTCAATGGACACCAGGTATCTTTGTCCAAAAAGACACACCAAAAAGCATTCAAATACCTCCATACTGCTTGTCTGTAATGTCCCTCTTGTACTGAAGCCCCGACATGAGAAATTGTTCCGCCGGTCAGCACTGACACCGGAAGAGCAGTGAACCAAGACACTGGGAGCTTCCGTTACAAACAAGCTTAAAATATAGATTTATATAATTTTTTCGGAACAATTTGATATCTGGTATCTCCGTTTGTGGATTAGCTGGGGTTAGGAGAGCCTTTGTGTCTGTGTCTGTGTGTGTATTCCTTTCTTTTTTCCTTTACTTGACGTTGTATCATTGTATCATTTTGCGGAAGGACCCCCTCGAAAATGAGATGATTCATCTCAAGGGGCTATCCTGAATAAATAAATTCAAAGAATTCAAATTCAAATTTGTCACCGTGTGTGTCTGTGCTTGTGTGTGTGTTAACAGTTGAACGAGGAGCTGAAGCAGAACCTGAAAGAGACCATGACCAAGAAGTATAAACAGGAGGGCAACGAAGACATCACCGACGCTGTGGACAAGCTGCAGCAGGAGGTGAGCGACTACGTACTGAGATAGACCAGTACTGTACCAGATGGAGGTTCATTTAAAGTTGTATCAGTTTCAATGTCAACACAAACCACATGGTAGCTGGTGTTTACTTTCAAGGGTGCAGACACACCCACTGTTTTTTTTTTTTTTCTTTGACTCAAAATACTGTGATGCCAGAGCCGGACGTGAGGAGTTTGGAGTTTGTTTGCATCCACACCTCTGTGTCATGAATGAACCTCATCAAGAGTCACATGGACTGGCATGTGGCTGGCTGACTGGACTGAGTTTTGGTGACCTATCATCCATCAGATTAGAGATTCTGGTGATGGGGCCGAGTCAAAACAAATCCGATTCTAATCCCTCTGACTTGAGCTAAGCATGATGGACTTGTCTGCACTCGCTGCTGTAATTTACCCCCTCTTTTACTCACACCAGTTGACAGCACATGAAGGAATGGATAAATCTGAGCTGCTGCCGAGATTTCACTTGGTTTATATTTTATGCTCGGTTTTTCCAGTACGAGGAGCCCCCGGCAATCAGACGTCAACATTTACTCTTTCCTCTTTCTTCAAAAATTGCATTTTCTTACATTTCCAGTCATTTATTTGGACTTGATGCACTTTCACTAAAAGGAATAGTTTAACATTTTTGACAAATTGCCTCGTTTTTTTTTTTGGTTTTTTTTGCTTTTTTTCCCCCGTGTGAAGAGTTACTGCAGGTGAGAGGATGGGTGTGTGACGGTCACATCTGTTCACCTGCCACCGTCCAGCACATCCAACATCCATCTATTGACTACACTGCTTATCTGTGCAGGTTCTGCTGGGGGGGGGGCGGGCAACATCCTGGACAGGTCCGCACTGATCTGACATATAGAGACAAACAACCTCACCCACACTATAGTCGACCTCGGACTGGACACTGGAGACAACACAGGCACAGGGAGAACATGCAAACAAACTAGATAAAAAGACAAATGTTTAGTCCAGTGCGAAGTGTTGTGGTTTTATTGGCTGTTGATTGTTGATTTGGGATCAGTTGTTAGACGATCAGCAGAGACTCAAGGACTCTTTACTGCTCCTGCCCCCCAGTCGTCTGGTGTAACTCTCACTTACAAAGCAAATAGACCTATTTCCCAAAAATGTTAAAGCATTTCTTGCGCAAATGACCCAGAGTTCAGCTTATCTCATCTTGTTTTAGTGAAGTGCCGTATTGATTGGAGAAACAAAGTGGTTTTTAATGTTTCTTGTTTATCTGTGTCCTCGTTTTCTTTTTTGCCGCCCGCTACCTGTGGAGTTAAAAGTGTTTTCCATCTTCTCTCATGTCAGTTCAAGTGCTGTGGCAGCAACAACTCATCGGATTGGGCCGCCAGCATCTGGATCCGCTCCAGAGAGTCAGATCTCAGGGAGGTTCCTGACAGCTGCTGTAAGAGTCCCACTGAGCTCTGTGGCCGCAGGGACCACCCGTCCAACATCTACAAGGTGGAGGTAAGGGGATGACGGGTGCTGCGGGTATCAGCAGGGGACAAGGTTTCACTACTGGCAGCTCGATCTGCAGGTCCGTCATGTCTTGTTCTGGCAACACAGTGGGAGCCGACGTATCAGAAGTGTATACATCTCACAATTCGATTTGAGTCGATTCAGATTTTTGGGGTTATACGATTTGATTCAAAATCGGTTTTCGATTCAAAAGGATTTGATTCCTAATGATTTGTGCTTCAGTCTATCAGTGTGCAAAGGATCCTCATGATCTACTCCAGTCTGCTTTGCAAGACAGAATGACTAAAGTGTCTTTTTCACATTTATTGAGTTTTAAACATTTATCCATGCTTAGATGGAATTGTTGAAACTGTTGCATAAAAGCAATATCACATATTGCTTAAGTAACAACATTAAAAGTGCCTCTTTATTTTAAAAAAAAGTGCAGTTAAGCATGCTGCCTTTTAAATTCTAAGGAAATGGAGGCCGACAGCCAGAAGATTTGTTTCATTTTTTAAAAATTTTAAAATCGATTTTGGGACATTTTTATATCTCTTCTGAATCGTATTAAATGAGAATTGCGATTCTTATGCGAATCGATTTTTTGGCACATCCCTATTCAGCCGAGGCTACATGAACACACACTTTGTTTTTCGTCTAGGGCGGCTGCATCTCTAAACTGGAGACGTTCATCCTGGACCACCTGAAGATCATCGGAGCAGTGGGTGTGGGGATTGCATGTGTACAGGTGAGTCAAGAACAACACATACTGTAGAGATTACATCAATGTGTATCCATGTAGATTGCAGTTTTGCTGAATTACATTCTGCTTCCCCTCCATCCACTGCACAGATCATAGGGATGGTGTTTACGTGCTGCCTGTATCGAAGTCTAAAGTCAGAGCCGTACTAGGAGCAGCAGAAGAGAAGTGGGTGGCAACATCATCAGCACATGCTCAACTCAAACAGCCCATAGGTTCTTTTCATTCGGCGTGCGCATCAGGGGAAGGAGAATTTGGCAAGTGTTCAAATTGCACATCAGAGGATCTCATTTTGGTAAACAAAGGGTGGAAAAACACTACAAGGTTTCTTGAAGTAATTAGGCACTTAAATTGCAGTCTCAGCTCCATCGTCAAGATCACAGCGCTGTGAGGAAAAAAAGCCTCCGAGAGAGAAACTGATGAGAATTTTAGTACGGATTGTGCAAATTAGTGTGCGACAGCCTCCACGGTACCGAAACAATGTAGTTTTCTTCCACTCTGATTCCCTCAGTGTACATTCCTACGTGCGGACCAGGTGCTGCAGTGGGGAGCGGTGTAAAGATCAGTGGAGTAAAACTGGCATTTTGCAGAACATGTTAATCCCGGTGGCAGCAGCAGCTTCTCATTCCCAGCAGCACGGTTTAACAAGTCCTCCTCTGCTGCTACAGCGTTTTGTTTCCACATTAGCCAGCCACTCGTGCATTTTAAATCTTTGTTGGATAGCGGCCTTTTAAACTTTTGAACTGTTACTTTTTATACTTTGTAAATGATGATTTGAACTGAGGTGCTTCCTTATGGCTTTTTATTTTCTCTTTTAAAGCTTGATATGGAGACATGTCAGTGTCATGATCATGTTTTTAATCAGATCTGCCAGTGAAGGTACACAAGTTAGTGCCTTGCTAAATAACCTAACTGTGCCAGTCGAGCAATGCCAGCATTTTTACCCTGTATGACCACTGCAAAGTGTAAAGGCTGATGTTAATGAAGTGACTCTGTGATTGTGTTATTGATACAGTATTGCTCATAAGACAGTGCCTCACATTTTTTAAAATTTCATCACCACCTTTTGTATTATACAGTTTTATCCACTGATGCCAAAGTTTCAAATCGTAAAGTTTTGCAAGGACCTACTGTAACTCCTCCAGCCTCATTTAATGTATCTACTCTTTTTAGACTGTTTTCTTAAATTAAGTTTTTTGTTACTTTTCAATAGACCATGAATATATTATTGTATTTAACAAAAACGTGGTAGAAAATGCTCATAGTCTCTCACTGTAATTAATGTTTTGTTTTTTTTCCCTGTGTGCCTCAAAGACAACTCTAAATTAATCTTATGTATTTCTGTTTCTGTGATGAATTTTACCTTGAATAAACACTGATCAACACACTTTGCCTCTGCTCTGTTTGCTCTCCCAGGAGAAGCCTGGCAGCGTGTAGCTATAGGAATGAGCAGCGTCCGCATTTTTAATTCTGTTAATAAATTCTGTTGAGCAGCAGCGTCCTTCACCTCACAGTTATCAGGTCGCGTCATCCCAAAACCTGCCAAAATAAACCATTATTGTGTAAAGACAAAACCATGTGTCTATAACCAGTGGCCCTTACACAATTGGCACCAGCTTACAGGTGCATTAGTGTATTAACCCAAAGTCAATTCCCTAATGTTACCGTACTGTAGTGATGTAGATGTGGGACAAGAGCCATATTGACGACAGCTGCCGGTGGATTATATTAGCTATACCTACATATATAGGGCCCTGTAATGGGAGTCATTCTGCTGGGGGGAGGGGAGGGGGGCAACATCAGCCTATCTGACCCCCCCTGTACTGTTGAAGAGTGACTGTGCATCAGTGTCAATCCTGCAGACAGCAGCAGTTACTATATGCAAACACAGGGAGGCAGCACCTGCCAGGCTTTCTGCAGCACTATATACCACAACTGATGAAAACAGCTGGTGACTGTGTGCAAATGCAAAACACCTAGAGGCTATTGAGGATTACCCCCCCCCACACACACACACACACACACACACTGCCGAAACACACTCAACACTGTTTTCTAATTTAGAATTCATAAAAGCTTCAATTTCGTCTCAAAATGTTCAAAAAGGAGGGAGGCCAGTGTAAATTATACATGCACACAATCAAAGTGCCCACTTAGTCGTTGCACTTCAACTTCATAACATTTTGTATGTGGAATTTCTCATAAAGATTCATCTAAAAACAAAAACAAACAAAAAAACATGTGACAAATGGAAAGGAAATCAAATGGCAGACTGGTCATCTCACCGCCACAGACTAATTGGCTTCCAGTGGGAATGCTAACAATGCTAATTAAGCCATTTCTCAGTTAGTGAAGCTGGCAGAGTGAGGACATTTCCCCTTCGTGTAGCAGGCAGGCGCACATGGTGAAATGAAACGACAGAAACCAGCGTGTATTGTCATCGAGCCCCTTAACCGGTCTCTCACTGCACACACCTCGTGAAAGCTGAGTCATGCCCTGGCAAAATGAGCGGTTGACTCTTTTTCTTTCCTCCTCATAGGGGGCGGGGGGGCGGGAGGGGAGTTCAGCATTTAATGTTTCCATTGGAGTGAAAGTAGTTCAACACATGGCAATTTTAACAGGGCACTTTTCCAAAGCAGCAGACATCTGTGGAATGCAAGTCGTCTGCCCTGCTCTTGACACAGCCGCTGCCTTTTGCTTGTTGCCGGAATTTGACTTTAAATAGATGACAGAAATTATGACAAGCCTTTGAACAAGCACTGTGTCCAAACCAAATGTGCCCTGTTGATGAAAACTATAATAAATCTTCCACCTCTTTGCTTTGCTTACAGTGACAGCCCCACACACAGGGCTATAACACAAGGGCTATGTTAATAATGCCAGTGCATGACATATCCAAAATACCTCCTCCAAAACTCTCTAAGCGTTTGTCCATTCGCTGCACTGTGCACATGTCACCTGCTGCACCTCGGCCTGCTTGGCGCACACAGCAGAGAGAGGTATACGCTATTTTCAGTCCAGAGGGTTGGGGTTGTACACCCTTCACCTTTTTTTTTTCCTGGGAGGTGATGTGATTTCTGTGCATACGAGGCGAACAGACACCAGGGAGCTGGGCTACAGTTTGTCTGCAGCTGATGACAGGAAGGAGGAGGAGGAGGAACATGCGGCCGCTCATGCCCAGGCGGGGTCACCCAAGGGCAGGGAGAACCCAAGGGTGCAGAGACCTAGGTGTCTTAATTATCGTGGCTGTGTTGGTTTGTGTAATTTTCAGCTCTCCTTAACAGGAACGGCTGAGGTTCAGAATTTGTTTGTGCCAGATTTGGTTTCACAGCAGTTACATTCATCACGAGCTAAAACGGTCCCTGTCCTCACTGGGGTCGTGTAAAGGTTAAGGTTAGGTAAGTTACAGTTAAGTTTAGGGCTGCCTATAAGGGAATGAATGTAAACAACCACAGTGTTTCCCAACCTGTGGGCCAGGACCACCCAAGGGGGTCGTACGATAAATCCCAGGGGGCATGATGATTAATATCATGGGAAATAAAAATTTAAGTCAAGTTTCTGCTTTTTTTCTCAGACGTTCCTACACACTGCACAAACTGAAAATGTCTCATTTCTAGTCCAAACTAATCTCCTTCCATTTAAAATAAGACTCATCGCCTAAAAATTAACTTGAAATAAGTCAAAAAATCTTGCCTCACTGTCAGATGATTTCAAGTGAATATATAAAATGAAATGACATTTTTGACTAGAAATAAAATAAATATCCTAGGTAAGATTTTTTGCAGTGCAAGTGTGTACCTTTTCCTAATAAGAATTTTCTTTCAAATAAATTAATCTGACCACATTAAATAACTGTTCAGCTCCCTGTCCTCAAGGGGCACAGATATACAACCTTCAACAACTACTGCTGGACCTTGCGCTGTTTTATAGGAAGACTCAAACCAAAAAGGTGAAAAAAGGACAAATCAGTGAGTGTACTTAACATACAGAGAGGAAATGGAGAGGAAAGCACTGCAGGTGATTCTGTAAGTAGAATATTTTATGAGGGCTCTGAACCTTTATAGCTGTGACTGTGACTTTGAGCCAGCAAATCCTGTGCTGTGTTACCACACGTGAATACTGGAGGTCTAAACATAATCTGCTCTCCCTCTCTTTAGCCGTGTGTACCCTCTGCATCCCAGACGCCTCGGCTGCAGGCACAGACATCTCAGGTCATTTCTTTGTCATTCAAGACCTCAGCTGTTTACATTGTGTATGTGCAAGGAGAGAGAGGGAGGGCAGAAATGTGGTGGTAGTGAACCAATGTAATCTTGAGTCTGTAGATGGCAGCAACACTCTTGGCCTATCTGTCTCAATAAAAATGGAAAAAAAAGAAAAAAGTCTTTTGTCTTGGCTGTCAAGGGCTGCCAACCGAAATTGAAATTAATTGGAAAATCCAGCGTGGAGGGAGGAAAAAAAAAATCCACTGTAATCGTGAAATAAATCCACTCGTTACCAAGACGAGTTGTTTCGCTGTCCATCCTTATTTACCTCTGCACGTACGTACAGAGGCCAAATGCATGCAAAGTCACTCTCAGTACATTCTGAAGGAAAACACTAAAATATTCATTTATTAAAATCTGCAACATGCAGGAATGGATTAATACGCTGTGACTGATACAGAGGAGCAGTTCCTGTGTCATGATGATGGTGACTCCAGGTCAGGGAAGAGGCTGAATGTGCAGCAGAGGAAGTCATGTCAGTTTTATTATGCTCACTTGTTGGAAGTGTAAATTGATGTTCCGAACATGACTGATGATTATATTTGGCTATTTTTACACAGTTATCAACAGTGTTATTAAGTGCTGACTTTACATTTTCTCTCTCTCTCTGTGTGTAAGGAGGGTGCTGATTACATAAGTAATTTACATTTCCTCCAATTTGAGAGTGACTGGCTCAGCGAAGTGAGAGACTTTGAGCCCCGGCAGCTTTCAACCCCCCCCCCCCCCCTCCTTCCGACTAATACTGAAGAGCCTGTGTGAAATAAAACCTCTCGCTGAGCTGCCTCTCAGCTTTTAGGGAGATGTCACTTGTGCATCTGTTGGGAGAAAGCAAGGGAGCCACTACAAGGATGCACATGGTGGGTAAAGCTCCTGTGTGCTGACAGGAGGCTCACATGTGGCTCTTATCCCGCTGCATGCAGATACAGTACCGTACAACACCACATAGCCTACATCACCCCCCCCTCTGTCAGTCACTTGCTCACTCAGGCTCGCTTAAGCCCTCGCCCGCTCCCTGAAGCGTAGCGCCTCAACATCTGGCTCTCCATCCTCTTCCCCCCTCCCACACCCCTTCTGGGTCACGTCCCATTCGGGCAGAGGAGATTCTAAGTCCTGAGGTTTTCAGACGTTCTCCAAGGTGGTTTGACCAGCTGGCTTTTGATCTTCCTCCGGGGCGATGGGTCGGGAGCTGTGAAAGAGGGGGGTGGGGGTTATTAACTTTGGTCGTGTCGTGTCCCCCCCCAGGGATGGCAGCGGGGTTGCAGCTGAGCTGTAGATGTGAGATGAGAGGGAGTCAGTGAGGCCGTGGCCTTGGATGTAACACTGCTGTCATCCTGCTGTGTCATTTAAGAACAAAAGGGATTCGTTTTAAGTTTGCACCACATCTATCTGGCAGAGGTGATGATCTGCTGGATGCTGCTGCTTATACTGACATGTTAACTAGACAGAGACACTTCAATCTCAGCTTCAATTCAGATGATTAGATCATTTTACTTTTACTTTAAAGGTATGATATGTAGGAATTACTGCCATCTAGCGGTGCAGTTTCATATCGGAACGTATTCTTGATGTTGCATTCATGTGAAATGGGGCAGATGTCAGACAGACAACAGATGCTGCATGTAACAGGATAAACAAGTGATCCGCCAGCATGAGGCAAAACAATACAGGCATGACAATATGTTGTCATGGTGATGTCATATTGTTTACCTGAACCACGTTTTACCGTCTTTCTCTCGTTGAGTAAAATGACATCCTGTTGGTTTGCCGACGGCTGTCTGTCTGACAACACCTGAATGCACCATCAATGCCTCCGTCCTTCCTCACACTACACAGTGGTGACAGTTTTAACAGGTGTTACCTGGAAAACCTCCTCCCCGAGCCGACAGCTCCGGTGAGTTTCCGTGGTTACCTATGGTCATGCTGCCATTCGAACGTAAAAAAAATGGCAATTTAACATGGCCGCCTCGATTCGGTGCGTCGCCCACTTGTGTATTTGTAACGACTTGTAACAACTCTGAGAAAGCTTTCATTTGTATATGGGTGTGATTCGACTTCAGTGAAATAGCCTACGTAATTATGGAAGCAATATTTGATTTTTGCTAATAAAAAGCCAAAAAAGTTACGTATTGGGGTTTTAAAACATGTGGTAATCATGTAAAATAAAACACAAAACAAAACAACAGGATTGAACTGGAGCCTCTTTCAACATTTTTCAGATATTGTTAAAGACATTTCCTTGCTACATATCTTAAGTGGCTTGACTTACATAACTGTTAGAGTTATTTTACAGTAAAATGAAAGATTAGAAAAAGAAAAAAAAGCAGGTAGATCACATTCATTTTGTGACCTTTGACCTGCGATTGTGAATTCAAGACTGTGACTTATATGGAGTGTTTGTCATTGTTTTATTTGTACTTCTATCCAAATAATAAATAAAAATAAATAAAATAATTTTAAAAATATAATAATATATATATATATTGCTGTTAAATAACATAGGATCCTATGCTTCTCAACACATTCCTCTATCAGAAAGGTGTAAAAGGTAAGTCAAAGGCACAAAATGTTTTTTTGGGGGAAAAGTTAGTTAATTACTGTATGTACAATTTCATTTTTCAAGTCCTGAATTTGTAACAGCAAAATAAGCCCCTGTCTATGCTATATTGGGATCTATGTTATGATTGGATGAATTATTGATGAGTTAACATGTAAGCAGGGCTTTAATGTCGCTGGTCAAAGTTGAGCTAATTTTAACTTCCATGTGATACTTTATCCAAGGCTTCATCATGGATTATTAGCCAATTGCATGTTTTGTAGAAAGCTTCATCTTAAAAGTAACTTGTACCTGTAGGCAGCTCTAGGATACAAACAGTGGAGTATACAGTATTAGTGTCTGAAATGCTTTGGATAAAGTAGCATTAAATGATACATTATAGTACAAACCTCATGTGCTTTAAGAATTGCACTTTCTTACTTTCTATCACTGTGTTTGTCAAGTCAAAACGCATCCTCAGGGAAACTCGAGGATTCATAATAGGGTGAGCAATTTTTCACTGCGTTAACGAGTGTAATGTCAAAGCCTGAAAGAAGGCGGGCTTTATTAGTTTGTGAAAATTTGACATCTGTAAAATATGAGGTCTTTTACAGGACAGTGTTGTTTTTACAGTGCATTGCTGTAGGCTATATACAGTTACAGGTTGCTTGAATTTATAAGTACACACACCTTCTCTGTGTGTGTGTGTGTTTGTGTGTGTATGTGTGCACGTATGTGTATTATAGTTTTAAATAGTCTAAATGCTCCAGGTGCACTCTATTTATCTAACTGATGGCCTCTCAGCAGTGCCAGGGGTCAATGACTAAGTCACATCTGATCAGAGCTCCAGTGACATTAAATGTGCATTAAGAGATTTTCTAAAGTGGATAATAAAATGCTTATCAACATGCTAGGATTAAGTCACGGAGTGAGATGAGGATGTAGATATACTTTTTTAATATCTTCAACTTTCAATCAGAAAATCTGCTCATGCAGGTAAAATAATGATTAAAGAAAGAAGAACCATGGGCCCAGAAAAATACGGAGCCTGTAACACAAGCTATTGTGTTATTAATGAAGCTTTGAAAGCCATTTACACCTGCACTTGGAGGGTGCAAGAAAGAAGGGGAGGGAGTGGATGCTGATTGCGACTAAAGGAACATGCTCCGTAGTATATTTATAGCTCCACTGCTTCTATCAAACATATTGTACATCACAATCACACCACAAACCAATAAATACTATCTAATTTGATTAGCCTAAATATATAGACAAGTGCACCAAGATGCTATTTAATATGTGTATGACTTTTAATCTTCTCCACTCATTCATATATGCATAACAGTCCAGTACTACTGTATGATGTTCCCTAATTTGACTTTTCTGACTGAGCAGCAGTGATACAAAGAGCTCAGGGTGTCTGAATATGCTATAGTATTGGCACAATAATAAAGGCTGTGTTCTGGGACAGTCTCCCTATTCATTAAAAAATATTTATTTATTTTATTTTTGATGAGGTAATTGTTTTGAGATTGATATTTTGGTTTCACCAGCAGCGACTCCACACAGAGGATGTAATTCCCACTCATTTAGTCATACCACACCTGATGATTACAGTACATGTCTGTGTGTGAACAACTACATTTAGCCTAAGTATAGCCTACTACTTTCTGATGCAACCCAATGTATAAAAACAAACAAACAAAAAAAACAATATAGCCCCAGCCTACAGTGTGAGCAAATGTGTTACTATCTTTACACTTCACAGGCTGCTAATGCATCTTCTCCAAATGACAGGAGCGGTAGTGACAACTAAGGTGGGCTACTTGAAAACCTGTAGTGCTATATTGCCTTAATCTGTGTCAAGAGTCTGAGTCATTCATCTGAACACAGTTTATTTTGGACTGACTTGCACTTTGAGGGGACATCAGTGCTGTAAACATGTTCATGGTCTACACTTTTCACTACATTAAAGCTCCTGACAGCTCCTGAGAGCTACAATTAAATGTAGCCTACCCAAGTTTCCCTGAATGTAAAGAATGTAAACAACATAGCCTATTGGCTAGACTGAAGAAGCTAAAAGCTTTCCTGTGTGTTACACCACAGGAGGAGGTCACTCCGAGATCAGTCTAAGGTTGGAGAGCACATGATGAAATGATTATTCTGGGCTAGTAATAACTGAGCTAATAACATTAGCCTACACTATAAACAGACTGAAAAAAGGGTGCAGCTTTTTCTCTCCTTTTTTGTTCTGTAACACTTAACAAATTTTGAACCAACTGTATTTTACTAGTACGTCGTCAAGTACGTACAGTACGTCGTCCTCGCGAGCGCCTGGCGACGTCAGCAGCAATGGCCCGCAGGTGAGGGTCGGCTAGCTAATGAGGCTAAAAGCCATGTGTAGGCTAAATTTCAGTCTTTATTTCATCATGTGTCAAAACAATAACGAGAAAAACTTCATTAGCCGCTGGCTTCCAGAAAAGAACTGTAAAGGATTATCATGTGAGCACAGAGCGCCGGAGAGAGGCCACCAGATGATCACTGCAACTGACTGACATGAGGCAGAGAGAGGTAACAATGTGCTTGACCTCCTGCTGTTTTATGGACACTTTAATGGGACTCAAACACAGTTTCACGTCGCGGTTCTTTTTACAGTCTATGGGCTTGACAGAAGTCTCCATGAAGAGCCGACACGTCAACCTTCACTTCACCAAGGTAAGAACCAGGGCTTCTGTTTCTGTATGCTAGCTGCTCCACATAAAGTTGCTAACTTTGTTGACAAACTGCCAGTGACGTAGCTAAACAATGATTGTCCAGAAAGTGGATATATAGCTCATTGACTTAAAATAAACATGTGAAGGTGTTGGCAATTGCTTGATAAACTATTGGTCATAGTTTTCCGTCTGCAGCTTCTTGCTGATTAATATCAGACACACCTGCACTAAATTAGGCAAAAGGTTTCCGTAACACAACAAACACAGGCTATCATCTATCTCTGTAGCCTATGGTGGTGTTGTGTTTATTTATGGTCCCTTTGTGTCTCTTTGTGGTAAGTTTGTGCCCTTTTCTGGTCATTTTAAGGCTGAAACTATTAAAAATGCTCAAATTTTCATTTGAGTAAGTTTCCTGGCTGAGATGTTTGCATGTTATTGTAATGTAGTGAATATTGAGTGTTATGGTTGTAACTGCATCTGGAACATATTCCCTCTCGGTGGTTGTTGTTGTTGGGTTTCTTATTTGCAACAATGTGGATTCTGGTACTGGGTGGTAAATGATTGTTTTTATGCACACAGCCCATTCACAAACATTTCTGTGTAAGAAATCATTTATCAACATTCACGTTTACTCATCGGTCACCAAAGCGAGGGGCTGCTCTAAACCCTCAATGCATTCAGGACATTTCACATTTTTCACACATTTTTTCACCTGCTAAATTCCAATACTGCCAATACCCATTGTCAATTTGACGTTTTATGTCCATGATTTGATTAGCGGCTACATGCTATATTGTGTAGAAACATGCTGCAGGTCTGCTTAATGCCATGATTAAATACTTTATTTGTAGTAGGCCCTATCCATTTATAGTCATGACTCATGATGAATATTGGATGCAACTGGTTGCACTGTTGAATTTGATCCATATGACTTCACTTGTCCATCTACACTCTGTAGTGTGATTTGCCCAGCGGGACAGGTCATGGTTGTGTTGACATTTATGCAACTTGTGCATAGCCAACACATGTGGATTCCATTTAGCAGAACACAGAATGAAATTATCAGTATAGTTAAAGGGATAGTTCGGGTTTTTTGATATGAATCTATATGGCTTCCCCATCACTAGTTACATGCTGTGACAGCGACTTTTCCCGGACCGCGTCCCGTGAGCGGAGTTCCGGCCCGGTTTCGGTGCTGACGAATGTAGTCCGGCTAGTTTGCTGGGGTCACGAAAATAAAGCGTTTTGCTTCTCAAAACAATATGCGTTCAAAAGAGTGATAAATTTGCATCACAAAACTGTTGTCCAGGAAAAAGTCTGACCTCGCATTCGCTTGGCGCTATTTTCTCTCCCTCCGTATCACTGCGCGCTGCCTGTAGACGCCTGTGCACGTTTCCATCAGCTGTTTCACTGAGTTTACTGCTCGGATAGTTCACATAAACTTATCTGACTATGGCAGTTCATGGTGGAAGATCAGACCTACAAACATACACAGACAGACAGCGTGCATCACCTGCACCGGACGGTGCTTGAAGCAGCTCACCTGCAGCTGTCATATGAGCCTCGCTTTCTCTTCAGTCGGTGTTTGGCTGCACTTTATTTAAAACAGTTCAACATGTGAAGATCTATAACCGCCATCTGAACAGCGGTCAGCTGAGCCAGAGCACAGTGGACGTGGCTGCTGTGTAGGCTCGCTATTTTATAACGGCAAGAAAAAAAAAGTCATCCTGATTGTCTGTGTACATTTGTCGGACTGAATCACGGACTGCGCTGCATTTCTGATCATCACCCGGCCACCCTGTCTCTCACAGCTACAACTGTGGCTCTAACTTCAGCTTGTCGCTTCCCTGTCCCTCCTCTCTCTCGCTCTCTCTCTCTCTGCCCGTTTTAACTCCACCTGACGAGGTTCAGCATCACAGCCTATATTCAGGTTAATAATGGTCTCCATTTGGCTCTGTGCTAAAACAAGGGATGGCTTCATTACTTGTGCCATAGTCAGATATGTTTATGTGAACTATCCAAGCAGTAAACTCAGTGAAACAGCTGATGGAAACGCGCACAGCCGTCTGCAGGCGGCAGCGCGCAGCGATACGGAGGGAGAGAAAATAGCGCCAAGCGAATGCGAGGTCAGACTTTTTCCTGGACAACGGTTTTGTGATGCAAATGTATCACTCTTTTGAACGCATATTGTTTTGAGAAGCAAAACGCTTTACTTTCGTGACCCCAGCCAACTAGCCGGACTACATTCGTCAGCACCGAAACCGGGCCGGAACTCCGCTCACGGGACGCAGTCCGGGAAAAGTCGCTGTCACAGCATGTAACTAGTGATGGGGAAGCCATATAGGTTCATATCAAAAAACCCGAACTATCTTTATTCATATATATGCATAGGTATATGATGCATGTAATACAAGTGGTTGTATACCAATTTAATACAAGATTGTCAAATGGTGCAGTAATATTGTTGTAGGGATGGGGCTCCGTTGGAGCGGGTGGGGGGTGGGGTTTGTTTGTTTATATTTGTATTATTCCTGATCATTTACACTCTTGAATTTATGTACCTTGTGCATTATGTTCCTATGTACAAATATAAATAAAAAGACTTGGAGCAAAAAAAAACCCGAACTATCCCTTTAAAGCAGATATCAGCGGCACGGCTGTTTCGGCTAATGCTGCGTTCAAGGCAGGGTTTTGAAACCGTAAGTTACAGCTTCAAGTCACAACTACGACTTTGTAGCATTCCAGGTAACCCGTAGCTCGTGTTTTTACCGTCCTGTTGCCTGTGAAAGTTCCCTATAACGGCCACTCGTAACTTCCGACCCATGAACTCGTACCAGATCGAACTGGTATGACTTCACAGGAAGGAAAAACACAAAGTCGGAGTTTCCTTGAACGCACCATGAGTTCGCAGCCCCCGCCCTCGTCAGGCATCTATTGGTCCTGGTGCTACGTCACCACATTCACGCGCACCCCTTGGCTGCACACACAGCCCTTCATGCCATTCTCTCTCCTCATTGGATAACGCTTGTATCCCACAAGGAAAGTTTTCTCCTGGGTTTACAGCAGAGCAGAGTGACGGAGAGACTCGTGTTACGGCTGAAACACTCCATGTAAGTGATTGCTGACGGAAAATAGGACTATTTAGGACTTACATTAACAAAAACATTCCGCTGATATCTGCTTTAAGTAGGTGTAATGCAGTTACTTCTAATTGTCTGCCTTCACAATATATAGTGGAAAATGCAGTCACTTTGTTGACATTTCATGTGTTCTTGCATTGATAATGTTACAGACCAAATTTACCGGTAAGTTTGTTTTTTTTGCCTTCAAACACCAAATTGTATTGTGTGCATCTGAAAAATCGAAACGTCAACACAAATCAGGGTAAGTTTTATGATAAGTCATAACTTGTAATGACTCAATTCAACTATATTAATGGTGAGGGCTTTATTGATTACAATGTAATTTGGTTAATGTGTTTAATGGTGGCTGCATTGATTTGACCTTTGCTTTAATATGATAAAAGTGCAAAAGACTCCGGAGTAAATCGTCTCACCTTGTCCTCGGATTCAGCCAGGAATATGACGGTGCATAATATTTCTGCAGTTTGTGCTTTTTGGTGTTTTTATATTTTCTCCCTCCCTGCACGGGAAGCTAGTGGCTGTTGATGGACTGCCTCCAATCCCAGTGTATGTGTCATTGATGGGGAAAAGAGATGGAGGAGGAGGTTGGTGTGTGTGTGTGTGTTGTTGGAGTTGGAGGTGTTGGTGGGGGTTTGAAAGTTGCTGGGGCGTAAAAAGTCCACTACTATTTGTCACTGTTGACTCTGTGCCTGGCTGTCAGTGGTGCCTCTGGGAGCCCTGTGTCTCACTGCTTGCATCCGCCTGGCAGGAACCTGAGTGCCTGTTGCTCCCTCAGCATTGGAGTGTGTGTATTTGTGTGTGTGATGACACAGAAGGTACAACATGAGGAAGTTTCACCATTAGTATTTACCTGTGTCAACTCAGGAGATGAAAATGGACCGTTGACCCACAGTTACCAAGCTACTACTGTCATAGGGAGCTGATCTGTGAACTCTTGGCTCACTACAATTAGCTACAAGCTATTAGAGCTGCAACTAACAGTTATTTTCATTAGTCATTATCGGTTAGTCTGTTGAATAAACATTTAGTTTTTGGGTCAAAACCCAGAAAATTGTGAAAACCTCTCATTTGAATTTCCCAAAGCCCAGTGAAACATCTTAATGTCTTGTTCAACCAACAGGCCAAAATACAGAGACACTGGTATTCAAAGTCATTTGTTTATTATTAAGTTGTTAAACAGATTCACTTGCTGATAATTTGCAAACTGATTAATCTGTCAGCTGTACAAATTTAAACAGGTTGTGGACATAATATTGACAACAACAGCTTTTTATTGGTATTTTTTCTTGTGGGTTGCTCATTTCCACATTCAGCAGTTATAATGTGACATTGTCATTCATGTGGAGTGTTTGAGATGAATGTAAATCCAGTGTTCACTGCTAATAGCTCTGTTTGTGGTCTCCAGCCCTGAGGGAAATATCCTGATCTGCTGCGCTACAAATGCTGCACCGTGATAACCAGCTCAGTCGCTAACTGAGGTGCTGAGGAGGAAACAGTGCAAAGAGTGTAACCGAAAACAAGACAGCAGATTTATAGGGCAGGCAGCTCAACAACTTTCTGAGAATCACTACAGAACTCCTTTGAGGACAGCTGCAGTTTTTGGTTCTTCTTTGTAGGATCATTACAATTGACCCCGTTTCTATTGTTGTTCTTTTATTGTCATTTTTCCCCCCAAATTTTTTTAATTGAAAAAATCAGGAGCAAAGATACGTTCAGTCACAGATATACAATTAGCCTTTTTTTGTTGAGTATACATAATTCATATCCTGACACAAACATACATATCATCATCATCATCATCATTGTTTATTGTCAGACTCAAGATCCATAATAAAAACATACAACACTCAATAAAAACAAGTCAGAAATCAATTAATCTGTCAATTGATCAATATCACCAACATATCCTAGACATAAGAGACTGATTGATATATGAAAACAACAAATTAAAGAGCAGTAGATTGTAGACCTTATCGTCACGTGGTTGACATTCATATTTGCATATGTTTTGGTAAAAGTACTGATTATATATTTTTGAAATGTAGGTATTTTTCGGGAAGCCTTGCTGGTCTGAGTGGTTCAACTCGTTATTTATTATAACTAAACAGACTAACCCTAACCTTGAAAGAATAAAAAAACAAAACGAGTGAATTAAAAGGACGATGGGTTTGGTTGCTTGACGTGTGGTTGTGTGAGGTAGATATGCATAGTCAGTGAATTACCAGCAGTGGATTCAGATGAGTGTGTTACAGGAGCAGCTGGGAGCACAGCAGCCGAGCGATGTTCTGCACTTCATGGGGCCAGCAGAAAAAAAATCAGGCGTTCACGAAACCAATCAAATAGCCGTTCAAATGTTCACTTAAGATGAAATATTTCCAGCAGTACATCATTCCAGCACCTTCTTTTAGCACAATATATTCTTTTCATCAACTGTTCAACTGACATATTCCCAAGCGCAGGCTTACTGTATTACGCCTCAGCTGCATGTTAGCTGAGTGAGTCAGAAAGAGCTCAACTACACTTTGTTTGGATGGGAACATAACTTGACCCCGACGTTGCATTGCGAGCCTCCTGTGTGTAAAAAGGAGCAGAGCTTGTGCTTGTTTGCATGAAGAGGTTTGTAGATTTAGTTAATCTAAAACAGCAGGCAGGAATGGAGATGGGCAGCAACATCTCCTGTACACAAACCCATGTGCACACACACACACACACTGGTCCTCCCTTAGGCCAGTGCTTCCTTTCCACATGATTCATCTCTCTTGACACACAGGTCATCAGCTCAACATGGTAATAAATGAATGAATTCCCCAGCATGCTGAAGTAAACGGTGATCACAAGATGGGCCCAGGATGTCTTAGTCAAGCTGTCTCTTGAATTAAGGTTATATAACTGAGGGAGTGGAAAAGGACATGTATGTGTGTGTGTGTGTGTGTGTTGGAAGAGTGTGTGTCTGAGTGTGGGTGCGAGCTCAGTTCCCTTTATTCACAATTGCATTCTGACTTTGCTCTTTTGAGGATTATGGAGGTGGCAGATAGCTTCAAAGAGTATCGTTTCCAAAGGTCATTATGAGTTATCCTCGCTCTCAGTTCTTTTGATCTTGCAGAAAATAAGATTTTTTCAGAATCACAGATTCTTCATCAAATCTATGGATTCTACTCTGACTTCACTGAATGCTGTTATTATTTGTCAGACAAACAAACCACACACACACACACACCCCTTATCTTACTGCAAAAACCTGGAGAGATTCTTACCATAAACCTTCACATGTGACAACAGTATGGTCTGTTGATTCTCACTGATCCCTTCATGATTGAGCTTATGCAGTGTAAAATATGTCCGTTTTTTTGCCCCCTTATACGTCTATATAAGCTAGAACTTTTAAAAAAATATAAAATAGTAAAAGAATTCACTTTTTACTTAGATCTTAAGGGGACAACATAACAGTACTCTACAACAGGGATGCTGTAATTTTCTGTCTATTTAATGTGCTTTTTCAATCATTGCTTTCACCAAGACTGTTTTGCTATTAGTCTCTCATGCTGTTTCTGCCCCTGCCTCTTTACCAGGGTAATTTAAACACCTGCTGTAATAACGTCATGTTAAATGTGGTCATGATGCAGGAGCAGCAGGGACACCCACCATTTTTATAGCTTGATAACACATCCTGTGGATTTGGTAAAGGGGACAACAAATCACTTTAACTTAAAGTGTAATTTAAAGGATGTACACTATACAGAGACATACCTGTACTGTATGTATTAGTGTAAGAATTGCAGAATTTTTCTGCACTAGTGAAGTTCTTGCTACTTTGCAGGTCAGGTGGGGGTTCCCCCACCTGTTAAAGGGATAGTTCAACATTTTGGCAAATTGGCCTACTGCCATAACCCCTGTAGTTTTAGGAGTAGGTTTGTTACCTTTAGAACACGGCTCTCTTGAATACTCGATCCTGATTGGTCAATCACCAAAATTCTGCGGTGTTTATTTTTTTGACCGCTGAGCTTGTATTTATACACCTTTGTTAGGGAAACAAATGAATACCGACTGGAAATTCAATCACTCTATAAATAATTTGAATCAAATCTTATATCATTGATAAGTATGGAACCATACTTCCTCTCAGAAATTTCTCCATAACAACTTCCGAACTATGACATTATCTAGGGTCTGACCCAAAAAAATTGATGTCTTTGATCCCTTCAATATGATTGATGGTAATCCATCATGAAGTCCGTGATCGATTGTTTCTTTTTTTTCCTTTGCCCCTTTTTGACACGGTTCTAAGCTAGAATTGTTAAAAACATTAAAATGAGTAAAAGAATTCACCTGCTTGATTTTGGGGACAACATAACAGTACTCTACAACAGGGATGCTGTAATTTTCTGTCTATTTAATGTGCTTTTTCAATCATTGCTTTCACCAAGACTGTTTTGCTATTAGTCTCTCATGCTGTTTCTGCCCCTGCCTCTTTACCAGGGTAATTTAAACACCTGCTGTAATAACGTCATGTTAAATGTGGTCATGATGCAGGAGCAGCAGGGACACCCACCATTTTTATAGCTTGATAACACATCCTGTGGATTTAGAAACTGAGGACAACAAAGAGATTTGGTTGCAAAAGTGTAATTTAAAGGAATTCTATAACATTACTGAACCGTGATATGTGGACTGAGGAAAACAATTTATTGAAAGAATTGTAACAGAATTCTTCTGCACTATTTAGTTCTTGAGACTTTGAAGGTCAGGTGGGGGTTTAACCTGACCATTTGAGTTCAAGAAACATTTTAAATTGTCCCATTAACCCCTGTAGTTTTAGAAGGTTTGTGGCGCACTCTGGTTAGATAAGACTCTCTTGAACTCGATCCTGATTGGTCAATCCCGCTCAAAATTCTGCGGTGTTTGAATTTAGATCAAATTTGCCATCTCCTCTACACCATTTCACACATTGTTTAAGCCTAGACTGGACTCTTTCAGAGGAGAATGTGATTCTAGGAGGAGCTAATACTCATCAATAAGTGAATCCAAACATTAAGCTTATCACAATATGGAAGAGAAACTTCATGTTTATTTTATATTTTTATATTTTATTGTGTCAGCTTGAAACAACCATGTGAAGGCTTTGAAGCTGTTCTGTTGAGCATGGTAATGAAATCTCAAACAATGATCGATTGTTTCAATTACACTTCTTTTTTTTTGAACACTAGATTCTCATCTGGAGCAATTGTTACATTAAAATGAGTAATGGCTCATTTGCACCTGCCTGATTGAAGCCTCAACAAAGCCTCAAAGCCCATCACTAACTACCCGTGGTCGTCGCGGTCGCCGCCGCCGCCGTAAAGTTCTGTTATTACTGTGTCTCGTAGTGTGGTGAATGTGCAGGTCACAACTTGTCCACCAGAGCGTTTTGGAGTTGTTGGATTGTGTATTTGATGAGTTTGATGAAGGAAACCAAGAAATCCCATGAGCCTCTGTAGTGTAGCTCTGAGCAGCTCACGGCTCTGCTCTGCCGTTCTAAAAATAACTTGCACCAACAATTAAAGGGAACAAACCTACTGCTATGTAGATTTGCTCCCTTTTGCTCACTAGCCTCAAACCCACAGCAGCAGCCCCTAGCCTACACCCTGCATATCTAGACTTCAGTAGAGTAATCGTGATTTATCTGATAGGAAGCTCTTGTGCCATGTGACTGTGCGTGAGGCAGGTCAGTGTGTGCAGGCAGGGAGGATCCACACTCACAGTGCACATGTGTCGATTGTTTGCTGCCCCTGTCGCTTTACTGGCTGGGGGGTTGAGAGCTGCCTGCTCTGACTGCATGCAACACAGAGGGGAGACGAGTGTGTGTGGGGAAAAAAAACCCATAACAAGGGTGTGTGTGTGAGAGAGAGAGAGAGTGTTTATATTTGGATTTAGTGGTAGACTAGTGTTTGGAGGCTCTGTGGAAACATGATCACAGTTTCCTCAAATCCAATTTTATTTCATTCTTGGACTCCAAAACTGTGCTCTGGCTTTAAACACTTGTTCTTCAGACTCACTGTTAGGACAAGCTTTCAGAAGGTGGCACTGGAAGAGGGCTTCTGCTACCCGACTTTTATTTTTAAATCTCTTTAAAACTGATAGTCTCTGTTATGCCTGCAAGTACTTCACAGCGATTCCAACAGGAGTTATAACTACCTCTCTATGTGATGTTTTATTTAGCTGTTTTTTTTTTCCAATATGGTCTTTTTTCTATCTTGCCATATTATGCAGAGTGCAGAGAGCACGGGAAGATGGAGGGAGAGGGAGGGGGAGGAGATGCGGTTACAAGATGTGGTATAGCCCTTAACCAATCGACCAGAGTGTCCCTTAATGTAGCAGCAGTTGCTGTAAACATAACCATTACTATTTAATGCAGTCAATTTTAAAAGAACTATTATTTAATTCAAAAGGTGATTAAAAATGAACACGAAGGGCATTAAAGTGCAATTCAGTGCATGATACTGCACATAGAAAATATTGTCATTATTAATAATTGAAATATTTATTGTTTTTGTCATTATAACATCACCATCCAGATTTATACCTCATTTTAATTCCTGCCCCACTATCACCACCTGTCTCTTCCCCCACCTTCGACTGTGACAGTTCTAAAAACAGCTTGGCCCCTCCAACACGTTGCCATTTTTTGCCTTCATATATATTCATGGGTTATTTGTTGTTGGGTCTCAGATTTTGCATCCAGCCTCCTCCCCCATGTTGAGCGAGAAAATGACTTTCTAGGAGTGCACATTGCACTGATTCATTCAGTCAACAGTAAAGTGGACTCACACGAAGACATACAGTGTATGTATGTACACACAGCGCCTCAGGGAGGCTCGCAGCAGCGTGTTTGTCATACACAGGCAGCGACAGCCATGGACGGCTCATTATGATAATTCATTGATCCTGAAATGAGAACGCCCTGCTCAGATCTTGAGGCTGCAGCTTAGCCTGTCATTCGCAAACATTTAGTGCAATTTTTTTTTTCTAAATTACAAAGTACTGAGACGACTGGGTCAAGTTAACGATGCAGATAAATTCTTCTCCACTTTTTTATATGGGTTTGAAATCCACATTATAGATCTTGTTCTCTTGGTTCATGTGACTGGGACAGTTGATTTGAGCGTAAGAGACGGCCAACGAGACATGAAGCTAAGAGAAATAATGCAATCACATGACACATGACATCTGCTGCCATGATTCTGTGCAGGATGTGAGACAGAGAGGTGTCATGGACACCTTCTACTTTTAAAATTTAAAAGAAGCTACCAGCTGATTCAATGTTTAGGGGTGAATTGAATTTCATGTTTTATTTCTATTGGAGCCACCACACTCTGTGAGGAGAAGTGTGATCAGCCACATTTGCGTACACACATTAACAGAGACAAATCGATCATCCAGCAGCCAAATGCTCACAAACAATCAAACATCCTTAACTCAGCAGTTAAGCAGGAGCCTCCCTAATAGAGCCGTCGGCCATTTAAATGACTGTAATTTGGGACAAGTGGATGGCAGCAGCCAACTAATGATATCTATTTAATTTTCTCTCAGCCTGGATGCCTGGATGTAGGTCGCAGGGTGATTCATCACAGAATCATCCTTGCAAAAACAAAAAAAAATGACAACATGGAGATGTTAAGTGTGTGGGAGCTGCATAAGCCAGTGCGATGCCTCTTTCCATCTCTATTTCTCTCTCTTGGTATCTCCCTCTGTCTCTCTTGGTCATTTTCATTCTGTTTGCAGCTCAACGCCCTCACCATTTGTCCACGCGACTCCGCGCAGTCATCCTATCTGCCTTGACAAGGAGGGTCTTGCCAGACGCTCATTTAGAAATGGGTTAGGGCTGCATCAGTGACTCAATTGAGATGCATCTGAGGATGTTAGTCTTGTTCTGGGCCACCGCAGTTGTGGGTGATGTGGCCACAGCTTCGATCAGAATGGAAACTGTTTTCTATTCGTTCAGACGTGCTCATTAACGTCAACGCGACGTGACAGCGAGGACAATTTGCAGTACTATTTTCTACACACTTTGTTCTCTGTTGTGCTGCACTGTCAGACAAGTATTTGTATTCAAAGTAGTAGTGACAGCTGAACTTTTCCTGACGTTAACCTTTGCTGAGTCTTTTACATACATAGGTGGTGTGTTGTAGCACAAGCTTTGACAAATGCTAATGTCTGGAAAGCTTCAGGTGCATGTCTTAAAAAACGAGGTGACGTGTTCTCTGCTCCAACTGTAAAACTGTAAAACCTCTTTATATCTGTTGTTACATAATACAGTGCGTACGTACCCAGCCACAGTCCCAGTCAACTGGACCGATTTATTCCCAGGGCAGTTTTATCAGGTTGATTGCCCAGCACTGATGTAACTAGAAGTTGACCTCACTAACTTTCAGTGGCAGGGAGGGAAGCCTACACATGAAGCCACTGAGCTGGATGGGAGCTGACATAATTGTATGAACCTGTCAAACTCCAACTCTGTCCACCTTCAATATTCAGGCAGCTCTTGCCACAAAAGGCAATGTATTGAGTTGACTTTTGGAGCAGCTGTTCCACCTATAGGGCTGTATAAAGAAGCTACACAACGGCAAACTAATTATTTATTTTTAATAATCATCATCGTGTAACATGGGCTGTTTTTTTTGCAAATAATTGTCACAACGGCAAACTAATTATTTATTTTTAATAATCATCATCGTGTAACATGGGCTGTTTTCTCTATATGAAGGCAACAGTGCAACATTTCTCCTATGATTGTAAGTTGTGACTTGAAGTATAAGATTTTTAACGTACCACGGGCTGCAAATTGTGGTTTACTGTTACTACTGTTGTGATTATTGTGATTTTCATTGATTTATTTCCTCTTTGCAGTCTATGAAACCTTGATACCATTGAATAAATGAACGAATGAATTATCTCAGAGTAGTATCTAGAAGGAGTTAAGCATCTAAAAGGAGTTAAGCCACACATTTCTCTGAGTGCCCACAGGGCGAAACGCATTGCTTAAAGGGACAACGAGGAGTTTTGGAGAAGCGAAGTGTTTTCACGCTGCCTCCGCGCGCACCGTAGAATTCCTCCACCGGCGCAAGACGGACTCATGTTTTCATTCATCAAGGATTAAAGTCAGAGGTTCAAAGAGGTTCAGTTACCGTCGTAGTTCAGACCATAACGCCGCCCGAATCGCCGTTATTCTCAGTGCCCAGCAATAAGTGCTGGTCGGCTCGACCAGCGTTTCCGCCACCACTAATAATAACAAAATAACGATAGAGACAAAACGATATATTGATCGAAAATGGAGCCATTAACAAGTGTGGGTAGCGTAGATTCATCCACATTAACGTGAGACTGTTTTATAACCGAATAGAAACTCCTCGTTGGCCCTTTAACTGTTAAAAAACAATAAATCAATATTAATGTGACCACAGTGTGTGTGTGGTGAAACTTTCCTGACACCACTGGCACCAAAGTGAGGATCTAATCTGTGCTGTGCAGGGCAATCTCCCCCTTGTTCTTCTTAATTAATTAATTAATTCATTTTTTCACAATTAATTTTTACTTTGGATTAGATAAAAAGTATGTAAGATATGATGGTGGTGGCAGTAAGAAAATACAGGAATCGGTTTCATTTGTTTTGGTTCATATTAGGGGAGGTTGTCACATTTTTGAGAAACACATGTTCGGTTTTGAAAGCTTTATAAGTACTTCCTACCTGGAGCATGTTTTTGAATTCCTATGGTCATGTTCTCCTCTGTGTAATGACTTTGTTTCACAACACCACACACAGCAGACGGGCCTCAATTAGCGGTAACTGTCACATTCAAACCTCATTTGGACACAATCTGCCTCCTCTGCTAAAGGAGAAAAATGTATCTTTCCCACTGAGTTGAAATGCAACATTTTTTTAAAGACGGTGTTAAATCGCGGTTAAAAGAGAAGTCATTTACATTGAAACACTTGGATTGAATTTTTCTACCTGTATATTTCCACCTGTGCTGTATCTTAAAAAAAATCTTTTTTGCTCCTGCTTTAAACTGCACTAAGATTTTTGTACCAAGGTGCAAAGGGAAACCTTACTGTACCGTAAAATGAACAAAGCTGGATGAAAAACAAGACGACATGGGATCAACAGGGATCTAAATTAGTTAGATTTAGACTGTTTTTATCTTGCCAATGTTAAGTGGAGCAAAACGCTACACAAAAAGTATTTAGAGGATGTGTCAGTAGGCTCTGCTGGTGTGCCACTCCCAGGGGAAAATGCTTAAAATCTTTTGAAAAATTAATCAAAGAATATATTTTTCACCCACTAAAAGTGCAAAAATGGAAAAACTATGATGATGTTTCAAAAAGAGAACTAAAACTTCGAAGCAACGTAAGACAAATGGATTTACTCACTTAAACATGTAATCAAACAAACTGCTCTATAGGATGGGGATCCTCTCAAGAGAGACTGTGATTTGTGCTGGCACTGGCAGTCTATATCATACATGTACTGTAGATCTTCCTTATCAAAATCTGATGCTGACCCAATATTAGAATGACATCTCAACATTTCATCTAGATTTTATGTCTAAAAGCCAGACAACACTGTGCAGAATTTCTCTATTAAAGGGCCAACGAGGAGTTTCTATTCGGTTATAAAACAGTCTCACGTTAATGTGGATGAATCTGATGCACTTGTTAATGGCTCCAATATTATCGTTTTGTCTCTATCATTATTTTGTTATTATTAGTGGTGGCGGAAATCTCAACATTTCATCCCCGCAAATAGAATTTTATGTCTAAAACTGAACCTCTTTGAACCTCTGACTTTAATCACTGATGAATGAATTTGAGTCTATTAAGTGGTGTGGCAGCGTGAAAACACTTAGCTTCTCCAAAACTCCTCGTTGTCCCTTTAAGTGATGTGTTTTTTTCTGTCTTTCTTTTACTTCTTGGACAGGATTTTACCACACTGTAAAAATATCCTGGAAGTTCTTATGATTAATCTACACCAGAATGAGTGGTGGCAGGTATTAAGCAGAATACAGCATAATGATATATGAATTAAATGTGGTGTGAAATTGAACAAGTTTCAGAAATTAGTGTGGTTGTTTATAAAGATAGAGTTAAAAAACCACCTGCAATGGTTTTCCATTCCTTTTAAATTAAGTAATGATTAGATGATTATACTCTATTAGTTTAGAGACCACCACTGTTTGTCAGGGGCTTTTTAAGCCCTTTCAAGACTTTCATGTCTTGTATTTGAAATTTCTTAATAACTATATCCTACTCAATGTAACATTTCATTGTGTGTCCATGTTATCGAAGCCCTTTCCATCTGCCGATTAATATTATGGCCTTTGTTGAAATCTCTGGGAAACAATTATAAATGGCACTTGTCTTTGTACATTCAGGGAAATGCATATTTACAGTTCTCAAGTGGGTAATTTAGAAAAAAAGTAGCTGACCTCAGGTGAACAAAACAAATGATATGTCCCTATAAGACAAAAAGCACACTTTGTGGTAATAATAGTGGCACTATATTTCTGTAAGATGTGGGTCTTCACCCTGAAACTGAATGTGAACTAAACCAAAAACTCTCCAAGTTCCCGGCCAGATATTTTGAGATTTACTTTATTGGGACTAGATGGACATTAGCTCTTGAGCTGAATCTGGCATATTTATGACAAATTATCTTTTGGATGTTCACAGAGTCCCATTACAATTAAACAAATGAATGAATTGAATGAAATATTGATCTTTTGGTATTCAGACCAAAGGATTTAGTGCACTGTCTGCAGATATACAGTAATACAAAGGAATGACTGAAATACAATTGATTAAGCCTTTTTTTGGACCACTCCACCTTTTTCCATCCTGACATTGACACTTTTCTGTCCATATCTGGCGCTCGAGTTTAGCAATAGCTCAATGTACTGTATCTTGTGTTTCACGTGTCACATTTCAGCCAAATCTCCACTTTATTGTACCGCTAGTCACTCTGCTTCATTTGATGTGTGAGTTTTGAGATGCTGTCGGAGAGCACTGGTTGCTGATTGATGAAACTTGTGATTGCTGGACATCTGCCTCCTGTCACTGCAGAGTCCCCTCCTCCCTGTCTATTTTTGTGGGGTTGGAACATCATGTCATACACAATATTACAGCTACATTACGGCCTGATTGACCGTTTTTCATCCTGCTGTGATCAGATTAATCTGGATGGGTCTGAAACAATGAATGATGATATAACAATCTGGGTGCTAGCCACTTGTCGTTCCAAAAAATCAATCGGTGTTTGGCCATAGCAAACGCCTGCACAGTGCAGCCAGCGTGGTCTGATGAGACACTCCTGAGTTAACAAGCTACTGAGACAGCTCAGCAGAAGACATTATTTAACCATTCTGTTACAAAATATGTTTTCCAATTTAATTACAGTTCAGTTCACAGTTAGTTACTGTATGCTGTAGTGGAGGGATTATTTAGTTCAGGGCGTTAATATATTTAACATATACCAAAAAATGGTCAAAGTTCTGGAAATGTAATTTGCATGTTAATATATGTACACATAATATAATATACATAAATATACAGTATGATATGTACTGTATGACACCGGACTTCTGAGAGTGTGAATGTGACCAAAGTCATTATTCTTATTTTTATTATTCTTAAAAATGTCACTTTGTGCCTGGGCTTTATTTATTCATAAGAATAAAAATTGTGGTCAGGATATTCTGTAATGAACCTGTCAACCTGTCTGGGAAAACATATCTTAGGTATGGCTTTTTTTGTGTGTGCCATATACCAGCTGGGCATGTACAGTAGACGGTAAATCTAAAATGAGCAAAGATTGGCAGACATTGATCCAACTGATTATGATATCATGACTCATTACTGTAATTGTCATGTGTTTGACATGTGTGTGACACAGTATTGCCTTTAAAGGTCCCATATAATGCAAAATAGACTTTCGAGCAGTTTTCCATCAATAATATGCATCCCCGGCCTGTCTACAATCCCCTCTGGTACATGAAAAAAGTTCATCAAGTTTTTTTTTTTTGACCCGGCCTGTTTTTGCTCGTTTAAACAAAGCCAGGCTATTAATTGAATAGACTACCGGAGTCCCGGCTTTTATTAGAGGAAATACGGCAGTCAATTCGTGTCTCAGCCGCGAAGCTGAGCCTCCACAGGGACAGCTCTCCATTCAGACACACAGTTGTCCGTGGTGCTGAACAGGTGACGTTGTGGCTTGTCTGTGAAACGCGCGCTGCTCAGATAGGCTACTGGGCAGATCTGTCCCACTTGCTTTCTCCCCCACTCCGTTGTGAGCATAGGTTGTGAGAGATGCCACAGAGTAAAAAAAAACAAACACTTTTTTTCTCTCTCCCGCTCCGCTGTAATAATAATATACGGTATAGGCCTATGAAGATATATATTTATGCAATCGGCAACAGGTGATTCTGACCGATCACCGATCACCTGTTTAGGGTCCATATCGGCCGATAACGATCGACGGCATCCCTAGGAGGAAGTGCAGCTGCCGCTCTCATTAACATGCACAGCTCTTTGCAGCTGCCATTGGTGTTTATGATGATTCAACTTCATCAACTTGCTGCTGTGTTTTGCCGTAGGGGAAATGACACAGGATCTTATTTTGCTGGAGTCTGAGTCACCTGGCTGAGCCACTTCACCAGCACGTCACTGATGAGAAACAGTACGGAGTAACCTCAAAGTCAGATTAAAGAACGTTAGAGATAGATTAGTATTATATCTAAACTATCCAAATCGCGTGATCTTGACAGCTATTTTCTTTATTTTGAGCTAAAATCCTGTGGTGTACAAGTGGTAGCTGGAGACACAGAAAGATCAAATTTTGTGTTGGCAACTGCTGTCTGCACCTAAATAAATAAATAAATACCTTAAGGATGAACAGAGTTGTAGGACAATCAGTAGAAGTCAGAGGGAGAACTACTGTCAGCATAGTCTACTAAGAGGCAACAAAGGTATTCAGTGCATTATTCACCTAAATGCACCGGACTACACACTGCTGTAGTGGTCTTAAAGGCCACTCAAAGTGCTTCACGTGCCACATTCCCCCATTCTCTCTTATACATCACACCCATACACTGATGAAACAGCCATCGGAGGCAATTAGGGTTCAATATCTTGCCCAACTGCAGCAGGGGATGCAACCACAGAGTATCTGATATAATATTGTAGGCTCTACCTTCTGAGCCACACCTGTCCCTTAAAACTGCTCCTGCTGCTCAAAACTTGAAGAACATTTGCATTCAAATGTATTCATTGAGCTATACGTATTTATATTCTGAATATGCTGGTTCATTCCCACCACAAAACCTCTGGGTGCTCAAACTTTACACAACATATGAATGCAGTCCATATATAGGGCCTACACTGTAAACAGTCTGTTATATATAGGCAGCCTGATAATAAAGTAAATCTGGGTGTGAACGCCTTGACTCAGTCAGACCTTGCATTTTACCAAGTTATTGTCTGCAGAGGTGACATCATGTTAGCGTTACCCTGGGCTACCTGCCTCCTCGGCTGATGGGCACCAACTTGTGCTGAGCTGTGCACATGTTTACAATTATGATTTTGGATCGTTTTATTTATGTGCGTTGACTCATAGTGTTTGAGGGGAAAATTTGAGCATTTTGTGCAGCATTTTACCAAAAGCATGTTGAGCGTTGTTATTGTTCTGACAGTTCTAACTTATTCATAGGTCAGAGAAAATAGATGAATATGTGTTATTTAAGCATGAGCACAGTTTTTACAGTTACTGTTCCTATAGTGCATTAATTGAGGCAATTGCTGTAAAGTATTTTTTCTTTTCTCACACGTGTGCCTGTTTTGGACTTGGTTTTACACATTTTTTCAAATAGCAAAGGTTATTCTAGAGGAGGGCTTTAGGTTTTGGGGTTGAGTATTTTTAACTAACGAACTTCCACAGTAACAGAATTGCTTGCTTTGAACATTTAAACTGTAAGACTGTGGCCAAAACTGCTGCTGCAGTCACATTCGCAACACTGCAGAGCGTTGTTTCCCCTTTCCTCGCCCCCAGATTCGAGGTTGCCAGATAACCACTCGCTAACCTCTGCTCTGCTCACTCACACAGTCATTCTGAAAGTAAAAATGATCATGCCTCTCTAAAACATATTGGCTGCATTATCTGCAGTCAGAGGGTTTGTGTTAGTTTGAGCAGGTTCTTGATACATATTTAGCTTTTTACCCTGTATTATTGCTCCGCCTTAGAGTTCACGTCAGCTCAGGTGATCTGCAGGGTTATTGTTTCGACGCTACGCCCCGTGTGTGTCTGTGTGTGTCTGCAGTGCTGGCACACACACACACACACACACACTCTGTTACCCTGCATCTATAGGAGCCTTAGTGCATGTTTTTCATGCTGTAGATGAGCCAACATACCTGACGTGTTACCGTAGAACAAACGACACAAGCAGCTCCGTGTTTTCACAGTCGGACTTTTCTCCTCCACTTTCTGACCGTCGGATCATAACACATTGACGACCGGTGACAGGCCGGGCTAATATCATGAACTGCTCCACACATTCACCATCACTTTATTTACTGTACCATTGGCTCCATTTCACCATATATCCTCCCTCTTTTCCAACTTTCACTTTGTAAATCTTCCCTTTAGCTTTAGCTGCAGCTCAAACTAATCTGCTCAGGACAGGAAATGGTGTATCAGATGGCAGATTGACAAGCTGCTTATTTCTGCTGTGACAAGAAGGAAATACGACCATAGCTGATAAAACTTGGGGATCACTGTGTCTTCCAGCCGTAGCTGCAGCTCAGTGGTAGCGTAACTGGTAGATAATGAGTGAAATTTGAATTTTGAGTGAACTATCCCTTTAATTGGCATTAAAATGTCTTATTTCAAACGTCTTAAAAATGTTTTTATTATTGTAATTAGTCTCAAATCTCAAAATAATTGATAACATTCATGGCGGCCGTCACCGCTAAATTTCTCACCGCCACCAGCTCCCATGTCAGTTTTTTTTTTCTGGACTTTTTATGCATTTATTTTAAAAGGACAGCTGTGGAAAACTTGCGTGAGTTTGTAGTTTTCACCAAAGTCCATACTTTTAATGGAAACACACAGAAATTTCTTTTAATGGCCATTTCCCAGTTATTTGAATCACTTTGGATGGAAACATACAGTAGCCAACGAGCAAACATGTCCTTTTTAGTTGATCATCTCCTCTACTCACTCACTCACTCACTCACTCACTCACTCACTCACTCACTCACTCACTCACTCACTCACTCACTCACTCACTCACTCACTCACTCACTCACTCACTCACTCACTCACTCACTCACTCACTCACTCACTCGTAGCCCCACACCCCCAATCATTCATGTAGCTTTACCTACATGTAGTCACTTTGGACCACATGGGAAAGTGGGTAAAATTGTCCCAACATGTGGTGACTTTTTTTGTTTTGTTTTTTTGTAAGCATTTACTGGTTAAAATTATTATTTGTCACATCTACTACTGAATGATTAATAGCAACTTGTAGGGAATGGTGAATGTAAGACAGAGAAAGTAATGAAACTCAGTTCTGTTTCCATCATATTGTAACAGTGTTTTCCACCTCGATTGACGTATCCTTGGGTTGTAGGTCAAGTAGCATGGCACTGTAACTTAGTCACTCTCTCTGACCAGCTATCGCCTGATGTAGCCTATCACTCCAGCAACCTGATCACTCCATCCCATATTCAAACTACAAAACAGAAAACAGTTCCCAATCAGACAATAATACACAGAATATTCTCCGTATCAAACTTCTCACAGTATCACTACTGTTTAAATTGAATGGCTTGAATCAATCACACCATGTCATCATTTATCACTCAATTTTTCATTGCAAATTAATTTTTATAGTTTAATTTTTTTTTAAATTCATGTCCACTATGATTGCCTCCCTTTTTAATCATATTTTTTAACAATTAATCTTTTGTAACTTCCACCCCTCATACCAGCCACAATGATTTCATACATTTGGTTAATAATTTATCATAACTCTGTAGTAAGATTTAGAAATAAAGGCCAGGGGTAGGTTTTGTGCGATTTGACGTGATTTTAAATGTTAAGTCTCAGTGTTACTTTTATGTTAATATTAAAGGGGAACTTTACTGCTTTGTATCCATCAAAGTGTGTTTACATCTCCTGGGCAGTAGGAGGAGATTGTGCATAAAAGTAACTGGTTTGGTCATTGACAATGATGATTCAGTTTCACTTTGAAGAGTCCGTGTCAAACTGTTTTACAGTTACACCTTTGGCAGTAGATAGACTTTGTGCATCATGCATGTACTTTGAAACCCCCGCTGGTGACGTTTTGACTGTGATGTGTTCATGTAGTGTAGGAGTGTACAGCATCAAAAACTCAAGGCACAAGCTTATAAATGCAAAATCATCCATCTGTGGACATCTCCACTGTTTCTGCAGTGGTTTCTATCTTTGTTTTACACCTGAACTTGATCATTTAAACAGGAACAACACTAAATTCACTGGACAAATTTCACCCGAATAATAATCACTCTTATGTGCACTGTCTTTCCCCAACTATTCAGCCACTGTTATTACAGTACATGTAACTGTCTTTTTTTTATTTTTTTTTTACTAAATGAACCTTAGATAAACTTAATCAATAAAAGCACTCGGTGTCAGTCAGGTGTTATGGAAGTGCCCCTGTTAAAGTCACCGTTGTTGCATCACCCTGTGCTGAAGTGCATGACTCACTGTGAACGCTGACTTTGAGCCATTCAGCTAGACAGCTGGAGGTGGCGATGTGACCGTGTTGTGGGGAATTGTCCATCCTCACTGGGCGGACTCTGACAGATAAATGACCAGATGTGATTAACAGCTTGTCATGTTGATTCTAGGCCGATGTGGAGCACCGCTGGCGCCTCCAGAGCCACTCGTGCTGCAGGAGATCTCGGGGACGCGTACAGAGCTCAGATGTGACATGTGTTGGCTCCAGAGAATAATTTCACATGATGAAGTTTGAGTATGAATACAATACAGAAAACAATTGTTGTCATTCTCAGCCACACTTGTGACCTTTTTGGCAACTGCAAATCCTCTTTCAAACTCCTTAATACCCATTTTTATTTTCCATTGCTCCTTTGGAACAATATGCTATATTATATCTATACATTTTACTTGAGACATTAGGAATATCAGTCGTCCATTCTCTGACTGTCATAACATTTTTCTGACATTGCAGTGTTATGGATAATTTTCAGATATAAAATAAGAACACACTCAGGTGCTTACTGATTACACTGAGCACTACCAAATTTAATCTTTTTTTAAAAGCTATTTAGAGCATTTTTGCAGCAATTTGAGTGGTTTCTGGGCGTGAGGAAAGAGTGCAGCAATGCATTCACTTGTTTACAAATGTGCCTAAATGGCACTGTGCTATCGTCAGCCAGGTTGAGCAGTTAAACAACACCTTTTCCCCACTAGAGCACACTAATGTGTGTGTTAAACTGACAGTGGTCTGATACAGCACTTGTTACGGGTGTTAGGTACTGTGTCACAGAAATGCAGCATTTCAAAAAGTGAGGGATGACATGCTATAAGAACATTATCTGGTGTTGATCATCTGCTATGTGTGTTGTTTCTGTTTGTTAAATCCTGGTACTAATGAAGGCATCCACCCTGCACCATACAGAGTTTGTCCCCAGTCGTCTTTGGGACTTTCTACCAGTGGGGTCTGTGCTGGTTGTTATTTTAGGAGCTCTGCGTTTCCATGTCATGCACATAGAGGTCCTAGAGCCAAAAGTCAGGGGAACAAAAACAAAAACAAACAAAGGCTACACACAGAGGCACCCACCCTTCGGTGATCCAAGGATCATCCCACTGTCCCTATACACTAGTTTGCCCTCTCTGGTTTTCCTGTTAGTTAAAAAAACAAAACAAGCGAACGAGTGCTTTTATTGTTGTAGTTGGGGAAAAAATAACAGGGACTTAGTCATGCTGCAGAAAAACTACCTAAGGGGAATCCACTTCAATCCAACAGGCAGCTCAGCTCCAGTGTATTAAGAGATGAGGAGGATGAGCAAGTTTGATGGGCTTTCACAGTAAATTCCCTTAGTTCTCTTCCTTCAAATATATCCTCATCCTGTTGGGGAGAAAATATTTTTACTGAATGTTCTTTTAAGATCGAACTCTTTGGTAAAGCTGTGCATCTTTGTGGCAGAAATCTGGCAGAAATGTCTTACACTGATAAATTGCTAACCAGCCAATCAGAAGCTGGAAAGGTTGATGTCTAACAGTATACAAACAATCAACCAACCTTTCCTGTAGTTAAATGCAACCTAGTGAATATCTGAGCAGGAGACATGTGACTACTAAGCAATGTTGCTTGTTGAAATCTCCCAGGAAGTCATGGAAGGTGTGGGAGTATATACACCCTGAAAGTTGGTGAGTAAGGATCTGGTGAATTCTATGTTATTATTATGATTTAAAGGGATAGTTCAATATTTTGGCAAACTGGCCCATTGCCATAATCCCTAGCAGTAGGTTTGCTATTTTTATTTGCCAGTGCAAGTGCAGTTTTGCATGAATTTACCTCTAAAACGACTGTCTGGTAACGTTCTGTTATTATCTCATAGCGTCGTAACTTGTCCTTCCAGAGCGTTTTGGAGTTTTTGGATTGTGTGTTGGATGAGTTTGATGAGGAAAACCAAGAAATCCCATGAGCCTCCGCTCTGAGCAGCCTGCTCCTCCACTCGGTCGTTCTAAAAGTAAAGGTAACGAACCTACTGCTAAGACTATAGCGATATGGCAATGGGCCAATTTGCCAAAATGTTGAACTATCCTTTTAGTAAGGTAGCCTACAACATTCACAGTTTAATGTAGTTTAAGTTGCAACAAACATTTTCTGAGTCAACAAAAGGAAGTACTGGTGCATTTATTACAGATAGCTTTGATTTTGATTACAGCAGCTCTTTTTATTGGGCTTCCAAAAGAAAATCACAATTAATTCAGAGTGCTACAGCCAAGATTTTCACTCAAAAAAAGAAAAAAAAATACAGACATCACCCCTGCTCCTTGCATCACTGCACTGTCTACCTGTCTTTTAGAACCGATTTTAAAGTACTTTCACTTACCTATAAAGCCTTACATAACCTAGCAGCTTCTTATATCCGTGGCTGCCTTTCATTTTATTTTCCAACAAGAACTCTCAGATCTTCCACTGCCTTTCTTTTTGCGGGAACAAGAAATCTGGTGAGGCTGCTTTCTGTTTTTATGGCCCTAAACTGTGGTACACCCTCCTTTTTTTATCTTAGAACAGCAAACCCCTTTGGAACTCATAAAAAGAAATTAAAGAGTCTCTTTAATTTGGGGTAATTGGGGTATTGACTTTTTTTTACTTTCTTTTTTTTTTTTTTTTAATTTTCTTTTACTTTTTATGGTTTCATCTCATTTTAGTTTTTGACCTTTTGTTTGGGCGGCACCTTGGAATGCAATTACTTTACAAAATAAAGGAATTTTATTAGTAATGTCAGTACAGCTACATGTTTTCTGGCACCATGCGAAAATAAACTTGACTTTATTCCTATAACTATATGAAAAAAAGAAAGTTAACCCAAGGTCCACCCTATGGTGTTTTCCGAAGCCTCGTGACTTTACCCTTGACACTGACAAGACTATGAGCTGCAGGATTAAAAGCTGCAGGGGGAAAAAAATCCAATACAAATAAAGTACATCATGTTACATCAGATTTCTTCAGCATCATCAGTTCTCACAGTGAATATTAAGTCTTATACTATACTTTGCAGAGTCTCCTAAAGTAGACCTATCCATGTAAAGTACTGGTACTCCTAAGGTTCAATAGTTAAGTTGAGTAGATACCATACTGAAATACTTCTATAGCTCATATTTAATGATTAGGTTATTTTTTTACCCCAACCGTCAGTCTCGATTTTGTTTTTCAATGTTGGAAATTTGAATACATCACCAAATGGTGGACATGTGCAGAATTGTTTTGCTCTGACGATTCTTGTCAGATGTCCCAGTGCGAGACACGGAGCCAGTCGGCGTCATATTGAGCAGAGGAGGCAGGTCCATTCATCACTGGCTGGTGCACTTCACTCAGCAAATGATATATTGGCAGCTGACAGATGTGGGTCAGTTTTATCGGCCAGAATGATAATCATCGCCAGTAAGAGGACTGAAGCTGAGGTTCCCCCAAAATAAAAGCCACCGTGTATGCACAGTATATTAACCGGAGCCCTCTCCCAGCTCATATCTTCACAGTTGTCATTTTGACATATTTATGAACAAAAACACAGATATAAATAATAAAATGAATGATGGCTGAGTTCCGTTTAGCTGATTCAGTTTCTCCGTAAGACTTTCTGAATATTTATTGAATGTAATTTAAGAGAGACTTGGTGTTGCAGCGTGACAGGAGTGAAAAATAAGAGTTGAAAATAAAATTGAAATGAATGTGTTTCAGAAGTAACAGTGGTTTAAAAGTTGGGGGACCTGCCAAAATTTAGTCTTGCAACATGCCTTCTTAACATACATGTACATATTTTGAGTGATTTGGACTGGTGTTCATGATAGACAAGTCAAGAACATATGACTTTCTTGTAGGAGTAGCAGGAGAGTGTGTTGTATTGCTGTGTGTTTGAAGGCCAACACAATCATGTTCTAAGAAAAAAAAGAAAAAAAGTCCAGAATGCTAAAACGTATGACCGAGGTGCTCTTTGGTGGAAACATTGGTCAAAAAAGCTAAATCCAAGGCACTCTTCTTCAATAACATGAAAAGCTTTTATTTATACAATGGCTATATCAAATGAAAACATTTGAGTGGGTTACAGCCCTCTTCATATTCTGCCAATGGAATTATAAAGAGTTCATTTTGTTGATGATTTACTGAAAAGGGCTCCAGACCAACTTTCTTTTACTAGGATCACAGTGGCCTTTAACTTAAACTTAAAATTTTAGGAGTGCAAGCAGACATCAAAAAAGGCTCCAGCACACTGTCTCACTCTCAGTTGTCATTTTATTGAAGCAACGTTTCGGTCAATGTGACCTTCATCAGGCATATCAAAAAACATCTCAACATTACATATTCCCAGTGGGTGCAACTGACCAGAAGACAGATTACAGATTCTTTGAGTTGCCCCATCCACATTTCACCAAAAAATAAAGCAAATTTACTGGTTGCACATGCGTTAGATGAAAAATGCACTTGCACTTGCATATTTTCAAACATTAAGGGCAAAATGCCCCCATTCAGGAGCAATGTGGAGCCCTGTTGAATATTGTTTATGAGGCATGATCACTATTACTAAGTTTTTCCCCTTTTGACTGCTCAAAATAATTTAAAAACAAAAAATACCATGGTATATTACTGTAAATGAATTTAAAAGATGAGACACCCCCGTCGCTGCATGCCTAGTTTCCCGCCTGCTATTCTCTTGCTATTAAGGCAGATGCTGGGTTCATGTTGTCTGCAGTCGCTGCTTTTCATAGCTTGTTTAACAGCTGTTAGGCAGCACCAGTACACACCAGATGTAACTGAGTGAGCAGCAGCACTGTTGGATTTCTGAACTGGGCTGCAGCACTACGCTGGCTACTTTTCTGTTGGTTTTACTCGGCTCTTTTAATTTGTTTGTTTTGATGCTTTTGAGATCCACTGCAGCTGAGACCCACTGATGAAATGGAGCTGCAGATTGCTCCAGTTATAGAGGCACAGGATGTCTTGTCCCCTCGTGCAGTTTTTGAGGTGTTGTTTGCATGAATATCTTTGTCATAAAGAGCACAATGATGTTAATTTCTTACATCAGCTTCAAAGCATATTGGTAATAAAGTCATCATTGCATGGTGATGTTCCGCTGGATGTAATGATGTCACCTTTGTGTGGGAAAAGCCAGACAGCTATGAACCCGCTCAGACACAAACTCAAAGCCTATTAGTGATGTTGCATTTTCCCCATTGGCAAATTTTGGCTTTTGTTAACTGCAACTAATTCATCTTTTGTGTTCTGGCTAAAGACATGCAAAGTACACAACATACAAAATGCACGCTCACAGATTATCCCTCATTTCAACAGGATGACAACTGTCTCTTTACAAAAAAAAACAAAGCAACTAATACCCCTGATACCCCTGAATGCCCTTGCTGAAGGATGTGATGGAAAAATAGCAGTTTTTCATGTCTAACTGCATTTGTAGTGCATTAACCTTGTTTTAAATAAAGAACAAACAAGGAGGGGGGCAAAAACAACAGCAATGTTTTAAAAAAAGAGGTTGATCAATGTGGAGATCATGATCTACAGTATGAAATGCTCATGTTTCATCGTCAGACCAACCTCGGTATATATATGTGAGGTGTAGGGCAACTCGGTTTGGGCTATTTCTTCAGCGTTGTTGTGACAGAATTGTAATGTCTCCTTGTGTAACAGATGATAGAGTGGGTTGTTAAGATGAAGAATAACATATGGGGAAGGGTTAATTATGATGCAAACTCTGCATTTCAGTTTATATTTGCTTTGACAGAAGCTTTATTCCTGCAACAAAGTGGATGAATATCTGCACAGCACTATCATGAAGATGTTTGAGATATGAGCCCTGAAAAAAGCTCCTTTGTTGATGATAAATAAGGTAAATAAGTAGTAAATTCCACTGAATCCCACAGTCTCCAGTGTGAATCTCTGCACTTTGTCTAAATAAGCTTGACGTAGCAGTTTCCAAAGAATTTGTGTTCAGCTGCATGGTGTAGTCTTGTGGGACTGAAAGTCCTTGCTACACATACCTTTTCTGCTTTAAATGTGACCTGGTATTCAAAGACATAAAATATTATATCCTCATAATAAAGTGGCTGAATGTCAAATACATACTGTACACACTTTAACCATACCATGCAAACGTATGGTTAGATGATTTTTCCATGATCTTTACTACCTCAGCTGTCACTTAGTTTAGTCCATGAGTGACAACAGTGTACTTCTCTTAAATCATGTTTTTACAGCTGCTATTTTCCTTTGTGCTACTTAGCAGGTGACCACTTTAAGCTGAGTGAAGGACACTAAATGCACGTCCACTTTGTGTGCATCTCTTCTTTTCACTAAGCTTAACAGTTGAGCATGGTACGAGAGCTAGAGTTAAAACTGGGCATTCGTATGAGAATTGCTACAGTACGAGGCCTCTACGATGCATGCAGTGCTGTTTTTGTATTTTTTCCCTCCCTGTACCAATTCTTATAGCTAAAGTAGACTATTGGCCAATACTGAGCACTGAAAAAAGTTAACGTTACTACTATATGTGGTATGTACACGTCTCCAAATGTTTAATTTTTTCCAGCCCGGTTACAGTACATGCAGCCTGTTGTGTCCGAGCCTGGCCCGGCACATTAACTGTATGAGCCCAAGCCCGATTTAAACCCAATATTTTTTATTTTATTTGTTGGCTGTTCAAATTCGGCAGCGACGCTGTCCAGGGTCCTCCTGAGTCGTTCAGCACATCTCTGCCAGCAGCTGCTGCACCCTATAGTCACACCTCCAGCTTTTCATCACACATGCTCAAACTTAATTGTCATGACTTTATTTTTTTCTTTGTATTCTCGAACTCCATGTTGCTTAGCTGCTTGCTCGAAAAATAAATAATTAAATAAAATATTGCTGATTATGGCATAGCTTTCTGTCCACCTAACTGGGCTAATAAAGTCATGAAAAAAATAAACACACACACAAATGCTTGATCAAAGGCTGCATGCCAGCTCGGCTCGGCCTAGCTCGTGGATAGTGGTGTGAACCTGCCGGTTCGGGCCGGGTCAGGGCCGGGCTCGGGCTCAGGCCAAGAATCTAAACTCTGCTGTACAGTACATGTTTTGGAAAGCAGAGATGAAAATTTCCTGTTAAACTTATTTCATCATAACTTTGAGTCATAAAACAAGCATTGAGAAATTAACAACTTTGTAATGTTGTTGAAAAAGCATTGTAATATTTCATAATAGTAAATTGTATCGTTGTCATTAATGCTCCGCAGTAAGAGCATTTCAACCTGTCATATATATGAAATGTATATGATATATATAAATGATATATGATATGTTCAAAATGATATAAGCTAAATACATTACATCATACTGTTCCATTTAAATCTACCGTATAGAGTTAATTTAATGAGGCACCGGGAATGTATTTGTGAACAGTCACACTCCTGGTGAGAACACCACAAAGGAAAAAGGCGAAGCTTTAAACACACCCAGTGCCTGAAGCCAGAATCAGTCTAGAACTCATTAGATTGTTCTTGCATAAAGCAGCAGAGACATTAATTCTTCTGCAGAGCCAGTCTGAGGATCTGGACCAGTACGCCATCACTTCATCCTGCCAGTCTGTCTCCTCTAATGATCAATAGCACTGAACAGAAGGCAGCTGGACGCTTGCATCTCAAAACTTTTGTAGTGTGCCAACTCATTTTGGTTGGCACACCTCGATTGGTCTTTAATCTTACTGGCCCTTGCTAAATCCTATTCATCATTGATAAAATAAACTGTCAGCCAGGAAGTCGTAAGCCTGCACAATAAAAACCAGGGCATTTTGGATACCTCTGCAAATTATTTCTGGTTAATGAAAAAATAACCCACCAAGTTTAAAACGATTAGGATGCTATTTGGCCGGATATAGAGCATTCAGCATGAGATGGATGGTAAAGTTATACTGTATAAGGCTTTAATTTGTCTGAATATTTTTGGTGGTTATTTTTAGTATCAGTGTTGAGAGTGGATGAAAAAGATTGGTCGGTGAAAACATTCTTGTATTTTCATTTTTTTATTGTTTTTTTTAGTTGAAATATTTATTCTTTTTTACTTACTTCAATGGGGGCATAATTAGCAGATTTGTATTTTCCCCCATTTCCTCTTTGTTTACCAGCCATAAAAACTCTCTGGTGCTAATCACAAGAGAGCTCTTATTGTAAACTGCAGTTATATCAGTTAGCTTGGGTGATCCTGACAATCTCAGTCTGTGATGTCCCAAAATGGTCAAGGTATGGAGAATTAGAATTAGAGTTTATTTTGGTCACAACTCATCCCTTTGCTCTCGTGACAAAGCTCATACATTTATTTCCACTACCCCCCATTAAAGCACATTACCTATTGTTCTTCCAGTCATATTTTTTCTGTGTAATGAGCATTACTCAACCAGTAGAGCTACAAGTGTGGATAACGGATGGGTATAAGACATCACAGGTGTACTCACTTTCAGCTCCAGATAAGTGGTCTAGATAGCAGTAACACAACTTGGCTTACAACCTGTGAGCTGACAGCTTGTGTTGCTGTCCTGCTGGATTGCTCACTGCTGCTCTCATCATTGAATTGCAGCAGTAAAGTGTCATTAAGGACAGAGAATGATGACCAGACCAAAAACAAGCTGTGAACACAACATTAACACCACTTAAATTTGTTGTAAGCAAACAGTTGCTTATTTGAAAATCCAGGAGTAATGGAGCAGTTGGCGTTTCTGTTAAGTTAAAGTAACATTGCGGAGTTTTTCGGCCTTCAAATAATGTTATCAGACCCCGTTGCAGCCTGAGTGGGGTCACGTCGGCTGAAACGTCCAACTTCCCTGCATGGGTACGAATCCCCCCCCCCCTCCCTTTGCTGGATGCGCTGATAAGTTTTGTTTTTCCCCCCAGACGATAGCTCTTCTCAACCAGATGGTGGAAGCACTGAGCTGAAAGTTAGAGCTGTTGCTTTAAAGGTTTAGAGTTTGTAACACTCTCTGTCTCCTTTTAACCAGATATTTTTTTAATATGTTTTTTTTCCCCATCTGATTAATGAAATGGTGGAAAACGACACGATAAGTGAACCACAATAGTAAATTGAGGGGCAGGACAGATTATCAATTATGTAAAATCTCAGAATACATCTCAAACTGAGTGGAGCTGCAGTTCTCGTTTGGTTTAGAGCTACTTGTAAGTGAGTAATGTTTGTGTTTTATCTCATAACATTATGTTAATGTGTATCCAATACAGAAACAATTTTAGCTTTGAGAAGACTTGAGTAAATGCTTTGCCAATAAGACCATGTTCTATTTGATACACTGAGAAAAAAACACACACAAAAAAACCCATCACCTCTGCTGCATTGCAGTTTCGCCTAAAAACATTGTTGAATGCAAACCATTTGTCCACAAACACGAATCCTGGAATATAAAAACCAGAGTTTCTGTCGGTCACCTCCCTGTTCTCAGCCTCACATTCACTGTGTATTTTATGTTACAGAAGGTTGTGCTCGGATTCATAAAAGATAAGATGAGATGAAACTTCATTGATCCCTGTGGGGAAACTCTGCTGCGGCAAAGAAATGGGTTTCAACAGGAAGAAAAGGGAAACACACTATAAGAACACAACTGGAATATAAAAAAGAGCAAATAAAATGATACAAAAACACAAAAAAATAAAGTGGCTGATAAAGTGCATTAACAATTGGTGGGGGTATTCAAATATATTTCAGCTACAGTGGGAAGTATAGATTTTCTTTATACATTAATCTGTATTTGCAGTCGTTACAGACTGATCTTGACCGCTCACGTAAATATTGATTTGTTGATTTAGAATAAAAGCCGCACATAAAGGCATTATATCTTCAAATGTTTGTTCACATTGTCAAATCAAGTCAAATTCTTCTGCATACAGGGCTTTTAACAGTTTGTCAGAACAAGCCTGAGAGGAAAAAAAAGAAAAAGAAATGAGGAATAATAAAAGAAGAGGAGTGAGTGTGCACATTATAATAGGAGCTTAACATCACCAAACAGCCAGTGAATGCTCGGATTTGTTTATGTGCATGATTTGAAGCTTCCAGCCATCAGGAGCTTGATGTGTATTGGTGTTTGGTTTAGTCCAAATAGGGGGGGGGGGGTCCGCTGCAGGCGTACAGCAGGCTGCAACACCCCCACCCCTGCTCTTTCTGTCTCCCTCTGTCTTTGTCTCACCTCCTCTCTGTCTCTCTCTCTCTGAACAAGGGGATGATGACTGTGACTATGTCTTCCTCTCTCTGTCTCTTTCCCCCTGCTCTCTGCGATGAGGGGTGTCAGTATGAACGGGGTGTGGAGGGGAGGGGGGAGGGGGGAGGGGGGGCTTTCTGTCCTTCACAGCTCCTGAGCTGGTGGAGTTTGACACCACAGAGAAGAAAGCTCAGTATTACACTTGTACTGAAGTGTCACACGTACGCTCTGTGACAGATATGAAAGAGTCGCAGTGAGTTTTTAGGTAGAGTTTATTCTCCAGGAGACTGCAGATGGACGCCATAGCAACAGTTGATGAGGTGACAGGTGACTTCCTGTTGAGAAGAGTGCATCAGGCTTTAGCTACAAATAAGCATTAGGCACAACAAGACTAACAGTAATGATGAGTCATCATCTTTTATGATGTACAACCTACTTTCATATGTTTTGTTCTATTTCTGTTTTTTCATATTTCATATGGTCTGTAATTTCTTATTCCAAGTGTATGATGCCCATGTAACTGTATCTGCAAACAGATGAGTTGATGAATCGATCAGCTAAGTATTCACTGTTGTTAAAAATCGTTTGTTCAAGCAAACACTGTTCAACAAAGCCAAATATTTTCTTATCCAGCCTCTGGAATTCAAGGATTTCCTGTTTTCCTTTGTCAAACGTCATAGAGGTGGAGGGACTGTATGGATTTCAGCACTGTGTCTCTTAATAATCAACAGCCTAAATCGCAAGTAGTTCAGATGAATATAATTAAGTCAATGTCATGCAGGGCTGCCTGTTGTCTGTCTATGCTGGTTTCTCCTTATACTTTAAGCACATGTGGTGAAGCATTGGACTAGAATAACTATACCATTGCCTTCTTTGTAGTGAAACTCTACTTGAGCGCTCCTACCCTCCTTAATCTGGACTGAGGTGAACAAAACAAGGCTCTGAAGACATAGGACTGGCTCTGTGGAGTTGTGCTGGGAAAATATTTTTGATGTTTCAAAGGAAATTTTTGAATCTATTAATCATAATCAGCTATCTTTGGGAGGCTTTTTCCCCCCACATTTCCTCATTGCAGATGTTTTTTTGGCCCAAGGTGCAACATAAGACTAAAAAGACATAAAACCTAAGAGTTATTGATGTGGAAGCTCAGAATGCACTGTACTAAGGGTCAGGGGTTTGTTTGTCTCTTACATATCCGTCATGGTGGAATCATTCTGAACAGACTAATAATTCAGATGTTTGAGAGAAAATTGAATATGCTCTGCACTCTGTTGAAGGCAATACATTACTTTGTTTGATTGCTTTCTACCTGTCTGGTTGTGTAACAGTGGAGACGTGGTTGAGTAGTAACAACAAAGAGGAGATTTTACAGTCCATAAGTTCTCTTTCTTCCTCTCCCTCTCTTTCTTGTCCCCAAGAAACCTCTCAGCGTTCATACATTTCACTGTGAGCCTTTCATCTACTCTCTGCAGCACCTTCTGCATTAGTAATTCAGCACACAGCAGATCATTTAGAGACATTAAAATTTCAGTACCTCTAACTCTTTTGGCCAAGATGTTTGTGACAAATATTTGTATGCATGTGCACAGGGAAAAGCATGGATTTGCAGCTTAGGAAAGAGTCAGCATTATTACAGAACACAAAGAAGTGTAGAACTTATCCATCTATACATGTTGCCTGGACCACATCATTGAACCTTAATCATTATTTTAAAACTGCAATTACCAAACATTTTTTCACAATTTCAAGATTTAGAGGCTTGCAGGTTTGTTTGATATAATTGCTTGAATAGTTACTGAATCAATTATGCAAATGGTTGCAAACCAAATTTCTGCCACTCTGTGGGGCAAGCAGTGGTTCATTTGCATTTAAAGGGACGGGCACTGAAACCAGCCATTCTGAACAGGGCTGTTTTGAGAGGATGAAAAGAGGTGTGATGTTTGATCCTTGGGGTATTTTGACCAAAGCATGTCACAGACATGTCTTTAAGACACCTGGAAACTATTTTAATTTGTGGAAAGCTGGCATAATATGTCTCCTTTAAACCATCCATCGTCTTATCGTTCATCCATGCAGGGTTCCAGGGTTACACATGTATTGCTAATGCGCTACAGTCCAGCCTTGAAACAGAGCCATTGTCATGTAGCTTATCATGATGAGATAAGGTTTAGATAAGGTTATTACTCATTAGTCATGAGTTGGTAGACATCTTTAAATGTGCTCAATGTTGCATAAAAGTTTTTATTAACAACATTAGCAACAGTTAACATTAGGGACTGGGACTGGTTGTTTCTTCCTGAAGTGCATCTTAGAAGTTGCATTTTTCTCTTCTCTTCATATGTTTCCGTGTGCACAGTATTGTACTTTGACTCCTCATCAAAGCCACAGATACGTTCCATTGTAGCTTCTCATCTTTTATACTGATGGTTCAGCTGTTTCCTGCCCATTCAGCCCTGGGAAGAACTCCAACCCTACCATTGTCTGAGCAGGAAAATTAAAGGGATTTTAACTGTGGGAGTAACTCTTCCTCTTCTGCTACAGTCTCATTTGAGGAATGTCCACTTTCTCTACTTGGTGTGTTAGTATTTTTATACATAAAGACACAGTGGCCTGCCATATCACTTCATTTAATCTGCCTACTCTCCTAAACCTGATGCTTTGTTTTAGTCCTAATATTCTAGATGTTGTAACTACATGTCAAGCATGAAATGTAAAAACTGCCTCTTCACTGTTAAATTAATCCATGAAAATTGTGTTCGTCAGAAGGATAAAGCAAAGCTCCTGAAGCTCAAACCACAATACAGTTTAATACATTTTAATTAAGCAGAACAATCACAAACAGCAGTGTACAAAACAAAACTGACTAGTAATTTGTACTCCCATTTTTCTTCAGGCCTGGTAAGACTGAACTCTTTCCTTGAATTAAGTTAGTTTGTTTCTTCTTCTTGAAGGTCCCTGTTCTTGCTCTTGGGTGAAACATGAGTTTTTCCACAGAAGTGTATTTCCTCTGAAAAGTCCAGCTGTTGCTCTGGCCTTAGAGGGATTCATTTCAACCAATTTACCTTATTTCAGAGATACGTATGTGTTCTTTTCTAGCACATTAGCAGATACACAATCTTAAATAATAATAGGAATTTAAATTTCCTCCATTGTCTGAGTGTGTTTGCATAAGGCTAAGAGATGGAGTGATTGGCATTCTGGTGTCTGCACATCCTGCAGCAGCACCACTGCTGTGTGTGTAATTGTTTACTTTTTATATGAGGTGTGGTGAAAAAGAACACACATCAAAAATTTGCAAGAGCATGGAGGAGAGCATATCTGATTTGCAAGAGATGCAGATGGGACATTTACCATGTATCCACAAAGTACAGCTACTAGAAAGTGTTCACTTAAATTCACTCCATTGTCTACATGCAAGGAGTAAACAGAGCAAAAGGCCACCTTGTGTCGTTAAGAAACAGCATCTGTGGAAGCCAGAGGTCGTGTGTCTTATGTACCCAGACATGTGGTGAAAAACATCTTGGGAGGAGATTTTAACATCACATGTTATTAGACCTTAATTAGTAAAAGTGGGCTTTAGGGACTGCCAGTTCCATCTGCCTCGTTTTGACAAACCTTGTCCTTCACATTTCATTGAGAAGAAGAAAGGTGGCTGCCTCTCACTGCAGTACTCTAAAGATTTAGCTTTAACTGGCACTTTGAGGTCTGTGAGTGTATTAATAATGCAATTTGTGTTAATGACAGAACATCTGGGTTGTTATGTGTTACAGTAGCTCCAGATGCTCCTGCCATCCTTCATCATTAGCTTCATTTACATGGAGCCTAATATTCTGAATATTATCAGTTAAGACAGCCCACCACAATAATAGACGTTCATCCTCAAGGAACTGATCAGAATACACAACATATTCCTGTACTAACTCTTAAGAGTAGTTGCGTTAGGACATAGTTTGTTATTTCCATCAACAAAGTACTATCCTGTTATCCATGTTATTACGTGACTACTGTAGTGATATGATGACAGCATATCATCATGTTGTGCAAATCACTTATTCAAAGCAAGCTTTTTATTATTGTCGTTTAAAATTTGGTACTAGTGTAATGCAGTCTGGCGATAGGGTCAGAGACTTGAGATTTGTAATTATTGCTTGACAATGACTGTTAATGATCCTTTAATTTTCCTAATTGTCTTGAGTTCATTTCCTGTTGATGGACTTGCAGATGAATCAGTTAATTGTCTGTGTAATTAAAGTACGCAGTCATATAGAAACAGTTGATGGACGCCACTTGAGTGAGACATGTGACATGTAAACCTCAGCCTCCTGAGTTCAAACCCAGAAAAAAAAAATAGTGACATAAATGAAGAATGTGACCAATCAGCAAACCTTTTATCAACTTTCCTCAAATTAATACATTAACAGAAATGCTGCATCAAGCTGTTAGAAGTTTGTCTGGCTCTCTATTTTGTCATACAGTAATAGTATGTAAATGAAAATCAGTTTTCTTATATTAACTGTCAAATCATGGGTGCATAGATACCTGATACAATATGTTTTATGTTTTGTTTTTATGTTTTATTGTTTGCACCAACAGACATACAATCAATACAAGTACAAAATCAGTAAAAAAAGATTTTAAAAAAGTGCAGGAAAGATCAATGAAGCCCAAAGGGCTTATAAACAATCTCCCCTTTTAATCAATTGATAACTTTAAATAACTTTACTCCACCCTCCCCACCCTATACCCACCCCTCCCCAATAATAACAATATGTTGTTTATACTACTTAAATGCAAAGCCACAATTTAATCAGTGTAGAACATTTACATGCGGCTATGTTGTTCCACACTATTCTTTCCTTTTTTTTCTTCATCTCATACCCTACAAATAGAAAATATCAGTGTGTAACGTCACAACATTTGAAATCTTTTTGCTGCTTAAGTTTTCCTGCAGCGTGAAGCCCGTGCCCCTCTTGCTCCACTTTGCTGCTGCTCTGCTCATGTGTTGCATCATCACTAGCAGCAGCGGAGCAACCGTTCTCCCCACCTAGTGCTCAGTGGGCCTACAACCATCACGGTGTCTGCTCATGTTGAACAAAAATGGACAGAGGAGTATCTAAAGGCTTATCACTGGCATTGTATTACCCACAATTCCTTTTGCCTGTGTTATGCTCATCTCTCTTCTTGCTCCTGATCCACATTTGGCATGGCTGGGTGGTCATTTTGCCAGAGGAGAATTGGAAGAGATTGTGTGCAGCCCTTCAGTATGTTCTCCCTTCGAGTCCTTGGATGTTTCTGTGGAGCAGAGAAGCAGCTCAGCAACAGTCTAGAGAGCAGTAATTGCTTCCTGGTGATGAGATGAATTGACATTCACTTGGCCACGGTGCTGTTTATTTCCCCATCTGCCCCCCTCCGCCCAACGTCAGGAGAGTGTGCGACTGAAATGCATTACCTCTTTCTTGAATTAATACAATATAGGCTATCTGTGACTGTGAGTGCCTACTATGCTATTCAAATTGATACAGGGTTGTCCATCTAAAGTGAGGGAGAGTGGTTTCTTCTCGGCAGACGCACTCTTTGATGGGTATCTCTTACCAGCATGCTTCAGTGCATCTGAGCGTTTCTTGCCTCCAGATGCAGTGAAGAGAAAAGAACACATCCTGCAGAACTGACAGGGTTTATTCTTTTTACTGTCAGAGATATTTGTAAAACAACTATTCTGTAGTGATAATTCTCTGAATATTAAACATGTGCATCTCCTTCTTTCTTTCTTTCTTTTTTTTTTTTTTTTTTGAGGAAATCTCTGCCAGATGGCTTTGCACTGCACAATGGAAGTTGAACACAGGTAACACCAAAATAGACTGACAGCTTCTTTGGGGGGGTTATGAATGTATTCATGTGGGAGAGTGCCGAATGAGTGGGAGCTGCGGGTGTGAATAAGTTCTTATAAACATTTCTATAACATTACCTTCACAGCGTGGCATTCATCTGCTTATTTGACTCCCCACGTCTCCTCCTTGTCAGGCGCCGTTGTCACCGGTGCTGAATCTTTGCGGCTTTACCGCAAAAATTCATTAGCAGGCAGAAGCTGAAGTGAAATAAACGTCTTTTTCTGCTTCATCAGTAAGATTCAAACTGAGCGTGAGTTACGTAAGCACTGCTAAATTTATCAATGCTCATTTTATGCAAAGCCTGAGCTCCCAGGCTCAGACTGTGTGATGTTCAGAATGGGAGGAAGGCTTTTGTTTCCCTGCGAGCCATCTTTATTTCTATTTTTGTGTCTGGAAAAAACAAGATTTTAAAAAGGTCGGGCTAATTTTAGCCGTGTTTTCTTGAAGGGAAAGGAGACGTGCGGCTTTCCTCTCAATACGCGCACAGACAATCAAAGCAGACTTCAGACAGTTTACAGCTGTGGTGGCACAGGGGATTACAGTCAGGAGTGAATGGCAGGCACATGCTACTTCTCCATATGTTGCAGTGCTTTCCTCAGTCGCTTTCACTGCCGTTGTGTGTGTGTGTGTGCGTGTGAATGAGTGAGGCAGAGATGGAGGTGTGTGTTTTTCTGTTGTGCTCTTTGAAGGAGGAGGTGTTGTGATTGTGCAGGAATCTCTGAGTCTCTCTGTTCACTTCATTCACAGTGAAGTCTGAAAGTTGACAGATTAAAAGGTGGAGAGTCCCAGATCTCAAACAGGATCTTTGTAGACAAACAACGAGGCTTCTCTACCTTTTGATACTGACACGCACACATACACACACATATTGCTACACTTCTGACGACCTCCAATGACAACATTCACTCTTTGAACAGTAACCTAAACCCCTGTCTATTCCTAATTCCACGCTTTAATCCCCATCCAAAACCTAAACTTAATCCTAATTCTTGTCAGTTGGCAGGTTATTTTCCATTTTCCAGCATTAGACTTTGAGACTTAGTATTTGTTATATTTGTCACTTGTGTGGAGTTTTTTTTTTTTTTTTTTTAATCCATCTATTTATATCACAGTGGGCAAGAGGTGAGGTAAACTGTTGGCAGTCTGTTCAGGGCTTGGTACTCTAAGGACAGACAACTCACAAGCATATTCACAACACTGAGCTACTGAGACTCCCCAGGTCACTGAAGCGATATGCTTTTAGCTGTTAGTGGAAACACATGGAAAACATGCACATTCCTCACAAATTTGAAGCCTTGACTTTTTCTGCTGTGGTGTAATATAAACCACTGTGTCACCCCCTTATTTTTCCATTTCATTTAAAAATTGCAGAATAAGATGTGGTCATTCAACTGGTAATTTAATAGTAGAATAAGTCATGGAGTGCATCTTGTTTCTTATTTATGTTCAAACAGGATGCTGGCTAAAGAGGTCGGCCATCATTAGAGGACAGATGGTGTTACACTTGATATAAAGGAATTGTATTTTAGAAAATACGTCTATAGAACCATGATAATGTACAGTTTATTGCAATTTTAAGACCAAACCACATGGTATTTTCTTGCATCAGTTGCAAATATTACAGGGCAGGGAGTAAGAACAGGCAGGATAATGGTTTAGACCCTGATCCTGATATTTATCCTGTAGAAATATAAGAATCCAAGCACCCAGCCCTGCAGATATAGATTTATTCTGCAGAAACAGTCCAAATCCTTCAGGATATCTCTATATCTACCTGGTACACTTTGGAGGAAAATGTTTCTTTTGCTACACAACTCTAGTCAGGGTCATATTCATCAATTTTAAGAGGTTTTGGTCCACAGACAACAAGAGGTGTTCACACATGATGGTGCTTGAAATCCCGTGTGAAACCATTACAGTAAATATTCCAGTTGTTGACATTTCATCCTGTCACCTTTACACATGGTTTCATTGAAATCCCACACACCACAAAAAGAAATGTCTCCCTCACGCTCCCCACAACAAACCAGTGACTCATCTCCACCCTGGTAGCTGCTGTAGTACTACAGCCCAGCTTCACATATGTAACTCTCTCCATGTTGCTCTTCAGCTCGACTGATCTGTGTGTTTCATGCGATTCGCAGCATCACGGATCATTAAACATTTTGCAACACAATCGGCTTTCCCACGTTCAAAATGGAGGAGATAGAGCTGTGCAGCAAGGAGCCGCTGGATCCTGATCAAGCCTCGATGCTAGGGATATGTTTTCGCTACAGACCACACTGCCTGTTACCATGACAACAAACAGAAATTTCCCTTCATACACTTCACCCAAGTGCTTTTCCAACACTAAAACCATTCGCCCCTCCTTTCTGTATCTCTCTATGTCTCTCCTCCTCCGGCTCCCCCCTCCCCGAACTTACTACCCATTTCTCTTCTCCCAGCATCCTCGGGAGTTTGGGGAATACACTTCAATTGATCTCCTGCAGATGAGTGAAGCAAGACCGATCACATGACTAATTCAGATGTCAGCGAGATCACTGCCTCGTTTTCTTTCTCTGTTTTCAAGCGGTTTGAAATTGAAAAGCGAGCTACTCCGGCAGTGACTGAATCTCACACACACACACACGCAGAGACACACACATCTGAAAGAGAATAAGCCGAGCTGCTGTTCACAAACATGTCGGAGCAGAGAGGTGCTCGGCGCTGACCCAACCGCGCGACCACCGCGGGTTATCATGCATCACGGCAACACTCAGTCAGTCTGGCCCATAGCGGAGGGAGGAGCGAGTCGGGGAAGGACACAATCAGTCACCTGCCCGGGCTCGACCACCACATGAGCAGAGAAAACACGTTTTTTTTTACGTGTCTAAACAGAAATAGACTCTCCTCCACCTTACCTTGGAGACAGCATGATGATGGGCAGCGAGGATACACTTACACGCCGTGGGAGGCCCCTGACACAGAGATACCAGACCTGCTGAGTACAGATGCCAGACCGGACCTGGGCCTGTTTTTGGACACTTTGGCCCCATGACCTCCTTCCATCACACCTTGAAGTGTCATAGATGGATGAAGATCTGTCAGAGGCTCTATTCTGGGAAGAGCGCAGTCCTGAGATTTGACATTCTGACAATGACTGGTGCTTTTCTGTCTTTTCAAATTATTGAACTCCAGTCCAGAAGCTTCTCTCACTGTAAAAAATAAACATGTGATGCAAAAAATAGAAGAAAAAAAAACATTCAAGCATCATGAATGTGTGGATTACACAGTTCCCATCAAACCAGACGGATGTCTGACAGGATCCATTTCCTCTCTGTCTGTAAGAACGCTGCGAGGAGAGAAACACATTTGAATTGAAATCACACTTAGGACAGTCTTATCAGATTAATAACACTGTTCCTGACAACTCCAACTGTGATTGCTTCTCACTTTGTGTGCAGAAAGATTTGAAACCTAACAAGCTGCTTAAGCCTCCCGACTTCAAAGCAGCTGTTGGGCTGCGAGATAAATCCAATGGAAATCAGTGATGGTTTGATGTGAGTTGGTTGATATGGGATTGCACTGCTGTTTCTTGCCTCCTTCTCCAGCTAATTCTCCCACTCTCTCTCCATTCCTGAGAATTGATCTTACACGGCAGTTTGTCAGGATGTTTGCATTTAGTGGATTTAGTGGATCTATTTTTACATTGTTCGATACATCCAGTCTATCCATCCATCCATCCATCCACACACACCCCTAGCAATCTCTGTTTCTATGTCAATCTATCATTACACACATTCAAAATATTAAAGCAATTGTAAAATGCTAAGTGTATCCTTGACAACACATCAATCTACTGTCAGTGACTGTCAAATTTAATTGCGAGTGAAAGGAGTACGCCAGGGGAGTAAGTCCAAGGTCAGCGCCACTGGATCTAAGTGCAGAAGCTGGTAAATGTTCCCCTGGGGAGGTCACTGGCCTGAGTCATGATGAATTTGTCTGGCAAAAGGCCTACTGACATTTTCAGGATGTAAAAGAACAGTTTGTCTACGGCAGCAAACACAATAGTCGCTGACAACTTTTCTGTCCGCGGCCCCAGTGACAGGAGCGGCGTTTGTAAAGGAGTGGGGCGGGTACCTTTTTTTGGGGGGGGGGTATCGGCCGATTGGGTTTCAGCGGACAGCAGCGGCGGTGTTGGGTTTCCACACAGAGGGGAAATGGTGAACGCCAAATTCACTGGCATGAACGTATGGGAGCAGCCTCTGAGCATGTGCGGAGATATTGTTCCCTGTCAGGTGTCGTCTTACACCTCTGAGCGATGGGGTCTTTTCCTGGAAGACAGTAGTAGACGCTGACAGAGGCAACAAGAGTGTGACGCCCAGACACTCTGACCCATACCCATACTTGTGCTGCAGCCCAGAAGACATTTAACCTTCAGTTGAATCAACATCATTCTTCATCAGTGACACAGATTGTTAAACATGCAGTATTGCGTTTTCACATTACTATAGATTACAAACTGTCACTTTGTAATAGGAAATGCAGCTTCAGGACTGAGACAATGGACACAATGTTGACCCAATAGTAAACACAATGTAAATCACACACAAAAAGATAATGCAAAAACACATACAATTATAATTACATTTTGAGGCAGTCTCCTTAAAGGGATCGGTCAACAAGAATAAAATTCCTATAGTTTTAGCAGTAGGTTCGAGCTACGCTACGGAGGCTAATGGGATTTCTTGGTTTCCCTCATCAAACTCATCAAATATCCAACAACTCCAACAACAACACCAACTCTGGTGGACAAGTTGTGACCTGCACATTCACCACTCTACTGTATGAGATAATAACACAACGTTACCAGACAGAGAATTCATACAAAACCACTGATGCACGTTCCCATTGGGGACAGTTTTGCAGCCAGCAGTCTCTGCATTAACCTCTAAAACAACTCTGTCTCATAACGTTCTGTTATTATCTCATAGCGTGGTGAATGTGCAGGTCACAACTTGTCCACCAGAGCGTTTTGGAGTTGTTGGATTGTGTATTTGATGAGTTTGATGAGGGAAACCAAGAAATCCCATGAGCTTCCGTAGCGTACAGTAGCTCTGAGCAGCTCACGGCTCTGCTCCGCCGTTCCATAACAATCCATTATTATCAAAATAGCTTGCACTGACAATTAAAGGTAACGAACAAAAACTATAGGGATTATGGCAATGGGCGGATTTGCGAAAATGTTGACCTATCCCTTTCATGCTTGCTTCTACTACTACTGTAAATTCATCCAAATGCATTAAATACAAATACTGCAGGGAAAAACACTTTTGCCAGAATCTGAAGTTAGAAAAATCTTAAACTGTGAGTGTTTGTGCCTCGAGGAAAAAACTGAATTTATAAAACCCACCACGTAACAAATGTTTTTCAACTAACTCACACTGACTCATCTGTTCATATTCATAGTTTATGTTTATGAAGGTACAACAACAGGAGCAAAACATTAAATGACATGTTCTACATCACTGCTTCTTCAGGTTCACTCACAATGACGAGGCAGTCATCCGAATGAGTCGGTCTGGGTTTGTGACGAGCATTTACTGCTTGTTAGTGTTTGCGGCTGCTTTGTGTATGCGAGTGCGAGTGCGAGTGTGCGCACATGCTTCTGTGACTGTGTCAGATAGACCTTGTGTACCTCGTCTTGTTTTGTGGAGACAGCTCTAAAGGGTGAGATACTATATATATCTTCAATGCTGGACTCATTTTCTTCACCATGACCTGATCTCAGAGTCATTCATCGACCTCTCAGGGTCGCTGTCACGCACGACAAACTTATGACAAACTCTTGAAGTTTCTCGAGGGTTTGTGGAGCATTTAAAAATAAGAAATAACGCTGAGTATTTGTTGCTCCTCCCTGGTCCGTGGAGATTTCCGTTGAAGGTGAAGAGGTTGCATCCTCACAGGATTATGTGTGTTTTGCAGTGAGGAGGCAAAGCCGAGTGTGTCCGTCACCGGCTTGATAGATGAACTGGTGCTTGTCCAAGAGTCAAGTAATTGCACACAACGGACCCATTTAAAATATTTAAACGGTGTCGAACATGAATGGCTGGAGCGTCGGGTTTCAAAAGCAGACAGCGTAAAAGGCCACTGTGGATGGAAACACTCCTGCACCGGGATACTCAGCCCCTGCTGACAGAGCTGATTCTGACGGAGGGACATAAGCTATGTACATAAACATCTCCCAACAGTTCAACTAACTGCAAACAAATAGTTACAGTCCGGGTGGCAGATATGCTGAGCTTTAGCAAATTAGCTTCTTTATATGCAGGCTTCAAGGACTGGACTGCATGACATTATAATTATTTGCACTTTTGAATGAGACGCTGTTTAGTGTGCTGTATATTTCTTGAAGTGATGTTTATGTAATCTTTGCTGCTTTTGATGTGCGGTGCTTGGTCCAGCAAAAGGATGGTGAAATTTTGATCAGACCCCAGAAGATCTTTTTTCTTTTTCTTTTTCTTTTTGTGTAGCACCACCATCACACCGGTATCAGAACTGAGTGTTAGAAGCAGCAAGAAAAGAGCAAGTCTCCTCTTTTATGAAGACTCAGTTTGGCTTCTAATGAGGCTGCCGATACCACCTTCATCCAAAGGTTACACATTGTTGGACAGTGTGTCAGTGTCTATGGAAGTCCTGTTTCTTTGCAAACTTATGTACTGTGCTCTCTGCCAAGGAAAACATTTTAATAGAGAGCATTAAGGCTGCCACCTTACACAGAACTGAATCTCTGGATCTCATAAAACCACTGATACTAGAGCTTCTGTGCAGGATTAAAGTGAGATTAATAGAGTAACAGAAGTTCACCCCTGACACAAAGCACATCACTTTTGTTTTCTGAATTTTTATTGAATATATTATATTTTTCTTTAATCAACATTGCACATATTCCATTTTCAATCACATCTCATATTGCTGTCTACAAAATGTTATGAATGTAGAAAATCCAGAAGTTGGAAGGTTTACCAAAAAAATAAAACAAAGAAAACAACAAAGGAGAATTAAGGTCAGAAGTGACAAAGCTCCAAAGATACAGAGACAGAGAGAGAGTGAGAGAGAGAGAGAAAGAGAAAGAGAGAGAGAGGAGCATCCTCAGGGGACAAAAAAATACAAACATACCTTGGGTTAGGATGCATTTTCTCAAAACAAAGCATCATGCAGAATAAAAGCAAGGCTGGCCAAAACCTCACATGGATAATTCTCAACACCTGAACTGTAGAAATATTATACATGTTCATTAATAGTTACTGTCAGTTTTCCTTTGTTGGTTGATAATGATTTCCCTCCTTCTGTTACTGTATGAGTCGAGACGCGGCAGTGGCAGATGGACAGTTTGAATATTAGGCGTACACATACAGTACGTGAAGCAATAACATTAAAACAACCACCATTGCCCCAAGTACAAAGCAGTTTGCCCTCACTGAAGCCTCTGCACTGTGTCTGGTCGGTCTGTACGGAGCAGCAGCAGCAGCAGCAGCAGCAGCACTGCAGCAACAGCATGGAGACCGTTCACCTCTCTGCAGGTGACACGATGGTGAGAATCGTAATGACTAATGTAGATATACTGTACTTGCACCATAACTTCCGCATAAATGTGACCGTGGCCTTGGCTGACCACACTGCACCTGCTTGCATAGACACCTGAATATTATGGGCTGTTTAAAATCCCATCCTGGCTCTGTTAAATTCTCATCCGAGTGTGATCTTCATCTATTTGATTTTGTCTGCGTGTGTGTGTGTGTCTCCTCATCCTTTGCCATCCTTCATCAAGCTCCTGTGGTTTTAAAGTAGGCTAAGAGATCTTCAGAGCTAAATGCAGATTATATCGTCGATTGATGAATCAGAGACATCGTGTGAAAACTAAAAAAAGGCAATTTACACATTGTGTTATTATTGTCAGAATTATACATGCTGAGTGATTCTTGGTCTAGAAACTCTGAAGGCTTGTTGAGGGGGAAATCTGCCATGCTGCACATGACAAAAGATCTGCTACGACTACCAACTGTCACTAGAATAATTGGTCTATAACAGGCTAAAGTACACAGCAGCTAGTCATCTATTTATGCTCTGTGCTTCTAAAAAGAGTGCTTGCATCATTACCAGCAGGCTGTTAATTCAAGAGTTACGGCGGCCCGGAGAAGCTCAGTGCACTGCAGTTAGAGAAACAAATGAAGCAACATCTTCACCAATTTGATCTTGTGTAGAGAACATTAACGAAGCACGACCAACAATCTTCAATGTCAAATTGGTGAAAGCGTTTTCTCCATTTGCTTGCCTTTTTCTCTCTCTTCTTTTTAGGTCTATTTACATGTGTTTTATTAGTTGCAGCGCGTTGAGCTCCCAGGGCTTTGAGCTTTGAACGTTTTATTACTTCAAGTGATGTGAAACATTACGCTGCCACGCCACAGAGCATCTATCACAGTGCAGACGTTACATAATATTCTAGCATCCCCTTGTTTTCCATTAGGGCTCCAACCAGTGATCATTTTCATTGCTGATTTAATCTGCCATTTATTTTGTCGATTAATCAATTAATGTTGAATGAAATTTATTCAGATTGCTTGTTTGATCTGATGGTCCTTAGCTCAAATATTCAATTTCTATCTATATATTGCAAATTGAAAATGTCAAAGCACATTTTTAGAAGCTGGAATCGAGATTTCGCTTGGAAAAAAAATGAGAAAAACCCAGTCGAAAGAGTCGCCAATTAATTTTCTGTCAGTCAACATCCAGCTTCATTTGCCATCTGCAGGAGAAGAGATTCCCCTTTGATTTCACTTACTCCTAGTTGAATGTCTGATAGCTTGATGAACGAGGGCCCGTCTAATTGAGAGCGTATTAATGGCGAGGCTGCTTGGCTCGAGGGAACTGCAGCAGCATTGAACTCCCTGCCTGTCGTTGTGAGTCTCCAGGTATAGTAAGTTGTCAGGGTACCCGCGGGGTCTTAAAAACTTGAAAAAGTCTTAAATTTGATAACCTTAAATTAAGGCCTTAAAAAGGTCTTAAATTTAGTTTACAAGTCTTAAATTTCGTTCTCAAAGGTCTTAATTTTTATCTTTCTTATCTGCATGATACATCGCAACAACATAACTATACTTACAAAAAATCATTGTTGTATTATGATTTTTTTCTCCGACTTTATCGATCTGCGACATGAGATGGCGTGACTGTTTCAGCGAGGAGGTCAGAAAATCCCAATTTCCGAGTTTTCTAGAACGCAGCATTAGTTTGGAGCGTGTGCAGTCCGCCGCTGGCCGACTGAAGTGTCGAATACATGGATGTATTGGTCGAATATGACTGGGTTCATTCATTTGAACACATTTATTTAGGGGTGTAACGGTATGTATTTGTCCCGTGCCTTCACAGTATGGGTGTCACGGTTTGGTGCACAGCCACAAGACGATTACATCTGAGTGAATAAAAAAAAAAAAAGGCTGTAGTGAGCCTCAAAGCTGCCTGAAACTGTCATAACAGACGAAGAAGAAAAGTGATGAGATTGTGAAGTTAGAGGAGCTACCTGCTTCATTTATGTTACCGTGTGGCTTCTCGTGAAACACAACGGCGACGGCTCGCGACCATAGACTGTGTAAGCAGCTCGTGACTGGTCAAACAAAGTCCGTCGGTGCTATTTCACGGATGCGTGATGCGTCGCTAGAAACGCATCAAACACGTTAGTTAGCGCATGTTCACCCCGACATGTCAGTCACTGGTGCAAGGAAGAAGACCAGTTGTGTGTAACAACTTATCCTGCTGCTTTTAAGTCTCTTGACATGAACACAGACAGGACCAGAAACATCACCAAAGTAACTGGCATCTAGTCTAAATTAACTGTGTAAACCAACATTGATGTTAGTTTCTTGTTTGTTTTTTATTATAGTTGCCAGTTGTCAAGTGCAAGTTTTTTCCCTGTAGACTTAATGAATGGCATTATAACACTCCTAATGCACTTGTTTTATTTTATATTTTATTTTTTTACTTTTATAACACAAGACAGATTTTAGTTTTACATTCAATTAGTGTACCGTACCGTGACCCCCAAACCAAGGTATGTAGGCTACTGAACCGTGACTTGTGTGTACAGTTACACCCCTACATTGTTGATTACCGTTACAACGCGACCTGTCCATGTGCCCGTGTGTGTGTGTGTGTGCCAGCGAGAGGGAGAGAGTTGGGTCCACAGTTTATTAATGGGAAGGACTGGATGTGCTGGTATGCTCCATTTTAATATTTGCACACAGGCGTGCGCACACACACACACACACACATTGTTATTTCATTTATGCATGCCAAAATAAGTGCGAGGTTGGTCTTAAATTTCATTGGATGTGGTCTTAAAAAGGTCTTAAAAAGTCTTAAATTTGAGTTGCAAAATTCTGGGGGTACCCTGGTTGTGCATGTGGTTGAAATGTGTGTAAATGTTTATAATCAAACCACACCCTCAACTACCTTTGATGTGATCTGTGCTCATCATTAGGCTAAGTAGAAGAAAATAATAATTGACTCCCAAGGATTAGCATTTGAGATTACAATCCCCCTTCCTACTGGAGTCTGTCACCTCTGCTCTGTTCACCAGGAACCAGAAAATAAAAGTTGCTCCAATACAACCAAGTTAGATTTAGGTGTTATTTAAGATAATGAAGCGTATTATCATTTAATCAACATCGTAATCTCATAATACCATTTCATAATTAAATCCAAAATGGCAGCTTTACGTAGTGATCATTGGGTATTTCCCAGTTCAAGTGACTCGTTGTAACCCTATCATTAAGCAAGCGATCCGTGGACGCGCTGACATTAGCTTTATATACTGTACTACAGCCTTTCAGCAAACATGTATGAATTCAGCAAAGGATTTCATCCACCTCCTCTACATGGAACAATTTTCTAAATACAGATGTGGCCAGGAAAACACTGTAATCACTGTATTTGCAGGCAAAGAGCACTAATACTGTTCTGCAGGAGGCAGATGGTGCAAAACAAAACCCCAAAATCCAGTCAGCCAAGTAATACACAGCATGAATACTCACCAAATACAAACTGCGTGCGTCACCCTTCAACAGTTAAGCAGAGCTCCTTGTGAGCCACCTTTTTTTATTTTTTTATTTTATAAGTAGATTAAGACATAAAACGGGATCCTGATGTTCTGATCTAACACTGAATGTTTCAGTAAACACCCCAGTTTTTATCCTCAGACTAATGCATCAGTTTTATTTATGCATGCGTGCGTAATGTCAAACTGAGCCATATGGTAATGTCTGCAGTGCTGCATGGGTGCAATGTGAGGATACTGAGCTTAGGCAGGTTGTTCCAGGGGTTTTTTCTTCTTCTTTTTTTGGGAATTAAATTCAATATTCAAACACAACATGCATCCATCACTGTGGGCAGACACAGGAAGTGCCAGTTTGGCTTCTTACTGTTTGATTGGACAGATAAAGGTTGATGATTTAAGGGGTTTCTCTACCAGTTGGGTGATTCAGTAGAGCTGAGTCTGGGCACTAGGCTTAGTCAGCTTGGCTCAACAGCTGGAAAGAAAAACACATTTTGGTTTAATATATTGGTTGAAACTTTTCTTTCTTAGTCATTTTATTGTTCAGTGACAACCATGGTCTTGTTCTTCTAAGTGAAAAGTTTAATGTTTAATCTAAGTAAAAATATTTCACTATTGTATATTTGTCATTGTTATAAGCTTGTGTTGACTGGTTTGGGCTTTGCCTAATTGTACAAATAAAGCAGAGAAACCCTCTGAGACTCTCTCCCAGCACACTTTATCTATGGACATTAAAATTGGACCAAACTTGAGGACGCGGTTTTGTCAGTCCAGTCTGCCACTACAGAAAGTGCTGTACGTCACTAAAGTCTTAACACCATGCAGTTGTCTAGCATGGCTGGAGATCTGAGGTCATCTTGTTGTTTTCTAGGAGAAATCCTTTGCTATTGATTAGAGGAGGCATTCATTTTAAAGTTAATCTTGCTTTAGTTGCTTTGTGGAAAGCACAGGGGACTGGAGGAGTGTCAGAGTTGTTCAGGCCTCAGAAATACGTGAGCTTCAACATAAAAGCACTTTCTCACAATGTGGACCCAGAGATAGCCCTTCTTAATGTGAAATCACTGTGAGAGTTTTCTTTTTAAATTAGGTCAATTCTTTTGAAAATGATTTGTCCCCACCCCCCTACACACATTGTACATGAGAATGATTAAACTGTGTTGGATGGATCTCCTCCTCGTCCTCATCAGGCCAATAGCTGTGATAGTGAGAAGAAACATTAGAAATGTAGCCCCAGTGTGTTTTCTAGCTCAGAGGTGATCATAATTAAAATGTTCTCCTCTTGCCTTGTTCTGTGCGTTATCTAATGTCCCCACACAGACTATCTGTTAACATCCATAACAGCTTTTTAAATCTACTCAGTGGCCGTGCTGAATCACAGCAGTTATCACGAAAGGTATTAGTGCAGGTAATTTTAACATCCACAGGAATATCCAGCCCTGCTTAGTCCAAGAAAATTGGATTTGTTGTTGAGTCTTTAGGATATTTTTCTACTCATCTTTTTCCCTCTCATGGTGACCTGAAATCCTTGATAAATATCAATGTGGATAACTCTGGATTATGACCTTTTTATTTAGTGCACAAGTCTCATTCAGCTGAGGATGACACATGGGGATAAATTATTTTCCTCCCTACAATATTCAATCTGCTTCGAAATCTGCCTATCGCCCTTTATTATCTTCTTGCTACATATATCATAGTACGCGGCCCCTCTCTGGGTTACTACTGATCTCCTGATGAAAGCAGATTTAAGTGAGGGCACTGTGTCAGTGCAACTTGACATAATTGCAGCCTCCAACCAAATGAATTACTTTAATTAATAGATTGAGGCAGAGGGTTGCACTGTCCGGCTTAACAGATTTCTTTCAGTCTCCTTTTGTTCTAGTTTGTTCTGCTTGATTGGATGCGCTGGCCTCCAGGATCAATTCTCTTGCTGATCCACTTCCTGTTCTCTGTACTAACCTGTGGGCATATTCCTCTTTGGCTTAGCGTCTTAGTGCTGCTGTGTGATAATACAGAGCTGTAGAGGAACGTATCACTCAGTGGATTAATTTGCCTCTTACAACTTTATCAGTATTGTTGCATTGCAGCTTCTGGCCACTATTGGCTCTTGGTATGATAGCTCTGCATTTGGACTAACTACAGCTCCAGTCTTTATGTAGACCCAATTGCCCCTCTTGACTGTCTCCTATAGTTGAAACCATTGGCCAGGACTGAGGCCCTTGACAGCATGCAGTCTGACAAAATTGGAAATAAAACTGGTTTTGAAAATATAATTTCACGTTCTAGTTATATTTTCATTTAATTTATATCTTAAAGCTGCAGTTTGACATTTGGGAGACATGCTTTTTTCTTAACTCAAAGTCAGATGACGATGCCAAAAGCTCTCTCATGTCTCCAGAGAGTGTGCAGCCACAGCTAGCAGCTGGTTAGCCTAGCTTAGCACAGACACTGGATAAAGGCAGAAAGGCAAAAACCAGTCCAACAACGCAGAGTTGGAGAAGTTATGTCAGCAATTGGCAGAACTTGGAGTTGACAAACTTAAAATGTTGTAACTTAAATGTTGTGATGAGTAACTCAATGTCCTCATGGCAATCTAAGCTAATTAGCTGCAGGCAGTGGCTTCATTTTTAAATTGGCATCAATCTTCTCATCTGTTAGTAGAAGCACAGAAAAAGACATTTCAAGTACCAATCAGCTAAAAGCTTGAATTTTTGTCTGCTGTTATGGGTTTCTTGTTTTATTCCATCTTTACTTTGTCAAAGTTTTCCTAATTGAGGGAACAGTTTATATTTAATCTCACTGTGGATTGATTTAAATCAGCTGTTGAGTCACCAGAAGAAAAGAAATAAACAAAACAGATAAATAAGTCAAAGTTTAGTTTGTTTTGTTTTCCTGTCATGACTTTACAACTCTTGGACTAATATAGTAACTAATACTTCACCTTACATTAACCAGATTTTAAAGATTTGTTTTCCACATACAGTATTCATGTTACAGCTACGATCTACTGTTAGAATCCTATCTTTCATTGTTTTTATGTAACTTTTTGTTTGTTTGTTTCTGCTTTGATCTGACTATCCCCTAAACGTATCTGCAGTGCAGTGGTGTTCCTGGTAAAACTGCTGGTATTGATTTGTATCTACTCTTTCCCCATAAACTCCTCCATTAGGATTTCTCAAGCACTGTATCGACATCTATTTTATAACTACTGTGGCTATTTTGTGGGTACAAGTTTTTCTGACTCTACAGAAATATCTGGAACATTCAGTAAACAACTTTTCTGAGGGATACTATTATTGAGGTAATAACAAATACAAATTTTCAGAAAAAGAAAAATGAAAGAGCAAGAATGTGAACTTTGGATTTTCTTTTGGCGGAGAGGAAACAGACACCAAGATAAAGATCTCTAAATTTAAGTGCCATTCTAGCTAACACTGTATACAAAGGAGGACTTTTAAAGGAAAATTTAGGAAAATAAAACACTGTCTTCATCAAAAAATATGTGATATTAGTTACTGCTTCTGAAAAACTAAAAGAAACCTGGCATGTCAGTGGACATTTCTAACCACTTTCTAATTCATTCATGGGCAACATCTGAGGTTAAACAGAGGGAAAAAAAGAAATCCAATCAGCACAAGTATCAACATCATCAGCAACCTTATGTTTCAGTGTGCCAAATAAAAGAGTGGGTGGATTTGAATGGGCAGTGTGGAACGAAAAAGGAGAGGAAAAGAAAAAGAAAAACAGCCAAAAACATAACAATGAAGAATGTTGGAGCAGCATTCGCAAGAACATGAAGGACATGATTGTATCAGCGAGGACAAACCAAACACAGATGATTATGGTTGATGGTCGTAACAGTCAAAGAAAGTAAAGTCTCAAATTACTCTATCTGCAACACGTCTTAGGACACACAAGTATAAACGTCTGTTATTTACATTTTTTTCCTATTCAGTGTGCATCTATATCACAACATTTTCCAGAAGTCCACAACATACAATAAATTCAGGGTTTCACCTTTGGTTATGTAATTATCAAGGCTAGGTTTAAAAAAATATAGAACACACGTCCATGTTACTTTTGCATACAGTTAAATTCAAAGAGAAAACAGATCAACAAAGCAGCTGGTCAGCTCTAAATTTGCATCTGAGAAAAAAACCTAAGGTATTTCATCTGTAACGTCGATGACTCTCGGACAGCGAGGGCCCGCCGAGTTTCATCCGCTGTGTTTCTGTGATAATAGAAAGTGAGTGTGGCAGATAATTCATGATGGTGTTTATGTGCCTGACATCTTTGCTTTAGTGTAAGTGGGTCTTAATGTAAGAGGATATTCTTCTGATGGGTTTCATAGTGTTGCATTGAGCCAGTCAATATTTGTCCTGTGTTTCTCTCCCAACCCTCTATACACTTACTGAATGAGGATTTTTCATGTGTTTTATGACATGATGTGAATTCAGTTTTTTAAGTTGCCAGCGTTTGAGTGAGCAACTCAGGCCAGCCTTGTTTGGTTGACGATATGAAACAAGATAAAAATAGATTAAGTCGTACTGCTGACTGCACATAAGCAGTGAGCAAACTCACCATTTAGTAACCAATGACACCTACGAAGCCGACCCAACTAAAACATTATGTCGACATTACAACCAAACATTAACTCTATCATATTAAAATATTCACATCTGTTCCTTACAAGACACTTTTTTCACATAAAGAAAACATCTTTGAACTTGTGTAAGTCTCTTAGTTCCGTCACTTCATACATCTGTATATGTGTAGTAATTAAGGCAATCATTTTGGGCCACGACTTACTCATTTGCCAACTTCAGTCTCAACCCTCCAGGGTCCGTTCACTGACGTCACACGGTTAGCTCTTCGTCTCTGCTCGTCCCGTTGCCGAGTCCCGTCCAGTCGTTGCTGTTTCTTGGTGGCGTTGTTGCTTTTTCAGTGTCCGCTCGTGCTCAAGATGACCGGTCACAATATTTTGCTTGTTCTCTGCAATTTTCCAGAGATGTGGGGGACACTCCCTCTCCCTGTAACTGGCAGCGCTGCAGCAAAGAGGAGGAGAGAGACAGGAAACGGATGCAGTTCTGTCATCATTCTTTAGAAAATAGCACCCTGAAGATGGAGCAATTTGCCCCAACGCCAAACTGATACTGCACATATTTTCCTTTCCCACCCAGCAGTTGGGGCAAAATGCATCCCTCTCCAGATAATCATCAGGGCCATTAAGCAGCATCTCCTTCTAAAGCACTCGGGGAGGGGATAGGTCTGAGGTTTGTTAAGCACATTCACAGTGGAGTACTACTTACATACAAGTTTAATTACTGTACATTATAAATACAATGTCAGCTTTTACCCCTACACATATTTATTTCCTCTTTAGCAGCTGAAAGGTTGTTAAAATGCTATTTCACTCTGTCTGACAGAGTCATAGTCATTCTTGATCAGCTTATGAAATATTTAATCCAAAGACAACAATGTGTTTTTATGACAACGCCCCTCCGTCAGATGTAAAGCACTGAACACACAGCGCTATTTATTTTAACAGCCTTCTGGAATCTGAATGAACCTGTCGGGGGGAAAAAAGCAATATGTCGGACACCACTTCATATTTGATGTATCCACTTGAATAAACTGAACAAGTCTCTGTTGGTTTGGACAGTTTGAGTGTGCAGAATGTGTCTGTAGCATCTGGAGTCGGTGGTAATGTTAAGATTCAGTTCATGTCAGTACAATTGTGTTTATCCCAGATTGAGTTAAAATTATAAAGAGAAACAATCTTAAAACTGCATGTAGAATCAGCAACAATAAATGCGTATGAATTAATCCCATAAAGAAGCATAGAAGGAAACTGTCATTTGGACTGTGGCTGTTGTTATGATGTTGATTTGGCTCAAATTGAAACTCCTTGTTCATAAAGTGTTTGTGTTTTTCTGGCTGCTCCCTGTGGGGCAGAACATTTCACAGAATAACTGTGGTGTGTCATAGCTATTTGTGCTTATTAAGATGCAGACTATTAGAGACAAGCGTCCCTCTTTAAACAGAGCAGCTGTTGTATAATTTCTCCACCTCAATAATCTGAGGATTTCCACTATAGTCTCCCAGGAGGTGAAGACATTGTGTACGCAATCATAGCTGTAGCAGGCACACGGCAATTACTACAAACATACCGAGTGTTTTCAATGAATTCCCTTATTAAGACTTAAAGAGCTAAACCTGTGGTTGTTTACATACAGGTGTTGTTTGTTTGTTTGGGGAGCTGCTTTAGTAAACACACATACACAGAGGTAGTGTATTTACCCTCAAATACATGTAGTATGTGGTTGTAATGATAAGAGGACAAATATAGAATCCAAGATTCAAGTCAGCATTAACACTGAACACAGAGTGTTGGAGACATTTAACTTGCTGAAGGGCAGCGAGCAGGTGAATTCAGAGATCAGAGGATAGTTTTGAAATTATACGGTGTCCTCTGAGGCTCAAATGTCACCGTGTTGCTCTCAGAAAAGAAAATGAAGAAAGCTGTTTACATAGCGGTGTTCGGCACCAATATACTGGACTATTTCTTCTCAGGTGCGTGTGTGAGGGAGTGTTGAAATAAAAGCATCTCCTCTGTGCGTGTGTGTGTGTACAGTTTGAAGTAGGCAACCCATAGCTGCAGGGAAACAGGGCAACACCAGGACTAACAGACTAACACACCAAAACACACACGACTCCAATAAAACGTCTCATGCGGCAGCAGCAGCACGAGACAGAGGTGTCTGACCACTATTACAGTATGAAGACGTTAAAAAAAGACCTGTCAGAGATTTTATGAGCAGATATCCTGGCAACAAATTAAGCTTAATTTCTTTCTAATGGGAGGCTGTGGTGCAATGAGTTTACTAAAGATGATTAATGGACCAACAGGCCGAGGAGTTTTAGTTTAGGAGCCAGGCTGCTACGTGTTGGTCGCCAAAGTTAACATCATACTGAACAGAAGTAAAAGAACCATATACTACTTTAAGATGAAATCTTTGTTAGAGAAATAAAGGGTCTGCTAACAAGGATGAATTCATGCAATACATAATTCAGTCAAACGCACAAACTCAAGTTTTTTATAAAGTATATCCCAGTTATTGAGCATTTATATCCGTATTCTGTATTTTTATATTTCTGCAGAAGTGCACATGAACCGAGACGCAGCTCACAATTGTTTCCAGTATCGATATATGCTTTGATTTATGTTTTCAATCAATCAGTTCATTGTTTGGTCTCTGGGACTTCCCGCTGTGCAGATGATTAGAGCCGTAGCAATAAACCACCAGTGAAAGAAGAAATGTCTCCACAGAGATCTCCTGACGATCCAAAACCTCACACCATGTTTGACTCCAGCTGAATAACTCACTGTGTAAAAGCACTCACGGGTCCAGACAAAACAGAGAGAACGGGTCTCGATCCGTTTGTTTTTCAAGACTTAAAAAAGGGAAAAAAATCCATGGAATAACCCCATGTGCAATGTCTGTCAATCTCTAAGTCCTGTACCTGGCCCACCAGCTGTGCGGCTCAGCGGGCGGCAGGACTGCTTTTGGTGCCACATGCACAAATCCATTCATCCCACAGTCCCTCTCACTTTTAGGATACTGACTGCTCAAGGCTAAGCTGAGAGCACCAGGTTAAACCCGTTCAGATCTGCAAAACCACCTGCTACCCAGAAGCTATCACTATTCACAATTCAAGAGCCCAGGAGCTGCTTTTTCACGGCCCCGGATTTAAAATCATTATGGTGTTTGCAGAAAGCGGCCAGTTGAGACTAGAACTGCAGGTACAACATTATGTGGGGGAGGAGTGCTACAGCCTCAAAGCACAAAATGATATTAACATAACTGCAGGGGGTTGATGGTGTTGATACAAATAACTCAACAGTTATTCCACCACATTTCCGAAACTCGCTTGCTTTGAGACAAACACCTTTTGACTGTTGAAATGAAAAACTGTGGCGTCCTCTAATCAAGCTCCTCATATTCTCTCAATGTGGTCTGAGACCGTGTAGCACTGCTCACATCTAACCTACCTCTGCAACAGACATGGATGGGAGCAAGAAATAACAAGACTTCAACAACTGACGTGTGTCCTTGATCAGTGTGTGAAAAGCTAAATGCTCCGAACAACAACGACTGCAGCCTCTGTGTCTGCTCAAACGTATTTTGGTGGGACTGATTGCTTGGGACAAAACAAAATAACTTCCCTCCACAAAATGACATGGGCATTATGTTGGGCTGAATGGATGAAGTGATACAAAAAGGTATTTCATTGTGATTATCAGGCTGTGTCTGAGTTACTCACAGTGTGACATTATGCTCCTAAACTAGAGCAGTTATTGGTTTTCTGAGTAGTGCGGGCTGAGCCGAGGTCTTGACAATCTTGTTGCTTGCAGATAGTGGTGGACACGAGTGACCGATTGCTCGCGGCCCTTTACAGAAAACATACAAAGGTTAAATGTGAGCACAAGAGCACGAGTGTGACCACAGAGACCTACTGTACCAGGCTGAGAGATAATAAGAGAGTCTGTAAGAGCAAACTCTGACTGAAGCTGTCTTTCTGACCTTTCATTACCTTCACAGTGTTAGAAAATGATGACTAAGACATCACTGCAGAAGCTATGGTTAATTATACTATGTAAAAGACATTAGACACCTTAGTCTCAGGCTAATTCAGATCGAATGCCAATATCACCATGGTAACATGGTAATCAGTGAGTGACTCCTGCACTGACCAGAGTCAACCAGCAACAGGAGAACATGGCTCGTGGTTACAGAAACAGAGTCAGAATCAGGATTATTTTATTGATCCCCAGAGGGAAATTCTTCTGTTTCAAGCTGAATAAAAAACTGTAATGTAATACACCGAGTTAGAAAAGGACTTACTACAGGTAAAATAAAAGAAAACATTATACTATATCCCAGCCCTAAATATACACCCAACAACAGCAAAAATAAACAGTTTTCACATATTTCACATATGTACGAGATTTAAAACACAGTATTGTTTACATTAAGATTGTTTGCTAATAACTTGTTATGCAGAGACGAAGACTTTTTAGAGACCTGACGTATTTTATGTTTACGGGGTAAACAAAGCTTAGTGGTTGGGTGTGGTACCTCATTTTTATTTATTTTTATTTAAGTCTCTATTTTTTTTTTTACTCTATTTACCCAGAATTCATTGTGACACAGTCTGACTTCAGATAATTGAGAACTAAACTGCTTAGATGTTAGTTGTTATCAATCCCACTATCTCCTGGAAATAACATTTACAAACAGTTTATTTATAACAGGAAATCTCTATTGAAGGATGTGACTTCAGCATCAATAAACTTTTACAGTTAACGTTTAGGGGAACAGACAGCACGTGGTTTGGGTTAGTGGCACTTTAATGTCTGGTTTAATCCACAGATCTCTGTGGCAGTAACTTGAGACACAGCATGTGTATTTACATTCAAGTGAAACCAGGGATGTATTCCTTTAACCAATGGACTTTTGATGCCCAAACCAAACCACAGACGGGGGTCAGGATGTGGTCTCTGCTGCCACTCCACCTCTTAGTGATTCTGTTGCAGTTCATAAATGTAGCGCTTAACTCATTAAAGAAGAAATGTGGCCTGTGAACATTATCCAGACATCTGTCACCACAACTTAATTAGTAAAACGATTTAGTAATATATAAGTGTACTTTGCAGGAGACAGACTTGCACTGTCAGGTCTTGGGGCTGCAGACCGAGCCACCGGTCTACAAACAGGTGCTCTGCAGCGTGACTTTAAATCAGGCTTGTGCGTCCGTGCCTGGATTCATTATGGGTGTGATTTATTTAACAGGACCATGTCGATGCACAGCTTTGTTGAATGCAACACAGTGAGTGTAAAGCATATTTCTGTATTTTGCGCATACTCAAGAGTTTTGACCATGGGCCCACGCAGTTTTCTGCATCTGGCCCCTGCAGCAATGTCCACAGCAGAAAAGTTTTCCACATGGGCAGAGCAGTAAATGTCTGAGCTGTAGAGTGGAACAGACTTCTCAAGAGGGCGAGTAGGTAAGGACGTTGGCAGTAAGTACTATTACTGCTGAATCAAGTTGGGAAATGAGACATAACAGCTTCTCGTTACTTATTACCTTGCCTGTTCGTCAACGCCGCAGCCTCCTTCTGCTATAATGCTGCTTTTATACGCCATTGGTCCTTCTGGCCCTGTCTTTTTGTATGAAGCTGCAGCGTTTAGTATAAAGGGATGTTTGGTTGCTTCATCATTTTAGATTGTAGCCTACTGATTAGTGGTAGGAATGTAGTACGTCTGGCTGTTGGTGCTTGGTTTCCCTCATCAAACTCATCAAATACACAATCCAACAACTCCACAATGCTCTGGTGGACAAGTTGTGACCTGCACATTCACCACGCTATGGGATAATAACACAACGTTACCAGGCAGAGTTGTTTTAGAGGGAAATTCATGCAAAACTTCTGATGCGCGTTTCTCTGGGAGGCAGTTTTTCAGCAAGCATCTCTGCATTTGCCTGACATTAATAACGTTCTGTTATAGCGTGGTGAATGTGCAGGTCACAACTTGTCCACCAGAGCATTTTGGAGTTGTTGGATTGTGTATTTGATGAGTTTGATGAGGGAACCCAAGAAATCCCATGAGCCTCCATAGCGTAGCTCTGAGCAGCTCACATTTTAAAAATAGCTTGCACCAACTATTAAAGGTTACGAACCTATACTGCTAAGACTATAGGGATTATGGCAATGGACCAATTTGCCAAAAATGTTGAATTATCCCTTTAACAATCATGCAAATGTTTGATAGATAGAAACATGCACCAACATCACACACATCATAAGAATGGTGGCTTAAACTACGGAACTGACACCAAAGTATTTTTTTTTTAATGAAAAGGGGGAAATTGTGAATTTTCCTTGGAGTCATACTGGTGCGGTGACACATGGTCTTTGTCACTGGCTGCTGGCTATCAACTCATTACTCTGTTCGTATGTCATTTGTGCTCTTCTTTCAGTTTGTTGTTCACCTAGCTATTGAGCTTGGCACAACAACTACTGTACAAGCACACACACGCACACACACAGATCTTTGCCTTACTATATTTATGGGACCCTGTCATTGACATGATGCATTACCCAGCTCTCCCCTTCCCCTCACCTCAACATCACAAGAGAACGCCTAACCCTGACGTAATTCTAACCCTGACCCCGAAACCATGACTCAGCTCGGTGGGGTTTTAAATGGCTCTTTGAGGTCTGTTGGATCCCACAGGTATAGTGAAACCCATGGTTATCAGATCCCCGTCGTATAGAACAAGCCCGCCCACACACACACACACACACAGACACACACACACACACACACACACACACACACACACACACACACACACACACACACACACACACACACACACACACACACACACACACACACACACACACACACACACACACACACACACACACACACTGCTACAGATAGAAAACTGCCAACTCACCCTTCACCCCTTAATTCCTTTATAACTAGACCTGTATGATTATCATAGACTGCACTTAAGTGCTCCCCTCCTTGAGTGTATCCTCTCTGACACTGCAGTGTTTTTGTTAATACTCATCTAAATCTCTTGATGTGTGTGTGTGTGTGTGTGTGTGCGTGTACGCCAAGCACTCTGAACTGTCATCATCAAAGCAGCAGCAAGAGCTTCACAGGAAAGTCACCTGTTACATTTTTCAAAGAAGTCTCTGTGCTGTCCAAGAAACAGATCTTTCTCTGATGATATTAGAGCAGTGGTGACTTTGACTGTTCTTTGCTTCACGATGGCAGAGTTCGTGTGGCTTTTTGAAGAACAAGAGGTCAGGTCATAAATACTTGTGACCCATATAACAGAGGAAAAGGGAGACACATACAGACCCATCACCAGGAAGTTATATTTAGAGGATTAAGAGGATCGGTATGGTATGATATGGTGATAATAAACAGATCTATTTGTTCCATTCAAAATGTAGAAATTGAATAAAAATTCAAATCAGAAAAGTTGAACAACTTTTCCACCTGCATTATGTAAAAAAAACAAAACTTTTCTGTTGCAACATAAATACTGTACCACCAATATAAATAATCAGAAAGACTTTTCATCTCTGCTGAGTGTGCAGAGGGTTGGTGCTTGCCTGGTCTGCTAATAGACAGCTCTCTTTTGTAAGTTTGTTGTTCACAATGTACTGTATGGTTCCTAATGGAAAAAAACGAGCTGGCCCCTGGGATGCACAGATAGTGACAGATTTTAATGCATCAGGGACACAGCACGCTTACTGTACAGTAGCAACATCACTGGATGTCTGCTGCATAAAGAAGGCTTGCACTGCATTTCCACTCATCACTGTAATTCGGAAGCAATTACCAATCTGATCAAACGGCTCACATCAACAAACAGACGCACTGACTGAAACCATTGTAGGTTTTTCTGTTAATCAGCACAGAGTAAACAGAGGAAGGGGCACTGTCTGAAAAGTTGCCACTAACTTAGGAGAGGGAGGGGAGGGGTTACAGGAAAATAATAATAATCCTGAAGGGACTGACTTGAGGGGAGTGCACATGCACAAGTAGCACGGTGCCTGGCTTCCTGCTTGCTGACACTAATCCAAAGGCAGCGGGGATTTTCTGCCTCTTGCTGCTTCTTGCCTCACACCCCTGCAGGGCTCTCACATCCACACTGGCTTTCCCAGTCACACACACACACACACACACAGACATACATAGATGAACGCATGATGGACTATAAATATTCAGGGCCAGGATCGGCGGTTATGTGCAGCACAGTCGCACACCGGGGACACAACACACACTATGCTCTCTTCAACCATGCCACCGAGCTCTCTGTCAGCACTTTTCTGTCGAAGAGAGAGGAGGAAAAAACACACACACCTGCTCATCTGTTGCTATGTTGATTGAGGCCGGGTTGTCCGAGAAACCCACAAAGCCTCTTCATTAGGCGTTTTAGCCGCTGCATTCGCGACAGGGCCGAGCTTCAGGTGCTTGTGTGTGTTTGTTTGTGTTTGTGTCGGAGGGTGAGAGGTGCAATGCCGCGAGTCACATTACACCATGACAGACTGTCACGGTGAATTAAAGGCGGGATACAAATGGAGGCAGCGGTCAGAAGATAGCATTAATGCCAAGATGCTCTCATCCGCTGGCAGCGAGCCCCGCAGGCTGCTCCACTGTCTGAATGAGACAAATAACTGTGGTGCTACAAACAAATATTTACCTTCTATCTTATTTCCAAGCGCTCCCTGAATGAAGACTTATCTGCACCGTTCTGTCTCATAGTTACATAACCAATGTACAGTATACATGTAGCATGATATAGGAAAGCAGAAGCAGCTGAAAATTGGGTTAGAGCCAATTACTTCCACGCCAGCAACCAAACAATCTATAGGTTTAGATGCCTCTTGTTTTGTGCGACACTGATAAAGAGAGACAGCAGCTCTTATCTAATCTTTTAGCCCCACAACTTACTGACCAAACAAAGGGTTTAGAGTCCAAGATGTCAAAGCAGGGGCAGTTTAGAGTCTTGAAAAGACATCTTGACTGTTGAGATGGGAGAACAAGACGACGTGAATACAACTTAAATCAATGGTTGGGTGTAGTTATTTTAATTAGACTACTATATGAACGATATGGGCCAGTCTCAATTCTTAATGTATTTTATGAATTTCTACCAAATTTGAGTTTTATATTTCTATATCCATGCAGCAAAGGCCCTCAGTCCACTACTTTGGTCCAGACTGAAATATTAGAAATGACAAAGGACAAAGGATGAATCATAATAATATTATTCTAATTTTAGTAGTAATCATTTTGCAGAATCAGCCTAATGCGACGTGGCAGACACACACACACACACACAGTCCTGAGCTAGATTAACTCCTGTAGTTGAACAGGATGTTTGAGTGAGGTTAAAATGATCTTTTCACACACTACAGATCACAATGTTTAGTTTGCTTTGAACACGTTTTGCAGACACCAGAAGTTTCTATCATGATCTGACTGACTGACTGCTGGACAATCACTGCTCACTGTTTAACTAGCCTTCACACACTTTCAGTCAGAACACAGTGTTGAGGCCATTGGTTGAAAAGGTGGATACTCTCCTGTGAAAGATTTTTAGACAGCAAAGAAACGGATACTTCCAAAAAATAATTTACCATCATTTAAAGTTGAAAAAATAAATCAGTATTTGAGGTGACCATCATTTGCATATAAAGTGGCACCAGTTTTCCTCGTTACACCTGCATGCGGTTTTTCAAGGTTCTTGGCAGCTCGGTTACTCTAAGCTCCTTACAAAAGTTGTCACAGTTCCTCTGTGTCTCAGCCACGGCGTCCTCTATCCTTTCATACAATCCCACACTGACTGTGCCGTTGAGACCAGGGCTCTGTGGGGTCTCGGCTATCAGTTTGCAGGACTGCTTGTTCATGTTACTGATAGTTTGTGACTGGGCTGATTGTTGTGCTGCAGAGTGAATACCTCATCACCAGTAATAAACCTTTCTGTGAGCCAACCAATCCACTATTTAGTCGCTTGAACATTTTGAATTTCAGGGACGTAGTTGATTACATTACAATACAAACCATGTACAAAGCAAAAAATAAACTTAAAATGAAGGATTCCAGTTACAACCTGAAGAGAAACCAACGACTCGAACTGTAAAAGATCACTGTCTTTCTGTTAGAGGGGTTAACATCTGGAATAACTGTCCTGAAAATATCAAATGATGCTGTACTAGTCTAGTCGGCTTTAAAAGACTTTATAAGAACAACATCATTTCTCATTACAGTATGGAAAATGAAGTTGAATGTTTTTGTACTATTTTTGCGCTGTGTACTACTGTATTCTTCATTTTGTTGTGATCAGAAATTTAAGTGTACTGATTAATTTCAAATGTCTGTGTAGGGTAGGGTAGGGGTAGGGTATAAGCTTTGGCTTCAACCTACACCCTTTCGGTTATAAGCAACCAAATTAGCATAACCAAATTATAACTTCTACCCTCTCTTCTCCTTAGTCATATCACATAATGGCACAGTACAAGTCCATGTTTTTTGCTGCTTTCTTGATGGTTGGAAGTGGCAGGCTTCCATGATACAGATGTTAAGTTTTGATTGATCCCACTCTGTTATTCATGTTATGTATAGATTTTTAACTGTGGTTGTGGAGCATTAAGCACAGTTTCATGATTTGCGCGAACAAAAGCACAGAGCCATTTAGCCATAATGAAAACTGTCATTATCTGCTCATCCCCGTCAGTCATGTCGTACCACCTCCAAACCAGCCTCCCCTATCTTCGTGCCCCCGCAGGCTTTTCTCACATGTGCACTTCAACAGTGACTTAATGAAACGCCTACAATCAGCTCCCAACAGCAGATGTAGATGCCTGCCAGTTGTGCAGCCGAGCATGATAAAAATTACCATGTTGTTTCCCTTGATAATGGTAGCTGCTGGCGATATATCACCCAATTTACAAACTAAATTACAAACTAGAGCTCATTTTGCACAAGTGACCCATTGTAATTGTTCCGAATATTTGATTACAAACCTCAAAAAAAATAGTTGATGCTAATCTCCTGCAACAACTTTAAAACTACTGTGTTTGAATTTGAAACACTTTGAGGTGGAAAAAACACACAAAAAGGTTATTAAAATGTTTTGAGGTTAAAAGCGCAATTTCTCTGTAAGCAAAGGATGTGACACCCAGTGTCATGTGTGGTGATGAGGAAAATCTGCCCTCTTTTCATTTGAATAACAACTTTGAAGCTCAACTAGAAGGACAATTCATTTCACAGATAATAAGCAACCAGCCAGAGTTGACTTCTATCTTTTGCCTTTTTTTTTTCTTTTTAATAATTTCCTTTAATGTAATATTTTATGTTTTGTCACACTTGTGGTGAGCCGACCTTTTTGGTTTATGACGCCGTAAAGCGAAGTTGAACTGTCCTCACACAGGTTGCATGCGTACATACAGTATTTATAGCAACAGCACATGCTCAACTTGTTTAGCAGAGAGATTAGCCTTTTCTTCCTACGATGTTGATCAGCTTGTTTGTGCTCTGTGAGGTTCTGCACCTCCTGGTTAGGAACCACGGTTAGAAATGAAAAAAAAAAATAGACACATTTTTTACAATATCAACATATCGAATGAGAATATCAAACGATGTTAAAGGAGCCATTTTAATTGTGTTGATTATACAGAGAGTTGTGACTGCAGCCGGCCAGGCCTTACAGAGCTAAACAGCACATTCAACGTGATTAGAGACCTGTTGGTGAACACAGTGAGTATTGGAGATACATCTGCACAAAACCTCTCATTAATTCTAAAGTTGCTGATAATGTACAAACAAGCAGCGTTTCAGTGTTCACAACCCTCTGTTTCTGTTGCTTTCAAGTGGCATTTCAAGCCCCCACCCTCCACCCCTCTCTGATGATTTCTTGGATTAATTAGACCCACAACTTCTCCACAAGGTTCAATAATCAATTATTCGTTTCTAATTCCAGGTCAGGATTTGATCAGACAGAGCAATCCTATCTCTGCAGCTCGCTAAATTAAACTGTGCAGGATGAAAATTGATAAAAACAAAAGAAAAAAGTTGAACCAAATCTTGATTGTATTTTGTCAGAGGTGTGGTTCAATACACCAGTAACAAGTAATTACTCAGAAAACTGCTGCTGAGCAGCATGTTTATCAACAGCCTATCTGATCGGTTTATCAGGCCTGGCCGACAGCCTGCAGCCTCCTGCAGTAAAAACCACTCGCTGCTCCAGTCTCACTTAAATGACAGTACAATTGTATGATTGAAAGAAGAATTTTCATAGTGAAAGACTTTATTGACAACACACTAAACATGATGAAGGATATCATGTTGATACAATATTATCATCATCATGATATCACGTTGCTGTTTCTTCCACAGAGCTGATATTTAAAAATTAAAAATAAAGCTGCTTTATTCTGAAGATGTAATGTGTAACATCAGTGGAGAAGCAAAACCCAGCTTGTTTTTAATTCTCCACATTTTCACCTTCCCTGACAACTGTTTGCACTCTGCAAAAATCCCCCCAGTTTAGTTGTTGTGGTGTTTATCATTTTTGTCGCTGCCAACCTTCTGTTGGTCTGAGCAGGAGAGACCATCATGTGCCTCCTCCCATGCACGCGGAGCTGCCAGCCACCTACCTGCATGATAAACCAACCAAGCAACACAGACACAACTCAAACCTTCCTCCAAGCTGCAAACTCTGCCAAATGTAGCAGTGCTAGAGATGTAGAAGGAATTTGAGTATAAATATACGAGTCTGTCTGCCTGAAACAAACCTTTACATGTTTATTGTTGTGAATTATTCTCATTATCAATTCATCTACTTACGGTAACAGTCAAAGCAGTAGTATAGTTTAGGAACTTTTAAACGGTCTTTATAAAAGATCTGTCACAACTTCCCACCATCCAGTGTGATGTCTTTGTGTTTAGTTTATAATGAACTAAGAGAAAGAGAAGATCTTCACATCTGTTTTTGCTTGACGGCATGACAGCAGATCATTTAGTCCATAAACTCAAAATTGTGGAAAAAAAACTACCCATCACCATATCTAAAAGCCCATGGTGGCTTGTTGTATTTAGTGTAACTTTTACTATCAAACTATGATGTAAACTAAAGTTGATCTTAAAAATATTATTCAAATCCATAAAACCTCTGTTTATCAGTCATTATGCATCTTGTCCTGGTTCTTTGCAGGTGTGAAGTGTTAAACCAGCACAATATCATAGTGTTACATTGAAAACACCACATGTAGGTGTTTCTGCTGAGCTTTAGCTAAAGCTGATCTCGATGGTTTTGCCCTTGTTTGTAACCAGCCTCTCCAGTCGCCTTGGCAGAGCAGAGATGTGGCTTTACAGTACAAGACTGAATATCCCTTCACATCAACATCCATCAACAATTAGCCAAACAAAACAAAACTAAAGACACTACAGCCACAAAGGCCCTGAGCCTCTATAGACACTCCACCCTGAACAGCCACATCTCACTGTCTTCCAGATAATTACCACCCATTAGCAAAGACAACCATGGATTTGACAGAATTTTTTTTTTGCAGACATAAACTGCCATAATAGTCCACTCAGCGGTTCACAAACTGCATTTTATCCTCAATTGCAGTCGTCCAATATGTTTGAAAGCCTCAGATAATTGCGTTGGGCTGAAATGGCCCCACACGAGTCAAAACAACAAACTGTGCGGTCCAAGGTAAACTCAGCCCTCCGAAGCTGCAGTTGCACGGCTGACCGGCGCTCACACAAAACACAAACTTTCTCCTAGTTACCGTGGCACCATAGTCATGTTTTGGCTTTTCTCCTTCTGTGTCATCTTGAGTCTCCCCATTTGTGGACCGTAATACTTCGCTTTGTCAAACTGCTGAATTAATTTGTCCATCACGTCTCCCACGGCGTCTCCTGTCTACCCCCCCCCCCCCTCCCTCCCCTCCAATCAAGCCTCCCTCAGAAATCTTCATTTATATTCTTTCACAAGAGAAATCTTAATGAGCAGTGTTGCTGTGAAATCTAATTTTAAGTTAATAGTGACTGATTTTTCTTTCTGCCGCCTTCATTTACTGGGAATGTGAAATATAAAATGTGCAACCTGGAAATCCAATTAAACACACAGTCTGACATTTTTCAAACATCCTGAGAGGAAACATGGCAAACCCACTCTTTTTCTAGCAAGTCTTTCCCACAAGCCTTGGCTCTTTCCCAGATGGCCAACTTCTTATTGTCTCCCGGCCAACTGGCTCCTGTTTTTTTCCCCTCTAAATGGGCAACTGTGGTCACACATCTATCCATCCCTTGCACTGAGGTGATGCAGAAAATAGGATAATTCCTATTTCCTAATCCTCGCAGTTTGAGAACTCATGTCCAAATACTGCATTCAAGCACAGCGCTGTGTATGTGTGCTAAAGAAACTCAACATATTTTAGTTATTACAAATCTGTAAAACTGCCCAACATGAACATGAGTGCAGTGACTCACAGTTTGGCCCTGTTCACCTGTTTGGGTTGACTCAGCTCACCTCAGCACTGCACTTGGCAATTTGCAAGGATGAATAATGAAGTAATAATCCACAGCAGGCCTCACTACAGTGATATTAAATCTGTCGTGGTGTGACAATGACACAGAGAGAGTGGTTTAAGGATTCATGAGAAATGCATTGTATTAAAGCAGTTTCATAAACCTCCAAAGTGATTAGGGCTGCAACCAGTATATCTTTTTAGTTTCATATTCGTCTTTAAAATTAATGTGAAGAATAATGAAGAATATAGGTCATCATTTTCTAAGTTGCTGTCTTCCAATCTTTCGCCTTGTCCAGTCAAAAGTCTATAACTCCCCCAAAACTGTAGATTTTTTTCTCATTACAGAAACTATAAATCAGCTGTGTGCGGCTGCAGATTGTTGAATTTTTTGTCTAACAGTAATAACACTCCATTCTTGATTTATACATCATTAAAGGGATAGTTCAACATTTTGGCAATCCCTATACGAGTAGCTAGTTTTTAGAACGGCAGAGCAGAGCAGCAAGCTGCTCAGAGCTACGCTACGGTGGCTAATTTCTTGGTTTCCCTCATCAAACTCATACACAATCCAACACTCTGGTGAGCAAGTTGTGACCTGCACATTCCCCACGCTATAAAATAATAGAATGTTACGAGACAGAGCTGTTTTCAAGGCAAATGTAGAGAGACTGCTTGCTGAAAAACTGCCCCGACGGAAACGCGCATCAGCGCTTTTGCATAGTCTGTGTGGTAACGTTGTGTTATTATCTCATAGCATGGTGAATGTGCAGGTCACAGTCTACCAAAGCGTTTTGGATTTGTTGGATTGTATATTTGATGAGTTTGATGAGGGAAACCAAGAAATCCCATGAGCCTTCGTAGCGTAGCTCTGAGCAGCTCACAGCTCACAGCTCTGCTCCGCCGTTCTAAAAATTGTTTGCACCGAGAATTAAAGGTAACGAACCTGCTGAGACAATGGGGATCATGGCACTGGGCCAATTTGCCAAAATGTTGAACTATCCCTTTAAGAATTGAGTGTTGTAAAATGGTAACGATGCTGTGCTTGTACTTGATTACTGCACTGGGTGCATATTTTCTCACAGTTTTGGTGAACTTTTAGGACACAGGAGACAGTGCTCAAAACAGCTGATCTGTAAATGGAAAAATTCATTTTCCAAAGAGAAAAAATTTCCCAGTCTGCTCTGGTTCACAACATTTCTCCTCTTTAATGGGCTGTTCAGTGTTGCTGTGTCTTGTGGTTAAATGTCAAGCTAAAAATGTGATCATCACTAATAACTGGGAACCAGTGCTGCATTGCGTTGACTATACGGGGCAGTCAGTTATCCTGCGGCTTCAATGTCAAACCACTGTCTGTCTGTAGCTCTGCCAAGTGAAGTATTTTTCTGACTTTTCACACACGCTCTGTTTGCACTTGTGCTTCTTTTATGAAACTGAGGGAGATGCAGCTCCTCACAAACATCCCAGTGTCTTTGAACTGTTCTTTGTTGACATCCCTCTGCTCTCATTTCAAAAAGGCTTTTTCATACAGGTTTATGTTCTTTACAACCCCCTCTTCTTCTTTACTACCTACTCAGTCTGCACTGCACACTTTATAATTGCTGCCAGTCCTTCATGGGTCTCTGAGTGGTTGAGGCAATATGATAGATACTGTAGATACTGTAGATAGATAGATAGATAGATAGATAGATAGATAGATAGATAGATAGATAGATAGATAGATAGATAGATAGATAGATAGATAGATAGATAGATAGATAGATAGATAGATAGATAGATAGATAGATAGATAGATAATTTGGTATTTACCTCTCTATTGTAAGCAGCAAAGTCTGGCAGAATTCAGACTGTCCTCACATGCTTTAGGGACTCACAGGATATTATGCATGCATACGCAGCATTAGTGTTTGTGATATCATCTCAATGATATCAGCCTCATTTAACTCTCCCACAGCAATATCAGAGCTGAGTTAAGTTACGACTGATGTGAACCATTCCCTCTGTCTCATGAAACTCTCACATGGCGTGCCGTATTTGTCAAAGAGCGTAGCCCCGACCATGCTTGTTCATCAGAACTGCGTCCATATCACAGAGCGTAAATAAGTAAGTCTTGGGATTTGTGATCAGAAAATCGTTTTCAGGGAGTGATGGAGCGAGAAGCAGCAGCCACACTGAGCTGGCTGCAGGCTGCAGGCTGCACACAGGGTCACAACCTCACTGTGTCCTGATGCCGTGTGTGCGTGGGGGGGGAAACTACTTGTGCGGTGCACAGTATGAAATCAGATTTTGGTTGCTTATGGCACGGTGGAAAAAAAGTCAATCATTGACTGACTTCTTTATTAAAACAACATGAGTTTGTTTGGTTGCACTGTAAACAGATACACCAGCTGCTCCTCTGCTGACAAAAGGCAGGCACTCTATTTATTTCATAGCTGTACGTTGCATTCATACGAGCCACAAACCATGAACATGGAGCAAACTTCTTTCTACTTCTGTCCCCCACATAACTGGATGACATGCCTTTCTTCAACCTGTAAGGATTTCTTTTACAAATATTTGATAGTGTTGGATTTCATTATGGTATATTTGGTAGATGCAGTCACAGCAGCCAGCTCCAGCTCGGGTGTTGCACTGTTGGTTATATCTACATGCTTTATGCACTATTTGCTGGATTTATAAAGCAGAAAGGGAGGAATAGTTTGGCATCTGGTCAGAGCAGCTGATTCAGACATTTGGACTTCATTAAGAGGAGAGAAAAGGTGAACAAGGCGGGAGGAGAAGACGGGCTCTGCAAATAGCTGATGAGAAACGACTGAAAAAGGTCTTTTTCCTCTGTGCTCCAATTTTGCTTGATTAGACACTTGAGGTTAATTGCAGTGGTATAAAGGTAAGCATGATTACTAGATTGATTATGGGCCAGCTTCCCGGACTGTCATTAAACCTCATTCTGGACTCAAAAGTGAATCCTTCAGTGAAGAATTTGCCCCTTATTCAGCTGCTAAAGCCCAACAATATTCTTGAAATTAAGTGCAGTTTCTATTTCTTTCTTAGTCTGTTTTTTGTTTTTTCATAATATGCTGTCGAAAACACCTTCATTTAATGTTGTTAATGTAAGTTCCCAAGTCAGGATACACTACCCCGTGGAAACTATTTGCTTGTGTGCGAACCTGGCACCAGGCACTTCCTAGGTGTGCTATGACTGTCAAGTGATACGCTCCAAATGACAGCTGTGCGCGTGTGTTACACTTTATTGCGGTTTAGGGAGTAAAGAGAGGCTCTTCATTCGGATGCAAAAAGCAGATTTATGTTTGAGCAGGAATTCCTGACACTCATGTCCGGCTTTTTATGTAGAGCTGCAAAGATTAGCCCATTAATCACTTAGTCTGTTTACAGAAAAATAATCTGTGAAAATGAATGTAGTTGTTCTTTCAATGTGATTAATAGTGGCTTGTTTCTTTTTTCCTATGTTTGTTTGTACATGGCTGGAACATTTGGCTTCTGCCTGACTTCATAAATGCGATCTGTAACTTTGCAGATAAGCATCTCCAATTACACAAACACACCTGTGATTCTGAGTTCTCCTTATCCACCGTCTGTGTACATGTAATCAAACCTCACCATGTGAAACTGTAGGAGATAGTGCGCAGGCTTGATGACGTCAGCTATCAAACATTGCAGATGATCTAAAGATGTTTTCAATTTAATGCTTTTAACATATGGCCGACTTGTGTCAGTGATAAGCCATCACTTGATCTTGCAATCCTGTAATGGAACTACAAGATGCACAGAGCATGATATGCATCACATGTGCCACAGTATCAAAGTCTAGTAGTGGGCCAGTGGATACATACACATATAATATAGAGTATAGACCTATTCAAAAAAAAAGAAAAACAGTAAGATTGTGACGGTCTATTTTCTAGTGCCCACCCAGCAGGGAGTCACTGGTCATTAAATGAAATGCAGGACTACAAAGCGCTCACAGGCCTGGAAGTATGAAATGAGAAGTGAAGAAGTAAAAGTGACAGATTCTGGGCGTATTGAATATCAAACGTGCACAACCTCCCCAAACAGTCCACTTGGAAGGACCTTCAGCTTAAGAGTGAAAAAAATAAGAGTTTAAAGTGTTTGGAAGTAGAGCTACTGATACACAGCCAATGTTAGCGTCATCAGCTGTTTACTCTGCAGTCTAGAAGAATCCAACTCAATTCCTTTGCTCACCATGAGTTTCTATTTACTTCTATTCCAGTATCTATGCTAACCAGCTAGCTCTGACCCAGTTAGCCTGTCTAGTTGTCACCTAAGGAATCATAACCTCTCGTCTTGTAAATTCAATTTGGTACATGATGATGCTAACACTGGCCGTGCAGCAATAGCACTACGTCCAAACATCATGCTTAAAAACAGCCCATCCTTAATAAATGTGGAGTAAAAACTCACTATAACAGCACAGAGATGAATCTACATATAATTCTCTAACTGCCTTTATTTCCCTCTCTCCACACACTCCCCCTCTTCATGTGGCATCTACAGCTGAGTAGCTGCAGAGACAGTGTAGGCTGCGAAGACAGGACAAGCACTGCATTTAAATAGACATGGTGTAACATTCACAGTATAATGCATAATTCAGGCCCGCACTGTGGATTAAACCCTGCTCCTCAGCTGTTACAGAGTCACTTTAAAACAGCATGTAGCACGACAGCCAAGACCCCGAAGTGTTACTGATATCACAGGGTTTCTTTCTGGTGTGAAGCAGCCGAGTTTCGCTCCAGAATGTGCAGCAGATTGAGTCGCATAAGAAAGTCACTCGTATATTCTAATTGTTTTTTAAATCCTCCAGTTTGCCAGTGCTCTGTTTGGAAAAAAAAGAAGCAAAAAACGCTGCTCTCCAAAAACACACATTTTCCAAACTGTGGGTGAGACATGGAAAAAAGTGCAGAATTACAGAAAGCACAAATGTTCACACACAGATGTTTTCTTTTTTTTTTTTTAACACTTAACCAAACTCTCCACACACACACGCACGCAAACACCAACACATACACTTGAGGAAGGATAGTGTTTTCCATAGACAAATAGCCCGTATCAGAGATTCCAGTCCTTGTTGCCATGACAATGATTACATTTACCCCAAACACAGGTTTCTTCCTTATGACTTATGTGGTGCCCTCCACCCCATCCTCGGGGAGAGTGTTTTCAACATAATGCATGGGAATGCAACGCTGGAACAACATTACATGGAGCCAATTGATCAAGTCTGACACACAGGAAGGAGAGGCTGATGTGTGCAGGGAGAAGGGCTGATAACAATAGACCGAGAAAAAAAGAGAGGAAGAAACAAAAAGCACAGACCTCTGCCAACACTAAACAATTTCTCCAAGCAGCAGGGCCATGTGAAGACATTATACCTGTCGCTTCCATCAGGAGATTTCCTGAATGTGCAGGCGCTACATTTGGGTTTAAAATGGGCTTTCTGTCTGGTAGCTTGAAATGGATACAGTAAAGTGCACACTTTCCTTTACAAACAGATGCACTCTGAGGCAATAAAGAATAGGGAAGCCTATGCGCCCTCTAAATTTAAGAAGATCTGTTTTTTTCCCCCCCAAGACATGTTTATCTCACCGCCATGCAACTGGAGGATACATTAATTGCCACTTTGCTAGGTTTTTAGTGTTGAATAGCATTGTCTGTGACAGACCTTTCATCTCCTGGGTCTGTTGTTTGAAATGGACTTAGCACTGCAAGTCTATCAAATGCTTGAGAACATGAGGAGATCTGTGTCGTTCAGAAATATTGTTAAAGCTGAAATCTCATTCCGTCTGCAACTGAAGTTATTGTGCAAAATGTCACAGTTGACCATTTTTCTGCTGCCTCAGGTCTCCTTGGAAAAGCTTCTAAGAAGTTAGTATCCCACTCTGAGGTACAAGTGATGAAAGTTCACTTGAATCCGACAATGTAAAACGTGTGTGCTCTCTCCCAAAGTGTACTGGGTTACACCTGATTCTGATTAAGTGAAGTCGAAACAACAGTGTGAAATGTATCACCTTCACTCCGCCAGACTTTCACTGCCAGGTGCTGTGAAGGTCTGACTGAACACACCCTCATTCTCACAGCTAAAATAATACCCATCATATAATAATAAGTTTCTGTAATTCTTTTCCCCTTTGTACTTGTCATAAACCTGTCGAGCAGCTAGATTTGTACTTCTGGGGAGATTAAAGGTTACTAAAAAAACATTTGACATGCTGTGCAAAAGATTTAGAATACTCTGAATACTTCACACAGATGCTTATATTAATTATATGTGATAAGTTGTCACTAGTGTCTGAAAGGTGCATTACTTAAATAGTAAATGGACTGTACTGGAGGTCGACTGATTAATCAACGCTGATAGGACGTTTGATAAACTATCATTAATGTGTAGTGGCTGATGGCAGTGCAGCCTCCTCTCCTCCCCTCTACATCATCATGCACCAGATCTACACATAGAGGTGAGGCCAGGGTTAGACGGCTTCATTCATAAACTACAAGCATGATGAGGTTTTTAGGTTATTATGTAGTAAGAACAGAGTTCCCTCAGTGCCGACCGGCAGCCAAACAACCGGACATTGAAGCATCTCCAGCAGCTCCTCTCTCCTGCGTGACGTCCTCAATCTGTAGGAGAGAAGCTGACTTTTAATGTGAAACAGTCTCTCTGTGTTTTTATTGTTTTAAAGCCCCGGTACGGAGATTTTAAGTGGATACGCAAAAGTCTCTGGTTTCTGCTGATGTGTCTCTACTACCTACAACCGCAAATGAGCCCATCAGTGTGAAGATACGCTATTTCTAAGTAGTCTAATTCTATACCTCTGGAAGGTGTGGTCGGGTCAGACCACTGACGAACGATACGAATAGATGCATTACCTCATGCACTGCAGATAGCTGCTAAGAAACAACAACAACAACAAAAACAACGTTTTCAAAGCAAGTCCCGTCTTCTTTCCGACGTTTCCAAAACAAATGTACACGCGCTAACCCTAACCTGCTTTCATCCACAGGGGCCGCCAAAATCAACACTAAATGAAAAGTCAGTACAGAGGCTTGAACCATTTGATCTCAGTGCCCCAAATCTACATCTAGTCTGAACCTGAACTCTGAACCACACACACACACACACACACACACACACACACACACACACACACACACACACACACACACACACACACACACACACACACACACACACACACACACACACACACACACACACACACACACACACACACACACACAGAGCTCTCTGTATAGCCTGTTGATGAACCTGTGACTGTGACAGAGAGAAGGTTGAAATATCTCATTCTACATGTTTGTGGTTCTGCAGGATGAGCGGGTGTGTCTGGGGCTTTTTACTCGCTGTGTGACCTCACCGCTCTGCTGTGATGCCCTGGTTGTGTGTGAGTCTGTGTTGACTATGTTTTGTTTTTTTAAACTAATCAGCAGAGATCTTCTCTTCAAAAACAAATGGACCAGATTGAAACATTTCCAAAATAAGACGAATATTATCAGATCAGTGTCCTCAAAATTATTTTTTTTACTGTATTTATAAATGGACTCAGTTGTCCAATCAGTTCAAATAAGTATTTTTTTTTTCAGCTTTTTCCTGCCCCAAACTATTGTTATTCTATCCGCCTTTACAAACCCACTATCAGTTGACCTCTAGACTTTACATTTACAGCCTTATTTTATCTCATCAACCACTGGAGGTGGTTTTCTATTCACACAGTGATGACACAGCAGGGGCAATTTGGGTCCATTATCTTGCCCCAGGACATTTTGACACATCAGGAGGAGACGGGGATCGGACCACCAACCTCCTGGTTAGTGGACACTACACTCCTGTAAATGTGTGAAGTCTGCTTCATTATTCTGTGTGATTTTTCACTTGCCAAACATCAGTCCTTGACAGATTTTTGTCAGTTGTGTTACATCACTGTACACCTCCCTCCCTATTTTGTTGTATATTTGTACATGATTGCAGGGATTCAGATGCAGCAGCTTCCACCAGAATTAACGAGCAGAAGCAAGGTGGGGTCTCTCTGAAACAAATCCTGTCCCTGGCACAGCAGGAAATGCTGTACCTATTTTTAACCACAAACATGCAGTTTTTCAGCTGGGACACTTGGGAGGGCTCCAATTAGCTCACAGGAAACCCACTGAGGCAAACACTGAGATAACTAATAATATGTCTTTCCCCACATGCTGACACACTGCACCAGAAGCAAAGGGGAGAACAACTCATCGTGACTCTAGAAAGATCTCTGCTCGAGAGGAAGGTTGCAGCTCTGAGGACGAGATGTTTAAGTCACGAAAATCAACATACAGTAGCTTTATGTGTGACAATATCGTGTTTTACACCATAATGTTTGGTTTGATTTGAGCAGTTCAGTTTACAGGCATTTTCAAACCATCACTTAATGGACTGATTTGATTTATATTGGTATTTAATTATTAGGTGAGTTAATTTAACACAGTTTGCAAATCATTAAGTCATTCTATTCTTTCTCATTTATTCATTCACATATGTTTTCCATTCACACACTCACTGAGTCTCATCCATTCATCAGCTGAATATTTCATTCACAAACTCATCTACTGGCTGATTCATTGATTTATTCCTCCATTCTTACCCATGGATCATTCTTTCATTCACCAGCTGATCACTCACTCACTGTCTTTCAGTCATTCATTCAGTTGCTTAATTGATTCATTCAATCAGACTAACTCCTTCACTTTACTCACTCATTCATTATTTACATTTGTCCTTTCACTCACTCACAGTTAATTTAGTCTTTGCACTCACACATCTACTTGTTCTCTGATGGGCTGGTTCAATAATCACTAAACATAGTCACTCCGCTATTAATTTGTTTGTTCAGTCATTTACTGACCCGTTTATTTATCTATTCAGTCACTGATTGTGTGATAAGATCACTTTCATATTACATAATTCCCAAGAATCCAGTCTGCATAAGAAAAGATGGTAACAGTTCAAAGGAAATAGGCTGAAACAACATTCTGCTGTTGGTAGACGATCAATCAGTGGTGGTGTGGTGCAACATCCAATCAAATGTTTATGTGCAAATAATAAAAATGACTAGAAACTACTCTAAATACAAAGTGAAACTACTCTGTTATTACAGTAACCAATGTAATAATATTAATTGTTATTATCATAGAGTGGCTATACTGAGTTAACTCACATTTAAGAGCATAGAGATAAATAGTTTTCAACATTGTGATTAGGATCAAACTTGAGGCTGAGACACTGTTTGGTGTTTGTAACACTGTCCCAAACAGAGTTTAATCACAGTGAATGAAAAAATCAAACTCCTGCACCTCTCAGCATCACATGTGAGAACCTTGGCACCTGTGTATAATATTGACTTCACCGCTGGGAGCAAATCCACAGATCCTCACAGTCCCCATTCAGATGAAGTGAATGTAGTGCCGTATTTCATGAACATAAAAGCTGCAGGTAAGATAGCTAAGATTATTCATTAACAACAATGGTCTGAATGAAGAGATTAAAGTGGAGGTACGGTGATATCTGCTCTGATGACAGATTACTTGAATTGTCTCGGTCACAGTTTAAGATGCTGTAAGAAGTCATTTCATACCTCTTGTAATAAAATTCACTATTATATCCAGTGCAGAGGCTGCTCTGAGTTGTAACCGTGGCTACATCTGGCTGATATTAAAAGGATAGGAATCATATATTCACTTCTAACCTGTGCTGTGATGATTTGTCATGACTATTGTCTGACATTTAAGTAGAACAGCACGCTGCGGGCTAATCTAGGGATATTTTCTCTGGATGAAGAAGATCTCAAGCCCACACAAAGAGATACTGTGGCTGCAGGAAAAATCAACAAATCAAGCATTTGTTAACAGTAAAAATTAAATGGAACTTTCCATCAGTGCTGCTGTGGTAGCAATTTAAACCTGCCAGCTACCAAGTCGAACGTCTAACGAAGAGGCAGAAAACCATGACTGTATAAAACCAGGAGTTGGCTGGAGGGAGAAAGGATTTACTGTTAGTGGCCTGAGAAGTAAAACAAAAATCCTAAAAGAGGACGTTGTGGTTTCTCTGCATAATCCAACAGACGTCAGTGAAAGCGTTCCAAAATAGCTGCGTGGACCTGGCCCAAGGAAAATGAAAACTGCAAAGTCCCTTGAACATAAAGAGGTTTTTCACCCTCTGAGGTCTGAGCGCAGCCAAAGCTGGTAACAGTTGTCCGCCGGGACGATCGTTTCCACATCGTGTCTTTAATAAAGCATTTACAAAATCAGCTGCTAAATGTATAAGATAACTCAAATCATTAAGTCATATCAGATCCACGAGAGAGAGGAAGCAAATGAACATGACGAAGTTCAGTCGGTTTCCAAGCATTGAAAATGACTGCTGCAGCCTCTCCACCCCCGTTCTATAGTCACATTACATAAATATACACTACAGTATGTCATTCAACATGCACAACTTCAACATGTCAGTTTGTAAGAACCCACCCTCATCCCTGTATTCTACACTAAGAAGAACCTGATCCACGCAGGCTAATGTGCTGCCCACTAAATCTAATTTAGAGGTTATTAATTTACATATATTAGCACAGAAAATAAAAATAACTGCAGTTCTCACCTCAAAAGAAGCCATCAAGAACACACTAATTGGAGCCAAATTGGAAAGGCTGAGCAGAGAGGGTTGCAGAGCAGAAAGGGCTGATAACAAATTATCAGAATGAGAGGTAAGGCAGCATAAATAAATTAAAACCGACCTACTGCAGTAAATGAAATCAAAAGGCAAACTGAAACTGAGGGAGCCAGTAGGAGGATGTGTGGTGTGTGTGTGTGTGTGTGTGTGTGTGATCAAAGAGGGGAACAAGGAGCGAGGGAGGGAGGGAGGGAGGGAGGGGGCTGCGATGAGCCACTGAGGGCAACAGTCAAGCACAAGTCTCCAGTTCACACTCAGCAGATATTTGCAAAAGACAGAGGGAAGAAGTTATTTGAACTTTTGCACCGGGGACGCTCACAGACAAATTCAAACGCCACGGTCGTGTCCCGATGCTTCGTCCTGATATCAGCACATTATAAAGTTTCATATCAAACAGGAAGTCCTCAGTAGAATGTCCAGTCTGCAGTGCCTGCAGGCCTTTAAGAGCTGTGTCTGGATCAGATATACTGATCCACTGATAAGAAGATATTTTCCAAATATAGAATAGAATATTACAAAACACCACAATCTTTAACTGGCTTTAATCAAAGGGGCCTAAATGTGACGACACAGTGAATTAAGACTCAGGTTTGTGGTATTCTGCCTGTGTTACATACAGTACTGTGGGCAGACCTCTAAATGCAGAGAGTGCTTTGAGGATTGAGGGTTGGAAACATTTCAGGCCACAGAAGCGCAGCACACACCAACATGATATACAGTACCAGCGATGAGTCAAAGTAAAAGAAATGCTTTATTTTCCTGATAAATTATGAAATCAAGAATCATCTTTGCTTGATTTACTATAATAACAGTGTTAAAGGGATAATTCAATATTTTGGCAAATTGGCCCATAGCCATAATCCCTATAGTTTTAGCAGTTGCCTTTAATTGTCAGTACGAGCTATTTTTAGAACAGCAGAGCAGAGCCGCCAGCTGCTCAGAGCTACGCTACAGAGGCTAATGGGATTTCTTTGTTTCCCTCATCAAATTTATCAAATCGAACAACTCCAAAATAGTTTTCGAAAAACTGCCCCCGACATGCATGAATTTACCTCGAAAACAACTCAGTCTCTTTATTCATCTCATAGCGTGGTGAATATGCAGGTGATTTTGAGTTTGATGAGGGAAACCAAGAAACTCCATTAGCCTCTGTAGTGTACTGTAGCTCTGAGCAGCTCACGGCTCTGCTCCGCTGTTCTAAAAATAGCTTGCACCGACAATTAAAGGTAACGAATCCACTCTTAAAACAACAGGGATTATGACAATAGGCCAATTTGCCAAAATGTTGAGCTATCCCTTTAATACTACTATTAGAGTTACCATCTCATGTTTAGGTTCTACAGTGAAAGTTGCAGAAGCAAATTCAACCTGAGGACAGTAAAAAGGTGTGGAATTCAAAATGCAAAGCAGTTCCTAACGTTGAGGGAGCACTAAAAGTTGTGCATCGTAACCAGACTGCAGCATTGAGTTTCTCCAAAGAAATTCTGCAAGCAGGAGTAATATCCACAGGCTACGAAGCACTGAGTCAACCGTCTGACTCTGGTACATGAATGAATCTGTCGAGCCCTGAAGCGTGTGCGTGTAGTGTAGAGGGCAGCGAGTCTGCATGAGAGCCGTGGAGGAGATTTTGTCATTGTTGGACAATGCTGTGTAGTATATGGCTATATTTCCTTGAGGCACTACATCCCCGATTTGTTTCAAACCAGCAAAAAAAAAAGAAGAAAAAAATCAGTAGAAATGATGAGTTTGGTCATTTTCTTGGCCGGTACTAACTCAATCCTGGTCTCTGGAGTCAAAATGCTGTGCTTTGTACTCCCAGCACACACCCTGCATCCTCTCTGTGACGTGTGCACTTTAAAGAAATCTAGTACTTCTCAGAAAGAAAAAAACAGCAGTGAACATAATCCAAGGCGGCAATTACATTACCGGGAAAACAAATTAGTAGTACACAAACATAACTTCCTGGAGACAGACTTGAGTGTAAGTGTGTAAGAACTGGTTGGTAGATATTACAGTTGCAATGATTCACTCACAGTCCAGCTGCTGCTTTGAATTAATCTTTCTAAAATCCTCTTCCTTCCTTGCCCTCAGCTCTCTGTCACTGTAAACAGAAACAACAGAGGCAGCGCCCGGCCCGCTATGATGTTTCTTTTATAAAGCTACTGTAACCTTAGCTAGCCGGTGAATAATTACTGTGCTAAGGTGTTAAGCAAATACAACAAGGCTCGGGAGTCAGGACATCTAATGCAACATGATGAAATACGCATGAAACGGCATGAGCTCCGAAAATTCTCTCTGTTCTCTTCACACAGACACGAGACAAAGACTCAAGGTAAACGGCAAAAACAAATGACCTCAGACACATTGACCGTGACGTGCGCTCAGTGTTAAAACACAAGCTTGAGGACGGACCGGTCGCTATCTGCTGAGTAAATCACCCACATGAGCTCATCCAGCCGTTCATTATCTCTCCCAAACCAAGGACTCCCTGCGTCGCCCCCACCTACATAATGATAACTGCATTGAAGACGAAAGAGCAGTGAGGGGAAAAAGTCCAGACACTGTAAAAGAGATGAGCGCCTTCTCTTGTTAAACAGGTGCTTGGAGGACTGTGGTGAAATAATGATTGATATAACACAAGAAGGAGCAGTGACACTGATAAAACTCATTGCGTTTGAAACCATGGGTAATTTGTGTTTTCATCCCAGAGGAGGGAAAACGCACCACACTCTGCGTGTCCCTGAGTAAACACCAATACTTATTACTAACCCTGCTCCTCTCTGATTGTTTGTCCAGGTTCAGATTTGATTCGAGGGGATTTTCTCCTGCACCTGCTTCATTTATGACTCTGGAGGAACTTTCATTGACGAGATAAAGTCTAATCACGGGTGTCTAACTGTCAGGAATGAATGGAGCACGTGAGGATGCTGCTCCCTCATCCCATGTTTACCTATCTACAAGCAGCTATTTTCAGACTGGCAGTTCTCACTGGTTGTTCTTTGGTTTTTTTTTCTCCATCATATCCGAGCGCACAAACAACGTCATTTCTGACTCTGAGTGTAGAACAGACACACAGTGAATGTTATTGTTTGTGGCAATCTGCACTCATCATTCTCACCTCCGACCTCCTCCCCCCCTCTCACTGTAACTCTCATCTCCGTGTCCTTAAATGTGCGTGCATCGGCCCCACAGCGTTATGGTACACACCGACTCCTATGCACAATTACAAATCAAACCATTTGCATGGATTGAGATGAAGTGTGTGTGTGTGTGTGACCATGAAACTGACTCATCTTCATGTAAGCTTGCTGATTGGTTGCGTACAGCATTTTGTGCACACACATACACAAATGCACATACCCGCACACATGCACACAGCGAGATCCACCTCAGGCCCTTTAGAGCCAGCATTAGTCACTCCACATAAAAGCATCTAGTCACTCCAAAGCAGGAGAGCAGAGAGAACGAGTGGGAGACGGGGTCTGCAGAGGTCTGGTCATGGCAGCCATTTTCCAACACGTTCTGTACAAACGCTGCTCGGGCAGGACAAGAGCCGAGAAAGAAAGCTTTATTATTATTATTATTATTGTTGGAGAGTCGGGTTCAAGTTTATGTAATGGTGATCGATACAGAAGGAGACACCCTCTGATCCAGGCTCATGTAGGATTTGCGTTTTCCATGTCCACGCCGCCCGAGACTGACCACGGGGTGAAACCTGAGGTCGTCTGACTATAATTGATGTTGACTCGCATGTGGCACTTACATAACTGGATATCAGCATTTAACATTAACGCTTGTCACATTGTCTAGATGGAGCGGAGGAACGACTCAGATAAGAGCATGTAGCCGGATGCGCGTAGCAATGAATTACACTCGGCTTTGATCTGAATTTTAAACCTAAGTTGTGTCTCCTCGGCGGCAACACGAGTGTAAGTAATGTAGCATGGCTCTGTAATGTCTGTTAGATAATGGTGATACATTACTTACTGACAGCGTTATCAAGCTGTGTAAGATGTAATCACTGAAACGTTTTGTCAAGCGGCTGATGTCTGGCAGACCGAGGGAAAAAACAAAACACAAGCAAACCAAACAGGTTCAGGCGACGAGGACAGAGGCAGTCTAGTCTGTAAGGCACGTCCTAGACCGCGACGCATAATATTGTGGGTAACAAAGAATCAATGTACTGTTCAGTGCACTGAGGTTTCCAACCAACCGCAGACACATGCAAGCGAGGAACACAGATAACGTACGGGATGGTGTGTGTGTGTGTGACTGGAGATCCCGCTTTTATCTCTGTAATGCAACACGTTTCCATGCAGCGCTCGGAGACAGACACTCACTGTTAGACAGATCTGTGGGAAAGTTCCTCAGTGGACCGTTCGTCTTGTCAGATGGTTTGATCGGTGCGAACGGTGCCGCAAAGTAGTTTGTCCCATGCTGTTTGTTGTGCATGAATCTGTCAGTCAAAAAGAGATGAAATGCAGTCAGTGATTTACTGACTCTAGGTTGTTCAACTGCTGCACAAATGGATTTTTAGTCTGAAGAAGTCCAAAATACACATCCCTGACCGAGTGTGGTCAGCAGCTAGCAATTCACACATCAAGGTGCACATAGTGTTTATCACAAATCTAAAATCACTCAGAAGTACTGCTGCATTCTTTGCATTTAACTCACTGAAATTGCTTTGTTTTCCCCCCCATATTTAACAAAGGCTCCTCTTCTTTTGCAATAAAATAAGCAGCAATAAGCATTAGCGTTATCTTCAATTGCTGTGTTTTTTCCTCCTCACTCAGTAACACCTGCCTCCTCAAGGCTGCCGACACTGTCCCAGCTCACACTGTAGAGCCCTGCAGTAGACAAGAAGCAACACTATCACTCCACCAGCTGTGTATCTGTGCACCTGATGAATGTGTAAGCCCAGTGTTCAGTCTGCCTGGCTTTGTATTGGTCTCTACTGCGCAAGGCGGCTTGATTTGAACAGCACATTTCATATGCAAAGGGCCTTACAATAGAAAAGTATTGAGCGTGAGTCTTAAGCTTCACTGGCTAGTTGCTTACTCTTAAAGGGATAGTTAAACATTTTGGCAAATTGGCCCATTGCGGTAATCCCTATAGTTTAAGGAGCAGGTTCGTTATCTTTAATTGTCGGTGCAAGCTATTTTTAGAATGGTGGAGCAGAGCCGTGAGCTGCTCAGAGCTATGCTACGGAGGCTCATGGGATTTCATTTCATTTCATTTATTGTTAATTTGTTTGAGGACAATGCACATTAATGAACAGTTAACGCCGTGGCGTCCTGTAAGTGTGCCGGATTTAGCTCAGAGCTAGTTTCCATCCGCAGTCCTCACATGAAAATAACAGACATATCACAGAGCATAGGTAGTAATGGAAGAGAAGACGGCAGGTGACAATGCCACGCATCTGAATGCTGCATGGCATTGCCACCTGCACAGACACAATAGGATGCAGAATGTTGGCAGCAATAAAGAAATAGATAATCTGCATAGACAGACAGTTAGAAAGCAGGTAACAAGCATTGTTAGCAATAGAAAGATAGCAATTAACTAATCTGCAAAAAAACAACAGATTAGTATCTGCATAGCAGTGTTAGCAGCTTCTTCTTTCTTGGTTTCCCTCATTAAACTCATCAAATACACAATCCAACAACTCCAAAACGCTCTGATGGACAAGTTGTGACCTGCATATTCACCACGCTATGAGATAATAACGAAACATTACAGGATGGAGTTGTCTTCGAGGTAAATTCATGCAAAACCACTGATGTGCATTCCCGTTTGGGTTTCTCGAAAACAACTCTGCCCCGTAACGTTCTGTTATTATCTCATAGCGTGGTGAATGTAGAGGCCACAACTTGTCCACCAGAGCGTTTTGGAGTTGTTGGATTGTGTATTTGATGAGGGAAACCAAGAAATCCCATGAGCCTCTGTATAGCGTAGCTCTGAGCAGCTCACGGCTCTGCTCCACCGTTCTAAAAATAGCTTGCACCGACAATTGAAGGTAACAAACCTACTCCTAAAACTATAGCGATTTATGGCAATGGGCCAATTTTTCAATATGTTGAACTATCCCTTTAACTCATGCCTGCTGTCTGTTGTTGGACAGGTAGTGTGCAGTATGTTTACCAGAGCCTGTGTGCAGTAAATGGGGTTGATGGGAGCAGTGAATTGCACCCATGTAGTCAAATTGCAGCCTGTGCCACTCAGACAGTCAGCCGAAGGTCTAGAAAGCTCCACAGAGAAGCAGAGATGCTTATAATGCACTGCAGCCCCGTAAATACTCATCACACATACTGTAGCCTTTCTAATCAACACAGACAGCATTCATTAACAGTAATATTCCTTATCGTTATGTAAAATCCTTGAGGCAAAGTGTAAAATGAAGAAATTGAAAACACACCTCCACGCTACTGAGATAACACATTCCAGTCGATGATAAGAAATGAAAATCTGACAGGAGATTTGTTGTAGGATGTTATTTTGCTAAGTTGCGGCTGCATGAAATGTGTGCTGTAGCCTAATATAGCAGGTCTACATGAATAATGTACATAATTTGACTGATCATTAGTCATAGGCTCTGTGAAGCCTTCTCCTGGTATTTGGTTGGCATTATTCAGCAATGCTTTTTTTTTTCTTTTTTCCCAAAGAGAAGATCTTTCTTGTTGTGGTAAAACCTACAAGTTCAGTTTGTGTGTAGAGGATGTGAACTGCAGTCGACGTACTCTGGCTTCTGTTTGTAAAGTGGGACAGAGGGGCTGAATATTGAAATGCGCCTTGCAACAAAAATTAGTAACTGCACAAGTGTCACGTCATATTCGGACTAATGTTATGCAGCGTGGCTGAGGACAACACATTAATGTGACGCAGCGCCTGACCCCACCGTCCCCATGTCATCAGGTTTTGTCTGTCCTACATGAGTCCTTGGTGTGCAGGCGGGAGAATTTGTCTGTTGTCTCATGTAATCATGACTCGCTCGAGGTTGTTTCCAGACAAACTGTTTTATCAGCACGTGTTCGTCATTTAATTGCGGCTCTGACAGATGCTGGTCCAGTGAGAACCGATGAAAACACATGGGGGAAAACCAAATGAATCAATCAGACAAACTGCTAAGGTTTGGAAAAAGGAAAACGTTATATTGGATTATTATTTTTTATTTATCTAAAGACTAAAATAAGAAAGTCTCAATCATAAGACATTAAGTTTGACACAGCACAAACTACTTGCATCGTCGATATGCCCAGCTGATATGACTCTAATGGGCTCCTTTTATAAACATTGAAGTTTGTGTATGGACACTTTTATGCCAACTCCAATCATATTAGCTATGCTTGGGCCATTTCCAAGAAAGAGCAGTATATGTAGGATCACAAACCTGCTGAGTAGCACAGCGTGGCCTTGTATAGTCACATTTGATGAGGAGGAGAGCATTACATTTAAATATTTTTATGTTTTTTCATGTCTGGGTTTGTTTATTCTCTCATATCTGATCAACCAGTGGTATGCAGCTCATATCTCATAAATCGGAACAAAAAAAAAAAACACCATCAGGACCATTTGGGCATCTTACTTATATGTAATAGTTTTTTACATTTAGCTTTTTTGGGCTGCCCCCATAATAAGTGAGCAATCGTTGGTCAATAAGAAGAGTCTTTGTTTTGATACCGGGTTGTGATTGGTCAGTTCGGTTGCAGGGCAAAAAGTCACAGTCGGTCACAGACAGACATCATGTCCACAGCTGATCCCTGCCTCCGTGCTGATGGTTTACATTACATTCACTCACTTGGCAGATGCTTTTATCCAAAGTGACTTACACGAGGGGGACGTGACTAAAGCCTGGGTGCAGTAGGAGACCTCAGTCTAAGTACTCAGCATCCACAAACATTATCTGCTTCTCTCCACGCTGTGTATCACCTGCAGCGACCGACGTCACAGTCACACAAGCTGATCCTTAGCCTCATTTTATCAAAACCTTTTTGTGTGTGTGTGTTTGTGTTCAAGACGAGGTTAAAGGAATACTTCACCCAAAATTCAAATTTCACTCATTTTCTACTCACCCTCATGTCGACTAAGGGTTGGGAAAAGTTAGGGAAGGGAGAGTCATCTGTGCCTTCTCTGAGTTACAGGGGGGGTCGGCGCAGCACTGCATGTCCATATGACGGTAGCGAATGGGGCTCACTTTTCTTCGTCCTAAAAGACACACCAAAAGACATCCAAATACGTCTGTAATGTCCCTCTTGTATTGAAGCCCTGACATGAGAAAAGGTATTTGGATGTTTTTTGGTGTGTCTTTTTGGACGAAGAAAAGTGAGCCCCATTCGCCACCATCATATGGAAATGCAGTGCTGTGCCGACTCCCTCTGCAACTCGGAGAAGGTACGGAGGACTCCAAACTTCTCCCAACCCATAGTCGACACGAGGGTGAATAGTTAATGTGTGAAATTTGCATTTTGGGTGAACTATCCCTTTAAATGATAAAAACCACTTCAATTTGTGGGAGCTGATTCACTGATAGTATGCCTGCTATTCATCCTGATTGCTCTGTAGAATAGAAAACTCCTGCACGTCAGTCGATTTTACCCTCCATTGGTTTTGCAGAAACATCCTGACGTGTGTGTGTGTGTATCTGAGTGTGTTTCTCGATTCCCTCAGCTGATGATCAGCATCTGCGGCCCCTCAAAAAGTTTACAGGACCAGCAGGATGCCTCGTCCACTCTCTCCACCAGCTCATCCTCACAGGGAGCGCGGGAGAGAAAACTTTTTTTAACGGTTGAGCAGCTGCTGCTCCATTTAATCAAATCTCAGGCTTGTTCATAAAAAGCTGCTGCGCGGTGGGATTTTAGGTCGCACACTGAAAAATGATGGCGAAAAAAAAAAGCCTTGACGTGATATGACAAATCTTTGAAATGCTTACCTTTCCCAATGCCATAACAAATCTGTAATCCTCTGTTGCCCCAGATTGTCTGACTGTGACAGCAAACTTAATCAACATTTTGACCAGCACCTCAGCGCACGCTGCAGGTAGACTCACACAACACAACACCTTGTCCTAGTGTGAATATTGATCCCTAATCAATATTACACCTCCCATCATTTAGGATAAAAAACACATCAACATTTTTTCCTTTTCAACTTTTGATCACTGTATTTTGGCGAAAGCAAACAAAGGATGTTCCTGTGGGCGGAGAAACCCAACACGGAGACACATGTGTAATTAGCAATACTATCCACACGTCTAGAATGAAGTAACATAATAAAGCCTGGGATACAGACAGGCTAATACAGCCAATTAGAAACAGGGGAAACAGTGGAGGCTACAAAGACTCAGGTTGCCATCCTTCAATAGAGGGACATTATGTAACCGCGAGCTGGTCTAAACTTACACTGGGGCTGTAATCCCAAGTGTGCTTTATGAACTGCGCTCATCCAATGGGGCTGTGAACACTGTGTTTACATGGAAAATTGGAGGTGACAAACCGTCTTTGTCAAGTACATGATGGCCCGGGGGCAATTACAACGTTAAGATGGACCAGTTAATTGGTCAATGAAAGGGCAAGTGGTCCGACTGTCTGTTTGTTACGCTGTAGATATGCAGTTTATAACGATTAAACAATTTAACCTTCATCGCAGACGGTGGTAAACATTAGCAGGCGTGTTATTTTTAGCCAGTGGTTGTTGATATTGCCAGCTGTAGCTAGCGAGCTAATTAAGGTAACAGTAGCTTCATGCGTTGTTTGAGAACACTATTTCAGGCTGACGCTTTAATGTTTCCAGATGAGTCTTTTAAAATTGTGAATGCTATAAAATGGGTCGAAGCAGTTTTGGAGCAAAGACTGGTGTGTTATATGTATGATTAGAAAACCTGTTCAACTTAAACATTAAAAGAGTAAAGCCTTTTAGACTGAAAGCTAAGCAATGTGTCAGGTGAACATAATGCTGCTTAAATTTGCATAAACTTCCCCAAGTCCAATAAAGACCTATATGTAAACCTCACACACTAATGTTGATAGTTAATGATAGACAATGTGCTTTTAATTTAATTAAATTATAAAAGAAAATTGAGGAAAAACGTGCAAGAGAGCAGTTATTATAACAAATGTGTTGAATTCTATTTCAGAAATCCTTCTCTTAAGCTAACAAACTCAAGTGACTATCCAGATATCAAGTTGAGCTTTAAAACACACACACACACGCACACACACACACACGCACACACACACTTACTTATAAATGTGTGGGTATGGAGTTAAATGAGCAAAATGTAAGAATTAAAACATCCATGGCGTCAGGCAAACTATACTTCATCCCATCATTCATCATTATGTCTCTTTAAGATCTAGAGTATTATCTCTATCTTTTCTTTTTTTTTTACCTAAACTTTTTTTTTAACCAGACATGCAGATTGCAATACAGTAAGACAAACAAATATAAGTTAATATCAGATACATTATATGAATTATTTCTATTTAAAAACAATAAAGCACTTTGGTTTGAAAATGAATCCAGTATCACAGCTGCACGTCTGGTGGAACAAACCAAACTGCCTGAAAATCAGTTGAAAGCACATTAGAACCTATAAAAACTATTTTTAATCCATTCCTGAGAATTTAGCTTTTGTGTTTTGGTTTTGGAAAGTCTATACTCACCATTATCCAGACTTTTCCAGTCTTGTTAAATTTTTTCTGAGGTGCATTTGTTTTGGGGGAGGGATTCAGTTACAGAACCAACTGCTCAACAGAAACAGAACCAGAACCGAAATAATGCTGATGGCGGCGTTATTTCTCTCCAGGTTAACAATCTTGATCTCACTCTCTCACTGCACTCAAGAGGTTTGGACGGTAGCTCAGCAATAACCGGTCGACTGATGAATCAGCCCTGTCGTCTTTGAACTGCTGTTAATGATTTTACATGAAGGTAGCTCAAGCCGTCCCATTTTTAAAACAGGACAATTATCATAAATACTCACATGATGACAACAGCTCGGATGGTCTGTTATGTGTGTTGGCAGCGTGGCCAGCTGACAGCCCTTTATCAGCCCTGATTAATGTATTGGCAGGACATTCCAGCCTCATGAAATTCCACTCTGTTTTTTTGGTTGTTTTCCTTTCATGTTGCCTCGGTTACTTGCATGGAAAAGATTTTTATCACCGAGGCATGACGGCTCATCTATGAATTCATTATTTACAGCAATTACTTAAAACAATACCTTTAAGATTCTTTTCTCAAACGAGCAGCTGTTATTATTATGTTGTTCCAGTCTTGGTAATTACGCTTGATTAATGATTTTCCCATAAAATCGTTACGCTTATGAAACAAATGACCAGGCGGATTAGTGGAGAAACTGTTGGAGCAAGAGGAACTTTCCCCCTTCAAATGCTAAACGTTTAACTGTTGATTTTCTGCTGTGGTTAAATCCTCTATACGCGCCTTTCAATCATTTTGGCTGATTGGACCCATACTCAGTCAGAACAGAGTCTGGGCACGTATAGCCGCACTGTTTAACTGACACCTTAATGATAGTAGTAAGTACTGAGGAAATACACATGGCAGACATTAAAGCTCTACCTTAAAGGGATAGTTTAACATTTTTGGCAAATTGGTCCATTGCCATAATCCCTATAATCATAGCAGTAGGTTCGTTACCTTTAATCATCGGTGCAACCTATTTTTAAAATGGCGGAGCAGAGCCGTGAGCTGCTGCAGAGCTACGCTACGGAGGCTAATGGGATTTCTTGGTTTCCCTCATCAAACTCTTCAAATACACAATCCAACAACTCCAAAACACGCTGGTGGACAAGTTGTGACCTGCACATTCACCACGCTATGAGATGATAACAGAACGTTACCAGACAGAGTTGTTTTAGAAGAAAATACAGAGACTGCTTGATGAAAAACTGCCCCTGAAGGCGATGTGCATCAGCGGTTTTGCATGAATTTACCTCTAAAACAACTCTGTCTGGAAACGTTCTGTTATTATCTCATAGCGTGGTGAATGTGAAGGTCACAACTTGCCCACGACAGTATTTTGGAGTTGTTGGATTGTGTATTTGATGAGTTTGATGAGGGAAACCAAGAAATGAAGACAAAGGAGATGGCGTGCTCGACCCTGTATAAAAGATGACTGGGTGCCGGCTCAAAAATGCCAATAAACGAAAAATAGCTCACAGCAGCACTCACATGACGGGATGTCTTATATCAGTTTATTATGCGCACAGCAGCAAAGTCAAAGCGAACGCGTTTCGGCGTTTAGCCTTCTTCAGCGTGAGGAAACCAAGAAATCCCATGAGCCTCCGTAGCGTAGCTCTGAGCAGCTCACGGCTCTGCTCCGCCGTTCTAAAAATAGCTTGCACCGACAAATAAAGGTAACGAACCTACTGCTGTGAAACGATTATGGCAATGGGCTAATTTGCCAAAATGTTGAACTGTCCCTTTAAACACAGCAGCAGGCATCAGCCATTGTGTGTTCACTTGGAAGAAAAAAAAAGGAAAACAGCAGAAAATAGCTGTTGAGTTTATAACACATCTCCCTGGTAGCAGCAGTACTGGGTTTGTTAGGTGATGCATAGTGTTGGTCAGTATCACAGTAAACCCTGCGGAGACGTCCGACTACGATGAAGCAATGTTTTGATGTTCGGGCCCTTGTTTTGCTTCTCTCTGTCACACACACACACACACACACATACAGAAGCAAATGAGCATGCCGCTGACTTAATACGCAGTCGTGCCAATGGTTTCACACTATTCCAGTGCTGTTGCACGTGGTGGTGATGAGGGCAAGAATAGTAGCAGTGTACCAACGAAAGGAAGGGAAGGACTGCAGGCTGGAAAACGTGGATGTAAAGGATTCTCATTTCAAAATGAGCTCAGCAGCCAGTGTCACTGCTGCACCACTATACCTGTGGCTTCTGGTGTTTCCTGCATACTGTAGCTCCACCCACCTTCCACCTTCCGAGTCACTTTTGCCCTTAAACCTTTACACTTCAGGATCTAATGTTTAAAAAAAATTACACACTGCACTATTATTATCATTAACAACCTGCTCCTAATGCCACCATTGCTGTTCAACTTTACACTCATTCATGACATGCGATACCATATCTATTACCAGTGTTGGTCACTGCTGCATGTGTTTAATGTCCTTTTACTTTACCGTATGCCAAAAGTAGTAAACCTAATGTGTTGCTTAGTTGTCAACAGGCTATTTTAATCCTTTAAAGGGACAGCTCAACATTTTGGCACATTCGCCTATTGCCGTAATCCAAATAGTCATAGGAGTAGGTTCATTACCTTTAATTATCGGTGCATGTTGTTTTTAGATCAGCGGGGCAGAGATGTGAGCTGCTCAGTGAACACAATGGAGGTATAATCACACTCATCAAATTCACAATCCAACAACTCCAAAATGCTCTCGTAGATAAGTTGTGACCTGCATGTTTACCACGCTATGAAATAATAATGTAACATTATGAGGTGGAATTGTTTTCGAGGCAAATGCGTAGCCGAAACTACATTCCAGACACAGCTGCTGGGCAGAGTGATTTTAAAAGTGCAGGTAGTATTTGTAATGTGTTGTAATGATACTTAATGTTACATGATTATTTCATCGCGGTGAATGTGCAGGTCACAACTTGTCCATCCGAGTGTTTTGGAGTTGTTGGATTGTGTATTTGATGAGTTTGATGAGGGAAAGGGGACCTGTACTGTTCACCTCCATTGTGTTCACTGAGCAGCTCACATCTCTGCCGCGCTGATCTCAAAACAGCATGCACCGATAATGAACTGACCCCTATGACTATAGGAATTATGGTGATAGGCAAATTTGCCAAAATGTTGAACTGTCCTTTTAATATACTATAATCCAAAAATAAGTACCTTCAATTTTGGCCATGAGCATCAACAGTGAATTAAACTGATTCATCTCTTGGATGATGTATTAAGTTGCTATTTTATTAAATGCACCTTGTGAAAACTAATCAAACAGTACAATCCAAAAGTCATGCATTAATATTAAGCTGTAATAATAGAGTTGTATGTTGTACAAATCGCTGAAGCCTTATTGAAGATGCCAGCTTGGCATCTTCAATAAGGTTTGTTTTTTTTTAGCTGTTTCAAAGAAGTGGTGCAGATTTAACTTTACAGTTATCTTGCAGGCTTCAGTTTTCCGTGTTGTTTATTTAAATTGTGTTACACTGTTAGTATTAAAAACAGCTCTCCTAATAAAACAACACACTTGAGCACTGTCACAATCATGAAACAAAATAGTTTCAACAAAAACTCTCATCGACATCAAAGTAGGATTTATTTGGGTATATATAGATTTTTGGGTAACACTTTATTTGACGCCTATCTCTACAACGCATTATAATCATACTTACAACCATACGGTGATATAAACGTGTATAACTATCATTATAGACACTCATAAATTATCATAAGGATTTATAACAATAAGCATAATACATTATAGAGTATTATAACTCTATTATAATACCTGACCGGATAAGACATTATAAAATATTCTATGATGTGTTATGCTTATTGTTATAAAGCCTTAAGATAATTTATGAGTGTTTATAATGATAGTTATACATGTTTATCAGCCAATTATAACACATTATACTGTAACTATATTTATAATGCATTATTGAGTATCGTCAGCGAGTTACTGACAATTATAACGTATACCTGACCTTATAAGTCAAGAGAACATGCTTTATAGTGCATTATGATTATTGTTATAAAGCATTATGATCATGTATGAGTGTGTAATTATAGTTATACAATGCTATAACTGCATTAGAACTCATTATAAGTATGGTTAAAATGTGTTATAGGTGTCAAATAAAGTGTTACCATAAAGGTTTACTGTAAAGTTGTCCTTAACTCCAATCAGTGTAAATGTGTTTTCGTTAGCTTTGTGATAACATGGTTCCACAACCTGCCGCACTCAGTGCATGCTGGGATGGGCTTAGGCCCCTTGTGTCCCTGAACGGTTGGTCATAAGCGGATGTGAAAGATGGATGGATGTCTTGGCTGCAGCTCGGAAGTCATCTTCTGAACAGCTAAATGAGCCATTTGTCAGCGGGGTCAGCCGTGACTTTGACCTACAGTTGTCAGCACAATTTGGCTTCTGTTATGCAGAGCAGGTTGTTTCAGTCTGAAAGAGTCAACCGTCACATGCAGTGTGTGCGGTGTGGGCTGTGGAGCTGAATTCAATAGGACATTAGTAAAAGCAGATAAAGACGGGAAGTCTCTGAGTCTGAGACTGCAGATCAACTGCTGTTCTGTTTTCTACTGGTTCACTCATTTCACAGTTGATGCACAGCTGCATGCACTTCTGTAAAACTCCACACAGTGTAGTGAGAGAGTGTTTGTAATATTACAGTATTTTTAGGGAGTGTGTGTTACCGATGCATTCCTCAGCGAACACTCCCAAACAAACACAAATTACAAACTAATGGAAAGCCGTTAATCAAAGCTCAGGGTGAGTCGGGGCAGTTAGAGTCTTGATAGATGACTGTAGTGTGTGGGACTGTGTGTTATACTGTATGCCACAGGTTAACACCGCCATTGAACCCCACACACAAACATGCATTTTGTCATCACTCCTGTTTCTAACCAGGAATACATTACAGTCTACTGTGTTAGTGTGAGACATTTACTGAAATATTAAAGCTATCTCTTCTCTTTTAACCTCTGTTATTGTGTTGTATGTGTATGTTGTGAACTGTTCTCTCTGCTGCTCTGTGTTAATCACTCTGCCATTGCCCAGACATATAGCATTAAGATAAATGCAGGAGCCTCCTTCAGGTGCTTACATTTTCCATTTTTAATTGTGCTCTGGAGTTGCATATTACCAACCAAATTTGTAATTAATTAAAGTACAACAAAGTAATTGCCACTGGGCATTTGCCCACATTGGTAATCCAGCTTTGCCTCTAATAAAAAGAAAGTGACTCTATCCGCTGGAGTTCAGTCCACAAGAAAACCTGAATCACTGCAGTTTGCTATAGTTTGTGCACTAGAATCGAGCACTGTGTAAAAAAACACAAACGTGCAAGCCACAAAAGTATCATACAGTATCATAGGATTATTATCCCAGTTCAAGTCAAATCAGTCAAGTATTTGGGAGACAAATATTGAGATATGATATAAAGCTGTGTATTTTTCTAACCAACAGGACAAACATCAGAAGTCTTTGTGGTTACACTGGATCTGAAGCAGAGCAGTAGACCCTCACACTGCAGAGGCCACAACCAGCAGATGTCTGGAGTCTTTAACAGGTAAAGTGACTCTAATGATTGGCTGATTAGCAAAACTGGTTAGGAGCTCTCTGCTGATCAGCTCCGTTCATTTCCACTTCCTATAACTTGTGGCGTAACCTGGCCAGACATGGTGTACTGGCTTCCTTTCCCCCTTCTCCTCTATGTCCTTTGACAGGCATGGAACACCTAAAGAGAAATAACCATAAATAACTCTCACTTTGTCACATGGCCCAGCCATATGGTCTAAATCTGCACTACAAAGACTCAACCGTGCACGTGACAATAGGTCGCTGTGAACGGTGCAAAGTATTCAGCGCTGTTCTGCGGCTCAGGATGATACAGACATGCTCTCACAGTGAGCTCAGCAGCTACAGGCCTAAGAATATGCCTGACCCACACACTTTGCTTGAAAAATGTTTTGGATTCCGCCTCTTGCTATAAGCCATATTATGTAAGTGCTAAGTGCGAAAGGTATCAAGAGGGGTTGGCCCCACGCCAGCATGGTGCCGTGTGTTTGGTTGTGGGTGCAGGTGTTGAAAGTATCTTGTATGAATAGTTCCTCCGAGGATACAAACACACAGAGCAATAAATTATTATATGCTGATGCAGTGATTTTGCGCTGAGGGGGGGAACGCTGAGAAGCGCTGATGAAGTTGAGCGTGGATTTACTGCATTAATGCAAATGTACACAGATCGTGACAAAAGTTGGAAACTTCAAATATAGAGCTGTGATGCAGTTACTAAGACTCAAAACACCGCATAGCTCAGTCTGGTCGCAGTTTGACTTGACTGAGCAACAATTACAATGTTTCCTCAACTTTCTTCCAACAGATGACAAACTTTTTAAGCCCCAAAACTCTCCTGACAGCAGTAAAGAGAGCTGTCGTGGATTATATAGAAATGCTAACACAGTCAACAAATATACTTGTTGTCTCCTCGCATTATTTATTCATGTAGAATATAATCCCATTGTACCAACTGCAGTATTCTGCTTTCAATAGTCATTTGTATACAATATGTCATTTTACTCGAATAAATTCAGGTTGCCTGTTTAAATTTCTTACAGCTAAGTACTCAGATAAACAGTCTGACTCTTCACTGTCAAGTCCATTCTGATAGATTCAAACGTGTGCTGTCACTTGTACTGTAACACACTGGTTTTTGTTGTGATGCACCAAATCCCAGTGAAATATGGGTATGAACGTGCCAGACTTTAAGGTCAGTGCAGAGAAACTATAACCTTCAAACTTTGCACATTCATTATTCTGCACAATGCCGGTCAAACAGCCAATTAAAGTAACAAAAAAACAAAGAAAAACAAATTATAGGTGGATTCAAGTTTTGCTACAACACCTGTGGACAGATGCAACAAATACGACTTCACTTCCACATTTCAAATCATAAAAGTCATGATTTCGACTGATATTTGTAGTGTTGTGCAGTGTGTGTGTGTGTGTGTGTGTGTGCATGTGTCATAGTGAGAATTTGCTTAAGACAGTGGGAATAGAGACAAAACAAGGAAACTGTAAAGTACAATCAGGTCTTTCGGTGCTGATGCAGACTAACAAAGCAGGGAGGAACTCTGCAGCACCTCAACACCATCAGTATTAGTATTAAAAAAACCCTGCTGTTCTCAAGATGCATTTCTGAACTCCCCAGACAGTCTATTAACGAGCCACAAAATCCACTGAGCTAAATCTTCCTGAAACCCTAGTCATAAACTCCCAACAGGCTGACCTGATGTCACCTGGATGACATCATTACAGCCATTACGAATAAGAGGGTGTTTTAATGTTGATGGATATTCAGCATAATCATTACCTGATCACTGGATGACTGCATGCACAAGAGTGTTTTGGTTTTTTATGCGCCATTACGCACGCGTAATTGTGCGTCACTCTTTGGTCTAGGGGATAAATAAAGGGTTTGATGATGAAGATTAGGGTGAAATATTATTAAAAATGTGCAGCACATCTAAACGCAGCACGTATTATTCACCTGTCGGATATTTTCAGGAGCTGTATTGGCTCACCCTCGTGACACTGGGACTTGTTTTCAACATCACTGCATAAAAAGAAAATCACTGTCACACGCGCACTGCAGGCCACATACCTTGGAAGACATCCACACCCCGGAGATCCTCTGAGCTCGGAGATAATCATAGTCCTCTTGAGAAAAAAAATATTTTGTGCACGAAGTCCAGCGGACAGGAGAGGAAGTTGCTCGCAAACTCCCCCTCCGAAGAGTTTCCACAACGGAGTCATTTTTGCTATAGCTTTCCATCTGCGTCCGTGTAAAGGGATATTGTCATTTTGAGGTGGTTCAAATGAAACTGGGGAAACTGCTGTCGCCAAGGCTCCAAGCCTGTCCGGACAAAACCTGGCGGGGCAAGTCATTTTCTCCAGCCATTTTTTTTTTTAAATTCTGGTGACTCATGTGCTTAGCTCTCACGGTGGGTCAACGACACAAGGCTGTTTTGGCCTATTGTGGAAAAACATATCGGTGTGGATGTCATAAAAATAATTCTAGCCCTGGTTTATTTGATGACTGCTAAATGCTATATCTTATCAATGAGCGTTTTGTTTTTATCAATATTAATTATTGGAACAGAAATAAAAGTCTTTTTTTAATCTGTCTCACACTTTTCCTTTATTGGAGACGGGTCAAAAATATCCTTATAGTTTTCTCTCATGGTGGAAGTATCTCCAACATTCCTCAGCTAAGTGGTCAGAGGATGACTAAATTATTGCCATTTACATGGCCTACAGTTTTTGTCTCTAAAGTAAAAATCTGCCAAAACCCAGCGCAAATACTACATTAGTGCAAACAAATTGTTAACCTTATTGCATAACGGCAAAAAAAAAACAAAAAAAAAACCGATCACCCCTATCCATTCTGTTATTGACAGATGAAACTCATAAAGTGCGAATGCATAGGCTGTCTTCTCTTCTATTTCGATTGGATATCAGATTTGGATTGGAAGCCCGCACAGGTCAAATAAATTCATTAATAAAAACCCATTAGGCAAATGTTGATCAGAATTGTTCCTAAAGGTTCGTCGGGATGGAGAGGATCTGGGACAAACCCGTTCTGAGATGAAGAGAAACTCGCCAATTGGTGTCATCTGTGTGTCTGTGTGTGCGTGCGTGCGGGTATTTGTGTCTGTGTGTTTAGAGGGAGGGGGGCTCTGAGACGTGCGTAAAACTTGTGTTGTCAGGGGGACCACCTGCTGTTTGACGTACAGTGTCTTTATAGGGAATATTCTTCTTCAGAAAAAGAAAGGTGGAGGGGGAGGGGGAGAAACTCTACTTGTAATCACACGTCAGTCTGAATGGATTTAGAGTTAGTACTGTTTTTTCTGCTTATGTCTGTGCCGTTTCCTTTACTGGGGCTTTTGTCCAGACCGCAGAGCGACTCAGTGACCCCTTCCTCCATCTCCATATACTCCGCTTTGTCACCCAGCGACGACCCGGAGGGCGAGCCTTTAAATTTCCTTAGAAAGTCCGGGAAATACGGGCATCCCGGGGGCATGCTCTCCACCACCGGCGTCTGGTCTTCATTGTCGGTCTCCCTGTGGTAGAAGTAGTTGAAGTTGGACACTATGACCGGCACCGGGAGCGCGATGGTTAACACGCCGGCGATCGCGCAGAGAGAGCCCACTATCTTCCCCCCGACGGTGATGGGCTTCATGTCGCCGTAGCCCACCGTGGTCATGGTCACCACGGCCCACCAGAACGCGTCGGGGATGCTCGTGAACTGCGAGGTGGGCTCGTCCGCCTCGGCGAAGTACACCGCGCTGGAGAAGAGGATGACACCGATGACCAGGAAGAAAATGAGGAGGGCCAGCTCCCTCATGCTGGCGCGCAGGGTATGACCCAGGATCTGCAGCCCCTTGGAGTGCCGGGACAGTTTGAAGATGCGGAACACCCTGACAAGTCGGATTATTCTCAGGATGGCGAAGCTCATCGCCTGCTGCCCGTTGCCTTGATGCTGCGCCAGGTCCGTGCCGAGAGTTATGAAATAAGGCAAAATGGATACAATGTCTATTGAGTTCATAATGTTTTTAAAGAAAGCGGGTTTGCTCGGACTCGCAAAGAAGCGGACTATAATCTCAAAGGAGAACCAAATGATGCAAACCGTCTCCACGATGAAAAAGGGGTCGTTGAAGGGAGTAAATCCGTGGTCAGGTTGAGTGGAGTTGTGTCGTGGCTGTAGATACTCTTTTTCATCCCTGAACTCCGGCAGCGTCTCTAGGCAGAAAATGACTATAGAAATGACAATGACCAGCACGGACACCACCGCGATCCCCCTGGCCGGGCTCGAGCTCTCCGGATACTCGAAGAGCAGCCAGATCTGACGCTTGAACTCGTCCTCGGGCAGAGGCTTCTCCTCCTCTTTGACAAAACCCTCATCCTCCCGAAACTTGAGGATCGCCTCCTCCCCGAGTTCGTAAAACTTCACCTCCTCGGAGAAGATGTCAAACGGGACATTGACGGGTCTTTTCAACCGCCCGCCCGACTGGTAATAGTACAGAATGGCGTCAAAGCTCGGTCGGTTTCGGTCAAAGAAGTATTCGTTCCTCAGCGGATCGAAGTACCTGATTCGCTTGTCCGGGTCCCCCAGGAGAGTGTCCGGGAACTGAGTGAGAGTCTTGAGCTGAGTTTCAAACTTGAGTCCCGACACGTTGATGACAACTCTCTCGCAGCAGCCGGACTCGCTGTAAACATTTTCGTATCCGGACTGAGGGCGCCTGTCGGTGATCGACACCGTCTCCTCCTCATCATCCATGTTACACAGAAAGCTCGACCTCTTGCTTCCCCGGTCGCCCCCCTCCTCCCCCCCTCCCTCCTCTTCCTCGGCTCCCTCGGCCTCTTCCTCCTCTATCATGATGTCCTCCTCGGATCCGAGCAGCGCCAGCTCCGAGTGGCGCAGGTCTCCGCCGAGAGTCGTCCGGTTGCGTCTCCACCGTCCGACGCCGCGCTGTTTTTTCCGCTCTCTGAGAACTCTCTGCTGCTGCTGCTGTTGCTGCTGCTCGGGCTCCTGCTGGTGCTGTGGCGGCTGCGAGGAGGAGGTGGAGGAGGAGGAGGAGGAGGGGCGCGAGGCGGTACCGCCGCTGCTGATGTTGGCGTTCGTGGAGGAGGAGGCGGCGCGAGACTGATGCTGGCGGTTGTTAAGGAGATGAGCGCTCGAGGAGGAAGAGGAGGAGGAGGAGGAGGAGGAGGTGGAGGTGCCGCCACCGCCGCCACCGCTCCCGCCGCCTCCTCCTCCTCCTCCCTCCGCACCGGCTCCACCGTCGGCCGCCGCAGCCGCCGCTCGAGACTGTGCAGCCTGGCGCTCCCTCTCGCGCTCCCTCTCCCGTGCGCGAGCCGCCTGGGCATATCCGTAAGGCAGGTGACTATTGCACCCGCCGTCCGCACCCACCATGGCAAACTCCATCTTTTTTAAGTCAGTGAGCGGTTCGGTTCCGTGAGGTGCTACGGGAGCCGCCTCAGGGCGACGTGGATGCAGGCCAGAGAATAAAAGTTGCAGCTCGGAGCGCGCGCGGAGAGAAAATGAGACATCAACCAGTTCGACCAATCACTTGTGAATATGAGAATGTCAGGATCACAAACGCACCTCGGTCAGGTCCATGCTGAGTGCAGTCCATGTGCTTACTTACATGATAGGAGATATTGATCAGCCTATCTTCCTGGTTAGGCACAGGCCTTTTATGACATCATTACCAAAAAAAATAAAAATGTAAGGGCCGGTGGCATAGCCTGTTACGCAGACGCTCTGTGTCAAACTTGCAGCGCCCTTTTTATTTGCTCAGCATTATAAATCAGCAAGTCAACAAGCTACACCAAAACACTCTCCCCTCGGCTTCTCCGGTGCCCATCAGGTGGTTAATTTCCCCACGACCGGGGCTTGCGCCCAAATGCGTGTTTTGATCCACCGTGGTCACTCCTGGTTGCCATTTTATGTGATGAGATTAAAAAAAAATAAAAATAAGAAGAACAAGAAGAAGAAGCTGGATCCGCGCTGTTATATTATGGAGCTCCGGTGAATCTGTATAAGACTTTATCCTTGTGACGCTCTGGAGCTGCGAGAGAAAGAGAAGACAGGAGAAAACAGCAGTTGGTTCACAGGCAAAAAAATAAAAGAGATAAAATGCATTGACATGGATGTCCGTTGTTTTGGCGACTGCACAGCCCAGGATACAACGCATCTTTTACAACACGAGGCTCTAAAACTTGATTGGCACATTATTATTCCCATTATTGTCCTTAGGGCTATTATTATGGAGTTAACATGAAGGTAGCCTTTCGGAAATGATCGCAGAGAGAGGCGTTTATGTTTCGCACAGACATTACGCACGAATCCTCTGCTCATTAAAATAGCCTCCCTTCATTCTGACATTCATACTTACATGTGAAAAGGGGCCAAACGAAATCGCCTCGGCCCCCGTACAAACAAATGTGCTGGAGGAGGTGGAGGATGAGGAAGGAGGAGAGGAGGTATAAGGTAGGTGAGGATGCAGTTCTTCGCTTTTGCCCAAATTCCCCACTTGATTTTTTGTAGGGGTAGTATCACAAATCCCTCGTCGTATCCAACCAGCGACCATAACATCCACTATATGGATCCGTGGTCTGACGCACTCCGAGGTGGACACTTTTTGGCTGCGTCTCGACGTCTTGTCTCAATTCAACAGGATCTATTGCCACTTCAGCCCCCGTGCTGCATCGCTCCTGGTTTACTGGCAGCAATAATCATTTAAGGGAAGAAAAAAAAGAAGAAGAAGAGGAAGAAGGAAGCAGGTGTGCGAGCGGCGAGTTGGCATCAATGACAGCTCCACACGGTCACGGCGAAAAAAGATGCGAGGGGAGGGGAGGGGGGTAAAAGTTTACCTTCACGCAGGCGAGGGGAAATGGCACCATGGTTAAGTCTGAGCATCACACATCTGTCTGTCTGCCGCTGTAGCCCTACCTATATTCCTGTATCCCTCCCATTGTGTGTGTGTGTGTGTGTGATGATGGAGAGGCTCGGTGAGAAAGTCATTCATGTACTGCAGCGCAGGCAGCCAGGCAGGCGGTGCTCGGTCCTCCCCCAGTGGACGCAGCCGGTCACTGCGCACCGTGCTGCAGTCTCACACACTCACTCCAGCCTCCTCTGCCCTTCATCAGCACTGCTGGGTGGCAACCGGTGTCCCCCTCCCACCCCCCACCCCCCCAAAAGTAACGCATTACTCTCCACTCAGACCTGAAGTAACGTATTGTGCTCACACAGATGAGGAATCATCCACATCCACAAATACACTGATAGTTTTGGGCCTGTTCCAGGGAAGTAGGAATGTGTCCGTTCTTCTCCATATTTAATATTGTAAACGCCATAAATAGACATATATGGTATAAATTCACAAAATCACCTGAATCTGCACAGGTGTGACTCATCAATAACAGTTTAGTGTGCATTCACAATGTCTGAATTTACAGCACACAGATCTACTTCCTGAATGTCACTTACCCACAATTTGTCTGCACGCAGATAAAGGTTAAGCATCAAATTTATCAATCTATATTGAGTTCAGTCATTTTCAAACATTACCAAAATAGATTGCAAAAAATAATTTTTACAGCAAACCGATTACCTTTAGGCTGTGGAGTGTTTGCCAGATATCTGAAGCAGTCACATTGGACCAACAGAAAGAGAGGTTGATATGTGTCCAACATTTAACACACTAAATACATAAAGAACAGCCATGTTTATGAATGAACAATAAACATGGCTGTTTATTGTTTGTAGGCTTTGCTTATGAAAGCCCTCAAGTAGATGTTTAGCTCTGCGCTTCAGCTGCGACACCAACTGCAATTTCCCCTGTGAGAAAACAGGAAAACTAAACATCATTAATATCCATTGTTTCTGCCATTACTTTGAGACTTAATTAAGACAGCACCTAAAAGAGTCTATACCACCTGGTTTAGGAGTGAATTCATTTATTTTTTGTCCATTATACTTTTATCGTGGCGCAGAACAGAGGAAATCACAGAGAAAACAGCTGAATTTCTGTTGACGCTGCAGATGTAAAATCAGCAGACAAGTAATCAGCCGTGACAGTATGATACAGAACAACTTCAATGTCTACCTTAGTGGGAATTTGCCTTTGACATCCACAGCAGTTTAAAAACATTACAACATTTCACTGCAATATCACTGAATGACTTCAAATCTAGTGCAGCCCAAAAAACATTACTGATATGCAAATCACAACCTTAAAGATAATTACAGTGCCTCAGAGAATTAAGGGCTTTATTATGGAAACAAAAAGAATCTGTTTGCTAGATGCATTAAAACACCCATCAGTGCTGATGTAGAAGAAGATGAATTTCAATAAACCAAAAGGAGGTGGAACTTTTCTTCTGTTTCTCCCTTAAAGGCACAGAACCCAGTCAAAAGACCAGAGGCACACACCACCACAAAATCCACAACATTCAGTGTTTGATAGTTAAAGGGATAGTTCATCCAAAATTCAAATTTCACTCATTATCTACTTACCCTCATGCTGATTAAGAGCTGTGAGAATTTTCAGAGTCCTCTGTTCCTTCTCTGAGTTACCAGCAGTATTTGTCCATATAATGGTTGTCAATGGATACTAACTTTCTTCATCCAAAAAGACAGATCAAAACACATCCAAATACCTCCACACTGCTCGTCTGTAATGTCCCTCTTGTATTGAAACCCTGACATGAGAAGTTGTTCTGCCAGTCAGTGCAAATCACGCAAGATGTGTACTGACACAGGAAGAGCAGTGGACTGAGATACTGGGAGCTTCCACTTCTTAAAATATAGACTTATTTAATTTATTTTCGGAACAATTTCTCATGTCGGGGCTTCAATACAAGAGGGACATTACAAAACTCAGAGTATCCATTCACAATATGGACAAATACTGTGTGGACCCCCCCGTAACCCAGAGAAGGAACGGAGGACTCTGAAAATTCTCACAGTCCTTAGTCGACATGAGGGTGAGTAGATAATGAGTGAAATTTGAATGTTGGGTGAATTATCCCTTTAATCCTGATCTTTTGAAAGTTTGTTTACATCTTTCATTTGTGTCAGTGCAGAAGTGGCAAAATGCAGAGTATTAATGATCTAATTCACATTCAGTTGTCTCTATGGAAAACACAAAGAAATATTTCATTGCTGACTCAAATGATCTTTTTGTAAATTGAAAAGTAAATACATAATAGAAAATTAATGTAACTTGGATGTCACATCAAAACCAGAAGCTCTGAGCTTTGATCTAAGTGTACAACCAGGAATTGTGGTGTATTTTTGTTTTCCTCTCTTCTTCACTGAACTTTTATGACATAACAACTGACACTAACTCCAGGAGAGGGAGTTGTGTTTGTGTCAAAACAGAGCCACGCATCCATATGCTGTTCTGTTTTTTTTCCCACTGTCGTATATTTATAAAGAAATTTCAAAGATTTGTGAATTTGAACAGCAAAACAATATGCCAAATTCTCTGCACAAGGATGAGAGAGAGGGCTTGGAGAGTCAAAATAATTCAGCAGGCCCTCTACTAAACCCCCACCAGCAGAAACAACACTGTAAATGTAAAGCAAAAAGGCAAAAGTACAATGATTAGTAACTACAGCAGATTCAAACACTTCTGTGTCTAATTTGAATCACATCATTTAAAACCACAGTGCACCAGTTCATACAGCGCATAATTAAAGTTTATCTTCTCAGCTTGTAAGAGAAACAGAACAACACTGTGCTGCCTCTGCTCTTCATCTCTCACTCGAGACTGACCTGAAATAACCTGACTTTTTGGACAGTAGGTGTGAGTACAGTGGCCAGTTTGGAGACTGTAGCACAACAAGCCATCTAACAAATGACTATGCTCAGGTATGAATGAGTCAAACAATGGATTACTATTGAAAATGCAATTAAGAATGCATTACCTTTTTGAGTAATGACTATTGAAAACCCAAGCAAGTCAGTGTAATGACTATGAAGGTGATTTTTCATTAATCTGGCCACTTTAGCTTCTATTTATATACAGGTAAAGGCAGAGGTTTTTTTGGAAATAATGATGCTTAACAAAAGAAAAGATTGTTTCTACTGCACCCAACAAGCAATTTGATGATTGCTCACCACTCAAACACAACATGAACTGAAGCCTGGAGTTGACAAAAATCACCGTCAGCAGCTTCCAAGTTACAATCAACAGGGAGAGCAGGTGCTGTGAAAACACCTGGCAGGGTAACTGTTGAGGCACTGTTATTGATCAGCCACCCTGTCGCCGCCACCTATTTATTTGGGTCATTTTGTGCAATGGGACAGTAAAGGTTTTATTCATTGCACCTTTGAAATCTCCCATATTTAATTTGATTGTGTAGATAATTGCTTTTCCTGCAGGTAACACCGCAGGCCTCGTGCTGCGTTGCGCAGCAATCAGTAGCTAGAGCCTGTTCAGTCCTGTCCATTTGATTCTAATACTCTAATTAGGACAAGAACAGCCTGTTATCCCAGACCAAAAAACTGATACAATATTCCTCTAAGGAACCCTAATCATTCCCTGCGGTACTTCTTTAAATCTCTAGTTGTAATACTCCTGTAGGGATATTTTTGGTTCCCTCCAAAATGTATTATACAGTCACTGTGCTTCTTTTTCATAAAACGAAATCTGAAACAAATGTAAAATCCAATGCAGTAGGCTTATGCTTGTGAAATAATCAGTGCTGCTGACATTGCAAATATCACTCACTGATTCTATAAAGAGCCTGTTTTCACAGTCTCTCTCTCTCTCTCTGTATTCCAGATACTTACCAAAGACATTAAAGGAGCCTCTTTTTCTAGTCTGCACAACATGTACGCAATCTTCCACCCACCACACACACACATCATGCACACTCGCCCTCTGCACTTCATTGAGTATCCACCTCAGTCAGCACCAGGGGGAGTTCTGAGGTCAGTAATAATAAGAGGTGATAGAGTGAGGATCGAGGGTACCTTATTAAACACAAGTTTGGATGCACTTTGAACTGATTCCAGGGCTGCAACACAGCTGCATCTGTTGACAGCGCCCCCTGCATCTAATTTAAACATACAGGGTTTACTGAAAAAACAACAACATTTAAATGTGAGAAGATGTAGTGAAGTGGCATGACATTTGCATGCTTATCCTGTGAACCAGGGCATGCACAGCACTGCTGTAAGGGAGCGTGCTGCAGCAAGGCCTTTCAAAGTAACATTCAAAAGTGATTAGAGATGTGTGAAAATAGACATGGCTAACCTTTTAACCATTTCCATCATGTTTTGCATGAATAAATGGCAGGAGGGTTAGACATGAAAAATTCCAATCAGATTTGAAGAATAACTGATAATCGTTCACCAAAAACCTACAGGACCCTTTGAAAATATGGTGAGGGGATGGGGTGCATACATGATTTGGGTACACCTTCTTTAGTGTGCAATAGTCCTTTTAGTTTCATGGTTGGATTCTTTTTATGTCTAACCAACAATAAGTGTGAATCATCTTATCTACAGTAGATAACAAATAATGATATGGCATTAGATGGTTATCAAGGTTCTACTGCAAAGATAAAATGTTACATCAGCTACTAAGTCATTCAACAGACATTCTTATTAAAATGAAGGCCTTCAAATGTTTATAGCTGCCAGGTTTGGCATCTGATGTCAATGGAAAGGTAAAAAAAAAAAAAAAAGGAAAAAAAGTGATAGTTGCTGATTTACCTCCCAACGTTGCCTTTTAAAAAGGTCCTAATGTAGAGCCAAAAGGACGACTGCATAAAGAATCTAAAATGAATGCTATATGAAAAGAAAATTTCATAATCCTTAGTGGGTGAATTGGCCATTGGTGATAATATCGGCTGAAAAATCAAATGTTCAATAACATTAGCTGCTAACACTGCCGTCCACAAATGTGACATATACTGTCATTAACATTAGCTGGTAATTTGGCCACCAAGGTTCTTCTGAGAAGATACAATGAAAAACTCCATGTTACATAAGCTGCCAAATTTGAGCATTAGCACACAGTACATTTTCAATTACATTACATTATATCACAATGAAATCTATCCAGTCACTTTAGCTGCTGGGTTTGGCCTCCAACAGTGTGGAGAAAGAAAGTTTGTACTTAAAAGAATAGCGTTAGCTGCTAACTTCTAGGAAACAAGACAAGTATGAATCTAACATTAATCAGACATTAAGGTTAGCATTAGCTGCTACTTCTGCTGCTAATTTTAGTTATGGACATGTCATGTGGACATTAGCCCAGTATTAACTACTGAACTCTGTAGTTGAACTCTCTGGAGTATTTGAACATTTTGGATGTGTTCATATATTGCTGGTTATCTCTGTGGCATTTCCAAACATATGTCTTTCAAACAGACTGTGTAAAGTCAGCAAACTAATTTAGTTAAATATTTAACTGTATAACTTTTCTCTCTCAGCATCATGTGTTTTTTTTATAGAAAGCATTTTTATCAGACTGTTAATGCAACACTGTCCCTATTATATTGTTGCTAAAGCTGAGAGAGCTGTGAAGGTCCTGCCAACTCTGTCCACTTCTTCAGAGCATGGACTGTTTACAAGACCAGAGCCACCACTGAGGAGTCCCACAGGTCACTTACTTACTGACATGCAGTCTGTAAGTGTTTTTTCACTTGTTGTTCCCATTTGTACTTATTCATACACTTAATGACTAGGATGGTAATTTAGAGCCCAAATATTTGAGAACAAACAACAAAATGTGGACATGAGATATGCAACAGACAACAACAGACTACAGATGTGCTAATTAAAGAGATAAAACCACTAAAACCACGGATATAAAATCGTGCAGGATGTAATAATGGTGAGAGAACAGAAGGCATAGAGGAATCAGCAGCAGCTCACACACATAAACACACCTACCACCTACTTCAGCACGGAAACATCCAGCAGCACAGTCACCAAACAAAAGTCTTGTCCTTGGCTGTGCTATGGAGGCGTTTGTTTAGACCCGATAGTGGGAGGGAGTAAACGTGGGGGGGTTTGCATGCAGTGTGAGTGTTTTTGCATGCGACACAATGATTTGAAAGGAATCTGTTTCTGATGGTGGCTGTGATCACTTGGTGATACAGTAGCAGATGGAGCAGCAGAGGAGGCGAGGCTCTAGTCTGCAGAGATGGGGAGCAAGGTGTGACTGAGTGGGTTTGTGGATGTTGTCAGTCCTGTTATGGCCGTGTTTACGACGTGTTGATTAAAAAAAAAAAGCGTGAGGAGTCTGTTCCAAGAGCTCAAAACCAATGACCCATGACTTAAATTTGTGATGTCAGCAAGATGTACAGCTTGGCACTGTTTTATATGTGGCTTCATATAAAGCTTGTTTGAGCTTTTGCACCCAAAGGAGATGTTTTATAGTAGTGCCTCGAGTTATGAACCAGAAAATCATTTTGGGCGCTGAAATCATCACCTCGTCCATCATTTCCAAATTGATTCCCAGTGGACGTTAATGTGAAATCACAGGGCAGGCCCTCTCTCTTGTTCTGGCTGTGGGAAAGAGGAATGAGTCGCTCACCTTGGTGTATTCTGCGTATTGTAATGCTTCGTCAAGTATTGTTTTCTCTTAGCTCGGTGCAGCACAAATGAGCTATTTTTAGGACCATAATATTGACATGTACTTGAAAGTCTTACCTGCCCTATCCAGATTCCAGGTTGACTGTGAATGAGGTCTTTATGGAATTTGCATATCAATGCAGTGCAGGCATGGATGCAGTGGTTTTTTAGCTCCATACTTAATAAATCAATTTTCAGTACAGATGCGCTCATTTTAAGAGGAATTACCAGCCGTTACGCAAACTGCTCAGAAAATGACTAACGATGTGTTCCTCTCTGAATACGAGATTAATCATTTATGACTGCCGTTCATTAAGGACAGAATGCATGCTAACAATGATGTATTTCGGCTGAGATTTCCTAAAGGAAGCGGCGCCTTAGAGGGCAGCGGTGACACTCTATAAAAGTCCTTGTTAGGCAGGTATGGCAGTTTGGTCCCTGGTGGCTGCAAGGGCAGACGGAGCAGCAGTTGGATGAACTGTGGCTCCTGCCCAAGTAGTTATATGCCACTGTCACTGCAGCCTGTCCAGCTGGTGGTGCAGTGCTAACTTTTTTTTTTTACTGAATGCAGCAGAAGACTTTTGTCTAAAACAGGCAGGAGCTGACGTGGAGGCTTCGTTTTATGTGTGAGACAAAAAGGAAAAGGCTGTGGTGAAGTTCACTTTTAGGTAATTGTACTTTGAGACAACATTGCATGTATCCATTTTTTTCAAACATATGCTCACAGTATGTCACTTTGTAGAGTCAGATCTACAGACAAAGCTTTAAAAACTCTGATGTTTAAACTAATGTGTAATACTCTAAAAGAGGCATAACAAGTTCTTTGACTTTTGATATTTGAAGTACATTTTGCTGATACTTAAATGCAGGGCTTTGATCTGTAATAGATTATTTGTTCGGCTTGGAGTTGCTTCTTTTTCCACTGCATCAAAGTAAAAAGTGAAAGGCACCTCATTAATTATATTCAAAAAAAAATGTTACAGAGAAACTTTGGAGGGATTCATTCTGATGGATTATTCACACAGATTTCTTCCTGCTGATGAGCTTCCCTGCAGTTGTAAATGTTGATGTATCAGTTTTTGGATCATGTACAGAAAAAAAAAGAAAAAACACTAAGCCTCTGTGGGAAACTTCTTTGACTTTGGCATCCTACAGTGTTAGGAACAAAAAGACACTCTGGCACTGTCTTTTTTTTGTTACAATAGTGTTTTGAATCTGATGCCTAAGATGAATGGGCTGAAAGTAGGACTATAGCTCATAGATTGAACCAATATTCACTTAGATGCTCTCATTTTTCAAAAAGACAAAAAGTGCTGTCATAATTTCACATTTTTGGTCAGTCTCTCTCTGATATTGATGTGTCAATGTACTGGAGAGCGTTACTGCCTTTTAAGTCATGGAAAAGATCGCATATAGCAGCATGGCAAATTAATTAATGATACTTTTCCCTCTCACTGTGGGGGCAGAAGCATGTTTACAGTCCTGTGGTCCGTCTGAGCCTTTCTCTCAGGTAACCTAAACAAGAGCTCTGAAGATTCTGCGTGGCTCCTCCTGGTGTGTAGGAGGAAAAGGCCTTGAGCCACGGGCCTTCGCTGAACTACTGAAAGAAAAGACACGAGGATTCGCTTTCAAGTCTTAAACAGGTAGGAAAAACCAGCAGCGAGCCAAGGCCGAACGGATTAGAAGGATTTATGAGCAACGCTATTTAAGTAACAGAGAGGACAGTTGCAGGTGGACAGCTGCTACAGATGTTGAGGGAGCAATAGAGGGAACAGGACGTGCAACTGAGGTTCAAAGCAGCAGCAGCAGCAACAAGGTACGTCCTCTGTTAACTGATGTTGACTAATGTGGTTTATGATAATTAAGGATTTATTAGAAAACAAATTGAGGAGAATTAGAATGAGCCAATACACATTTCATTCATTCATTCAAGTAGTATGCCGGTAACTATAATTTCACCCATTTTTTTTGATTGAAGAGTTTTACTGGAAATGATCATGTATCCTTAATCACTTTTGCTCTGCTGATGCAGTTGAAGGATTATTCTAACATGCATCCTGATTGACTTGTTAGTCAAACTACTTAGCGACAACAAGATGAAACATCTCCTAATTTACCTTCAGTACAGATGTTCTTTGGGTTGATTTTTCTGGCTCCATCTCTGGATTGTCCTCTACCATTTATGGCATTCAATCCATTAAGATAGTTATTTCAAAAAATCTGTATGACCCACAGAACACACTATAAAAATGAAAGTCCTTGAGATTGTGAACTGGAGGACTTGTTGCCTTAAGAAAGACATGATGCTGTTAAGTTGGAAAATGTTATTTTAAATGCCACGGGCAAAACAAATGTAATTCTCTTCACCTGAGTTGTATTGAGGTGGAGGTAGACACCTTCCTCAGAGATGGGCGACTCTTTACTTTGCCAGTTGAAACCAGAACAAACCGTGTGGCTGTGTAGGTGTAATTTATTTAAACCAACCCTTTAGGTCCTGGTAGAAAATCTACAGCATGAATAAAAAGGTGAAGATGAAGAAATGAATTTCACTGAATAAATCTGCCACAGGTTTTACACAATGTCCGTTCTTGTTAGATTTCAATAAAGATTATATGGCACATGATTGATATCACTTCTAGTAGTTTAACAGCGCATTTCCAAACTGACTTCTGAATGTGATCTGTAGATCTGTTCATCAACTTGTTGGATCTTCAGACTCAGCTGAAAAATCTGACGTGAGGCCTGATCCCCTCTTGTGGCAAGTGTCTGCGCTGCACCCAGCAGAGGATGCAGCTGGTTGTCATGGCAGCAGTGCTGCTGGCAGTCGCGGGGGCGGGGCAGTGCTGCAGCTCCAACTGTAATCTGATCGACATCACCATTGAAGTAGAGAGCTGTATCGGCATCGTGGAAGTCCGCACCACCATGTGCCAGGGACAGTGCTACCTTGAGGTGACTCTAAACATCATCAACACCATCAGTTACAGCTCTCCTTCATAGTAACTAACTGTCACAGTTTGAATATCATTGGGACAAACAGCGCTAGATGAGGAAGAAAGTTTTTCCCTTTTTTAAAAAACTCAACAAGTTTCACACTATACACACACGACATTGGTGTTGAATCAAAGGACGGTTGTCCTTGGATGTTTTACTTTCAAAAGTTAACCCTTCTTTCTTAAACCAAAAACCCCAACAGTAACATAAATCCTGAATAACCTGTCACAATTTGTTCATCTATTAAAGACCTGCTGAGTAAGTAAAGATTATAGTGAATGATAATTTAATACTTGTTAGACAGATTTTTAAAAATCCATTATAATCATGCTTTATCACCCCCTCATATTTACATATTTTAAAATGTAATCTGTTTATTTCATTCATAAAAACAGTCATTTTTAAAAGCTATTGTCACTGACATATCCATAATAGTTTATTTCTCATGTACAACACTCTGAAATTATTTTAATATTTACATTTGATCCAACGTTTTTCATCATTCATTTTGACCAAATATTTGACTATTTTGTACAGATACGGTGAAGACAGCAGTCAACTGCATCTTATTGACTGATTTCTGTTTTTAATTCGTTCACTTTGTTTTCCACTGGTGAGCAACTGCACGAATAGTATTTGTGTGTTGTTGCTGACAGGACCAGGTCTACGTCAGTAGGAGTTACTGGGCTGAGCAGCAGACCTGTAATGGGGAGTGGTTCTACGAGGTGCAAGACATTCCTGGCTGTCCTGAGGGCGTCATCTACCCCGTGGCCAGATCCTGTACGTGTGCTGTGTGTGACAAAGAACACATGTTCTGTGGGCGCTACCTTGGAGACGCACCCCGCTGTCCCTCCTACTAACCCACTATCCATCCCATCACATGTACTCACTGACTTGACTTTGGACTGAAATAAACAGGCATCAATTAGTGGTTGGGTTTTGTCTTTCTTTTCTGAAGTGACATTATCTTTTTAATTTGTCTTGTTTTTTTAATTGAAATTGTTGATCAGGTGATATCAGCAGCACGTCCAACCCTCTCTGCGCTGGTTGTCAATAATTTGTCAGCACAGAGGAAACGATAAGATGTCAGAGATTTAATGTTCCACCAGCAGTTTCCTTGTTTGTCCGGACCAAGGTGTCTGACCCCTGGACTTCTCTGGTTTTTATGCAGAGAACAGTGAAACAGCCGACCTCTCCTCCTTTGTGACAGGTGCTAATGGAAATGTAGAGTCTGCAGTCCACGGAGAAGCTCTGCTGAAGTGTCAGTGGCTCTGTTCAGCAGGGGGAGGCTGGATTTAGACAGAGTGTGGTTTACAATGCCAGACGTTGTTCAGGTGTAGCAGATTTAATGTCCGTACACAACATGATGAATGAATATTGTATCAACAAGAATGTGACGGTGGTATAGTTCAGGAACATGTTTGCACTTCACACATTGATGTTTTGGGGAAATGTGTCTGTTCACTGTGCTGGTGAATGTCAGATGGCAGGATTAATGCTGCTCTTGTCAAAAATATAAAAATCATATTGATATTGATACAGCTTCAGGAGATGGTTTAGCTTAGCTTAGCATAATGGAAGTAGGAGGAATAGTTGTGGATCAGCAACATGTTAAGTCGTGAGCTTTAGAGGTTTTTTGTGTGGGTTAGGTAAGAAAACCATATTGCAAAAGAAACTTGGGAACTTAAAGAGTAAATTACCTGGTTTAAATAAGGTTATATAAAAATGAATTATTCTACCAGGATATTTAATAGACAGGAAAATGATATGGAGCTTCTTATCTTGCAAAAATATCAAACTCTTCCTCTAATGCATGTGTACAGTCCATTCTGTCCTTTTGCACGTCAGCTGCAGAACAGTAATTTTCCAGCTGGTTGTTAATCCTTACCGTCATTACATTGTGTCATGGTGAATTATTTTCTCTGTAATACAGGTGGAATAATACATGAAATATTCTCTCACTTGGTGCAAATTGGTACGAACAGTGAGCAGTAAAACTGAGTGACTGCTCCTGGTCTGCACCACGACACTGTATTTATCTCACACTGTCACACGGACCAATTTTGCTTTAAAATTCAGAAAACTAAACTCACAACTGCACTGAGGCAGAGCTGTTGGACACTGGTTTTACAGAGGAAGATGAATAAATCAGCTCCCTGCCCCTAAGTCCAGCAGAGACGGTCACTGCTGCTGATGCAGTCTGGACCGGGTTTGTTTTTAGCTGAAAGCAGGTGCAGCATCTGAGTGTGCAGGTTGTTAGTGTGGACAAACCAGAAGCCCCTGCTCATGACATGAGGACTAACTCAGTATCATGACAAAAATGTTAATTAGATGCCTACTTCACTGAGAAGACCTCCTTCAATGTGGTCAGCATCTAACTCAGGTTAACAGCATAAGTCTGCGTTAGTGTGCTGAATGACCGTGATTGAGAAAAACCATTGTGCTGTGATTTACTTTACTATTTAATGTTTGCTCCGAGGCTCAACAGTTACAACCCTGTTAGGAGGGAGCAGGGCTGGACCGTGTTTCACAGTGACATGAAGAAAAAAAAAGTGGCTCCAAATTATGAAATATGAATTCCTTGTGAAATTGAATGTTAAAGCTAAAATAAGGAGAGGAAATGAAAAGAACAGTGAGAACACACAGGGCTTGTAGTATGTGCATGTTGATGGGCTAGCTGTGCCTCTTTTTGCTGCATGTTTGTTTTTTTGTCTCATACTGCAGGGAATTAGTAGCCTATTAAACCTTTAAGAAAGTTTGGGAATTCACACACTGGTTAAACTCAAAGCTGCCAGAAGAGATATATTAAGATTTTAGATGAAAATGCACTTTATTGATCGTTGGCTGGGAATTTATTGTGTTAAAAAAAGAGGGAGAAGCGAGCACTCACCCAAAAATAAAAGGATAAAACTTAAGGCTACAGCAGTAAACTGAAAAGGGGAGGAAAGGCCAGCACACTCACGATCCCTTTGACAAATTTTTGTTGCAGGACAGGCAAGCACAGACGTTTCAACTGAGGTCTTTTTCAATGTGAGATCATAGGTGACCAAAGTGGCAGACAAGTACCATCAGACCATCAATCAGCCTCCTCACAAGGTGACTAGTCTCCTCTACTTCACATACAGTAATATACATAGGGCCCACAGAGCAAAAAAGTACTAAAAATACAAATATTACAAAATACAATAGTTAGTAATATACATACATTTCCTAACAGTAAGTAAGTAATGTAATAATGCACCAAAAATAAATCCTACATGTACAAAAAAAGTACATAAGGAAAAAACCAAAAACTTGTACAATGACTAAAAACAAGTACAAGACAGAAATACTAACAGTTGCATGAAAGTGCACAGAATTAATAATATAGGGAAAAAATAATATAAGAAAAATAACAAAGAAATATATAAGGTAATCAAAAAATATTAAGGACACAAGAGTGACCATTTAGAGCCACAAAGTTGTAAAAAACATAACCACCAATGGCTTAAAAAACCTGGGGCAACAAAGCCACTATACACTCAAATATAGACAGACCCCATTGTAACATTATTGTGTTACAGCAGCAAGCAGATACAAAAATTAGAGAAGGATCAAATAGAAATAATTTGAGTAAAATATATATAACCTAAGAAAAATAAATACAAATGTTCCTAGTAAAATCCTTAATCTCCAGTGTTAAGCTGCTCCTCATATGGAGTAAACTGCCTCTGTGTTCTGCAGTCAGAAGATCATACATCAATGTGATCACTTGGAAATCGGTATGGTTCAGTTTATTCAGGTCGTAATCTTATATTTACTGAGAAAACTCATCTTTAATGTCGACGTTTCAGCCAGTGGTGCAAGGGTCAAAGCCAAAGAGCCCCAGTAGGTGCAACAGCCAATGAAATGATGAATGAGAGAATATAATGAAACAGAATGATCAATGAAAGAAGAGGCTATATATATGTATAGAATACAGGAGGATTGTTTGTAGCACAGAAGCAAGCTGTCAATGAAGCGACGACGTCCGTACTGTATTTCAGTCTTTGTGGACTCAAGATCTGCAGGTTTTGGTCGTTCTGTGTTCTGGCTTCATGTTCCAGCCTCAGAGAGAAAGAGGGAGAGCTGTGATGGCCTCATTACTTTGTCTTCTCTGTCAACATCCTGAAGGAGCTCAGACCTTTTCACTCATGTTCATAGATTTTGCTTCAGCCTTTAACTCTACTCAGCTCCACACAAACACACACACACTCAGCTCAATGCCAAACACTGCAGGCTGGATATCTGCTGACAGATTTCAGTCTGCTCAGGTCACTGGTGTCCTGTAATAGCAGCTTGTTTTTATCCAGCTGCTCCCTGGAGCTTTGTGCTCTCTCCTCTCTAATGACTGCTGCAGCCAATATTTAGATAGACATTTTATCAAGTTTATAGACGAGTCTGTGGCACTCCCTCCTCTGCTGGAGAGAGGGAAATAGACACGGTCATGAAGCGGAAGCCTTTGTGTCAGGTTATGATGGATTCCTCACTAACTGCTGCTAAAAGCACTGAGGGCTCTGCATGGCCACATGAATATGTATATCCAGGAGAAAAGTCTTTTCATTTGGCTGAAACTTGTGTTCCTGAAGTAGTTTGAAGCTTCCACATCTGGCTTCTTGTATTTAATGTGTGAATTAAAGGAAGATTAAACAAAAATCTGACAGCAGACAAAAAACGACTAGCTCCTAACTTTGCAGTGTAGCCAAACCTTTGCTGCAGGTCCTTTTCTGTTTCTTTTTTTAATATATTTTTTCAGCTTTTTTGCCTTTTTTTTATAGTTCACTTGGGAGAGGGGGAATGACATGCAGCAAAGGCCCGCCCGATGTGGGACTCAAACCTGTGCCAACTGTAGCGTCTGCATATGGGCCCTTTTCTGTCATTTTGAAAATTTAAAAGATGAAAAATATGTGGTAACACTTTATTTGATGCCTATCTCTATAACGCATTATAACCATACTTATAACGAGCTATAATGCAATTATAGAACTAACTGTAGATATAAACACTCCTAAATGATCATAATGCTTTCTAACAATAATCATAACACACTGTAAAGAATTTAATCAAGACTTATAAGGTCAGGTATTATCATATGTTATAATTGTTAGTAACTCACTGACAATGCCCACATCAATAATGCATTATAAATATAGTTATAATGTGTTATAAATTGACTCAATCCATAATGAATTATCGATGTGGGCATTGTCAGCGAGTTACTAAAAGTCTTGATAAAATGCTTTATAGTGTGTTATGATTATTGTTAGAAAGCATTATGATCATTTAGGAGTGTTTATATCTACAGTTAGTTCTATAATTACATTATAACTCATTATAAGTATGGTTATAATGTGTTACAGAGATAAGCGTCAAATAAAGTGTTACCATATATAGCCTACATATATTGTTTAGAATGTAAAGGGAATGTGTCATCTGTAACTTTATGCCTTTTTTTTTTTTTTTTAAGTATATATTTTTTGGCGTTTTATGCCTTTATTTGACAGATCAGTAGAGATAGACAGGAAAGGGGGAGGCAGAGAGAGGGGAATGACATGCAGGAAAGGTCTGCCCGATGCGGGACGCGAACCGGGGACGCCTGCGTCTGCATATACATGGGGCGGCTGCCTTAACCACTGCGCCACGCACCGCCCCAACTTTATGCATTTTTGAGATCATTTCATCTTCCACTTTCGACAGAAATTTCGACCAAGGGTGCCAAACTTTTGCATGCCACTGTACATAAAAGTGGGAGTCAGTCCAATAGTCTGGATGTTCCAGTCTGGACCGGCTCACTCTCCCATCCCCGGCAGGACGTCCAGATACTATTACCATCTACATGTAGTTAACAGTAACAGTGAGTGATCAAGATTCCTGACGGTCAGCATGAGAGAGTGGTGTGGAACTGGAGCATTCATTTTGTCACTGGTGAAATATTTTAACTTCAGCTTAAATATAGTTTCTCAGCTGCTGTGATGAATGATTTGCTCTCTGCACCCACTGACTTGGTTTTATAAATATTAATGAGATTCACCCCTTTAAAAATGAGCCAAAATGCATTCTGAAGACAGCCGCAATGGAAGTAAAAAAAACAAAATACAACAGAGAGTGGTTACCCGTGGTTTATCAAACCAACAGGTTTTGCAGTGTTATAGAAAGCTGACTGCACACCATGTTTATAATGCAAGCAACTTCCACGCCATTCAAAAACAATAAATACACACTGCTGTAATTCTTCACTGTTCTCTGGAAACGAGCAGAAGATATGGAGACAAAGCAACACAGGAGTGCATGACACTTGACCTAGAGATGAGGCCAAGGACGGCAGGATGTGTATAAATGAGACATCACTTACTGTCAGGGCAGATCTGGAACTCTTTCTGCAGCCAGCAGCACGGTGAACTGCTGTGTCATGCTGCTCACCTGCTGCTGCCGCTGGCACTTTACTGTGAAGGGCCAGGTGACCAGAGGGGTCCCCTAGTGGCTCCACTCTGTGATAATCAGAAAACATTATAAATGGGAGACAACACGCTGAACTCACATGAACAAAAACTGGGTGTTGAATTTCTAATGAAGTATATAGTTAAAAAAAGAAAAAAGAAACAGCACTCCAAGTTTAGAGATTTATTTGCCACACAGATGTTTCAGGTCTAGCCCTTCCTCGGTGTGATCTGGCAAACAATACACAGCACGGGTGACCTTAATTATAAATCAATCAAGACTGACGCAGCTTGTCCACGACCACAATGAAAGTCATGAGTGTCAGAGTCACATGAAGCACAATGGAAATTGTTTTGTTTTCTCTCTTTTTTCTTTTTTTCTTAATAATTTGCTGATCAATTTATAATTTATGAAATTTTTTTGGTGTTATAGCTGTTTGTGTTTTTTATTTTTATTTTCTTATTATTATAATAGTAGGCTATATATTTTTAGTTATTTACTTATTTTTTTATTTTATTTTCATTTCCATTACTCACTTGATACTTGTGTTATGTTATTATTACTGATTTGATGACTAGTAACATCATTTACTGTAATCAGTATACGCATGAGAGGGTATGCTTTGTTTTTTGTGTGTGTATGTGTATATATGATTTGGATGAACTGAAGAAAGAAATTAAAAATAAATTAGATACACAATGGAAAAATCATGAAGAAACCAATGAATGAAATAATTATAAAAAGTGAGCAAAATGATGAATGTTAAAAAATCAACAACAAAGAAATAGCTGATAACAATGATAGACATTGATAAACATGTGTAACTCATAAGAAAGATTTTTTTTTTATCTAAATGATGAATCTAATTTGTTTCTCTGAAGCAGGATCTTATCTCTGTTACCACCTCTGCATGGCATGTTAACTGTCTCAATGCCCATAATGTAGGTCACTTACAGTGTGTTAATGACTATTAAAATGTCTAGACCGACTGAAACGTCTGTGTGGCAAATACATCTCTAAACTTGCAATAATCAGAAAACAACCATCTGATGGAAATAAAACATTTAATCAGATCTGTGAGACGCATGTTAACTAATGTCCTCACTAAAACTACAGTGGCACTGAGAGCTCAACAGAAGAAAACACATGTAAGGACACCAATGTGTAACTGAACAACATACAACAGGCTGCGGACATGAAAAGACTTAATGCCAACGAGCAGTTTGCAATATGTGAATCATATGATTTTAACATTACAATAAACCAAACAAACTCACCTTAATGTAGGTAGGATGGCATGGTGTTAAGTGGTTAGCGCTGTTGCCTCTCAGCAAGTAGGTTCTGGGTTCAGTTTCTGGGTGGAGTTTGCATGTTCTCTATATGTTTCTGTACAATGCTGATCCTGAACAACCAAGATGTCTGAGTGTAGAATGAAAGAATAAAAAGGGGGAATGTTGGAGTTTCACCTGAAACTATTGGACATGAAAACATCAGATGAGATCGGTTTATTCCCACGTCTTTAGATGATACAGGAAATCAAGAGTGCGGACATCAGGTATTAAAAAAAAAGCTTTATTATCACAAGCTGGCACACACAAACATTTTAAATGAACAATGCATGTCCAGCATTCATCTTTTCTCTGCATAGTTTTCTACCACAGGCAGTATCTTTGCAAATTCAGTTGTGAGTCGTTGTAGTGGAAGTTTCCTCTAAACAGCATAGTTGTCTTGAATGATCCTCCAGCAGCCTGACTAGGAGCTGGATTGACGGAGAAAAATGTCTACCCAGAATCCCCCCCTGGTTCATTTGAAGCCTTTAAAAGAGTCAGCGCTGCCTAAATGGCAAACTTATTCCGGATGATCTCTCCACCTTCCACCTCCACCTGCTCGTACAGCCACTTCCTGTCACAGCGGCATTCCACTCCGCACTTGCGTGAGCCACACTCGGGGCAGGGGTAGAAGCAGCCCATGCAGTCCACGTCCAAACAGTCACACATGTCATTGCCGTTGGAGAGCAGTCGACCTTTGTTGTCGTACACTCTGCTCTTGGCTCCGAAGTTCTGCCTGCAGGGTGTAGAGGACAAAACCCATGTCAGTGTTTGAGCCGTTGACTCTTAACTGAATATAAACCATACCGCTGTAATCTGCATCTACCACACTCTGGCAGTCACAATTAACATAATGAGGCATTCAGTGAGCAAGGGCAAAAAACCTGGGGACACTTCTGTCTTTCACTTCATTATGAAACAATGTTCGACTCTGGTTTCAGATTTAGAATAGTGGAATTAACCAACGCAGGGCCTGTAGGGGGAAAGCCCTGTCACATCTCATATTTCTGCTACTTTCCAAAAAACCAGAGAGCCACCAGCCCCCACCCACCGCGTGCTGTGATTGGCCGTGCTGTAATTAAACTATTAATCCTTTAAAACCGATGCACTGTTGCACAAGTCCAGCGAGGCCCACATTACTCCGCCGTTCCCGCACAAAGCCAACCCGAGGCTAAATGAAACGGCAGTGGGTTTATCTGGGATGGACTACTTAGTGTTTCAAAGGACACTCATTCACTGCACTGAGATAAAGAGTCATCAAGCTCAGCAAAGATGCTGTGAGAACAAAAGAAACACACACACGGCGTCCCACCTGTCAGCCAGCTGTTTTCCTCCACGACCGCCTCGTCCACCCTGAGACAAAAACAAATAAGCAGTGAGTTTGTTTTATATAATCATGAGTAAAAAAATTACACTGATGTCTCTGACGATAAGAATATTTATGTCTTACATATAAATTTAGATAAGTTAGACCTCACCAGATACAACATTATAATGAAGTAGTAATCATAGCAATCTGATCATTTATACTTTTGTCTGACAAACAGTGCTGCTTGAAAGTTTGTGAACCTCTTAAGTAGTTTAGATTTTTCTGTTGTAGTTTTTTCCCCATGAATTTCTAATTTCATCGCCCTTTTTTACATAAGAAATGTCAGATTTATGTTGACCAGGGGTAGACAATAAGGGACATTTTGAAGATCACTGGCCCCGCCATTCAAACCACTGGCCCAGGACAACAGGTATCGATCCCCATATTAACGAAAAACAACATATCCAAGCCAATTCCTGCGGTCTCGAGGCTGGAACTTTCTTATATACTGATAACAATACTAGTAAATTTCCACGATTCTTGATACTTATTCAATACCACGATTCGATTTAAGAAGGACAAAAAAGTGCTTCTAAATTCATCAGGCTACTTTATTTAAAGGGATAGTTCATGTCGGGGCTTCAATACAAGAGGGACAGTATGGAGGTATTTGGATGTTTGTTGGTGTGTCTTTTTGGACGAAGAAAGTTGGTGTCCATTGACAACCATTATATGCTGCTGCGTGGACCCCCCGTAACTCAGAGAAGGAACGGAGGACTGTGAAACTTCTCACAGCTCTTAGTCGAGATGAGGGTGAGGAGATAATTTGAAATTTTAATTTTGGGTGAACTATCCCCTTAATAAATGAATAACTGTTTCACATTAGACTTACACAGTATTTAGCCTCCACTGTGGTTTAACATTGAGTTAAAATGGTAAATATGCCTTAACACAAACATGTAGTTATGTAGTCATTAGGCAGCCTACTTTTATCCTCCTAGCTGGTGTTCTCATTCATTCACGTTTAGGCTGTTTCCACAGATTGGTGTAAAACCGACTCATTATTTAATTTTCAGCTTTGCGTTCACACACTTTTTTTTTGGGTTGTTATATGGAAGCACCAGAAACAGGATAAATCAGGCGAAAGCCCGTTTAATGTTCGCGTCGGTCCTGACAGGACTCGACCTGACGCGCCGAGGAGGAGGGACGTTTCATGGTTAGGCAAAAGGTTTTTATCGGTTCTTGAGACGATCTTCTATCAGCAGCAATTCCGCGGGAGTGAAGTGAAAAATGCAGGTGGTGCTGACGGGCCAGGGCAAGCGCTGGCTCAGACAGTAATGTCTCTCGACGATCGGGTCGGCTCTTAGCGCTAATTACCGAGACGATTTGACAGTTATCATTTCAAACCACGGAGATTTAATGTGAAATTAGTTTTTATTTACTTGTTATATTTTTTTCATTTATTTTCACTGGCCTGAAGCGTTCTGGTGGCCCTGACGGTTTGAAAAGTACATCCGGGCCACCGGGCCATTTATATTGTCGAACCCTGTTGACCCATTCCGTGTCCTTGTTTTGAGGGAACTGTGTGAGTAGTAGTACTCTGTGAGAGTATGTGCCTAATTATAAGTGAAGTCAAGTAGGTAACAGACTTACAAGACTAAAAAGTTTTGTAAGATCTGGAAGACAAATCATTTACACCACAACTCATTTCAGAAGTGGACTGCCATCAAAACTTTCACCAAGAAGCACCAGAAACAGAATAAATCAGGTAAAGGCCAACGCACACTAGATGTACATCTATCAACAATCAAGCAAAAAATGCTCCAATGTCCATTCTCTGTAGCCTGATGCATCAGCCGCTTATTTCATTCCATTTCATAGAGCGTCTGAACACGAGCCATAGGGATTCGTCTGCTTCCGGGAGGCGGTTGCTTACGTTTGCTTCAACTAATCGCTGCTGCTTGGTGGTGACGTGTGCTGCACACCGGTTAAGCTCATAGGTTAGCTTGAATTCAACGTCATCGCCTTCAGTTCACCATCTGTTCGCTGATTGGTCCGTCCGCCAGAGCAGACGGAGCAAACGGAAACCGGTTATTAGTTTCCTGACTATATGGTGGAGGCAAATGAAATTGGCCAGAGGCATTAGGCGGCGCTAGCCTGGCTACATTCTCTGGTCAGATGGGTCCAAAATTGAATTATATTGCAACAATCACAGGCAACATGTTGAAAGTTCACAAACTTTCTGTTTCATAGTTAAATGTATACATTGGAATTATATTGCTGAATTATCTGTAGGTACAGTTCAATAAACTCAGTGTCTGACAATGATTTTCACTGTTTAAGTATAATACATTGACATCAAAGATTCCAGTTTACAGCAAACTTCCTCAAGTGATGACATCGGGTTGTGCTTGTTGTGTGGACTTTATACAGTAAACAAGTGTCTGTGTTTAATGCTGATGACCTGGTATGGTACTTGATGAATAAGATGAATATATAACGAGCAGTCACAGAAAGCTCACCCTCATTCCTCCTCTCTTCTCTCGGCGTAGATTGACTGCCTCTCTCACTCTGTCTGCTGCCGTCCCCATCTGATTTGCCACGTTGGTCTCCTTTGGTATCACTCCTCTTTTCCGCAGTTCAATCTGTGGAGGTTTTCACAGATCAGTTAATAGTTGTTAAACCCACTTGAAAACAATTTAATTGCAGCAGAAGAAGAATCTATTAAAATGTTTTGAGCCTAGTACCTTTGATGTATCCTGAGGCTGGGTGAATATGGTGGGCACGGCATCCTCCCTCAGAAACTGTTTGCCGTTGTAGTCCCTGAAGCAGTCGGTCCTGAAATGCTCTGAGCAGAGGCAGGTGTTGGCGGTGGGGATGAAGTTCTTCATCCCCAGGCTGTGCACCCATTTGCTGGCGAGTTGGGGTTTGCTAAGTGGAAACCTGATAGACAGGAGAGGAAAGAGATTTCAACCAGGCTGCAGGATCCACCACTTCAAGCATCACACCTGTTAAGGTAATATCCATGACCGAGCGAAAACATAATTCATCGCATGTGTAAAGCACATGCATGAATTGTTTTAACACAACTCATCTGGAATTAACACAACAGATTAGACGAGGAACCTGTTGATAATTTCAAGATGCACCGCTCCAGCTTTTTCAGTCCTGATAACGATATCTGGGCTCAGCGTCCAATACTTCTGTTGAAATGAATGAACTGTATACATGGCTATATGGAAGAGAGTGAAGGCATCAGGCTTGATGTAAACATGACTTTCCTAACTTTATTTTTCTTTTAAAAGGTAACAAACGATCCATCCATCAATCCATCTTGTTCTGCTTATCTGGGGCCGGGTCACGGGGGCAGCAGTCTGAGCAAGGTTACCCAGACTTCCCTCTCCCCGGACACTTCCTCCAGATCACATATAAATGCACTTATTTATTAACAAGTACACAAATAACAAATTGTGTATTAGCAGTAAAAAGAAATAACATGTCTATGTAAACATTTGGTATAACAGATATTCAAAATCCAATATAAAACATAGCAGTGGAAACTGAACAAACAATTGGCTAAATGAACTTGGTCAAAAATACAAAAAAGGCAAGACTTACACTTCCATGTATACATTTATTTCAAACAGATGTTCAAAATCCAACATAGAATAAAGCAAACGAGAACAAAAAATGAGTTTATCAGGATTATAACTAACTTAAAAGAACATTTTCTGCTCATACCACTAGTGACCTGCTCAAAATACTCACTTCAGCAGCAACGGCAGGTTCTTTCTCATGAAAACAAGCATTTCTGCTCTCTCTGGTGTAAGTCTGTTTCTCTTCTCATCCACAATGTTGGAGGCTATGCTGAACAGTCCCTCACTTTCTACGCTAGCGCAAGGGGCACAGAGGTACTTTACGGCAGTGGTGGCGAGGTCAGGAAACCGATGTCTGTTGACCCCCCAGTACTGGTATGGGCTATCTGAGGCAGCAATTGTTCTCTCAGTAAAAAACTCATGCACTTGGACAGAAGCACGCAAACTGCTGGCTGGACCAAGTTCCTCGCACTCCTCCAGAATCTGATCAAATTCATCCATAAAGCTGCTCTTGCTTGGAGGTGGTGGAGCAGCTTCCAACCGACGGGCCTTTTTTGCTGGCTCTGAAGCATCCCTTGTTCTCGCTCTGCTGCTCCTCCACTCATCTTCCTGAAGTTCCTGAGTCAGAATGTCTTTGGCGTGCTTTGCGGAGCCTGCACTTGTGAAGTATCTGAAACAAAATAGAACATGGGTGAAATTATAGGCGATTACTGACTTGCCCACACAGCTGCTGTTTAAAAAAATAATAATCTAATGTATATGTATGACACTGATAATAACTAATGTATAAAAATAATATCTAATGTATATAATTTATATATTTACACTAACTTTATACAGTACATAATGGCATTTTATCACATTCAAATTTGCACACTTCTGATTGTTGGATGGAGATGATGTAATGCAACAGGTTTATTATCTTACCTGTCTTTATATCTAGGATCCAGCAGGGTGGCGAGCGCGTACAGGGGTTCATCCTCCACAGTGTCAAAGCGGATGTTCACAGCTTGTAGCAGGGTCATTTTCATTGCTTTAACACCAGGATCGGCCTGGCTTTCCTTCGCCAGGATGCGCTTGAGGACGGTGACGGCTGGAATGACATCAGAGGTGGAGGCGGCGGGTGAGCTGATTTTCCTGGTGAGCTCTTCAAACGGTGCTAAGATGGCCATTGTTTTTTCCAGCAAGGCCCACTGGCTGACGGTCAGTGTAGTGGGCAGGTCATGATCAGCTACGTAGGCACACAGGGCCTCCCTCTGCTCCAGGACACTCTCTATCATGTAGTAGGTGCTGATCCACCTGGTCTCCACATCTTGTTGCATGCGTTTCGGTTGCATTTGCATCTGGAGCTGGATGTCATGGAGCCGTGAATATGCAAGTGGAGAATGTTTAAAATGTGCCACAATCTGTCTGCAGCTCGCAACGACATCACTCACACTCGGTTGTGATAACAGTCCCTCGTTGACTACCATATGTAGTGTATGAGCAAAGCAGCCTAAGCTGCGCACTCCAATGTTTTTCATGGCTTTTCCCATGTTGCAAGCGTTGTCCCCCAAAATAACATGCACTTTATTCAGCGGGATACGCCACTGATCGAGCATTTCCCTGAAAGCAGCCGACATCGCGTCGCCGATGTGTTGTCCGCGGAAGTTTTTCGCCTGCAGCATCGCGCTGTGCGGTGAACAACTCGTGTCCAACCAGTGGACAGTCAAACCTAAAAGTGTGATGGGGCACACGTCGCAGCTCCAGATGTATGTTGTGAAGCTCAGCCAGGTTACATCCTTCAGTTCCTCTGATACGTGTTTGCTCACTTTCTTGTACAGTTCAGGCAGAATCATCTCGGAAAAATAGTCTCGAGAAGGTAAACAGTACCTTGGCTCAAGGCATTCGACGAGGCGGCGGAAGGCTTCGTTATCAACAACAGAGAGCGGCTGCGAATCCAAAACAATAAACTCCAAAACCTTCTCTGTGATGTTCGTTGCTTTCACGCTGTCGGCTGGAAGTTTGTCCGGTCTTTGCAGCCTAGTTTCCACCACAGTTGCCGGCTTTGGTATGTTTTCTTGCTTGATTTTATGGCGTCCCGCCTTCAGTTCTTTAGCATGGCACGTTTGGAGGTGCCTGTTTAAGTTTGTGGTATTGTATTTAGCGATGTTACTACCACCCCTCGAAATGTCCCTGTTGCAGAAGCTGCATGTAGCCATCGGACTTGTTGGCGTATTGAGCTTGAAATGTTTCCAAACCGGTGACTTGAATCTCTCCATGTTGCTCCTCCGTGTGGTGTTGCTCCTCTGTGTTTACCGAGATACTGCGCGTTCTCGTGCTGCAGTCACGTGACGTAGCAAGCCTTACAAACAAAGGGTCGACGTGAGTAGATCGGCGTCGTAGATCGGCCTCGGTTTATCCAATATCCGATCTAGCTGTTTAGAGCAAGTCCAGACGATACAGATCCACATAAATTCAAAAATAAAATGTTTCTGCGTTTCGCCCAGGCGGAAACGGCGTTTTCGGGGATTGGAAATGGGGCTCAGAGTGAGAAAATATGAACCTGCGCCCCAGAGTTTCCACACCTAAGCTGATCTTTTGTAACCCGATGATGTCATTTCCCCCACAGCTCTGACCTGTAACCTGAGACACACTGATAGATGTTACAGTTAATAGATCTAATGTAACATCAACAACAACAGCTGACTACTGTCGGTCACTCAGACACTGTGGCTAAATCGCGCCCGCTATATCATCACCAATCGTTGTATTTGCACGACACAGTCAAAATAATCCACTTGTAATGTTTGGAGTTTGATTACAGCGGGGAAGCTTTGTGTCTTCTTTCTGTTTTTGGTGTTTGTGTCACAGCGTTACAGCGCCACACAGGCCTGGAGTATGTAGGCCTACTGCAGCGTGTTGAGTTCGGTGCAGGGCACGCAGATATTCACGGTCGTGTTTACGGAGAATTATTTTCCAAACGAACAATAAAAAAGTCGTTTTGGGTGAGAAGCTCCGTTTTCGTGTGGAGTGGACGGACAAGGACTTAGTCAATATCGGATATTGGATCGGTGCATTCCTATTTATTTATTTATTTTAAAGTTTTTGTGTTATTGTTTTTGGACCTTATTATTCTTCCTGTTTTCGAGCGCTTTTAATTTAAAATTTCTATTGTAGCCTAATTGTTATTTTTCATGCTTTCTCCGTATAAGAAACTTAATGTTATTATTTTAAAGCGTTAACCTTATATACGCATCTTTTATTCACATATTTATTTTTGTGTTTTAATACACTATGTGTTTTTATGTATTTTACTTCAGTATTTTGTTGCTACTGCTTGTGACATTTTAAATTCCCCATGTATTCTATTCTATTTTAAGAGCTACATGCAATTTATCATAATTTTTCATGTAGGAAGCTTTCAAGTGAACACAGCTCTCTGAGGCATCGAACAGAACACATAGTTTTCATAACACTTGATGTTTTCATAGGTCTTGCGTGCATACTAACATACGAACTTTTTTTAGGAGTAGCACAGTGGCCCCTAACTTAAAATTTTAGGAGTGCAAGCAGAAAAGTTAGGGGCGTAAATCCACTTGCAAGGCAAATAATCACATCTACTTTTCATTCATGATCATCACACACATTGTTCTGCCACCTGTTATGACTAATTGCAGATTGTCTCTTGCACACTTCACCATTTAGGGGCAGTCTGGGGCCCCGTCCAATTTATCACAAATGTAATTGTCACTGATCTAGTCACATCAACGTAATATTGTCATTTTCTCATTAATGGTTCATATTCCCAGGGTAAAGCATTATGTTCTTTCCCTCTCTCCTATGCTTCAATGCATCATGGAGTCTCAGTCCATAGAGTCTCGGTTAGCCAGACCATCCTCCAAAGAAGGAGACAGTCCATAGGACACGGTCGCTATCAGGAACTGGATTATTCAGCACAAATCCAAACCATAGACTGTAAAAAGAATCCAAACTGATGCCAGAGAAGCTGCCACATGAGGTCGTGGTGTGATTTCACAAGGTGATGTTACCGCTAGCTCTGATGCGGTGGGCTATTGTAGCAATACCCGTGCATTTAGGTCAATAGGACTTTATCTCGAAAGTAAAACCTACGCTAACCACTGGCATATATTATCTATGAAGGCTATACAAAAGATAAGTCGCAAATGTATCTTTTGTGCTCCGCTTTCACTTGACGTTAAAGCTAACCTCCAAACCAAATCAGCTCCGTTATTGAAAACTCACCTGTAAAATCGTATCTCCGACCCTTTCACGAATTTATTGTTGCAGCCGATAGCTGCACAAATCACAGGCATGGTGTCTCCGTAAACGTTGTGTGTAAATGACAGAAAACAGATGTAAAATCTCGCCGGTAAAACCAGTGGTTTGTGTTTGTTTTCTATCGCCTTCTTCTTCGGTGGTGCTAAAATTTGTATCCGCCTCAACTTCCTGTTTCGCCCTGAAAGTGTCAGACTGGTCTGCCTCCTAGCGGCGGCTCACTCAGACCTCACAGCACAGGAGCAGGAGGCTCTTACTTTCAATGAGAAGGGCGTGTGTGTGAATGAACATCCTACCCCCCGCTGGTTTGCAACATTACACGTGGTTTCAGGTCATTTGAAAAAAGAATGGAATTTACACCACTGAAGTACCATAGCAATTTAACACTTAGTGTGTAATACTACTATTTCTTGTAGAGGGTCCTGTCAAAATCTGACTAACTGGTGCAACAGTTTATATTGAGCTCATCCTAAATAAATCATCACAGCTGACACATATTGGGGCCAGTAAACATTATAGAACTGGAGTACTTTAAGGGTATCTGGTGTTACTGTAACCTGATATGTTTTGTGTCTGCCTTCATCTGCTGCCTGAGATAGATAGATAGATAGATAGATAGATAGATAGATAGATAGATAGATAGATAGATAGATAGATAGATAGATAGATAGATAGATAGATAGATAGATAGATAGATAGATAGATAGATGGATCCCAAGATGGGAAATGACAGAATTATAAAATATATATACATAATTGGGTTTAATCACTGTGTAGACATTGGGGGGGATCTGGAGTTTCACACAGGATTTTACGAGACTGGCAACATGTCACTGACAGAGATAAGAGATGGTGAAACACAACAATAATAAAGTAGCCTATTATATAGGCTATATATAATATATATTATAATTTATGGGAAACACTGAGATCCCTTCCTCTGAATTTTCTAAAGCATTTCCCACAATCTAGAATATTAATTTATGAAAATGAGCTATTTTAGAACATAGTTTTGAGGAACCTCTCCCTGTTCTATTCTGCTTAGTAGTTTTATTTACTGCTGACATGTAGGACCAGGTTAAAAAAAAGTTGTCTTGCTGTTTTTATATTCCTGTGTCTTACCTGGTCCTCTGCATCAACGTCTCTGTCTGGCCTCTCCCTATCTCCCTGTCTGTCTGAGCTGCCTGTAGTGTCACCAGATATCAGTATTTTAATTTGATCCATGAAATGTTCTGCTTTTATTATTTTATATTATGTTATACTATATTATTATGTTATATTATGATTTGATTAATCAAAATGTTTGCCATGGATGTTACATGATATTTACATATCCAGGGATTATCATGGGGGAAACACAAGGACAGGTTGTAAACAAGTAGTGTAAGGGGTGGAAGAGTGCAGGGCATGTTGAGATAAATATTCAATGGCATGAGCATGTATACAGATCTAAATATAGTATACAGCCTGGTTGAATTTACATTTGACCAGTCAAATGACACATGATACACTGGCAACACCTAATAATAACCACACACTATTAAGTACTTTCATCAATGTTATTCCTACATTGATAGTAATTATAATGCAAATTATAAATGTTTATTTATCATATTGATGATAAATTATCAGTAATTATAATTTAAGTACTACAAACCAGTTATTTACAGATTTTTTAGATTTACATTTAGCCTATGTTACAATTTAGACATAAGTAGTGAGTGTGCTGCAATTCATGAAATTCAGGTAGCTAATTATTGGTACTGGTAGTTACTTTATAGATTTTTTTCCCACCACTCAAAGCCTACAATTTCTAATCTATCATGTAATCAGTATGAAAAAATACAATCTTTAGTTAAACACATTTTACAGACATTTATAATTATTTACAAATGATATACCAGTAGGCTATAAATATAGGAGGAATGTTTTTTACTTTCATTATTTTTAATGTACATGAGCAGTGGAGGGCAGAGGGCTCTCTGTCAGACTGAGTGCACCCTGCTCCCCGCGGCTCTCAGCCTGATGAAACCCGCTTCCTGCTGCAGCCGCAGCCGCAGCCCGAGTTAGTACCCGGGACCGCCGGATCACATGACGTGAAGTACGCTGGTTCGTCTAGCCGAGCTAACATGCTAGCTCTAGTTGTCAAAGCCGCTGTGAGGAGCCACGGGCTGACGGAGTAACTAACCCGCCCTGCATAACAAGTAGTGGGGGGAAAGGGGAAAACCCGCGTCAAGTCTCTGGCAAGTTAATAATGTTTGTCTTTTCTTACCGAGGCTGTTAGCTGTGTTAGCTCAGCGAGCGAGGCACAACTTGTTAAAAGGGAGTTCCTGTCGAGTGCGGGGGTGTCGGGCTAACGTTAACCATATTGGCCTTGTTTGGGTCGACCATGAAGCCAATGTTAGCCAACCCTACGTAAACACCTCGATGTCATTTTTCCACCAGAGGTGATCGGTACATTTATGTGTTGACGCCTGCTCCGTCTACAGGTCGAGCTTGTAGCTAACTGTTATCTGCTCGTTCGCCCACCAGGTAGGCTAACGTTAACTCACTGCTGGTTAACTAACTCGGCTAATGTTAGCTGGTAACTCTCCTGTCTAAACAACTACTAACTTTAGTCGTTATCAGGCGAAGATCAACCCCAACGGGTAAGCTGTCACATGTGTGGTCAGGTGTGCTCTTTGTTTAGCTAATGCGGTTGCGAAATAACGTTGTTGTTGTTGGTTAGTCGACAACTACCTGGCTAACCACTGAGGCTAATTTAGCGTGTGGCAGACAGGTTTTACACCTTTTCCTTTATATGTACTGGGTCAAACCAAAGTTCTCACTGCAAGTCCTTAAATAGCCTTGCTCCACGAACACAGGTGTTTTCACTTATTTGGCCTGATTAGTCCTCTATGTGGATGTGAACCCTCACACCATCTGTTGCATCTGCTGTCAGTGCAGGTTGGCCTATGTACAATAGTTTTATTAGATGGGTGACCTCACTCGACCTGAGGAGAGTTTCTTCAGTCAGAAGAAGTGAAAACATTGGGTGTATCTCCAGGGGCCTCCCTTGCGCAGTGAATGTACAACTTCTTCTTCCATTAGTTATAGTTTTGTGTGGGAACATTATCTGTGAAGCCTGTGACTGCAGAAAGCACTGACTCTTAGCTTTCACACCAGCTTGTTGCTGAGTAGGGTAGTCCATTTCTTGCTTCACCGGTGAGAGTTGCATCCGTTGGTACTATGAGACTGTGAGAAATGGACATTTCCCACCCAACTCGTGCTGACTGCTGGACACATGTGTTTCACTTTGGGGATGAATAAAGTAGTTGTGTTTTTTACACAATCACCTAAACAGTGATGGTAACTGACACATCGCTGCAATTTTTTCAGGCTTTGGTCATGTCCTGAGAAAGCAGTTGGTTGCAGTTATTTTCTTGATTCACTGATTCATTATTTGCTCTATACCATAATAGAAAATTGTGAAAAACATTCAATATAATTCATTAACAGCTAATCTTGTCAATTATATTGTACAACTAGATGTCCAAAGCCAAAAGATATTCAGTTAACAACCAAGATTAGAGCCGGTAAAGATGTCCATGAGAGGAAGTGGAAACCAGTAAATTGTTGGCATCACCTGACAATGATGGCACGAGTGGTTGATTATTTAAATCGTTAGCAATTAATTTGTTTACAGTTGTGTTATTGCTTTTACTTTTATACTTTTGTAATTGTTTCAGTATATTTATGATTCAAGATATTACAAATCTAGTTGAATTATAATGTTTATCATTTACAAACTTATATTTGACTAAAAGATGTGTATTGTGGTGGTGGTCTTCTCTTAGTTTAACATTGACTAGTAAGATTATAATGACTAAACCAGGCCCATTATGAATGTTGTGGCTTTTTAATAACGTACTGAGTCAGTAGATGATTCACTGAGGAGGACGTGTCACTGGTGATCGGGGGAGTAGTTAGGTTTGGTTGAAGTAAGGTGTTAAATATGATTAAACGTTGGGTTTACTTTTCGGTGCTTAGTTGGTTTTTGTTGGAGCTCTCATTTCATTTCCAGTCATTTAAGAGAACATGCACATGGACAAAGGTGACTGACTGATAAGGTGAAGGGGACATTGGACTGGAACAGAGAGATCAGGCCGCAGATGACATAATGTCACAGGAAGAGTCGAAATGTTTTACAACCCGAGAATGTGAATTCACCCAATAAAACCCGATACCTTTGATTAACAGACCTGTTGTCTGTGAAGCAGATTTGTAAACTTGTTTTAGATGCGTCAGAACAATGAGAATCCAAACAACTGTAGACGTACGATCTGTTGTACAGACATGACGTTTGATATATTGATTTTTGGTTTCTCAATATGTGAATATTGGGCCAATTTTGAATCTCGATACCCTGAATTACAGGCTGTATTTTCCAGTTAAAGGACTGATGCTTGGTAGTGAGAGATAATAATGTTTTTCGTGCATTTTCTCTTCATGTTTCTGTGAAAGAGCCTTTAAAGTGGTGTCAGCCTTGCAGCAGACAGAGCAGCACAACACTAGTTATATTCTGACAGATCTCGAGGAGAGACAGGGTCATCCCTAAGTGTCTGTGTGGTAGGAGGCTGTATGTAAGTAAAATCTGCCGCTGAAATACTCAAAGAGAGGAAAGCTGGAGCAGCACAGCCCTGCGTGGAGTTGAGAGCTGTGCAAATGACCGAGAGTAACCTCTTATGTTCCCTCTTTCACCCCCCCCCTCTCTCCTCCCTCCCTTCTGTTTTCCCTCTTGTCTCCCATAGGGCATTGTAGAAAGGGACTTGTCTTCTTTTCTACTCACTCTCTTCAAGATATAAAGTCATTACACTTCCACCCCAATAAGTCACAGTGGTTTTGGCAACCCTCAAGACTCATCAGGCTAGCAAGTCCTCCATCACCGCAGGGATATCGACAGACTGGGGTTGTGGACTCACATGGGCAAGATGGATAGGCGATAAATAAGACATCAACTTCAGAGGTAAGGTCAGTCCAACGCCGTGTCTGTCACAGAGTCACTGAGGAAGATTTATTTCAGCTAAATGGGTCTTTGTATAAAAATGTTGTCCCTATTGTTTTTCTTCAACTTTGACTGATGTTACCTTGAAAAAAAATGCTTGTAGTTGTCAGCGGAAACCTTTAAATTGTTTAAGATGAAAAAAACCCAGATATTGTTATAAATCCCCTCAGAGCTTCACTGTGTTTGTTAGTAAAATTGCAACATAACTGCTGAATGCTGACATGGATATTTTAAAGGTGAACACAGTGTTACTCATAGTCATTCTCTGCCTCATTGTAGTGTAATATTAGCCAGCATTAAGTGAACATGGTCTTAATTAAAAAGCCAAGAGCCACTAAGGCATTTTTGTGCCAAGTGGAGAATTGCCTTCATCAGTACCTCTTCCTGTGTGGAAGCTTTTATTTCAGACTGCAACAATAACAGCTTCACCGGTTGACTGTGTTATTTAGAAGCTTATCAGTGTTTCGTAGAAATTTACTGCCATCCCTGCTATTGTCACAGTTTCATTTATTGTTGGGTTTTCCCTTTGATTTCATGTGAACATAATCTGACAAGTGGTATATTTTATAGTAGGTCTGTGTAATCCTGCTTGTTCTGTCATTTTCTTTACCTGTCTGTCTCTTTGAAGAACAAACAACTATAAAATACACAAGAATCCAGTCATGCATTAAATACTCCTTTAGGAATTATGTAGGAACGTTGATGTCACTTGTAACTTGGTCATTGCAGTGGTGTACTGGCTCACAGGGAAAGGCATCATTTTTATTGCTAACAGATTTAAACCTTTTATGCCAAGGTTCACAGAGAGGTTGAATTGTCAGAGATATGAGAGAAAATAATATCTTTTTTGTGTCAAATGCACATGTAAATATAAAATTAACAGCAGCAGTAGCTCAACTTCATGTTAGATATTAGCTCCACACGAGGTATTTCTGTCTCATACAGCAGACACAATGTGTGCCTATTTGTTTAACTGTGAACTGTTGCCTTGTCCTAAAAAGTGGGTTATACACATGCAATGCTGCCTCTGTTAGCTTGCCAGAGGCAAAACCTATAATACCTAAAATAATAATAATAATGCTAACATGTAAAGATAAAATAAAAATAGTTCTCTGAAGAAACGGGTCAGTTTTAATTACAATGTGCTGATGGGGCAGTATGACCCTATATACCTGAGATGACAGTAGGTAGGGTATCTCCATGTTGCAAATCAATGCGCCGGGTTGCTTAAAGGCATCATTGCATTGAAAGATTTTCCAGAAAATATACACACATACTGTATGACAGGGTGCATGTTGTTATTATTATTATGATAGGAATCCCAATTCAGATAAAAGAAACCTTTTCACAAGACACACCTGGCTACAGTAACAGCATACACAGCATTAAACATATGATACCAGACATGAGATGATATTATAACATGTCATCTTAAAAATAAGTACATGGTGTTTTTATCTGATAAAAGTGGACTAAAAATGGCTTAATCACAACTACAGTGCTATGCCGTATGTTGTAATAATAGTCAAACACAAGGGGCGTATTGTGCACATGAAATTGCAGTAGGGTGGGTATTTTATGGTTTCCATCATGCAGGGTGGGTAAGAATAGCTAAAAAATCACGCATGGGTGTCTGCTGAATCAGTTCCTGGAATGCGTCCATATATGCCACATGACAAACTTTCATTTCTGCTTTTGAAGCCACTTGATTTTCCTGTACATACATTTTCATAGGCAGGGTTTGAATCGACTCCAAGGCTTTTTAATACTATAGATCTTTCTAAGACCTGCGGCGATCTGTAGAAAGAAATAATAATTGCCCCGTCTTTCATGGCATCCCTGGTTTGAGTTAATACATAAAAACATTTTTCTACATTTTATACAAAAGTGCACCCACCACGTTTATCAATACTGGTCAATATGTATATCTGTTTTAGGGGAATGTTAATCAGAGCCATTGCTTCGGACTTCGTTGTTGTAAAACAACCACTCTCAAGTGTGTTTTCTGTTTGTAACTCACAGGTACACGTTGATTTCGTAATGACAAGCTGCTGTGCAGAAGATGTCCACGCTGTCTGTGACTGATATCCCAGATGTTGGTCATGGTAAGAGGAACCACAACTTTCACAAGTACTAGTTCACTCAACACACTTCTTTGTTGTCCTATGTGGCTTTTATTTGTAGAGTCCTCAACAACAAAAGCACCAGGACCAAAAAATAATAGCCCATGATTTTTATACTTTTATAGAAAGCCAAATGGAGTCAAAGTGTTGAACGATGGTACAAGGGGGTTGGTGCTTGTTTTGAATGAGAATGTGTTTGTGTCTCTTCTCAGATGAGAGTAAGGTGTTTGATGGGGCCTCTGAGCTGCAGCTGGACTGCATGGTTGAGGAGAGCGGTGGAAGCGCCACAGTGAAGCACGACGGCCTGCTGTCACTAGCTGACCTCTCCCAGCCAGATGACTTCCACGCCCCCCCCCATAATGGCCCTTCACTGACCGACATGAGCAGCCCTCTGCCAGTAGAGCCAAATGACATCAAGCTGGATCCAGCTGCAGGCGACACATCTGCCAGCATAGGTGACAGCTTTTTCTTTTTTTCTTTTAAAATGCAAGTAAAAACAGCAAACTAAAGTGCATAACTGAGAAGTGTGTCTTAACTTTTAAGATCAGTGATCATTGAAAAACAGGATATCACCATTGTGAAAATGGCAATATTAGAACAGTGGTTGCAGTGAATCCACATGACTTTTATTATGTCTGTATTTTATTTTTCGTTAAGATACAGTCAACTGTCATTGTTGTATTTTAAGGAAGTCTGTTTTCTAGTATGTTCACGTTCACCACCTGATACAACAGTGCTAATCTAGAATTTCTAGTCGTGGCATGTTCCTTCACCTAATTGGACTGATGGGTCAACTACAATGAGACTAGACCAACCAGTATTTTTTTTTCTTCTTCATCCTTCATTAGGCGTGTCATTCCTCCCATCTTTTGACCTTTTCATGCCATGATTTTGAACTTCCACATTTAGCTTCACAGTTTCCTTGACACTTCTTTTGTATCTGTAAGGTTTTCTTATTGTACTTGCACAACCTGATGCAGTACTGTCCATCTACACTAACAACAGTGAACAAAAATTATCCCTAAGCCTCAGGGGTTGAATCAAATTAAAAACTAATGACATTTTTCTGGTTTGTATTGGATTGTTAAGTTAATTGTTAAAAGTACTTAAAGGGATATGTCACCCAAAATCAATAATTCACCAATTTTCGACTGACCGTCATGCCAAGGAAGGGTTCAGAGAACTTTCAAAGTCATCAAAACACTTTAGGAGTTCCAGCGGGGGTCCGGCTGGCAACAGATTTTCATATAATGGCGACGTATAGAGTTCATTTTTGAATGGTCCAAAACACACACTATGAAACATCCAGATACCTCCATATTGCTCATCCTACTGACCCAAGTGTCCTGAAGCCACCACATGAAAAAGTTGTTCGGGAAAAAAATTATTTGATCTCTGTTTTTAGCCTTGTTGTAGTAGTAGCTCCCAGCCGCTGCGTGAGATTTGCTGCGAGATGTTCTTCTGTGTTTACATCATACATCCAATGGTTTACCACGACGAATGAACATCTCACAGCAAATTTTGTGCATGCGTGCAAACATCAACACAGCCACTGGGAGCTACTGCTACAACAAGGCTAAAAACAGAGATCAAATTAATAATAAGAGCAATGAGTTATAACAGTTTCAGATAGCTAAATAAAACTGGTATTACATATATTTATACAGTTAGTATACCAAATAATTTGACTACAGGAGACATTGATGAGTACTGATATACATTGGCCAACAGCACTGGGACTTTTCCAGACATTATCACTCCACTGTTCAGGCGTTCTTTAACATTACATCAGACAGGAGTTAAATCAGAGCCACACTCCCTATAGCTGCTCCATCTCTCTGCTGCTGCTACAGTTATAAACGGACGTGAAAATTAAAACCCGGACCTGACGTCGTCCGTCTAATTAGCCATCATTCTCAGCCTAAACCCGGCTGAAAAAGAAAAGGGAAGAGTAATCGCCGCTGTTCGCGCTTACTTCGCCAGTGACCAGTGTTTGGGTCGGCACAGTTGAACAGCTGCTGTTTGTGTCAGTGTGAACACGGCAGTCGCTCCAGTGTGAGCAGCAGCAGCAGCAGCAGCAGAGCGGCCACGCGCTCCCTTTGATGTGTGACGGCGACCCGCTCCGACGGTGTCTCCATGGTTAAAGTTTAGCGTTGTTTACAGTACTGTATCTCTGGGTTAATGTAAACATGACGTACTATGCGTGTTTTTGCGGTCACTCGTCCAAGTTCTCCTTCATTTTTTCTTTCGAGGCAACACTCAACCCCTCTCTCTTTTTTTCCCGGCGATGTCCCGCTGCAGACATGCATACTGCTGCAGCAACCCAAACATTACCATGTGTTGCTGTGTTGTCATGAATGTCTTCCTGTGCTGTGTCAGCCTGGCTGGCTCAGCCATTGGTCCAGCGCGGCACAACTCTCGTTTTAATTGGCTGTTTAGTATTTTCTGTCAAAACATGAATGAAACCGACTTTTCTATCGACCGCGTTTCATATTGCTATTGAGTAAAGTTGTATCGCAATACATATCATTATCGTTTTATCGCCCAGCCCTAATTTTGACAACTCAGACAGTTCTCCCTTCATTGGCATGACGGTGAGTAGAAAATTGGTGAATTATTGATTTTGGGTGAAGTATCCCTTTAATTGGTAAAAGTATTTAATGGTTTATCACCTCTTTTTTTTCTGTGTGTAGATGGTCAGCCTGTGAAGAGAAAGAAGGGCCCGGCCCCTAAGATGCTGGGCAATGAGGTGTGCAGTGTGTGTGGCGACAAGGCCTCGGGTTTCCACTACAATGTGTTGAGCTGCGAGGGCTGCAAGGGCTTCTTCCGCCGCAGCGTCATTAAAAGTGCCCAGTACTCCTGCAAGAACAATGGCCGCTGTGAAATGGACATGTACATGCGGCGAAAGTGCCAGCAGTGCCGCCTGCGCAAGTGTCGGGAGGCAGGCATGCTGGAGCAATGTGAGTGTCCATACAGCAAATGAATCAGAGATTTACAAAAGTTAGATCAGTCAGAGTAAAAATAAAAAAACAACAATCTTGAGAACAAAATGGAAAACTTTGGTCAAGACGTAAATCTTCAAAAAATCTATAAATCTAATCTATAAATAGCATAGGGTTGATTGTTATATTGTAACTAACTTAGTACGGTATATGGTATATATATGTATATATAGTAAGTATATATCCTTCTAAACATATATATGTTTATAAGGATATATTTTTATTTTTGTAATTATATATTTATATAGATATTTCTGAAATGTATACATAATATATATTTATATAGGTGTATTATGTAGTTATAAGGATATCTGTGTAGTTACAAATTGAAGAATAGTTAAAAGGGGTGGGAAATTAAAAAAATATTGTACTTCTTCCCACTCCTTTTTCGAACAATGTGCGGTGTTTTGTTATGTCTTGGCTCTATTTTTATTGTTATTGTTTTTTTAAATTTCTCTTTTCCTTTCTTTTGTATGTACAAATAGTTACATACTCTTTTTTTATACATGTTCTAAAACAAAATTAATTCATCTTCTTTGACCTGTAGGTGTGCTCTCAGAGGAGCAAATCAGACTAAAGAAGATGAAGAAGCAGCAGGAGGAGGAAACAGCCCGCACGTCCACTGTGGTCACCCCCACTCCTCCGCAGGAAATGGCCACGCTGGATCCACAGCAGCAGGAGATGATTGAGAAGCTGGTGGCCATGCAGAAGCAATGCAACAAGAGATCTTTCCTTGACCGACCAAAAGTGACGGTAAGCCAACGTCTCAGGAAAGAATTACGGTTTGTTTTTGACTGGTTAATTGTCTATCACGTGACACCACTTATATACTGTCTATTGATTTTATTCATTAACTGCTGAAACAGCGCAATGGAACTTCTGCCAGCCCACGCAGGGAATAAATTCAGTGGGCTTATTTTAAGATGCAGCAAATAAACCAAGGATGAATATGTTTAGTTGTGCAGTTTGCAGTAGCCACAGCTACACTTTTCCAGCGTTCACACTCACAGGCTGGAGAAACAGACTTCTGCACTGACATGGCAGCTCTAAGAGAAAGTACAGCTGCTTCAGAGACAGTGTTGACTGCAGAAGTGTGCTGCTAAAAACCTACCTGATTTGAATCCACTTTTAACTCATTGAGTGCCGTGCTCCTTTCCAAAGTTTTAGCCACAAACAACAATAACACAGACGCACCATGCCGTGTCACAGCCTCTCGCCGTGGAATGTGATGGTCTCTCGACCAAAGCAGGTCGGGGACACCGGCCCCACCTGCACCGGTTGTGCTTCTTTTGTGGTACCGGTCGGTGGTGCCGGCCTGCTTTGGCTGAGAGACCATCACATTTTACCGCGGGAGCGGGAGGACACGGTGTTGCTCGAGATGAAGACTGGGCAGGACTGTCGGCTGAGAGCTTCTTGTTTCATCTCTGAGCTGCTGGAGCCTCGCAGGTGAGAGCAGAGCCGCTCCTCTGCCTCCACATGCAGAACTCCGTTTACAAAAGCCAAGTTATGATAAAAACTTCCAGATCATGAGTTGTCATGAGTTTTTTATCATTATCTATTACAGTTCTGCTCGTTGTAGAGTTTTTGGCACTCAACGTATGGGAACGAAAAAATGAGAAATTACATGTTTGGTACTCAATGAGTTAACCTGTGTCATACTGTGTCTGTTTAGAAAACACATTTATAATTGTGGGTTCCAGTGCTAACCAATTCATAAATGTGCTGTGTGCAACCAACAGCCGTGGCCACAGAGTCAGGATCTGCAGAACCGAGAGGTGCGTCAGCAGCGCTTTGCTCACTTCACTGAGCTAGCAATCATGTCGGTCCAGGAAATTGTGGATTTTGCAAAGCAGCTTCCTGGTTTCCTGGAGCTCACCAGGGAGGACCAGATCGCTCTGCTGAAGACATCAACCATTGAGGTTTGTGTGCTATCATGAAACATGGTTTCTGTTTAGGGATGCCACAATCATCTAAGGGTAAGATTGGCTGATCCATGGCCGACGCTGACCGTTTTTAGCAGATGTTGTATGTTTTATCAGTCTCACACACAGTTCCATATAGTCTACATCAGGGGTCTCCAAACTTTTTGCAAAGAGGGTCCCATTTGGTGAGGTAAAAATGTGTGGGGGCCGAGTCGGCCGACCATTCAGCCTGACATCCTTTGAACCATTAACATTAAATGCAAATTAACTATTTAATACTTTTTTTTACTTTCATTTCTTCACATAGATAAATAAAGTGCTGTAGGGACGGGGTCAGGGGGAACACGTTGGAAACAGCAGTGATGACGTGTTTTCACGTCCGAGTCTCCAAACCAGAAGTGTTGTAACAGTAACAGCACCGGAAAAGTCTCTAGATTCGTCGCTAGTGGCTCTTGTTAAAAAGAAAGTCGATGAGAGGGTTTGGAAAGTCGCCAGATTTAGGTAGAAAGTCGCAACTGACATTACCTTGCGTTGCTCCTCAGGCTCACGTGCTGCACTGTGTGTGGGGTAGCGGCCCCGCCTCCCTTCACAGAGACAAAGATCCTGGATGACTGACAAGAGGCCTCTTGTCATTCAGCCTGTTTGGAGGCCAGAGACGAGGAAAACAAACATGCACATGGCAATATATCGAGGCTGGAAAAAAAATTGTACATGTTGGCGGGCCGCATATTATTGATTAAATGACAGAGGCTGCGGGCCGGTTGGAATTTGAACGCGGGGCGTAGTTTGGGGACCCCTGGTCTACATGTTTTGTTTTGGTAGCCTGTCATGCTGCTACATTGAACATGGTGGGAGGCAGGATTACATTTCTCTCTGGTGAAGACAAAGTATTAACACTATCACAGATAGTGACACTATCATTTGTTTTATAGTGACCGCTGACGAGATGCTTTAATTCTAATCTGCTCATCACATATCTTTAATGAAAATCTACTGATAATTGTTGGCCGCTGTTCAAGCTGGGCATCCCTTTTCTGTAACTCACATTTTGAAATGAAATGAGTCAACTTAATGCAGCAGGCTTGCTAACTCGGGCACATTTACATTTATATTTATATACTGATGGTCATTAATGTGAACTGTCCCTTTAAAATAAATGAATAAAATAAAATAAAACATTGCCCTATGGTCATAATTCTTTACAGTTTCATCATACAGCATTGCAGAGTTACTGATGAACATGCCACCTGCATCATTTTTTCATGTCTGTATTTGTGTTTATTTCTGTGGGTCAGAGCATCGTCGTAGTTTGTACATTAATATTCCATTCACCAACGTGTGCTTGTCTTCCTCAGATCATGCTGCTGGAGACATCCCGGCGCTACAACCCTGCTATTGACAGCATCACATTTCTGAAGGATTTCAGCTATAATAAGGAGGACTTTGCCAAAGCAGGTACATTTGTTAATTTCTGCCTGTCAGTTCTTTGTCGGAAATGTCAATATCAGGCATTGCTTGAGCTTATTGCTTATATGTTTGTTTTCCAACCGTTTTGTATGCTGTTATTATAATCAGTCTTTTAATATTTCGGCTTTTTTCCTCACAAAAGTTTCTAAACAATTAGACCATAATTTAATTTTAAAATGGACATGGTTGATTCATTATCTATATGTTACTGCGACTTCACTGTCAAATAGCAACAACTCCTGTTCAACAGTGTTTTATTGCACAACATTTCCCTCCTTTAAAGTGAGTATGTGTTTCCTTGTCCCTCTCTCTACTCTCACCACCTCAGGGCTTCAGTTCGAGTTCATTAACCCCATCTTTGAGTTTTCAAAAGGAATGAATGACCTGCATCTGGACGAGGCCGAATATGCTCTGCTCATCGCCATCAACATCTTCTCTGCAGGTCAGATTTTTATGACCTACACACATACAGGCAGTGACTCGTCAGTACAGAGTTGATGATAGTTGCAGACTTTTGCATCTTTCAAAACTCACATTTTAACCCACAAAAAAGTAGAAAGGGTATAAACAAGTGTCTCTAACATTTCTTTAGATCGGCCAAATGTGCAGGATCATGACCTGGTGGAGAGGCTACAGCAGCCGTATGTGGACGCACTGCGCTCTTACATCATGATAAAGAGACCAAATGTAAGTGCCTGTTGTTTACATAACCTCTTCTCTTGTGACCAGCAGTATGTCAGCATAACCTGGTTACCACCATCATAACAAGCACATTGGGTCAGGGCTGAGGATTTGTGTTTTTGTTCAGACTGGTGGGTGGTCTCAGGCAGTTACATGAGCAGGTGTCTGTTAGACTAAAAGCCCACATGGAGAAACAGATACTTTTTGTTTTTACATCAGCTGAGAACAGGACATTCCTACAGACAAGTAGCAGAGATGACATGGCTCAAAGCGTCTTCTGTGCTCCTACTTCTTCACCTTCTTAATAGACTAACGTGTTGTTTTGTTGGGATGGTTTCCTCAGGATCACTTGATGTTCCCCCGTATGCTCATGAAGCTGGTGAGCCTCCGTACTCTAAGTAGCGTCCACTCGGAGCAGGTGTTTGCCCTTCGCCTCCAGGACAAGAAGCTTCCCCCACTGCTCTCTGAAATCTGGGACGTCAATGAGTGACAGCAAAGCTGCTGTCCCACACTCTGTGACTGTGTCAAGTCGGAGACAGACATGGCATCCAGCAGGAGCACTGACTGCTTTCTGCCCATCTGGTCAGGGATTGGTGAAGGCGTTGAGATTTTATTTTCTTTTGGGAGGAGAGTGTCTTTGCCCTTTGCTCTCAAACTGACTGCTAAATGGTTTTGTGTTCATAAGGAGAAATATGAACACCCAGTTTTTCTTTGAGCCTTTTGTCGTTCTTCCTTTTTTTGTAGATGCTGACATGATTGTGATGACATTAAATACCAGCATCAGGCTCTTTAGCCAGTTTATCTCTGATTTAATATTGTTGAAGGTTACGTCGATCTCTAGTGCAGTTCTGTTCTCATTCTCTAACAATTATCAGACAGTTCAGGGCAGGTCTTAGCTGTGGTTCTCCCACAGCTCAACATCCAGTTGAAATTGCAAATTAGTTGATTTTTCTCTTCTTTTTTTTAATTGCAGTCGTGCAATATGTGGAAATGGATACAGAGTTGGGCATGAGCAGATTTATATCTGCTACTCACTTTATTGATGTTAGGGTGAAATGATAGGCCATCTGGATGGTATTGTGAATTGTTATATGGCAACAAATAATTTGTAATCCTTTTCAAAAGGTTGGAGTAGTCGCTCAGGTAAAGTAATGTGAAGTAGACCTCTGGGAATTGGAGGCTTCTATAATTTCTATTAGGTTAGTTTTCTTCCAAGCGCATAAGGGACCCTTTTGGTCATTTAGAGATGCCCATAAATCTTCGTGTGAATTGTATATTTATTTTCACAGGAAAAATGTAGAGAGTGCACACATAAGAGGTTTTGTACAATCACATACTAACGCACAAGAAAGTAAAACTCTGCAGGTGACTGGCAGACTGTACCCTCATTTACAGGAGAAGGTGGTGTTAACAAATTCATTTTTTTTCTGCACAGAGCACTGGTATCTTGGAGTAGGTGGCCCTCAAGTGTCTTGAGATTCTTTGTAAAGATGAACTGTTGGTTAAAAAAGGAAGTCGATCTGCCATCCCTGTGACCCTTCCTTCAGACGAATAAAAAACCCACACTCACAAAGTTGTGATCGCAAATCAAAATAGAAAGGATCGCCTCTTAATACCTTATTGATGTTTATAATTATGTCAGACATACTTTTATTCATTTCATTAGAAAACAGCAGTTATTTTCGTATTGATTTTGATTTTATCAGCAATTAAAGGTGTGAGAAAGGTGTAAGCAACTTATACATATAATTTGAACAGAATACACAGAGTTTTACAGCCCTTTATTTTTGATAATTTCCTGTATGAATGGCGCTGAGGGAAAAACATGTCAAACTGATAGAGGGGAAGCAGCTTCATCTAAATATCTACCATAGCCTGAGTATCTTCTTTGTATAGGTGCTCAACACAAACAGCTTTAACTGGTCAGATTTTGCAAACCCTTGCTATGCACCAGAGTCCATATTAACAGAGAAATGAGTAGAAAGATTAACATTTTAAGTTATGATACATGTTATAGCTACAGAGATCCAGATGTTTATAATCATGCTATGTTTTTCTCCTCAACTTGAAATGCTGCATCATGATTTTATAAAAGAATGTCAATCTTAAATTCATAATTGTGAAGTTTATCGTGGCTTCATACAGAGTAACGTCATTGCAGTCCATTTTTGAAGAGACAAAATGTTGTGTTTAGCCCTTTCTAGTTATCATGGCAAGACTTGAATGCTCTGTCCCAACGTTAACATTTTCAATCATTTCACCTATTATGAGGTACAGTAAAATCACATTATACAGAAATATATGTTTGTTTGTTTTTTTGTTGTTGTTTTTTTTTTCAGCTGCAGTTTTTTCCAGCGTTTGATTTGTGTCTGAAATAGTTTTTAACAGCTAACAGCTAAGGTGTTGTAGCTAAACTAGGACATTGGGATCACCTAAGCACAGAAATACAAACATAGCAGCATGTCCTCACAGATGGGCTGAATTTGATCCAAAATCAGTTGGTGAATCTAACGAGTTAACTGATCATTTCAATGTCAATGTGACTACAGTAGTCTCCGTCTAGACCAGGGATGTCCTTCTTTGTCCTTTTTTTTCATCCTACATATTCAAGTTATATAATATTTGAGAATCTTTTTCTTCAAAGACATTTGGACTTGCCACTTCCATGGTAGTATGTCCATCACAGAATTGATACGTTTTTCTTCCTCTCCCTACAATTGCTTTGAAAAAACAAAATAAAACGTGTGATCCAGTTATACAGGACAACACTTTCATTCCTCTCCTCTTTGGCTGGCTTACGTTGCACTGCTTATTTAAAAGTTGCCTGAATTTAATCTCAAACTTGACATGAGTAAAAGTAACAACACTTTACTGAGATGCACCTTTTTCGTTCAAAGAAAGGAACCAAAGGTGTCCTGGCATTTTCTGACCATGTATTGTATCAAGCCTTTTGCCTTCCCCCTCAAATACTGATTTCCTTTTTATTGATACTCAAAAAAATGGGAATATGATTTTTGTTAATGACTTGCTTACACCCCTCTAAGGCGTTGGTAAGGTATTTGGGTTTTCCCTGTACATGGATCAATAGTTAATGAAACAGTTAAAAAAAAGTGCAGAAACTGTACCAGTGATTAGTTTCAGTTGGCTTTGAAAATCTTTATTTCGGGTCTGTTTCAATGACATGTCAGGTTTGCTTTTGGTTTCTGGTTTTGCTGTTTGCGGGGTATCTCTGGTCAAACATTTGAAACCTATTTTAACGTAGCCTCTGTAATATTGGGGTGGGTTTTTCACCGTCAACTGACAGATCTGATGAAACTTGGTGTGCTGTACTCTGATCAGACTAGCAAAAACCATCTGTTGTTGGTTCTCAAATCTTCTGTTTCTTAGTGTTCATGTTGATGCTGTACGTATCACAGTTAATTATCCTGTATATACTGTAATTGATGCCTCTGGTTTCATTTAATTCCTGTCCTCAAAGGGTGACACTGTAAACACTGATATATAGAAATGCAAACCTATTTTAATACTTGTAACTCCTGAAGACTTTCTGTTTTGTATGTACAGTATAAATTAAAGCTATGCTGTAGTGCTTATATGTTTGGAATTGTTTTTGATCCTCAGAGACATTAGGGTGGGGAGATTCAGACCTTAGGAAGTTATATGGCTAATACCTATGGTTTATTGGCTCCATTTACTGGAGAGTGGAACGTTTCTTTTATTGACCCGTGTCACTGACTCCTGATTACAAATGACAGAAACACAGAGAGTTTTGAATGACTTTGTGAAACGAGCTTGCTCTAAAATCTGTAATCCAACCTGCTTGGGTCAATATTGTGCCATTATTTATAATAGACCAAATAATATAAACATAGGCTTACACTGTAGATACACAGACACATCTCAATTAATTAGAATACCATGGAAAAGTTAATTTATTTCAGTAGTTCAATACAATTAGGGAAACTCAGATTCATCAATAAAATATATTGTCTTTAGTTCTTTTAATTTGAATGATTATGGCTTACATTTAATAAAAACCCAAAATTCAGTAAATCAAACAATTGGAATAATATTGGAGTTCATTATTGTGGTCTATGGTGTCACACTCCAATCAGATAATTAACTCAAAACACCTGCAAAGGTTTCCTGAACCTTTAAATGGTCTCTGGTTCAGTAGTACTATCATGGGGAAGAGCTGACCTCCATTCTAATTTATTGAGATGTGCCTGCTGTCCTCCTGGGTCAAGGAAGGGAGGAAAGAAGGAAGGGAAAAAGGAAGGAAAGATAGATGGAGGGAGGGAACAGATTGGGCCAAAAAAGAAGGAAGAAGTAAGGACAAAATAAGGAAGGGCAAAAGGGATTGTGGAAAGAAGGAAAGGAAAGAAAGATGGAGGGAGGGAACAGACAGGTCAACTGGATCAGGAAGGAGGAAGGAAGAAGTAAGGACGAAGGGAAGGAAGGACGAAAAGAGGCAAGGGAAAAAAGGATTGTGGAAAGAAGGGAGGAGAAAGGAAGGAAAGAAGGATGGAGGAAGTGAACAGATTGGGTCAATTTGACCCAGAAGGACAACAGGAGGGTTTTTGGTCAACCCAGTGTCTATTTGCTGAAATGATATGACTTTTTAGGAGTTAGACTATACACATTTTCTTCCAAATACTTTTCCAACTTGTGTGTTGTTTTACAGAAAATGGTAAAATCAAACAGAAATCAAGGGTTGACATTGAAGAGCCACTGTTATACATCCATCTATCCGTCCACTAGCTAATACCCCTTATTACTGTAGAGTCAAGGATTCATGGGGGTGGAGCCTCTCCAGCCCATCACAGGGCTGTCATGTGAGAACGGCCCCACATGCTCTCATTCACACCTATGGGCACTTTAGAATCACCATGTAATTTAATAAGCATGTCTTTGGACTGTGGGAAGAAACTGGAGAAACCATGGAGAACATGTTAATTCAAAATTAATAATTAATATGATGCGAGCAAACTTAAACATGAACAACCGTTGTGGTCATGTTTGGGCCGGCCCCAGTCCGTTGAGAACTCCGACTGACTCAAGATAGCCTACAGTCTTTCAATTTAGAAAATGATTAATCCATACTGATTAAACTTTGAAATGAATGTGTGAGTCCAGATTTGGCTCTTTCCTTCCTTCCTTCCTTATTCTTTTACACAAATAGGCTAACGATTTGACTCTTTGCTGAGCAGGAGAGGATGAGTTTAACTCTGATGAATTCAGTAAAAACAATGATGAGTGATGCATAATGGAGAAGCATTTAGTACTTGACTGTTTATCTGGCATGGGAAAGAGAAGAGTGGTCACATCAACAAGAGTTCTATTATGATGTTTGATCCAAATAAACCTTGGTTAAACACACAACAACCTCTGTCTAGACACCTTATTTGGTAGGCTATCTCCAATATTGGCGTTGTGTACTAATTGGTAAAAGAGTTAGGTTTGCTTATTAGCATGCAACCAACATGTGATCACTTTATGAATAGTTTTATTATGATCTCTGACCCTCAAAACATGGGTCTAGACACCTTATTTGTTCAGATATCTGCATTATTGGCCGAGATATAGGCTAGTCAAATTAGGTTTTTTCGATAATGGCGGCACTAATTTGCATAAAAAATATACAAGGGACATTCTGACAACTTTTTAACATAGCTCATCATTTTCTACACATTTTTTCCAATCTAGAAACACTGGTTAGAAGTACATTTCCGGGGGGGGGCATGATACCCCCCTCTACCCACTGGACTATATGCTATGCTGGGTCAGTTCAGCAGTTTAAACAATAGGCTACAATGCAAACACAAGTAACAGAATAACTCTATCCTAAATTTAGTAAATATTGAGAAAAATGAATGAACTGTGGTCAATGGATTGAGGTGTGGTGCACAGCCCGGAGCCCCGGGGCCGTTGAAAGCCTACGACCGGCCCTGTGAGTCGATAAAAACCCGTGAAATATCCCTAATCAGTGATTATTGAGCGGATCAGCGTCACTCCGGCCTCTCTGATGTCGGTGGCTGCACGGAGCAGTGGTGTTTTTTGTGTGTGTCAGGCTTGTGTGTCGCTTCCGCCCGGTCGGGCTGTGAGTATGCGGAACTCCCTGCAGACCGATGATGATGATGAAGGGGATGTTGTGAAGGCAGGTTGGTTGTAACTGACCGAGCCACCGTTCACTGAGCGGAGAGAGGCGGATACACACACTTCGCATCGCGTAACGCCTCCAACCCTCTGGCCGGCGCAGTTCGCCCCTTTAACCGTCCCTCGTTGTATCGACTTCTCCAATGAGAACACCGCGACCTGAACGAAACCAGGCTGAATTCAGACGCACGGCGCTGCCCATCTCGCTCCGTGACCGGGGAGAGCATCAACCACAACCACCACCACCACCACCACCCAGGCCGTCACCATCAGCAGCTGGCGTCGCACAAGCAAGCGAGCGTTAGCGGCTAACCGGCTAACGAGAGCAGGCAGGTAAGGCTGGTTGTGAACTGAGCTGTTTGAAACATAGAGCAACTACATTATGTGGCGTCGTGTGTTCCAAGCCGTTGGCCGACGTTAACGGCTGTTCGGTCCATTTGTACGTGTTGTTACTTTTCAGTTAAAATGTGTCAACATGGTTAGCAGCTAGGCGGCTAGCTGGCTAATCCATCCGTGGCGTCAGACGGCACAGAGCTAGCCGAGTGGAGGTGTGAGGAGGATGCATCATTGGGTTAAACATCGAAGACGAACCGAGGCCTGGCAGCTGGTCGGAAATACAAAAACGGGATAACACAGCGGCTCCATGCCATGGCTCCATCCGAGCCTTCAGGAGGCGTCGACATCGCCTTATCTCATTTATTACCGTGGCACTGCGAACGTTATCCTTGTCTCACCGTATGTCGTTACTCTAATCTCCACCGTTAACCGGGCTCGGTAACGTACTAAAAAAAATTCACCACCACTCCTCGGTAGCCACTAACCAGGCTGGGATGTGGACTGTGTAACCGATCACCTGTGCTGCTTAAACCGTGTGTCATTGTGGCCTCATCACGCCTCGAGCATCGTTGTGAGGTTGTGTTGTTGTTGCTCAATGTCAAACCAGCAGCAGTGGAGGGAGGCACAATTAACCCAGGTAGTGATGATAATGACAAGCACTCATACTCGAGTATGGTCCTATTATGCTGTGTAACGTTAATTACGTACGTTACCTCTTAGTCACTGGTTAACGTTACTTGGCAGATGGAGACTTGACATACATCTAACAAATGTCAAGGCAGTGTTGAATATCGCAGCAGTGGGTCCCAGCCCCCTCAGGTGTCTATAGTTGTTAGCACGCCACTTACAGATGCCTTATTTCTTTTCTTAGCCCCTCTAATGGACTTAAAATGTGGAAGTTGAATAAATAAATAAAATATAAAGGGCAAGAACATATGTGAACCAGAACTTTGTTTTGTTTTCATTGCCCATCTTGTGACTTGTCAGGTTCATGTGGTTACTCTTCTTACTAGAGGAATCATTAATCCTGTAGTAAAATTAGATTTATGCCTCAAAGCCTCAGTGCAAAACATGTACAAAGAAAAACAATCACCAGTTTATCCTCTGTGATTATGAAATTCATATAGGTAGGGGTAGCCTATTTTAAAAACAAAACAAAGGCACTGGTATATGATTTTATTCTTAAGATGAGGGGGGGGGAAAAACAAGGTTTGTGTGTCATCATCGTTATGCAACGCCCTGTTGCTCAAGAAAAACGTAAAAGCTCGCCACACACGATGTGATGTGACATCTTGCACGATGGCACGTGACCCAAATGCAACCTGTCACCCACTGCTGCACCCAGCCACGTCTGTCGCTGCTGAAATGAAAAGTGAACGTGTAGGATGTCATGCAAATATACAATTTATTTTTTTTGATGGACAAACAGACAACAAAGCATACTAAAGTCTCAGAAATGAAATAAAGAGAGAGCAATGATGGCAGGCAGCCTCTTGTGTATCTGATGAGGTCCATCCTGTCATTTTGTGCTAACCAGATTTATTGACAGGGGACTGAAATGGATTGAACACAGTTTCAGGCACGTAGTTTTGTAAGAGCAGTAAGAGTAAAGAGAATGGAGCGATCAATATTTCCTCAATGGACCCCTCACCCCCTTCGCTTTTCTTCATCATCATCCTCACTGAAGTAGGACTAATTCAAATGAGCCTCCTCCATCACTGGTTACTGCTGTTCACTGTGACTGGCAAGAAAATGCTGTCCATGTTGGAGGCCTGTGAATCATATCCATCTCCTCTCTGTGTGCTTATATAACCAGTGAGTGCCGCCTGCAGACCACTCTGACCAGATTCATCCGTCCTAACCTACATCATCATCTTGCCTTTGAAGATTACACACTATTGTGATATGTAATGTATTTTTTGAGACAGGAAGAGAGAAACCAGGTCCAATACCATGCATGCTCATTAGATGCACAGTAATCAGTGAAGTGGTGTAGTTCCTCCATCTAAAAATAATGCTGTGTGGTCCTGTATCTTTGTGCTGGATGAGTCTGCCTTTATAGCTCTGTTTCCAGTTCCGCTGCTTCATAAAATAACCATTTTGGCCTGGCACCAGGAAGCCTTCATGTTGCCAGTACCAAATGTTGATTGATTGTCCTGATGGTTAAGTAAGATAAAAAACAGTCAGATCTGCGCTTTATATTGGCTCTAGTACTCAATGTTTAATATAATGTAATATAGTTTAATATAATATAATACAATATGATCCTAGCTGTTGCTGGAAGGCTTCTGCCGCTCCCCTACATGCTCAGTGCTGTGCCACCATGAATGTCTTGAATTGTGTGAGGAGGAAGCTTTAAAAATACACAGTTTTTCTTCTTTCTGCCTAGATTAACTCAATAGATGGATTTAAAAAAAAAATTTTTATCAATAATGTTCAGTGACAGTTTAGTTTCGTCTTCTTGTTCATCGGCATGCAAAACACAGTAGGAGCCTGTCAGGCTTACAGTATATTTGAATAATTTTACCAAGCGTGATGAGGGCTGACATTAAGCTTTCTAAAAACGACTTGTTTCTGCTGACTGTGTAGTCCACTGTGACACACGCACTCACACACTGACTGTCAGCCTGTCCTGTCTACTCATGTCTTATGTCAAACCCATCAAGTATGACCCAGCTCTTTTTTCATCCAAACACAAAAAGTATGAATGAATACACACCCGCTGTTATACCGACTTAACACCAACGTGTCTATGATGAAGGTCCATATTTTTGATATACTAGATAATAAAGTGCATTTACGATCACACTCCATCAAGATTAGTTCAACCGAAATGTGTCTTGTGTCCTTTTGCAAATGGCTTCTCTGCTCAAAAGCAGAAGTAGAGCTAATAGATGTAATTGGACCCATAATGCATCTGAAGCCCTCTGTGATAAAGTCACCCCTGATGTCCACTGGACACAGCTGCGTCTCACGCTGGCTTCCCCGTGGCTGCTGGGCTTAATTACAGCCTGTAATGTGTGACTGTGGTCCCACTTACGACTGAAATGCAGTCCATTTGTCATTTGCCCTTTTTTTTTTTTATCAGCGTGTGCCAGTAATCTGCTTTTGCCTGATGGACTCACATGGCTAAAATTCAAATCAACAGTTATTTTCAATTGATACAAATTCATATGCATTTCACATGATGAGAACATTAAAGGGTGTCATCAGTATAATATATCAGTATAGCCAGTGTGGATAGGAAATGCTTGTTTTTTGTGTCTGTTGATATTTGTGTATATTTTTTATTTATTTTTTATATATATATATTTTTTTTCTGATTTTCTGATAGAGGTCATTTGACACCTTGTCTATAAGGGAACAACCTGGTCCACTCCTCCCTTTTTTTTCTTTCAGTTGGAATGCATGAGTTGCACCAACTACTAGGGCAATTATCGGTCCATTATTCATTATCAGGTAGTGATAAAAGCCCTGAAGAGATGGTGAGAAACTGCTCCGGGCTTTAGGGTGTTTGTATATAGGGCGGAGTTTGTTTTGACTCATGTGGCATGTGTTGGTATAGGAATTAAGGCTGTTTGCTGTGGCATGACACACTGGTAAAAGTAGATCCGGTCGCTGTAGATTTTCTTTTTCAGCAAACATTTCTTATAGTTGCTAATTTGAGCTTGTCGTGTCAGATACGGCTTAAAGCCTTTCGGCTCCTTTGTTCTCATTGTCCGCGCTTCAATTATGTCCTCCAGTGAAGTATATTATATGAAGTACAATATAATCTAGTTTAGTTTGTATGTGTATGGTTTTCAACATTTAAAGGAATAGGATTTGATCTTTTTCTGGAGCATTTTTTTTACTGTATTGCTTGAAATCCTCTTCCAATTGCAGCCAATTAATTAAATGCTTTTTCACAAAAATGAAACATGTCAGCCACCTGTGGAATGGACGATCCTGTAAAAACACCATCCAATCATTTTGAATGCCACAAATAAGTTCAATAGATCGTGATGCTGATGTGTGTATCAAACTGCCATCTGCCCCTCCCCCCCACCGATTTACAATATAGAAAAGACGACACCAGATCCAGAGCTTATCATGCTAAATTCAATCAGACATTTGCAGCAATGTTATGGCAGAAAAAAACAGAAGAGGAGCTTGCACGTTTGAATTGTGTATTTTTAAAATATAGCCTGCAAAAAATTGTGTTTTACAATGATTGTGCAATAAATCTGTTATGGGTGGTACAGGGAACTGAGATCATCCTCAGACGATGGTGTTGATGATAAGCCAGACTTCATCTTAGCCACAAGGCGTCCTTTTGAAATGAAAATGCTCATTGTTACTCTGTTTCTATGTCAGTAGTGTCATATGACTGTAGGTCTAAAACAGTGCCATTGACAGCGGTTAAAGGAGAATTCCGGTCATTTTCTAAATAACGTTCTACAGCTCTAGGTCCCCGAGTGCTACCACAGGAAAAGACCTAAGAAAAATATGTGCATCCAGGACGTAGCTCTCCTCCTGCTAGCTGCGCTACATTGCAGTTAAACAGCAAAGTAATGGGGGCAGAACCTTCAAACCCTGACTTTGGATTCTATTATGCTCAAAATATCACTACACATGTATGCTTTGCAACATCCACCAGTGTCTTACCACACAACACTGACTGTACATAAACTCTGTTAATATGAGAGCAGCGTTAATGTGTGTTTTTGTCACGTAGCTCTGTTCATGCTGACTTCCTTGGTAGACCGTACTAGTGGAGCGCATGCCCAATCTGCATCGGTGCAGAAAGTGGAGGAAGGAGAATATGTCCAGATCCGATGTTGAAGAGATGGAGGAACATTTTGAATTTGATGGTCGTGTGTGTTTATTCAAACCACAATACAGATGAGGAGCAGTCTTCATTGATATGGAAACAGTCCCGAGCTCGACAGTCGACTAGTACGGTCTACCAAGGAAGCTAGCATGAACAGAGCTACGTGACAAAAACACACATGTAGCACTGCTCTCTCATATTAACAGAGTTTATGCACAGTCAGTGTTGTGTGGTAAGACACTGGTGGATGTTGCAAAGCATGTGTCGTGCTATTTTGAGCATAATAGAGGCCAAAGTCATGGTTTTAAAGTTCTGCCCCCATTACTTTGCTGTTTAACTGCAATGTAGCGCAGCTAGCAGGAGGACAGCTACGTCCTGGATGCACATATTTTTCTAGGGTCTTTTGTAGCACCCGGGGACCTAGAGCTGTGGAATGTTATTTAGAAAATGACTGGAATTCTCCTTTAACTTACAGAATGTGAATGAAGCTGCTTTAGTTTTATCCTGACCTCTGACCCCGTCTTATATCAGTAAGAATAGTTTTAGGCAAATGTCTGAAGTTCAACTTGGCATAATCCCAACCCTCTCCTGGTTTGTGTGTGTGTTTGTTTTCAGTATGGAGTGTCTCATGCAGTCTCCTCACCTTTACAGGAGTACATCAACACCACTGGTCTGTAGAGATGATAAATATCAGTGTTGGTTTGGCTTTGTTTGACTTGATTGTTTGACAGTCTGCTCTCTCACAGATCCCCACCACTGAAACAGCTGATTGCTTCCTTATTATACCTGGTTGTTATGTTAGGAAGTCACTGTTGCACTAACTCATAGCAGCTGAACTCTGTATGCATAAACCAATCAGCAGAGCGGCTGCTTGGGTGAGCTGTAGGTTCCTGTCAGTCACAGGCATATAAAGGCCAAAGTGCCAGCAAAGAAGGGTGCTTGTCCCACCAAGGCCCCTAAGCTGCTTACTATATTAGCTAGCCTCAACTGAAAAAGCCTTATCCTCCCAACGAAAACAACCAGCTGAGCCAATGGTCCGATCAGAGTGCTGAAACACTGACTGCAGTTTCTTTTGGAGAATTCCCTCTGCATTTTTGGATTCCACTTTGATATTTGAGAGAATATGTGGTAAATATTATTTTCCCCCCGGAGACACTGATGTGAGCTTGTCACGTCCAACATCTCAGCGTTCCTCCTGCTCCCGCTTATCACCATGTACCCTGTCTGGAGGAAATGAACGCGCTGTAAACTGTGATTGTTTGAACGTCAACACGACTTCAGCGTAAATGATTTTCGTGTCCTGTGAAACAAATGGAGATTGTAATATTGTTGTAACATTTCCAGCAGAGCTACACTGATGTTTAATGTCCTTTCAAAGCAAGGAGAGAGAAGGCAGCAGCTACATTTTGGCTCTCTGCTGATCTGTCATTGGTTGTTTGAAGTCAAATGGTTCATACAACTTCTATGTGATCTTATAATACTTGCAATTCATTTGAAACAAGAAAAGAAAAACAACAAACAAACAAACATCAAAGATTTTATGTCCATAGAAACTGACTGAAGCTGTTGTTTTTTTTTCTTTGTGTTACAGGTCGGCCTTGGTCATATTTTTGAGCCTTCAAAATGATAACCAAGACGCTGTGTTGCAACTTTACACTTCAACTTTCCCAGTTGTGATGAAAAGGCGCCACTGACTCAAGAGGAAACGTATATCCTGGATGCCGTGACAAACAGGACGTGGTCAATCCAAGATGGAGAAAAAGAAAACGTGCCCTCGCCTTCTTGACTACTTGGTAGTAGTTGGAGCAAGGTAAGATCTTCATCTGACATTAACGGGGACATATTATGGAAATATCTAACGTTTTGATGGCTCTTGAACATATGTTTGGGTGTGTGGCTTGAGGGTGGAAACAATTCATCAATGGCCTATATTCTGAAAGGAACACAAAGGCCTAAGTAAGTTAAAGGTAGGGTCTGGAGTTTTGTCCCTATCAGTTTGTAAACAAAACAGTGAAACTCAGCCCCTCCCCTCAGGCTAAGCTGTGTAGCCTCCTGCTTCTGACAGCAACAGTTGACATAACCAAAGGAAAGGAAAAGTCAATCTGGAGCTCGGGCCGATAAGCCGGTTGAAACCGGGAGCCTCCGTGTATGTTGTTATGCCGTTGTATTGTGGTGAGCGGGTGTTGTTCCCTTAGTCTAGCTCACTAATATGGTCCTAATACTTGTTACCAGAGGTCGGGAATCGGACCGCGCTCCAGTGCTTCACTCAGACTGTATTTATTGTTCTTTGTTGTCCTGACTGCTGCTGCAGATAGAGACTCAGTAGCATCAGACAGCACAGCTAACAGGCCTGAGTGCAGGTAGCTTCACCTGAGCTCAGTCATTGGCTTCATTAGGTGTCATTAGCTCCAAGAAACGTCCACGTGCACAGCAAAACATGAGCAAAACAAACAAAAACCAAAATACAGGCAGGGGGAGGAGGGGTTTTGATGATTGACGGATTTCATTTGTAAAAGTCTAATGTTTATTTTTAGGCACAAAACTCCAGACCCTACCTTTAAGTGGCTTGAGAATTGTGAAATGTGAGAATTGACAAAACAATCTGCAGCCTCCCTAGGTTGAAATCCATGTGGTTTTATGAGCTGTTCCCTTAGTCGAATTTGCAAAATACCACGCCCACCTATGAGTACCAGTACTAGTAGAGGTGGTGGGGCAAGCAGTGGTTCATTTGCATTTAAAGAGCAACTAAACACCTCAGTTTTGGATGATGTGCTCTAAGCTTGAAATTCAAAAAATGCCTTGATTATGGGCGGGGCTCCAGGAGCACTCACCGACCGCCCCTCCCCCCTGCGCTGCATTCACATTCCTGCAAAATCACACAAAGTACAAAAATACACACACATTGAGACTTCTGCTATAGCGCTAACGAGCGACTCTAACAGTACTAGTAGCGTGGACACTACTAGGAGAGGACGCCGGAGCCGTGACACAGTTCATCTACAGCCAATCCGCCGGTCACTGCCTCCGCAGCCGTGCTGGCCGGGGAAGAGCCGCTAACGATTCCCATCCAGGCAGCCGTTAGCCGCAGCAGAGCAGCTAGAGGGCCAAGCAGCCGTTAGCAGCAGCTGGTGCTGATTGGTCAGGGAGCTGGTGGATGGTGACGAAAGCTCCATCTCAGCCAATAGAAAAAATTGATTGTAATAGCCATGTTTAGAGAGGGCAGTCACTCTTACATATTTACTACAAAATACACCAAATTGAAATATTTTGACTAAAATGTCAAAAGTTGGACCAGAATCAATCAATACTACTTCACACCCAAATATATTTCATTTCAGCAGAAAAAAGTGTTTAGTTGCTCTTTAAAGGTGTACAGAAAAGAAAATAGAAACCACTCTGGGTCATAAAATTAATGTAAAAACTCATCTATCAGACGATGCAGGCCAAACTTTGTGCAAAATTCGATTTTTGAGTAAATCCGGGATGAAAGTGTGGTATTTTTATTTCACATTGGACAATGCAGGCGCACGGATTATACGTCAGCCTGTACACGATTCATTGGCCACTGATATTGGATCTGTCATCCGTCATTCAAACGTCTGAGACACACACACACACACGGAGCTCGGACTTGCCCCAAGCTTTGAATATCCCGCCCGCTCGATAACGACCAATCAAATCTGTTTTCCTTACTCGGGCAAACTCGTGTTGCAGCTCGTGACAACTCGGCGCGACAAACGGCCATTTCTGTACACCTTTAAAGGGACAGGCACTGAAACCAGCCGTTCTGAACAGGTCTGTTTTGAGTAGGGATGGGCATTTCGACTAATTTACTAATCGAGTAACCGAAGCTGGTACTAATCGGGTAATCGAGTACTCTAATAAAAATAAAATGACGTCATGTCTGACGGACAAAGCGCAGCCGGTGCATAAATGTGCTCTGTCCGTCAGACAGTCTGCATTACTGACACGCACCTCGTCACACAGAATATCAGGTGGATAATAAGAGTAGAGACTGGAGTTTAAGATGCACATATGGGGCAGATGTGCATCTTTATGCCGGGGAATAAATGCGCTGCATGCGCTCTGAGTGCTGAGCGGAGGAGAAAACTTTTTTTTTTCTTTTCTTTTTTAAATCATTAGCGGTGCTTATTAGTCCACACTTCATGTTGGTGCCTTCGGTCCTCTCTGCCGCGCATCGTTTCAGGAAATAACAGGGAAGGTTTCAGAGTGTTTGTAAACTGAAAGCTACCAAACTACCAGACCTGACGAGACCACAGATTCTTGTAAAAGGTTTGAAAGTTAACCCTAACCCAAAAACGCTTTTACACAGCAGAAAATCACCTTGATAAACTGTTTAATACTACAAAAAGGAACAGGGCAGTCTGATCCGACACTAAACCGTTTTTTTAAATCCTCGGGTACCCGAGTAATAAATTCATAACCGAGTAGCAAATTGCTAATCGAGTACTCGAGTACCCGGGTAACCGTGCACATCCCTAGTTTTGAGAGGATGAAAAGAGCTGTGATGTTTGATCCTTGGGGTATTTTGACCAAAGCATGTCACAGACACCAGGGAACTATTTTAATTTGTGGAAAAGGGGCATAATATGTCTCCTTTAAATCCTGGTCCACCTGGCTGTGAAGATGACTTGGAGAATCAAAGTTCTGTCAAGTCTTGGAATCACAGCTACTGGCATCTGTACACGGCTAAAAAGGGTCGACTCACAAAAAAGATGTAGGTCCCCACTTCACTTCTCCACCATCCACACCATCAAATGCTGCGCAGTAATCACATGTAGCATACTGCGTAGCTTGAATCTTGATCCAGACAGAGACAGGAGAAGTTCCCAGTCGTACAGTCATGCGCTGTCTTGGGGTTTTGATAAGCATACAGACTGGCCTTCTTGGTCATTACACCAGTACCCTGCAGCATCTCATTAACACTCCACCCTGAACGCTTCTTGCATATTCTGGAGTGCTCCATAATTATCACTGTGACTTTTAGAATTTTTTGGAAACCTCAGTCTTGACATTTGATAACTTTAAGGGTGTATTATCTTTATCTCTAACACTTTTCATCACTTATTAAAACACTCCCTGGTTTCATTTTGGAATTGATGTAGCACTCATAATAAAGCGTAGGGGTGTGCCATTTGAAGCAGAGGAACCACAGGGGAATAGGATGAGTCACATGAACACAGTGAAATCAGAGAACTGTTTTTCGCGTCGGCCACTGAGCGTCTCTGCCGGAACATTTAAAAAAGACGTGTCATAGCTGGTGTTTGCAGCGTTTCTTGAAATAACCATTTCAGAGACATCACAGCGAGCACTGTCGTCACCTTTGGTTTATTTTCTCCTCACAAGTTTCTGCAGGGTAGATGAATGCGTTTGATGTCATTGTGTTGCAAACGGTCAGAAAAAACATGCTGACATGGATAAAAGGATTTGATAAGCTTGTAGACATTAGCTCTGATTGTTCTGCCAGTGAGGAAGAGGCTTTCAACTGGAACCAGTTCACGAGTCCAATCACTATGAGCGGAAACAGATTACATCAGAGATGACTTATGATATGTATGGTGAACTCAAGATAGAGAAACCACGTAGAGCCAATGATGGATGCAGCACTAATACACAGTAGAAGCTTAGTAGAGCAGGAACATCGCATATTATTTACAAATCATAAGCTGTCAAGTTTGCTAGCTAGTTTACGCTGTTCTTTTAAATGGGGTTTAACTTATGAAAATGGAGATAGGACTTTATAATTCTAAACAGAATCAGAGCTCTCTCCGTTTGGGCCATTTCCAAATGTGCCAGGAATTTGATATCCTATACTCAAATTCCCTATGGGGTAATGGTCTTGTTGAGCTATAATATTAGATTATACAACGTAACAGTTTTACCTGCTGGGATGTGAAAACTTTGATGCTCAATATCTCTGAACTACCCTAAACCAAGATAGAACCTTATAATTCTAAACTCATGATTTGTTGCCATGTTAAAAACAGTTTGTCCATCCCCCCTCCAGGCAACCAAGCAGCGACAGCGTGGCCCAGACCCCCCAGCTCCTCCGCCGCTACCCGCTGGAGGACCACCACGACTTCCCGCTCCCACCTGATGTGGTGTTCTTCTGCCAACCGGAGGGCTGCCTGAGCATCCGCCAGCGCCGGGTCAGCCTCCGCGACGACTCCTCGTTTGTTTTCACACTGACCGACAAGGACTCAGGAATCACCCGCTATGGAATCTGCGTCAACTTTTACCGCTCTTTCCAGCGAGGACACCACCGCACCCGAGGGGACAAGAACAGTCACATGGAGACGGCGGCACAGGCGGCGGAGACAGCTAGCGAAGGGTCCGACGGCAGCGGCGGGGGAGGCCGGGCCTCCACGTTGCCTCCGCCCAACAACGCCGAGCCGGCGCCTCCGCCCGGCCCCGGGGAAGAGGGCGTGAAGCCGGGTGCCGAGCCGAACGCCGGCAAATCCCCACAGCACAGACGAAGCGCCGCTAAGATGGCAGCCAGGAACCGCAACAGCACACTGACCTCCCTGTGCATACTCAGCCACTACCCCTTTTTCTCCACCTTCAGGGAGTGCTTGTATATTCTCAAGAGGCTGGTGGACTGTTGCAGTCAGAGGCTGACGCAGCGGGCCGGGCTCCCTCGCGCCACCCAGAGGTGAGCTTTAAGACTGTATTTAAAAGTAGTGCACATATCCACAAAAATGGAAGCCCGTTTTGCTCTTATGGGTGAAATTGTATGTTTAAGTTTCCATGATTTCACTAAGTTGTCATAGTTGTGAATGCATGGATTTGAAAGTTACCATCCCAAGTTACCCACCCCCTCAGGAATCACCAATACTATTAAATAGGCCATTGCTAAGTAAAACAGACCGTTGCTAGGGACGTCGCTCTGATCAGAGTAGCACAGACTAGAGCAGAAGAACTATGCAGGATATTTACCTTAGTTTCATTTTTACCATCGTTAAACCGCTTGGGACTTATTGTGATATTAGATAAATGACTTGTAACTTGTTACAGGGCGAGTGGAGGCTCTCTGCCTTCCACACCGCTGCTGAAAGCCAAACCTGCATGATCAGAGCCTTGGGCCTGGTGTCACAGCTCTCATCTCTATGGCACTGTGAGTCTGCAACACAAACCCGTGTCCCGTAAACGTAGATGGCGGTTGCATGATTAGGCAGTTTGACTGATCCAACCTAAGTTGTCTAAGACTAATTTGATTGGTAGGACACATTTTGGCCCCTGCTCCTTACACAGATGACCAAATTTCGTCATTGATGTCAAATCACTTATGTAATTGATTACTGTCTAATACTTACCAGATATACACAGATGATTTTTTATAATTTTGCCAAAATAAAATAAAATGCCTGGGATGGTACCTTTGACGCTGGCTTTTAACAATGGTTGTTAAAGAAGAAACATAGATCCATGTGTTTACCGCGACTACTGACACCATGGAAGCAAACATTCAATTCCATCGGAATAGCAAAACTGGCTTACGTTTTTGACGTTCGGAAAAAGCTGAATAGCCGTTGTGTGTTTCACCATAATGTGTTGTGGTTGTTTCTCCCCTCAGGGTTCACTGTGGTGTCAGTAAAGCATGACTCCCACTACAGGGATAAAACTCTTGTTGTTTTTTTTGGCCCTATGACCTTTTCTGTTCTGCCACCCTAAGGACTGATGCTAACTTTGATCTCATGATTGACCAGGCTGATTGTCTTGCCTTTTGCTGAGTGTTTTTACTCCCAAGATGCAAAGGCCTTTGATTTTAATGAGCCTATCCCATTTACTTCCACAGTCATTTTTAGCCCTTTTTTGTGTCAACACCAAGCAATAAGCAATATTTCAGTGTTGTGAAAGCCAGATGGTCAGTAATAAGCAGTATAAAATATATGCAAAAGGGATGAATAACACAGCCTAAAAAATACAAGAAAAATAGACTAATAGAGCTCATGGTTTATAACCTGTCTTCTGTTGGATGCCATTCATACATGTGTTATTGCAGGCAGGCTGGATACAGCTGCTTCAAGTCTTGAGGGCCAGAAAAGTGTGCAGTTTATAAAATTGCAGCTTTCACAGTATTTCTGCTTAGGAAGAGCTCACTGCTCCCACCCTCCCCTCTTCTGCCTCTCCTCTTGTCGCCCTTGTTATCTGTTTGTGCGTCAGAATTAATTAATTAATCAATCAATTATTAACACACGAGGCTTCGTCTGCAGCATCATACAGTTTGTAGGCCATGTGCAGCCGGGTAGTCACGACTCAGTTTATGCCATCACACTCCACCTTGATGATAAATAACGGCAAGGGAAATACTCACCGCACATTCCATCAGTTTTGTTTTGAATCATGCGTGTTACAGCAAATATTATTTCATTCAGCCTCACAAATTCAGAAGTGCAGAGGCAGTTCTCAAGGATGATAAATGCATCAAGTATGTTGATACTGAACTCTTTAGTGTTAACATCATAATAGAAAATAGAAAGTGATGAGGAGCAAGACAATATGAAGCAATAGCTTCTAGTGCAATATGTTTATTGCTTGACTTGATGATATTGTCAGGCGATCTGACTTAATGAAGCATCGGGGGCGATGGATTCATATTTTATTTAAGCTGAAGAACTGCTGAACACCCACAGCTCTGCACTGAATCTTGTTGTGACATTGTGTTGTAACGGGTCAGTGTTTGCAGCACTCTTTGGGTAATTTTGTTGCCATGGGTGACACAATAGATTGCAATTTTGCTGTGACAAAGTGTTAATTAGGCTGCTACTTGGCACTGGCTTAGGCCTGGTGTGATTGTTGGTGTTCACTTGTTTTCTCCAGTCATGTATTCAGAGCTGTAGAGCCAGTGCAGCCTTCTCCCTCATCACGACACGGGATTGGAGGAATGTGTAGGCTAATGCACAGTTAATCTCATATTTTTGACTTCTTTTTCCCTCTGGTTTCTCTTACTGTTAAGACATTGCAGTGGATCCACATATCACGAGTACAGGTCTGTGGTTTCTGACAAACCTCTGAAAGGCCATCCAAGCCAAAGGCTGAACAGACCTGAGAATTTTTTTCTCTTTCCCATACATGGTTTGTTGAAATGCGTTATGTTAATGACAGAAGAGAAGGCGAGCCATTGCATAATGTCTGGAGGCACTATGTGTTATGGTGGCTCTGACAGATTGAGGTCTGTGGCCGCCTTTGGGTAGCAGCTGCAGTTGGTGGGAGGGCTCCAAAGGACTAATGATTTATCTGCTGTCTCGCCACATACACCGAGTTCACACTCTAGAAAACTAGAAAGGCTTTAATGACACCACATGTGCGTAGAGTGGAGGGTTTCGCATCAATATTTCGTAATTTCTCAAGAGCTTTTCCCCGTGTCTCAGTCTCATTTGCTCATCATATTAGTCATTTAGCTGGCTGTTTGCTCAGGGCTCTTGGTAGCCGTCCGCTGGGAGCAAATGAGCAAATGATGTCGTTTATTCAGATTTTAACCCTAAAATTACTGCTGAATGACATCACATGTGTTTGTGTAGTCTTATCATGTTTTCAGTGAGAAATTGGCTTGTGGAGAAGAGTTTGCAATGATGCTTTTACACTGACTGTGCTGTGTTTTTTTTTTTTTTTCCTACAGTTTCTCATAATTCTGTTTCTGTCTTTAACTTTGTCACCCCAAAGTGACACTCACTGAATGACCTGCTCAGACATGGTCCATTGCCATAATCCCATAGGTTCGTTACATTTAATTGTTTTAAGAACAGCGGAGCAGAGCCGTGAGCTGCTCACAGCTACGCTACAGAGGCTAATGGGATTTCTTGTTTTCCTCATCAAACTCATCAAATACACAATCCAACAACTCCAAAACGCTCTGGTGGACAAGTTGTGACCTGCACATTCACCACACTATGAGATAACAACAGAACGTTACCAGATGGAGTTGTTTTAGAGGTTAATTCATGCAAAACCGCTGATGCCCGTTCCCGAAAGGGGCAGTTTTTCGACAAGCAGTCTCTGTATTTACCTCGAAAACAACTGTCTCGTAACAATTGAGGGATTATGGCAATGGACCAATTGGGCCAGTTTGCCAAAATAATGAATTATCCCTTTCAACATGTTTTTGACTATTGACAGACTTTTTGGTGTGATGCGATGTGATCACCTAATGTGATGTGCGGTGTGGGAGCATTTGCAATGGCTTTTCATGAGCATTAAAAACAGATGTTTTCTTTTCCTGTTGACTTTGTGCACTTCAATAAAAAGGGTCTGTATGATTTCACCTACGATTGCTTAAGTGAAACCTTCTTTGTAATGTTTCTCTCTCAGGGACACCATGTGGCGTGTGTTCACCGGTGCACTGTCAGTGGAGGAGAAGGGCAGCCAGCTGCTGGCTGACCTGCGGGAGATCGAGTCCTGGGTGTACCGGCTGCTGCGTTCACCGGTCCCACTGGCCGGCCAGAGACGTGTGGATGTGGAAGTGCTGCCCCATGAACTCAAACGCTCGCTCACCTTTGCCCTGCCTGACAACTCCCGCTTCTCTATGGTCGACTTCCCCCTGCACCTGCCATTAGAGCTGCTGGGTGTGGACGCCTGTCTTCAGGTCCTCAGCTGTGTGCTGCTGGAGCACAAGGTAAGGACAGACACGCAACGGAGCTCAGGATGTGAACTCCTTTCAGTCGCAGCTCGGCTCTCTTTGTTTTGAGTTGAACATGAGAGGTGCAGTTGGCAATCAACCCACCCTTGGGATTTTAATGAAGACTGATTGTTTCAAGGAGAAACAAGGCTATATTTAGTTCATTGTGACTGGTCAGTGGTTTCCTCTGGGGTGCAGCAGTGTGTGTGTCCCTCGCTGACCAAAGCACTCCCTTTTAGTTCAACATTTTGGCAAATTGGCCCATTGCCATAGTCCCCTATAGCTTCAGTAGGTTCGTTGTTTTGAGGCTCATGGAAATTCCCTCATCAAATACACAATCCAACAACTCTAAAACGCTAACTCTAAGGCTACGTTCACATCGCAGTAGTCTGGCCTGAATCAGATTTTTTGCGCTGCTATTAGCCTCTGATTGCTTTTGTCAGTGTGAACAGCCACCCGGCGCATTGAAGTCTGCCTCCGTTTGCAGCATTCACAGTCTGCTCGGTCAAATGGGAAACATCAACAAACAACAACAGGAACAGAACCGTGGATCTACATCTGTGTCTTGAATTGAACAGAAGATGTCCGTCAGTTTGACCCACACTGCACTGTTTTTAAACTGAACAAAAGAATAAATATTTGTCAAAAAACGGTTGCCACAGACCATATTTCTGACCGGGGACAGGATAATCCAGTTTCCAATTCAAGATTTGATCTTAAGTTATTTAATAGCATATGGGATTTCCTCAAATAATAGCCGGTATTCATTTGTTTACGCTGACCAAAGGCGATTGTGATTGGTTGCAAAAAATTCCAAAAAACGACTGGAAAAAAATGGACTCTTTCAACTTTTTTGTCTATGTGAAGACGCAGAATCAAGGCGGACCAGCCAGACCTCTCCTTCAGAGAGTAGGAGGAGAGTCATTGCACTGTTGGACCTGGGTCATCTGCAGTTACGAGTGACCTGAATCGGATTTTTTGGCTCATATTTGACCCATATCTGATTTGCTTTTGACAGTGTGAACAGCACAAGTCGCATTGAATCTGACTTTTTCAAATCAGATTCAGGCCACTTTCAAATGTGGTAGGCTACTGAATCGGATACGTATCTGATTTTTTTGAATGCGACCGTGGTCTGAACAGCCAGGTCGCGTTTAATGTGACTTTGACGTCATTTTGACCTGCGCTGCACTGTTCGTCCACTGTAGAACTGTTTTTATAAGTGCAGCCAAACACCAGGCTGAAGGAACAGCAGAACATTCCCAGACAGAGTTGTTTTGGAGCTGCAGGAGAGCTGCAGGTGAACAGGCTGGAGAGCAGCGACATCTTTTTTTTTCTAAAAAAAAAAAATCCAAAATTGACCCTCATCAGACATTTCCTGTTCAATGCACGCTCACTGAAGCCATGTCTGCAGTTTGGACAAAGGATGATGGGTAAAAATAGCACGGCATGAAAGGAGAGACACTTCATCTCTGTCTCATCTTTAACACTGGAAGCTTGAGTAGAGATGTAATAGGAGTCTGTGTGTGTGTGTGTGTGTGTGTGTGTGTGTCTGTGGTGCTGGTGTAGTGTTCTGTTGTTGCTCTTGTTTTAACACAGACACTGATACGAAGGCCGATGTGCAGTGGTCACAAGTCAAACCGTAGCTTCCAAATGTATTGTCTGCCTTGAATGTCAGGAAGGTGCATCCATGTGCGGTCATTAGTTGGAGTCCCCCCCCCCCCCCCCCCACTCCTTCCCAGGGTCGCTGTCATCTCGTATTCATCCATTTTGCTCTTTTTAAAAACATGAATTCAATAGATCATTAAATCGGTCAGGTTGAACTAAAAGCTTTCTTCCTCTTAGCTTCCAGTGCTGCCAAATTAATTTATCATAAATCTAACCCTTTTTTGTTGCTGTTATGATTCCATGGCGGAACACGTTTTCACACCTTAAATTACAGAAACAAAAAGGGATAGATGTGACATATAATTGTGTGAAACCCACCAAGTTTGCATTGAAATATGCAGGGAAATAAATCCAGTGTTTCTGTTTGTCTCTTCAGGTCATTCTTCAATCCAGAGATTACAACGCCTTGTCTATGAGCGTCATGGCCTTTGTGGCCATGATTTACCCACTGGAGTACATGTTCCCCGTCATTCCTTTACTGCCAACATGCATGGCCTCGGCTGAACAGGTAAAACTTATGATGCCTTTCAAAAACATTTCAAGATGGTTTCTTTGGACAGTTTTTAATTGAAAATGTAGTTACACTTTATTTGACGCCTATCTCTATAATGCATTATAACCATACTTATGAGTTATACAGTTATAGCACTGTATAACTATAGTTAGAAACACTCTTTATAATGCATTATCGATGTGCGCATTAACAGAGCTACTAACAATTATAATGTATTATAATACCTGACCTTATAAGTCATGATAAATGCTTTATAGTGTGTTATGATTATTGTTATAAAGCATTATGATCATTTGAGTGTTTATAACAATAGTTATACAGTACTATAACTGCATTATGACTCATAAGTATGGTTATAATGCGTTATAGAGAGTGGCGTCAAATAAAGTGTTACCGAAAATGTTTTCCATCAACTTGTGAGTGACTGGTTCTTGTCCTCTCTGCAGCTCCTTCTTGCCCCCACTCCCTACATCATCGGTGTACCAGCCAGTTTTTTTCTCTACAAAGCTGATTTCAAAATGCCAGATGACGTGTGGCTCGTGGACCTTGACAGCAGCAAGGTCAGTGCATCAACATGGCGTTCTCCGACTACTACGATGTTGTTTCGTCTGCTTTCATCATGGTCAGGCAAAGCTGACAGACATTATGTACTTTTTGAGGGACGTGGATGAAATATTAAGAATTTTTTTCCCCCTCCTTTTCTCCAATCGTATGAATTATGAAATAACTTTTAGAGGACTGTGTTTTGCCGGCAGGTTATAGCGCCCACCAATGCAGAGCTGCTACCACCTCTTCCAGAGCCTGAAGCACTCGAGCTTAAGAAACATCTGAAACAGGTATGGCTCGTCTGACATCTCTCAGATTTGATCACTGTAACGTTTCCTCATTCCTCTACACTATGGGACGCCAGCCCAAAACCACTGGCATATGTTAGCGTTAAGCTGAGAACTGTCTGCAGCCCAGATTCTCCTGCCTAGCCAACCTTTGATGTTTGTTCCTGTGACTGATATAAACGCACAAATATAAAACCTCTCTTTCAGCAGTGTGAAGAATAGGGGTTTCCTTCTTCAGCACAGTTGTATGTATTGTACATGTGTGTGGGAGCATTTGAAATGAGATTTGTCGTGCACTAACACAAACAAATGTTTTTTTTTCTTTTCCTTGTCCCGTTTTCTTTGCATGCTCTAGCTCTTGGAGGTAAAATCAGATTCTAGGGCTGTGCTACCCAAGCGATACCTTTAGAAATGCTGGTAGTGACTAACTCGCCCCTCTTACCCAGTTGTTTAACATAACAACAGAATCTGGCTCTGATTCATGGACACCTCACTTTCCCATACCTACACACTGTGAGCAACACCTGTAACATACAACACACAAAGCCCCCTCACATCTAGGCAAATATAGAAACTATATGATCATTTAATTTGAATAACTAAGAAAAGTTAACCATGGATCTTGTTTCCTATTGATCCAGAATGTATTTCTGTTCCAGTGAAATTAAGTAAATGTTTCAAACACCACACATCCACATTAAGGCTCATGAGTCATGAGTAACAACAATGAAGGCTCTGTGTGATGATTTATTTTTTTAATCATGAGTTTAAATGATACATGGAAACTGCATCACTGATGTCCAGCACCAACTCTTTGATCAATGTTGTAGTTGATGAGTACTAAGAGCTTTTTCTGAAAGCCAAGCTCAAATGGTAGTCGACACTCACACTGAAGCTATTTAATCTGTCAAATGTATCTTTTTATTTTGTTGTGTCATCAAAGATGACCAACACAGAACCTTGCTTTATGAACTAATTTCAAACTTTTTTCCCCAATGCATCTACTCATTAAGTTTTTTTAATTTTCTTTGAATCAGAGCCGGTTCATTAGCCGTATGTGATTAGCAGCTCTCTCCCCGTGTGCGGATGTGTGACTGAGAGGCTGGTGTGTAGGAGTGTGCAAAGCCTCAGTTTAGCAGTTGTATATTTGGAAACAAGCGCAAAAACAATGATATCTGTGAATGGGGGGTAAAAGAAAATGTAATGGAAGACGGTTGAAGTGATTATTTGAGGACTGTGATGCCAAAGCAGAATGCTGCTGATGTGAGAGCCACTGAAATACTGCATTTCACACTTGACAACTAAAATAAACCGGTCCTCAGAAGAGACTGGTTTATTTATTTTTGGTGTGTTCTATTATTTCAGCTCACCTGACATTTGTTTTTGAAGTTGGAGTTAGCTCGCAGGCCCTTTATTTTGCCAAAGGGGCCTTGTTGTGTGGTTACTTATCTACAGTGTATGTCTTGAAAAGATCTGCTGTGTTGTATCTGTCATCACCACTCCATTGTAACCACTGGCCCGTCCCAGTTGGTCACCATGGATGGCCTTCATGTTGTCTTCTATTGGCTGGATTCTCTGGGTGAAACCTGGTTTTTGGTCACATTATTGCTTTTGTGTGTGTTTCTCACTGTCTGTCATTTCATGTCCTCCTCACATTCCTCCTCCTCCTCCTCCTCCTCCTCCTCCTCCTTCTTCTTCTCCTCCTTCTTCTTCTCCTCCTCCTCCTCCTCTCTCTGCCTCTCTCTTTCTGTTTCTTCCCCGTCAGTCAGACTTGCAAATTCTCTGACTTTACTGGCGGTCCATCAACTTTTCAACACAAACACAGATGTATCTTTTCTTATCTCCTTTCTTCAGTAAATTATTGTAGAATTTGAAGCAGAAATGACAAACATATCTTTCCATGTGCAAACAAACTGAAAATAACTTTTTTTTTAATTGGATCTTTTTGATTCACATTTGCAACAGCAAAAACAAACAAATAGGGGAGAACTGTCAAAAGGAGACAAAGAAAAGAAAGGGAAGGGGCCCTGATTGTGACCCTCCCATCATGTGCTGTTCCAGTGTCAGTCACAGAGTTGTCATTCCAAGCCTTCATATGATTCTCCTCGCATCTCTCTTATCCCCCCTCCTAGTGTCTGGTTAGGTTGACCGTGATCACCCAAAAGCAGATCTTCTCCTCTGAAAATAAGGTTACTCATTTCTCCTCCTGTGGAATGTGTAATGCCCCTGCACGGATATCTTCTCTCTCACATTGTTTTGCTTGTCACTACTATTTGTCTTCTATTCTCCAGACTTGAAAAAAAAAAAAAAAAAAAAAACGCATAATGGTGTCACAGAATGTCACGGACCAGTCCTTTTTGATAAACTGCTTAGCTCTGGCTTGCGCATGACTGAATGTGCGTGCATCTATCTTGGCATCAGTGAGTGTTCTCGTAACCAAATCAAGATATGATGAAGCTAATCACGTTGACCAAGTTAACATCCATCCAGACCCGGCAACTAAATGTTCCATTATGCTAAGCTAAACATTGACTCTTGAGTCTGCAGCAGTTCCCTCAAAGCAAACCATGCATAGTGACTTACTTCCCTTGTGCTCTTCCTCTCCAACAATGACGCGCCCACTACAGGCATCAACGTGCACACAACTGATGCTTCAGTTACCGTATATGACAAGAGTAAAGTGTAATTGTGAAACCAGTGAAATAGAGAGACGCTATGTTTGGATCAGCTGTGATATCACTTTAACTGAACTACTATTGTTTGGATTAATGAAAACCAGATGTAGTGCCCCTATCTAGCAGTCAGTCAATTTGATCTCATTTGATTCCCTCTTTAATGAGGCCAAATGATTCTGTAATTTCCCATGAAGTGTAGACACTGAAACAATTAACTAAATGTTGATGCCAGTTGTGGGTGTGGTCCATCACAGCGCTGTGTTTTTGTGTTCAGATCCATTGCTATCTCCATGACTAGTGTCACCGTTACTTGTCGCAGGCCTTGGCCAGTATGAGTTTGAACACCCAACCCATTCTGAACCTGGAGAAGTTCCAGGAAGGTCAGGAGTTGCCTCTGCTCCCACCTGGACGGGACAAAGCTTCACCGTCCTCCACCGAGTTCAACCCTCTCATCTACGGCAATGACGTGGATTCTGTGGACGTAGCCACCAGGTAAGCCTCGCACATCCATCCACTGTCTGTCACCGGCTGTGGAACCCGAAGTCAAGTTGTACAAACCTGAAGAAATGTTAGAAGAAAAATGAATAAATGTTAAAGGGATAGTTCAACATTTTGGCAAATTGGCCCATTGCCATAATTGCTATAGTTGTAGGAGAAGGTTCATTACCTTTAATTGCAAGCTATTTTTTAGAACGGCAGAGCAGAACTGCAAGCTGCTTAGAGCTACGCTACGGAGGCTAATGGGATTTCTTGGTTTCCCTCATCAAACTCCTCAACTACACAATCCAACAACTCCAAAACGCTCTGGTGGACAAGTTGTGACCTGCACATTCACCACGCTATGAGATAATAACAGAAAGTGGGCTCTGCTCTGCTGTTCTAAAAATAGCTTGCACCGACAATTAAAGGTAATGAACCTACTCCTAAAACTATAGGGATTATGGCAATGGGCCGATTTACCAAAATGTTGAACTATCCCTTTAAACTGAAATAACTTCTTTGCCTCACAGGGTCGCCATGGTGCGGTTCTTCAACTCGGCCAACGTTCTGCAGGGGTTCCAGATGCACACTCGCACCTTGCGTCTCTTCCCCCGGCCAGTGGTGGCTTTTCAGTCCACGTCTTTTCTCGCATCCCGGCCACGACGTTCCGGCTTTGCAGATAAACTTTCTCACACCCAAGCAGTCGAGTTCTACGGAGAGTGGGCCCTCAATCCCACCAACCTTGCCTTTCAAAGAATACATAACAGTAAGATTCATTTTAGAGGTCGAGCAATAGTGGATTTTTTTTAAAGGTCAATACAATAACGATAGTTTGGGGCAAGTAAAAGCTGATTAATTGACTGGCTCATGAAAAAAATAATGTTTTACTGAATGAACAATTTTAATTAAATTCAAATTAAATCTGAGATCTATAGAATCCAGATTTTTCTTTGGTGCCTCAGCTAAACAGGCTCCTCTTTCCCTCCCGACATACTGACACATTGTTATTGTGTATTAATTGTTTCAATGTGAAGATTTCTGCTGATCAAAAAATTATTATTAAAAAATAAACAACATACTCAACACACACACTCAGGGGTTGTGGCAGAACGGTGGGGTCAAGCTATGCTCAGTTACTATAAATAAGAGAAATAAAACCAAGTAAAAAGCCCCAAACACACCTGATCAACCTGCAGAACCACAAACATGTAGTCTTCAGTCTGTCACAGTCACAGCCGCATACAGAGATGTACAGAGATATACAAAGAGTTGTGTGTATGTTGGCTGACTGTAATTTGATACAAATCTAAAATGTGTCAAGCTCTGGTAAACTGATGCTGTGTATGTGTTGGGGCCAGTGACACACACAGCATGGCCGACTGATAAATTGGTCGACCTCTAGTTCATTTAAAAGGCTAATAGATGACGTCTCATTGAAATATTATGAATATTAAACCCTGCACACTTTGTGTTTCAGATGTGTTTGACCCCTCTTTAATTGGAGACAAGCCTAAGTGGTACGCACACCAGCTGCAGCCAGTGGTTTACAGAGTGTATGATGGAAGTTCCCAGCTGGTCGAAGCTATGGCCGGACCCCTGGAGGACGAGGGCAACGAATCCGATCCCACAGACAGGTTAAAAAATCCTTTTGTGCATAACAATCCAATTGAATCAATGTACTTGAGTTCTTTGTTTATTTTGTAATTTACTGAGGTGTAGTTCTGATTTTAATTTAATGTGTTGCAGTGGCAGTGACAGTGAGGCATACGACGACTCCAGCTCATCCTATTCCTCACTTGGAGACCTTGTGAGCGAGATGATCCAAGGTGACATCCAGGGCGACACACCGAGTGAGTTGTTTTGGGTATAAGATGCACATTGACAGCATTCACGTGACTTTCCTCCTCATGATATCTAACTTTGATGTCTTAGGCTTGGACCCTCCGACCCACGCTGCACTTGGAGACGCTAGCGAGGTTGAGTTTCAAGATTTCCATGACTTCAGGGAAGGTCATGGCCCCGAGGGTCCGCCCAGCGGGGAAGGACCTGCCGAACCCTCTGATGGACAACCTCTTCGCTCAAGCTCCAGCACGACTGCTAGCTCAAGTCCCAGTACAATCATCCAGGGTGTCAACAATGTGTGTGGTTTGAGATTTTTTTTACTTTACTTTCCTGGGAACTACATTTCCGGATTTTGTTTTAAAGAGGTTTACTTTATTTATTCATAAACAAGTAATGTAACTTAATTTCTTTTTTTTTTTCTTCTTCTTTTTTTTAAGTATAGTTTTTGGAGCATTTTTGTCTTTAATTGATCTGACCTCATCTCAATGTAGATTTAGATTCAGTCTGGGAACCACTGGTTAATTTTTTTTGTATTTGAGGTGTGGTTAAGAAAGCCCAGAGCTGTTTATTGTCTCTTAAATGCGTCTGTACATAGCTTATAGTAGCACCTGACAGAAATCCGATGAGGAAAAACACAATGGGTCGGAGGAATAATGGCGTCCACCGACCATTGCCCTCAGTGCAAAATAAGCATCGAAAGGTAAAGCGTCTGTCGCCATGATGGTTCGACAAGCTATCAACAAAGTTGCTTCGGTGTGTCGTCATCGTCTTGCTGCCCCCTCCCCCGTTCTGCGATTGGCTTCCTCATACATGGTTTCCAGGCTGACTTGCAGAGCGAATAAAATTGTGCATTTTTAGTTTTTAGCAGAGAGAGACAGGAAATGCGGAGGCAGAGAGAGGGATGACATGCAGCAAAGCGCCACCTGAGTCGGCTGGCTGCAACGAGGACTAAAGCCTCTGTATATGGGACGCCTGCTCTACCAACTGAGCTAAACGACGCCCCGTAACTTTCTAAAATGTTTAAAGTAAAGGAAACGATATTTATTGACGGTTTATCTTTGTGGTCGTGTTTTTCAGGAGCAGGGGGAACCACCTGAACTTGAAGCATCAGCAAGTGCTGCTTTACAGAACCCTGTCCCCGGATTGGCCAGTCAGCCATTCCTCAGGCCTACAGCTGATGCAGGCCTGGTGGACCCAGCCAACAAAAAGCAAGAGTATGATAACCCATACTTTGAGCCTCAGTACGGCTTCCCCTCAGAGGATGACCCTGATGCAGAAGAGCAAGTGGAGTCATACACCCCTCGATTCAACCAGAACCTCAATGGCAACAAGTGTGTTAAACTTGTTCATCACTTGAATGAATGCATTATCATCATTCAAATGGGCTCTCTGACCAACCATGCAATGTCCTCTATCCAAACCGAGCATGTCAAATTACTTTCTCCATTCATGGTGGTCTTGAATCTTTGGTGGTGTGATGCTGTGGTATGGTGCGAGTGTGCGAGTTTCCCATGTAGTACGCATTGCATTCTGTATGTTTGTGTATGTTTCTGTTTGTGTGTGTGTGTGTGCCATATGGTAATGTGTTTTGGCCACTCCTTTAGGGTACTGCGTCCGTTACGTCCCAGTAGCCTGAGGCTCCCGGGAGAGTCTGATGGGGAGGGAGACTCCCGCAACAGCTCGCCAAACTCCACCATTTCCAACAGCAGCAACGATGGATTTGGAGGACTCATGTCTTTCGCCAGTAAGAACACTTGACATTCATTTGGTTTCTTTTCAGCTAAGTGCAGGTTATGTAATGTGGAAAATTGGTTGATTTATGTAGATGGAAGAGCAGATGGAACACCTAAACCAAAAGCTCTCGTCAGACCAAAATCACACATGATTAAAGACATAATAGTGTACAGTGTACAGTGAGCGCCTTATAGACTGAGACAATACAATAGTACAATATAATGGCTGTTCATATAACTCAGCAGAAGATTAAGTGTGCATTTACATTTTAAAGTGGCTCAATATTTTTATGATACTGGTAGATTATTGACTATGCGTGATTTGGATAGGATTACTCTTGGTGATGAACACACTCTACCCTTCCTCTGAGCTTTGTGGATGGTTTTTGTGTCTCATTGTTTGTTGTGTACTAATTTAGAGCCAAGGCAGTCAGTTGTGCTTCAAGAAAAAGCTCAAACACCCACTGTAATTTACCTCTTCAGAACCTTCTTAGACACAGAGTGTTAACTTCTTGCAGATGCACATAGTTGAGTATTTAGTTGATATTTTCCTCAGAAGTTAAAGTGGTAACACTTTCTATGAAGACTACATCTATAGTGCATTATGAGCGCATTCATAGTGAATTATAATGCTCATTATAATCAATCATAATGCATTATGACTGCATTCATAAACACATATAAAGCTTCATGATGCACTATATCAACAGTTATAAATATAGCTTATAATGACTTATAAATCCAAGTGTCTTATGAGTGCTCTTGACCGGTTATTAAACTGATGAGATAATACAACTACTCCTACCCCTCTATACACACACCTCAACAATCAATTGTTATAAGGACTCATAGGAATGTATATATAGATGATCAATGATGCTTGGATTGCATCTATAATGCATGAAAATTAGTTACACCTTAAGCCAACAATGAAACATCATGATTAGCTAACATTATAGATGCATCTATAAACACTTTACTTAAAGCATACATTGATCATCTATATATACTTATGGTGAGTCCTTAGAACAATTGATTGTTGAGGTGTGTGTATAGAGGGGTATGAGTAGTTGTAATGTATTATAAGCCTCATCAGTCAGCCCTAGTTTATAGTCAAAATCATAAGACACTTGATTATAAGTCATTATAAGCTATATTTATAACTGTTGATATAGTGCATCATGAAGATGTGTTTATGAATTATATGCATTATGATTGTTTGTTTGTTTTAGATGTAGTCTTCATAGAAAGTGTTACCGTTAAGGTAGATAATGTGAACACAAATGTAAACAGACTTGGATTCCTCAGATAACCAGAAGCAGAACTCCTAAACGCATCATAGTGTGTGCTGGGTAATTACCCACCCTAATACAAAATCAGTGATCAGTTTGATAGATGGGTTGTATGTTTTTCTTTGATTTATGAATTCACTTTTTCTAGTCTGATTGTATGTGTTTAAAAACTGGTACTTGGTATTCATTTAGTACTGCACTCAAGAATTTCAAGGTTGAATAATATGAATTGTAATACCTTTTTGCTATTGCTTGATCCCTTAATTTGTTCTGCCTGTTGTCTAGTTGATATGGTTACTACTCTCTACCACTGTAGGCAATCTCTACAAGAACCACGGTACCAGTTTCAGCCTGTCCAACCTTGCTCTCCCAAACAAGGCAGCGAGGGAGAAGGCAACACCTTTCCCCAGCCTGAAAGGTAGGACAACACAGCCAATCTGACCATTTGTACATCTGTAGCTGCTGTTTCTGTCACCTTACCGTCTCTTCCAGTTGCTCAGTGCTGTGTCAAGGGTTAAAAAACAAACAACAAAAAGCTAGAAATGTTTTGTTTAGAATACACAGGTACTACCGTAGTGAGAGTTTTCACTCACTCCTTTTTTATTTTATTTTTATCACTGGCTTCATGTTTGCAGTCATGAACTTCTCTTAAAGAGACATTTTATTGCTATTTATCACACTAACTCATCACATCATTCAAACACCACAATTTTAATCCTCATATTCAATTTAGTCTCAAACTCCTATAAATTAACAAACTAACCAGTCAGAGATGCTTAAAACAAGATCAGCCTTACCCAATGTACGCTTGTCTAAACAGAAAAGCATACAAATATTAAATTCATTAAGTGTTCTTATTTTACTGTCTGTTCTCTGCCTTTTTATTTTTTTCCCCATATGATCTGTTGGGATAAAAGAATATTTTGATTTTGATATTGAGGAGGAAATGGAGCAAGCAGGTTTGTAGAGCTGTTTTTATGGCCTGACTTTCTTCCCTCTGGATTGCCAAAAAGATATGGCACTATTTTAAAGGAGAATATTGAGGATATAGCAGAGTTTTTCTTTCAGGAGCCTTAACAGGAAAATCCACCCAAAAACAGACTTCAGATTTGTTGGGCTTTTATGATTTTTTTTTGTTTTATTCATCAGTTAAATTTTATTTTATTGATTAATGTCTCCTCATTTCAAACCTTCACCATTAACCATTGGCTGGCGGTGTAGCATGTGCTCAGACACACCAACATTGGTACCAATGTGTGTGTGTGTGTCCAGGTATCATTTGGGAGCAGATAACATATGGCAAGGCAGGTTTAATTTTCCAAGTGAGAAGAGAGTGAGCAATCCAAACCAACTGCAGGGCGTCGGATATCAAACTGAATCCATCTGCAGTTGAATTCAGCTGCTTATCATTATAAACACTCCATAAAATCTGCCATTCTTTGCTTAAGTTACAGGGAGTCAAATTTCCCTCAGGAATCTACAGTTATCTTAATGGTGATTATGTTTGAAGAACTCTGTTTTGGCTGGATTTTCACCTAAACTGAGAGAAAAACCAGGTGGAGCATGGTGATCTAACTCAATAGCTCCACACCACGTGGAATAGTTGCCATAGAAACTGTTCTGTTCCTTTGATTATGATGTGTTTTGTCTTTGTCGTTCAGATGACCCTGACAGCCCGGGTATGTTATGTCTGGTGTGATAGTGTTTTCTAGACCTCCTCCCCACCTCTAACTAGGCTTTTCCTTATCCTTGGAGTGACCCATTCCTACCTTGCACCCTGTGTCTCAGCATAGGGACTAAGATAGAAGACACCTTTTTAGTGTCATTCGTGTACATCCATGCCTTCCCCCCTGTTCCTTCACCGTTCCTCTGTGTGTGACTGGTGGGAGTCTTTTTGATGCATTATGATGCACACGTACAGACTCACTGGATTTCATCGTGTGGCATCTGCACATCCCGACTAAGAAGGATGTTGAGTCTGGTTTTAACTGCATTTGCATAAATAATGTTTTAATGTGGTTTACACTCTGTGTATCTGAATGGCGTTCACAGAAAGATCTGTTCTCAGTCAAAGCGATTTACTTCCCACCTGCCTCCTGACTCTCACATGTTTTTTTTGCCTTGCTTGCTTGTTTTGGTGGCTTCCATTGTTGAGTGTGTCCTTTTCCCCCTTTTTGTGGTCACTGAATTTTTTTTTATTTTTATTTTTTACAAAAACAGTGATGAAACATTGAAGATTACAGATTTCGTAACAAAGTATTTTATTCTGTATCATAATGATCATTTCTGTTTTGTTTTTTTTTGCGCTCTGCCTTGTGATACTGATCATGCTTAAACTCCTCCAGTCATTTGCTTTCCATTTGCATTGTTGAAGTGGACTATTCACATCAGCCTACTGTATATACAACAACGTAGAGCTATACACAGCTCCTACTTGATACTATAAATGTTAAATGTGTTGCCAAACACATGGCACCTGTCATCTTTTCAAACACTTTCAGGATTGATATCATCATCAGTACATATTGTATTTTTGTCTTTTCTGTCTGCCCTTTTTTTCTTCTTTACTTTTCTGTTTTCTTTCTCTGTTTTGGCGCCATGTTGAGTGTGCATGTGTGATATGGGTTGATGTTCAGACTGGTTGTGTCTGGGCCGGTGTCCCACTCTCTGTCCACCTTTTTCGTGGCACTAATTCTGGGTTCTGTGTGCAGTATTTGGGCTAAATTCTCTAATGGAGATTATTACTGAGGCCGGCCCGGGGAGCGGAGAAGGTGGGTTCTGCCCTTTTTATCGAGTGAGCTGCATGCTTCTCCAAGCCAGTCAACTACATCTCCCAGCACCCCCCTCTTGTCTTTTCCTCATTCCAGTCACCGTGTGTGCCATCAAAAGATCCAGTGGAGCATTGAGTCTGTTTTATCACGCCGCCATTCATAGTGACTGTTCCCTTTCCTCAGACTAACTGTTTTTTTTCACTCCACTGTATGTTTAGTCTTATTTATTGATTTGAACCAGCTTTATCACAAGCCAGTTTCAAAGAGATTAGGAGAAAAAAAATATAACCTAGATCCAACATCACAGGGAAAAGTGAGACAATACATGATGCAACAAATAACCACAGGGAAGCAAATGAAGCATGAGACATAGACGAGGATGTTGGAGTTGCAGAGTAAGAATAGAATAGACTAAGCTGATCTGCCCACATCCATTGTTTGTCATTATTTTCACGTCCTTTATGCTCCCACAGAGTAGAAAATGGGGTTGGGCCTAATCAAGCTTTAATTGTGCCAGGCACAATGAGCAGTGACAGCAGTGAAATTATGCAAATTATCTAAATTCAACTAATAAAGAAATGTCTTTTATCATAAGTTGATTTCTGAGACACTGGTTGTTGTACTGTGTATCGGCGATGCAGAGAAGTCTCCTCCAAATCGAAGACACACTTAAACCGACACCTTTCTGACACTGAACATTTTAACCTTCGTGAAGGAGGATTTATAATTTATTGCGGGGCTGCTGGATTATGCTGCATTAGCTTTAGCTCCGACATTTTGTCTGTTTGAAAGGAGTTTCAGGTTGGGTTGGGGGAGGAGAGGCTGTCGCTGTCAGAGCTATCCAGGTACTTTAGGTAGTTGTTTTGAATAATTACAACGGCACTGAAACAGAACATGTTACTGAAAGAAATGCACGGTGCTGTGAGTCAAAATGGGCTATTCCTCTTTATTAAAGTGTGTTCCTTATTTGTTATCTCTCTCTCCTACACTGCGGAGTTCAGGGTCAGATTTGATCTCTGGTGTCACATCCACGAAGTAGATTTCTTTTTTTGAAAGATGTAACTTGACATTGAGCCTCACAGTATTACGGACAGAATGTACCTACTGGTTAAAAACAGCCTTCAGCAAACTACTGTAATCAGCAGCACAGAGACACAAAAAAGGGGGAGAGGAGGAAAGGGACCTTTTTATATAAACATAATAATTGTGGTGAATAGAAAAGTTTATCGATTTAAAGTTTGCAATGCTTTCATTTAGCCAGACATGATATGACAAATCATTTTTCTAAGAGGATGTCCATCTGTAGTTTCAGACTAGCCTTTATATTCACTTAAACCTTGCTCTCTTTCAGAACAGGGAGACACAGATGAATGTATAAATAAATGAATTGCCTTGCCTTGAAGTAGACTCTTGGTTGGTTCCTGATGTACAATAACAGAAAATACACAGTTAAGACAGTTCATGGCTTTGCTACCACACACACAAATAAGTGGGGAATGAAATGCACAAAAGAACATTACAAACAGTGCAGGAAACTGTGTCTTAGAGCTTTGAATCACATGCAGTACATAAACCCTGTTCTGTCTCGCTGTGTGTAACTGTGCACATGAACAGCCCATCTCACCAAACAAACATTACCAGAACTAGTTATCCAGCCTTCAGCTGCAGATGGATGTACTCCACGTCTTCCCTCCATCTGCAGCACTACCAATGCTGTGCAATGCAGAATCAGTCCCATTGTTACATAAACATGGCAGGCTAGCTGAGATGGAGGACTCATACCTGTAGGTGACATTAGAACAGTTAATTTATTGAGTCTTAAGTATCTGTCTCCAAAAGAAGAAGAAGAAGAAGCTCTTAACCCAGAGGAGAACTTAATCATGGGTGTCACATCCACATGGGAGCTTAATGCCGCAGGGGATAGAGGAGTAAGTAGGAGAAATGTCACACGTGCACTCAAAATGGGATGAGACATTTTCCATATTTTATTATCAGTCATTTTTATAGCTGTGACTGTGAATGACTGTCTAGTTTGACTCATAAAGTGTCACAATTAATTCTTCAGATTTTCATCTTGGTGAGGTCAGATCAGGGGTAAAATCTGACTGATGATGATATGACACAGATTCCTTGAATGCCGCTGATCTGCTGAGCTTCTTATTGTGGGGCGACTGCAACAACAGCAGCTGTGACCATCCCATCTTCATGAACGTGACAACCCAGCAGCTTAAATCTGAAGTAACTGTGCATCAGCTTGTGGGGAATTATTGGTGTTGGAATAAAAGCCAATCTGTAGTCCTAGAGCCCTGCCAGCAGCAGTAGTCACCAATAGATCACATAAAACTGATAGTAACTACAGTGAATGACAGATGTCGGATCAGAAAAGCTGTTTGTGGTTTCCCAGAAGGACACTCCTCCGTCATTCTTGCTTGCCTTAGAGATTCAGAAGATGGAGACATTGTGAACTGATCCTAGCGTTATGTTTGTCTTGTACATGTTTGGTCATTATCACAGTGTAGGGTAGTGGAGTAGAGCTGTGGATCACTGCACTGCTTGGATTTCTCAGCTGCTTTACAGTATTGTGGTGATGGTGGACAGGGTTTAGGTCCGACTCAATGAGTTGAAGACTGTAGACTCAGAATCAGTCATCCTTTAACGGTTTACAGACTAAACCTCTGCCACTGAGGAGCGAGGGGAAGAAGAGGTCATGATGTTTCAGTGCTTTACCAGTCAGTGGCCTGGATCTCAGTCCACATGCTTGATTTCCTGCATATCAGAAATTTTGATCAGTTGTGGGTTGTTTTGGTCAATGGTCCAGTTACCAAAGTAACCACATATTTCATACATATCTGTAGCTTTGTAATTCATTTTTCTTGCTTTTCATAATAGTTGCACAAAGTAATGGTATTGAAAGGAATCTAAGGTCTTTACAATATTAAAAAAGAAACAGTCATCATAATGACCAGCTTCATTTAAAGGGATAGTTCGACATTTTGGCAAATTGGCCCATTGCCATAATCCCTATAGTCATAGCAGTAGGTTCGTTGCCTTTATTTGTCGGTGCAAGCTATTTTTAGAACGGCGGAGCAGAGCCGTGAGCAGCTCACGCTAGAGGCTAATGGGATTTCTTGGTTTCCCTCATCAAATACACAATCCAACAACTCCAAAACACTCCGGTGGACAAGTTGTGACCTGCACATTCACCACGTTATGAGATAATTACACAACGTTACCAGACAGAGTTGTTTTACCCCTTGATTGCACTGCACATGGAAACTGAGCTGCGCGCGCCTTCTCGGGCGCTTGGGTGGTCGCACTGGGAGTGTACTTCTCCTCTCTCCGCGCCCATCAGCGTTTGGAGTTGTTGGATTGTGTATTTGATGAGTTTGATGAAGGAAACCAAGAAATCCCATGAGCCTCTGTAGCATAGCTCTGAGCAGCTCGTGGCTCTGGTCTGCTGTTCTAAAAACAGCTTGAACTATCCCTTTAATACTGGATTGATTCATATAGTGTAGATTGGTTTGGGTCAAGTCAAATGAGCGAGTTAACAAGTAGACTTGTATACATGCATCAAGCCTCTTTATTAAATGATAATACAGTATAACAAGAGGATTGACCCAACCCCAGCCAGTGGTTGACTTGCAGATGCTGAGCAGCAGTGTATCGTAAAGAACCAGCCTGTGACCTTGAGGCGTAGCTCATCATCCTCTCATCTCTTTATTTTCCTTCATGCATGATATCACTCATTTAGCTGCTGTACAGGCTCTCCTCTGTCTGACCTCACATCTCTCTGCTGCTAATGTGTGATGCCACCAACAAGAGCACCATTTGGACTCCTGTGTGTGCGTGTGTGTGTCTGTGTGTGTGTGTACACACCATGTCTCTGTTTTGGTTTGTCCTTCACCTCTCAATAATAGGCTCTAGCAGCCCCAGTAATGTGTCTGTTCAGCAGTAGATAACCTTCAGTAGATTCCAGCTGTGTCTGTCCTCTTCATAACCTGATGAAAACTGCTTTCTTCTTTATTTGACCTGGTAGCTTTGATAAGAAGCGTCCTGCCCCGGTTTACACTTCCTGATGAGAGTGCCTTTGTGTGTCCTCCAGTCCTCTTGTACCAAGTGCTCTTCTTGTCTAGTGATCCAGTAGCCGACAGTTAATGTTTTGATGTTGTGGTTGTCTCGCCTCCGGGGTGTTCAGAAGCATCATTGTGTTTTCCGCTTTTTCTTCCAGGCGCGCGTGCACCGAGAGCGCTTGTGGACCAGAAGTCTTCAGTGATCAAGCACAGTCCAACAGTGAAGAGAGAGTCTCCCTCTCCACAGGGCCGAGTCAACAACACAAGGTAATGGAACATGGAAAGTTTAAAACGTATTATAGCGTTTATTGTACTGTCCTAATTGTCAGGGTTTGAGGTTAGAATTGTAGCTGTGAGCTAGTGATGTTTGATACAACTGATTTTCATTCTGATCCGATACCAAATAAAACCAAAGTTGGTATTGTCAATACGATACATTTTACAAGCTTCATGTAAAAAAAGTAGTTTTAATTGTCAGTGGCAATAAAACACTGAAAAATAGACTTTAAATGCAAGGGTGTAACCAAGGTCTGTGGGAAAGTGCACTTCCCACTATTCTATGGCATTAATATGTGAAAATTTGTTAATTTAGAGCGTAGTTTTGAGGACTATATTGACCATTTGAAATCACATTTAAAGGAATAGTCTGAAATTTCTCTGAGGTAGCAGCAAATTCTCACTTTTTTTTTCAATAATAACTTAAAAATAACCAAACTTAATCCTCCTGCTCTCATTAGGTCTATGAGTTGAGACGCATGTGTGCGGATTAATTTACACAACCATAGTTCGCGTCAGAGGTAAAAGCAGATGTAGTCCCTTCCAAACAGAGGGGAATAGGTCCTGTAAATAGCAAAATAACGGTCTACTGTCATAAAAAATAGTTGTTAACCCCAGATAAGTACAGACTGGTGATAGTATCGATACTTTCTTATGAGTATCTATCCTAAAACGGACATGTTTGGTATCGTAAATATCGATCCGCACATCACTATTATGAACGTCTCTACTTTTTTTTTTTAAGTATATTTTTTGGGCTTTGTATGCCTTTTATTATATAGGACAGTTCAGAGAGTGACAGGAAACGGGAGGCAAAGAGGGGGGAAAGACATGCAGGATAGGGCCGTCCGACGCGGGACTCGAACCGGGGCGCCTGCAGCGAGGACTATAGTCTCTACACATGGGGCTAAACACCGCCCCAAACTTCTCTACTTTTTGTTGAATGAATGAATGAATGAATACATGTGTTCAATGTCATTCAGCGAGAATCAGCAGTTCTTGAAGGAGGTGGTGCAGAGCGTGCTGGACGGTCAGGGGGTCGGCTGGCTCAACATGAAAAAAGTGCGCCGCCTGCTGGAGAACGAGCAGCTCCGCGTCTTCGTGCTGAGCAAACTGAACAGAGCCGTCCAGTCGGAGGAGGACGCCAGACAGGAGATCATACGTGATGTGGTGAGATGCACACGTGTGAAATGCACATTTACAAACTGGACTCGCTGCCACAGCCTGCACCACATTTATTTCAGAATCCACATCTGTTTAATTCAAGTGGTTTCCAACCTTTTTTGGCTTGTGACCACATTTTGACATCACAAATTTCTGGCGGCCGTCAATCAAGATGCGCTGGCTCATTTCATATGCTGCATTTCATTTGAACTTGATTTATATTCAAGTGAAAGTTGGTGTTGTGAATGATCATTTTAAAAACCGGGTTCCCAGGTGTCCTGGAAAATCTGGAAAACCTGGAAAATGGCTGACTTTTTTTTTGATACATGAGGTTGAAAAACTCTGGTTTAATTCTTGTTGCCCTGTCCCGTGTGCAGGAGGTGAGCAGGAAGGTGTACAAAGGCATGCTGGACATCTTGAAGTGCACAGTTTCCAGTCTGGAGCACTCGTACACCAACGCAGGCCTGGGAGGAATGGCCAGTGTCTTCAGCTTACTGGAAATAGCACGCACACATTATCAGACCAAAGGTAGGTGTGTTTAGCACAGGAATCAGCTTAATTGTGTGATTGACTTTTTTTTCTTTTATTGGATGTTGATCTTTATATTGCTTTTGCCTTTCTAAGACGACGGGCCTGTGCTACTTCCTCTTTGCACTGTGTTTCTATGAAGCTTTAAGCCGCATGTAAAACATTAACTGTAACCTGTTCTCCCTTTCTGTCTAACACTGTTAACCCTCTCCCACTTTGAACCTCCTCCTATTTTCTTTGCAAGTGTAATTCTGATGAACTCTGTCTCTGGCCCCTTAATTCTGGTGACTTGGTAGACCCAGAAAAGCGCAAACGAAGCCCCACAGACAGTGCTGGCAGCCCGGGGAGTAAAGAGAGTCCCTCCGGTCGCATGGAGGCCGCCAGACCTCAGGGCCTTCTGAATATCCCCCACCTGCAGCTGCCGCACCACGCAACGGGCAAAGGAGCCCGCCATTTTGATACCCGGAGTCTGAACGAGGAGAACTTTATTGCCTCGATTGGTGTGTACACCACTCCAGCCCCGGTTGCATGTGCACTGTGAGATACCCCCCCCCCCCCCTTCCTTACCTCCCCCACCTTGTTCCTTACAAGCTCATCAACCTTGAATCCAGTCCCCCACCCTCTCCTCCAACCGTCTCCAAGAAAGACCCCCCCCCCCTCCTCACTTGTCCCAGACAGATTCTTGCAGGTGTTAAAATATTCCACACACTTTGGCTGAAATGTTACTCCTCTGTTATTAAAACAGAAGACGAACCTGATTTATCAAAAATCTATTTCAAAATGAGGAAATCTAAATTCAGATTCTTGGTTCCGATACGTCATGGCCTTAAAAAGTGTCTGGAATATTTCCCTGTCTTTCAGCCTGGACTTGTGTGTTTGCCCCCCCCCCCCCCCCCCCCCCCCTTCCCTCCAACATCTGTGCCCCCCTGTTTGCCTCCTTTCTGGAGTTCTGTTGTCAGCCTCTTAGCACCTTGACTGCATGTCTTTGTTTTGGTCTTCCAAACCTAAATCTGCAGTAGTGGACGAGGGAAAACCAGAGGTATGCGCATTGGTAGTCAAATCGGTGCTTGTCCGTGCCTTTACTGCAGGTTTCTGCGAGGCGTGCCTCTACAAAACGTCAGCTCCTTTTTGCTCTCAGCATGGAGGGTGGAAGCATCACTCCCCAGTAAACAGTCCCAGTGAAGAGACAAATGACAAGTTACAATTGGCTGAGAAAGTGCTTCGTAATTTCTTTATCTGACAGAATTTTTTTCTGGGTCTGTATACGGGGGAGACTTTGAGTCAACCACCTTGAACACCTCTCCTACCCGCACCCCTTTTCTTCCTCTTAGAAGTTGCACCTTCAATTCTACAGAATGCTGTGACACTTTGCATCCCGGCTTCAGCAACTGCTCCATTTCACCTGCTGGCTAGTCGGCCTCTCAACCCCCATCCCATGCTCTTTTTCCGGATCAGCCACCTCTCTCTCTCTCTCCCTCTCACCTTTGCTCTGGAGAGCCAGACAAATGCAATCAGTGAAATCGGAGCCAAAGCTCATTCTGACGTCACTGTGTGGCTCTCCAGGACTTTGGGCCAGTAGCACCGGGTGTGTTGTAATGTTACCTTAGTAGCTGTTAACGCACAGTGGAGCCAATTTACCAACAACCCCCCCCCCCCTTGTCCAGATTGAAACAGCTACATGCAAACATTACAAAACACCTTCATTCAGTAATGACAAAATCTCAATGCTTATTTTGTTTTTGTTTTGATTTGAAATGCTCATCCACCATACATGCCTTTTCAACCAGCTCTCTGACTCTCTCTCTGTCTTTCTCTCCTTGCTTGCAATGCATCTTGGGTAGAATTGTGGAGCAAGCACCAGGATAAGCAAAAAGCTATGGAAAAACCACAGAGTAAGACACTTTTCACACACCAAAAAAAAAAAAGATTGGGGTGCTGTTGACCTTTTTCCACCCCCTTCTCTTCGCTTTTCAAAACTCACCAGTGTCTTAGTACATGAATAAGTAAAACTGAAAAACTGAAAGCTCCGAATAAGCATGTCTAAATGGATAACCAAGATGAAAAATCAAATGTATTTATGCTTATGTACTGCAACTGGCGTGTGGGTCAGGTGAATGAGAATATTATAGTCTGATGCTCTGAAGCGCTAGTTAACATGACACTGGATTTATCAAATACAGTGCTGTTTTACCCTTTAGCAGTATTAACAACTAGACTCGCATAATTTCCCACAGAAATTATGCTGTTGTCTTAATTCCACAGAAATATTTCATGTTGTGTTAAATCAACACTTGAGAGTCTGTATGTTTGTACATGACAGTTCTTTCAGCAGGCTTTACTGCAGTATGTGTCAGTGTTATACTGTAGTACAGCCAGTAATGACATAACAGTAATGAGCTTTGTTAGTCTTCCAGCTGGATGTAGAATGTGGTGTCAGCTGAGGCAGGTACATGACTTAGGGAATTAAATGTTATCGTCACTGGTTTAAGCTCAAGCAAAATGCAGTTATTTCCCAATGTTTTTTTTTCTTTTTTCTTTTTTTTCTTCCTTGCATCAGGATGAACAGAAATGAATACCTGCTGCCCTGTCCTGCTCTTTTTAACTGTATTTTTTCCAGTTTCAAGTGGCTTGTTGAAAATTGTGTATTTCCAGCCAATATTCTGCAGCTGTTGGCACATTTTAAGGTTTTTTTTTATAAAATGGTTTTGCAAAACATAAGTGTCATGATCAAAAAAAGAAAGAAGAAACAATACATTTTTTAAAAAGTGTCAGGACCATCTACTCTACTCGTCACCACATCTGCATCTATGCAGGTGATAAATAACACTTGAAACAGAAAATGTCTCCTGTACCGTCCATCAGTTTGTCTGCATGCCTAACTGCCTGTGTCTGTTGTTTTTTGGTGTAACCTGGGCCACATTTGCAGCACTGACTGAGAATTAAATGTCACGCTCCTGCAGTTTTTTCTTTTCTTTTTTCATTTGTAACTTTCTCCCAGTAGAACTGCACTCTCTGCCTGCCCCTGTCTCACTTCTCTGTGTGCTACTTAACTCGTTTAATCACCAGAGCTGGAAACAGAAAGCTGTGAAACAAATGTGTGAGATGTATTAGTCAGACTATGTACTTTCAGCTCCTGAAATTATTTTCACCAACGCGATATGAGGTAGTGTTATATACTCAGTGCTTTGCTGGGTGACTAGTGTAATGCAGTGTGGAACTAGAGGCTCTGGCTCTTTAGATGGAGGTAGTTGCTGTGCTGTGGTGGCTTTGAGTGAGGCGCCGCTGTAAGGTAAGAGGGTTAATGTGGCCTCGTTCAGGAGAACATGCTGAGAATCATGTGTGTGCCGCAGGGTCTGAAGGAGGGAAGCAGCAGCGCCCCCAAGTGGCCGATGCGGATGAGAAGAAGTCACAGATGAGCGCTGACAGCGGCCTCAGTGTCACATCTGGATCTCAGGTTGGTGAAGAGCTTGATGAGATTCACCAGTTGTTGTTTTCTTATGTTTTGCTAAACAAATTACTCATTAATTCTGCATTCAAATACTTTTTATTTCTCATTTTTCTTTTTTTTCTCGGGGGGTGGGTTCACAGAAGAGCGACACAGAGTCTGTAACGAGCTCAGAGCCCCCGATCCTGACTCGAAGCACCAGCCAGGACTCGGAGGCCAGCACAGTGGTAGGGCATGGCCAAGTCAGACACACTGCACTTCATTTCTATCTGTTGCACACACAAAGTATATCACAATTTTAACAACTGTAGATCCCTGGATTATTGTTTTGGTCTGAACTGTTTAATTTTCTACACTTAAAAGTCTGTGACAAAGCACATACATTATTATTATTATCTATTTTTAAACATATGTTTATTGACATTTTGATTAAGCTATACAGAGTGTACAACACAAACTTCAAATAGTCCACCCACCAAAGATACCATCCATCAGGGTCCACACGGGGGCTAGGACTAAATAAGCAAATGGAAAATAAGAAAAAGTAAGGATAGATAGAGCCATAAAATCAAACACACAGGGCGGCGTTTAGCTCACTGGGTAGAGCTGCCGCCCCATGTTGAGGCTCAGCCTCGGTGCAGGCGGCCCGGTTTGAGTCCCGTGTTGGACGGTCCTTTCCTGCATGTCATTCCCCCACTCTCTGGCTCCCCATTTCCTGTCTCTCTCTCGACTGCACTATCAATTAAAGGCAATAAAAGCCCAAAAAATATACTTAAAAAAAAAAAATCAAACACACAGTGCAACGCCATTAAAAAAAAAAGAAGATGCACAGACAGGAGAGCAACAACACAGGCGGTTACAGAGTCAGTGTAGAGCAATGAGATTCAAGGGTCAAGGGCACACTGTGAATTCTATGAAATTTGGGGACTTCATCACATTTTCTTGAAAGCGCAGATCTGCAAAGTCTGTTTAATACTTAAGTCAGCGTCTCTAAAGCCAGACACAATTCTTTGAGCCAATAATGATATATTTTTCCAATACCTGGCAATGAGATGCTTTGACACGCACAATATTATTGTGGAATTCTATCTTCTTTTTTTTTTGAAGACGAAGCGAAGTTTCGATGATCAAAATATGATAATCGGGACAGGCCTACTTGCATTTGACTTCTGTGAGCCATCAAGTGTAAACATCGTTATATCTCTTCAGCGCTGTCTCAGGCTGCTAGACAAACACTGCACATACTGTATGTATGCGATTCTGACAGGAGCTGTTGGCTATGAAAATGAAAAAACACCTTGACTGTTGTGTTTCAGATAAGCAACAGCTCCGGGGAGACTCTGGGAGCCGACAGTGACCTGAGCAGCACGGCAGGCGACGGCCTCGGCGGGAGAACTGCTGCACATTTAAATCAGTCCAGAGGGACGCTGTCTGACAGTGAGATTGAAACCAATCCAGCCACCAGCTCAGTGTTTGTGAGTAAAAGACGTGCTTTAAGTGACGTGTGCAATTAACACCGTTAGTTGAAAAGTGCATGTGATGATCCAAATGGGGATCTTGTATTGTTTTGCTGAATCTTGAGCAGTTTCACATATTAAATACTGATGCATTTGTTCTTATGTATTTAGTCATCGTATTGACTCATCGCTCATAAAAACAACACTTGTCCTGCTCCATCAGGGAAAGACCCACACTCTGAAACCAGGTGCAAAAGACCACGGACTGGCTATGGCGAAGGGTCCACCTCCACAGCCCATGGAGGACATCAGTATGAGGATTTACCTGTGTGAAGGCCTGCTGGGTATGTGCTGCCGTCTACTCTGGACTTTACTATCTTAAAAAAACTAACATTTAATACTCAGATGTCAAGAAACAGTTGCTTCCCCTGTTCTTAAGAACACCTATACAGTTTTAACCACTGCCTCTCTTCCTCTGCCTCTGCATATCGCTCGGTGTTGCTTTACTAACATTGTTTTTGTTGTTTGTCAAAGAACCAAGATACCAAGTAAAGACACCTCCATTAAAGTCAAGCCAGTGTTATGTTGTGTTTTGGTGACCTTTCACTCAGTACTTGTGATCGCTCTCGCTGCGGGTGAACACAGCGAGGTCTGATAATAATGGAGAGTTATTTTTAAAAGGAAAAAAGAAGAAGAAGTCACAAGTCAGACATGTGATACAGAAGTAGTGTAATTGTTTTATGATGAAATAGTGAAGTCAACATCTGTTAACAGTGAAAGGTTACATCCTGAATACTGTGGTGTGATGTCACTTTCCACATACATAAATAGAAACGGGAAGTTGTCTTCACTTCTGTTTGTCTGCTAAGAAAAATGAATATAAGAATCTGTAATTAAAGTGTGCATTTAATGATTATGAAAAACTCAATTTAATTTGAGATGTGTAAGAACATAAAAGGACTCATTGTAAGATTATTAAGCAGTCTGCACTAATCCTGTATTGTATGTAACTCAGTACAATTGAAAGTTAGAGGATTTAATTAGTGAGTAAATGATGATGTGGTTGTTTGTGCTGGTCTTTGTTCCTCTGCTGCTCTCAGCTATCTGCTCTTGTTGTTGCCATTAAACCCACTCACCTCTGGAGCTAACCCCTCCTGCTCTTGCTGCTTCTCTTCCCTCCTACTGCTTCTCCTGGGAAATTTTTCCAGGCCGCGATAAGAGCTCCGTTTGGGATCAACTAGAGGATGCTGCCATGGAAACCTTTTCTCTAAGTAGGGCTAATCTCTTGCCTTTGCCCTTTTCCCTGTGTGTGTGTATATTGTGTGTATCCATTGTCGGGCCCGACTCGCCGCATGTTTAATCTCTGATGTGATGTGATGTGGGTGTTTTCCTCTCCACTGGTGAGCTGCATGTCTGAGCGGATGTTAACATGACATAGAGGTGGGAGACGTTCCCTCACCGGCAGATCAAAGACGGCACAATGTGTGAAATTTCCATGCACTTTATTTTAACTTCTATTCACTTGCATTTGAATGAAAAGTCTTGACATTTCATGGGTCTGCATATTGAACGGATGTTGCCTTCAAGTGCCGTTCGAAATGTAATTATGACTCGAGCACACTCAGCTGAGCCACCAGCTGTTGAATAAGATTGGGGAAATGTCAAGATTTCCAATTAGTTGCTCATGATACTTGAATGAATGAGGAGAAACTGGCTCAGCTGATGTTCATATAAGTGAAATATTTCATCTTTATCTCAGCTTGAGAAATGTATTTGTTATTTCTTTGATCCCCATATTTGCATGCATTTTTGGTTTGCATGCAATATGAATTATTTTGCAGAGATTTGCTACTTAATATTCAAATCCAAACAACAGCCCACACAATAAAACTGTTGTATTTTATATCCTTACTCTGCCATGTAAATGCCTTTTTTTTTTTGCAAGAGATTGTCAGAGAGGGTGATCGACTTAGAAAACATTCATTTTCTATACCGAATGAATTAATGTTTTCAAAGTTGATCCCCCTCTCTGATGATCTCTTGCAAAAAAAAACAACCCAAAATGCATTTACATGGGTAGAGTAAGGATATAAAATAGAACAGTTCTGAAAACGTTTTTATTGCTATTTCTTGAAAAGTGTGCACATAAGAGAGTGTATGCTCAGAGCTGCGCATGGTTTGGTTTGTGTTAGAGTGGATCAGCTGTGTTGTGTTGACGTTACTGTCCAAGCTTCAGGAGCCACGTGTGAACTTGTCTGCCTGTGTTCAGGTAAGGAGCGCTCAACACTGTGGGACCAGGTGCAGTTCTGGGAGGACGCCTACTTGGATGCGGTGATGTTGGAGCGTGAGGGCATGGGCATGGACCAGGGACCACAGGAGATGATCGAAAGGTACAACATGGCTAACGTTTGTTGTGGAAATTTGTTTGTCAAGATCTGAAATAATGATGTTGAGATCGACTCTCTTTTAAGGGTTTTATGGTTTGCAAAGACGGTTCTCAGTCAAAGAGAGTGCAATGCAGTCTGCAAGGAATGGAACAACAGTCCATTAAAGGGATAGTTCACCCATAATTCAAATTTCACTTATTATCTACTCACCCTCATGTCGACTAAGAGCTGTGAGAATTTTCAGAGTCCTCTGTTCCTTCTCTGAGTTACGGGGGGTCTGCGCAGCAGTATTTGTCCATACAATGGTTGTGAATGGACACCAACTTTCTTTGGATGTTTTTTGGTGTGTCTTTTTGGACAAATACCTCCATACTGCTTGTCTGTAATGTCCCTCTTGTATTGAAGCCCTGACATGAGAAATTGTTCCACCAGTCAGCACTGACACAGGAAGAGCAGCGAACTGAGACACTGGGAGCTTCCAATACAAACCAGCTTATAATATAGACGTATTTAATTTTTTTCGGAACAATTTCTCATGTTGGGACTTCAATACAAGAGGGACATTACAGACGAGCAGTATGGAGGTATTTGGATGTTTTTTGGTGTGTCTTTTTGGACGAAAAAACCATTATATGGACAAATACTGCTGCGCGGACCCCCCCGTAACTCAGAGAAGGAACGGAGGACTCTGAAAATTCTCACAGCTTTTAGTCGACATGAGGGTGAGTAGACGGAGTGAAAATTTAATTTTGAGTGAACTATCCCTTTAAGCAGAGGACAGGGTTTTTGTAGAATCTGTCACACAAGTGAACTTTATCTTGCTGAAACAGATTACAATGTACACCAAGGTCAGCAACAGACGCCAAAATGAGAACATGCACAACAACATGCATCTCTATTGTATCAGAAAGTAGAACAGTAGAAATGAATAAACAGGTACACACTAAAAATTTCCATTACACATTTCATTCAGTCTGTCTTTATTCATTCATGCAGATGAATTTCTTTTGTCTTGTCCAACATCGCCTTTTCATACCTGATTCACATTATTAACACTTACTATCCTGTGTTGTGTTTGTGAACAGATACCTGTCACTAGGAGATCACGACCGAAAGCGTCTGGAGGATGATGAGGACAGACTTCTGGCCACCCTGCTGCATAATATGATTGCTTACATGCTGATGCTGAAAGTAGGAAGATGTTGCTTGTTATTTAAATCACCCACAGTCAAATCACTGACTCCATGCTTCACGTTCAACACTTTAACCCCCTTTTTCCCGGATGTTGTTGCTATAGGTGAACAAAAACGACATCAGGAAGAAGGTGAGGCGTCTGATGGGGAAGTCCCACATTGGCCTCACATACAGCCAAGAGATCAATGAGATACTGGACAAACTGGCCAACATGGTGAATATCTGCCCTTTATTTATTTAGTTTTCAACTGGTGACATTTAATTTTGTCTAAAATAATACCCTTAATAATTAATAATGACAATAATGCTTTATTATGGTGATAGTTCAACATTATGGCAAATTGGCCCATTGCCTTAATCCTATAGTTTAAGGAGTAGGTTCGTCGTAAAACAACTCTGTGTGGTAATGTTCTGTTATTATCTCATAGCGTGGTGAATGTGCAGGTCACAACTTGTCCATCAGAGCATTTTGGAGTTGTTGAATTGTGTATTTGATGAGTTTGATGAGGGAAACCAAGAAATCCCATTAGCCTCTGTAGCGTAGCTCTGAGCAGCTCAAGACTATTAGGGATTATGGCATTGGGCCAGTTTGCCAAAATGTTGAACTATCCCTTTTAAGTTGAGCATCTGAAGTCCAGATCAGTGTAAACATGCTATGAAAATGAAAAAGTGAATTTTGAATAAATATTTGCTGTCGTTAAATCAGTATGATGATCAGTAATCAATATTAAACCTTCTCAACGCTCCAACACTGAATGTGTCGTATTTTGTTTGTAGAATGGCCGCGAGCTGTCCATCAGGCCCAGCGGCAGCCGTCACATCAAGAAGCAAACGTTTGTGGTTCACGCCGGCACAGACACCACAGGAGACATCTTCTTCATGGAGGTAAGCAAAGTGTCGACAGCAAATTACAAATAATGATCACAGCTTGTGGAAGCGGTTTCCTCTGTGAAGTCAGTATTGAGTCATGTTGACGAATAATCCTCAGGACTATTTCATTCAAATTTGACAAAAAGATCAATTCAGTAGTCAGCACAAGCTTCCTCCATCTGTGGTGGAAAATTGCTGTGATTGGTATTCTCCGTGTAATAAGTGGTAAGGTAGTCTTTAAAGCGTTGGAGTTAACAGGATTGCTACAAGATTTTACTACATTAGTGGACACCTATGTGTACTGACTACAACAAACCTGGGGGCAGAGGAAGGCCACTAGGATGACCCATGTACAACCTTGTTTACTAACTGATCCAGGCTGTAAATTCCTATAGGTTAAAACAAAGTAAACATCTGTTGGATTGTTTCATTGAAGTAGGGATGACATTTTTTTTCCTGACCCGTTAACCGACGCTCGTTAACCACTCGTTAACCGATTATTAACCGTTAAGCGTTAAGACGCTGGCAGCGCACGGCCAAAAAAAAAAAAAAATCGCTCCAATTTTTTTTTTTTTTTTGCCGTTAAATGCACATGTGCGCTATGCCGACTGATCAGCTCCACACGTCACATCCACTCTGCTCTGTCTCAGCTGATTGTGCTCAGATCGTCCAATACCTGAACTGTTTTTATGCAAGTGCAGCCAAACACCAGGCTGAAGGAACAGCAGAGCTCCTCTGACAGCTCCTCTGTGGAGCTGCAGGAGAGCTGCAGGTGAACAGGCTGGAGAGCTGCAGCTGTCTTTTTTTTTTTTTTCCTTCAGCGCCGTAGTTACAGGTGATGCACATCTATGTCTGTGTAGCTACATTTATTGACCTTCCTTCACGGGGGCTGCTGCACATACTGTACTGTCAGTCCTCCTGTAACTTTTTGCTGCGAAATATGACTGACGGCACGTGGAAGTCGGCACGTGACGACACGCCCCCATGAGTTGACACAAAAGTAGCTAATAATAATTTAAAAGATAACCGATAGTATTAATCGGTCAAAGTTCTTGTTATTGGTTAAACATGTGCATCCCTAGTCAAAGAGATGGTGTCATGTTTTACCTGTGAGGACAAAAGAAACATTGAAATCAACAGTTGAGATTTTCTTCTTTTTTCTGCTACTTGAATACCACTCAGAAGAACATTAAAGAAATGAGTGGAATGAATTAGAGGATGAAAACATTTCTGTTAAGTGGGTGGGTGAGTATAATGTGATGGAGCCGCTGGTGTGGAAAAGTGGATTATAAATTGAAAAGTGATCCACTGCAGTGGGCTGCAGGTTACTGCTGCTGGGCCTTTTATTTGCTGTTGTTATTTTTACATGTACGTTTGTCATCATTACACCGTCAGATTGCACTGACTGATGATCGTTTCAGGTTTGTGACGACTGCATAGTCCTGCGCAGCAACATCGGCACCGTTTACGAGCGCTGGTGGTACGAGAAGCTCATCAACATGACCTACTGCCCCAAGACCAAGGTCCTGTGTCTGTGGAGACGCAACGGCCAAGAGACGCAGCTCAACAAGTTCTATACCAAAAAGGTCAGAAACGGCATCCTGTGTTTTTGTCCACTGTGAGAGAGCAGCGGTCAGTGATTAAACAGCCTCTTTGTGTTCCAGTGTCGTGAACTCTACTACTGTGTTAAAGACAGTATGGAAAGAGCTGCAGCAAGACAGCAGAGTATTAAACCAGGTATGGACATGGCAGTTGGCTGTGCTTATATACTTCATTTCTTTTCATTTTTTCACAACTTTTTCCCAATAAACATACCAAAGCAATACTTTCTTATTCCCTGGTTGGAAAGGAGCAGGGAGAAGATACATTTTATATTGCCTGCCCCTCACGCAATACATACTGTAATTATTCTGAAATAATCTGTCAGTCACTGAGCAACAGTCTTACAATAAAGTAAACAAAACAAACACAGGTTCAATCTGACATTTTTGCTTGAATAAAAAGGGTTTGTGAGTCATTCATTACTTTAATCACAAGTTCTGATTATTTCTTTTAGCATTTTCTTGAATTGGAATATATTAGTACAGGTCTCAAGGTCATTGTATTGTAGTTGGAGTCAAATTGTGGAATTCTCAGATCTGTTTTACTGCCTTTGTGTTTCCTGTCTTTCCTCCCATATGGCATTCTGTGCCCTGGACTTTTAACATTAAAGGGATAGTTCAACATTTTTGGCAAATTGGCCCATTGCCATAATCCCTATAGTTTCAGGAGTTCGTTACCTTTAATTGTCGGTGCAAGATATTTTTAGAACAGTGGAGCTGCTCAGAGCTACGCTACGGAGGCTAATGGGATTTCTTGGTTTCCCTCATCAAATACACAATCCAAATACTCCAAATTGTCTGGTGGACAAGTTGTGACCTGCACATTCACCACGCTATGAGATAGTAACAGAATGTTACGAGACAGAGTTGCTTTCGAGGTAAATTCATGCAAAACTGCTGATGCGCGTTGTGTTCAGGGACAGTTTTTCATCAAGCAGTCTCTGTATTTACCTCTAAAACAACTCTGTCTGGTAACGTTCTGTTATTATCTCATAGCGTGGTGAATGTGCAGGTCACAACTTGTCCACCAGAGTGTTTTGGAGTTGTTGGATTGTGTATTTGATGACCAAGAAATCCCATTAGCCTCCATAGCGTAGCTCTGAGCAGCTTGCGGCTCTGCTCCGCTGTTCTAAAAATAGCTTGCACCGACAATTAAAGGAAACAAATGACTATAGGGATTATGGCAATGGGCCAATTTGCCAAAATATTGAACTACCCCTTTAAGAGCCAGTCCCCTCTCTGGGTGATATTTTGCTTATGGTTAGGGTTATAAAGCACTTTAGTTTCAGGGTCACAGTCAAATGCATAAAAGTCAAAACGTACGAGGACGAGCTCAAACACTCCTTCGGCCACATCCCAGCAGCGTGTAATTCCTCCTTTTCCCTCCGTGCCGTCGGCCCGTTGAGATTCAAGCAAGGAATTAATTATCCATACGAGCTCTGAACTAGCATGTGGTATTCCTCCAGGGCCGGAGCTGGGCGGAGAGTTTCCCGTCCAGGACATGAAAACCGGCGAAGGTGGACTGCTGCAGGTCACGCTGGAAGGAATCAACCTTAAATTCATGCACAGCCAGGTAAGAGGCCAGCAGCACAGCAGAGACGCTGCTGCTCATCTCACACAAGGGCATGAAAATGAAAATCACTCGTGATGGTTCAGAGTTCATCCCGTCCTTCTGTCCACCTTTCTGCTCGTCTCTCCCCGTTTGCCTCTGTATCATTTCCTTTCATCTCGTGACATCTTCCTCTAATGTCGCTTAAACAAATGAAAAATCTAAAAACTCTAATGGCAGCGATGACTGACTCCAACATGTCTGATTGGCTTTCACTCATACACAGACGTCGTCCCCTAGAGGAAGAATTCCTGTTTGTGCTTTTGCTTTTTTTTTTTTTTTGTATTTGCTTCTTTCAGTTCCAGATGGTGTTTGTTTGTGTGTGTGTGCGCCTGTGTGTGCGTCTCTCTTTGTGTGCATGCGTTTCTCCAAATAATATTAACACATCCTTCCACACAAGTTTCTTTTTTGACATCTGTGGTGCTCAAACCTCATGTTCATTTACTGTGTGGGAGGAGATGAAGTGTTAATGTGTGTGTTGTGCATCAGTGGTTAAGACGGACGACCTTGAGCAAAGACTTTTCATTAATAATTGGCTATTAAATAGCAACTTTGACATTTAAGTTTGGACCCTTGAACATCGTCATGTGTTGTCTTCACGTCTGTGCAGGTAGTGATAGCCGGGGTTCCTATGGCCCCTCCCCTGGTTCATTAGGCCGTGAAGCTGTGATTGAACAATGTGCCGCAGTTGAATAGTCTGAGCAGTGACTCACTCAGCTAACACACTTCACACACGTCAGGAGTGACGTGTCACCGACGACTAATTGGTCCTGGTTTTGACATGATTGTCTCAGATCTTTCTCCCTCTCACCCAGTGCAGAGGAGCTGAATAGAATCTCATCTGTGGTGCTCACACTGTTTCATTTAAAGTAATAAAGAAAATTAATAAGTGATAAGTGTTAATAGTGATTACAGTGGAGTTTTTTCATTGGAGCTGCATTTACTGTATTTATATTTTCTTCTGCTACGGTACAGCTCGGTGATGTGGCCTATAAATAGTCCTGTGATGTAGGAATGGGCGATATTTTACCGTTTGAGATATACCATCAAAAAATTGACCCATGATAAGAATTTGTCATATCGCGGTAATAACGATGAATTCCGGTTGATGACATATAAAAAAAAACTAAAAAAACTTTATTGTATTCAGTGCAATCACGCACTCGCAGCCCAGCTCACGTGACAGGCACCTGCGTGCAGACCTGACCTTTTGGCTGACGTGAAGAACAATATATGTTCAATCTGTTCTCACATTTCAAATTTGTTTAATTTGAGTCATTACAGTTTTGCAGTACAGGTGAATTGGTATTTTTTTAATCGTCACTTTTATCGTTACTGGGATAAATGGCAGAAATCATCGTGATAAATGTTTTAGTCCATATCGCCCATCCCTACTGTGATGTTCTCAGGCTGCATCACAACAAATGATATGTATTGTATGTATTTGTTGTGGTAGTTAGAAATCTCCTGCACTTTTTTGTCCACTATACACTTGTCCACATACAGGGTTAGCAAAACTAAACACACCGTTCATGGTGTCTGCGCTGAGCTGGTGAAGACAGGTGAGGAAGGTCACATGGACGCAGGGCGGAGCCGCTCTGTGGAGATATTTATATAGATAAGATTGAGCTGAACGAGGAGAGCTTTATGAATACAGATCAGCCAGTGTATGTTTATGGTTTCTCTGCCTGCTGGTAAAAGATGAATGTGGTCCTGCAACAATAGTGGGCATTAAAGGGATAGTTCAGTTGTTTTTTTTTAAGTGGGGTTGTATGAGGTACAAATGGCCACTAAGTATAATATCTGCAGTAGAAAGGTCTGAGAGTATGAAAAGAGAGCTGTGATGTTTGACCCTTGGGGTATTTTGACCAAAGCGTGTCACAGATATGTCTTTAAGACACCTGGGAACTATTTTAATTCATGGAAAGGGAGCATAATATGTCAGTTGCTGCTAACCAGCCCATCATTAACTGTTTCACAGCTAATCCACTAACAGAGGCAGGCCTTCTTCTCTACTGCAGCCTCAGCCAGTTTGGCATAGCGACACATCTACCAGTGCAGCGACTCTGTGAGCAGAGTGAGAACTCGGGCTGACCCAAAGAATTCAAAGCTTCAAAGCTTCGTTTGTTGCCATGGTAATCGATCATGAAAGTCCGTGATCGATTTTTTTTCTTCTTTTTTTCCTTTTTCCCTTTTTGACACCGGTTCTCATCAGCAATTGTTACATTAAAATGAGTAGGCCACTTGGCATCCTGGAAACCTGCCTCAGGGTTCCCACGGATCCTGGAAAACCTGGAAAATGGTTGACCAATTATTCAGTCATGGAAAACACATGGAAATGTGAAAAAGGGTCAAATTTTTCAAAAGATGTGCCCAGTGAAAAAAGAGAGCTGTTTTAGATGTGGTTTAAAAACAAAAACATGTATTTGCATTGTTCAATGATACATTTGTGATTATCTGATTATGTAAGATATTATTTCATACATAAGTTAGAGCCATTAAACTGCACATCCTTAAATCAAACTTTTGGGGGAGAGAGAAATGAAATACATATAGAAACAAAGTGGTTGAATGTACAAAATAAAGTACAACTGTCAAACTATCACTTCTCCAAAGCATGAATAGGACGTAGCGATGTGTAAGGCCTAAGAGCATGTCTGTCAGACTCCAGCAGCTGAAAATGTCCTGGAAAAGTCCTGGGAAAATGATTACAAGAAAGGAGTGGGAACCCTGCTGCCTGATTTTGTTTGCCATAACTTTCATTATTTCCGCTACGATTGTGCCCCCCCTCGGGACAGCCCTAGTGAGAACCAGCTACAGGCCACAGCAGTGCCAGTGTACACACAGGATTTTCAGAATAAAATCACAGCAGTAAACAGGAGGCAGAGTCCTGAGAGGGAGACGATCCATAGAGTACAGTAATGCAGTATAATGTTATATAAATATAATGCTTGACTGCTGTGAGCATCACAGATGAAAGTTCATTCTCCTCCTTTGTAAAACCTGGATATCACACAATGTATTTCTATCATTTGGGTTAACTGACCCTTTAACTTGAATGTCACTACACTGAGTCACTGTTTTTATTGTTGTTATTATTACTGCCTGCTTTTCCTTTCTGCTTCTGCTTTTTCTACCTCAGCCTTTTTGGCTCTAGTTGCATTTCTGTGCTTCACGTTGCACGGGGTTGAGCGCCACACGTCCAAACGTTGTTTTTGTTTTTTTCTCACCACCATCGAGCTGAGACTCAGTGAGGAGCACGACTCTAGACTGAACACTTTCCACTAGCAGTTTAGCTACAGTTGTTAGACGATGGGCGGCTGCACATTAGGCTCGTGGAGAGTTGTGGTTTGGGACTCAGATCAGTTTGACCGAAACTTCAGCAGGAGCTTTATGTGTTTTTGTTGTTTTGTTGTTTTTTTTCATTTTGTTTATGACTAAGCGAGGATTTGTAGTGAGCGAGCAGCGGGTGAGGCTCTGAGCAGCTGTGCATTGAGAGAGGTGTCGGAGGTGATATCCTACACTGTAGCAGGATTTACTTTCCATCAGCGACTCTGCCCTCGTATATCTGTTCTGCTGTGTGAGCAAGTGGTGTTGGTGCCAGCCCTTGTTGCTGGAGGAGGAGGCATGGAGGGCTCTGGGGGACTGAGATGTTTAAGTCCAGGAAAACAAAGGTGAATCCAGCTCTCAACATCCTAGTCAAACCTCTAGTCCTCTTTTTTTTTCTTTTCTTTTCTTCTTCTTCTCCTATTTCCTAGCTTATGGGGGCTGATTGGTCTCATGACGGTTTCTTTTTCCACATTGGCTCTGGTAACCTCTTTTAGATTCTTGACCTGACTCTGTACGAGGCTCCTGTTAGATAGCGCCCTCTTGGAGTGTCGTCGAGTGTTTGTGCTCTTCTGTCCGATAATAATCCAAACCATTTCTCTCCCATGCTCTCTCCCCCTGCAAGGAGCGGAAGGTACACAACCTCTGCTGTGTTTGCTTATTAGCAGTTACATCTTCTTGGGTTTCCTTTGTGTTTTTTCTCTATCTTTTTCTTTTGACTGTCGTAGCTGTTTGGCAAATCTAAGTTTGTGTCCTTGTCTACATTTTTATATGGAAATTCCATGTATGCATCATATGGGCCATACTGCATCTCTGAGCATAAAAAGAAATGTGTTTTTCTTTTCTCTTTTTTTTTAAACTTAACCTTTTGCTGTTTACATCCTAAGACAAGTAAAAACGTTTCAGTTCTGAAACACTTCATTTATGAAACAAGTCATGCTGAATTAGTTTTGAGCTTTGAGCAGACTAAATGCATTTCTCCTCATTTAACCGTCGCCCATGTATGCGTTTGATCATGGAAACTTCTCATAGTGTGCTTTTCTTTTCTTTCATTAGCTGTTATAAAAGCTTGCATCCATGTGTAGTTGTTTTATTTTTACCTTTCACACTGAATAAAACAAGTTAAACATGGTTAATTTCTAAATATAAAGTGCTTACTTTTCATCCAGTGTTGTTGAGTTAATAATGTTCTGTCTTGTTTTGTTTGTTTTTTGTTTGTTTTTAGGTTTTCATAGAGCTGAGTCACATTAAAAAGTGCAATACAGTGAAGGGAGTCTTTGTCCTGGAGGAATTTGGTAATTACACCATCTATTGATTCTAGGCCTGTACTCGGCACGGCAGTAACTCAGCTTCATGGCAAACGTATTGACCAGAATAAGCGTTCACTAAATTGGATGCTCGTTCTCCTCGAGAAGTGCTGAGACACTGACGTCTGCAGGTGCTTAAGTGAGAGAGGAAGGTTTTCCTCCAGTCACGAGGTCGTGTTGAGGTTCAGGACAGGAGACGTTTAATTCAGCAGGTGGAGAGGAAACTAGAAGTCAGAAGTGTGAGGGAGGAGCCAGGCTGCGTTATCCATATTCAATTATTTGTAATAAATAAGAATGAAATGAAAAATCATGGCAGTAAATATGAGAAATTCCCCCTCAAATTTTAAGAAAATTTAAGTTGAGATATTTATCATACAGATGTTTGTTCATTTTTCATATTTTCATCTCATCCAAACCTGATTCTGATTCTTATTCATCATGTCCCTTAACTGAAGAACCACCAACACTCACACACTGCAGCTCATGTTCAGTCAGTTCCACACACACTGTCCTGGACTCACCACAGCAAACACATGTACAGTATTAATCCACTGCTGAAAGTAGTCCCCAACACATGCACCAACTGCTGTTTCAATAATAGATTAAAACCTGCAGTGGCTTCATTAATCTTTATAAAATATTCAAGTCCATATTTACATATAGAACTGACCTAACTGCTGGTTTTCAGACTTTTCCTGGGACTTGTTATTGGTAATAAAGCACAGCCTGAAGTTTTAAGAACATTGGCTAATAAATCTTTCTATTGATGTTTTCCTGAAGGAGAAGTAAAATATTAAGCCTGACATTATTAGCAAACTCACTGTTGCTTGACTGGTAAATTAATAAATGAAGAATTACTCATTTGAAGCAAACTCTGTAACAATTTGACACATTGATTGGACCTGAGTGACGGATAAAAAAAAACACAACAATTTTAGCTCCTAAACTCTTGATTTATTTACATTAACAACGGGGGGAAAGAAAACCAGTTCTTACTTCACTGTCAGCAACAAACAGTTTGACACAAAACAGGAATATTCATGTTGCTAAAAACTGAAGGCAAACAGAATCTTTATTGGACAGTTTGACAAAGCAAGACTTGATCGTCAGATGAGTCAGAGCAGCATGAGGGAGAGGGAAGAAGAGTTTATATACAGTATAATACAATAGTATATATAATAGTGGCTGTAGTGAGCAGACGTCTGATTAGTGAGTGCAGTCAGTCACGACACGATGACCAACAGTCAGTGAGTCAGAGCAGAGTGTGATGAGCAGAGGCTGAAGCCAGGCTGGGTTACTGTCGTGTCTCTGTGCTGCTTTTGTAATGTTGCCCTCATCTTTGCCACTATGAAAACCTTCATTCTCCAGCAGGTAAAGTGTTGTCACCTTTCTCCTTTTCTTATTCAAACTAATTCTGTGCACAATGTTTCCTCACTCGGTTCGTTACACTGATTAATTTTTCAGTTGTTCCTCTGCTTCCTTCATCACTCGCTTAATTTTTTTTTAAACATTTTTTTTTAAATTTCGGAGATCACCCCAGACTCCATCTCTCATGTGCTCACCCCTCTCCGACAGCCTCCCTCTGTATCTCCGTGGAGATCTGTTGGTGGGCTTGTTGTTTTGGGGGGAGAGAGGGGGGAAGAGGGGTTGAGCAGAGGGACCTCACATTTCCCAGCCCCAGCCCCCCCACTCCGCCACCCCGCCCCTTCATCTGTCCAGATCTCAGCCTCCTCTCATCTCTGCTATGGGTTCACAGTTACTAATGAAAAGTCAATCTGTCCTTTGGACAGTGACATGGTCTTGGGTCAAAGGGTTTTGACCTCTCGTTAGCTGCTTCTCTGTGATGTCTCTGAACTTTCAGCTCTCTGGGGTGGAACAGGTTGGGGGGCGGGGGTGGGGGGCAGGTTCTTCCTTGTGTTTCTTCTCCTTTCTTTTCATATTTGAAAATTTCTAACTGACAGTCTCATTTGTCCATTTTGTGGGCCATGAACGTCTCAGCAACAGTCCCAACCTCCCCTTTAATTTGACTTTGATTTGTTATATAAAAAGTTAAATTACAGTACATAAGTCCCTCACATGGGCCTTTTAATGAATTAGAATACATACACCATGTTTCAACATTAAGTATTAACCCTCCTAAAGGAGCCACTTGTCCTCTCTGTCCAGTGACTGTTGTGGTGGACTCTCCTGGCCCTCGTCTCATTGTACACCTTGTTGACAGTTCACCCCTGTAATCCCCCCCTCAAAGCTCTCAAACATGAACTCACTGAGGTTTCTGCTGCCTTTGAATTCTTTGTTTTGTCTCTTGCACCGGCATAGTTCCTGAAACTAAAGAAGTGGTGATCCACAAGTACAAGACCCCCATGGTAAGTCCTCGCTCCGTCTGTCACACTCTGTGCTTGTTAGCAGCAGTGCATGTGGAGCGCTAGTCGCCAGGTGACGCACCACCTCGTTTTAAAACAATGACACGCGGTAACTCACACAAAGCTCCGTCTGACACCTGGGTGTGAACAGAAACACAGCAGCGTCACATGAACTTCGTCTTATCCAATAAAACACATGCTGACAAAGTTTTCTTTTCAGCACATAGTTTACAGATAAAAGGTGATAAATAGTGTGTCTTGTAAAAGTATTCATACCCCTTGAACTTAACCACATTTTTTTCTTTTTCTTTTTTAAGTAAATTTTTTTGGTGTTTTGCCTTTATTTGACAGCACAGTGAGATAGACAGGAAAGGGGGAGGCAGAAAGAGGGGGAATGACATGCAGGAAATGTCTGCCCGGCACGGGACTCAAACCAGGGACGCCTGCATTGAGGACTGTAGCCTCTACATGGGGCGGCAGCCTTAACCACTGCGCCACGCACCGCCCCGCATTTTTTCACATCACAACCACAAACTTAAATGTATTTTATTCAAGGGATAGTTCAACATTTTGGCAAATTGGCATAATCCCTATAGTCATAGCAGTGGGTCCGTTAACTTTAATTGTCGGTGCAAGCTGTTTTTTAGAACGGAGGAGCAGAGCCGTGAGCTGCTCAGAGCTACACTACGGAGGCTAATGGGATTTCTTGGTGTCCCTCATCAAACTCATCAAATACACAATCCAACAACTCCAAAACAATCTTGTGTATTGTGCTCACGGCTCTGCTCCGCCGTTCTAAAAACAGCTTGCGCCGACAATTAAAAGTAACAAACCTACTGTTAAGACTATAGGGATTATGGCAATGGGCCAATTTGCCAAAACTATCTCTTCAAGATTTTATGTGATGGACCAACACAAACTAACACATAATTTTGAAGTTGAAGGAAAATGATACTGCATGTGGTGTTCAAGCGTTTCTAAATCTGAAATCTGAGTCAATACTTTGTTGAACCACCAGTTACAGCTGCAAGTCTTTTGGGGTTTGTCTCTAGCAGCTTTGCAGTTTTTGCCCATTCTTCTTTGCTAAACAAATCAAATCAGTTTATTTATAAAGCACATTTAAAAACAACCAAAGTTGACCGAAGTGCTATACAGTTCAGTGAACACAAAATTGCCATAGCCATGGCTGGGACAGCCAGAAGAATTTAGAAAAAAGAAAAAGACACACACTTGAGACCATCAGGGACATTTAAAGGCTTGGGAAAACATAAAGGCTTTTAGGCTTGCCTTAAAGGCAGCTGCAGAGGAGGAACATCTGATTGAAATGGGTAGACTGTTCCATAGCCTTGGGGCTGCAACGGCAAAGGCATGATCGCCTTTTCCTCGTAGCCTAGACCGGGGAAGAGTCAGGAGCAGTTGATTCGAGGATCTAAGAGTCCTTGGGTTGGAAAGGGGGGAGAGTAGGTCACAAATGTATTGGGTGGACAGAAAACAGCTCCAGTTCAGTCAGCTTGGATGGAGAGAGTCTGTGAACAGCAGTTTTCAAGTCTTGCCACAGATTCTCAATAGGATTTAGGTCCTGGGATATGCTTTGATGTAAACCAGTCCATTGTAGCTCTGGCTGTGTGTATAGGCTCGTTGTCCTGCTGGAAGGTGAACCTCCGTCCCAGTCCTGTATTTGACTCCATCCATCTTTCCATCAACCCTGTTCCTGCTGAAGAAAAGCCTCCCCACAGCCTGATGCTGCCACCATCATGCGTCGCTGTGGGGATGGTGCATTCAGGTTGATGTGCAGTGAATTCTGGTCTTTGTATCATGTATATCATTTTCCTTCCACTTCACAATTATGTGCTACTTTCTGTTGGTCCATCACTTCAGTTTGTGGTTGTAATGTGAAAAAACATGGAACAATTCAAGGGGTATGAATACTTTTGCAAGGCATTGTACATAATACTCAAGATTTAAGGAGTCAATGCAGAATAGCAATAGTATTGTACTGTAGTAATATCGTATGTTGGGGCCTCTGAGTCCTAGACAGTCATTTTATCACAACATACATGTTCAGCTCACCTGCTATCACTTCATCAGCTGGTAACTTTTATTCACTCTGTTTTACTGTAATTAGAAAATGACATCATCAGTCTGTCTCTCAGTTTATTTGACATGTCAACGTTGTTCCATCTAATAAAAGTGTGCAAGACTTAGAGTCACGGCTGATTGATGATGAGGCCTGTAGGAAATGACACCCAGCATACAGCTCTGTAGATTAGACATGAGAAGTGATGATTGGAGCAGACACAGACAGGCTGAGTGATGCTAATGACTGAGAATAAGAATGAACCAACCAGGAGATCCTGTGGAAATACAGTCATGGAAAAAATTAAGAGACCACTCCCAAAATGAACAGTGTCTCTAGTTTTACTATTTATAGGTATGTGTTTGAGTCCGATTAAATTAAAATTTCTTAGTTTTATTCTATCAACTACCAACAACATTTCTCCCAAAATTGAAAAAAAAAATATTGTCATTTAGAGCTTTTACTGGCTAATGATTAAACTAGTCTAAACAACAGAAATATCAAGTCTTTTCAGACCTTGAAGAATAATAATAATGCTAAAAAAACATGTTCATATTTATTCCTAAAGAACACAGCAAGAATATTTTAACCCAGGAAGAGTTTATAAATCAGTTTTTGTGGGAGAATGTCAATGTTTAATCCCAGCAGTGGTTTTTATAATCTTCCTATAAAACCAGATGTGGTTCAGGTGATGACCTCATCAGTGTCTCATTAAGTCGAAGGAGTTGTGTTTGTGTTGGTATTTAAAAAACAAAAGAAAAAAATGACTGTAATACATGTAGATATGCTTTTAAGAAACACTTGTGAAAGTGGTCTCTTAATTTTTTCCATGACTGTAAGTGGAGTTCAGCTGCAGGGCGATGAGGCGTTCACTGCACTGATAGATCAGTCGGCTTTTTCTAAGTTGAGTTTAGGAAACTTGAGGATTTTGTCACTGGGAGGAACTCTGCACGAGACCGAGCCGTGCCCGGTGGAAGTTTCTTGTAAACAACAGTTATTTACATTCAGTGTGACTCACAGAAACACTTTACTTTATTTGTTTATTTAGGTGGGACAGTGCACATTAATAAACATATAAAAACATGTAAATGTGCCGTATTATAGCAACAGTGCTAATTTCCATCCCGAGTCTCATAACATAAAAAGAGTACAGTGACAATAGACATAGTAATATAAACAACACAATAATGCAGACAAGATGATAACAAGACAACTGTAACAAAATAAAACATTGACATTTTGACAACACACACTGTGTGTCTGATCTCTGACAAATGAGTTTCCTTCATTAAACAAGTGCAGAGCCAGGTTTCGAGGAATTTAAGTCGCCCCAGTTGTTTACATCCATGTTTACCCGACAGCTGGGCTTGTTGACTTCAGATCTTCACTGTCACTCTGCTGGGACGTTACCGGCGCGACGGCAGAGTGTCAGTGGTCAGAAATCCCATAGTCGCATCACGACCATGCTGTGTCGGCCCGGAGACGACACTGTGTCCTTTGTTGTGTGTGTGTGTGTGTGTGTTATAGAGAGCTGAAGCGGAAGCAGGAAGTAACGGTTGCCGTGGGACCTCAACTCGGAAAAAGTCTCCATATAAGTGAACGGGAGTCAAAGTTTTATTTCGTGATCCGATTGAATTGTGCCATGAGAAAGAAATCTGACCTCTAGCTGTTTAAAACATCATGTTTCATGAAGAGAAATCAGCAGTTTGTTGTAAAACTATTGTAAAATAAAATTCAGATGAATCCGTAACCAGAAAGACTACAGGTGGCGTAGGTGACGTCACACACCACATGGCGCCCTTTCCTGTGTCAGTTGGTGACGTATTTTTTGTGGGACACCAGATCTGTAGTACGTAGAGCGTCATCACACAAAATACATTTTTCTGTTGCCGTTTTACGATAAACTGCTGATTTCTCTTCATGAAAGGTGATGTTTTAAAGGTAGAAGTCAGATTTTTTTTCTCATGGCTCAATAGGATCACGAAATAAAACTTTGACTCCCGTTCACTCACATGGAGACTTTTTCCGAGTTGAGGCCCCATGGTGACCGTTACTTCCTGCTTCCGCTTAGGCTCTCTATTTTGAGCCGGGTGCAGATGTGAGCTCACACCTGGAACGGCCCCCTCCCCCGCTCACAGTCTGCTCTCCTCTCTGCAGGCACATCAGATCTGTTACTCGGTCCTCTGCCTTTTCTCCTACGTGGCGGCAGTGAAGGGGAAGGAGGCGGAAGGAAAACCCAAGATCCTGTCACCAAGGCCCCTTCCTAGCTAGTCTACGCTCCGCACCCTCTTCTCTCCCCCCCCTCCTCCCCTTCCACTCCTCTCCCCGCCCTGTCCTTGCTGTACCTCTCTACTTGAAACGGCATTTAGGCTCTAACACCACAGACTTCTGACAATCCCTAACTTTACTCTAAGCACACGATTCTCTAACCCCCTCCTCCTCCTGTACATAAAAGCCTAAGCCCCCCCCCTTAGATCTTATTGTGTAGACGTGTTTGGTCTGTGATGTCGTGTAAATACTCTCAGCCCCCTCATCGCTGTCGTCCTGATGACGATGATCATGCCAACTTAGCTAAATGTTTGCCTGCTCCTTAACTCGGGAGAATCAACTCCCCCGTAAGCCGTCCTCCTCTGCGTCAAAGTCTATTACTCCCCCCCAACTGTTTGTACAGACAGGAGAAGTGAGGGACAGCCCCGAGGCACACAGTGCATGCAGGTCCCGTGCACAGCCTTGACTTTCACTGCAGTACAATAGCCCCCCGCTCCCCCCGCTCCCCTCTCGTCTCCATACCACTGTTGTGTGTGTGTGTGAGTTACTCTGTGATTATGTGGTTACTGTAAAAGTCCAGTCCGTCCAGTTTGAATCTGGTGAGAAAAAAAAAAACAAGAGACCCTCTCGTAGTGCAGGACGTCCCACCCTGAAAACGCTACCGTACACTGCACCAGAGCACCGCATGTAAACGCTTGTTAACGGTGTTTGAACCCTGAAATACTGTGAGTGTTCAGACGTGTTCTCTTGCCCTAGCCCGGCCCCACAGGCTCAATTACTGTTCTAGTTCTGCTGTAACATTTCTTGTCCGTGGTCTGTTGTTATCAATTGCATGTTATTACAAGGATGAAAAAATAAATATTATATATATTTCTATATATAGTATTTATTTAATATATACATATATTGACTGTACATTTCTCTGAAAAGTGTTACATATTGTTCATTTGCTAGATGTGCAATACTTAATAAGTAGTTAGCCATTGCCAGAGCCAGGTTTTTCTTGAGTTCACTGGCTTTCACAGAGTGACGAATGTAAGAAAGAACTTTTTTTTTTTAATATAAGTATATATTGATTGATGTGAATATGAGGACTCAGTGTGACATGACTGTTTATAGTTTGTCTTTCTCTGGTAAATCAACTACAAATCACACAAGGGCTGGAGAGAAGCATCTGCTGCTCTATGGATGTAAACCTCTTTTGGAGCGCTCAGGCCACACCCCCCAATCAGTGATGTCATAGCAGGTGATTTTTAAGCAACAGCAGGCTGTGGTCGATTGGTCATTACTGATGTTGTCCAGTTTTTAAATCAGGTCAGTGGCTCATAGTGATGTTGTTGATGGAGGTTTGTGATGCAGCCAAATGCAGCTGGTTTCACCGCTTTCATGCCGTATTGTTTTCACCATAGCAGGAAAACTTCAAACAAAAACCAGTGGTCAAATGTCTCCAAGGCTTTCATTGTTGGTTGTAATCAAAACAAACTCACTGAGATGACATTGTGTAGTAGTTGTTGTGCGTGGTTTCAGTTGTTATTCAAATGAAAGCAGAATCCAGAGGCTCCAGGCTCTTCTCTCAGCACAGACCACCTGTACAAGGTGGAACTCCAGCCATAAGAGAGTGACTCCACAACCGGATGTTCTGTTCATTATTTATTCATCGTTTAGACATAGAATGGTTTTAAATGCCCCGCGTTATTTCTCATTTAATTGTAACTTGTTCCAGACCGAAGCTGAGAACTCAGTCGATGCACTGACATAATAAAACAAACAGCTTACTCTGGTGTGACCAAGTGCTGTGGCAGCCAAAGACAAATACCTGCTTTAACATCACTGAATGAGGTTCAACAAAAGTTAAAAAAAGAAAAAAAAAAGAAAAGTTAAAACAACCTCTTAGCGACAGTTTTCCACCCTGTGATTGATTATTGATTTACCATTCAGACGTGTTTAAGCCTACTGCTGTGGTCCTCTGCTCCCCGAGGAGAACACCAAGTCTTAATGTTGTCTGTGTTCCCTGAAGTGTTGAAGCTGGTGCCACCACTGGCTCCATTCACCTTCACAGCAGGAGTGGACGCGTTTGTGTGTGTGTGTGTGTGTGTGTGTGTGCATTCATGTGGTGAACAGTTTCTTCAGATCAGCAATATCGGTACAGTTCTATCACTGGAAGATGTTTAATTTAGATTTTGACACGCTTGTAATGTTTAGTAAGTTAGAATCTGCTGGTCCATTCATGAGTAACAGGCTTCTCCAGCTTTGGGAACAGGACGTGGCTTTTTCTGCTTAAGTTCAAAGGACTTTTGTTTTAAACTGGATTATTACAACTCATCTCTTGTCATTTTACTGGCGAGCTGCTGTAACAGAAGGAAAAAAAAGAAATGAGATGCCAGGTGTAAGTATTCCAGTCTTTGAAAAGGTATTTATAGAATATGTACAGCTTTGGCAATATAATAAAGTTGTCCCAAATGAAGCTCTGTGTACTTCATTGTCTGCATGAAGGGAAAAAATCAATATGCACAAACAAGTGGAGGCTTTAAATGTTTATTTTAGCACATGGTTCAACAGTAGAGATAAACATACCAGCTTTAAAATACATGGTTGTAAAATAGTCTGAAAGGTTTAAGACTGAATAAAGACACATTATCAAATGTTCAAAAATACAAAGTTGACGAGAGTGAAGGTGCAAGGATCAGACCTCAGCTGATCATTGTTGCCATGGAGAGAGTACATCCATGTTGTCTTTTTTTTTTTTGCAGGGTTTCATGAGTAAATGTAAATATTATGTACATAAAAATGCATTAAATGTGTCACAAAGTGGTAGGGTTTGTTTTTACCCAAACAGGTTTTCTGGGCTCTTTGGCTACAGGAGATCAGATAAATGCAGATTCTTCTGACAGTAACAACGGTGAGCACAGAGCGCTCAGTAATCTCTAGCAGCTTTAAAAACTCATCAACCAGAAACTGGCACTGTGAACAAACATAATTGAAACAGTTTGTTGGTATTTTAAAGATCGGATTACGTACATCTGAGTATTTATGATACTCCTGCACACAGCCCAGTGGAGTGGAGGTCACAGAAGTGTAATGTGTGCTGCTCAAAACACTGGGAAATGGCACAACAGCATTTTATCTTTGTTTAAATAGTCACTCTGCATAATCCACAGTTATACACACACACACACTCGTCTGTCCACACCACCCACCTCCAGGCTCCAGCAGGAGTTTCAAGTAGCTCAAATCTGAAAACCACATCATCAGCTTTTACTGGCCAAGTTTAAGGGCTGGTTTTAACGTAATGCTGTGTTTTGTTCATTTTCTAAATCACCTCATTTTTCATTTTGTCTAAAACATTAAAAAAATACAATTACAAATATATGGTTTCAAAACCTCAGCAGATAAAACCAAATGTTCCTGTTTGACAGTCTTGGTAATTTGGTTGAACAGTTACACGTACTACATATGACCACCTGTGGTGCAGCTGCTGCACCGTGGCTTAAGGCAATTTTCAATTCAGACTGCAGCTCTACAGAGTGAAGGGGAAGTCAGAGACTACGTCCCTGACGCAGGCACAGGAGGAAGCAGAGGTAGGAAGAAGCATCAGGCAGTAAAGAGGGTGAAACCTACTGTAAATGAATTAAAAGTTTATAACACAACCAACATGGAGGCTGAGTCTGAAATCACTGCCTCCTTCTCTGCTCACTTCTATAAAGTGAGTGATATGCAGCTGGTAAATACATAGTTTTTTCCATATAATGAGCAAGACACTGAAATCGGACAAGATGGCGGACAGTAAACATGAATCTGTAAATAGGAGTGATTTCAGAAACAGCCAGGATGTCTTCAACCAAATCTTTGTCCAGAGAAGCAGGAATGATTAGTTAGATGTTTAAGTTTTATAAACTCAACATGATGATCATAATGTGGAGAAGCCAGGAAACGTATACAAAATTTAAGTTTATAAAAACATGTGTGGTGTGTGGGTCACTTTGACTATTTGAAACTGAACCTTTGCATTGCAGCGTTGCTAGTTGAACTCGGAGGAGAAGCCTCCTGTCACAGATTTAGCTCTTGACCTGGTGTCAGATAATTTAGTTTCTTTGCACGTTGCCCTGCACGTTGCCCTTCATCATTACCGTTTCTTTATAACCAACATAAAATCTTTACCTTAAAATCTTTTGTGTTTTGTCACTGCTGCATCTGCAGAAAATTTCTTCCTGTTTCCACCTCACTCTCTCCCTCCCGTCCTGAGGAGGCTACTGGACTGGATTCATGATTCTCCCTTTTCATTTCTAACTGAACCGTTCCAGTGTTGCCGGTGCAGCCTGTCCGGTCGGTGTCTCCCCCTTTCTCTCGCATGACGCCAGTTGTCAAAGGTCACCAGGTCACCTGGACAACAACAAGAGACAAAGACCAGAGATGGTGTGAGGGACTTTTCATTTCATCCTAGGTTTGTCTTAAACTGCCAGTGTGAAACTTATTTGGCTTTTTATAATTGTAGCAAAAATCAAATATTGCAGGTTCTGATGGTGTATTTCACTGAAGTGGAATCACACTCCGTCTGCCAAGCTGGATAGAATGAGTTGTTACCAGACGGGAAGTCGGTTACAAAAATATAGTAAACCAACCGGATGTCATTTTTCAAAAGAGAAAAACAGTAATTAACGGATGATTAAAGCTGTTGCCTGTCCATCTATAAATATTGTCATGCCTGTATTGTTTTGCACATGAGGCGGAACATTTTTGATACAGAGCTTGTTTATCCTGTTACAGACCTGTTGTTTGTCTGACATCTAGACCGATTTCACGTGAATGCAACATCAAGAATACTGTTCCGATATGCAACCAGCAGGCAAACAGCTGTTTCTGCAGCCAGTCCATACTATACCTTTAACACATTTGTTCATTTTAATTTTTATATTTTATATTCTAAATATTTAAGAAAAACACAAAAACACACAAGCAAACATTTAAAGCAAATTATATTAAAAAATATGGACTTGCATTTTTTACCAGACAGAGTTGTTTCCTCTGTATGAACAGAATGAATGTTTATGAGAACCCTCCCAATGCATTTGTTATATGTTCTATTCTATTTATTTTTATTACTTTTATATCAGGAGATGGTTTTACAGTTTTTGCAGTCAATTGATGTGTTTGCTCAAAATAAATGAAAAAAAAGATAGTCTTGTACATGTGTGAGCTTTTGTTAATTTTTTTCCGCTGCAACAGCAATTAAAGGTAATGAACCGTGACCCTAAAACTATAGGGATTATGGCAATAGTGTCAATTTGCCAAAACGTTTAACTATCCCTTTGGGTCAGTTTTTGACTATTTTAAACTTAACCTTTGCATTGCAGCGTTGCTAGTTGAACTCGGAGGAGAAGCCTCCTGTCACAGACTTAGCTCTTGACCTGGTGTCAGATAATTTAGTTTCTTTGCACGTTGCCCTTCATCATCCCGCCGTTTCTTTATAAGCAACATTTAATTTACTTTAGCTTTTGTGTTTTGTTTCGTTTCTCTGCAAAAATTTGGTTCCGTTTCTGGCGCTCACTCATTGCCTGTGTGTCACTGTGACCTTGATGATGACAAAGATGTTGTCGGGATCACTGTAACCTCACTCCCAGTCAAGGTAGGCGATCCAATCCTCCTGTCCTGTTAAATTGGCTGAGGCTCCTCCGTCCGTGCAGCAGACGCCAGTTGTCAAAGGTCACCAGGTCACCTGGACAACAACAAGAGACAAAGACCAGAGATGGTGTGAGGGACTTTTCATTTCATCCTAGGTTTGTCTTAAAGCCCCAGTGTGTAACTTATTTGGCTTTTTATAATTGTAGCAAAAATCAAATATTGCTTTCATAAATACGTATTTCACTGAAGTGGAATCATGGTTAGAAATGAAAGTTTCGTACCTTAGAATGAGTTGTTAAATGAAACAAATTATCATACAAGTAAACCAACCGGATTCATTTTACTCAAAAGATTTAGAAAGACAGTCCCCATGAAGGTCAGGTAAACAATACACATCACCATGACAACATATTGTCACGGTGGTTTGGTGTGATCTGTGTCTTGGCTTTGGTTCTTATTTTTTACATAGAGGCTTGTTTATCCTGTTACAAACGTCTGTTGTTTGTCTGACATCTGTTGATTTCACTGAATGCAACATAAATGGTGACGTGTTTCCGATGACTGCAACTCTGTGATCTTAATGGAGCAAAGAGACATTCTATACCTTTAACATGGACGTTCTCTCATCAAACTCATTGTCAAGGAAGATAAATCCAACAACTCCACAACACTGTGGTGGACAAGTTGTGACCTGCACATTCACCACTCTATGAGATAATAACATAACGTTACCAGACAGAGTTGTTTCCAAGGTAAATGCAGAGATTGTTTGCTGAAAACCCGCCCCCGACAGTAACGTGCACCAGCGAATTTGCATGAATGTACACAACTTGTCCACAAGAGTGTATAGGAGTTGTTGGATTGTGTATTTGATGAGTTTGATGAGGGAAACCAAGAAATCCCTTGAGCCTCCGTATCGTAGCTCTGAGCAGCTTGCGGCTCTGCTCTGCCGTTCTAAATTTAGCTTGCAACAGCAATTAAAGGTAATGAACCTACTCCTAAAACTATAGGGATTATGGCAATAGGTCAATTTGCCAAAACGTTTAACTATCCCTTTTAGTAGTTTTGGGGTGATTATTTATGATGAACACCCCCCTCTTTCCCCTCATTTTACAACACACTGGACCTTTAACTCATTTGAACTGGATGGAAGTAGAACTGCTCTGTGAAGTGAACTTACAAATTCATCAACATTAAGGACACGTCAACAGACATGTTCATGTCCTGTACAGTCATATCATGATTCAAGTCTGTCACATGTGTGAGAGTGATTATTTCTGAGGGTTTTATCAGACATGGGTAATTGGATTCTGGCTCCAGTGATAGAGATGTCGCTGTGTGTCACTGTGACCTTGATGATGACAAAGATGTTGTTGCACATCACTGTAACCTCACTCTCGTGTGTACTGATGAATCCTCTCATACAGTACCTGTTAAATTGGCAGAGGACGGTACACTGACCTGGCTCCATTGTGTAGGTGACCACGTTCTCTGGCCGGTTCATGAGATCCACAAAGGCCCTCAGTGCTCTGTAGAAGGGCTGAACCTGGTGTAGGGGCAGGTCCAGCACCGAGTCTCTGGTGGCGTTGTTGTAGTTTATCCTCACAACGCGACCCTCAGAATCAGTGCTGCTCAGAGAACGACAGAAGAAACATGAATGAGTTGTGGAAATGAAACAATATTATCTGGCAACAATTTCTGAGAACTGACCAAGAGAACATGTCAAAGTTTAGTGTTGCACCTAGTGATTATTTTACACAAGGGATTCATTTGGTATAAAAAAGATTTAGGGTGTGTTATAAATGAAGGACATCTTACTTTAATAATCAGAGAAACCTTCCCCTGAACTCTGAGACATGGTCTTGAGGTGGTTTAACCAGCTGTGATCTATTCTTGGCTTTGGTTCTTATTTGATTTACCCAGAATGATACTTGTTAAAACACAAAGATGCTTTTCTCAGCTTTTCTGTTGTGTCACTTCAGTTTTAAATGGTGACGTGTTGTGACCATGACTACACTCTCTGTGATCTTAACTGAGAAAGAGACATTCTGCCCGTTTCTATGGACTCCTGGCAGCTCATTGTCAAGGAAGATAAATGGCACTATAACTTGTCATTGAGAGAAACTTTCTCAAGTTACTTGTCTCATGGGAACAAGTTAATAAAAAGACATTAAACTCTGTAAAGGCTGTAAAAAAAAGATTTTAGATGATGATATAATGCTGAAAATCTACCGGGAAAAATCTTGAAACAAACAATCAAACAAAAACAAACACCATTTAAAGATTTCATCCTCAAACAGAGCTGGGACAATAAGATGGCCTTATGTGACAGTCCATATGGCAAAGTCTATGGGTGCCAGAAGCAATAAAAAAATAAGTGAATGAAACAACGCAATTGGGGGGGCTGGGGGTCCTAACTTTTTTTGGCTTGTGAGAAATTTTGAATCACAACTTGAAAGAGCTGCAATCAAGATGTGCCTTCCAAGACAGATTTATTAGCACTGATTCATATTTGATAAAATTACATTCAGTCAGGTTTGTTCCATTTTTAAATATAATTTTAAAAGAATGGATTTTAAACTTTTTTTTGAAATCAATTATTAGACATTTCAGTTTCGGTTCTTGTCCTACTCACCAAACGTGTTGGGAGGTTGAAAAACACTGGATTGATCAGTAATGAAAATATTCATTGGATCCAGGAACTCCCCTTTCCACTGGACTTCAGAGGTCCAGCAGAGCATTGGTGCACATGACGACTCTGACCAGCAGATGGCAATGTCTCATCTAGAATCACACACTGCTGAGATAAACCACTGCATCCTTCTTCGGCGCTTGTCATCTTAATTTTTTTTTGCCATATCTCTGCTTGTTAAAACTGTAAACCTGCGTGTAAGTAAGAGACTCAGAAACAACATAATGTGACCTGACAGCTCGTCTCCACTCACTCTATGATGCGTTTCTTGGACTGCAGCATGAAATCGCAGTAGTCCGTCCCCGTGTCGGTGAAGTCCACGTGGAGCGAGGTGAGTGTCTGGAAGGCCTCTGGGTCTTCTCTCCGCAGCTGCTCGGCCATGTGGAAGCCGTCCACCACCTCGCTCTCCCCTCCCTCTGCCGCCCGGTTGATGCAATGCAGGAACTGCACCTAAAACAGGCCCCACACACACACACACTGACACTCACACACGTGCTGCACAAATGCTGCTCTTTTTACGGCTCTAACGACATTAAAAGCCAAATGCCAACAGTCTAAACAAACTTTTAACAGCGGCGTATAAATTCATAAGTGTTTAACCCTCTAACAGAGCATCGGGTTCAGACTTTACTCACCCCGGGTGCAAAGTGAAGAGCAGGGTAGTCGGTGTGGAGGCTGAGCTTTCCTGAAGTGTAGGCCACGTTGTTGGCCATGTACTTGTCCTGGACCTGCCACGTGTGCCTGAGGACAAAGATAATATTCATTAATGAACTCCACGTTAATTATTTAACTTTGGCTTCAGAAGATCAGCGGCGACAATTAGGGCTATGTGAAGAAAACGGGGGCTGAGATGAGATGAACCTTTACAGGGATCCCTGAGGGGGGAAACTTCAGCTTCACAGGGATGCTTAGGCTGTTGCCTCTGAAGTAGATACTTCATTGAGATGCAGTGGGAGTCGAGCACTAATGAGGTAAAGTTATCTTCCCATGTTCTGTTTGCATGCCTCGTTTGGATGCCCGACTCGTAAAGCAGCCGAGTTTCTCTGATGGTGGGGGCCTTCAGTTCCAGTCTGCAGTCTCTTTACTTCCACGAGCATGAGCTCATCCCCCTGGCAGTGGAAAAGCTTTACGCTCCAAACCTCTGTTCTGACTGAGTGCACCAGGTAATTCCTCTAGCTTAAAAAAAAAAAAAGCTGGAATGCTTTTAGGTTGTTTTCCTCGTCTCTATCCTCGAGTAATCAGCGCAGCAATAAGTCAAAGGGATGAACTCTGGTGTGATGAAAGGGGCCAACAGACACTCTCCAAGCATGAATCAAAGCTGCAGATAATTGACTGGTGGGCACATTTTCCTCAACATTAATGTTGTAAAGTGAGAATGCTTCATCAAAAACCTGGCTGCAGTGTTTGATTCCCTGGAAAACAGATGTAAATAAAAAGCCTTTCTATCTAAATTTTTACTAATAACGCTCCCCCAGGCTGCGCTCCAGCTAAAATATGATCAGTGGAAAAATTCCACGGCTCCAGATTTAGTGAGGGGTCGGATTATTATTAAACAGTGGCTCGGGCTGAGGAAGACAGGAAGACAAATGGGGTTTTTGAACGTCATGCAGCCTCACCCGTAGAACGTCAGCCTGAGGTAGCCGATCCTCTCGGCCAGTCTGGCCACTTGGCCCTGATCCGTCGGAGCCCCCCGCAGGTACACTATACCGACACGGCGCAGGGCCAGGAGCCAGGCCAGCGCTGCCTTATCGTCGTGGAGAACCTCCTGGTAGTCGGCAGTGGGAATACGCAGTTTGGAATCCCAGTAATAACGCTCTGAAAATGAAGACACAGAAAAAGAAGAAAAAAAGTCAGAAAAGCCTCTCCCCACATGTCCATTCTGTAGTTTATTATTGTTCTGTTTGTCTGACAGGAAGTAAGCTGTGTCTGCAATGTGTGAACATGAAGCTGTTCCATCAGACAAGCATCTTTGTCCTAACACGCTGGCTGCTGCGTTAAACAAACAACCGTGCAGCACAAGCTTTATCAGATGTTCCATTTCTTTTTTCCTCCTTCTCCTCGATGTCCGTTACAAAAAAGCCGTTCTGCGTGAGTTTCTGCATGGCTCCCATCTTTAATGCGCGCCATGCCGCATCAATAAATCCTGACGACTGTTTTACTGGGGGGATGCTGGCAGGGTTTCGCACAAGCATGAACGACAACAGCACATGGATGCCATTCCGAGTCTGCCGACAAAGATGCTGGTGTTTGTGTCAACAACATTATCCCTGTTGCCTGGCTCGGCCCAGGTGAGCTGTGCAGCAGGGATGAGTTACAGAGCAACACCACTGCTAAGTTTTGGGACATTTCTTTTTATTTTATTTTATTTTATTGTGTCTCCCCATGAGGAATAAAGAAAAAAGTCAAACCATGTGTGGAAAAGTGTTTCACTGTGGGTGAAGGAAATCAAGTTAAGTGTGAACGCGCACATTCCATTGAATCAGACACATCTGCACACAGACTTGTTGTGCTGCAAAAAAAAAGGGAAACAATAAATTTCAAAGTCTATTACTGGCTGCTTTGCTTTTTAAAAATCCATTTCATCTATAAATGCTGCAGCTTGCCACTGCATGCGATACTCTGCACACTCCAAGATGAATAGCTCGCAGAGAGAAATCAGCATGTCTCCATCAGACAGACAGAAGTGGAAAAAATCCTCCCACCGCTCTCCACCCAGCTGGCCCGACTCCTTTTTCCATGGAGTCTCTCTCCAGTGACTTCTACAGAAACAGCTGCTAAGTACATTTGTAGGAGGGGAGGGAGGTGAGGTAGGGGAGGGAAGGGGTTTAACTGAGGAGATTGTGTACCTGTCTGATGTTTCGTGGCGCCTCCTCGCGTCTCTCCTCAGTACAAATACAACTTTTCCTAATGACTGCGTCGCAAAACAGATTACACGGCTGAAACTCACTCACGATGGACACACAGGGCGAGCTCGCTTGATGCCATGTATAATTTATCATCATCTAACATGTGTGTGTATGGCTGCCCACTCTGCAGGGCCAGGAAGATTCACAGATGCAACAAGCACATTTCCAATTTGTTTTTTTTTTTGTAAACTATACATTTTTAAAGCAGCAGGGCAGAGAGGCGCAAAACACAGCAGATGCAACATCAGTCAGAAACACAGCCATCATCGTGACTCGCAGACCTCCCTCCAGGCTGTTGTCACAAACAATGAGTATCTGGCTGCACAGTTCAAAGGGTCAAGAACCCCCCGCTTGTTAAAACTTGTTAAGAGGGGTGGAGAGAAACAAAGGCAGAGAATGAGAAACTGGGGCTAAGGTCAGGCCTGAATGTTACAATTACTCTTGTGAAACCGGACCTGGATGTGGTGCACAGCGGTTGCTCCGGCCCTTCAGATGGTTTTTTAGGGTGTCACCGGTGACAAAAGAGGCTGCAGCCTTGGTTGCAGTGTGCATTATACATCAGCTGTGTAAGTCCTGGCTGCAGTTCAACCGCGTTCTCATTGTGAAAACTTATCACGTTCGCCTGCTGTCAAGTGGGGTTTCGCGCTGCGGGGGGGCCACGGGGTCGGACAAAGAAGATGAGAACTTTGCATGACTATCTGCCTCCCCGATCATGTAATCATCCGCTCGCACGTGCTTGTTTTTAAACTTTAGGACGATCACAAATCTTCGATGAGCAAAGGATAATGAGGAAGCTCCCTTTTAGTCTCTCAGCTCACGCTGGCTGCAGATCAAAGAGCAAATGAGGTGCCTTGTCATCCAAACTGCGGTTGTAGATACGAATCTAGTCCGATTTAGAGCCGATAAAACACGGTGGAAAAGTCCATGTACTCAGGCTCTCTAGCAATATTAACTATTCGCTGTTCATCCCCTTCATTTCAGTGGGAAATATCCTCCTCTTTGCTCCACTGCAGTTATGGCAGCTGCAGTTCCTTCACAGAATTTTTTTTTTTTTTTTAAACTGGTCAATGTATAGAATCTGCCTACCGGTAGCCTATATGTTAAACATTAATAACAAAGATGCAGTTATACAATGTAGAATAATAAAGAAAATGTGGCCACTTTAATAAATTTCTATTTTTTTTACTCTTGACACATTTGCTCTTTAGATTAAAAACTGCTATCTCTACATTAATGATGGCTCTAATGACTGTGATGATGTGGGCGGCTCGTGCTAATGAAGATTCTCCTCTCTGTAGAGTCTGAGGGCCAGCGTCTATTCTTTTATTGTCAGCGGCTAGCTGGTGGGCATAATGGAGCCAGATATCTTTTTCTCAGGAGTGGGTGGAGACCAAAAAAAGAGCTAAAAGGTGAACCAGGTCGACATATGTTGGAATTAGTGCATATGTTGCTCTACTATATCTGCTCAGTTTGTAAAGACAAAGACAACTCCCCATGAACAGAATCTTTGCTTTTTTTTGTTTTTTTCCTTCAGCCATTTGCTTAGATCTTGATTCTGCGTGTTCATGTTTAAGTCCAGGATCCTTTTAGCTCTGTTTTATTCTATTTCTATTCTGTGTTGGAATACTTTATACAGCTGCTAACTGCTCCTCAGCTCAGTCAGTACCTTTTTCTGTCTGCTGTTTGATGCGCTGGAACTTTTTCTGACAACTTTACAAAAGACTACGGGATGAGTTGTGAAATTTTGGGTTGAAAAAAAAAAAAAACAGAACAATGAGCTGAAAGATGATAAAGATATAAAGCTGTGTAGAAACAGCAGAGTTGGGTGCTAATCCTCTGTGGCTCCGTCACTACACTATAGGTGTCGTTATATACTCTAACATACAAGTAGCTACTCGATCCTTTGTTAAAATATAATTGTACTGCTCCTGTAGGGAAATGATCTGAATATCTCTTCCATCACAGCAGGACTTTGACTTCCTGAGGAGTAGACCATCTGTAACACAGACAAACTGACTAATCATAGACAGTGATTAATGTCCTCAGACTACCTAAGCTAGTGTTAAAGCATTACAGATGGACAGAGAAGGAAACGAACTGGAAAAACAGTGAAGAAAATGACTGAACGACAGACAAAGCGAAAGTAGAGTGAGCGGTGTTGGATGAGCGGTCTGAGGCCTGGCGTGATCTAATGCCGCCTTCAGTGTCCTGCGGCAATAAACCCGGGCTTGTGGGTCTGGATGGGGCTGAGCCCATACTCCGGTCTCACAGTTGTCCGATACGTAACACTCTTAATTCGCCAGAGGCAAATCCATCACCGCTTTTTTGTTCTTCTGGAACAGAGAGAGAAATCAATCTCCCTCTCTCTTGCATAGTTCCCGGCTGTGGTTAAGAGAGATACCATGTCACAATTAGCATATGTTTTTTCTTTTTCTTTTTTTTTTAAGTATTTGTGTGCAAGAGGGAAAAGACAGCGACAAAGAGTCAAGATGAGACAGCCTTGAGTTTCTGGTGTGAGCTCATTTGTATAAAATCGCTGCGGTTATTTTACAGGAAGGACTGTGCTGGCATGTGTATGAAGGAACACCTCTAACAGCCGGACAAGATAGTATATGTGCATAATCCCCTCCCCCCGTTTCCTCCCAACCTCGGTTGTGGTCTGTTACAGTGGCTTTTCCAGATGAGGAAACCTGAAGCCATGGCTCCTGTGGCTGTCAGGCAGCTCATGGCAGTTTGGCTCTGCCCTCACTGTGCTCTGTTTAAGCTCGCAGGGCTGCGTCACTCTCCTCTGCAGCTGGGAGCGCCTTCAAAGCTCTGCTTCAATCGCTGTGCTTATCCACAGAGCTCTTGTTTTGACTTGGTCAAGTTTTATCACACAGCTCGGATCAGCTCACTTCAATGGGCCGTCTATGGAATGCACAGTGGAGGGGCTCAGGGCCGGAGGAGCACAGAGTATAGTGCTTTTGTTTTTTTTACAGAATATACTCTATAAACTAGATTAAATCAGTTGTTTATACTAGGACCACATTTCAGAGCTTTCACTACAAGAGAGTGGAGAGTTTGGAGTTTTTTAAAGCAGCCATTTGATCTATTTTCTTTTTTTTTTCATTTCTTGCATTATTATTTTCTATTCAGGTGCAGAAATAAGAGAATTTTACAATTTGTGATCAGTAAAGTCCATTTGTCTTTTCTATGCATCAATAATCCAGTAATGCACTACTATACAAAGGTACAACACCTACCGAGAGCCACTGTTCTGCATGATGAGTATTTTAAAGGAGACATTTTATGCCCCCTTTCCACAAATTAAAATAGTTCCCAGGTGTCTTAAAGACATGTCTGTGACATGCTTCAGATACCCCAAGGATCAAACATCACAGCTCAAACAGCCCTGTTCAGAACGGCTGGTTTCAGTGCCTGTCCCTTTAAATGCAAATGAACCACTGCTTGCCCCGCCCCTTCTACCAGTCCCAGGTAGGGGTGGGGTTAAGCAAATTGGAATCCGAGTTACATCAACTGAGGGAACAGCTCGTAAAACCACATGGATTTCAACCTATGGATTATGCACATTACAGATTGTTTTTGTCAATTGTCGCATTTTGGGAGCTGGAAGGCAAGACAAACACCCAAATATATGTTAAAGAGCCTTCAAAAAGTGATATTTCCATATTTCACCTTTAAGATGCATTTTATTGATGGTATTAATGCACTTTATTGCAACTTTTACCTGAATAAAAGACCTGACTTCCTCAGCCTCTAACTAAAGCAGCATTAACTTTCTCATTATTCACTGAGAGTAATAAATAATTAACAGCTTGGTCTCAGTTTAATAAATGTGTAAATGAACACAGATTAACAGCTCTTGTTACCAACCCAGGTTTTTCACCCTCAACTCAGCTTGTAAACAGCTGCAAGTACAAATGACTAATGATTAGTGTTCTCGAGAAGACATAGAAGCCATTACATGACCATGCTGGCAACATGCTGTTCATTCATTAGTGATAATTTGTCACACAACTCGCTGAGGTAAATTAGTCAGAGTAACTACATTACTAGTTTTTAACAGGCATTGCACCATGTCTGGGAACTATCTTTCAGTATTTAAATTGATAAATGTAAAATTTATTTTATCAGGCTTTTTGTTTTTTTCTGGGATGGATTACAACGTACTGTAGCAACTAAAGTAGATAGAAATAACTTACTTGTAAAGAAGAGTGACAAGTTTTTAAAATTATGTAGGCTAACTATTCGTAGAGATCAACGATTTTGAAGAGCATAAAAACTAAACGGTTCCCCTGCGAGACGGATATATTCCAGCCAACAATTTGCATATGTGTGTATATAACCCACTCCACCCTCTATTAATTTGACAAACACGCCTTTATTAATGAAACAGAGCTGGATGACAGTGCAGCCAACCTCTGAATTCAGAGTTTGGTGTAGACAGAGTGAGCAGTGTTTTCTCACCAGAGCGCTGCGGGCCCTCCTCACACTTATCCAAACTCAGCTCTTTCCATGAGCAAGTTTAGGTTCCCAAAGTTCTACTGAACCTTGCAGCAGTTTGTCAAATGATGTCTTTTCTGCCAGCTCATACTCAAACTGCTTTCAGTATCATTTGAAGCGCCAAGCAGCTCTGGCTTTGCCAAAGAAATGAAAAATCCAATCATTATAATCACTAAGCTTTCCAGGGAGACTGACGCAAAGGTGCTGAAATTTCAAAAGACGTGACAAAGAAGAGGGGATTGAACCCAAATACAGTTGATCTGAGGAATAATTGCAACAATACACTGTGAAATACAAACTTTATGTGGATGAAAACTAGTGAAATTTGAAAAGGGGACAATTTCTGGATTTGTTGAAAGAGAGAAGTGTTAGGAGGACTGACCACCGATATTTCTGACAAGTCTGAGATACTAGATCCATCAAATGTCCATGAAAGCACACTGCACAAAGATAGCGGATGATTTGACAAACTGAAATGCTCAAGTCGTAGTTTACATTTTGGATTCCTGAAATTCTTTCAGGTTGATAACACGGCATGTACACGTGCAGAAGAGCACGTGTCCTGCTGATGCTGCACAGTGAAGTGATGGTCAGCTCTGGAAGAGACTTAGAGTTTTTCCACTGATGGTCCTCCACTGCTATGTTTCCAGGAGCCTTCCTGTCAACTGTCGAGTGATGACATAGGAGGATAAATTCAGTCCAGATGGCAAAGGGGAAACACCAGCCAGACAGGGAATTGACAAATCAGCTGCTACTTGGCGGCGTTATAGAATCAGTCAGCAGACTTAATGGAGAAAAGTCCAAACCCAAATGAGTCCGTTTAGGAGAGCGGCGCACTAATCTGTCACAAAGTTTACGGTAAGCGTCCCCGCTGGAGTGGAATCCTTATTGACGTGTGTACTGTAGATATTCAAAACAGGAAATCAGCTCAATAAAAACACTCTGCCACAAGCTGTCGTGCAAAGTACTGTCAAAGAAGTGACAAAGCCAGCCACAACACTTTATCTATTTAGCATATTGGATCTTCACTCTCCTGTGCAGATCAGAGTTTTGCAAATGACCAAAAGCAGACGCTTTACCTTTCGATTTGTTGCAGTACATACAGTACGTCATCGGGTATGATTGATATGATTGGCTATAAGCTACGTACAGACGCATTTGATAGCTCTGGGCTTTTGTAAACCACGCCTCAATATGAAAAAATGAACAGTGGTTCCCAGACAGAATCTCAATCTACATTGAGATGATGTCTGGTGTTAGCCAGGCTATAAAGTTACTGTATAAGACGGTAAAAATGCAAATAGTAAAATCATGTGCAACCACGTTAAACTAAAATGCAGAATATGTCAAAAAGCAAATGTGTTAAAAGTGAAGAGTTATGATATAAAAACACAAAAACCTCAACTAACTGTGCAAAAGTGTGAAGTTGAGGTGTTAGGTTCATATTTAATGATATTGCAATTCTCACTTTTCCCTAAATCCTTAAACCAGTCTGCACAAAATACTTGGATGACGTGCAAATGGTTGCGTTGACATGACACTGGGTGTCTGCATGGGCAGATGTGTCTTCTTATGCCAACTGCTCATGCTCATAAATTTTCCATCCACAAAGACTAAAGCAAAGATCCTCACGAACATGAACAGATGACAAAATTTACATGTCACTGATCTTCAAGGCCTCGTTGATGACGGAAATTGTAATATGAGCTGAGAGCTGCTGCACAAAAAACAACGGGAGGAAAGCTTTTAAATTGGGTGCAATGTTTGCTCTGCGTCTGGTCTCAGCCAGCACTCCAGGTCTCCATCATTGTTAACTGAGTTTAAATGTTTTGGGTCAACAAGACAGAAACAGCACACTTGTCTTGCCAGAGAGAGATAATCTGTCAGTACTGGAAACAAATTGTAACACCAAAGTACCACAAACGGTGCCACAGCCTACTACTACTACCAACGCCCTGCTGGGAATATTTTCCACCTTGTATTTAGGGCAGGTATGGCCTTTGTCAGACTGTTGACAGCTTCACAGAAATCATTGTGCTGCCAAGGCTGATTACAACCAGGTTGTTGAGGTAAAGTCAAGGGGAACTGCCAGGGATTTGTTGATGGACAATCTTTCATGTTTTTGGCTGTAACTAGGAACTGGGGGATCTTTTTGGGGAGCCAGATGAAGATATGAAATATATGAGGACAGCTGTTACAGGGAGGGAAATCTCATTGCACCGCTTTTGTCAAAACAGTTTTCTGTCAATCAGACTCTTGAAATTCTACAATAAATTTTATGCAACAGAGTTCGTTTGACATTTCCAACATGATTGTCTCCATAAATACTTGTAGTTTGAATATATTCTGTACCTTTGTGTGTGTACTGATTTATTGAACGGCTTATTTTGTGCCTGTATTTGAATAACATTAAAACGTGGCCATTTGTGGCTGCACGATCTGACATCACCAAGTAAACAACAGCCCAGGACTAATGCTAAACCTAAATCTAACCCTAAACCTAACCAGTTGGTTAGAACAGCGCTCCTGGGCTGTTGTTTACTTGGTGATACAGTATCAGATCATGCTTTGTGGCTGTGCACCAACTGTGCCATGCATCGATGACAACTGAAGGAGAGGCTGAACCTGCAGCTCTTCCATAAATGACTGGATATTACCTGGAAACATCTTTCAATTTCCCCCCAAGTTTGGACAATCACTGCAAATCAGAACTGACGACAATAGATTGTATTGCAAAGAATGCAACCTTTACGTCCTCAAAATACAGAACCAGAAGGCTTTATTTACTGGTTATAGAATCTAAAAGGGGACAGGCCTATACTGACGTGTTCCAGTCCAGAAATAAAAGGCTCCAAAGGATCCAGCTCCTGAATTAGGACACAGCATATGCGTCTGCTCGTCACTGGGTAATTGGTTAAGAATCAACCATTTTGTGGTGTGTATGTGGTATTACTCATTCTGTAGAAAAAAAACCCTGATGAGGGCCATGTGCTGAAAACAGTTGGCTGACTTAAGTGAACATTGTTCCAGTGAGTCAGTGAGTGTTAGTCAGTTATCTTTCATGTATTTTATTAAACACTTCACTCATCAAGAGTTCCCAGAACTAGGCTTTCTATCCATTTCTGTTGTCACGCTCCTTATTCAACTCAGAGCTACACTATGTAGAGGCCGCTTTACTTTGTGGATCTGAAGCAAAAACCTGCAGGATGTCCTTGAGAAGCATGGCAGTGACATAGACCAGACCACACAGGGCCACAGCTGATGACAACATCTGTACAGCTGCAACACTGTGGTATGGAGTTCAACAAATACTGACCGCAGATACGGGAGATCTCACCACATCACCCTCTTAAACACAGACTATGATGTCTCCCTCTCACTGCAGCGACAATAAAGGCTTAAAAACATTTGTACAATACACAATAAAACTCCACTTCATTTAGATGACTATCCAAAACTCAATACCCCCCCATTGTCCATTTCCTGTGTTCAAAGTCAATAATCAACTTTATAGAATCATTTTTACATATCTATTTCTCTACAGCATTTATTGGATGTGTTCACACTTTACTGATGACTTCATTACCAGCATACATAGGATCAAATTTTGCAGTTGTGTCATCTCTGCATTTGTTCAGCACCTAAAACATAAAATCAGCCATCACGTAAATGAATATTCAAATTTAATATTGTAGACTGAGGAAAACAGTTTCACACTTTTTTCATTTCGCAGCTCTCAGCACACGGTCAAACTACCATTCAAAGTAAAACCACATCAAACTCACACCTGCAGAGTGGAAAGACATGAGAAAGGAGGGCTGTCTAAAGACGGCCAAGCAGTGGCTCTTAATTCTATTAGTACAACTCGATGCAGGAATACTGAGTGATTTAAGCAAATGCAAGTGTTCAAGCAAGTGTACTAAATTTGAGAATGGTTGCAAGGCATTTTGGAAAGACGACAGACTACATTTATAAAATCCTAATTTGGATGTGGCTAAGAAAAAAAAAGCAAAAAGCTGCAATACATGGGTTCGGGCATATTTTTACTTTTCGAAAAATCCATCTGTCTTTTAAATATCAGTGACGTGAAATTAGTCATGACTCCCACCTCGACTAAATAAACATGACAAGCGCAAAATGGGAGGCCTGAGATGATGACATGCCTCAAATATTAAAAGCATCTGGCAGGCGTCTGGGGAAGTCGCTGACAGATTTATCAGGGAAAGGTGGAGTCTTTGCAGATAAGGACACGTGTGACATAAGCTTTTGGTTTTCCCAAGAGCAATTCAAAGTTACCACTCTGTAAAGAGCTACAAAGTGCTAAATACCAACAAGAAAACAAATGGCTTTTGTGAATTCCAATAGCTCTTGAATGAGAGGTGAACGTTAACGTCACAGAAGACAGCGAAGTAGGCATTGCAGAAAACCTCACAAATCTGACAGCGAGCTTGTCACATTGCAGTCGGCTAATTGAATATTTGTCTGCGACTTAATTAAACGGCACTGAGAGCCTGTAGCCACAGTGGTGGCTGAGTGAGGATGTAATTCTCACTGGAACAAAAACCAACTAGATAAAAACCAAAGGACCAATTTTCACAAAGACCACAAATGTCTACATCAAATTGCACGGTAGTCCGTCCAACAGTTTCTACCCATCCAATAGAAATATATAATAGCTGTTGTGACATTTTACTCCAAACCACAAATACCAACCTGTGGTAGCGCAAAGAGGAAAAGTCAGGGGGCAACTCAGTCATTATAGGAATCACTGTGCTGTCAGATGTTGCAGATGTTGATATATGTTTGAAACTTTTGACCTGCTATGGTGCTGGACTCATCCAAAGGAAAGCATGGAGGTTTGAATCAAATTACACAATGAGCCATCCATCAGTCACAACCACAAGTCTCTGTGGTATTTTTTGGCAAGCCATCTAGTAGTTGTTGAGAATTTTTCACTGATGGAGTAAAAAAGTCATTGTGGCAATGTTGCATGCATAGTCAGGGGCTCACCTGAGTCAATTGGATGTATCCTCTGGGGACCATGAATGTTTGTACGGAATTACATGGCAGTCTATCCAACAAGTTTAGAGATAATTCAAATTGAACCAAAGCAGTGGACTAACCCAACCAGCAGGAATTGCAATCCTTAGAGCCAAGCCACTATTTTGACAAAAAAAAACAAACATGGGGTGGCCTATTGTGGTTCATGCCTTTTGAAAATTTCAATCACGATTCAAATACAGGCCCAGATATGAGGCACAGTTTCCAAAAGTTTCATGACAAAGCTGCCAAAAAGCACATCTTAATAAAAACCAAGATATAGTATCCAAGCAATGACAACTGTATAACAGCATATTAGGGATTTAGACAGATAATGTCTGTGTAAACTCAGACACCAGCCAGTGTGAGTTTAAATTCCTGGTTACACATGCCTACAGGCTTAGGGATTTGTTCGCTCCCAAGGAAGGAAATACTGGAGAGTTTGTGCTTGGTAAGAACATGCAGATCTTTTCTTGACCCTGACTCAAAGTAAGTTTTCCATATGGCAGAGGCAAGGGGGGGGTCTGGACGAGACTCCCTCATTTAAACAGCTGTCAGCCTTCCAGAAGCTCCACTGCCGTACGCTGTTTCACGTGCAGACATACGGTAACACAGTTCAGTGAACATACACACACACACACATCACCACAGAACGTTCTAATTATGTTTAAACATAAAATGGCAAATAAATGAATCTTGAATCTTGAAGTAGAAATGCTGACGAATCCCATGTACTTCCAATACTAGACAGGAAAATAAAGACCTGGAGGTGGATTTACTTTAAAATAAAAATAACAGTGTGAGACTGATGGAAACTGGGTATCTGGATCCTGATGCTGACCAAACATATCCTGACTCCGTCGTAAACTATTCTAAAAAGTGTGAGAAGCACCAATTCAATGCATCTTTGAATCTGTACAACCCAAAAAATGAGATGATAAACTGCTTTTAAATAATGTTAGTACCCTTGAGAACTGGTTCCATGTCTTGCTCCAATAATAACTGCTGCTGAACTACATATTGCGGTTTGAATTGCACAACTCCATAGAAACGGAAAAAGCAGAAGAAAAAAACATTAGTTCAAACATAAAAACAGGAGGTATCGTACAGGCGGAATAATATCCCCAAAGCTCCAATTATCATATTGACCTCATGGTGTCCTGTGTGCACTCTGTTTCACTACAGAGAACACTTTTACAGGCGGAGGTGGGCCTATAAAAATCTAGGTGCACTGCATAAAAAAAAAGGAAACAGAAATTCAAACTGTGGTCTACGCTTCAGCGAGTTAACGTCATGGAGAAGTGAGGAGTGAGAGTATGAACAAAAGCTGTTCATCATCCATCTTCTCAGTGTCTAGACTTTTCCGGTATTTTTCTGCGCAAGGAATTTCAGACTGCCGCTCAGGAGGAAATAATTAAACCCAGCGAGTGTGTGTGCGCACACACGTCATCTTGTATTGTGTTTTGGTGCATGAGCTTAGCGGTGTCTTCCAGGAGCGCTCCTGGCTCTGTGCTGCTGAGAGTGGCTCAACAAATCTACACTACAAAATAACTGTCTGCAAATTGCTGTGAGGGGATTCTGTTTATACTTTAACATGAACGGAGAAATTTCTGAAACACTCACTCTCTCTCTCACACTTACACACACACACACCCTTAATCAGTCTGGAACAGAGCGGGAGCCTCTCAGCCCTGTGGGTCCTTCAGGACCACGTGTGTGTGTGTACACAAACGGACTACAGTCCATCCCCCGCTCTACTGAAGTACCACTACCTTGTTCCACATTTGAACTTCCTCTGCTATCTGGCAGACTGTAAACTGTCTTGAGCCATTGTAAATGTACTGTAAAATGAGTTCCAGTCTTGAGAAACTTGAAAAACTCCATCCCTATTAAGTTATAGAGAGAAAAATGAATTTCTTTCCCAAAGAAAAAAGTTAGTTGAGAAAGTACACCCATTCTCATTTAACATCCACATACACACCAACACACATCAGTGAGCTGCTTAATTAGACTATGGATGTGAACAACCACTCACTTCCTGCTCTTGGCACATGACTAATGTTTACCTATTACATTTCTAATCAAAATATATTTCTTTGTCTTTTTTGAGAACAGTAAACACTCCCGGCATTACAGATGAGGTTTACTGTTGTCGCTAGAAACTGTTCGAATACAGGAGTGTTTTTAAAACTGACAAAGACTAACAAAATAAAAGAGATGATGACAGCAACGCGGAAAAAAAACATCTTGATAAAAGAAAAACAATAACAAGCCAGAACACAATTACGCACTACATAATTAAATTTTACAGTAAAATAAAAGTGAATATCATTTTAGCTGAGTGACGCTGAAAGATCATGTGTTTAACTAACAATGGATATTAAATGAAAAAGGACGAAACATTAAATTAAGACATGATAGAGTGGAATTAATTAAATGACTGTGTTGATCATCTTAAGCATTAAGACTTGAATTTATAATGACTTCAAAAGACATTAGACAGGAAAGTACATATTTACTCACTTTCCAATGTGTTTTCAGTGGAAGGAAAATATGTAACTTGGATGATCTTGTATTTTGCAAAGAATTGCAGTTAATGAAAAACTGGCTTTTTAACATGTAAAAAGTTGTTACAGAATGACACAGTAGTGCCATGTTTTACCGGAGTGTCTCTTCTAATTCAGTGCCTCCACAGTTTCATGTTTTACCGTCTGGTGACTGCGTGTCGCTGTCAGCCAGCAGAGGCAACCAACCCCGTGATGTCACATTCTAAGAAATGAAGTAAAACTAAAATTAAAACCTGTCGGGTCATTGAGCATCTGATGTGCTCAGATTTGGCTTTTTTTCTTTAGATTTTGGACCAAGAACTAAAGACACACTTTTTGTTGTTAGCAACAAAAGTGTGTACACAGCCTGAAAGTTCATATTTAAAACAGATTGTAGTCAGTGATTGGAATTTGTCCATGACAAGTTATATTGTTTGTGTTTTATATGTGAGCAGGTAGAAGTCATCATTAAAGCTTAAACAGAATAATCAATCAAAGACAATCAGCACGATTGCACTTTGTTTTTAATGTTTGTTTGTTCTTTTTGTGTTTTTATATGAGCCTGTCAAAGATGAATTTCTGTCATTCGACAGACAATAAAGTTATATCTATCTATCTATCTATCATGAAAGAGCAGAGCAGTGCAGTCAATCCTCTCCACCTTGGTTAATAGCAGTCGGTATGCAATACGTGTATTTTCTTTTTCTTTTTAATCAGTCACATCCTAGAACACATATGGTAAATGCGTTTGGGAGGAGCTTTAAGTTTTCAAGTAGATCATAAATTGAGCTAAATGTTCTGCATAAAAATCCCCTGATGCACATGAAACAGACACTCGATGGCCACTTTATTAGAAACACAGACCTATTTAGGCTATTGTCATTCACATACGGTAGACAGAAGAAAAAAACCTTTCAATATGATGTAATAAGCTACATGGCAACAGCCCCACTGGCTACAGCCTCTAAAATGATAATAAAGTTGAACAAACATATCTGTCAAAAAATAAGTTCAGCAAGATAGATTTATTGCATGGGTGCTTTATAAGACTACAGGAGTTTTCTTCTAAGTGTTCCTAATAAACTATAAAGTGTATTTCTGTCGGACGAATTCCTATATAACACTTGAATTGGCCGTGTCTCCGTTCAGTTCTGGGGGATTTCCACATTAGGAGACAGTTATGCTGAGCCATGCAGCAAACAGCCGTGAGCCGTCGAGTTGTGCGAGTGTTTTTCCACTGCAAGGTAAAGTTTACCTTGATGATGTGTTGGAGGTGTGCTAGTCAAAACCACACAAAGACCTTGTCATGCCGGCAGCTCACTCCGGCTCACTGTGACTGCCTCTGTTTGTCCTGCTCCTCCCTGCAATATTTAATCTGATCTGCTGACCAAACAGCAGAGTATATCCAAAATCTGCTTTGTGTTTGAAAAAACATAGCAGCACCAATTATTGAAGCCCTACCAAATATGCATCCTGCACTGCCTGTAACTTCTTCACAATAATAGCATCCTGCTGGTTTTCCAGGGGAAAGCAACAGCAGGACAGGTAGAGTTTACATCTGCAGTAACCTGGCATTACTTCAATACAGTAAAACAAAGATGGTTTCTGAAAACCCAAACAATGGAATGAAATTAGCCTCCCAACCACAGAGATCCTGGTAGAAGCTATAAAAGCTAAACAGAGACAGAAAAAATAACCAAAGACATGGTAGAGGGGAGCTGACTGTGGTCAACACTGTGACCAGTGGAAGAACACCAGAGCTTGATACTAAAGCAGATTAATCTGGGCTCTTGGAAAAACTAGGGATGAACCGATTCTGGGGCTATACCGATGCCGACGTTTAAAATAACAATTTGGCCGATGGCTGGTACCGATGTTTTTTCTCCTCTTTCCTCTTTTGTGTAGAGGAAACAAAGGAATCTATATTACCCACAAAAAAAACATAATTTTCACTCACTTAACTTTAAAGGTATAGTTCAACATTTTGGCAAATTGGCCCATTGCCATAATCCCTGGCCTATAGTTTTAGGAGTAGGTTCGTTACCTTTAATTGTCAGTGCAAGCTGTTCGGTGGAGCAGAGCGGCGAGCTGTATCCTAGCATCCCTAGGAAAAACCCTCACAGAGGTGGTCGTCCTTCATACCTCTTCAACACATGACATACTGAAATACTATCTTATACATCAGAAAAAAATACAACAGTTACACTCACCATTGAGAAAAAGCTCTTCTTGCATGGCTTGCCGGGCAGCAGGAGAGAAACAGCGTCTCTTCAGCCACTCTGCATCAAAGACACTGGTGTGCTGGTCGGGCCACACGATGGACACCTGAGAGACAAAGAGCAGGTTGATCCCAAATGGCCACAAGCTCGTATGTGTTAATATGTTGTTGTGAGGAGCCATCAACAGAAATCATAATTTACTCTTTCATATTGTTTCACTTTCCAGACTGAAGATCGTCCTTTTCTTTGTTTTTCAAATGATGATTTCCTATTTTCACTTTTTGCTTCTACTCAACAAGTATTTTTTTGACAGCCTCTTACAAAAATGATTAAAGGTATAATATGTAGGAATGGGCTCTATGCACAATTCACTACTTCCAGAATTTAAGGCAGTTCTTTATTTCCTGTCTTACATTATTGGACAAACTGATTAATCCAGGTGTGTCTGAGTAGTCACAATGGTCAGACACACCTGGATTAATCAGTTTGTCCAATAATGTAAGACAGGAAATAAAGAACTGCCTTAAATTCAGGAAGTAGTGAAGCTGTGCATAGAGCCCATTACCCCATCTAGAGGTGCGGTTGCATCTGGACGTATTCTTGATGTTGCATTCACGTGAAATCAGGCAGACATCAGACAGACAACAGACGCTGCATGTAACAGGATAAACAAGCATCTATGTAAACAAGTGGTCCGCCAGCACGAGGCAAAACAAATACAGGCATGACAATATGTTGTCATGGTGATGTGTATTGTTTACCTGACCCACGTTTTACCGTCTTTCTCTTGTCGAGTAAAATGACATCCTGTTGGTTTGCCGACGGCCGTCTGCCTGACTGCACCTGAATGCACCATCAGTCCCTCCGTCCTTCCTCACACTACACAGTGGTGACAGTTTTAAGGCGCTACCGGGAAAACGTTCTCCCTGAGCCGACAGCTCCACTGAGTTTCTGTGGTTACCTAGGGTCACGCTGCCACTGAGCGTAAAAAATGGTGATGCAACACGGCAGCCGAGGTTCGGTGCACCCCCCCTTTAATATTTGTAACGACTTTGTAACAACTCATTCTAAGGTAGGAGAAAGCTTTCATTTGTATGCGGGTGTGATTCCACTTCAGTGGAATACGTATTTATGAAAGACATATTTGATTTTTGCTAGTTACACACTGGGGCTTTAAAGCATTGCTTTACCTCAAAAACACACACTCACTTCAGTAGTCTACCCAGTAAATCTTGTTACAGGCGACAATATATCTAACTTATTGTGTTTACCTTTCATTAACAAAAACACAGGCCCACTGCAGCTTGGCAGCGCTGTCATATCAAAGCAATCAGTTTTTATCCACGCTCCACTTCAGGGGCTGCATCCTCTGAAAGCCCCTGCTCATGAAGGTGATTTTCTCTGGAGGACTTAAAGGTCAGGCTGGACATGTGCTTCTGCCCAGATTGGATCATCTTACCACCAAGCTCACGGCTCATCAGCAGGCACTTGCCTTTAAGTTTAATGATTCTTGACCACAGTACAGGTCCTGCGTCTAATTGCTCTGTCTGGGTCATGGAAAAACAAAACTCTAAGATATCCAATTCCATATCAGACAAAGACAGCAGCACGAAAAAGTATGCAAACCATTTGGAGTGACCTGGTTTTCTGCACTGATTAATTATAAAAACTGATCTGTTCTTCATCGAAGTTATAAAGGCAGACAACCACAGTGTCCCTAAGCTAATGTCGTATGTACGATTAGAACCTTACTTCACCCAACAAGCCATTAAGCATTCACAGTGCTGGTGGAAACTGTAATGGCTGGTTGAACTGGTGTTGGCAGGAATAACCTGAAACAAGCTCGTCTGGTAACCGCTGATCAGACCTGCACAATGTCCAGGAGGAAATTTGGACCTTCTCCCTGCAGAGCTGCCTCGGCTTAGCCACATTTTTAAGATGTTTAGTGTGTGAGAGAGGCTCTCTGGCTCTCTTCAGGTCATTCCTCAGCATCTCTACTGGAATGAGGTCTGGGCTCTGACTCTGAAGGCAGATGATTTACTTGGATATTTAGGGTCACTGTCCTGCTGCATCTCAGAGGTTCTGCTGAGCTTCAGCAGGTGGACAGCCACGTTAGACTCCTTAACGAAGCAGAGAATTCATTTTCCTCTGGATGGAGGGAGGTGGTCGAGGCAGAGGCCACAATGCCCCACATTGTGGTGCTGCTTCCACTGTATCAGTTTGTGATGATGACTTCACGTTGGTGTGCAGTTGTTGAGAATTTATTTTGAAAGAAGATATTATTTGTTAGAATTAATAAGTTAATATGGGTTGAAATATAGGTTAACAGGGAGGGAAACCGTAGCGTAGCTCTGAGCAGCTCACGGCTCTGCTCCACCGTTCTAAAAACAGCTTGTACCGACAATTAAAGGTAACGAATCTACTCCTAATACTACAGGGAATATGGCAATGGGCCAATATGCCAAAATGTTGAACTATCCCTTTAAGCTTCCTGTAAGGTTTCCACAACGGGACAAGATGCCACATGCAGCTACACAGCATAATTTATGTACGGTATACTGAAGTACACATCAAGCCGCCCCTCCGTGCGTCTGCATCACTCTTTCGGAGTCATCTGAACCGAGCTGGAGGATATCTCTAAAGAGTTCACTTACTTTTTCTTGCCAGTGTAGACGTGGCTTAATTTACTGTCGATTGATGAGTCAGTTGACTGACACTGCAACTGAATGTGATTTAATTAAATCTGACAGTAGTGAGTCAAACCTTATCTCACTCACTCTAACTTGTTTTGGAAACTTTCTGAATAAAGTGTTTATGCTATTTCTCTCTTTAATGTAGGATTTTTCTCTTGCTGTGGGCGGACAAGACCGCCAGTGCCTTAACACCAGAATTTCAAATTAGACAAATCTATGGGGACCCAGTGAGAAGAGATGGGCTGTCACACTGTTTAGACTGATAAAGTTACTGTGAAATCTGTACCTGGAGTCTCATTTATCAACCATGTGCATACCGTGATTAGATTACGCCCGTTTCTGTGCACAGAATCCAATCTATCCTTTTTTTCTCCATGTGCTTAAAAATGACGAGGCTCACCAACGAGTGGTAGACAGGTATAGTCACAGACACATTGATTCCTAAATTACATATTACACGCACAAACCCCAATTCTGCCACCAAGCATTTAATAATGAAACATTGTAAACATTCATATCATTTTTCTTTTATATTTGGAAAATAACTCAAGTATTTCTTTCAGAGAGAATTAGACAAGGTGTCGTTCAGCTCACTGGGTAGAGCAAGCACCCCACATGCAGAGGATATAGGCTAGTCCTCACTACAGCGGCCCCAGTTTGATTCCACCAGCTGCCCTTTGCTGCATGTCATTCCTCCTCTCTCTGTCTCATATCTCTGCAGCTGTAGTATCAATTAAGGGCTTTAAAGTCTCAAAAATATATACAAAAAAAAGGAAAATTATGAGTGAATGCATCACTGAGTTGATGGATCTGTTGCAAACATTAAATTGTTATTTGTCAGCATTTATCATGAAGTGAAGGTGTATTTAATGTTTATTTACTCTAAATCCTTTATCTGAATATCACATACAGTGAATCAATCAACTGTCAATCATCACACCCATAAAGTTTCCTCATTTATCTTATAAAAATGAGAGTGAGTCAATTTATCTAACACAAGACATTATTAGGGCAAAGTTCAACACATTACTCTGTACTTCAGTGTGGTGACAATGTAAGTAGTTCAATTAGGGATGCACCGATATGAAAATTTTGGCCGATACCGATATCCGATATGAATTTTTCTGTTATGGCCGATAATCGATATTTACCGATATCGATATGTGTTGGGGTTTTTTTTTAGTTTTTTGAAAATTTTTTGAATGTCTTCCTTTATTTTCAGAATGTGTCTCGCATCACCTCAACTTTGCAGGTTTTGCATATGGATATATATGGGCCGATATATATCGGTCCAATTTTACTCATCGGACCGATACGATATGTTAAAAAATGACCAACATCGGCCGATACCGATATCAATGCCAATATATAGTGCATCCCTAAGTTCAATAATGGAATAGGTGATATTTATCACTGTTCACGATGTGAAGTTGACTGTACATGTGAACACCAATGAACACCACTTTTCAAATTTGCACACAGTTTAATATGCACATTTTTCTGTTCTACACAGGCTTGGAAAAATTAGGCCCCTGGTTAATTTCCAAAGCGATTGCCTAGATTTAAATATGCAGCACCTTTGCTTGATGTACAACGGAGTCAAACTTAATAAGCAACAGAGGCAGTCAGACGGTAAAAGAGGTTGTAGTTTTTAAATAAATCCCAAGACTAGCCTTATTTTTTTCACTCCTGCTTATTGAAAAGTGAAAATCAGAGTTAATGGACCCACAATGTCCTATAATTGTACAACTACAGAAGTAGAGTGGGAGGTTCATATTGGACCAGGGTGAAGGCTCTTTAAAATTCATGAGACACAGCAGGCATTTGTAATTAAAACATTCATCTTTTTCTCTTAGTACAAAACACTTGTGTGTAAATCTGAAGAACTCATATTATGGCAGTAGCCTACCTTGTTGTCATTGGTGACCTCCACAACGTCGACTCCCGTGTGGATATCAAGATCAGTCATCAACAGTTTCCGGGCCTGAGCCGACTCCAGTGTACACAGTGGACACTGGCAGTTGTCTCTGAGCCAGGTGAATGGATACAGACTGTGGCCTCCATCTTCCCACTCCACCTCCATCAGCCTCTCCTCATCCAGGGCCCGGACATGCCTCACTGACTGGCGAGCCATAGGGAGGGAGGCTGACCCCAGCGTCTGCTGCCCACGAAGCTGCACTGAGGTTAGACAGGAGGGTAGCAGAGCGGCAGCCTGCCCCGCTCTAGGACAAGCCCTCAGTGTCTGGCAGGCCAAGGCAGAGGACCTCTTCTGCAGGGCAGGAAGGGCAAATCGTGTAAATACGCTCCTCCACATTTCTGAATGGTTACCTCCAGAGATACGTCTATGTCAGCACACGAGAAAGGGCCACCAACTAGAGAGGAAAGACAGAAAATACAAACAGTGAATATAGAGAAGCATCATTCAGGCAGGGGAGGGAGGGTTGGTGATGGTCACAAATTTGCATATAAATGTTCGGCTGCAAGATACCCTTTGTGGTGCTAAACTATAGGAAGACAAATGAGACACGAGGAGAAAAGGGGAAAATACCTTTCAGTTTATATGTAAATCATGGTGGATAATAAACTAAAAGCTAAATGCTGCAGTTGTCATTGGCTATGTATACTCTCATTGCCATACTGTAAAATTAAACGAGTTAAATGAGTAAAGCAGTAATCAATCATGCATTAACAAGGATGAAAACATTTTCTATTACTTTGAATTTAATTCATTTCTAATGAACAACCCCTTTAAGAAGCAAGAATCACAGTGCTATGCTTGTTTTTGAACAAAACTAAACTCATTGGACACAGATCAAATTGTGAGATTTTTCAAAAGGCTTTGGGAACAATTACCAGTCATGGGGAAACACAGGTAGCTGTACCAACCAGAGGTATTTTCTGAGCACGGTCAGCTGACTGTGTGATGGTAATGTCTGAGAAAAGCTGCAGTGCAAGACAGCAGGCTGGATCAGGTGTTCTGTGGGTGGAAAACCTGTGTCCCACACACACCAGCAACCACAAAACATGTCAACTAGAACTTCAAAACCTGTAACTGGTCTTGATATTATGGTTGCTCAGTGTATTCACCTCCTTCTCACCAGGTTTCAGCAGGGGATGAACATTCAAACATGAACATGAAGTGAAGACAGAGACTATTTAAGACCATTTAGTAGTTTGATTAATAAAAATACTGTTTTCTGTCAAATGTAAAAGAGGGTTTGCAATATTTCTAGTCTGTCCTAAATAGTCACGTGTGCATCTGAACATCGCAACAGGCTTTGCTATTTGAAATCATTCCTCCTCTTCTTAATAACCATAAGAGATCCCTTAATAATGCAGTACTAAAGTGATTCATGGACAGAATCCTCCCATGCAAAGATGTTTTCATAATTTGAGGCTTCAGATATCCATGTTCAATAACCTAAATCATGTGGATATTTTACAAAATTACAGCCAAGTAGTCTATACTAAAGTCCTAAACCTTTGATGATATCATTAACAGTGAGATACTTGATTTACTTATCTCAGCGTTGTAAAACCTCACATCATCCTAAGATAAACTTTGGAATAAATATTTGCATGAAAGAATAACAGTGGATTTTAGGGCCCTCATTAGCGCATTAGAAGAGACCTTAAAGGACCGGTACGGCATCTCCTCCTCTTCTTCTCATATTTTTAGTGCAAACTACTCCCAGAGAAAGCTAGACAAGCAGTGATACAACACCGCTGTCAGAACAATTACCCATCACCATCCACCACCACCATTCCTGCACAATTAGGTCAGGGCAGTCTTCCAGAAATATCATGTCAATGTAAATGAAACAGCTGTAAAAGAGATTACTTCTGCTCGTTCAATGAAAGTAATGAGATGAACATCACTTTAAGCAAATGTGAACATTCAGGATGGTCCAGAAATAGTTCAGTTTGTTGTTGCCTGTGTTGCTGAGTGAGGCAACAGCAGCTTGTCCTGTCTTATGCAGCTCATGGCACAGGCAACACTTTCATTTTAGACAGAAGATGACACGTTTCCCTTGAAACCCGCCTGTCCTAGATAGTAAAACTAGATACAGAGTACAGTATGTGAGCTACGTGTCCTGGGGCTCTAACGGTGATAAACAACATGAGCCGGTGTTGTTATAGAGGCAGCTAACCGGCTGTTAGCTTGCTAGCTTGATAACAAACACACCCCCCGGCTTCTGTCTCCCGACTAAAACAGAGGCTAGCCAGTCGACTGTATTCAAAGTTTATGTATCAAAGTGCCCTCGAAATAGAGTCTGTGAGTAACAGACTTTGTTACCTGAAACACTTTGAGGATGGGACGGCTCCTCTTCTGTACGAGCGGCTCGTCTGTTAACTCACACACCGGCTTGTCTGTCAGTGCTCCGAGGGAGGAAGTAGGTGAAAGGTTGACGGCGCGGCCAGCCTGAGCTGCTGCTGCATGACATAACTCTGTGAACGTTGCCCCACTTTTCACTTCCCACTGACAGCCCAGTCCTGAGCCAGCATGATTGTATTTTCATAAACAGATAGTGATTAAAATGCGGAAACTCCACCTCACTGACTGGCTAATGTGAGGATTTCTTCCTTGTTGACTGCTGTGTTGAAACATTTCAGGGTCATTCCAGAATTAGAGGACAGTTCAGGGACCAAAATATTTTTTTTTTCTTTTTACTATTTATTTCCTGCTATACAGCATACCAGCACCCAAATACCCAACACAAGGTGCAACAGCTGAGGTAACTCCAACCCTAACTTGGTTTTATTTAAAACTTTGGCCTGCTGGTGGCTCTAGACAGAGAGTCTGCAAAATCATTTGAGTTAGGCTAAATGCTTTTGTGACCTTAAATATCTGCAGCAAGCTCAAGATGGTTATGCCATTAAAATTCAGGTATAATTATATTGAATGAAAAACTCTTTTTCTCTCTCTTTTTTAAGACATTTCCTACAGTATGTGCTGCTTTCATTCTTCCAATACGATAGCCTTTTGATTCAAATTTCATGCCACACATATCAACCCAATGGTTATTTTACTCTGAACTATATCACCCTCAGAGGAGCATGAATGCTAATATTTGTTTGTTTTTAATTACAATCCACCTGACAGTTGACGTGATATTTCAGTCTGGAGGGAGGTCATTGACCCACTGACTGAGGTTAGGCTACCCTTCCTGGAGCTATACAGCTTGGGTGGCCATATTGTGAAACAGAATAGATATTATATCAATTCAGAACTAATTAATTATGCCCTGAAATTCTGTGCAGTCTTTCCCTCAGCTGAGTGCACATGTAGATGCACAGAAATGCAGAGGTCATCCCTCTATAGGCTCTTCAACTGCACTGCAGCTAAAGTAATGAGTCAATTTAATCAATTAAAGCATCAAAATATTATTAATCAGTTTTCATTATATATCTGTTTAACATTTCCACATTCAATGATTTCAGTTTTAAATGTAATGATTAGCTTCTTTTCTTTGTCATAGTACATTGAATATCTTTAAGTTTCTAGATAACACAAGGAACTTAAGGCCACAACCTTGGCCTCTGGGAAATTTTGTTTAATAATCTCCTGACATTTAAAAGACTACGACTGACTATCAAGAAAATAATCAACACGATAAAAGTATTGTCACTAACTAAAGTTTCTGTATTCAGTCATACCTCCTTTAGTTCCTCTCTCAATTGAATTCTTCTCTGTCCTCGGTAGTTCAGGGAAGAGTAGCATACCACGGCCGAGGTGATGTGCCGTCAACTCAGTTTTAAATGCTTCATTTTGCAATTATTAACCAGGATCACACAAGGTCACCCAATTTATAACATAACAGACTTGTGTCTCAAAGGGTAAGTGATGATTACAACTCACTCACCTTTGCAACTGTCATCAGTGCCCACGTGTCAACTAACAACAACAATAGTAACACTGATACTGCCTACTTGTGGCGTGTAGTGGACTTTGTGGCACTGGTTCAAACATACAATCATGAATCATAATAAAACTGCAAAATGTGTATGTGTGCTGTGTTTAGTAAAAACAACAGGACAATATCAAAGGAAACACCAACAGAAAGTGTTTTAGTGTGGTCTTGGGCCAAAAAAACAGTTTTGATGCAACCAATGTCTCTGTAACTACTACTTGGGTTCCTGTTAATGCTGAACTTTTCATACTTGTCAAACTTTTCATTGATCCCTTGTGTCCTGTGGATGGAGGACATTGTCATTAGATGCAGTAATGTGTTCAACGTCAGCCTATTACTTAGATTTAACTTTCATCATAAATTCACTGCAGTGATTTATCTAATTATACCAAAGGTCAACCTGAGTTCCAGGGAGCTGACATTATGCAACACTTTAAGTGATGTCACAAAGTATACCGCAATATAAAATACAATGTATTTCCTCTAAGGGTAAACCGTAATACTTGAAGCAGAAGTCCTCATGCATGTTACATTTATAGTTTTTCCTCTACATTTTGCCAGTCATCTGTTTAAGTAACAAGGGTTTTCCCTTCTTGTGGAAACACTGTAGGGTAAAGGTTCTGTGGCTGGATGTGCGTATACTGTATGTTGCCTCATCAAGAATCTCATCTGTGGGCTCAAAGTATGTACAAACAGTGTGTAATCACATGTGAAGCCGTGCCACTGCCATTCATAATGTTACATAATTGAAATCAGCTGGTACTTTTAAGCACACTGGTGAGTCATGGATAACTGTGACATTTAGATTCCCTTTAACTCAAATCCCCAAACTGTTTACTGAACCTTTCTCCTGACCATAAAAGTTTTATTTAAGAAAAGTTGTTTTCAGCAGACTGGAGTGGAACACAGGAAAAAACAAGTTGTTTGTATGAACCACCACAACACTCAAAATACCATCCGCACAACATCCTTACATCTGTGTGCCTCATAAATACCAACAAGCAGCGTCTTCCTTCAGAGAACTGATAATTACGAGGCCACAGCCTGTGTATTATTTACAGCAGAAAAAAGGTTGTAAAGTAAACTTGAAGGGGAACTTTGTAATTTTGAAGCACGTGGCAATTCAGTGTGCAGTCCTTGTGGTTATGGGTATGCTAAATACCACAAAGTCCAGGGATATCCTAGATCCAGCTCCATGGGGATCCCTTGCAGCATAAGGAATAGTTTATTCTTAATTCTGTCATTAACTATACTAGAGGAGATCAAGAAAGGTGGAAAGAATGAATGTTTTGACTCAAACCACAGGCCAAACCTCAGCAGATTGTCAGTGGAATACCTTGGAAAATTTATAATTTCTGCCACAAAAAAACATGCCCTTGCAACAACACTGTTCTTTAAACACAACCTTTTTATTGAGAAGATACAACACAATCCATTGAGAATGTTGTCACACTGACAAGTGTTTAACATTTAAGTCCATGAGTGCTGCCTGCAGTCTTATCCATCACACATATCTTAAAGGTCAACAAGAATAGATATACACTGCTCTATTTCAAACCTTTATATAATCAATGAATACACATTAAGTTGTTCTGTAATAAAGATATTGGCACTCACAGTATTTACTTACTTTGAATAATACACTGTACATTTTTCAAGATTATACTGAGAAGGCCTTGCATTTTAAACTATGTCACAACCTTTAGCACCAGAACAGTAAAGAATTGTGCAAAGTTAGCTAGCCTATAAAGCAAAATAAAATAAAATTAAAAAATTAGAAATACAACAAATAGGTGTCCACATGTAAACATTCTTTGATATTCTTTTAAAAAATCCTTTGGAGTTTCAGAGCAGAGAAACAGGGAACAGTTGTTCACTTCAGGAGCTTTCAACCAAGCTCCTGCATGAGGTTCTTCCTGTCTGCTGCATGTGAAGAGTTTTCCAGAGCTCATTTATTTAACCTTTTGGATCAAAATCAAGCCAGACGTGTATCACTCATTATAGAATGTTGACACGGGCACATAATCTGTCCAAAGTGTCCAAAATGTAGTACTTAAAAAGCTAATAAACCTCAACAAAACTTGCACCATTACTTTGACAAACCCTTCATGCTGTAGTCAAACATCAGACTACAAAACGCACATTTTGAAAACTGGTAGTTTGGGTTCTAAATTCTTTGATTGGCTGCCTGTTTGAAGCCATTGTTTTACACACACACATGCACACATACACACACACCCACACACTTCTGACTGTTAACAAAATAAATTCTCTAACCAATGCTCTCAATGCAAAACTCAATGCTCTAACTGAACATGACCATATAGGAAGAGGCATTTTTATATTATTTCTTATAGGAAAATATTACTGTGATTTGTATTTAGTTTTGTTAAATATGGCAATGTTAATACTGCGTGTACTTGTGGTGTGTAATTTTTGATGATCATTTGAAATCACAATAGTTCATGGTGCCATGGTGTCAATATCATATGTACAATCTTAGGTAATATAAATTTGCCTCCCATCAATGCTGAAGCAAAGAAAGGATTTTAGCGTCATGTTCTGGTCAGACTTAAGTTTACATTTTGCCCAGGTTTTGAGATATCCATCCCTTTAGATGTCCCAACATAAAAAATAATCCTTATTTTAAAATTCTGTAGAGACATTTAAAACTCTGATAAATACTTGTCTCTTGAGAGGCTGATTCATGGGTGTGGTGGGGCTGGGCTTGTGGGAGAATATTCTGTTGTGACATCACAAAGTTAAGTAACTCCCTATGGCTTATTGTAAGGCATTAATTTATAATACAAGTTGTATGCATTTCTCTGTGGACTGATCATTTAGAAAATTTCACAGTATAAATAAACAGCGTAGATGTGCTTTATCTCCTGCTTTATAATTAAAAAAACAACAACAAAATCATCCAACATGTGACCTTTAATAAGCAGACCTGGAGTTTGGGCTGCTCTGAAAAATGTTGTTTTCAGGAAGACTGTTCCCTGTTCAATATTTTGCAATTCAGGTATATTCTTTGGATGAACCTGAGTAACTCTAACGTCGTTTCTGGACATACATAGTGCTGCTGGATTTTTGAAAGAGGGCACCACAAGCAAAATTCTCTTAACCTTCATTGTACCTCTCGTTGGCACCAGAAGTTTCATACATACACGGTCATATGAAACTGTTAGGGGCCCAGGGCAAAAATTAGCTCATGCACCCTGTGTAGTGTGTATACAATGGTGCCCCTGAGCTCCAATCAAGTACAGGCTATACAGAGGACTATACATAAGAGCCTCATTATATGACCAGAAACCAGTCCTCTTATGCTGGAAAAAAATTAGTTTGTGATGATTTGACAGAACCCAACTTCATTTAGAAATAAGGCTATATTCCACGTGATCATCAGGACGTCAGGACCATGATAATGTAGAACCCTTCCTAAATGATAATGCAGCTATAAGTGATGCACATGTGATAACAAAACAACAAGCAAACTAGGCCTATGGAATTATGAAAATCCAACTTAATAAGCAGTAAATCTGGACCTTTTGGTCCCCTGGGAGTCTTGGGCTTCAGAGCAGTTGCCTTCTTTGCCTGGTTAGTAGCCTATTACACCTTTGGAAAAATATATAACAAAACCTGGGCAATTGAAGTATCTTTTGATATTTGAAGATAAGTAAATACAGCTCATACAGCAAACAGGACGCATGGAAACAAAGTCAGCCTTTCTTCAAAAGCTTCACATTTCAAGAGAGTCTAGTTGTTAGAGTTTGCAGCAGAGATTTATTTCCTTCTTCCACTTGTTACTATAAATGTAATTATTCATTTATTTTGTGGCTAAACTGACAGTTTAAACTTTGACTTGATATCCCTGATACAAATTTACATCCTTGCCTCAGTCTGCTTCATGGCCACACTCAACCATAAAACTTAAAAGAAACTCATAAGGAGTTTATTAGAAAGAACCGTTTAATTTGGTACTAATTGGCCTAATTATAATTCCCCACATATGAAGAATAAAGTTTCCAATAATAAATGAACTAGCCTAGTAGTAAAGATTAACTAGAGTTTCAATGGAGCAAATAGCTACTTGAACTGTCCAATCCAGGAAGAACTCTCAATTTATCCTGTAATTAGTTCAAAGGTCCTACGTGGTTCTTTATAGGAAGCGTTCAATAAATTAGGAAGTAAGGGACCTGTAATTAAGTAGCCTACTGTAATGAGACTTGTAGGAACTATTTTCTCTCAGAACTTCATGTACTCGTTCTTCAGTCTGCTCAGTCTCGTGCCGTGGCTGCGGATGATCAGAGACAGGAGCTCGTGCTTGTCCTTCAGTCCCAGAGAAATGTCCAACGTCTCCTTCAGGACATCTCGGGTGTGCACTACCATGTTGAGAAAGTCGTCGTTGAGCCGGTGCTCCTCCTTAAGCTCGCTCTCCTGGCTCTGCTTGAATTTCACCTCCAACTCCAGCAGAGATTTCTCGGAGTTTGTAAACGCCTCGCTTATCTGAGCCGTCTCCCTCCGCAAATACTTTCCGTAGCTGTCCTCTCCGTCCAGGTCATACGAGATGCTTTTCCCGATCCCCTCCAGCACCCTGGCCGAGTCCTCAATCTGCCTCTTGATGATGGTGAAATCATCCCGTATGACTGCGTCCTGGTCCTCGTCGAGCCCGCACTTTCGCTCGTCGGTCATTTTAAAAAGCATCTGACATGCCTCCGGGTCATCGTTCTCCTCGTAGTCCCCGTCCGGCACAAAGTAGTGATGAAAAGTGCCGTTAGACATCTCCGGGTGTAAAGGTCCGGTGAAAAAAGCTCCGGACGTCGGCATTGATAACATCCCGAGACACAGGAGCAAGTGAAGGAGAGCCATGGTGCCCCGCTTGCTCCCCAAAACACAGTCGCAAATTGTAAATATGAAGAGTTTAATTCAGTGGAAGTGTCAGACTATTTAACTCCAAACAGGCGTAGAAACACAAACATTTCAGTCACGTTTAAAGGTCCAAAGTGCGTATTGGGACTGCTTTCACGTCCTCCTCAATCCTCTTTGTCCAAACACTCACAACAAAATTTGTGGAGTGATACAAAAAAAAAAAAAAAAAAAGTTCGTACAACCTTTGCTACTTCTTCCTCAAACTCAATCGACCCTGCCGGCTCCCATCACTGCTGGTGGAGAACAGGAAAGCAAAATGTATTCAGTTGTGTTCGTTGTGGAAAACAGTTGTAGCCTAGGTTCTCTACTCCTGACTTCACTCGGTGCCTCCAACGCAACATCTGGATGTCTCAAGTGCCGCGCTCTGGGTTTTTGGCTAATAATACTTCTGTGCTACTCTCAAATTACAGCCCCTCCGTCACTTAAAAGGCTGCATTCAGCTTGGACCAGGCTACCAGAGGGGCCAAGCTGTTAAAGCCTCACGGAAACCAGGAAAGACCAAAGTTTGTGTTAACGCACAATAACCGTGACAAGTTGGCGTGGATAGATCAGAAAAGTTATATTAGACTGCAGAGAAATAGTGCATAAGTGACCACTTATATATTGAAACGTTATCCCACACACCAGTCCAGTAATTACAGTCTGGTAGAAGCCTACGTTTATGAAACTTATAGGCTAATTTTAACTACCTGATGACATGTGGCAGAAATGTGGATTCAATTGTATGCAGTAATTTGTGAGACTTTTGTGGTGTTATTGTAAGCTACTGGATCAGGTCATTACATTATTTGATTGAATTATAGGTTATTTGTCTGAGATGGAGTAAGCCTGGTACAATGTTGAAATACTGCATAATACTTTGTTTATTGATAATACCAATACAAGATAATAGACTAAATTATAATTAAGTTTGGCTGCTGAGTCCTTTTATTTGTCATACGAAAATAGCCTAGCTATATTTTCTTGTATTCAAGGGTTTTCATTGCAGGATTTATAATTTATATAGACATTTTCTTGAATAAAGTTTCTAAAACGTCGCCCTCCACTTACTATAATATGCCCTTGCACAACAGTAGGCTGGATCAGTCTACTGTTTACTGTTTGCTAATGAGCACTTTATTAAGAACATCATAGTAGTAGGGGAGAGGGCCTCCCTTTGTGCTTTTAACAAGCTCAGTTCTTCCTGGCATGGAGTGTACTGTACGCCTCTGAGATTCTGGACCATGTTAACATGATTATATGACATCATTTATACTGATTTGTCAGCTGCACATTCACTCTCCAAATCTCCTGTTCAACCACATCCCAAACTTATTGCGTTGGAGTCACAGCTGGTGACTTTGGGGGGGCCACAGAATCACACTAAGCTCATTGTCATGTTCAGGAAGCAAGTTTGAGATGACTTTGCTTTTTCCTCCGGTTCAGTTCTAGCGAGCCCGTGTCCACGAGAGCCTTAGGTTTCTGAAGTCCGCCTGGAGGGGAACTCGATGTGGTCTTTTGTGCTTGCAACCCATCCAGCTCAAGTGTTGATGTTTTGTGCACTCGTACATGCTTTTCTGCTCACCACAGCCGTAAAGAGTGGTTATCTCAGTTACTGTAGCCTTTCAGCTCCTCAGCTGCTCCTCTGACCTCTATCATCAACAAGGCATTTCAGTCTGTGTAACTGCTGCTGGATTGTTTTCTTTTTTCTTTTTCCACATCATTGTAAAAACTGTTATCATAGTTTCATAAATACTCTAACAAACATGTCACTGTTTAAATCACTGAGATCACATTTTTTCCCCTACACAAACTGAAGCTCCTGATATGAATGGATGAGTGGATAATTGCCTGAATTAGCAGGTGTCCCTAATAAAGTGCTTAACGAGTCTACTGTGTATACTCCTTAAAGAAGAGCTATATTTAAACCAGACTTTTGGACACCTTATATAGGCTACTCTTCACTTTATCCTTGCCAACTCTCATTAACATAACATTTTTAAGACGTTCTTTTTTTAATGCAAGTGTGAAAGTCATTATTCAGAATTACTGTATTAGAGCTTGTGTCTGGCCTTTGTAAATCTGAAATACACTGTGTTCCCTTTAACAGGCTGACCACCTGTTTGTTGTTGCCTCCTGGTATCAGATGACAGGGCCGGTTTATTTCAGGGCAAAAAATACATGTGATTGTCACCTGTTGAGTAATGGGAGCTCAGAAGCTTGAGTATAGCTTAGACCTAAAGAAGATTTTTTTTTTTTACCGCAGTATGTTGATTATAACTGCAAAAGAAATGTTCTGAAAAGACAGTCTACAGTGTGCCAGCAGAAAATGTGTTTTATAATGTTGATCCAAGAAATGCCATTCAAATGAAATGATAGTGCTTCTTCCAGCAGGATTAAGTCATCAGTCACAAAAGCAATGCCCCCAAGAAAGAGGATTTTTCAATGTGATCCTCTATTTCAAGAACCAACATGCTAAGGATGATCTAATTTGCTAAACCCACAATTCCATTCAATGTGTGCATATCTTTCCAATGGAAACAGCAGACAGCATCACCTACCTCCGAGGAGCCCTGCTCTCATTTTTCCATTCTATGAGTGGTTATTTAGGGTTGTGACCTCATAAATGAAACTCGAACAGAAAAAGTTTTAAGCGGTAAACAGGCATCATTGAAAATATTTATTGACAGATTTATAGATCACATAAAAAATCCTATTATAACATAAAAACTGGAAGTGAAAGTCTGTTGCATAAGCATTACATAAACCACAGTCTGCACTGTGCATCAGCTGGATTCACAATATGCTTTACTACTCATTGCCTGTGCATCCAACCCCGATAATAAAATAGAAATTGACAGACCATAATTTCATGTTGTCTGTCACCCACTCGTCTCGAACTCACTTCTGCACTCAAGTTCAGAGATATGACAATTACAAATTCTCTGCCCTCTATGCCGACAGTAATAATGCACGTCTTTTTTATTTTATTTTATATGAAACCTGCTGTGCTAACTCCACTAGAAAGGGAATATGCTGTCGGAGACCAGAGTGGCAGCCTGGAGATTCATAACAGCGCCTGCCCTGTGACATTGTTCTGCAGAAGGAATTTCAATGTTGTCAGACCAAAAAAAAAAGAAAAAAGTAAATGGAAAATGAAGTCATGTTGTGGGCTTTTAGGGTGTGTCACTCTGTCTTGAAGTCTTTTGTGGCACATTTGCATTTACATTAAATCATTCTGAAGAGAGGAACTCCACCTACTCACATAGGACAGTCTCATAAAAAAAAGGCTCTGCAAGGACTTCTTTGCGACCTCCCTCTTTTTACACTTCAGGCACAAAATACTATCCAGAGACTTTCTTCCCTCACCAGTCATCTGTTGTGTGAGCTGCTGAGGCATCTATTTTGTCCTCTGCCTGCATATTGGCTCAAATTTAAGTTTAACAATACGTAATAGCACCTAAGAACCTCATTTGTTAAAGTTAAAGTGGCTCCAAATTTCAGCTAAATTGACCAAGTTGGGATTTGATCCCAGCTTGGCAAACCTCTGATTCCAAACTTGAGTGAAAATGATTCAACAATCAGGCTCAAATACAGCCTCCAGTGATTGCAGTTTTATTTACTTTTGAATTGTTGGGACCAATTGAGACTGACTTTTGCACTGAACCATATTATGTTATTGGAAATGGTTAGACTAAGTTTATATATTTAAGAACACAGTTATTAATAGGCCCCCTTATTGCCCTAATTCTGGTAGGTGTTATGTGTCAAACAGCAGAACAAGAGGCAGAGCTAGTGAAATATAACTCTACAGTCTATGTTGAGAACAGAAGTCAAAGAGTGTAATGAAGTTTAAAAGGGAACAGGCCGGTGGACAAAAACAGGCAGACAAAAAAACAAAAAGGCAGAAAAGGAACAGATGACTTTGAGTGTACAGTGTACACTACACTATGTTATTATGGTGAGAATAAATAGCAGGTGTGGTTTCAGATGGTAATCAGGTGACAAACAGACAGATGTTAGAAGAGTGTATAGGTGTGTGCGTACTGGCAAGGAAACAACACAGTAAATGGTCTGAAATGCAGCACAATGACCTTGTAATAATAGTTCCTTTCATAATGATGAAGTATTCCAAAACTGTCAGAGACAATGACCCAAAATTTAGACATTGCTTACAGTACCATGGTGAAAACAATGAATACAGCATGAATAATCAATGTTTCCCTTTGTCATCAGTCTAGACCCAGGTATAACCAGGAGAGCCTTGATAGACTAACTAAGTTTACAAGATGGCACATAATGGAATAACAAACTCAAAAAGCTTGGAGCCAAACCATGCAATAAAGCATTAGGCCTATATATTCCACAATTTACCTAATAGGTAGTCACACAAAAGCAGCCTCACTGTCAACGAAACCCACTTTTTATAAGACTAATTCAGAAAAGCCGTCACTGTAGGGTTGCTTTTTTTCCCAGCGTTATCCGATCTTGGCAGGCCACAGAAATACTCAAGTGTTGCTTTTTTGTTGCTACATTCTTTTACCACTCTACATGGATATGCTAATTTTCAACTACAAACACTCGACTTTTCTGATTTCAAGTCAGATCGAGTAGCTTGTTTTTCCAAAAGCACAAATAGCTTCAATAATCTTGTGCATGAAATCGCTGGAAGTCATTTCTAGATCCTTGGGAATTAACCAAGAGAATGAGTTTGAAGAAAAGTGAAATATTCAGATGCGGTGTTGAGTTCAAATGGGTCACATCCCTGACTTAAGCTCCGACACAGATTTTGTCGAGTGGGGAAAGTCGCCTTGTGTGTCCAATGTGTCACACATCTGTGTCCAATGCTGCAACAATATTCTGCCACAGTCACTCAGTCTCACCCAATTAGACATAACAGAAAATCTATGAAAATGTTTTTGGCTGCACGTCTGCTTACTTTGAGCCCTTATGTCACAGTTTGCTTCAAATTATATCCAGACACCATACTTTGCAACTCTCTTCCAAAACCCTCTGGCTGTCTGCTGCATAGCCTCAAGCCAAAGAAATGATGACCCAGTGTGCCCAGTGGCTGCAGGATGGTGCCACTGACATCATACATCATGTGGACTTTCAATAGTCTGTTTGTGTAGCCACTCAGAACCCTGTGAAATGAAACACAAAGACAAACTCCAGTATTCATCCTATGGCTTTTTCATTATCAGCTGTTTCTCCTCATAGGAAAATCTATTGTATTTCTTGACAGATTGCGCTGCCGAGGAGGATTTAGATAGTACAGCAGGGAGACAGCCAGTGCCGAAGATGCATTGCCTTGTCTGAGGATCCTCAAACAGTTTATCTGTAAAGCCAAAAGTCTTTTGTATCAGTGAAGTCGATGGACCTATCATTTTGTGTGTATAAAACTGTGTCTCTGCTTGGCAAGGCAGAGCTAATGCATAAGTGTGATGTCCTGTCCCCTTACAGCTGTAATACATTTCAGCCATCCTGTTGGTTTAGTGTTAGTCTTTTATGTGAGTGTAACTAACAGACTCCCTGGATTCTCTCCAACTTGAACACCAGGCTTATGTAAGTTTAATATGCGCAACACATCATAATCCTTATTCCCATACGCACAGATGCGTTGGCATGAAAGGGATCTTGGTATTTGATTACTTTATTTTTTGGATGACCAAGCTAAGACAACCATACTGAAGGTGATTGTTTTAGTCAGGCAGCAGTCTGATGATGTCCACAACTCTCAATAGACAGTCATGGACATCAGTTAACAGTAGAGCATGTGCACGGCAAGGAAACTGCTGTTTCTTTAAAAACCACAGCCGCTCCACGGTTCTATGGATGGCAGTGTTGGTCTGTCTCTTGGTTGGTCCACAACTTTGGTCCACACTGAAATACCTTAAAGGGATATTTCAACATTTTCGCAATTTTTTTTAGTTATGGGAGTAGGTTCATTGCTTTTAATTATCGGTGCATGTTGTTTTGAGATCTGTGGGGCAGAGACATGAGCTGCTCAGCTAACACAATGGAGGTGAACAGTACAGGCCCCCTGTCTATCAAACACATCAAATACACAATCCAACAACTCCAAAACACTCTTGTGGAGAAGTTGTGACCTGCACATTGACCACACTCAGAAATAACAATGTAACATCATGAAATAGAGTTGTTTTCGAGGCAAATGCGTAGACACAGCTAGAGTGATTTCAAAAGCACAAGTAGTACTTCCTTCATGTGTTGTAATGTTAAATAATACATGATTATTTCATAGCATGATGAATGTGCAGATCACAACTTCGCCACAAGAGCGTTTTGGAGTTGTTGGATTGTGTATATTATGAGTTTTGCGGGACAGGGGACCTGTACTGTTCACCTCCATTGTGCTCGCTGAGCAGCTCACGTCTCTGCCTCACTGATCTAAATACAACCTGTACCGATAATTAAAAGCAATGAAGCCACTCCTAGGGATTTGCCAAAATGTTGAACTAACCCTTTAACAATTTCTGGATGGTAATACATTTTTTGTTTGCATGTACAGTATTTTAGATTCCTTAATGTTTTTATTTTCCTATTTGTATACAGAATAATTTGAATATTTTGTGTATACAATTAGAAGTAAGGCACTATTATCTTTGTTGTCATGAGTGACTTTACGCACATCGCATACTGTATACTTTTTTCATGCTTGATCAGTTTTTAATTCTCACAACTCTTACAGTGTTTATGTTATGTTTTCTTCCACCTAATTTATTCCATCCATATTTATATATTCCATTCATATTTTCCTTTTTCGTTGTGAGTTTTCCCCTGCTCCAGCAGCCTGGGCTCACAGTTTGCCTCCCCGTCTAATGAAGTTATTTCTTTTCAGCCTGAGATAATGGCCCAAGAACAAATCCATTTGTCTGCACATTCAATGCCCGTGTCATTACAAAATACATTTCAGAAGGGCTCGTAATTTGGTTTTACTTGGAAAAAAACAAAAAGCTTAATAAATGTAATGTGTTCTTTTTGCATGTGGTTTTATCGTATGCCAGCCGCATGACTTCTATCCTACAGTTCTAATATGGATCCACTTTGAAAGTCTGAATTTTAACTTGATTAACTTTATGTGTATGAGGCATTCTGCAAGGGTGGGTTTCAAAACATTAATTACTGTCCCTGAGGGATATGCAGGATTAAAATAAAATGTGTCGTGTGTATCATTTTGTTTTGGTGTTCATTAATGTGAACACAACATCATTAATTAACACGAGTCGTTACTGGTAATTGGATGACATCTGTAATGGGAGTTCTCCTTGCTTGATATGATGCCAGGGTCATTTATTCTTTTTTAGGGATCATCCAATTTAATTATGTTTTCCTTCAAATTTGTCACACACAGTACGTTGATACAGTGGTTATTTTGGGTGCTGAATGATGTTTTTTTTCCAACATCTTAAGATAAAAGTTTAAATAGAGTTAAACCACAAATCATGTTGTTTACAAAAGAAAACAGTGAAATCATTTATCTTGCTTTTTTTTGACCAGCACAAAGAAGTATTTTATGAATAAAAAAAAAAAAGAAAGAAAAAAATGTTATCAGAAATTTTTCTTGATATGAAATGTCTAAAACACATGATAGTGTACTGTGTGAGCACCACTGAATGCTTTTGCCTGAAGTGACCTGTCTTTTGGTCTTCCCTTATGGCCACTGGCAGACTCCAGCTGTTGCTTTTAATGCTGGCTCACATCCTTTGACTCATTGTCTAAAATGAAGACCATACTGACTAATGGACAGCAAAGCGTATTGGCCTTGTGTCCATGCACATGTGCAGCTCCATTGATCTTTGAGAAACAGGGAATACTTCACCACAATGAACCTCATGTGAACTTAAAGGTATGCCAGAAAATAACTGGATTTAGGACAGTGGGTGTTTCGTCATTATTTCTGAGGAGACCAATAAGAAATTAAATGCATTCAGATTTCAACTTTTTCTGAGGAAATTGGGGTTTCTGTTTTGTGGAAATTTCTTTCCAAGTGTCGTATAACATTCACTGGCAAATCCTCCAATGCCAAAAATGATTCACCCCATATAAAACTACAATGAAACACAGTCTCTGAGCTTCATTTATAAGCTCTTCAGGAGCAATGACTTCAGCCTGATCCAAAAACTGCACATTTTGTTCATTAACATGGATGAGATCGATTTTTTAACTGGCACGTACAGTTACCGACTTTGCATTAAAACATTTTGACATTTCATTAACTGTGTTTATTTACAGTCTGAGAGTTAGATGAGAAGATTTATTCCATGTATTTATGTACATTGAACACACTCATTAGCTTAGTTTAGACAAGTGAGTTTATCTTAGCACAGAGGAAATTCACCTGCAAGCACCTAACATTTGTGTTATACCATATGTGAGATGTTAACTAGTGCGCAGAAGTTCTGGTTGGCAGTTTTTTTTTGTCAATATCAGAAAGAGCCTTGCTAAATGTTTACCATCTTCTTTTTTTTTGCCAAGCTGAGCTAACAACAGCAGCTGAAGCGAGTATACCAGACATGCAACTGGTCTCTCCTACAGAGAGAAAACTATTTAACATACCAAAACTCCTTTATACTCATTTAATGTAAGCTTGTCATGTGGCCCTCCCTGGATAAATAAGGTCTTACTTTACTCCATGGCAGTTTCAGATTTATAATGTGACATTAGAATTAGGCCTACTTGTGTTTGTAAAGGGGCGGAAATTGCTTCAACATGAGTTTGACAAACCAGTGTCTCTGCAGCTTGTGATAACACCCATGAAAATCTAAAACTCAATTATTAAGCCTCTTTAGGATGATATGATTTATTTTTTGTACTTAATATTATGCCATACCACCATTTACTCATTTTCTGTGTCCAGAAACAAAACCAATTTAAAGCCAATTACAGGCATAACACATAATTTATACCTTATCTCCTTTTACATTACTTACAACTATTAGAAAATAATTAAGTTCATTTGCATTTTCATTGCATTTTAATCCACACTTTTGCAGAGCAGCAGTTTTATGACACTCAGCTGTTTTTCCTATGATATATGTAACAGAAAATATATCACACCAAAATTAACTGCATGGGGACAGAACTGGCTGTAAATCGGAGGCTTGTTGATAGCCCCAATAGTTCTTTGCATGCTCCTCTATAAATTTAATAAGACAACTGCATTTTTCAAAGACAAATCTGCTCAATTACAAGAGCTGTGGAGGAAGTATGAGACATTTCAGAACAAAAACTCTACCAACCACTTTATTAAGAGATTTTAAGCATGGCTGCAGTGCAAGTACTCGTGCGTCACTCGTCCTCTAAGTGATCAGGGACATAATGCGCCTTGTACTCTGTCCAATAGTGACTTCAACAGTTTAACCACACAATTACTGCCATAAAAGGCACACAACACAACTGACTAAGGGGACCTTTACTGAGACTTTGTGTGGAAAAACTTTTGAAGTTAAATTGGTAGCAGCTTTAAGATAAATCCCTGGTAGCTCAATGGGTGTCTTAATTTTTATAGAGTTCCCTCATAGTGTAATATACTCAGTTTATCTAATGATTCTTGTTGTAAGGGAAGCCACTAAACAATTTTTCTGTGAACTCAGACAGATAATTACGCAAATTCTCTGCGTACAGAATGAGTATACTCTATAGCAAGTATACCATTACTCCAGCCAAGTCAATATTTATATATATATCACTAATTCACAACATGAGTTATCTCAAGGAACTTTACAAATAGAGAAGCTGTAGACCTTCTCTTCATAACAGTATTTATAGAGACCAGACAGATCCCACCAAGACGAAGAGCAGAAGGCAACAGTGGCTGGAAAAACTTCCTTTAAGAGGCAGGCACACTGAGCAAAACCTGACCTGGTGGGCGGCCACCTGCCTCAACTGGTAGGGTTGGAGAGGAGAGGTACAACAAGTACAGACAAAATCTACTAATACGGGACTAATAAAAATGATTGAAGAGTTTTGCAGCAGGCAAAAGACATGATCCAGCAGCAGAAGGTGGTCCACAGTTGCAGATCTGTAGCTCTGGAGGTGGGAGGGCTTGGATAAATTGCAAGAGGAGTAGAGGCGGGAGAAGTGAACTTGGCAGGATGACATTATGTGACATCTACACTGAGTTTAAACAAGAATTTAAACTAGAACCAAAAGTATAGACAGGCCATTTGCCACTTAAGAGTAAACAATACAAGAATACCAAAAGTTATTGGAAGGTATAAACTACTTGATAGAAGCCAGAGGTTATGTGACCTTTATAAAGACGGCCAGGTTGGCGATGAGTTCCACGTGCTGTTTGAATGCAAAAACACATGTATCGCATATCTAAGAGAAGAATACCTCCCCAAATATTATGTTTGTCACCCATCTATGTTTAAACTAATTTTGTTATTACAGTCGGATAAGACAAAAGTTATTTATAAGTTAGGTGCCTTTTTGAAGCACGTCCTTCCTCTGTTTAAGTGATACTTTTTGTTTTGTTTTGTCTTGATTTGAGATGTATGGACAATGTGCAAAGTATGTACAGCCCCACTGCCTGCTTGCTATGTCTGTCTCTACATATGTGGTCGTGAGAAATAAAACTGAAGTGAAGTGAAGTGAAGAAAGAGAGAAGGCAAGAGAGAGAGAGAAGTTAGAAATTAATTACAGTGTAATTACCTATGTAACTGCATGTAATAACATGTACTTGCATTGTAAATACACAGTGTATTGTAAACACACTATGTATTGAATATTTACAATGCAAGTCATGTTTTGTCTAGGAGAGAAAACTTAAAATAAAGTGTTACCAAAACAACAGTTTAGGATGATTCAGTCATTTATAAAAAGTTTATGATAATCTCACCTGGCCTAAACTATCAGTAAAGTCAAACTACCTACTGTAGTAAGACTGAGGCCCACTCACCGGAGATTGAATGACAACAGGAATAAAGCCTGAACTAAGTGCAGTGCAGTGAAACATAGTGCTCATTGAAGATTCAGGCATAACAATATGTTTTAAGATTGATTTTGAAGATCTGAATGAAGTCAGCTGTCCTAATGTCAGCAGAGAGGCTGACATTATAGCTGTTCCACAGCAAAGGAGCCTGATAGGAAAATGCTCTGCAGCCATGTATGTAGATGATGCTTTTGTAACTCTAGGAATAGACAATAGTCCCAGATTCTGTGATTGATTAGAGACACTATAGGCTAATAATGTTTCTTCTGAAAGTACAGTATAGTCCTGACATGTGACATTTTTCCATCTCAGATCCACAGTCTACAACGTCAGGAGTAGTATAATCAGTAAATGATAATGCCTTGCATATGCACCAGTCACAGGCGTGCGTCACTGAGTACGTCTCATTCAACGGATAATGACTTCAGGGACTTTGCGGTGTTTGAACTCTGGAGACATAAATAATACACTACTTCATTCAAAGCACAGGAAGTTTGAAAAAATAAACATATGCAGCAGCCTGCTAATTCAGTACGATTGAATGTTATGATGCAGTTCTGATGAAAACATTTATCAGTGAGTCTCAAGAGCCAAATTTGCTGATTTGTGGGTTTATGCTCATTATCAGGATTGGTATGAGTCAAGCATTGTAATAGACAGAAAGGGCAGAGTTGTACTGTCTAAACTCATACAAGTAAGTAATGAGATCCTGCAGTCACCTGACATTGAGTGATTAGTCCGTCTATAACAGAAGGTTACACATTTTTGTTGCCATCATCATTTCCATCACTTCTTTCTTCTTCTGAAGTAAGTTAGTGTGCTAACCGACCAGTCACTCCATTCCTCAGTCCAGTTTAGAAGAAGCTCATCATTTGTACTGTAAATGCAACAAAAGTTTTTGGCTAATGGTGAATAAACAGCTCCCTATTTACTGTTGGCTATAAAGCGCTGAGAAAATTACAAATAGCACCCTTCAGTTAAAGGAGACTCAGTTCTGTTTAAGGACAGATTCATACAAATATTAACATTTTTACCATATATTCTGTATGTAACACTAAATTGTGCCACTTTTGCCATAGCATTAATGCTGATGAATGCACATCCATATGTCCAGGTTGCAAGGAACCTTAGGTCCTCACAACAGATAATAATGTTATGTGTGTCAACATGAGACTGTGTAGCATAACCAGCACTTATAATGATTCCCTTAACTCAGTGCATACTGAAATGATGTCAACAATGTTTTCTAACACACCTACAGTAGCTGTCTTCTGTAACCTATGCAATTTAGGTGCAGTTCAGTTGAACCTGCACATTATAACAGATGTCATCTCAGGTCACTTTTCATAGAGGTCTAGACTGCACTCTACAGAGACTCATGAAGAAACACTCAGAGACAGTGGTAAAAAAAATAAAAAAAATAAAAAACACTCCCTTTAAACAGATCGGAGCCAGGGTCGTGATGAGTGGCTGTCTGCAAAAGGAAAGAAAAAGAGTGAGCATTAGGAAAAAAAGCAAAGCACAGTGCAAGTTCCACCCAGACATGTACGTATGGATATAATAATAACAACAGTAGAAGTAGTGGTAACAGTGGGTTTGAGCAGATTTATAGATGCAGTAGGTGTTTCTGCAGCTCCTGAGGCAGAAATACCTGTAGACAGCAACAGGAGGAGAGAAGATGCTGAGTTATGCATTAATTGGATATGACTGCATACAGATGGAGAGGAAGAGGAGGAGAGAGGAGCTTGTTGCATCATGGGAAGTCCCCCAGCAGTTGAGGACTAGACGGCATGACTAGGGGATGGTTCAAGGCAAGTCTGAGCCTGCCCTAATTATAAACTTTATCAAAAAGTAAAGTTTTGAGCTCACTCTCAAATGTGAAGAGGGTGTGTGCCCTCTGCCCCAGGAGGATAGGAATTTAATTAAAAAGTCTTTTAACTAACTCAGTTCTTTCAGTCACTGCCAAGGCTACATTACCCACCAAAGTGGACGACTACCGCGAGCTCCTGGCCCTCAGAGGCTTTGAAGGTGCACGGTGAGTCAGTGTGTCATATCATGAACTGCAAATTACAATAATTACAACAAAAGTTCCTACAGTATGCCACAACATACCATGTTGCGAAAAGCCAGTTTATGGTAAATTTGTATTTAATTAATTTACAACAAACTAAGTGACACACAACTTTTGAGCCAGATATTTGAGCTCGGGGCAAAATATAACTAATGTGCTGTGCTGATCTCACTGAACTTGGGTGTTTGAAGCCAGCACTCTGCACATATAGTACAGTGTAGGAGAGGTGGAGCGAGGCCAAAAGAACATGTTTTCCACATCAATATCAGCTACACAAGGTGATTCAGTTTTGCGTTACTGCTATATTCTCACAGTCAGATTAAGAATAAAAAACATTTAATGCTGTGAAATTCCACCAAAGCTTGAGGGCATTTTTGCAGTCTGGTGACACCTAGGTCACCTGGTGTACAGCTGAACTGCATCGTGGGCCGTTTGCATTCAGCCTAGTGTCAGACAGTTTATGTATCAATTATTTATCAACTTCCTCTACTCTTTGTGCTTATGATGGTTGTTTAAGAGACAGCTAATGGCAGTTAGCAGTGATGTCAATCATTGTGTCAAGCTCTTTATCACTGCTATGTTCTCTGTACAGAGCTAAGACTCTTAATCAACTCTGTACAGCAACCATCCTGGTGTTCTGTGTAGTAAATAAAGAAAATAGTTTATGATTGTTGTTGTTTTCAATTTCACCATTTGAGTAATGCTTGTTTTGGTTATTCTGTATACATTGATTATTACACAAAACACTGAGATATTTATTGTACAGATGCTGCTCACTGTGAGAATTTATTGTGTTGCTTATTCTGCTAAGACTTCTTATTCACAAGATAGAGGAGTTGATTATTGATTGACTATAATTTTAATATTGACAGGTGGAAAATGAAAAGGTCACAGCCATCTTCCTTACAAAGTGAAAGATTCAATGTGGCCAATAAAAGCAAGATGAAGACATACTGTAAACAGTGTGTAACTGGACAATATAAATATTGAAGAGAGCGGTCAATGGCAGAATGTTAGAACCCCCCCCCCCCAGATTCACTGTTGTTACCTCTTGTGCCCCCCACCAGAAAATACTCTAGACCTGCCCCTGGCTAACGGCAAAGAAAACCTGTTGCACAGTGAGCCAAATGGAGTTTTAGTGCACCTCGTGAGATGGTCTCAGTAATATTATGTAACTGAGGCCAAGTCTCAAGGAGGTCTCACATGTGTTGTGTTGGCAACACTGCAGGCTGTGAACGCCTTGTTGGTGGAAACCGCTTGTGCCAATTGATTTTGAAAGAGCAAGATTATGAGTGATGATTATAATTATTCACCCTACATTAGAAGTAGTAGTAAATTAAAAAAAAATATACAGAAAACTAAGATAATAACCAAACTTTATGTATCTGAGATAAAAGTGAGTTTCCACCATGCCCTGTGCTGTACTGAGTGGGAGTAGCTGTAGCAAAGACCGCAGTGCTCGGGGAATTGCCTGTTCCATATTTTAAGAAAAATGGGTATAAATTCAGAGAACTGCATGGTAGTGTTGTGTCATCTTTCAAACAGGACAGACGGTTTCAAGAGGACTTACATATTACTTTTATTCAGAAAAACAAAGCTCTGTTTGCTCACAGTAGGAGGGGGAAGATGACAAAGAGCAGTGATTCAGAGGCAAGCTGTCATACAGAGTTTGATCCATACACTCACGCTCATTAGTATAAAACATAGTGTTTATGAACAACACTGAACCCTCTGTGCAAACAATTGGATTAATCCAAAGCGTGGGGCAGATGGGCATTTCTCACAAAGTGAAATGTGAAAACGAAGAGTTTCAAAGAGAAGAATGGAGTAAGAATTGGTTTAACTGATATATGATTCATTTAACCACAGTGAATCAGTCTGGCAGTCTGTTGGGAGAGTTGATGTAAACCATAGAATCACTTGGACACAAACAGAAATGACTCGTACACCATATTGCATCAAGGGGCTGTGTGTAAATCACAGGCTGTGACGAGGACAGCCGTGAAAATCTCCAAAGCCATACAGTATGTCCACACTGGCAGACCCAAATCTAAGTCAGACTTCTTCTATCGTGGCTTTGCATCTAAAAACACACAGAGATGTATTTATTTATTTATTTTTAATCAGATCCAGACCACTTTCATGCAAAAACATTAAAACACTGCACATCAAAGAAGAGGTGAGGTGAGTTTGAAACTGTTCCGAACCACTTCTGACGCATATTTATGTCAAATCCCGAGTGAAATTAGACGGCTGTGACTGCAGCATGGGGCATGGCTACATATCAGCCTCTGCTGTCGTTGCCGATTCTGCTTGATGTGACTGAGGAGTTAAGCACCATGACTAAACACTGTGGCCTCCAGTGCAGGGGGATACATCTGTATTCGTCTTCTACCCTGCAGCCTGCTGTTTTTAGTTTTATTTATTAGCATACTGTGCATACTCATGCTGTTGCAGATAGAGGTTAATGATGCCCGAACCAAGAAAATGGACACAATTACCTACAAATAACAGCATGCTCAGAAGATTAGATTTAATGTTTGTAAAATGAGATTAGCTTATTATTTGAACACGCTGTGTATCATCCACAGAAGTGCTGAGGGAGAGCGAGGCGAGAACATTTTGGAAAATATGCTATACTTTGATGTTGCACTTATCTTGTTTAAAATTGCTATTTGTGAGTTTTTGTGGTCCATTGCCAGGAGCAGTTGATGGCGATTGTGGCTTGACAAGAGCTTCAGCTGTCATTTTGTTTACAAGACAGGAGGTTACACTACACTCTGGGAGCAGCGCTGTGTCTCCAGGGAGTTTGGAGGCTACAGTGGGTTACTACCAGACAGTGACGAGTGGAGCTGCTAGCTGGTCGAAGAAAGTTTCACTTGGTGTTACCTTCCACCACTGGAGACAGCTGCTAGAGAGTAAAATAATTACATTTAATGCTGAATTCACAGTCTTTCCTCCAGACTAATAAGAAAGTTGCTAATGCTGGGTATGTAGCTATAATAAAATTGACAAATAGCTCCTTTGATCAAAAAGGAAATGATGCTCCTAAATAATGTTTGAAAGCCTTTCTATAATGGACCAAAAATTGTGTTGTTTTGGTTTAAAAAAATGATGTGCAAGGTGTTTGGACCATGAACAATAGTTAATCCTAATTATGGTGTAGTGATTATGTGATTTCCAGCTGGATGAGGTTCAAATGCAATTTGTTTTTTGCTTTTTGAAAGTGTAATGTTCCCAGTTAAAAGTACAGGGATTAGACAGAAGGGCAAACAACAGAAAAATGAAACTCTGTATTTGGCTTGAGGTTTCTTATCCATAGTCCTCTGTTTCAACAGCAAAAGTTAGGTAAAGGTCAGGGAAATGTCATGGATTTGGCCATACTAATGCACTGTATAGACACAGGTTGAGTCAACATTACCTTCTTCTGTATTAAACCCGACCAGGATATTAACACAAAAATCAGGTGATGTGAGAGTGTAAACAAAAATGTAAGAGTGCTTATTGTTGTTGTTATTAATAATTTAATGTTCTTCTAGAGAGAATTTTGTTGGACTTTATGAAAATTAAAATAAAAATTTGATCACAAAAAAAAAAAAATGTAAGAGTGCTAATGTCTCTAGAGGTGATAACTGTACTGTATACTGTACTGCATGATTGGACAATATGATGGAATCTCTCCTTATTCTCATTAATTAATAGTTTGTAACTACTTTTCCACAAAATGTATATACTGTACATTAGTTGTGTTCTCTATATACTGCATCTAACATATTTTCTAAGAGAGGATTTTGTCATAAAATACTATAGGTCAAACCTAATATTATTTCAGCGTAGCTCCCGACATTCTCTGACACATTTCATTCAGAGATGTGTAAGGTGAAAACTATATTAAAACAGAAAACAATCCACAGTCTCCAAACAGTATTCGGGAGCCAAACAACTGCACAGCGGCTCCAGGAGTTTAACATTTGCCTCAGTGGTTTTATAGACAATTCATTTCCAACACACAAGTCCAATAACAGTGCAGCAGATCAATAATACTGTTCCCTCGAGCAGTTAGTCCTCCAAAACTCCCATCATTACCACAGGCTGCGTCAGTGCGTCTCAGGAGAACCGTTTACCTGAAGTGGAAACTGTGTGAGGATGTGGGCTGAACAACGTGGAGCTGGTATTTCTCAACCTCCTGAAAGATGCATGTTTTATTTTGCGTGTTGATGTTTGAACCTGCTCCACTCGGACAGAGGATCGTCCCTGGTTCTGTCCGTCTCATTTCAGGTGGCGACCTCACAAATAAGAGTTATAGTTCAGCTTTTATGGACCGTGTACAACCGTGCTATGGGGGTCACCAGGTCAACCAGGTGCTTGACTCAGAGCCTGGCCTCTGCAGCTGCCAGATGTCATTATTCAGTGCAGTGTTTTGGCTTCTCATTTACTGTAGAGGGACAGCTTTGTTATGGTTGTCCTTGGAAACAGTAGCTATGGAAGCAGTCTCATCAAAACAGCCGTTTAATAGTTGTCCTAGAGCCTTCTAGTATAAACAGCCGATTGTTTTGTCAGCTAAAGTAATCAAGACCAATAATTACCCTTCAGCCTTTCAGTAACTGTCAAGACAAATTGGGATGAATAGTCCTCAAAAAATGAAATTGAGGATCTACATTTTTCATGACAAGTGGTCAAGCTCCACGTGCTGATGAAGATTACATGATATGATTCAAGGCTCCAGGAGAGCTATTAAATGGACTTTGTGTTCAGATTGTTTTGTCAGTAAATGCTGAGAGAAGGAACAGGGAACTTGGCCTCCAAAATCTTAGGGGGGCCATAAAAGAAGCTACTCTTAAGAAGCAAAACTGACAGAATTATTGACAAAGAAGACGTTTGAGATCACCCATGACAAAGATCTACAAGAAATCCTTTGTCTGTCAAGGATTTTTGCACAGCATGTTAATGTGATGTGTGTGTGTGTGTGTGTGTGTGTATTGTGAGTTGAATTTTATGAATGTGCATGCTGAGATGATGTATTGTTACATGCAACATTGAGTGTTGTGTTTGTAGGGTTCATCTAATTCCAGACTGTAGATCATAAAGTTTTCCATTATGATGAATGATATGGCTTCTCTGGAAACCATACTTGTCCTTTCCGTTTCACCATAGTATGACTGTGACAACCCAAGCTTATACTGTAGTTTCACACCTGGTTCTCAGTGGCAAAAAGGCTCAGACTTGTGTCAAGCACTAGAGGCAATTTTAACAATTATGTCAGAAAATATGGCTTTTAGACTCAGGCTTCGAGAGCTGTGAGTTGATTGCTTCTATAACAATTTACAATTTTGAGTAGCCAAATAAGAATGACTCTTTTAGTACAGTGTCTAAATATACAGGATGTGTAATAACTTAGGGCATGCAGATATTACTGAGGAAATATGGAGTCTTAAACTTTTATTTCGCCGAGTACAGTGCCTGCCTGATAATGAGAAACATTTTGAAGGCAGGTAATCATAGGCAAACAAGTTTGCCCGCTGAGTAGAATTACTGTAGATCAGTGTGTGGTTGAGTGCGATTACAATAATAAGGAGACCATTAGCTTTTTTTTTTATCATTCACATATTATTATGATTAACTGAAAGAAGAAGAAAAAATAACGCCGGATAGTGTCAAAGGAATCATTGTCTGGCAAGTGTTAGTGGAACGAAGGCAAGAGTCAAGTTAGTGCTGAAAGTCCTGAAAGCATGGCTGCCCTTTAAGCTTATATGCTTTTACTGCTGCGGTGCAGGGGTCTGCAGTATGTAATTATACAACAACAGTTGTTAGCCAAGGGAAAAGGTCACAGATGGTGGGAGTATGTGTGTTTAACTTACATTTTACTGTTCTCTGTCTGACTAATGAACTTCCACATGAGAGACCGGAGCTGCAGAACTGCATCGCTGCAAGAGAAAACTCACTAAATTTCAGCAAAAAAAAAAAAAGTCAGGTGTGACAAAAAAAAAACTCAAGGAAATATTGAGCAAACTGTTACATGTTTCCCCTCTATTTTCCTCTAATTAGTTAATATTGTGCAAGATGCTTGATTGTAGCCCTGGGCTCTTTACATCTTAAGGAGGTGTTTTCGAAATGATCACTATCTTTGAGAAAATTACACCGGGTGTTAGCAGCATAATTGCAAACCTACATAACAAAACACAGAAGTAAGTGAGAGACTATGATGAGCTCAATGTGTGCTGTGCAGTTCTATGCAGTCGTATACTGAAGCTTCCATTCAAACCCAGCACAATGAAGTTGTTGAGTGCCTTTTGAATCTCTGCCACATGGTCACTTATTTTAGCTCAGTGTGCATGCATGCTTTCCACATGCTGTAAGCAATTTGTGTGGTAGTTGGCAAGACAGCTGAACCAGTGCGGTAATCTTTGGATCATACTGCAACATGAATGGTGGCTGTGGCTCTGAGTATCCTGACTGTCTGCCTGTGTGCCAGGCCACGGGAATGAGTCCATCCCAGCCACTGTCTGCCGGTGTGCGACACCGTTAAAGCCCACATTGTACTGGACTGAGAGAGAGGTCTGCTGTGTGAAAGACTCCTCTTTCCACTGTTTTTTTTTATTTTTTATTTTTGTTTAACTTTCCTGCTGAACTTTTTCACCACATCATTTGCAGGTCAGGGAGGATGAGCCTCACATGACCCTATAGGGGGACTCTAGGTGGCACTGTTTCTGATGTGCTGCCACCTTTTCCACCCTGTTGTGCTTTGTTTTGCTATGTGTTTGCCCCCAGCTGCCCCCTCTGTTACTGTTGTCGCTCCTGTCAAGCTCTCTGTTCTCACATGGCGCGTACGCTGTTCACTGTGACAACAAAGGCAGAATTTCCATTGAAGTTTTTTGCTCGTTTTGAAACTGTGCATAGGGGGAAAAGACAAGTCTTGTCTCTCCAATTCCAATTGCAAACAGCAAGGACACCCATCAACTGTATCTTTATTACAATGTGCTGACCTTTTGTGTGAATTAATCAGATCTTCTTTAGTTCGACTCATTGTTTTGTTGATGTCTAATTAACATGGTTAGCATGTGTCAAAGCCAGTGTGCCCCCGTCATGGCTGACAGGGTGGGGACGACTGCAACAAGTTATGGTCCCCAGGCTAAAGCAGCCAAATCAAAACAAACCACACAACAGTACATTTCACATTTTTTTTGTTTGAAATAGGCAACATATGCAGCTGATTTTGTCCCACAACAGCTGCAACAGTAAATTTCACATATAAGACAAAACAAACAAGTTATTCTGGGAATACTTTTATTGGCCCCTCGTGGTCCTATTATATATTTGCCTATAGCGTGAGCAACTGATCAAAATGCAAAAAGTGTTGCAGTCGTCTCCAGTGCCCCATGCTGTGTTCTAGGAAATGTAGAAATAACAATGCCATCTGCCAAAATGAATGAAGCTGTTATTTGTTTGTTTGTTATTTGTTGTCTGTTCTGTTTTTTTAATATGAGGATATTGTAAAATTCATTTTAAATGCGCTATTGATGGCTACATACAGTACTTTATATGATGGTCAAAGGGCCATGTTGTAGATAACCCGGACAGACAGACAGACAGACAGACAGACAGACAGACAGACAGACAGACAGACAGACAGACAGACAGACAGGCAGACAGACAGACAGACAGACAGGCAGACAGACAGACAGACAGACAGACAGACAGACAGACAGGCAGACAGACAGACAGACAGACAGACAGACAGACAGACAGACAGACAGACAGACAGACATGCAGACAGGCAGGCAGGCAGGTAGACAGGCAGGTAGACAGACAGACAGACAGACAGGCAGACAGGCAGACAGGCAGACAGACAGGCAGGCAGGCAGGCAGGCAGACAGACAGACAGACAGACAGGCAGGCAGACAGACAGGCAGGCAGACACACACACAGACAGACAGGCAGGCAGGCAGGCAGACAGGCAGACAGACAGACAGACAGACAGACAGACAGACAGACAGACAGACAGACAGACAGACAGACAGACACACAGACAGACAGGCAGGCAGGCAGGCAGACAGACAGACAGACAGACAGGCAGGCAGACAGACAGGCAGGCAGACAGACAGACAGACAGACAGGCAGGCAGGCAGACAGGCAGATAGTAGATGGCAAGAAATTGTTTTTCCTCTATTGCAGCTGGTCAGACCTATAAATACAATGAGAACAAATACTGAATTTGTCATTTTTGTTTAAATTCAACTTGTTTGGCTACTTTGAGATATTTGGACAAGTCAGAGTTGAAATTTATACTTGACTGTTTGTGTTGTATTTAAAAAAAAAGTATGTCCCACTTTTAATGGCACAGGAGAAAAGGCTTTTAGGATGTGGACTAACTGATTTATTTGGCAAATGAAATGTTTTATCTGGTAACTGAGGCTGAGGCTGAGGCTGCTGATGTGTGAACTTTCCCAAATTCAATAAAGAACTGGACGGAGCTGCTAACACTGGCTGAAAGGCTGATAAAATCTTGGTGGAAAGGCTAAAAAAAAGGAACCATCGCAAACTCTTTAAATGTCAAGCATCATCCTGAGTCCACTACAGCTGCATGCACACCACTTGGACAAGTGGAGAAGCCCAAGTTTGACAGACCTGCTGTGGCTAGTTATGGCTGCTGAGCCATGGTTCGACAATTCTTCTTGGGGGTAGGGGTGAACACTCAGAGAAGTATGGACTTACTTTTCCATCCTTTAGTTACATAAGAGCTGTGTAGGGGAAAAAAAGCTGCCTGTGAACAACTGTGCCCACATAGTAATGTTGCTTTCTACATTTAGCTCCATCTGGACATTTGGCCATTAAACGTTTAACTCTACATTTAACATCTGTGTTGAAGCTCAAGACTTTTCTCAGCGCACACTTCAAAACGCGTTGACCCAGCACATGCCTTGTAAAACTCATTTTTTATTGATTGTCATTCAGTCTTTTTATTTTTAGCTTCATACTTCATTCTCCTTGTTTTATATACTTTGTGTTTTAAAGTTTTATATATTCTAATTTACTTTATTGACATTGTGGTTTTCTGGTTTTGGTTCTGTCTTTTAAAAAAAAAAAAAAATTCTGGATGATTTCATGAGGTGATTTCTCTGGTACTGTACAGTAAAGAACTCAAGGAAAAACACCTTTTAAACCTGTTTTTTGATAACACTTAGTTCAGCCTTCTTATTGACACACGGCACAGATCAGTGATGTGGACTATGATTTTCAAGGTAACCCTGAAAGGGAGCATATGAGGTAAGTATTGTGGTTTTAGTATGAACCAAAGCTTTTCCAACTCTGTTCTCCCATAACGGACTAGAAGAGGTGCTGAATACGTAACTCTTTCCACCAAAACACTGAACGACTCCAGATTCTCTGATGAAACGGCCTTTGAAAAAAAAAGTGTCCTGGACCCATTGAGTTGTAGCTGGGCATTTGAAAATAAATAAATAAATAAATAAAATAAAAACATTAATGGAAAGTGATGTAATCAGTGGGCAAATAGTCCTTGAAGTGAACGCTGAGGTATTTAGGAAGATCAGAGATTACCGGAGAGGTTAGCCAGTGGACTTTTTCCCCCACATTGCCGTAAATCTACGAACTGGCTTTGTTTTGAATCCTTTCTGGCTTTTAAACACCTATTAAAAACTAATAGTGGGCTCAAACTTCCAGAAATCATGAACATCTCTAACAGGGCGAACGTTGCTGGGAGGCAAGTGACAGATTTTTCCTAATATCTGAGGCAGTAAATTTCTCTGGGAGCAAACACACTGAACCACAGAATGCCTTTACGATGTTATTATAGTATTACAGCAGCTGTTTGAATAAGCACATTAAAGTGCTAACTACGTCCAAACACCAGCTACTTTTTCACCCGTCATAGCTGCACTATTCTGAAATGTTTTATGTGTTTTTTCTCTATAAGGTTATCTCAGGTAATATCAGCATTGCTTTGGATTCTATATGTTCATCATTTCATGTGAAATTGTTCATTATTGAAAAACTTCCACTGCATATGGCCTTATATATTCACAAGGCTGGTTCCTGATATACTCTCTTTTTGTATTTTTAAGTTTCCTCCATTCTGTATTCATTTGCATCTTGTGATCTCATGATCTGAGCGTGCTGTACCCTACATGTGATTTATGCTCCTGACTGAACTGAACTAAGTGAGCCAGATGAGACATACGTATGCGAGAGGCTTTGCTCACACTTCCAGTTGGTCCGGAACTTTCTGCTGTGAGTGCCGAGCCACTTTCACTTCAGTCTTAAAGTTGCTTTGTGTCTGACAGTGATTGCATTTGACTCAAGGGCTTTTGTCCAGATGTGCATGAACACCCATGACACATAATCCATATCATGGTATTAATGTAATAGAACATTGCAGCAGAGATACAACAAAATGTACCAATACAAACGTGAAGGAGTTTGTGTTATTGAATCCAGGTTTTTCAAGAATGCATCTCGCCAAGAGAAACACTCACATCTCAGAGGAAAAAATGCTGCATACCAGTGAAGAAAGTATAGGAGAGGATCTGCAGGTGTGAAGCACTGAATGGTAATCATCAATTTTAACCATGTAATTCAAGGCTGCTGGAGAAAGGAGGTAGGGGGCAGTCAAAAAATACAAAAAACAGTTTTTATATTTGCAGATTTACAAGACAGAAACTGCTTAATTCAGCTTGAGTTTAAATGTTTTGCTGCACAGAGGGATTTATCTGCAAAAACGGAAAAAAAATCTAACAGATTACATCAAGGACCTCATCCAAGTGAACCATTTCCAGCCCAGATTGGACACACAGAGCGTCCAAGAATTGTCAAAGGAACAATGGAATTAAATCCAAATGAATTCCTTTGTGCATCTTCCTAGATATTTTCTCATAGGTCTGATGTTTCCGTGTGTGTGTGTGTGTGTGATGTGCTAATTCGTGTGCCTGCTTCCTTTAAACCGTAGCTCTGTCGGTGTGAGTCTGGGATTTCAGGGCGGCAGACGTTAGAGCTCGTGACTGGATGGTGAGGTCATTTCTGTGGAAGAGATGTGCCTCAGTTTGTCTGCTCTGGCTGAGCAGAGGGGTCATACGGACAAGACCAGGACTGAAACATCAAGCAAAAATCCCACATCCTTCTTTTAGTTTTTGCACATTCAGTCCTAGTTAACAAAGTCAAATGTGTTTTAATCTGTACTGATGTGGGATTTTGCAGGCTTCTGGACTGAAACAGAAACACAGATTTTCCTGGAAACACTTAGAAAGTTGTAGTTTGCGTTTGTGTCAAGAAGCTGCTGCATGAGGAGACACTGCTACACAGTCACTAGAGATTGTGGCAGAGTCTGCTGCTGCTCATCTCTCCACACAGGACATGCACAGCGACTTTAGTCATATGCTATTTATAACTCTAGTATAGCATTGCCTTGTTCTTGGAGTCTTCCCAAAACACTAACAAACAGCATCTATGAAGAGATGTGTTATTATTGTGCAGCAAACTGTGCAATTCAAAAAGTGATTACATGTCAAGGACAATAGCACAATGTGAATTTATGCTATTAAAGTTAACAGAACGTTTCAGCACAAACCCAGACACCTTTATCATAACCATTTGTTATAAGTTACATTTTTCACTTATTGGAGCCGTTATACAACTGTTAATAATTTGTGGCACTAAGTCAGGAGGAACTGATGACAAAAGAACCCCAACAAAGTGTTTCTCTTCATGATTCCACTGTGTTTTGAGTCACACTGTACCTTCTTTTCTTCATCATAGAAACTTAATTCAAAAATGTCAATCTTGCATTTAGATCAAAAAGTGTTTATGAGTTCTTTCACTTTTTTCAAGGTCTTGTCTCGGTTGAGCTCGACTCAGGATTTTTTCTCAAGACCAGTGAAGATCACAGCTGCAGTGACTTTTTCTGTGTCTCTATCACTCGTTCATTGTGGTTTTTGCAAGGTAATTCAATAACTTTAAGATAAATTGTTCTACAAAAGTATAGATGCTTGTGTAACCATCTGAAAAACTTTGCACCAGTGTCAAAAGTGGGAGACTTCAGCAGGTTCTGTGTTGTTCTGTCTTTTTCAGAGGTCTTAGTATGCTCTGGTCTTGGTGGTGACTACAACACTAATGAATGCTAAAATATCAAGAACTTTCAGAATTTAATACGATTTTAGAAAACACATTCTTAGATGCCCTGTGAATCCAGAAAACATGATCAGTTTGCAAATCACCACAATGCAAATAAACATACTGTAAATCCAGGAATACAACACAATGTCATCTAAACAAAGTTGGTTGGTGGCCCTGAGCTGAGCCAGTGTAACTGAGAAGCACCCAGGGTTTCTACCACTAACTCAGCTCAGGTGCAGCACAACAAATCAAAGAACATGGTGCATTTTACATTCGTGTCCCAATGTGCAGCCAACTATAGGAACCTCATCAGACAGCAACATATCAGCTTCACTGCAAAGCATATTAACAGCCCAGACTGACTGAATGCAAGCAAGCAAACAAGAGAACAAGTCACGAGGCCAAACAAAGCATACAGGGACAAAACCCATGGCAACACAACAACATGACAACATAGCAGCAGCAGTAGGCCTACATAAACACAATTATGACCCTGCTCACTGCCTCTGGTATGGTGAGCTGGTCAACAGGACTCACAGCACAGATAAAATAAAGTGGTGAAAAAGTTGACCTGTGAATGTAAAATGTTGGCTTTAAAGGGATAGTTCAACATTTTGGCAAACTGGCCCATTGCCATGCATTGCTATGCAGCCCCACCCACTTGACCTGAAGGCAAATCAGTATTAAACAGGTCTGACTAAATCATAATACGATGCTATGAGGAAGTTGAGGCACAACCGTATAACTGACACCCAGGTTTGCACTCAGGTTACCATCATCATCATCATCATCATCATCATCATCATCATCATCATCATCATCATCATCATCATCATCATCATCATCATCATCATCATCATCATCATCATCATCATCAGGAGAATAAACTGGACTCTGTTGGGGAGTTGGATAGAGGAGGAGGAGTCTGGCCTGGTGCTGCATTCACTGACCACACACATAATCGTTCACCTGCAGTTGGGAAGCATCCTCCATCACATTAGTGTTAAGAAACCATTAATGAATATACTGGCTTATAACAAAGGGTGCAGTGACATACAGTATATAGCACATATGACTTAACCACTGTTCCTATGGTGACAAGTTTACATCAGTCAACTGTAATTGAAAACAGGATGAAGGAGCCCAATGTATGAATAATTAACAAAGTTGTAATAATAATAATAATGTTGCAATTGCTCAAAAAGAACAGGTTGCAGTCATACTTTTGAGGAGGACTGTGTCCATATTGCCTCAATATCTTATTATCAGTCAAATCAGATGACAGACTGGAGCCAGTAATTAAAGCAGAAGTAAGTGATATATTTGTGTTAATATAAGTCTTAAATAGTTATATCTTCCGACAGCAATCACTTACATAGAGTGTTTGGACCAAAACACGGGTCTGTCAGTCACTCTGCTCTGCTCTGAGCCGAGGAGAAAACATTTATCGTATCCTACAGTTTTTATCCAATGAAAAGAAGGATGCAAGCAGCCAAGGAAGCCGTGAATGTATGAATAAGGGACAGGACTGTTGTTAAGGAAATAACCGTGAAGTGGTACCAGTTCGATCTGCGAGTTCAAAAAGAACAGTGGCTGTTATAGTGACTTTCACCGGTAAAACAGGTCGGAGAAACACAGTGGGTTGCCTCAAATAGTTGTGACTTAGCTTATCATTTCAAAAGCCTGCCTGGAACGCAGCATTAGCGAAAACGACCGGATCGCTTACTTCTGCTTTAAGCCATTTTTAATCTGGCTTTGACAAAGAGACATGTTTTCTTTTCAACACTTAAAATTTGTCCAACCCTGTTCTAGATTTTTGTAATTATTACTACCATCGACTCAGTTCTCCACTCAGCACTGTTCTCACTCTGCCACACTTGCTTCCAGTGAAAATTTTGCTTTAAACGATCATTTTCTTGTATTCAGTATTCATAGTTGCAAATCCGTGCACGTACACACACAGGGAAACGCAGGACGAATCTTTATTGATAAACGGTGTATTTTCACATATTTTACTCCTAGCTGGTATTATAATATAGCCATGCTACTGTGCTGTTGTGCTGCAGCTTTCATACACCTGTCTGTCCTGACAGACTGATCTCATATCATTCCTGATGCTCCTCCTAAACGTTTGTTTTTTTAAAATCATGTTTTCTCCCTTTCTTTCAGTCAGTGTCTCATTAAACAGTCGATGACAAAGCTCAACAAGCCGCTGATCTACTGACAGGGTCAGTCTGTCCTCATCAGGGATCTACTGCACTCTCTGTGATCACAGGTGAAGGTGTTGGTTGATGCTGACATCTAGTGGTGGAAGGTGCACCAGCAGTGCCGCGCCACTGCTGGAGGGGAAAAACAATAACAGAAATAAATAAATAAATACACATAAAAAAGGATGCCAAATAACCTTGAGGGTGTGGGAGGGGGGTGGGGGGGGGGCACCTTGATTTTCCTATTCCCTTTAAAGTGGCCATTCAATCTCCTGTAATAACCATAAGGTTGCTTCACCCTGGATAACCTGTATCAAACATTTAGCAGCCTTTATTTATTATGTCATGAATGGAGGTGCAAAGGCTACACTTTACATTATGTATAGGTCATTTTTTTATTACAGTGACAATCATATTTTATCACCACAAGTCATTTCAGATATTCAGATATTCACCTCCGATGTTTCAAAAGGAGATTATACATATTACAGAACAGGACAAACCTGTCTCCCCAGTAATTGACATCATCTTATTCTTCACACGTTTGGTTTCTCTGTTAAACTTATATGAATCAAATAAAAAGTGAATATTTCAGCCAAACTTTCCACTAGTATTTTTCCAAATGTGGGATTATAATTTTATCCATCAGGATAACTGGACACACAAAGACACACCACCACTCTTATTGTGAAAGAGATGTTAGACATTCTGAGTTGTGTTTTTATTGAATTTCCACAAAGCAGTTTATGAAAGTGGAAGGTTTTAGTCACTCTGTCATTATTAGTCAACAGATGGTAAATATCAGTGAAGCGCTATCCGGACTAAATCCCGCAGACTTGGTCTTCAAAGGAAACAGCTTGTTCCTGTGATATGTTGCTTTATCTTGTTTCTTCAGCCTCTTTTTTTCATGTCACATCAAAACCATAAAAGTGACAGAAACCACTTTCAGTTTCTCTCCTCTGAAAGTCAGCGGATGGCTTTCAGATGGTGACAACTTGATAATCTTAAAACTGTATCTTTGAACTGATCTGGACGTCCTGTCAATAATTTCACTTTTTGAATAATGGTTCAAAAAGTATTTGCCACCATCAGTGAGAAGGAATCTCCACATTTAGCTTGTGAGAAAGAGCTGTTTGTTGGCACAATGGTTCAAATCCATTATGTTTGCTGTTGCCTCCTTATCAGTGTCCCAAAGGTGATGCATAAACAAACAATACATATTAAGACTGGTGTTATTTTTAGCTACAGGCTGATGATTCACAGCACAGTTATCAGCTGACCACATCAAGGCGTGTGTCTATTGTCTGCGCTCCTGCTTTTAGAAGATGTTTTCCGTCATCATTCTGGTATGTGTGCGTGTTTTTTCAGTGTTGTACGTCTCGATACTCTCCCTGTACGATGTCTTGATCTCAGTGGTATGTGGCATCCAAAGCAACAATTGCTATGAAGAGCATGTGACAAGATTTTATGTACTTGTTTGCCGGAGCGAGCTGTGCATCTGACTCACACCACATGTATGAAGGAAATCAGGATTTACTTGTACCAGAAAACAGAAAACTCTGTGGTGCCTCAGCTGTGTTGTTGATGGGTGGAAAAAGAGTAGCTTGAATAAGCTTGTTGTTGTTTTACAGCATTTCATGGTTAACACTCGTCCCTCAGTCAGATTGTTGAGAATTATTAAACAAACAGGTGAGATCACGTTAATAAAACCAAAAACAAACTCAGAAATGACAGACAAGAACAATATGGAGGATATGAGCTTCACCCTCAGGTTCAACGTCATATTAGCTCTTTCATGGTGTGCCGTGGCGTCACCAAGGAGATGCCTGCCTCATTAGGTGGACACCTGTTTGTATTCATGCTCACACACTCCTGCCATGTAGTTAATGAGAATGATGGAGACGCACACACACTTCACACAATTCAATGTCATAAGAGCATAACATAATAGCCATAGGGTATGGTTGTAAAGGATTATCACACATTTCTCCTTAAACTCTGGTTAATTGGATGTATATTCTTATATAAATACATTCTGATGTTGTTGTTGTTGTGTTTTACGGCAAAACTGAAGTTGACAAAATGACATAATTAGACTGAGGTCTTTACATGGCCGTCTCCCTCTGACGGTAACCCTGCTATTGGCGGCACTCCAGTTTAGCTGTTTACATGAACCTTTGACACCCAGTAACTGAGTCTCTCAGCATCTGTAAACAAACCCATTATATTGGTGCCACATGAGATTTGCAGCCGCCCACAGACGCTGCACTTCACCAGGAAAAGAGGATGAAGAGCATTCAGTCATCAGCGCTGTCATTTGAGGTAATGAGTCACGATGCCTTCAAAGACATTTTGGAGTTGACATGTAACATGTGTCCCAGTATGACTCACAGTAACATCAGACTCTTGACCAGATTTCTCCTATACACCTTTTGAATGAAGTCAAAACACATTCTCTTTCCCTTTCTTCCCCTTCTATTGTCCTCTGGTTCCTCACCTGTTTCCACTGACACTGTGAGAGCACAAACGCCTTTTACTGAAAATCCAAAGAAGATTGTGCTCTTCCCCCACTGTAAGATGTTAAAGCTTGTCATCAGAAAAAAGAGAGACACAAGAAACTCCAAAATAGGCTCATAAAGCTTTTATTGGCTATTCACAATGAAAAGTTAATAAGATGCAGCCAGTGAGTTTCTCATGAATGCCACGAGGCTGATATGGATTCAGACTACGTATATAGCCAAGTGGAATGAAGGCTTTTCAAACTATTCTGGAGTGCATTTCTTAAGACAGGATTAAGTGCCAACCAGTGGGATAAAAACAGGGAATGTGAGATTGTGTAGAGAGCGTATCTAAGGGTTAAACCTATAAGATATAAAGGCAGAGCCATTCAGCTCTCTCTCTCTCCTGCCTTCTGGGTCTCGCTGGTTTCTGCCAGACACAGACCCACAGAAGATAATTCAACTCTGACAGTGAGGCATCCTCCCCAGACCTGCAGAAATACATCCTCAGACACCGCTCACACAGAAACACAAATCACATGCTCGTTGTGGGTTTTAAAGAGGGACATCATTAATGCTTTTTGTGAGCTCGCTGTAATGTAACAGTTGGACACGGACTGTAATTAAGCCCGGAGAGAAAGCTCGAGGCATCAGTAATTCATAAAGCCACAACCTGGCTCTGTCTGACAAACAGCTCTACAGTGCTGACTCTGACTGTTGACCTGCTGCCATGATTTTCTTCTTAAAGGGATAGTTCACCCCAAATTCAAATTTTACTCATTTTCTACTCACCCTCATGTCGACTAAGGGTTGGGAGAAGTTTCAGAGTCCTTCGTGCCTTCTCGAAGTTACAGCGGGGCTCCATGCAGCACTGCATGTCCATAGCATGTCGGTAGCAAAGGGGGCTCACTTTTCTTCGTCCAAAAAGACACACCAAAAAACATACAAATACCCCCACACTGCTTGTCTGTAATGTCCCTCTTGTGTTGAAGCGCCGACATGAGAAATTGTTCCGAAAAAAATTAAATAAGTCTATATTTTAAGCTTGTTTGTAGCGGAAGCTCCCAGTGTCTCAGTCTCAAATCTTGCGTGATTTGCACTGACACTGAACTGAGACACTGGGAGATTTTGGGTGAACTATCCCTTTAACACAATTTGGAGTTTCTTTTTGTTGTCAAAATCCTAACTGACAGCGTATTGAACACCTCCTGAAAGCAGGGTGGGGGACGTGCCCGGCTGGCTGACTGCTATTCAAATGTCACAAGCATTTGGGTGAATAAGAGAACACCTTGAATGTGGTTGTTGTCACAGCATCTTCAAGAGGAAATCCAAGTGCTGAGTTTCTTTTTCACCGAGTCTGAGTCAAAAACCATTAAAACCTCCCAAGGAAACCACGCAGGATTCGACTTGGTAGAAATTATGCACTTTTTATGATCAACAGAGGAAATAAGCGAGAGCAAGCCGCAGTCTGGGTTTTTCATTATGCCTCTCCAAAGATTTGCAAAGTGTTTCTGTTCAGAGTGAGCCACAGAATCTTTAGCATACAGGGAAAACACTCATCAAATCTAATGTTTATCCAGAGCATCTGGGTGCTCCATTTTGGGAAAATTTACAGGAAAAAAAAAGAGAAAATCATTTCAATTCCACGCCTGAAACTTTAATTCAAATTCATCATTGTGGAATAGAAAAGAACAGTAAAACAGCTGTGGAAAGCATGGAAACAATGCGTTTCTGTGAAAATATCTTTAAAAACAGGTTTTCTCCTCCAGAACCAGATGCAAGCGTGACCAGGGTTTAAACCTGTTTGCAGCTGATCAGAGTGTATTAACCTTAATCATAGTTGAAAGGGAGCGTCAAACAATTCAGATAAGCACAGCATTTTGGTTGTTACATGTCCTCTTACAGCCATTTCCAAATGGGCTCTTTCTGATGGAGCCTCAGATCAGAACATATACCTTTTCTCCACTATCCCAAAACCGCTGAGGTTATTTCATAAGATGCCAATGTGAGCTGTATCTTAATGTTGATGAATTATTAATCACATGAAATCATATCTCTTCTCGTGACTCTCAAACCGAGGATGTTATTGTTATGGAGAGAAAACCTTATCGCACACATCAGTCCTGAGTCACCAGTTATGGAAGATTTAAAGGATTAGTGACATTTTTTTTTATTTTTTTTTTTTACATATGTGATTCTGTACATAATCTCGTTTTACATGCAGTCTCTTTGAATATGTCTTTTAGCTATATGAGCCATGCAGCGTGTGTGAGCGTTTTACATCAAATGGAATTTATCAAAAATACATGTATGCATGAATACATGAATTCATGCATGAATGAATGAATGAATTTCGTTTTCTTTGTCGGAGGCACGGGTGCATGAATGAGTAATACATATGAATGAATAAATGAATGAACCAAAAGGGGAAATATTCTGTCCGCTCTCACTCTGGTGTGCTTGACAAGTCTTTGTCTTAATGAACAAGGCTGCTAACTGAATTTATTTACCTATACAAATCTAGAGTATGTGGCAGTCAAGATAAGAGCTGCTTGAATCCCCCTCATGGGGAAAATGCTGCTTTTCCTTTATACAAGCACAGACAAGCACAGACAGAAGAGGCTCTGCCGCAAGTGACTGCAACAGATGATTGAAGGCGTTTAGTTTCACTTCACAAGGCTTAAATAAAACACATTTATCAACAAAACATTTGTCGGTTAGGATGGTTATTTTCTCATATTTTTCTCATTTTGTCTTTCTTGAGGATTAATTCAAAGGCCTTTGATGAAAACACTAAATCCCAGGTCACTCACTAAATCCCCAGGTATGCAACAGATTGTGATCACATAAAAGCCAGACCTGTTGTGTTGTTCTGTTTTAATTAATTGCACTCTCATTTATTCATCTTATCAGGATGAATTACAGCCCATTTCTATAAAAAGCTGAAGTTTTAGTTTGTAGAAAAATGAAACGGTGGTCATGGTCAAATATTTCTGCTAAATTACAGCAAAAGACATACAACAGGGGAAAATCTTTCTTTCTTTCTTTCTTTCTTTCTTTCTTTCTTTCTTTCTTTCTTTCTTTCTTTCTTTCTTTCTTTCTTTCTTTCTTTCTTTCTTTCTTTCTTTCTTTCTTTCTTTCTTTCTTTTTACAGTAAAAGTTTTAAACGTGGACTGAAGATATGGCCTTGGTCTCTGGTGCAGAGTCTCCCGCTTCATCTTTATCTCTCGCGGCATTGTGAGGACCCTGACAGGCTCAAACTGAGCTGGTCAGACATGACTGACAGTGGAGGAGCTGCCTGGAACTGTTTTCTCTCCTGTGATGGATATGGTCTACTGCAGTTTCAAAATAAAAGAGAATTCATCCCATTGAATCTCTCCTTCAAAATAATGAGTCATAGAAATGCAGCACAGTCAAATGTAGTGGAGTTAAAGTCACAAGTGTCCAAAAAAAAAACATCTCAAATGCAACAAAAGCACTTTGTTCCTGTCCACCCCTGCACACAAATAAGCCCAGCGCTGGTTGTCCTTTCCTTTGTCTCTATTCACTCAACGTATTTCCATATATTCCTCATGGTGTCACAGACAAACAGGCTACAAAGGAAAACGTTATTTTCGACTTTATGATTGCAAAGAAAAGAGTGTACGATGTTGCATGATATTCTGCAACCCAATCATGATACTGTATACAGTACATCCTCATTCTGTCTTAAATGATGTCACTTTCTCTTCAACTTCAGTTCCTCTAGTTAATGTGCAGTACCTGCCAGATATAAAGACAGAAGAGCTTTTCACACTCATATCTATCCTGCTGAGCACCGAGTGAAAACTGACATAAAACTTGAATCAGTATAAATGTGCTGTATCTCCTCTGCTGCGAAGCTCTTGGTAATGTATTTTCCAGGTTTCAGTGTGCCTCAGCCGTTTACTATTTCATGGCCTTTGTACACTTTTGTTTTGCGCTGAAGTCTGAGGCCTGTTTATCTCCTCTGTTCGAGATTTAGACACTTCTATTATTCACGTCCCCGATGAGGCTACATGATCCCATTAGCTTCAAATGCTGGCAGGCCACGTGAGGTGCCAGGGACAGGCTGTCTGCGAGGAACTATCTGTGCTCAGGACAGTACGACACTGTTAAACCTCATTTATGACCTCCAAACACCCACACCTACTGCACTAGTTTGAATACATGTAATTTGGTTATGACAAGAGTAAACAACAACAACAACAAAAAGAACTGGACTGGACATGCATGGTTATGGTTTAGGTTGCTGGGTTACTATAAACAAACCAATTCACCCATTTACAGTTGCTCCAATCATCCTGAAAGTACCTGAAACGTTTTGGATGGGGAAAACCGACCCGACTAGCAGAGAGGAGTTTGAACCCACAGACCTTCTTGCTCTGCTGAGATTCCCTCTAATGGTCATTTTGAGAGATTACAGCGCCTTGAAAACACAACAGTGTTTTGCTGAAACTCCAGACACAAATAAGAACAGCAGTGCAGTTCTGCAGTTTTCAATATCCTGTTCACCCTTTCCTCCATCCTGCCATTGCCAAACTAGGAAGTGATGCAATAAGTGAGTATGTATGTCTGTATGAGTAAATAAATAAATAAATGCCTGTGCATGAATGTACAATACGTATTCTGTGTTGTGTGATTGTGTCAACTGGAAATCGATGCTCATATTTGTTGTGGGTGTGTGCAGCGTTTGCTCCATTTGGGAGAATAGATTTTGGTAGCTACCAGTTTAATGGAAGCTTGTTCTTTCTAGACTCGTTAAAAAAAACACAAAAAAACTAGAACCACTTCTTGTTGTTAATTCACCGAAGCACAGTGGCTTCGAGTGCCTCTTCATCCGCCCCACTCGTCCACTCAAATGAATTCAGCGCAGCGTGACTCAGGTAACTGAGGAGTGAGACAAAACAAATCCCGCTCATTTGGTGGACAGTACCTGTGAGTTCACAAAGTCACACGTCACTTGGTAGCCTGATATAGACCAGAGACAAAGGCGTGGATGAAACCCGAGCCTTGTCAGCCTCCTTCCTTTCTGTTGCCATAACGACAGCAGCCGTTTCCAGTACGCACGGTGGTGAGAAAAAAACAGAAGGAGGGCCTTAGGAGAACTCTGGTAAGAGGCTCCACCCACTGGGGGAATTTAACCTGGCAACCCAGCAACCTGGCAACCAAATATTGATACAATCTAGTTATTTAGATGGTCACATCAAATAATGTTGCTGGTAATGAATTTGTGTTCCCCGGCGCCGCCGGCCCTCTCCCTCCTCACCTGTCCACTTATTTGTTTCCATCCCTGTCCTGTGCGGCTCTTTCACAACCTGCAACTGGATGCAGTTCAGGGCGTGTTGCTGTTGCTGGCAGGTGTAGAAGCAGGTTGAGCAGGTTGTTCCCTGAATGCCTCTCTGTTGGGCCCTCCTCCCTCACTTCCCTGCCTCTCTCTCTCCAGGCCAATTGCTGATTCACTCTCTTACGTTGGCAGCTCAGTGGAGAGATTGTGTTGCTTGTGCACCTGTTCTCATCTGATACAGCTTAAGAATAAGGTAAGGATTTACTGAGGAGGGATTTCATTCTTTGTCTTCCTTCATTTTCTCAGGAAATGTGTGAGGCTATAAATTGGATGGAGAAATGTTTGTCTAAATATGTTTAATGTGATTTGAGTCACTGCTATGTTTTTTTTAAACCTAAAAAACTCCACAAATAACCATTTTTCAAGGCTATATTAAGATATAGATATAAGTGTAAAAACTTCTTTTCCAATATTTTTTCATGTTCAGTAACTATAGCATGAATAAGTTACACTTGGAAAGTGTTAAATATTTAAAATTAGTCCATACTTGGCAGTTGCTGCTTTCTCTTGAAAAGAGCAAAAATAGAGTACAAGAAACATAAACGCTTTGATTTTCAATGTGAAAGTTAAAAGAGTTCATCGCCGGGTGCCAAAGCATCACAACACGTGACGTACAGACTGTCAGATCTTACATAACCTGAACTGGGGAATACATTACAAAGTCAGTTTTACAGTAAGAACCCTGAATCAGGAACTGGATGTCAATGGTGGACGTAGTATTCCAATTATTCACCTCATTAATACTGTACATAATACACTGTATAGTCACTGCTATCCTATTATTGGATCATTGGTGCCGGTGACACCAGTTTTAGTTTCTTTTGGTATTGTTTCAGTCTTTGTTATCTATGACAATTCAAGCATATACTGTATATACTGTGTGTACATTAATAGTTATTATATACACATTTTTTTCACACACATTTTTACCTCTTCTCATGAAATGTTAAAGTTAAAGTGAAAAGTTAAAGTGTATATTCTCTCAAAGCTGGTAACTCAGTATGTAATTATTGCACCTGGTCAAAGGTGATTACTGACTATCTATAAATAGGAACGTGTCTGAAAACAAACTTATTCCACCTTTATGGGCAGCAGTGTATGTGATCACATGTTGTGAATGTGAAATGTTGAGTAGAGTGGAGTAAAATATTTCTCACCACAGTGCAGGTGAGTAGAAGTGTGGAGAGGCATAAGATGGAAGAAAGTACAGAGCTGGAGTTACTTTCAGCTCCGGTGTGGCTCATCTTGAGGTTGTATGATGCAGTAAATGTACGACATAAATAAATAATAACACAGGTGAGCTTTAAACAAACTAAATGATTTATAGCCTAAATGTCAAAGTGTGTGTGTGGGTTGCATGATTCAAAGTATTTACAGAATGTGTGTTTGTGTTTGGTTAGCTGTGTGTGTGTTTATGTGGGACTGCATGGAGCTCAGTAAAGTCACAGCTGGCAGAGCTGTGGAGGTGATAGCCAGTACAGGCTCTGACAGACCAGCAGAGTGGGAACTCTTTTCAACAGGAGGCTTCTGTAGGTGCGAATGGTCAGAAGTAAACATCTCTGCCGGTTTCTCTTCGACCTGCCACGTCACACACACACACTGACGCTGACGGCCAAATGGCCTCTCAGCAGCAGGAGGGTGCTGTAATTCCTGGAGACAGGTGCAGGGGTTTGTTCCACATAGCTCTGCCCAGTGCGATGACGGATAAGAGGACATTTTAATTATGGACAGGAAGTGTCTCGTTGAGGTTACACAAAACAGGAAACACAGGTTTTTACATTCAGCGTAGCCCACGTAGGCCTACAGTACAGTACGCCATATACAAACAAACAGCCGACAGTGAACAGGGCTGTCTGTGACAGATATGAATCAATAACCGCAGAGTTTTAGATCAATATTTTCAGTTTTTTTTTTGTGATCTTAAAATATATCCCCACTGACCATGAACACGCAGATGAAAACAAACCAGTGACTCTGGTGAGCTTCCAGTCAAACTGGTTCTACATTAATTAGACTCATTTACACCACATCCTCAGCCGCCTGCAGCATGATTAGACTTTTATCCTCCATAGAGTGTTCAGCTTCATCATGCTCTGCCAATTCAAATTATTACGAATATTATTTAGCATTTACTTAGCACAGCTTTTAAAGTCAAGAAACAAATGGGAAGAAAATGCAACAAAGGTCTCTGCAGTTTATGTGTATTGCTTTGTAGCCCTCAGGTCCCCATGACAACTTGATCTTTTATTGAAACAGTAAAATAACTGAGAGAGCTCAAGCCTTGTACACAACTGGGAGTAAAGTCAAATTGATATTTACACTTAAAAACATGAATGTATAAACAAGTGTGGAATCATGCCCCTTTGTTTTTATTCTGATGATCTCATTCTGCAAATTATAAGAGACTCAAAAAAGACAGAGTTTTAATATTTCAATTTTTCCCCCCTCTCTGTTTAGCAGATACGTAACTTTGTTCATGCTCATCTTTAGCTGCTGTTTCTATGGAGACAATACCACTTAAGGACACAAAATGGAACTGAAACAAGCTTTAATGTGCAAAAAGACCAACCAAACCCTCCCAAAAATGCCTAATTTATAATTAACAATGTGTGTGTGTGTGTGTGTGCACAACAGTCTTTGAATCTTGGCAATCTGATATTTCTTGCTGAAACTTGTCTACTTAGAAGATAAGAGCGATAGCGATGCTAAATAATAATTTTCATCCAGGGATGCAGCAGCACAGGTACAAACAAACTGGTCAGTTTATTACTTTCACTGCGGCAGTTGTGCTCTAAATTGTTCACCACCCCCTGCCTCCATATCTTGAGTCATCTTCTTTAATGATGTGTTCTCAGTGTTGTATCATCAGCAAACTTGAGCGAGTTGATTGATCCAATGTTCACACAGCGGGCTGCACCATTAACAACCCACAGGTTTTCCATTTATTTCCCACAGAGCAGAAACATGAGAGAGTGATGTGCGGATGATAAACAAAGTTGTTGAGAAACTGACCACACATGAACGTTTTAGTTGTTCTTTGGCTGTGAGCACGGCTGTTGTACGAATCTGACAACGATGAACATGTTTAAACTTTTGGTAACACTATATTTGACGCCTATCTCTATAACACATTATAACCATACTTATAACGGGTTATAATGCAGTTATAGCACTGTATAATTGTAATAATCTTAACACACTATAAAGCATTTCATTATGACTTATAAGGTCAGGTATTATAATACGTTATGATTGTTAGTAACTCACTGAAAATGCCCACATCGATAATGCATTATAAATATAGTATATATAATGATATATAATGTATAACTATCATTATAAGCACTCATACATTATCATAAGACTTTAGAACAATAAGCATAAGGTCAAGTATTATATCACAGAGTTATAATGCTCTATAGTCTGTTATGCATATTGTTATAAAGCCTTATGATAATTTATGAGTGTTTATAATGTATTATACACGTTTGTAATGAATTATAACTATATTTATAATACATTATCGATGTGGGCAATGTCAACGAGTTTTCTAACATTAATAACGTATTATAATACCTGACCTTATAAACCATGATAAAATGCTTTATGATTATTGTTATAAAGCATTACACTCATTTATACAGTGCTATAACTGCATTAAAACTCATTATAAGTATGGTTATAATGCGTTATAGAGATGGGTGTCAAATAAGTGTTGTTATGGTGAAAAGGGTGAGAAAAACATTTGTGACCACATTCAGGTCGACAAGTTCAAAAATATAATGTTGCTTTCTATTTTGACTTTATGCTCAACTTAGTGACTCTTGAAAACATGGTAGAGGCAGAATTTAACGGTTGCATGTTCAAACTGCTGTAATACTGATCAGAGTGACTGGCAGAGAGAGTGACCTGTGAGGAATAAGTGGAGCTGGAGTCATTTGTGTATCAGAGTGAAGCCGAGGGGAGGACACATAGCTCCCAGGGCACCTGTGTAAAAGGACACTGTCAAAAAAGTCAATGATCTCAGTGGGGACTGTGCTGGGAGTCACTGTGTATAATGAAGGGATGACTGTGCTGAAATTCACCAGCAAAGCTCCTCGCATGTATAAGCTGGGGATGCCATATTCATTCCGGGCCGTGTTCGCTGCAAAGTTCACTGTCAACTGAGCAATTCCTTGGAAAACAGGAGGTGGGACAAGATCAGCCATTCGAGGATTTTCACTAGGACTGGTGTCAGTGCAGATGACCTGTGCTCTCTCAAAGCAAGTGATTCTGTGCTCCTGAGAAATGGGAACAAACAGAGATGTCTCGACACACGCTGAGTCTTTGCGTGTGGTCACAGGGAGTTTGAAGACTGAGCTGGACACAGTTGTAACACCCGTGGCTCTTTCTTGATGGTGTTTTGCCCGTACAGGACGTAAACAGACTCCTCAATCACATAGCAGGACACAGAAAATATATAAATAATAAAAAAGACACTTTTAAAAAGAGCAGCTGTCCATCTCTTTATGTTTTGACAAGGGAAGAACTTCTAATCATTGCAGATTACTAATGATCTCAGATGTGGAGCTGTTTGCATGGACATAGGTTGGGAGACACAAAGAAACACAGTGAAAGTTCCTTTTGCATAATTACAGTATAAAACAAACCTATGTGCTATGCTATGCATAAAATATATTGATTTGACTTGGCAATAGAGGTCTGTGTGTTGCAGCACTTTCAGAGTGGATATAGCTGCTTGGTTGTTTAAACATATCATCAGGGAATATGGCTGAAATCAATAGAAGTGTTGACGACATGGGAGATGTTTAACAAATCACAGAAAAACAAAGAGAATGATCTCAAGATCCACTTACATGCTTGAACTACACCACATGGTCTTCTTTCAATTTTCATTTCAGTTCAGTGTTGTTTGTATGGCGCAGAACCATAACAGAAGTTATCTCAGGGCTTTTTTAATATAGAGTGTCAAGATCTGAACCAACTAACATTAAAAACAGACAAAAATGCAGTTGTTTATATCTTTTATTGACAATATGATGCAATGTTTCTCCTAGCATAACATGATCTGTATTAGCAATAACTCAGAACTGTCATGTTATCCAGATGCGAATCTACCCAAATTCAGCTATTTTACAACTATTGTTGTATTTATCACTTTAAAAATGATTGTTTTTCCCCCGCCAGAAATAAAATCATGATTCATGTTCTTGCTTATGTTTCAGAGTGAAACCAAAGGGGGAAATGGAACTACACGTAAAAATCACAGCAGGCCTCCTTCTGATTGTCCATGCCTTTCACCTGGCATCGCTCCAAGATCCAACCAGCTCTCCGGGGCGTACAATTGATAAAAGCTGGCTCCGTGAAGTCGACTCAACAACAACCAGCTCTCCGGGGCGTACAATTGATAAAAGCTGGCTCCGTGAAGTCGACTCAACAGCAACCAGCTCTCCTGGGCGTACGATTGATAAAAGCTGGCTCCGTGAAGTCGACTTAACAACAACCAGCTCTTTGCGGCGTACAATTGATAAAAGCTGGCTCCGTGAAGTCATTAAAAAACAAGCTGACAGTAAACTTGCTGCAGCTGCGTCTGGTGCAGAAGATGATAACCTGTCGAGCAGCGAAGGCAGTGCAAATGATACATCTGATGATCTGAATGTCATTAACACCACGCTGCCTCCCACATTCCCAAATGACATAACCCAGGAATCTGAAGTGCCGGACACAACATTATCTCCAAACAAGATGACAAAGGAGACTATGATGACGAAGGAGACTATGATGACAATGTCAACGACGACAAAATCAGACCAGCAGTTCAACATGACAGAAACCGAGGAGGAATCTCACCACTCAACGACCACCCCTCAAACACCCACAACTCCTCTAATGTCTAGAGACCACACAAGCGTTCCAGATTTGGGCAATGACACTGATATGAAGACAACAATCCCGACACCAGAGAGCAAAGCCACACAAGAAACCACAACACAACCAGCGGAGGACACAGGATTAACCAGCAGCACAGGATCTACCACTACAACAACTGAAAAAACTCCAGAGATGAATGAGGCATCGCCCACGTCTTCACCTACAGTGTTCCCCACTGAGACTACACAGACAGATCCTGCAACTACAACTGCTGCCTCTCCGGACGCACCTGAGAAGGCCAATAAAACGGACAAAGGTGCAGCCTCAGGGAGCAGCTCAGAAAGAGGTACTACGATCGTTTCAGGTGTCACGGTATCTGGTGCACATTTCTGTGTCCAGAATCCTGCTTTGTGTTTCTTCCTTGCAGTGTGACATCACTTTATAGATAGATACAGAGGGGGAAAAACAGTATTTATGTGAAACCCCAAGCCTCCTGACTGACTCGTGTAAGGAAGTTTGACAGATGTTAGCATAAAATCAGGTACAAGGGCCTTTAGAGAACGGATTTAAAGGTAACGTGGCGGCCCATTGCCCAGGAGCGCATATATCACTGTTGCTTTCTTTTACGCATTGCTTTTTTCCGCCCTTTCCCTGACCCACATTTGCCTGCATCTATTTTCCCACTGGCAGAGGACAAATGCCCCTTCTTTGAAAGGAAAAGGTTGGGTTTCAGGTTGCTATCGATGTGGCTGCTGTGAGTGAAGGGATCCGTTACAACCACCTTCTCAGCACAGCACAGTAAAACTCTGTTTTAGAGGAGCAAAAAAACAAAAACATGGTGAAAGAAGCAGCCAGGGACTGAGGTCAGAGATACTTTTGCAGCATCTGTGCAGAAATGAGACTATCTATCTATCTATCTATCTATCTATCTATCTATCTATCTATCTATCTATCTATCTATCTATCTATCTATCTATCTATCTATCTATCTATCTATCTGTCTATCTATCTATCTATCTATCTATCTGTCTATCTGTCTATCTATCTATCTATCTATCTATCTATCTATCTATCTATCTATCTATCTATCTATCTATCTATCTATCTATCTATCTATCTATCTATCAAGTTACAATGTAGTTGTAGAACTGTGTAACTACAGTTATAAACAATCAAGCTTTAAAATAATGAAATATTATAATTTATAACACATTATAGAGCATTATAATTCTATTACTGTATAATACTTGATCTTATAAGCCATTATAAATGCTATGCTTATTGTTATAAAATACGTTTATAAGCCAATTATTAACAATAATTAACACATTATAACTATATTAATAATGCATTATTGATGTGCGCATTGTCCGTGAGTTACTAACAATTATAACGTATTATAATACCTACCTTATACAGTAAGTCATGATGAAATGCTTTATAATGTGTTAAGATTATTGTTATAAAGCATTACTGTGTGTTTATAACTATAGTTATACTGCATTATAACTTATTATAAGTATGGTTATAATGCGTTATAGAGATAAGTGTCAAATACAGTAAAGTGTTACCAAAGCTATTTTTCCTGCAAAATATTTGAGCTCACTACAGACAATGGCAAGAGGAAGACAGAGGCCCTTAGAGAGCTGATATGGAGTTGAGATTAAAATAAAACTCCCATCACAAGGACAGATGTGACAGCAGGACGTAACACTAACAGATGATGGCTATAAACAGTGGGAAAACAGTTGTGAAACTGTAGGCGACACAGAGATGAAAAAACTGCCCCACAGTTCCCGTGACAGGCACAGCATGTGCACAACAACAAAAGCACAGACGGCTGACTACAGGTAAACAGAGGACCTATAAATATGAGCCTACAAGACAACTTCGCTTTTACTGAAATCAGTTTTTTTTTCTCACGTTAGCTTCATGACCTTGCAAACTTAACTTACAGTTACACAATAACAGCGGAGTCTCTGTCAACTCTAATCATATTTAACCATAATACAAGATTATGAGTCAATGGCACTATATCAGCCGTTTGGTGCTGCACTTAGCATAGTGCTGCTTTGAACTAAATGCTAACATAAGTATACTAACATGTTCATTGTGCCAGTGCTAAAATGTTACAGTTATATTAGATACAGATATTTGGTCACAAACTACTTGATGATGATGGTTTGAGATTAAAGGACCCGCTCAAAAATAAGATGGCAGATCTCAAGGGGCTATCGTTTGAAAATAAAGTCACATAAAGGTCAGGGGATGATCAAAATTATTACAATTCATCCTGCCGTATATGAGAATGTGTGTACCGACATTTTTAGAAATTCCAGACTAAACCATAAATGTCACTGCATGTTGGTGCAAGAGGGAAAGTCAGGGGATCATCAAAGCCAGTAGGATTTACCCTCTGAAGCAGAATGCAAATTACACAATGACAATAGGTCAATTTTTCCTCCAGGGGCAAAAGAAAAACCCGGGACAGTGCGAGTGCGTGCTTCAAATGAAGTTTCACAGTTCTTATGGTAGCTCTCTGGTGAATCCAAAGCCAAATAAATATAGTGCAATACAGTATTGTTTAATCTCTAACCACCACTTCTACAACATTTGCTTAGTCACCAGGACACATAACACACAATATAATATTCAAATAATCAACAAAATAAAAGCAGAGGGAGCCACTTAAAATAACTAACATCAAAAAGGTGAAGGACTAAACCACCACAGCTGCACAGAGCCAAATCTATTAAATAACTAACATCATAATTGAAAATAATATTTTGGCAAATTGGCCCATTGCAATAATCCCTAGTTTTACTGTATGAGTAGGTTCGTTACCTTTAATTATCGGTGCAAGCTATTTTTAGAACAGCGGAGCAGAGCCGCGAGCTGCTCAGAGCTACACTACAGACGCTCATGGGATTTCTTGGCTCTGGTAGACAAATTGTGACCTGCACCTTCACCACTGATAACAAAGCATTACAAGACAGAGTTGTTTTTCGAGGCAAATGCAGAGACTGCTTGCTGAAAAAACTGCCCCTGACAAAACCGCGCATCAACAGTTTTGTATGAAGATATTATTAATATTTTCACTCTTAAAGTGCTGGAAATACCACCTTTTATACAAACACAGCTACAGTACACCAGATTTCCACCCAATACTTGTTTCAGATCAAAAAGCTGGGCTGACCAACACTACCATAGCCAACAGGGCAAAAAACACTTAAACTAAATAACTTAATGGATGGGGTAGTTTTCCAAATGGGAAAATGGGAAGAAATTGGGCACGGATGACCACATGCTTGAAATGTTTTCCTGAAAGGATCAATAAGGCAAAACTAAAGCAAACCTCTCATATTTTATTCATGACAAAACAACAACAACAACTGAGAAACAACAGCTAGAGAGAAAAAACAAAAAACAGAATCAAAATGTGTGAAAATACCATCTTTTGGTTAAATTTGCTTCAGGTTAAGGTTCAATTGATCCAAACAGGTGGGTAAATTGAGTGATTTATAGATAAAGAGAGCCACTGAATTTTTCATGTGTGAGTGCTGACGATATTATACTGAAATATTTCAGTATTAAAGAACACTGAAGACAACTCTGTCACTCTTTACAAAAGCATTTTTCTGTTCCACTGTTCCCTTGAGAACAAACACACTGAAGTGAAAGGAAGAAAAAGTTGTATTGCTGGAGGAGAGAAGGTCAGAATAGGCCATCCTCATTAGAGACAATATGTCTCATTTTTAACAATATGGATGACCTTGATCTACAGTATGTCATTGGCTTTATTCAGCTGTCAGAATGTAAGGGCCCAGATGTAAACGTGTGCAGATAATAATTAGTGCTATGCTTTATTTAAAGAATTGTTAGTATATAAGGGATCCTTTGTAATTGTATTTATTTTATTATTACTTTTATTTATTGTTTATTTGTTTGAAGACAGTGCACATTAATGAACAGTTGACGCCGTGGCTTCCTGTAAGTGTGCCGGATTTAGCTCGGAGCTAGTTTCCATCTGTAGTCCTCACATTAAAGAAAACAGACAGACATATCACAGAGCACAGGTAACAATATTAAAATATTAACAGTGGAAAAGAAGACGGCAGGTGACGATGCCACGCTTCTGAACGCTGCATGGCACTGCCACCTGCGCAAACACAATAGGATGCAGAAAGTTAATGGCGCTCGTAGTAATAGAAAAATAGATAAAAATCTGTTAAATTGCTAGGTAACTAACTGCTGCCCAGCCATGCCCCCTGTGGTAAATAAAGTGCATGAAATAAAGTGCACAAGGTATTAGCAGCAGTTATCACTATAGAGAGAGTAGAAAGAAAAAAAAAAAGCACATTCAAAAGAAACAACCTAAGTTGACTAAATAACTGTACTGTACAACATAAACACACAAGTAAAACATATAATAAAACTAAATAATTACAAGTAAGTTAACGCACAATAAAAACATGCAATTAAACAATAAAACATAAGTGAATATATATCAAACCGAAAAGAGATTTGTTTTTTAATAAAGACTTAAAATGCTCAAGGGTTTGTGCACTGCTAATCTGCAAAAATAGGCTGTTCCACAATTTTGGGGCCACCAAGGTGCTGTGTCCTTTTGGTTTTGATCTGGGCACAGTATCATTCAAACTTCAACTGCATTAAATCAATGGTGATCTTTCATACAATGAGAACTAGAGCAGCCTACTGTACAGTCATGTTTAACCTCATTCAGATGAGCACAGGCTGCTGCCTTAAAATATTCGGTAACACTTTCTATGAAGACTACATCTATAGTGCATTATGAGAGCATTCATAGTGCATTATAATGCTCATTATAATCAATCATAATGCATTATGACTGCATTCATAAACACATATAAAGCTTCATGATGCACTATATCAACAGTTATAAATATAGCTTATAATGACTTATAAATCCAAGTGTCTTATGAGTGCCCTTGACTGGTAATAAACTACAGGCTGACTGATGAGGCTTGTAATACATTACAACTACTCATACCCCTCTATACACACACCTCAACAATCAATTGTTATAAGGACTCATAGGATGCCATGAGTATATATAAATGATCAATGTATGCTTTAAGTAAAGTGAGGTTCATATAGATGCATCTATAATGCAGTATAGCTAATCATGATGTTTCATTGTTGGCGTTAAGTAAAGTGTAACTCATTTTCATGCATTATAGATGCATATATATGAACCTCACTTTACTTATACATTGATCATCTATATATACTTATGGCATCCTATGAGTCCTTATAACAATTGATTGTTGAGGTGTGTGTATAGAGGGGTATGAGTAGTTGTAATGTATTATAAGCCTCATCAGTCAGCCTGTAGGTTATAACCAGTCAAGAGCACTCATAAGACACTTGGATTTATAAGTCATTATAAGCTATATTTATAACTGTTGATATAGTGCACCATGAAGCTTTATATGTGTTTATGAATGCAGTCATAATGCATTATGATTGATTATAATGAGCATTATAATGCACTATGAATGCGCTCATAATGCACTATAGATGTAGTCTTCATAGAAAGTGTTACCAAATATTCAAATGTATTCAAGAAATGATCATGATTTTGGCATGTTAATTGCAATAATTATCACAGCGTAAATTAAACAAATCTGTACAGATGACTGACTGGGATGTGTGTTTATGGGGGTTGCCACTGGAAACATGATTTAAAAAACACATTTTCAGCCATAATTTTCTGACAATTAACCCTCAAAGACAGCAGCTCATGTGAATAATTTTATTGTTGACAAATTATTTATCACTCCCTCCCATCCCCTCAACCCTTCTTTACTCCACTAAAGGTTTGGCGTCAGACTCACCGCAGAGTGGGAGGAATGTACAATGGGGCGCCGTGTTGGGAACGGCAGCAGTTGTGGCCATTGTGGGACTGGTGGCCTACTTCATCATGAGAAAGAGACACCAAAAGGCTTTCTCTCACCAGAAACTGGTTGAGGAGTACCATGCAGACCCAGGTATGTACTGTACGCCCCCCACATAAACTGAATGTTAAACTTGAAAAAGCGAGGACAGATATGCGCTGTTATCTGTGATTGTTTGATCAGGATTTTATTAGGTTTGCCAAACTTTTCAAAAAAAAAAGAAAAGAAAAAAATAACCCTCTGGTTGTTTGGCAGATAATAGCAAACTCAAAACTAAAATACGAAAATAAAATATGAGTGACTCACTCTCTCACAGCCTCAGTGACTATTTCAACATTCAATAGTCTGTTATATAAATCTGTGAAAAACAGTGAACTGCCATTTTTTCACTTCATTTTTTCTTCAGGGATTTTAACAAACATGAGTTAGAGTGTAGGCTATATATGTAGATATCAGAAGGTGACCCACATGGGAAGAACCTATAGGTTTTAATATACGTATGTAAAATTGCATATGCACAGATAAACTGCATACTGTAGGTTTTGTTATGCTCGATGCTGAGGTGGCCTCATTTAATGTACAGAAATAAGAGTGGTATTTATCTTCTCAAATATGTACTGTATACAGTACAATACTGTACTGTAAGTGTGATTCCCAAAATGTCAATGTTTTCTTGTCTTTCTCCCTCCCTTTCTCTCTCTTACACACACACATCCACAGAAACACATTACCCCATCCTGCTCTAATAAGGTAACCTGACCTTACAACACAGTATTGTGAGGTTGTTCTTGTCATGAGCTTAGAGGAAGATGACATATTATTATTAGGTTGTCACATCTAGCTGACACTCCCTCATACAGTATGTACCCTTTCTGTGAAGGTCCAACTGAAATGAACTCCATATGCGTCTATGCTTCTGCTGCAGCGTACAGGTCGCACGTCAGGTTGTAGGCTCATTAGCAACTTATAGCACATACTGCACCTTAAAAATGTACTGCATATTCAAGACGAGTCACATTCCAGTCTAAATGGCAGGTCCAAGGTGGTGTTTTATATACAGGTTCTCATTATCTAGCACTGCTTTTTCTTGAATAACCTACTGGTGATGTTTGTCTGTAGAGATCCAGTTGATACAAATAAAAAAAAGTGATACAGTAAGAATTATTCTTTAATACCATGCAGGACAAAAACTTAAATAAAGGGAAATACAGATCATATACAGTCATAATTAACAAGTCAGTGGTCCAAGTGTTAAATGTAAACTTGTCTCATTTCCAGTCCTCAGGTTAGACAACAGTGAGCCTCTGGACTTGAACTATGGTGGTGCGGCCTATTACAACCCAGGACTCCAAGGGGACAGCATCCAAATGAGCAACTTTCCAGGAAGACATAGCAACTGAAAAGACTCTCAAGACCACAGCCACAAACTCCATTCAAATACAGTCACCTATTTCTTTATTATAATTTGATAGACAACTGATAATGTGGAGTTCTGTAAATAAGACTGGCTGAATGTGACAATTGTGGATGGAAATCACAAATAATTTTGTAGATCTGTTTTAAGTCATCACGAATGATGTGTCTGATTATGAATTGTGTTGAGTTGATGTATTGCACTGAAGTAGAAGGATCACGGAAGTACACTGCCACAGCCAATACTAAGTCCTAGCCATTTATGTATGTTGCCAAAAAGAACAGACATCTTCACAAGTCTTTCCTAATGAAGAATATGCTTTGCAGTCAATGAAGGATATTATAAATTCATATTTGTTATAACTTTTGATTTAATTTTAATAATTCTTTGCAGCTAGGAGCCTCCAAATTCAGTTACAGACAAGCATTAGCATACAATCTGATCAGATAAAGAGAATAAAGAAGAATGTGACTCCTGCTGACGGAAAACATTGTAAAAGAAAAGAAAATGCTGCCTAAGTAATGGATAACACAGGAGGCCTTTGCAATGAAATTCTGAAGCCATGGTCAACAATAACATTATCCATATCAGCTATCACCTGCTGTCGTGGCATAAGAAAGGCAATAAGAAATTTAATTTGAACTGTGCCTTCAGATATTCCACAACTGGCAGTCACAGCCAGAGACTGAGAATTCAACCGTCAAACCAAAGACTTGAATTTGTTTTTCTACACCAGTGAGGGAGGTGGGGATAGGCTGGCTGCTGTTTTGTTATTCATAGACGAAGGTTTTGGTATTCAGGAAGGGAGTTGTGTGTTTGGTCGTAGCACTACTCAGTAGCAACAACTATATCATCATAATATACTGCTTAAATCGTCTGACCTCCAAATGTCCAAACTGAGATGCATTTCTCACAGCGGCAGCATGTACCTCGGGGGGGTTACATACCTGTAAACCTAGATCAAAACTGGAACACACATTATTGTGAATTTTTACAGAAACATATATATTTTTATTGTTATTCTTCTTCTATGTTTGCTTTACTTGGAGTGACAACCTTCAGCAAGGAGTGTCTCTTATTTGACTCTTAAAATGTGGTTGGGTGAGGTGGGGATGAACTGCACTCTAATGCCTTTGTACAAAGAAACTTTATACGTGTTCATTCTGAAAATACAGACTTTTATAAGTATACATTGTGTAGACAGTAGACAACATATCCAGAAAACACTTCTTTCAGCTCCCTCCATCCTTTCACTCATCATTACCCGAGTGAAGCCTGTGCTCGATCAATATGTGCCCTGATTATGATTGATAAGTGCTTCAGCACGGCCTAAACAGCCGACAATAACTCTGAGATTTTTTTTATTTTTTTTTGTATGAGGCTATGGTTTGGCGTGAGACACAGTGGGTCTGATTCCTCCCTTGTTCTAATTTCAGACATCGATCAGCGTGAGAAACCTTTTGTGTGTGAGAGCGAGCAGAGTTTTGTGTTGCAGTGTTAAAGAGTCACAGCGATTACTGCAGAGATCATGCAGGGCGGATGGTGATGGGAGACTTCTACACAGTTACCACTTCTTGTTAAATGTAATAAGACTTGATAATACCTTAATAAATTACCAACCCTCTCCACCTCAACATGCTTGATTTGTTTGTGTTGTGTTTAGGAAAATAATCTTATATAGATAGAAGATATTATTGAAGATATTCCAGACATTCTTTTTTAGTCTTTACACACACAGAAACATGTGTATATACACACATAAATACACACATATTTTTAGGATCAACAATACATTTTCTTTCATCCATCACAGAAGCCTGCCCTATGGAGAGATGTTGCCTGTTTTAATTAAGCACAACAATTTAGGATGTGATTGTTTGGCACTGTGCTGAAATCAATTAACTGATGCCTTGTTGAAGAATGTACATATTTCAGTAGGGGGTATAGGCAGGTTAATTTACACCTCCAGCTGAGCCAAATTAATTCCAATGAAATTAAATGATTGCTATCTAAATTGAGGCTATGTCAAATTTATTACTGGCTAAATTCAAATTTGTTTTCTTCAAGCTAACCCGCCGGAAATGAGTTTAACCTATCACTCTGTCTTTTTATCAAATGAGACTCTACAACAATTAAATGGTCAACAGTGCATTATGGATGCAATCCTGTGATTTCTGAGAAAACATGTGGACTTTCACATCAGAGGCAGAGGCTGGAGGTAAGGGCAGAGGGACACAATCGCAACAAACATATTTTCCTGTGATGATAGGTTTTCCCATTTTTGCCTTTATGAAGTACAAGTGGTAAATGGCGCCCGATGCGGGATTCGAACCAGGGCCGACTGCAGCGAGGACTGAGTTCATCAGTCTTTTTCGCATGAAAGCATCTAGTGCTGGTCACAAGTTGAATGTCTTCATTAATTGTTGCATTTAGAGTGGCTCTGTCATTGTCTACCTTTGTTTTTGTATGGAGTTGTGCTCATACTTAACCAAAATTACAATTACCAATCATATAGTATTTCAGTGTTTTTCCCATTTCCATTTTCCCTTCATGAGCTCTCTCCAGAGGGTATGAAGTTATGGTACCAACATTTGATTGCTGCACTATCTGTGGAGGTGGGTGCTTAGAAGAGTCCATAATAATTTAACTGCAGTTAACAAGCAGACGTCTTCAAAATATTCCTTCTGTTTTTTTGTTTTTTTTGTTGCTCGGATCTTTAACTTGAGTGCTTCTTCTTATGTATGATCCCTACAGTCATGAGATAATGCACAGAGTGCTGTGATTACACCACAACCTGCTGCTGCTGTGAGTTTTGATCATCTGCACAACACTGAGTGTGCAGGAGCTGCTGATGAATCGGCAGGTATCAAAATAACATGGCCAGGACTAACATCGGGGAAAATCACTTGATCTTTATAACCAGCTGTCAGTTTCCAGTTCAAACACAATGCTTACTTTTGAACTTTGTGAAGGAACAGGTTTCTAAAGGAATAGATAGATATCACGTGGCGCCACACGGCGGTCGCAGCGCCATCTTGGGTAGCCACCGTCTTCCAAAGGCTGTCTGACATCAAGTCTCAGTGGATAAGCCTTTTTTTTAAATACACGTCTCTATTGAATGTCGCATTCCGATTGACAATTTATTTACATTCAGGTCTGTTATTTCTGTATAACAGACCGTTGCCAAGTAAAACATACCGTTTCTAAGGACGTCGCTTTGACCAGTGCAGCACAGAAAAGAGAAACTATCCAGGATATTTACCCTATTACATTATCCACCACTCCATGTGTGGCAAGGTGAAGAGGGCCCGGGCGGGGATCGAACCCACACCTCCCAGGGAAGAGTCATGCACGCTTGCCAGTTAGCCAAAGGGACATCCCTCTGGCCAAGTAGGCGGGCACATGATCAATCAGAGGCATAGTGACAGGAACCTCAACTGTCACACATGGATTGATTTTTCCCCATCTTCATTAAAAACAAATGCACATGGCCAGGGGGAGGGTTAGCAAAACAGTGACCAGACTTGCATACTTTCTCTTTGATGCATATAAATGATCATTAATGGATATGAATGTGTCAGGTGCTACATACACTGAATGCCAATACTCAGATTAATGATTTAGTTTCATGTGTTTCATTGATTAATAATATGTACAGAACAGGCTTACAGCTGAAGCAAGAAGACTATTTGTCTGAGTGCAACCATTCTGTTTGTTTAGCCTCAATGGAAAACAGGGACAGAGACTGAGGGAATGACAAGCAGTAGCTAAAGATCGCCTCACTTCAGAGTCCAACCGGCAATTGACTGCTCTGAGGCAGAGTCTGTTCACATGGGACGTGCTCTTCCCACCCAACCACTGAGCACCCCTAGTTCAGTGTTTTCAGATGCTTAACGTTCCTGCTGGGTCGATGAGAGGTAGGAATACCTGCAGGACTGAAACTCCCATCTGAGGGATTGTTTTTGTGCAACTCTCACAAGTGTTAACATTTAGCACGGGCCTTCAGACAGTTAGTATTATAACTTAGCATAAAGACTGGAGGAAGAGTTGCTCAGCTACATGTATAGCCCGGCTCGCTTTCTGAGCACCTTGGCAGAATGTAACATATTAAATCTTGTTTGTTTCATCAGTATAAAAGCCAAAGTGTTGGGTTTGAGGTTGGGTTTTACTCGACTATTCCTTTGAATTACTAATGATGTAAAACCACTGACATGTGGGCTTGTTGAAAAAGGAAAAAAAAAAGGTCTTGTATCAACGTTTGAAGAGTATACAGGGCTGGGGCTCACTCCACTCGGAAGCACTTCATGGAAGTTGACAGTGCTTCTGTGAACATCACCGGCCTCATATTGACAGTCGGCAGCTCCCGACTCCCACCAGAGACTTGAAGCTCAGACACTGTATCTACAAATACATGGATGTCTGGAATGTGTCTTATCTCATTGTGGAAAGTGGGAAAAAAATATGCACAATAGCTGCAACATGATCAGAGTTTATATTTCCTTAAATAAAAAGTGAGCAGAGTTCAAACCTCAGCTCTACTCTAATGTCTTTAATGCAGTGATGTTGCGTAATGATGTTATTTTCAGAGTGAAACTATTCTCTGACATGACTGAGGATCAAAGGAATTTGTTTCAGTTTGTTCTTTCCTTCTCCACGATGAGCCATAGTGATCTTAATGAACAACACCAGCATGGCCTTATAGACCTTAACTTTTCCAGGTTTAACTTAACAACAGAGGAAATGTGGTAAGCAGTGGGATATGGAGGCTGTTGGTGTTTCTAACCAGCCTCACTAATCACCAGAGACAAATTCTGGTGAAAGAAGGAACAGCTTGAACTCCACTTTGGCAGTGCTCTCAAAACACCTGAACATGCTACAGGCGCACTCAGGAAATAAATGATTTCATTTGGTAAATTTGTGGTACATAAGAGGAACAGGGAATCTCAAAAATTAACAGAAAAACCTGAATAATTGAAATGTCAGCTGTCAGCCTCGGCCCTCTTTGTTGCATGTACAATCATGTTGCCCTGCTTGAAATTCTGCGTTGCTCCCATCTCCTCACAGGATCTTTGGAGCCCAGTCAGAGCGATCGGCCAGGCAGCCACCTCTATGAAGAGTCCTGGTTGTCCCACTGTGCTCTTAGGAACCTTCAGTATACAGCAGAAATGTTTTTGTATCATTCCCCAGATCTCTGCTTTGACATAATCCTGTCTCTGAGTTCTGCCGACAGATCTGTCCAGCTCATGGCTTGGTTTTGACTCTGCTCTGAATTGTCAGCTGTGAGACCTACTACAGATGAGTCCTGGCCTTTCACAATCATGTCCAATCATGTCAACTGACCACAGCTGAACTTCAGTAAAGATGTACAGTAGAAACACCTCAAAAAGAACCAAGAGAAATTAAAGGAGTCCGAGCTTAAATTTCAAGGGCCAAAGCAAAGGCCTGAATTTCAGTTTCCTCTTCGAATGTGCAAATATTCTGAATTCTAAAATTCTCCTTCCATTTTTTTTGTCTCTTGTTGTCACTTTGATTGGGCTAAATATTCTGAATACTTTCTGGATGCACTGTACATCTGTAGTGGATTTATGTTGACAGTTACTTACTGAACATCACTGAAAACTAAAACTCAAATCACCATAAGGCTTGACCTTAAATCCAACATTCCATTAATTACACACTTTCTTTTGAATTTCAAGAAACAATTGTCTCTTGAAATTAAAAAACAAACAAACAGAATAATTAATGGTGAGTGCATTGTATTCAAATGCCAGTTGCCAGTGTGATAAAAATGATATTTTTAATCCATTAAAACCTTAAAATTGAAGGTTATGATGCAGTTTGTATGAAACTTTTATCAAACAGAATCAAACAGTTGTTGATTCAACTGTTGGATCATTTTGGTGGGTTGGAGCTGTATTACATAGGCTACCTTCCGTGATAAAAATAGTGTGGTCAAAATAAGAAAAAACTTTATTTCAGTACACTTACTGCTGTAGACTACACCACTGCCCTGACCAGCACCTTTAAAGCTCCAACAGCGAGTAGTGATAATATGTGGGATTTAGAGGTGTTAGTGTGTTTTTGAACTTCAAAGACCCTGGTTAGCGACTTCCCCGCTGTCTTTATGCTAAGCTAAGCAAAGTTAAGCTAAACTAAGCTAAGCTAATCACCTCTCAAGTCTGTAGTTAACCCTCAGAAACTGGAGTGTATGCATTGTTGTACAAAACAAATCAGCATTAAGAGCAAATGAGAGAGCGTGGGGTAAAGGAGGCAGGAGAGTGGAATAATGATGATGAAATTAGACCATTGTTAATGATAAAACAGTGTGAACAATGATAATTAACATCGCTGATTGAAACTATTTTCTAAGGGGGAAAGAAATGGGCAGATGTGTCGAGAATGATCAAGACTAAATTCAACCATAATTGGGCAAACTGAGTGAGACAATCTTTTGTATGTTATTTACTGTAGATAATATTTTTTCCTCATCTTTTGTTGTGTAATGCAGGGAGGGCTTAGCCCCACTTGCCCATTGATACCAGCCGTCACTGGTGTGAGGGGTGTGTGAAGGCATTGTTTTGCATTTTAAACGTACACCCACACCTCAGACTGTTGTGACATTAAAGCAATTCTTGGGTGTATTTAAAAGCTAACTCAATAGGATATGACAGAGAGACTGAGAAATGAGGCCAAACAGCAGGTTAACATTCTCCTTCTGTCACTGTCTCGCTGCACAGGTCGGTCTCTCTGCAGCTTATACATTACCCATGTGTCTGACAGGGTATTGTCTGTCAGTGATCTTTCCACACTGGTTGCTGCGGCTGTTGGGTCACTGGGGTGGATCTGAAAGGTCAGCGTCCTCCTCTGACAGAGCCCGTTCCGGGAAAGATAAACAAATACGAAAGGTTTCCAAATATACAGATGAGACAGCGGAGTGATATTTGCATGGACGGATAAAGAATGCTAAAACACAATGTACAAAATAGAATGGGCGGTGCTTATCGGTTATGCAAATTGAGACACCTGTTAAGCTGTGGAACACAGCAAGGGTATTCAAAGCATGACATATTTTTGGACAGCATACAGTACTCCCTTCAGGCACAGTTACAAGGAACAGTTTGACTTTCACTGAGCCTTAAGCCCCACTGACATTTAACTTTTGGTTAACAAGACCATGTGAGTAAAGACAGATTTTGGTTACACAGTACATTACAAAAGTGAGATTAATGTCCTGGCTGAGGGTGAAATCATGCTATGTCCACTATGAACAAAAGCCAATTAATAAAGGCTGGGTAAAATAAATAAATACTGGAGATAGAAATTACCTGTAGCTTAGGCTACTTTGTAGTTGGCTTCTAATTAAATTACAATGACCAATTAATCATTTATTAAATGGCTATATAGAGAGCTAGCTGCAAACTATAGGGACTTAGATTAACATATTACCAGACAGGGAGCATTTTCTTGTCATTAAATTAATGACCACTAGGTTAAAGGTTCTGCACATACACACAGGTGTGGGATAATTACATCTATTCTAAGTTCATAGTGCTGTAGAGCTGGTAGTTTTGTTTCTTCAGCATGCACTCCCTAGGATTGATGAAGTTTAACAAGTTTATAAATTCAAAATGAGGCATGCAAATGTATTTAAATATCATCTTTAAAACAATAAAACTAATTTGAATAATGACAAATTATTTAAATAGGTCATATCAAGATTGCATAGGTAATGTAGAACAATTTTAAAGGTGGCCAAGGGCTGCAGTATTGAAAGACACAAAAAACAAGCAAATACAAATGAAAGAGAGAAAAAAAGAAGTGGAGTAAGTAGTTGAGTCTGTCTCAAGATCAAAAGGATGCTGCATAAGTAATTCATTGGTTAACTGCAGCAAATAATAGCCCATATTAAAATTTACTGACAGTTTCAGCGTTCAAGAGGCTTCACCTTACTTGCATCTGATTCTGGGAGCACTGATTAAAACTGTTCCAGATCACCTGAGGGGTCTGGACAAGTACTTCAGAGATGCATCTGGGTCCAAGACCATTTAGTGTTTCACATAATAACCCAGTCAAAATATGTATACATAGTTACCCTGTAATAAATAAATGCATAATTTGCAATGTGTGATAAAAATGTCAAGGCCATGGATGGAAATGTTAAAGATGGTAAAATGTTTTATATTTAATTTCTTTTGGTAAAATAGTTGTTAATTTGATTTATCTTTGTGAAGAACTGCAGTCTGATGTTGTGCTGACCGCTGACCACCCATCAACCTTGACCTCTTCTACTGTATGTGGCCTTTATGGCTCCGCAACAATGCCAGACCTGCCCTTTCTTGCTACGACAGACAGGAGCTGTGTATCACCCACAATTGAACTTAACAATTGAACTGATGGAGTTACTTCTTTGAAATTAAACTTTGTAATGATTTCTTTTCCACACAGAAAAATAAGAGCAAATCACAGGCAATCCAAAAAAAAGAAAATCGTCACCACTCACCAGGCTTTCCGTCAGTTTTCTAAATGTCAATCCGGCAGTTTGAAGCGATTTTGTAGTGAGGCCCAACTATTGGAGGCAAAGTATTTTTGCAGCTCTCTTATCTAACCATGGATGAACTGAAGGCAAACAGATATAGTACTGTGAATATATCATTAACCAGACTTTGGACAAGTATAAATTTAAAGATATGAAAGAGAGAAGACAAAGAGTGTGTGTAGAGTATATGTATCTATCTATATATAAAACAAGGCCAATGGCTGCTCAACAAGGAGAGATGGAGAGTGCCAGCCAAGTACAGTGAAAAGTGTGCTTTCAATGCAGTAAAAAGCTGTGAGGCGCCATAATGAAGCCTAGCAACCAAAGATAATGACTTAATGCTTTCATCAGACCCCTATAATCAATCAGACATAAAGGACGGTAATACGGGAAAATGACTGCTTTTTGCTCTGTCTGAACATCAGTACATTAGTTTTACCTGCTTTCACAACAAGTTACACACAATGGAATTTTAATGAAGTTGAAGAGCTCGAGCTAAAGCATGTTTTATTCTGGGTGCTTGAGGCGGGTGTCAGCTTGTTTCAGACTAGATAACTTGGCTTATTTTCAGCCACTTTGAGAGATGAGTGTCTATGCAAGGGATGCAACCCACTGTGGACCGACCGGCCATGGAGTCAATGCATCTAATCAATGAGAAATAGACCCCAACCACAAAGATCCTTCTTTATTGTTGCCTAGCAGATCCATCGTAGTGAACGAAACAAAAATGGTGTAATACCACCCCAGGATCAGAGGTGTTATGAATGACATAAGAGCATGTTCTGCCATACATTTGTGTTCATACCTTATACAAAACAACACCGCACCACTTTGCACAGGCTGGTGTAAAATAGGGCAAGTCAGGGACTGCAAATGTTTCAGGTTTCTGAATATAGTTCATATGATAATTAATAACATGTGATTCGTTCTAGTGGAATCTAAGGCTGTAGAGTTTACTATAACAGAAAGGACAGCAACCTAAAGACACAGATGAATGAAACAAGATACTGTACTAGACGTTATTAGTTAAGCAGCTCCTGTCGTATGCATTACTTTAATTTAACTACTGTACCTGATGGCTGTGACTCCATATTTATCATGGAGACATGAGAGTGGTTTCTATCGTCTCTATCCGTTGACAAGAAAGAAAATAAGCATATTTCTCAAAATGTCAGACTCTTGCGTTAACATTAAAATGTGCACATAAAGTATAGCACCTAAGCAGGAGTGGTGGAGAGAGCTGAGGCAGCAAATGGCATTGGCATTAGTATATCAGCAAAGTTATCGTGAGTGGTGTCAGGTCACAAAGTCTGCCAGCCTATAGAACGATTGGACCAAAACAAATTGTCAAAATCACCAAAGCTGTGAAGGCAACACGGACAGTTAATACACTGATATACTGCATCTGTACTGTAAGTTCTCCTTTTCTCTACAGAGCTCAAAGGTGTTGTCTGAGTCTTGGTTTTATGGACTGAAACTTTATTGCTTTCATTCACTCTTGGATATTTTGGCCAAAGCAGCTGTTTATGGTAAAAATCCACTGTATGCTACCTCTGCCCAGCACCAAAGGAAGTTAGCAACTAGCTTACAAACGGATGCAGCTGTAGAGTCAGATATTTTTCCAATAATTAGGTGGAGACTGAAAAACAAAGATGTTACTGTAGGTGCACTTGGAGTCTCGAAACTCTAGAAATATGAGCCACAATGAAAGCTAACAATCCGCAAGATTTGTAAATTCTAGCAGCATGACCGATAATATCAATTTATAGTAAAGAAGTCAATTTAAAATTTTGCTATTGCTATATAGCACAAACATTTTTGAATAGTGTTATAATGGTAATACGGTGGTAATAGTCCTATTAGGTGCGACCCTACAATGAATATCCTTTTGTTTTATTTAACAGGCTTGTGTCTATAGTTCAGGAAAGAAGGCAGGAAAGTGCCTATGAGATTCCCCTGAACAAGCTGTGCATCATAATCCCTGTGTTTTCTGGACAGGTGTTTGCACAGTGGGTTTAAATGTCCAATATTTGCATCATCATTGCTTGGATTTTTCTTGCTGAAAATCCTAGCTTTGCTGCGAGAGAACTGCCAACAACAATCTGGAGGAAGTCATGGGAGTGTTTACAGAGGATTATTTAGGAGAGAATCGAGGAAACAGGTGATAATTCGATTGTTTTTCAATCGTTTTTGGCTTTCAACTTAAAGTCAGACCAAGTATGTCCTCATCATGATCACATTATGTACTTTTAATGATGAGTTCATGACAGGAGTGCTTAATCTGAATTGATGGCAACACTATTCATTACTGGGCATTTAAGCAGAGACAGATAAGTGTAACACTGAGGAAAATAGTGATATGTGAACTAAGTCAGCAAATGAAATGCTAATGAAAAAGGCAACTGAATTAATTCAAGATTAAATTGGATGAATTTTAAGGGAAAGTTTTCTCTGGCAGAGTGGTAACGGGTGGACAGCAGCAGCTCTCTGTACTGGAAACCTGTTGTTTTGGAGGCGTTCCAGCTCAAATAATACAATGTGGCCTGATTAGAGAAAGTAATGAGAAGAGCCAATCACAACCAATTCATATTTGTTTTTGAGTGAAGTTAATCTGAAGCTGTTTGTAAAAAGAACATTTTAGGATAAGCATTGTTACAAAAAATAAAAAAATAAAAAATATGTGAAAAACACACTTAAGAAACCAATCTGCTACACATGAAACAAAACTCTGAACTCCAGCTACAGTCTTTAGATGATTTATTAAATATGCAATTAATTAGAGCGCATGCTGTTTAAGAAATACTAAATATGTCATACACTACATTTAAATTTGTTGTATAATGAGTTCCGGTGAGGATATGTTCTCAGTCAACCTGCTGATATTCATTCAGTCTCACTTTTAGCAGAAATGTCCACTCCAGATGCAAGAGCTGTCTTTAGGCTAATGTATTTCCTAATTATACAAAATTATACAACTTTTTTCCCCTAGTAAATCATAGTTATAATCTTCCTTCTTCATTATCTTCCACACTTCTCCTAAAAATAATCTCAGTCCTTTGAGATTTAAAGTTTATTCTTAACCTTTAAAAAGAATCAGACTGTGACCCGTTTCCTGAGTCAACGTGTATGAGAAATATGTAAAGGAATTACTTGACATGTTTGTAAAATGTACTTATCACCTTCCTTGTGGATTGTTAGGCAAATAGGCTACATATCCATCCACAGCATTCGGTTAGTTTATCTTAGCCTGGATACTGGATACTGGGATAAACAAAAAGCCTGACTCACAAAGACAGTGACAAGATCTACCTACCAGGCCAGGTCTCCCAATACACATTGTTTTGTTGGAAAGTATGACCTGATTCTGTTTCTTATGAACGAGGATGTTGTACAGTATTTGGCTGGTCCTTGTATACTGATTTGTAGAGACTATGCCTATACCTTTTCATGCATTAGGCTTCGGCGCCACGTGGTTGGTCTGGTTTTATGACAAAAAGCTCGCCTAACTAAAGGAGATCTAAACTGTATGTTTTAGCCTTATATTTACATAAAGACAACACAGTGAAGTGGGAGATAGAACAGGGCTGTCATCTAATAATATTAGTGAGCACATTATCCTGCACTGATTACATCCATCTGAGTGTGAAAAGATAAATGGGAGATAAAAGCTGCCTTCCTCATTACAAACATGCTTCTGGAGAGACTGTGGGCGTCCCTCACTAGTGAAAATGTGTCCAAACCAACTAATTTACACCTTGTAATGAATCAATGTGAGTTCACTCATGAGATTGCGGTTGTCAATTGTGTCAACTCGCTGCTGGCTCGAAGCTTGTGCACTTTTCTTCTTTTATGTCTCATCCTCCTGACAATGTTTGTGTTTTTGGCAGATAAACAAGCAAGAGGATACAGAATAAAACAACAGATGGTTTGTGCCATTCAAAGAACCTCTTCAACGATAAAATGTTATTTCTCTGGTTCTCCCCTCTGTTCCCACCCTGCTGGCATGGATGCATACACACCCACACTCTCATAAACATACACACAAGCAGGCTGACACTCAGAAGATCTGAGGCATGAAAACTGCAAGGCAGGCAAAAAATTTGCCTCTGGTCTTCTTCATCTTCGCTGCTCTCCTCAGCAGCACATCTGAGTCCTGTATCCCACATCTGAGCCGCTTTAAAATGTTGTTTTGAAATCTTTGAACCAGGACATTTAGGATTTTGGGATGTGTAACGAAACACATTGATCCTGATGCTTCCACGGAAACTACTCCTCCATATTTCTTAGGTGTATGATGTCATAAATACAAACTCGGGGAAGGAAACAAACTGATTTTCATTTCTTTTCAAGGGTTTAAGTCAGACAGAACTTGAAGGCTGGCCCTACACCAACGCAAATTTCCTATAGTAAAGGAGAATTATATCCTCGTATTGGCCCTAACCAAATGTGATGCATGGAGAAGGAGCAAACCTCAGCATCTCGTGAACAGCTCAATGAAAAATGCGGAAGAGTATCGTACAGAGTGAACTCGCTGGGGAAAATGTTGAGCAAAAGTAATCAATTATCACACCTCCCACCACATTCCCTTTGCAGAGGCCCCTTGATTATTTAAGGGAATTAGCTATCGATCAGCTGAGTGAATCAGCGGGACAGCCACCAGCCAGCTAGCCAGTCAGCAAACGCCACCGTTGAGTGCACCCCTCCAGCGCGGATCAGCAGGGGGAAGGCTGGTTAAGCACTTGCCACTTCCCACATCGCACCTGCCGTAAGATGACAGGGGAGGAATGCAGAAATTAACAGGTACTAATTATATATGGGGGACTGGCAGGCTCAAATCAAGGTCAGCAAATGTCGAGGAGACGCTGAATTCTCAGGCCATATGCTGCGCTGCTGAGATGAAGCAGAGGCTCTGCGTGCTCCCAGTTCATTACCACCATTATCATCCAGGATGTCTACACTCACATCACAGCAATCAGCCATAGAGTTCGCTCATTAAAAAGAATACATCGTCTTTACACTAGTGCTCTTGCTGAACATCTCAATACATTTTTTTGTGCAGCCAAGCATCCGCCAGCAGTTCTCCTCTGGGAGCAGTCTCTGCCCTGACAATTACAATATGTGACTGTGAAAAACGTGTCTTACAGAGAACCTAGATTATTATTATTACTAAAGTAATGAAAAGGACACAGAAAATAAAAGTCTGCAGAAACAATATGTACTGTAGAGACGACGGTGTTAGTGACTGAGACTTCAGTAAGGGTAACTTTGTTCATCATACGGTGAACAACATCAAACTGTGCTGTATGGAAGTGGGCCACGGATAAGTTATGTTAATGTGAATGTTGCAGGAAATAACTTTCAACCTACACACTTATGTGACTGACACAGATTCGTGACAGTTTCTGTTCGACATGTTGAGTAACCCAGATTTCCTGTCATTAAAGAATAGATGCTCATGTCTTTATTAATAGTTAATGCTTATTATTAGAGGTCCCAAGGTCTAGATTTCAACAGTGGTCCGATCGCTCTTTTGCTGTCGCAGCTCCCAGGCTGTGGAACAGACTGCCTCCCAATATTCGCACAATTACGGACAGGTCTTTTTAAATTAAAGCTAAAGATGCACTTTTTTAGATTAGCATTTAACTGTGACTAGGGAAGTCCTGCTCTTAGAGGGATAGTAGCATTTTTTTTTGTTTTGTCCAAATAAAAACTGTGATTTTCCTGCACTTTGAAGGGCTGGAAAAATTATATTAAAGCGAACAATGGAACTGTGTATTTTTTTTTCAGGTAAAACCTCTTTTAGGCCGCGAAAATAGGCCGTTTCTTTGGGTCTGTTCACAACTGTGTAAATCTCTGAGCAGGGCTATGGGCGGAGTGCAGAGAGTCTTCTGCAATTAAAGTACTTAAGGGCTATTTGTAGATCATATAACCCCACTTAAAAAAAATGCTACTATCCCTTTAAGTGTACTTATCTTGCCCGTTTTTATTGTACAGTATGCACTTTTAGAGGGCCTTTAACACCCTGCAGCACTAGTATAACTTTCTTGTGCCTTCTTGCAGCACTGTGGCACTTTCTTGTGTTTTTATGTATTGTTTTATTGTATTATTTTATTGCTTTGATGTAAAGCACTTTGGGTACCGTCTGGCTATTGTAAAGTGCTATACAAATAAAATTTGATCAATTGATTGATTGATTATCAACAAGAATACTAAAGATTAATTAATCAACTGTCTTTTACATTTATGTTAAATGCCTGTTGATTAATGAACCCCAGACTCTGCGACTTTTTTTGTTGTTGTATATTTCAATTTATTGCTTTGTTTGATTTCAAGCTTCTCTTATTGTTCACCCTAAATGCACATTCTCTCCAGGAGCATCAACATGTATTTCTGCATATTTAATATATAAATTGATGGTGCTTAATTGATTTGTGATTGTGTGAGTTAGTTCCAGCAGTAGATTTGGCTCAGCATGCTCTCAGTTTGGAGAAGCAGCCAGGAGCACAGGCACAGGAGCAGTACAGGTTACAGTATGTGCTGCTGTTGACTGGGCCATCTGCATAAAACATGCTTCAGCCACAAAGATGGCCACAGGAAAAACAAAAACAAAACAAAACAAAACAAAACAAATAAAAAATATGGCCTTATCTGTTGAAATGTATGCTTCAATCAAAAATCTTTTCATTGTTTTATCTTGCCATCAAACTGACCCTTTCTTTGGAGCTACATCTTAAGTGCTGCCACATCCCTGTGCTCTGTATATCACTCTGCCCATCTGCTGTTTGAGTCAGACAGAGCCAAGTGTAAATTATACAAACTATCACTATAGAATAATTAAATTGAACAGACATATATATTGTATAGGCATACTTTTAGTGACATTCACCCATGTATCAAGATAGAGCACACATGACTCTGCTGTGGGCCCTTTGGGTCTCTCTCCTCCCTTAAAGGTCAGGGCTGCCAACAGAGCTGGCAGCAGATCAACAGCACAAATGTGGATGTCAGAGCAGCCCAAAGTTTAAGTCTATGCAAAGGCATTATGTGAATTTACTCTGTCGGCAAAATTTCACTGTTTCAGATGTTGTTGTAACCGGGTGTGCAGACCTCTGTCAGCAAAAAAGCCCTGATGAGCTGAACTGAATGTTACCTGCCTTAGTGGCTGACAAAGTAGCTGACAATCAGATATTTGTCTGAGAGACCAAACCAGAGCTTTAATGAGAAAGAATGTTGGAGTAGACTTGTGTCCCACTTCAGCGGCAGCATCCCTCTGAGGCTGCATTTGAAGACCCATTGTATGACAGAAGTGCGACTTTGCTCTCTAATTTCAAAGGCTCCTTCAAATATGTTGGACAAATGCTTCCGTTCTTTCCTGTGCAAGTTTCAAGTTCAAGTTTCAGTGCAACAGACGATTCACCCGTTGGATCCTTTCTTGCCCATCCTATCCCGGGATTCATTTCATTGAAACGTGCAGCATTGACAGAGCGTCTGGGCAAAAAACTGTGTTTCAGTGCAGTTCAATGGGCAACTGTACAAATGGTTAAAACTTTCTTTGTTGTTTAGCTGGAGGAGTTGCACTTTGTAACTTAACAGTAAGAGTGAGCACAGACACAGGCACAGGTGAGACACAGAAAATCCTCTATAGACCAGACTGAATCATTCAGTTTGGCCTTTACAAAAGGCTACACCCTCACTGAATGCAACCTTTGAATTGGGATACTGCTTATGAATATTTCCCAGGTACCCAGGAATGGAACAATACGTATTTCCATGGTGATGGGCAGCAAAAGACACATATTTGCCGTGGCAACTTTCCAAGCTGGGGTGGTATAGCACTGTCGGATGGTTTTCATGTTACTTCAGACCCCCAGAGTCCAAAAACTGATCAGTGCATCCGTAATCGTGTTCATGGCCCAGGATACTTTGTGATTCAATTGCTGAGGCTCCCCCACACAAACGTCTGAGACAGGCAGCAGCCAGCCGCCATTTATCATTTGAATGCTGAAAGCTCGTCTTGTGTGGGAACGGGCCACACAGGCGACACTCTGAGCTGATTGCAAAGCAGCCACTGCAGCAACTGCTGACACAGTGAGATGAGCAAGAGGGGACCAAGTGTGGCCACATATCATGTGAGCACTAGCAGCTAATTAGTGTTTGATCGGTTTATTTTGAAAATCATCCTTCTGTTTCCAGGCCACAGAGCCCATGATAAACATGAACACAGATTTCACTATTAAGTGTTGGCCAGCGACTAGATTTATTTCCTTTATAACAATGAGAGGAAATAAATACTCACTTTTATTGAGGTGCCACACATCAATGTTCACAGCCTGTCCCCATTGATAATTGATGTCCTGCATTATTAGCCCCTTTCACAGCCATTAAGAGATCCTGTGTCAGTCACTTGGTGTGTGTCTGGGTCCCGGCGCTCCCATGGTGCGTATCATGCTTTGGCTGAGCCGAGGAGCTGATTAAAATCTGCCACAGCCCAGTGCACCGAGGACACTCACAGATATTTGGGTCCCGCAATGCAGAGGATGATACTCCTTTTCCACTTTCTCTGGCTGTCATCAAACCAATCGCACCTTGTTTTCTACTTTTTCTTCCAACTGTATTCATGTCTCTGTAGCGAAAGAAGGGGAAAGAAATGTCTTTGAAGGACTTCAAAGTGGGAATTGAAGAGGCAGAATCTATTTTGGTGAGGAGAAAAAGACTTAAGACAGGTATATCTAGACACACAGGCAAACACCAGGGCATTTTTCTTGAGACAGGATGTGATTACATGCTGCATTACAATGTGACTGATTACTGCTTATAGCAAATTAATTACATGCCTCTCAGCCGAACTAAATTAAAACCTGTTTGGTTGTGATACTCAACAGAAAGACTGTTGAAAAAAGCTATATCTTATAATTAAGTTTATAAACTAAAGGTGGGTAGAAAAGCTAAAGTGCCGTTAGTTCCACTCTTATTTACTTTGTAGTTTGAAACAGGTAGAAATGTTGATATTTGATAACTGTTAGTCTTTTGCAGTTTTCATTAGTACTCGTCTATGACCACCCAAATACTGCACTTAGCTACTGTACAAAGCACTTTTCTAGTTTGATCAACCTTTCAAGATGCAAGCTTGAGAGTGATTTTCTACCAAAACAAATATGAGTGATACATCAGGGGCAATTAGGGTTTCAAGGCCATGTGGAACACTTCGACTGGTAGTGGACAACATGACAACATTGCAACTCATGTATGGCCTTGTACAAATCATGTTCATTGTAAACCGTGCTCCAGTCCTTGCCTGTTTGATGCTCCACTGTGTCCATTTGCTTACTGTGAGCCAATCAGAATTTTTCGATTTTTCGTCAAACCAGCTGGTTGTTACAGCTGAAAAAAATGCGGATGAGATTACTGAGAGTTGATGGAAACGCATTATTTCAGGCTGTAAAACCGAAACTATTAGCTGAAATGATGAAATGATCAGATCTGCAAAGCTGGGACAATTACCTGTGGAATTGACCAATTCTCTATTAAAAATAGTCATATTATCCATATTAATATTAACATGAAATAATTTCAGAATTTTGTCTGATTTCAAACCTAAAGTGTAACTGAAACCTAGTTCAGTACAAGCTTACAGAAATAGACGTAATCCTATTTCCTGTATCAGACAGAATCTGTAACAGTGTGTACTCAGTGAACTCACACTTTACAACCTTGTAACATCCATTGCAAATAGAGTTACACTGTCAACAAATTAGCCACAAATTCACTATCAAAATGGGGCAAACACACATGTAGCACATAAATCACTGTGACTGTCAATGAACTGCATGTAGCTGAGGTCAATACATTGGCGTACTGTTAGTAGTTGAACAGTGGCACAGCAGAGCAATCAGCATAATGAGGGACACATCCTGGTAGCAATTTACTTTACATTTGGTGTGTAACACATTTATGGCACTTAGTACAGTTAAAGAGCTTCAGAGCAACTGTAGAAAACGCTCATGAATACACATGAATTATTTGTGGCATACCCTCAGGACAGTGTGCCAGTTTGAACAAAAATATTCAAAGTAAGACTAAAATTAGTTCTGCTAATTGCAATTTTAACTTGAAAAACATAACCTTAATACAGCAGTTAGACACAGTGGAGATAATTTCCACAGCTGTGAGTGACCTACTGTACCTGAACACTGACTAAACTCCTCAATGAGCTATAATTATGGTTTTGCTCAATAGACCATTTAGGCCACAACAATGGAACAAGGTGTGCAGTAAGAGAACATTTTGAATAACAGATGAGAATGAATGATGACAATGAAAAATACAAAATAATACCTAATAAAGTAAATAACCCTAACCTGTATTCAGAAACCTAAGAACACAATATATCAAATTCATATGTCAACAATTAATATGTATATGTAAACTTGTTAAATTGAACTTCATATGCTTTCAAATCAGACAATACAAAACAAATGTATGGTCACTGTGCAGAATTTAGGACATTGTTGAGAGCTTGTATAGAACCTTTTTAAACAACTACTGTACTTTCAAAGGAAAGTAGCTAAAAATGCTGGAAAATTCTCTAAATGATGTAACTGTAGCATATTCATGATGTCATGGTTTTGACTTTGCACTCGGGTACATACTACAGCTGCTGTCATTTATTTTGCTGTTTCTGTTGTCAGACAATCCAACGAGTATGAATTTGTGACTGAGTGGCCCATTAAGAGTGCATGTCAACCAGCAGTTCCCTCCGAGTTACCGTATTTCCAAGCTGCTCCTCTGCACTGCTCATATACTCATTTTACAACTGCATGTTGAGAAGTCACAAGCTAGCGACTGAGGCTGAAACTGAAACACACACATCTTAAATGTAACAGGTTTTTGTTATTTCCATATACCGAGGTAATGCTGTGCTACAGTCTTGAGTGCTTAAACCTTAGTGAGAAGCTAGAAACACGGATGGGGCTTCCATGGTGGCACAGGGGGAGCCCCTGCAATCTGATTGCCCCCTCTCTGTTCCCCCTAAATGGTCATTGACTTGTGGTAATGTCAGTCATTGTGTCAAGCTCTTTACCACTGCTACAGAGCTATAAGCATCAACTTCTGACTAAGGCTCTTAATCAACTCTGTACAGCAAACATAGCATGCTGTATATTGACTGACTGTTACAGAAAACACAGATGTTTATTGTACAGAGTTGAGCTCTAACTACTTGGTAAGTAAATTATAAGACATATTGTTCACTGTGACGTTTTATTGTGTGCTGCTGAGATTTTACAACATTTACAACATTGACATCCTGCTGGAGACACCCGTTGGTGAAGGAGGAAATGAGGTTTGAAGCTGAACTCATGACATTTCTTCAAGACTGAGAAACCCACCTGGCAGGTAAGTGACCACTGGACCAGAATTCTCTAGATTCCCAGGAAGAAGTGATGATGGAGGATAGGATTGGACACCAATTGAGTAAGAGTGCTTTGCACTGTAGGTCGCATTCACCCTTTCACACACAAATTCATACAGCGCTAGGTTCTTTTTCTTTTCTTTTTTCCACAACATGTTGCAGAAGTAATTTCACAGTTAGGTTTATCTTCTCTTTTTTTCAACAGGTTACACTCCTTTCATCAATACGCAATTTTTTAGTTGCGGGTCATTAAAAATGCTGTCTACACTCATGAATTTCCCATTAGTTTCTGGCCTTTGACAAAGATGAATCCTCCTCTTTGTCTCACAGGAGCAGGGAAGACAACCACTGGGGTGCTCATTTTTTACACCAGTACAGCAGAAACACAGGCTTTCCATCTAAATTTGTACCCATCTCTTTGTGTGCTTTCCTAACCCAGCCAGGAGTACACTGCTGCGATGGTGTTGGATTGTACATGCCTTTTTTCCCCAAGATTAAAGACTTTTTATTTCCATAGCAACAGAGCATCCAAATTGGTTTGGCGGTATCAAATTGAAAAAAACATAAGAATAAAATACAAACACAACATACTCTGTGTGAACTGGGCTTGCACTATGAGATGAAATAAGCAGTGTTCCTCCACAAGACTGTTGCATCATTGGCCTTAATCAAATGTATCAAGAATAACTTGAAGTAATTATACAGAGCCTCCACTTTTGATAATTTATTGTGCCTTCACCAAAAAGAGTTTATTTTCAATTTTTCAATCCAATGACTTTTATTTTCCATTTCCAAACTCATTGTTGGTTTGCACAATTCAGATAAGAAGATTATTATGTACCAGGAAATTGTCTTTTTTTGACACCCAGGGCTAATATTTCTGAAAATCATTTATTACATGCCTATATAAGCCTCAATATCATTAGAATAAAAGTGTATTGTCCTGCACCCCTGTTAAAGTTCATATCCAGACATGTTCTATAGTTTAGGTGCTCTGTTATGTTATGACCAGTATTTTGCTGAACACAATTCTCTCACATAAAAATGAAAAACAGGGAAAAGCATGGCTGGAGCCACATCTCCTGTTGGCTTACAGTACTTCGGGTTCAGGCCGTATGCCCTGCCCACCACATCTGCTTGTGTGAGGCTGACAGGTCAAAGATCAGTGTGTATCAACATGGATAGTGGAGAAAGTAGAGACCTTTGGGCCTGGATCTGAACCTTTGTCAAAGAGTGGGAAACTGCTACGCAACAAAACTGGTGCCTCGCCTATATATAGAAATGAGTTGTGTGTTCATTAGCTTGAGTGTGGCAGTGAATAACACAGTGTTATTGATTGTGCTAAGTTTCGCTGTGAGGTTTAGGCTTTATTTTGCCTGGACACATCCCACATGTTGATGGGAGTGCTTCCTTAGGTATAAGATATATGAGCTCCCCAGAAGTCTGAACTATGCATCATTAGTTCACTGATACTCTATGATAGACATGTGCACTCATGGCATTTATTGCTGATTTCACTCATGATGTGTCTTTTATTAAAGCCAATGTAACCCGCTCGTTACCACTGGATGTTCTGGACTAGTGACTAGGTTCGTAGAGGAGGGTTTAAGAAGAAGTGACAGACACAATGAATAAATGGAGCCACGACGTATTCTGGATGAAAGTTGTTTGTATTAAATTGTATAAAATAAAAATAAAATAAAATTCAATTCAACAGTTTTACAGCATCCTTAAACCCAAAAACAAAAATAAAGTGTCCAATAGGAACCTTAATTGTCCCTTTAATTGTCCTTTGGTTGTTCCTTAATGTTCGTGAATGTTCCTTTAATTGTCTTTGAGAAGTCCTTTAATGTATGGTTCGTCAGCGCACTTAAGTCAGTGTGTGTAAGTCAGGGGGAAAAGTCAAAAAAGAGTCAGGGGTGTGTGTGTGTGGTGGTCCTACCACTCCACACACTCAAAGTGAAGATGAAGAAGGCTGGATGTCCTCCTCGGCTCAGGTGCTGGTTCTCGATTCCACTAGCTCGCCATCTCCCTCAACAGGAGAATCCAAATCCACATCAAGGCTCTGAGGGTCTCAAAAACCTAGCCTGTATAAAAACAGGGCTTTACTTAACACAAAATCATCAAACTTCTCTTATGGCCATATTCAATACACAATATAAATCTCAACACACTACTGAAACACAATAGTGATTAAATGAATTATCTTCTCAACTGTACAGTTCTTTTGTTTTTTTTTATCTCAAGGTGAGTATTTTCACACATTTCAATCATTTTACATCAACATGAATTATTTTAGCTATTTGATCATGAATTATGATAATTTTAGCTTCTTTACCATGAATTATGATAAGTTTAACTCAGTTTCTCACATCAATTATTGTTCATTTTAATCATTTTTAACCATTTCACACATTTTCATTGAATTACGAACTGAAAATTAGCTAAATGCACCTTTAACAACATCATAATACCGATTCAGGACTTCAGAGTTTCTGCCTCTGTGACGAATGAACATGCTTAGCAGTTTTTTTAACCGATACACACCCAAAACAGTGCATCTCGTAATGAATATACACATACAGAAAATAAATAGCACACCTCATGTTTTTATCAGATTACCAGAGCAAACTATACGGCTTCAAGTCTTAAAACACCGAGTAAACAGTAGCGGCAGCCGGCAGGTCACATTACGTTCATGAGTAAACAAGCTTTCTGCCGTCTCCCAGGCTAAACCACGATGTGGCTACTATGCTTAGCATGTACTAGCGCTAGTTAGCTCGGGCAACTCACCAGGTCTCGGACGAAAATAACAAACCACAGGTCCTCGACCACCTCTCTGCTGCAGGTAGGCACACTCTCCCGGGTATTGCTGTGTTGATAAGCGAGTTAACAACTGCTATTTTCGTAACTTTTTATCGACTTCCTCCTCTGTGTTTTCAAAAATAGCTCTGAACCGCACTACTCTGCCTACAGTATCACTCAGCACTGTTACTCTCGCGAGCAGAGGGTGGGACTACTTTCTCTCACAAATCATGCATCTAACACAACAAATAAACACTGAGTGTGTGCAAAATTAATATTATTAACAAAATAATAAATTAAAGAGGGTTAATTAATAAAAAATAATATTTGAAGGGAAACAACACTAGTAACCGTTTTTTCTACTGGGTTACACCAACATTTGGACAAGTAAGGGACACTTGATCAGTCAGGCCCAGTCACCACCCTGGTTTCTACACCTTTACTAAGGATAAGCTTCCTGCTCTGCCACTTTATGTAAATCAATATTGAGCTACGGTGATCGATCTCTCATGAGTTTACACTCTAAGTGTATATAAATATATAATTAATAGATAATATATGAACATTTTCATTGCACCCTCTTTTTTCCCCCCACAAATTACTCAAACTGTGAGACAGCCCCTACTGTCTGAATAAATGACATTTTATTGTGACTGCAGCATGTCTTCCCCTCTGGGTTGAACTTCCTGTTGCATCGTTGACAGGGAATCATTTTATAATTGCTATAAGATAGATTGCAGTCATGTCAGCATCAGCCAACATGCTCTGCTTACATCGATTTAAATTGCTCTGTCTTGGATGTCTTGTACGGAGCTCCAAAAGGGGGCTGAGGTTGAATTCTCACTGAAAAATACTAAACAGGACAAAAAAAACCTGTGTGCCAGAACACACTAGGAATATGAACATTATTCGGTGTATTTGTCTACCACAAACTACAAACTTGGGAAAAACGTGCATTCACTTTCCTACAGTCTATCACAATTAATGCCAAACAGGTACAATTTTATATATTGAAATGCATGAATACATGATCTGTATTCACGCAAGTATGATCAAATATAATCAACGTAATAGAATGTGAAGGGAGCAAACGTAACGTCCTCTTTCAGATTAGCTCAGAGGGTTTTAAACACTCCTTCATTCCCACCTCCATTTCATTACTTAACAAACACCTCTCGTGGTAGAGGCCCCTCCCCTCCTCCACTAGGATAGTGGGGAGGCCTACTGCTGCAGATCCACTACCCTAGCCCCCTCCCACCCCATCATCTGACCTCGGTCAGGTGGCCTTACCACTGGTAACACTTCCCCTATGTGGGCAGGGGGGAGGCCATGGCTGTGGATCCCCTGCCCATCAACCCATCAACCTATCAATCAGACAATCATATCAATTACATCTGGTTTGCCTCCACCTGCTGGCCTGTACCAACATCCTCTGCTCTTTCTTTTGGTTTTTATTATGTTTTTATTTGTACTTGTACCATAAGTCTTTTACTCCATTTACTGCACCCCTCACTTTCTTTCTTGCTCTCCTCTTGAGTATGTTTGCCTTGTTGTTGTTTTTTATTCTATTGTTTATTATGTATTCTATAGACGTTTTAGGCCTACATGTACACTGCAGCTGTCACAACTCCCTGCCCAAGACAAATTTCCCCTGGTGGGACAAATAGAGTTTATTTGATTTGATTTGATTTGATTTGAACATACTGTACACTGTTCTGTACAGCTCAAAACATATTATATCACATTATATTATTAGTGTATGGGTTTAAAACAAATGTACTGCAGGTATTTCATACAACTTACTGTATATCTTCAATAGTCAGAGGATGTAAGTGATTTGTGGATGACATATGTTTGTATTCAGTAGTATATTTAAAGAAAGTAAAGCATAAAAACACAGTCATCCGTTCAAATGCTGTTGGATTTCTGGAAAAGATTTTTTTGAGAAATCTTAATTTAATCTAATTTAACACACTTTGTTTCCCAAACAAATCACAAAAATAAAGGACTAAATGCACTGATTTGATATAGCTGTTAGACTAGGATTTCATTGTTAGGAGCTGTTAGCTTGATTTGGACTGGATCACGGCTGTGGGGGTTGGCAGGTGAGGAACAGTGGAGCAGAGGCTAGAGAGGTGGCACAGGGGCAGGCAGGTGGTGAGCGACTCAGTTTGATCTGTTGGGGAGAGACAGGATGGAAATAGGTAAGCTGGTGCAGGAAACCACAAGATGAATAAGGCCTGAGGCATGGGGGGGCAGTGAAGTTAGACTGACATTTGAAATAAACCACAAGGAAGCAAACAAGCATTTACAAAGAGGCCTGGATGTACAACACTCGGGCAGACCGAATAATGTGATGAAGAGTTGCTATGAAACTGAAAATCTTGAAACGCTGCTGTGCAGATGTGGAGATGGAACTCAGGTGTGTTGGCTGCAGAAGACGTTGTGGTACTGTAATGTGATGTATGATGTATTCTTTGTACCTTATAATATATTTTAAAGTATATTTTTTGGGGGCATTTTGCCTTTATGGATAGTACAGTTGAGATGGACAGGAAACAGGGAGGCAGAGAGAGGGGGAATGACACGCAGTAAAGACTGTTTGACTGTTTGCTCTAACCACTACGCCACGCGACGCCCCCTTATAATATATTTTAGACAGACTGTTTGCTGTTTGTGTATATGATGACAAGGTGTTACAGTGATCTGTTGATCTGTAACAGTGATGAATGTGAGTATGTTCTTTTAAAATTGTATTGGGGACCCCAGGAAGAATAGCTAATGTCATGACATCAGTTAACGGGGATCCTATAAATAAACAAAAAAGAGAACTAAAAAACCACATCAACCAAAAACAAACAAATATGAGAGAGTGGAGAATACTATAAATGGCTAAGGGGAGCACACCTGGGAGCACACCTGGAGCCACAGTTTCTTTCCAAGGGCTTCGGTCTCCTCAAACACAAACACAGACCACCCCCATAAAAAAACATGCATACACACACACACACACACAAGTGCAACACAGCTAAACACTGCAACATATCTGTGCACTATTATTAATTTATGTTGTATCTGTATTATTCTGTGAATTATTTATTTGCTATCTTTTTTAACTGCACTTAAGCCCTTTTTATGCTGCTTTTGATCCAATGTTGTGGTGCTACGAACAGAATTTCGTTATGTTTTTTATACGTAATTATATCCATCCATCCATCCATCCATCCATCCATCTATCTATCTATCTATCTATCTATCTATCTATCTATCTATCTATCTATCTATCTATCTATCTATCTATCTATCTATCTATCTATCTATCTATCTATCTACAGTAGCCTAGTACTGTTATTGTGCTGTGCAACTGACCTATCACTCATTTCCTATGAGTTTTTGTCATCGTTTTGTGAGAAGCATTCAGAGTCATAGAGAGTAAGTAGAGAACTTTGTAGTTTGACTCCGTGACATATTTTGAGTTCCTCGCAGAAGAATGAATCCGCCATCACACACAATGGTCCACCTCCATCCAGTTTTTACCACCCATGTTCCTCGTGCTCTCCTCACATAATCCTTTAGTGATGCGAAGATGTGTTTTTCTCACTTTTCACAAAGGATGCGTGTATTTGCATTTTATGACACACTGCTCTTTTTGGGAAACTTTGAGTAGCTTCCCCCACTGTTGGACTTCATGGTGCAGCTTTGTCGTTCCAAGGTAGGCAGAGAAGTTTTTATAACACTGTACCATCATTCATCAATTTGATATGACGAGTGCATATCTCTTCCTGCACTTCAGGGTGTACTGCATGGTCCTGTTAGAGAACACAAGCGGAGCCTTGTGCTGTGTAGCAGCTGTCAAACAAGATAATAGACTCAAATCACTGAAATAATGATTATGTGTTAAGGTGTGTTTAACCTGCACCTATAGCTGAGTTAACATGCAGTCCATGCAGGGACTGAGGGCAGACGGTGGTCATGGTATTAATGCAACATCTTCGAAGCAATGTCTTATTTCTCAAAGTTTACAGTATTGATTATTCATGATTGTATTCCTGTCTTTGGTTTTGATCTCCTGCCAGACTGCTGTTATTCCTGCCGTGTTTTCCCAAGTTTAAATGCTCAGCTTGTTCCACTGTGTTTTACTGTTTTGAGAGTTGCTCTCTGGTACTTACGAGTCACTGTATTTTGCCTTTTATTGTTATGGTATATTAATAATTAATCTATTTTGAAGCACTCTAGCTGTACTGTAGAAGGTGCCAGTGAAGCAAATGAACCACAAACTTCATCATCGCAGGGCCGTGTGTTACTTTTTTTTATTGTTTTCTTCTTCTTGAGATGAGGGATATGACTGTGTAGAACACAATGGTCCCTTGTCCCCTGTGAGGTAGGTAAATATTAATGTCCCAGACCCCATATTAAACTTTACTGTTTACTTTATTTTTTTTTTTACAGCCAGTGCTGTGGGCATACAGTATGCGTGAGTAGGGTCCAGTGTTTGTAGAGTAAATTCTGTTTGCATCACTATTGGAGGCCGTATCAGTGTTTTTGCATGGCACAGCCCATTTACTACGAGTCAGATCAACATTACCGCTGACCACTTTCTACAACATCCCCTGTAGCATGTATCTGTGATGTTTACCCCACCTCCAAGGCAGCCAGTGGTTTGCATTGCTTTTGCATTTCTGTATAAGGTGTGAAAATCAGTTTGCTTTTTGAATAACGGTACGTTATCTATTCTCACTGAAATCGTGTCTGCTTTTATGTTTTTACAAGCTATTGTTGTATTGTGATGCAGCAGAGATTCTCTAATCAGTTTGCACTCAACAAATATGTAATGACAGTTAGAGCAGAAATGAATTTCACTGCAAGTTGATTTTCAGACTGTAAAGACATGAATGGATGGGGAATAAGTGCTTTATTCATGTGTCAGTGCTGATGAGCCTGAGTCAGTGTTTACTCAATCAGGAGTATTTGTGTCTGTCTACATTGAGATAGGGCTATGTTTTCCCTTTTGCTTCCTCACACATTTGATTAATATTTTAATATTTTATTTCTCATATCTTATTCCACATTCTCATCTTTTACTGTTATAATTATCAGTTATTTCTCTAAAGTATTATCATTTTTTAAAATCTTTTTTGCTTTGGGGTTGGGGTTTAGTACTCTTTTGAGCCCTTCACAACGAGAGATGACAATTCAAGACACTATACAGTAGATTGAAGGGTGTTAAGGTAAAACACAAACACAGACAGACACTTAAATAACACAGAATTCACACACAAGGTCAGTGAGTCTGTGTATGTTTACTGTTTGGGGGTAAAAGGCATGCAGCTGGGAGGAAGAAACGATAACGGACAAGTGGTTTATCCAATCACATACAATGATTTTTTTTACAAGGCCCCGCCTTCTGAAAAACATCGCCTATGGAGCAGTCCTAGACCTGTGGAGCTCAGCGTAGTGCCTCTGGTGGAGCTTTGCAGAACAGTCAGGTTAGATGCGCGTTACCGTCGGGGGCAAGCAGTCTCTGCATTTAATAATAATAATAAACTGCCACAGCTTGTCTGGAGTGGCGTTCGGCTGCAGGTTTACTCTGTCTGGATTTCAGCTCTCTGTGATATTCATCAATCCTCTCTTGGACCTCTTTAGCTGTCCAGCTGTCGGCTAGTTTGCTTTTGAACACAACTGACAGTGAAGGTTCATTGCAGTGTCTCACGAACATCATAGCGACCTCTTTGTTGATGTTCCCCATGCTCTTTCTTTGACGCTGGAGACATTCTTCAGCTACATCAGCTGCTTTATTGAGACGGACCCAGTAATCAATGGGACTCTCATGAGCTCTGGGAAGTGTACTGTAAAAGTCTGCGAGAGGCATGCATGAGTAAGACAGGTCACTAAAATGTTGTTTAAGGATGGTGTAGATTGCATCAGTTTGCTGTTCAACACTTAGTGATGGGTCACTGCGTATGCCTATTCTCACTACATCTCTGGCTCTTCCCATTAGCTTGCTCATAATCTCATCAGGCTGATTTGTAATGTTAACATTTTTCTTTTTCAGATACATTGACATCAGATCAACCCATTCAAGCACAGAGCATTTGTCAGTTGCCTCACCACGGAAGATGGGGGTTCTTTAACATCTGACTTAAGGGCCATGGTGAGCTGTGTGAGATCTACTGTAGCATCACAAGCTTGTGCACATTGGCCTTCTTTGCTCTGGTTGTTAATTGTTTCTTTGTCTGACAGTAGCCTTGCTGTGACTGAATATCCTATTTGTTTACCTAGTTCTGTGATTAAAACACCCAAATGTTTCATTGTGGCGTCTGTTTCACTGGGTTGGGGATGAATTGGGGAAGACGTAAAAGGAGTCTGGGCATCCTGACCAACCAACAAACTAGCCCCACACTCATGAGTGTTAATAGGAATTCCCCTGCCATAACCTGGAGAACCCATATAACTTAGCAAAGGTGGTGATCTAGTGGATAACATTGTTCCTCTGCCAAAACTGACTCTAGGACGTGTGTCCATGTTCATTAGTTCTGTGTTATCAAGTTGTACATCAGTTTCTTCTGTCATGTCTATTCAAATATGTCACAAATAAAATTGTGGGGAGAAAAAAAATATATCTTCTTCTTATTATTATTTTTAAAACCCCAAAGATTTACCAAAATGCACAGAACAATGTGCTGTATCAAGATAAAACAGTTATTTTCTATTAATCACAATAGCTGATAATAGATTCAAAGCAACTTTCACAAATAAAATATCAGGATGTTCAAATCACTGTTAAATAGGCTATGTGTGACATAGACAGCTTATATAGTCACCAACAATTTTTTTTTAGAACAGCGCTGGAATAGCTGTATTAACTCTTTGATCCACAAATCACTGCGTCAACAGTGAAACCTGAATGTCCATGCGGAGTCTGTAACCCACGGCAGATTAGCGGTAGGCTGATCTTCTGAAGTCACGGAGTCACGGCACCAGATGTAACCCCTTGTTTCTCGGTGTGGGTTAGAAGGATGGACACCGCACGGGAACAGTTGGTTGATGGTGTTTACTCACAACTGACAAACAGAAAAAAACAGGCTGGTGGTTACTTCCTTGGTAGCTACACAACTCAGCTTCTGCCCCGGTCTTTCAGACACAAACGGAAAGGGGCGAACATGGATCGTATAGTGGATTTTTGACATGACAACAACAACAATAACAATGATCACCAACAACCATAAACCAGGAAAAGGAAATACACACACATACACGCTTATATACATTAACATGACGAGGCGAAACAAAACGACACTTTATACACCAAAATGTAAACATACCTGACAAACAGAAAAAAACAGGCTGGTGGTTACTTCCTTGGTAGCTACACAACTCAGCTTCTGCCCCTAAACATAACATGACACACAACAAACAAACTCAAATAAACTGAAATGACCGGCTAACAGCTGACCGTTACAGTAAAACTTACTGTAACGGCCGAAATGATAAACACGGATATAATTTACAAAATAAAAAATGACAACACTTAAAAACCATCACAAAATATCACGAAATACATCCCCAAACATAATATATAAAGTTTTCTCCAAAATGCAGATTAAAAAAATGATAATTAACAGAAAACACACGGAGCAGATTACAATACATACCGGTCTTTCAGACACAAACGGAAAGGGGCAGAGCGAACGCGTCCCCGTTGCTAGGCAACCACCAGCTGTAAAAATAAACGACAGAAAAAACGCCTCGCATGGAAATAAAATAAACAAACAAAGATGAAAAGAATAAAAGCCAGCAGCGCAATAACTTGCATGACCAAATAATAAAAAAGAGATTTAAATAATAAAAGCCAGCAGCATAATAACTTGCATGGCCAAATAAAATTTTGACGAACTTCATACAATACATACAATAAGACCCTGTTACAATAGCATCTTTCGAAAAAAATGTTACAATAACAACCATTAAAAGACAATCAGGACAAGTAAATAAAATCAAATAAAATCAGGCAAGGCTTTCCGATAAATGACTATAGGGATTATGGTGCCAACTATACCTTTAAGGTGGTCTCTAATGGACACGGGGTAACCTCAATGCTAACTGCTCTGACTGAGTCAGGGTCATCGCCGTGTGCAGTCATCCCATGAGAAAGGCTATCCTTTATTGCAACACTTATGGCATGTTTATATTCAGCAGTTCTCTCCTTTAGTTCCCATTTAATCCTGCCAACATAAAAACATGGACACCGGGTAATCCAGGTGGTAAACAAGAAAAGAGGTGTTGCAGTTAATGCCTCCATTGATCGCATTCATCATGCTGGTAAAGACGTCAGCGAAGACTGGTCAGTTTGATATTCATGCAGTCGCTGCATCTAGTCTTGTTAGGCTGCAGTGAGTGTGTGCAACTTTATTTCCAGTTCGACTGGCTCACTTCCAACGTCTAGGCCTGGCTGTGTAAATTCTCTCAGAGGCAGGATCGTACTGTACAATTTGCCAGTTATGTGGGTGGAATGTGTGAATATGTAGGAAAACATATTCAGCACATCTGAAGTACAGTACTAAAGTTCATGTACGTCTTTAGTTGTCCGTGGTGTTATGTTTTAGTTGATAAAATGACAATCACCTTTATCAAATTAAATATTTTCATAACAGGTTTTCATTTTGGCAACAGATTTGTGTGAAATACACATAAATACTCGAGTGTTACCTTTTCCCACTGTTTAGCTTTGAATTGTATTCAGGATTGTACAGGTGCCTTCAGCCTGGCTCGTAATTTAGACAGTAACGAGCTCTCTGTTCATTCTGCTGAAGAATGATGAAGTGAATAGGGAACTTTATTTCCTTGCAAGCAGTGAACACAATCCCCAGTCCTCCAACACTTACTGCTATCCTACAACTATCCAGACACTTTATACTTTATACCAGCGGTGGGTAGTTCTACTTCAGTTGCAATGCAATGCAGCACCTTCTCGCTCCTAGACACACGGGGGAGATCTACATCCCATAACCACACAGTGACAAAAACACATGCATAGGAGAGCTGGCAAACTGCATAAAAACTCTGCAGCCATCACACACACATATCATTTTAACTGTTTGCACAGACATGGAAACTAACAAGAACTTAATGGTCTCAGAGTATTGTCCTCTACACAATTTAACTCTGTATTTTCGGCATCTCAGCAAATGAGTGTAACCTCTTTTTTCTTGTCTGTTCCAAGTCAAAGCCAAGTGACCAATGAAGCTCAAAAACTATGATGAGCTTTCAGCAAAACAATCTCAACTCAGGGGTTGTTAGTCATGGTCACGGTCGTATCGGCAGATGGGGCTGGCTCAGTAGTCACAGCATGGTAGCTGCTCGCACAATGTTGACTCAAAAGTTAAGCTTTACAGTTAACTCTCCTTGCTGTTTTCACTGCAGCTGACAAAATAATCTCAGCTCAGGGACTTCTTAATTGTTTGTTCTGGAGATTTTGGATGTCTTCCTTAGCTTGTTCATGCATCAGAGGTGTGCGGAGCGAATAATGAAAAACAGCTTTTATACCATTTATATATTTATACACACTTTGTTGTCAGTGTATTAGTACTCCCACCGTAATCTAAAATAAATCCCTATTGTGACTTCTCATGAAGCACACAGTATGTTGATTCTGCTTTTACAGCCAATGTGGACGACTTCAGACTGCCACTGAGAGCTCAGACAAATTCCTTGTAAAAGATGTGTTTCTTGAAGAAAATGCTAAAATAGAAAGTCATAATCAACTCAGCCGGGGCGCCATCACGGTGCCAACATGTCTATACGAGCACACAAGGCTGTTATAAAACAAAAGCTGGAAAGGCATTCTGTTCATAGCAGCAAGTGTTAATATGTGGGGGTCTCATTGGGGACATTGACAACCAGAACTGTTTGCTTTCTGTACTTTCTTTTATTTTTTTTTCCAAGGTAAAATTACGCCGTTGGGTAGCAGTAGGTGTTTACATCACACACTGCTGCTCATAATGTTGGCCTCTAGGCCGATCTCTACAGTGATTGAGCTTTTTCACTCCAAGGCCTGAAGTTTGGAATGACAGGCACAGGGAAACCAGAGTTGAGGGCAGATGCTAAAACTGTGATAAGACCAACAAGGGCAGGGCAGATACATTAATGGAACCGTATCAAGGAAAAAATAATAGCTTGTGGCAATTGTAGGGATGATTTGGAGTTCAGGATGAGCAGAAATGACCTTCAAAGAGATGCAGACAAATTTGCACCTCAATTTATATTCTTATTTTACAAGAGTTCTCATTATGCCATGCTGCAAAACATTTTCCCCTGCAGCATGTATTATCTCTGGCTCGTCCAGTTGTCGTAGTTACTACCTTTATTTATTTTCCATTTAACTAGAGAACAAAAAAAATGCTCCTTCAAAAGCACCTTACTTAAAATATATAATATATACTGTATATGAAAATATATGTTCCTGATTCGCGACTCACTAAAACCCATTATCCCCCATACCTCCCTGTGTGTGAAAATGCAACCCTAGAGAGCATTCTTTAAAGACAGAAACTTTCTTTCTTGTTATTTCTAGTCATGTGTAGTTCAATATTACAATCATTACACATTATGCTACTCTGCTGCGCTGAGCCAGGACTGCACACAAAGCAGGAAGCGCCTAAACCTGCTGTGGGATTAAAAGCAAGCTTTGCATAGCTAAACAGTGAGATCCCTTGAAGCTGCCAGTCTTTTCAGCGTGCCAGCTTCATAAATCAATACTAACATCAAATGTGACAGCTATAGATTTAACAACTTCGCCTGGATCTCAAAGACGAAAGTTGACTTCGTTGTAGTTACCGTATACTTTCGTCTTGGGTGCCTCACCCCAGCAAGCCGCTATTGACTGTGTCGACTCAGTGTGAAGTGGAATTGCTATTCTTTCCTTAATCTTGACTCTCTCGCTTTTTCTGAAACCATCAGCACTTATGGCACCTGCAGCCCCTTTTTCTAAGGCTTCGGGGCTCTTAGTTAATATTATAAACACGTTATCTATTGGAAATCTCTTTCACACGCTCATGCTCTCTCTCCTCCTCTTTCCCCAAACTTGAATCATCCTGTAATAAATATGGTGAGAGGGAACAGTCCAGCGGGAGGAGATGGAGGAGAGCAGGAAGAGATTACTTGAGCTGCTTGTAGAATTTTAAAGATCCATTATCTCAAACTGGCCTGATTTAATAAGCACTAGGGGACACTGGAGTATTAAATCTATCTGTGCTTTAATGAAAAATTCACCTAAATTATGTCGTTTTCAACTGAAAGTCTTCTTCTGCTTCAACAGCATACCGTATGAATAACTTGAGGTAAATCAGGCTATAGGAGGCACAGAGACATGAGAAATTTCCACATCTGAGAAAAATGACTTATTTTTTTTGCTGATTCAGCCGAGTTGACGCATAGATGATTTTATAAGGATGTGTTTTTCCGTGTGTCTGTGTCAGCAAAGGTGGAGACCATAAAATAATTGCCCCAATCTTTTATGGTTGCCTGTGTCGAATCTCTAATTTCTTTGCATCATTGACAAATTGTGTGTCTTGTAGACTGTGAAACATTTAAATCATACACTTGTCAAATGAGCACTTCCTCGCTGGCTTGTGTGCTGTCACATCTTACATCTTTTTCTTGCCTATTCTTCCTCTGCCTTCAAATCCACGATATTACTGCAGAAGAGTGGCCTGACTAAACGCCCACACTCCTTTGCATAAATGAAATAGCCCTGTTTTTAAGCCCTGTAGCTGACAGCCCATAAGTATATGAATTTACATCACAGGGCTGCATCCAAGTAAAGGGCGCGTGCCATTTAAGAAACAGCAGTTACTCAAATGTTGCCATTTAAAGTTGGAATGAAATACAATTTATCATTGAAATAGTTTTAAAACAAAACTGTTCACTTTTTGTGTCACTTGCAGCTACATATGGAAGTCTAATGTAAAGGTCAACTTCTCCTAACCGATCTGAACATGGCTTATTTTCTTTTTTAAAGTAACATACTGTAAAACAGGAGGAGGGCTTTCAAACTGGGTCCAAGGATATTTCATCTAAATTCAAAGTGTGGTTGCTCACATAGAAAGAGGACATTGGCAGCAGCATTATTCACTCCCAGTTTACAGTCAGTTGTGTTGTGAAAAAACCCCAGCAATAATACATGTCATTTTCCCTGCACTTTAAAAGTCATACTCTTCATTTCACCTCCACTGTCTCCTGTATTATCTCTAATTGTCTCCACCTGCGTGTTGACAGACATGTGTCACAGAGTTGGTCATAACTAGCTGTCCTGGCTGACTCTGTCAGTATATACTGATGGTGCAATAGTACAGACTAGAATATAAAAGAAAGACACAACACTTGATCTTTTCTTCTTGATTGAGTCTTTCTCCAAAACAGTGGTTCTCAAAGCAGGGTCCGGGGACCCTCAGGGGTCCTTGAGAGGGTTTAAGGGGGTCCCCAACATTTTCTCAAAATTTAACCACATTTTTTTCCCAGGAATGTCTTAAAAATTCTCAAAGGATTCATGCCACTGACTGTAATTTGAACCTACATTGACTAAAGAATTAGCGTTATTCAGTCACAGAGGGGGTGGGGGTGGGGTTCCGTGGTCTAATTTGTGTCATTTTAGACGTGCTTAGTTCAACATGAACACCACTCTGTACAGTTGCTGTAATGTTTCATTTTTTTCCGTGGTTGCGATACATTAGTGCCGGGCCTCTTCTTCACAAAGCCAAAATAAGATGTGGTTTTCTATTTATTATCTAGAAACCTGCTGTGGGCTCGGTGACTCCCTTTACCTGCCAGTAAAGTGAGTCCACTCTCCAGAATGCACGGAGCCTGTTTCAGTCTGTAATGGGTTTTAGAGGACATCCTAGCAGTGTAGCCAGTAGCTGCATCACAGACTTTGAACTATCTAATCAAAAACATCCAGTTGTCTTTAACCTCGAGACCTGCAACTCTGAAGAAACCCGTCGCTCTCTCCTCATGTGCAGGATAACACGGAGAAGGAGAAATGTGTCACATCCACTTTTGTCCTGAAAACATGATCTTGTGAGCCATCTTTCCCTGCATATTTGTTATTTATTTTTATAAACTGTAACCACTGTTGAGTTATTCAGAGACTGCCAGTCGAATACTGATGCTTCATCTGCCCAATAAGCTGTGAATGAAACAAAAGTGACACTTCATCTTCTGGTACATGAATTTGCTATATTATTTTTTATCTGTTTACGATTCCCCATATAGTTCTTTCATGCTAGTAATAGAGGGCTAAGCTTTCTTCATCCCAGTTCATCTCTCACCTCAAATATACAGAATTATTGCAACATATTTTATCAGGTTGGTGTCTATTATTATAGCAAACGGGGAGTTATTCATACCCTCTGATGGTGTATACTCGAAGATTGAATTGCCGGGGTTTTACCACCACAACTATATTTCCTGAGTGAAATTACATCCAGCTGCTGTAATATTATTACATATGCTATGATTGCCTTGACTTCCTGAAGTGCCCTTAAATCAACTGCAGCCTTTATAGATAATTTCTAAATCAGCAAAGAAAAAAAAGAAAAAAGTTGCACTCACGACACTTTCCTGCTCTTGAAAAATGTGTTTTATAATTTTTTTTTTTTTTTAGCTCTCTGGTTATCTGTGTTCAATTACCACATTTATTACTTTTCCTTATTACAAAGCTAATTAAAGTCAGATAATGTTACAATGGGTGAGAGGATTCAGATGTTAATGGACAAATCTAAGTGAGGAACAGACTGTGAGATGCATGAAATGACAGGGGAAATAAGAATAAATTATAAGGGTTCTCATGAGTGGGATGGTGTTTGTGCGTAAATGAGAGAATGGGAAAGAGAAGCGGACAGATTTTCCATGGTGAGTTACTTACTACACTAATCTGAATAATCTGTAATGATTAAAACGTCTCAGAGTGATAATCTGAAATACAAACTGTATTAATATGTAAGGCACAGCACTGGGGACAGTGAATTCATGCCCTCTGTAGTTACTTTGGTATCAGTTTAGGCACAGACAGTGCTCAAATACACGACTCCAGACAAAAGTTGAAAGGTCTTTACTGAAATCAGTGTCCGGTACGCAGACACAGTCCAGCAGACTGGGCAGAGGTACAAAAATGCTAGGTAAAGGCTGGATCCATAAATCATGAAATGAGGGCTACTTGGAGAGAGTGGAATAGTTGACTCAAGGACTAAGCTTCAGCACGCTTGGGTTCGAGGCAATTGAGTGCAGGAACGGGGGAGGGGAGGGGGGATCCGGCTTCAGCACGAAAAACGGAACAAAAGTGTGAGTGCGCCCTTTAAGTCGGAATTCCGACTTGGGAACTCGGGTTGGATCCAAGCAGCTCGAGTCGGTTGGAATTACGTCACAGCAATATGGCGTTGCACACCGCAAGAGGTATTTATTTATTTTGGCTACTTATTTTCCAAACTAGACATTTATAAGCAAGGTAGAAGTTATGGAAAAGGGAATACAGCCCAATTCCACGCATATGCAGCAAGAGTTGAATCTGCATGGCTTGAGATGATGCATGCAGGATTCTCCTCGCTCCCTCTCTCTCCCCCAGCAGTACAGCGGCCTCAGCATACTGTGGCCGGCCATCCATCCATTATCCTCCGCTTTATCCGGGGCCAGGTCGCGTGGGCAGCAGTCGGAGCAGGGACCCCCAGACTTCCCTCTCCACAGACACTTCCTCCTCCAAGGCGTTCCCAGGCCAGCCGAGCGACGTAGTCACTCCAGCATGTCCTGGGTCTTCCCCGGGGCCTCCTCCCGGTGGGACATGCCCAGAACACCTCAGGGAGGCGTCCAGGGGGCATCCGATACAGGTGCCTGAGCCAGCCATGTTTTCAGAATTTCTCTGCCTTCAATCGAATGCAGAATACAGTAACTGGCTACAAAAGAAGACAATAAGACACATGTGAAACACATTAGTGGAGGAGAAGGAAGGCAGGAAGAGGTGAGTACTGGCTACTTCAAAATAAAACAGGAAATTATATGTATATAAAAAAAAAAAAATCAACACTAGACCTGACCTTAACTGACAGGACAGGTTTTGGGATTTGACATGTAGTAAGTGTGTGAAGTTTATGTTCCTCGATTCAAAATGTGCACATGGTGGGTATTTTAGCCTATTTATCACCCCTGTACTGGTACTTGTACTTATGGTAGATGAAGGATCCCAGTAGGCTACTTCATCCACTGCTGGGTGTTGTTACAGCCACATTATTGTTTAAGTCAGAGACACTTAAGTCAATGAACTGACTATACAGTAAAGGAGATCTTAAAGAGTCCCAGTTGCACCAATACTTCTGCTCATAGAACATAAACCGTCTATCAGTGTTAGCAGTGTCTGAAAACATATGTGAGTGTAAAATCTTAGCAAACCAAGTTTCAGTCACATAAAATGAAATGGGATTGGTGGAGGGAACAGCATGCTAGGCTACAGTTAATACGACTGGTGGTAGCTGGAAGGTGAATAAATTATCCATCAATGAGCCAGTGATACTGTGCAGGAATTAGAGAGCTAAAGTTGGTGTACAAGCTGTACCTCTGCTAATGCAAAGCTTCATATTCTCTGGGGAGTGTGAAGTGAACAAGTATCTGATTCATTTTTGGCTTGAGTGTGGGAGGACACCAGTGAGATGTTTTCTTTCTCATTAATGAAGCATCAGTTTTGTCACTGCTAACTCCCATGTTGGCCAATCCTGTCCCCTTGACATTTTATATGTGTAAATATTTTACAATGAATGAAGCTCTACATTTATTAAATAGCTGAACTTTCACACCAATACTTCTCTATGTGGTTTAGTGTTGGCAACAAAATGTTGGTCATGATCCAGGGAAGGTTGTGGTTTTGGTTGAATAAACAGCTGTTGTCTGAAGTTACTGTGAAAGTTTCACTGCAATCCAGACCATCATGTTTCACCCATATGTAAAGCCCTTTGAGACAAACTGTTTGTAAAAATGGGCTATGCAAATAAAATCGCCTTTCCTTGCCTTGCCTTGCTCTAACCTCAACCATGTGTTGTGAGTGCCTGTGCACAATAAAATGCGGTAATGCAAAATTAGACATTGTTCGCAGGAAACAAATACACAGTATGTGGACTTCATATACATTTCATCAACGGCATTGTGTCATCGTGTTGATAAAAACTCCAGAAGGTGCCTGGTGCTGCAAATTAGTTGCACATAAAGCAAATGGCTTGCTTGACAGCTCACTCTTGACCTAGAAAACACCAATTAAAGAAACAATCTCCACTCAAACCTCACTTTTCACAGCTTGTCACAGCAGCCAAGACAGCGGCTCCATTTTATTTAGTCCTAGTCTGCCCTGGCAGCGCAGCATGTACAATACCTGCAGCTAAATACTGTACAACCCAGCTATGATCACTTTTATTCATTGTACCTGTGCTTTTTCTGGCACCACTTGTAAGTTAGTCCAGTTTGCATGAATTGTTCTGACAGTGTTCAAAATCTGAAGAAATAACAACATTACAAACACGGAGGGGATGATGAGCTCACACTGAGCCTTCACCTTCCAATCAAAACACATCATATTATATTAATAATATTCTGTATGAGGCTACATTAAAACATTTGAAGGCAATTTCTTCTGGGGTAATTCGTACATTTCTGATTTTGATATAAGGAGAATTATACAGGTGGTTTTATATATGCACTCATACCGAGTAATACTTCAGAATGGGTTAAAAGAAAGATGATATGAAATTAAATATAAGGTTAAGTTATGATGAAAGATACAGATGTGAAGGACAAATCAATGGTGCTTTGTGAAGAGTTGCAGGTGATTGGAGGATAAAAACACATGAGTGACAAAACTCACCACAAGAGCATTTGTAACCTAGCAACACTTCTTTGTGTATACTGTCAAAAATGATCAGATCCCCATAACCTAGCAACACGTCAGATGTGCGAGTCTGAAAGAAGCAGGTGACTCTCTGAACAAAACTTCTGACATTTACCTGCAACGACCTTTTGAAAAGACGAAAGAAGAAGAGAAGAAATTACATGAAAGCAGCCAGCTTATTATGATGAAAATTTCTGAAATACTCTAAGACTAATTCTGCAGTCTCCTAATATAATGATGAGGGGCACAAATGACTTTTACTCAGAAGGAATCAAATATCAGCTCTCCTATCATGTAATTGTGCTATGGTTGTTTTGTGGAAAATAATAAAAAAAGATATTTTTAAGTTCTCCATTTGTGAGTGTATTGTATGGAGAATAAGTGATAAAGCTGTTATGCTTTTAATTAAACAACAATTAACACACATTTTACTGATACATTCAGTATCAAATAAATTTGTGATTTGCTAAACATGCAAATGAACATATTCTCAATGTATTTACATAAATCACAATACAGCAGTGATTATATTTATTCAAAGCATCTTACGTGTACAATAACAAAATAAGCAGCTACATGTTCAACCAAAACCACAATTTTGTTTTGAACAATTATAGGTACTTAAATGTACTTAAATTATTCAGCAGCTCTAATGCCTGGTCTAAACAATGTGTCAGAAATATATTTATTATTCATCATTCATTCGTCATTATACTGTACATCAATGTTATCTTGTAAATAACATTGTGGCCGATCAGATTTATCTTATGACCTCTCATGATGTCAGTTTGAAAAATTGTAACAAATTAAATTGAATTGTGGCTCTATTTTCATTCATCAATTCTTCTTTCTAGTTACCTTTTTAATTATCTTAAAAAATATATAGATTTTTCATAATTCTTTGGACAGCCCAGACCAAGTTTTATCAGAATGGCTACTTCAATCAGTATTTAACACTGAAAGCTACTGTACTGTATAACATCGGAGTGATAAAAACAAATGTGATTTTGCCTGGTACTGTATTTTCTTTCTTGTTGTTTGTGTTGCTGACAGTCAGTAAAACACAGAGACAATGCGCTGGTAGACAAAACTGTTAGTATAAGAATAATACACCAAAGGTTGCACCTGGCTGATGACCGCAGCACACTACGTCAGCACCTCAGTGTAAAGCACTCTCTCTGGTCTTGTTGTATAATTAGTTTGGGGGTTAATTGTGTGTATCTACAGAGGAATCTGCTGTTACAAGCACATACTCTGGTAAAATGGCATGTGGGAGTAATGAGTCATTATTCAAATGCACTAAAAATTATTTGAAGGACATTTTCTGCTTCCTGTTGACAAAGGCGCAAAACCGTGGATTGTTACTAAAGTATAACTGGAAAGATTAATCTTTTTCTTCATGAGAGGCTGAACATTTGTCAGTGAAATTGTCCTAAAATTTATTACTGCACACTACTCACAACAAGGAGGTAGACAGGACCCTGAGCCCAAAGAAGTGTATAGTGGGAATGATATCTGCGGGGGATTGGAAGTGGGCTTTCTGACAGGGAAATTTCAGAGAGAATGGTGCGAAACATAGAGAAAGGCAATCATTGGGTCAGATTCCCATCAACGATAGGGGTGGTAATTAAAAAAAACAAACAAAAAAACAGAGGCAAGGTCAGCAACGCAATAACATCAATTTAAACTGGGTGCATCTTTGTTTTCGAACATCAGAATACTCTTCTGACTCAAGTCTCATATTTAGAATTTTTTCCCCTCCACTGCATATGATAAAAAAATATAATAATTAATATTGAGACTCCAGAGGCACACAGTTCAATATCAAAGACCAAACAATAACTTAACAGTAGCTTTGATTTTAAGACAATAAAATATATAATGTAAAAATATAATATAATATAAAAAATCCAGCTTGGCCTAGTATTTTATCCCCTCGACCAAAAACAACAACAACAACAACAACAACACAACAATCTGTTCAGCACAATACTGTATGACTGTTTTCAAAATGTTTTTTCACTTCATCAGCTACTAATGAGTCTCTGCTTCAGTTAACTAATTTATTGTTGCTTTATTGAAAATGTAGGATTATTATCTGACATGTCAGGGCACTTACAGTACAATGCAAAAAGTGTGTGTTAATGTGTGTTAATGACCAGAGATTTGAGACTACAAATAACATTGTATACAAATCATATTCAGTGTAGGACTGTGTTTTAAGAAAGAATTTGAAGGAACTTTTTTTTCAAATGAATTTCCCAAAAGAAAAGAGAACTTGTGAAGGTCAAAGTTTGAGTAACAGTAACCCCTTAAAGACGTTCAACCTTAAAAAGCTAATAGATCCACCTTTTAATGTATTCATTAAAACGCTGTCTGTATAGGCTCATATAAACACATAACTTACAGTAAGCACGCATTTGCATTTGGTGAATTCCTTATTCATTCAGAAAATGTATGTTTCTAAAGTAATGAAAAATTATTACTGAATTATGTTAAAATTACAGATACGTTAAGGACAGTGTGTGAAAATTAACTGTGGCAGGCAATAGTGCCATTCAAGTGCATAAAACAATGTGATGTAAATCAGGAATACAAGTTTAAGGTGTGGACCACACAGGCCATTAACTTGGTGATGGGCAGGTCTGATATGTGGAGGAAAATTGGCTCCTCCACTGATATTGAAATTTACAACTCAATAATTGAACGCTTAATTTAATGCTACCATGATGCGCTTACTTGAACACACACTGTTTTAAGTTACAAGAAGTTGAATTTATGAAGGCTCAATAGAGAGATCAGTAGGTCACATGGCAAGTAGCAAGATTATCTGGTCTCAGTAGGCTACTGTAGAAGTTCTTATATTAGATAATAGTCACCATGATGAAATTATGCAGTTACTGTAATACACCAGATCAGGGCTGAGGGACTTCACTGGTGCCTGGGAGAGATATGGTTCACAGACTCTTACTAACTTTACTGAGTATATCATGGAAGTGTTTAATACCTTTGATAAAATAAACCAAGCAATATTTTTCACACATAAAATGTGTCTTGTGCGAGAGCAGACTTTGGTACTGAGCTGGTTTATTGAGCCTGTTAACAAAATCCCAAAGCTGACATTTTTCACTGAGTCTATGCAGGAGTTTGAGTGAAAGATGTCATGAGTCCATTTGATGAAGGTGGGAAAGACCATCAAAGAGACTTTAAAAATAGGTATAGCCTACTCTCCTTTGCTGTACGCTGTTCTGCAGGAGATGGGTCTTTGAAGGTACTGTAGTAATTCTTCAACCGTAGATGATAAAGTACAAGCATCATCTTGCCCTGCTCAGTTTTTATGACTTTGGTTTCATCACTGTCTTTGACTTTGTAAACAGTTTCTACTGTTGTTGTCTCTGAATGCCAAACAGCCAGAAAGTGAACCCATTAATAATACAATTCAATGGTAGCAGTTGACATTGATAGCATGGGTTGCTTGGGATCCCCAAAGATTTCCCACAGTGCTAATGCATGGGCACATCATTGTTGATTCAGAGGTAGTAGTTGTGTCACATGAAGCTGAGGCTGTACGTGCAGGACAAAACAGTTGACAGTTGTGGAAATGAAGATGTGGCTATATGCTTTCTAAGGGCCAAGGCCATCAACACCAAGTGCTACAAGCTAAAAGGCAAATAAACAAACCAAAGCTTGCTAGGCAGCAGGCAAGATACAGTACAACAGTACTACAGTAGGTGTTCTTTGTGCGATTCAAAAACATACAGCATTGGGTCTGTAGTGTTTGTCCAGTCTTCATTTTACTTAATGCAAGTACTGTTTCACAAACATGACTCAACCTCAGGCTAACTCAGGCCTAAGACATGATAGTAACAGCTGTGTTGAGCAGTAGATTTACAGTAAGCAAGCAAATAAACAAAAAACAAAACAAAACAACACAAAACTGTTTCAAAGTAGTAATGGAGACTAAGATTTAGAGACCAAAGCATTGTTTGTTGTTGTTTTGTTTTGTTGTTAAAAAGATCTTCCAAAAGACAAGGTCACTGCTGATTTAGATGGAGCCTGGCAGTTGGATGTGGCTCCTCTGCCATTTCCTTAAAGGGGAACTATGCAAGTCCACTGTTTTGGTTACGCTCCTCTTGCCCATGTGCATCTGTTTACAATGGCGAAAAATCAATAAATGGAGCGGTGGAAAACGTTAACATAACATAAACGATGTTACGACGTGTGTGTTTCTCTAGTCTCAACTGCCATAAACAAAAGTTTATGGATTACGGAGCGTGTTTGTGTTGTGCAGAGACGAGAGCTGGGACACCAGGACGGTGGCCAGGTATACTACGCTGATGTGGCAAGGTTGTTTTTTTTAATTAAAAAGCTCCAGAGTAATTGTGATCGTTAACTACTGTACATGACTTGTGACTTATTGAGCATGGAGGCTCTCTGTCTTCACCTGGCATCTCACGGCTGAAAACCAACCTTGCAACATCATTGTAGTTACTCGATTGAGCAGCATAACCAGAACAGTGGAAAAGCGAGCAGGCTTGCATAGTTGCCCTTTAAAGGATATGCAAAAGTCTCTCATTTCTGCTGATGTCTCTGTGTGACCTGCAACAGCAAATGAGCCCATTGGTGTGAAGATTAGATATTTCTAAATAGTGAAACCGTGAGGCAGAGGTCGGGTGAAAATGCACATCTCACTGTCGTTACACAAATGGTGCACGACTTCTTGCAGCAGGAGACTCCTGCAGACTACCTGTCGTGCCACAGCTGCAGCCACAGAGTGAGAAGCTCCTCCGCACCAGAGAGAAAGCTCAGTCTCACTAACCTCAGCAGTTCTGGTGCTCCACAGGCCGAGCCTCGGTTCCCCTCCTTGCAAACACAGTGGGTGAAAGCGAGGCGGCTGGTTCATGCTCCAGCCAGCTGAGTCTCTCCACTCCTCTCACCCACAGAACACCCGTCCTGGGATATAAAGTCAAGTCAGTCGTTAAGTATTTTAACAAAATACACAAAAAAGTTAGTTTGGAGCCTTGACACGTGAGCCAGATACTGTAAGCGTCTTTATGACAGAGCTCATGGGAAATGGAGTCTTCATTCCAACAAAACGCTACCACTTTTGGCCAAAGGGACCATCAAAATCAACAAAAACTGAAAGTCCATTGTAGGGGCTATAATTAGAGAAAAATAGTTATTCTCTTGAATCTCTTTACCCAGAACTCATACCACAGCCTGACATAAAATAGTCTATATTTGTGAAACCAGCCCCATTGTACCATATGTGGCCCTTTTCGCCATAATCAGTCTCTCTCATATGCTATCAGTATAAAGGCAAATACATCCAGGCAAATAAAAAGCAAGGAGTCACTGTGAGGAAGAATGTAGCTCATCATTCACTAATCGCACAGGACAATGTCATGTTTATCATTTTGTCACTGTGGAATAGTGTTTTTGCAGCTGGAAACGATTGCAAAAAGCAAATTAATTTATTTCATTTCAATTTTTATATAGTCTCTGAGTATAGAGACTATATAAAGTTGCAGCTGCAGCTGGGCCACAGATGTGACTTGAAGTAGATGGGAACTTTCTTTTGTTCCTGACACACATGCTTTTTTCCCCTCCTGGTACTTAGTCAGTTTGCTGCTTTTGATGGGAATGAGAGGAGCTGATGTAATTGGCCATTATTGAAGCGTGCCCCCAACTCCACCTCCTGTCTGTCCATCTAATAAGGTTTGCAGCCTTTTTGCTATGTTATGCTGTGCAGCATTATAAAATTTCAAAAAATTGTGTTGGTTGCTCACACTCTGGGTCTGCATCTGTTCATGCTTCCACAGACATAGGCCTCCACAACAATTTTTGTAGTGTAGATGATATGGATGGAGTCGCTGAACCTTGGTTATATACACAGTAAGTATGCAGATGTTCCAGCAGTATTTTGGAGCGGAGAAGATACTGTATACGCTTCTTGAAATAGTGCACTTCCCAAAGCCATCATCAAAATCTCATAGTAGCTGAGAAAACCTTTACACTGTCTCATTGTTCTCTGAGGACTCCTACACAGCAAATTCCTCAGAGTGCTGAGGACTAGTCACAACTCAGAATATATTTCTAACACGAGTGGTTTTCAAAAGGCTTATCTGAGTTCTAAATATGTCCTACAGCAACGGTGGAAAATGTTCAATTAAGAAACTGGCAAATTAATGGTCCTCTGGTGTGACCTTTACCCATGAAATAATGACACAACTAAGCATGGGGTGATCGTTCTGTTTGCCATAACAAACTTTTAATACTTCTCACGGCACAGTTTAACACACTGCTGAGTTTACCATATTGAAATATCTTGCTGACACTCAGGCAAATGCTGACTGAAACAGTCAGACGCTAATATTCACTGTTGTAGAAGCAGCTTCTGCTCTTCACATAAAGCACATTGAGGACATTTAATGAAATCTGGTTGTTGTCTGTGACAAAGTCGACCACTTAAAATAGTCATTTGCTACCTCCAGTTTGAAATACTTTGAAGTCAGTGTGGTTGAAGTTTCTGGCTTCACGAGGATGAAAGCAAAAATAAGCTAAATGTGAAATGTATTTGGACATTCTTGCTCTCCTTTCCCTATAATACTATCATATAGTGCCTCCATAAAGGTCTTGGATCTGTCATTTTTGACAGTAACTTTAGGAACAAAACATAAGTAACTATGTTATGTAACTTACCAGTTCTTGTATCCTAGAGAACATTAATGACGTATGAGCGACATTAAATTACATTTTGGGATCCACTGTTATTCATGTCAAAATGTCAAAAAAAAAAAACAGCCTACAAACTGTAGTTCATAATGTTGGAAATAATGATATTCTGCCCATCACAAGAGTGAAATGTGAGTTTGGTGGGAAGTGGAGTGTAACACAAATATTTTTTATACTTGAAGTAGAACACTGTTAAACAATCATTAATGTGATGCTCATCTGGTGAAGTGGCCGACCTGCAATGTGGTGATGTGCACATTTTCCCCACTGACAGTGTCTGGAACTTGTAACTCTCTAAACAACAGCTAAAAAGGAGTTAGGCTACCTCCATCAGTTTTTGCATGGTTGCTCAGTTTCTGAGGACAGTCTGCTCAAGGCAGATTTATCTCTTCCACTCTTTTTCTATTCTTTACTTACTGATTGAACTCCAAGGGATTCTTCGTGACTGGGAAATGTTCATGTATCAACCCCTTTTGCTTCTCAATCACCTGATCTTTGCTCACCCACAAACCTGCATCTGCCCCAATCAACTGATACTCCCAATGAGACAGGTGCTTAACTATAGCCTGACTTGGTCACACCACTAAAACAGCCAAATTGTATGGCAGCTTAAATTCATTCCACTGAATGAAATCACGACAACCATTAGGGAATGAAGCAAATCTTTCATATTGAATAAAACTTTAGGCTAATGAACTTTGACCCATGAATTCATGCTGTTGACTGGTGACATGCTGTCTGGATAGTACAAAAAAGACAAAGCTACAGATTTAGCAGCAGTGGGAACAAATAATGAACCCTAACAATTTATTGCCCCTTAAATTGAGCTAAGCTAACAGTCAATTAGCAAGCTCATTAGTTCTGAGAGCTTACTTTCCCCTTTTCATTAACTCTGGTGTATGGTTGTGAACTAAAGTTAGTGGGAGTAAATAGAAGCATGGAGAGAGAGAACGGAGAAGCACCGGGAGCAATATAATTAGCACTAGCCCAGCTGGCTACTGGTGGTTAGCTAGCCAGGTGCAGCAGTTCACACAACACCTGCGAGAAATGTCGCTATGATAGTCATCATGAAATATTTGCAGACTTTCTGATTTTTCTCGAGGCAACCATTCTCTGGTGTGAGCTGAGTCCTCTTTAATGATTAATTTATATAGAGAATGTGAAGCTGACGTCACACCGCTTTGACGTTGTGGGAAGTTGGCACCATCTTTGGAGGAATTCAAGTTAACAGAGTGGGGAAAACGGAGGAAAACGAGCAAATAGTAAAATATAAAGAAAAAGAGATGAGGAAGACAGACAAAAAAAGAAATGGAGAAGGGGAAGGGAAACGAAGGAGGAACGTATTGTGATAAACTCAAATTTAATGAGAAACAGGTAGACGGAACTTATTAAGATGAAGATTTACTCCCTCCACTGACTTATCCAGACATCGTGAACTATCTCGTTTTTCGTATTAGTACATATACTACTGTGGCATTTTTTATGCAGCAGTACTGTCCCACCATGATTACTTTTAAGCGACTTTGGTAACTTTTATCAGGGGGACGAGCACGTGTTTACATCCGCGATCCTCCAAAGATGGCGCCCAACATCCAACAGCATGACGTAACTTCACATTCTCTATAGGCTATATTAAAGCAGATGTCAGCGATCTGGTCATTTTGGCTAATGCTACGTTCCAGGCAGGCTTTTGAAACTGTAAATTACGGCTTCAAGTCACGACTTACGACTTTGTAACTTTCCAGGCAACCCGTAACTCGTGTTTTTCCGACCTGTTGCCTGTGAAAGTGCACTATAACGGCCACTCATAACTTCCGACCCGTGAACTCGTACCAGACCGAACTGGCACGACTTCACAGGTCGGAAAAACACAAGTTACGGGTTGCCTTGAACGCACCATAACTTCAGCCCCCGCCCTCGTCATGGATCTATTGGTCCTCGTCCCTGTGTCACCACATTCACGCGCATCCCTTGTCTGCACACAGAGGCCTTCATGCCGTTCTCTCTCCTCATTGGATAACGCTTGTATCCCACAAGGAAAGTTTTCTCCTCAGTTTACAGCAGAGCAGAGTGACTGAGAGACCCGTGTTTCGGCCCAAACACTAAGTGATTGCTGACAGAAAATAGGACTATTTAGGACTTATATTAACAAAAACATTCCGCTGACTTATGCTTTAAATATTTTATGATAGCTAAATCCTTTTTCAATTGGATATGATATTTCTTTCTGTTGGTAATTGTCAAAAATAGCCACATTAATCACTCACTATAGTTTAAAAGAGCTAATTGCTACAGCCAGTGTAAGCATTTGTTTCCCAAGGGCACTATGCTACTAGAAGAAATGTTTTGAGTTCATAATTCCTTTTACAACCATCTCCAGTGGTGAAAAGCAAGGTCAGTGTTAACCTGTCTGAAGCACTTTTCTCCTACTGAAATCAGCATGCTAATCCCTGCTAGCTCGGTCCTGTTTTGTCGCTTTTCATTTCTGTCTCATTCAATGTGCACTAAAGACATAGCCTAGCATTGCTCAAAAGACATTATAAGCTCTTGTAAACACACAACAATGGCTGACAATCACCACCAGCAGCTCCTGGCAAGAATCCATCTTCAGCAGCAGCGAGCACACACCATTTCCTCACTGTTCACACCCAATATGGTTGTCTGACTGACAACTGTTCAATTTTTCAACATTCACTGTACAGTATGCTTTCCACAAGAACATTCACGTTCATTATTTAAAATAAGATTTTACTCTGTTACAGACAGCAATGATTGCATCGTGAAAGTTAAATGAATGATTCATTTTTTTGCATCACACGGAGCTTCGGTTGCATGTTTTTTCATCTGACAATGTGTTATCCCCCAGCAGCTGTGGGACCTGTCTTCCGAGACTCTTCATAGGTCTGTAAAATGAGTTACTTTATGGCCACTGCTCTGTGTGATTCCTGCCTCAGCTTTGCTTCTGACTTTGGCCACACAGTGATCAGGTCTTACATAAAAACATAGGCTAATCATTTTAGAAAGAGACATGTGACTGATGATCAAAGTCATGCTCTTTGTAACCACAGTCATCCACAGTCACGACCAGAGATGTTGTTGATTATTTTTGACTATCAATACTTAAAAGAAGATAGGCTACTACATATTAAATGTCTAACAGAGAAAACCATCTAAGGAAAGTAGAGAAGTGTTGCCATACAAAACTAAAAAGCCAAGAATCATACAACCAGTTGCACATACATGTACATCAAGGGGGAATAGCCTTGTTTTCCGAGGTGACAAAGAATATTTGGATTCATCTGATATGAGTTTTGACAGGGTTCAAGAAGCCAAAGGAGCTGGAGAGTCATCACAGAGAAACCCATTTGATATTTAAAATGAAGTGAAAACATGAAATTCATTAAAAAAATACATAGGAGGTTCTCACAGCAATATCAAGAAAATGAATTCCAGGCTCTTTAATATCCTATCATTTTCATTTACTTTCGAAAATTAAAGTAAGCAATTGACTTTAAGCCTGGTGCCTGATTGTTAATATAAATTAAAGGTGAAATTTGACCGGAGAGCAAAGAAATACAAAGCCCTTATTTAACTGTGAGGTAGTGCTTCATAACCTACTGTTTTTTATTTTTGTGAGTTTGCAGTTTCCAGGTTTTTATAACTGAATGCTCAATCATATGGAAAAAGAAATGGGACTGAGAGAAGCATTTGATTGTTTTGATGATTGTCTCTCCATGTTTTATCTGGGCAGTGAGTTATGATTGGAAACAGAGGTAGCTAGGCCTAATTATTTTTTTTCTAAAACATACTTCAAACCACCCAGTGAAAACCACTCAAGCCTCATGGATATAGCCAATTTATTGTTGTAGTGTGTACTGTTGAAGGCAATCAATAAATACATGTTTTCCCCTCCACACTTTTACTGACCAATCAATTAAGGTCTGATGCACCTGCAAAGATGCTTTTATCAACATTACAACTGTCACAGAGTTTGTTCTGCTGAGCTGCAATCTACTGTGTGTCAGATAGGCTTTTAAAAGAGCAAAAGTACAACACCACCAGTCCGAAACATTCATCACACATCGCTGGAAATTCTATTTTTGTTCAGCAAGGGAGGACGCTATTAGTGTTTTCAATTGGATTAGAGTCCTCCTGTGCTCTCCGTAATACTAAAACAACAATAACTGAAGGAATTCATTAGGTTTGAATTAGCTCTGAGACAACAGAACACAGACTGAGTTAATATACAAAGGCTGCTACTAGACTTGGTATATCCTGTCTGCTGGTGGCAAGGACTCAACATCTTCCCAAAGTCCCAAATCCCAAGTCCCCACAAGGACAGATAATTGGTAGATGATAACTGTAATGTTTATTTACACAGTGTTGTCCAATAAAACAAGAGTGTATTTTAGGGTGGACAAAGGCCAAAATAACAAACAAACAAATGAAGAAACCAAATCATAACAACTAACCTCTCTCCAAATAAGGAGGAAAAAAGACTGTTGTAAGAAAACTCTCAAGGGCAACAAAGCTCTAGACATGGAAAAGGTTACTCTGACCTATAGGTAGACAATAGATAATACTGTGGCTGGTTGGGACAGGAAGTAGATGAGTATTCTCCCCTCACAGCTGGCCCGCACCATCTTTTTTCCTTATATTTGTGACACATCAGGCAGGAGCCAATCAGATATAAGAGCCAGTGTGGTCCACTAATCACTAGCATGTTATGGCACACACCTATCTGCATCATCTCACTCATTCACATGTCATGGAGGCGAGACTAATGTGGTACAGCCATATAGTAGCCTATCAAGCTCCTTTCACTATTGATCCATCTGTTAAAGCATAGGCGGCGCTACTAATAGGCTAGGGGAATTGTCACAGAAAATAAAATAAAATCATCACAGAAAATAAAATAATAAAATAATGTTTTTTTATGCTGTTCTATAAAGAGGTGGGAAATACATTAAAACAGATTTTTTTAAAGGAATTATTTATGTCAATGTCTTTTTAAATTTTTGTTGTCAACTTGCGTCATTACGTACATACGGCGTATAGGCAACAACGCAGCATAGCTAACCATAGCCTTTCCCTCGCTAGCTTTCACCGACAGACAGTCGAGCTGCGAGCAATATGAAAAGAAAAACTGATATTAAAAAAATTTCCATGCAAAAAAAGAGTCCAAGAGTCCCAGGCAGGAGGACCTGGTGAGCTGCAGCAGCACGACCGCCTGCTGCCTTCCTGGCTTTCCCGCCCTCCAGACACCTGTGGCCTCTCTCCAGACTCCGGCCCTCCAGACACTGGCCTCCATTATTATGACACCGGCTGCCTCCCCCCGGATACCGGTCACTGCCCTCCAGTCACCGGCCTCGGTCCGGACAGCAACCGCGGTCCCCCGGACACCTGCTGCCTGTCAGATTTGGGGACAAAGGATAGCGGTCCTGCGCAGCCGATTTTACCAGAGTATCCCAAAACCGAGTTTGGTAAACAGACGAGAGCTTTTAGCTCTGAATATTTCAAGACTTATTCATAGATATATATATTCTGCTTCCCATGCCGACAGTTTCTGTGCGCTAGAGACCAGAAGGCTTTTACTGTTGGGGTCAGGGACTGGAGAAATATTAAGAAAAAAATGATTAAACACACGGAATCTGCTCAACACGAGCAAAGTGTGGAAAAATGGCAGAGTTATCAACAGTCCAAACGAAGCGGCTCTGTCTTTGGGCAAATGAGCACAGCTCACAAGAAAACCATAAAAGAAAACCGGAAACATGCACCCCCATCGCTGAAATCACATTATTTCTTGCAAAGCAAGGGCTTGCTTTTAGAGGTCATGATGAGACTGAAGGCTCAAACAACCGTGGAAATTTTTTGGAGATGTGCAGCTTCCTTGCCAAGCGAGATGCGTCCTTTTGTGTGATACAGCAGAAATCAGCGTCTCTCACAAGTCATGACACACAAAATGAGTTCATACAAACAGCTTCTGAAATGGTGATGAAAGAAATAATCAAAGAAATCGAGGTGAATGGTTTTTTCACTCTCATGGTTGATGAAGCACTGAGCTTCAAATCTGAACAAATGACAGTTTGCATTCGCTACACACACAACATGGAAATACAAGAGCGTTTCCTTAGATTTGTTGACTGCTCTGAGAGGACTGACGCGGAGGCAATTCATGGTCACATTACTGTAAAAAGTTCCTGGAAGAACATGGAATTTTCAAACTTCCTGTGGTTGCACAATGTTATGATGGCACTGCCGTTATGGCTGGAAAAGTTAACGGGGTGCAGCAGAGGATGCGCCAGGATCATCCCAGCGCTATTTACATCCACTGCATGGTGCACAAGTTAAATCTGGTGTTAATCGAAGCTTGCAAAGTCAACCGAGTGGCCTCTGGTTTTTTCTGTGTCATGGAAAGCCTGTACACTAGGGATGTGGAGATTCACCGATTCATCTCGGTGCACCGATAAACGTTTGCGATGCGACTGCACCGGTGGATTCATGCTACATCGGATAAAATTAATGGTTGAATTTGCGATGCATCTCTTCTAGCTGTCTACATCGGTAGATTCCATGGTTACATCGATCTTTTCATTTTCCGAGGCAACCTGAATGCACCACCGCGGAAGCCGTGTGCAGCCTCCTGCCGCTGACAGGCAGCAGCAGCAGCAGCAGTTAGTCAGAGCCACAGTCAGAGTCGCAGAGTAAACAGTCCGACCTGAAGCACTCACGGGCTCGGCCGGCAGGGGCTGTAAAAGGAGGGCCTTTGTAGTGAGCTTTCGGCGGACGCTAGCTAGCGGTAGCGATTAGTATCCGGGACAGCTAGCCGCAGGACCAGTAGCTCTGCTGCACGGAGCTTCACCTGAGCTGTGTCACTGGCTGGAGAGAAAACACAGACACTCCACCCAGTAATAATGACCCATGCAAAACATCTGTGACTCGGCTCTTTTAGGTTGTGTTGTGAAGCACTTTATAAATTTGTGTTTTTAAAGGTGCTATATAAATAAAGTTATTAAAACATAGCAAAAGACCAAAATGCAGACTTACCACCACACAGCACTATAAGCCAAGGCCAAAACCACGGACCACCAATCTGTCCCCCCCAATAATATATAAAAGTATGTGACAGACATTCTCTTTTAAATTAAGAACCCCAGCTGTTAACACATCCCTCTCTTGTTATTTCTGATTTATCTTGCATTTAATTCTATAGTTTAATTCATTTGTTAGGGAAACTGTGTGTGTGACCCCCCCCTCCCAGCTGTGAGTTGGTAGCGCCCATGTAGCGCGGCTTGTTTGAAGTTCTGCTCCGACTCGGAGCCTGAAATGATGGGCTGCAGGAGCTCTGATCAAAGACGGTTTATAAACCAAGACCCTCCATGACGGGCAGCTTCCTGTATGCATGTCACGTGGGCTTCTGCACGGCCACGCCCCTTTAGGGAGACCAGAGGCAGCCTGGAGTGTATTGACTCCAATGGGAAAATTGAACGTGAACACCGATTATGGTCGGGTCTTACTCCCCACAGTCACTGAAGAAAAATTTGGACTCATTTTCCAAAAGCCACATCTCTTCTGAACAGTTTGACACGAAAATGGTAATTTTCAGACGGACACATCAGGAGAAAATCCACTTTGTTCAAGACCTGTCTCTGGCTCTACGACACACTCTCGCGAGATGTGGCACAGATCTCCTAGGCAACGTCAAACAAACAACGTGAAAATGATTTAAATTATTTTTGTCATGTTAAATATGACTGTTACTAGTGTAAATATTTAATGTTATCATAAGAAAATATAAATATCTCACTTTAATCTACCTACAAATTGTATAAATCCACACACATGATCACAGCCGATGTGGGGTGACGGTTGGCCCCGCCCATTTAGAGAGACAGGAAGTGTATACGGTTTTCTATCATTGGAGCTGCCGCTCATGGACTATCTTTCCATTTATTCAATATCTTTGCTCTGATGTCAACAGAGGGAGAGAGTCAGTCCACCTGTAGCTCAGCAGGACCAGCAGGTATCAGACAGTAGCTAGGCCTACTACATCTACTACTACTACTACTACTACTACTACTACTACTACTACTACTACTACTACTACATCTCTAAGCAGCAGTGTTGTTGTCAAAATGACTGCCATACATTTTGGATTCATGTGAAATATTAATGGCGTTATAAAGGAGCCAGTTTTAAAGCTAGAGTGAAGATACAGATATCATATGAAACCAGGAGACACAGAGAATCTGTTGGTCCAGCCACGGCATGATAGCTGCTCAGAAAACGGGATAAATAATGCTCCAAAGTTCGGCTTTGAGATTCTGGTGGGGAAAACTTTTAAACTGGATCCTGACCTGAACACACACTCTCTCTCTCTCTCTCTGGGTGGAGCAGAGAGGAGGGATGGAGGGATGGACCAGTTCAGAACTGGAACCAGCACCAGCTTCTTTTTGACTGAGCTTTGACTGGTACTGGACCCAGACCTGGTGCTGCTGCTGGTGAAACAGAGGCTGGTCCTGGTCACTGGTAACCGGAACTGGTTCTGGTAATGTTCTGGAAACCGGTTCTGCGATTCTGGTAAAGTTGTGGTACCGGTCCGGTTCTGGTACTGGTTCTGGTACTGGTCCGGTTCTGGAACCGGTACTGGTTCTGGTACCAATTCTGGTACTGGTTCTGGTTCTGGTACCGGTTCTGGAATCGGTTCTGTTACCGGTTCTGGTACTGGTATCGGTTCTGGTACTGGTTCTGGTACCGGTCCGGTTCTGGTACTGGTACCGATTCTGGTACCGGTCCGGTTCCGGTTCTGAACTGGTTCTGGTACCGGTTCTGGTACCAGTTCTGGTACCGGTCCGGTTCTGGTACCAATTCTGGTACTGGTTCTGGTACTGGTTCTGGAATCGGTTCTGGTACTGGTACCGGTCCTGTTCCGGTTCTGAACTGGTTCTGGAACCGGTTCTGCTTCAACTGGTGGAAGGATGGAGCAGAGAGGAAGGATAGAGGGATGGAGCAGAGAGGAAGGATGGAGCAGAGAGGAGCAGAGAGGAGCAGAGAGGAAGGATGGAGCAGAGAGGAGCAGAGAGGAGGGATGGAGCAGAGAGGAAGGATAGAGGGGTGGAGCAGAGAGGAAGGATGGAGCAGAGAGGAGGGATGGAGCAGAGAGGAGGGATAGCGCAGAGAGGAGGGATGGAGCAGAGAGGAAGGATGGAGCAGAGAGGAGGGATAGAGGGATGGAGCAGAGAGGAGGGATGGAGCAGAGAGGAAGGATAGAGGGATGGATGGATGGAGCAGAGAGGAGCAGGGAGAGAGTCCTCACACCATGTTCTAAACAATTTTCAAAAATTAATATCATAGATTGTGGGAAATACCCCACCCCCCAGTCTCATTAAAAAAAAGTATGAAACTCCGGACCTTATTTGTCATTTGGTCCCCCCAATGTCTACACCGTGGTTTTGGCCTTGCTATAAACCCAGGTGATTTTTTAATTTTTTTATTTTTTATAAGCCCAGGTGATGATTGGGCTGGATTTCATTTGTATAAGTCTAGCATTTATTTTTGAGCAAAAAGCTCTAGCCTATAGAATATAGAAAGGTAGCCTATACTGAAAGGTATCCTTTCAAATATGAGTTGTTTGCCCCATAAAAATCCCTCAAATTGATACAGAGAGTTAAACAGAATACTGGTATTGAGGTAAGAAACCTGATGGGGCTAAGAAACTCTCCTATCACAACTGTACCAAACTTATACAACTGATACATCATATTGAACCAAATCTCTTTATAATTAAGTCATATCGTTATGAAATCGCTTTTGAATCGCATCGTATCGTGAATAGGAGTGAATTGTATCGCATCATATCGACAGGAGCTTCAGTGTATTGTTAATGTATCGCATCGTTGGCAGCGTATCGAGATGCATATCGAATCGGCCTCATTGGTGGAGATATACAACCCTACTTTCTACAGATGCAAAAACAGCTGGGAGTGAAAGCGGACTTGTCTGCCGTGAGTGACACGCGATGGGCGTGCAGATGGAATAACGTGTCAGCTGTGAAAAACTCTTTCAAACCCATCATGACCACCCTCGGTGAGTTTTCTGTGCCCCCATACCGCAGATTCACAGAAGCATCAGGTCTGCTTCATAGCGTGGGGAAACTAGAATTCTGTGTGTGTTTGGTTGTGTTCTCCCATGTCCTGCGCATCATTCAGAAAACAGACACTACGCTTGCTCAAGCTTCCAATGTTCTGCACGCCACCATCCAAAATGAGATTCCTTCGGGAGATGAGAAACAACTGGGAGGACATGTGGAGAGAGATCCTCACTTTTTGTGAGTCGGGTGACATTTCTGTCACAGAACAGGAGCTTCGGCACAAGCACCCTGCACGCATGACAGCCACGTTATCTTCTGCACTTGTGGAGAGCACGCAGGGGCAAAGGGAGCTGTGCACCTCCAGTTCAGAGAGCCCCAAGGACAGATGGGCCAAAACATCTGTTCTATCCTGTCATTGACACACTAGTTGGAGGCTGTAACAAACGCTTTTCAGAAGAAGCAATGCAAATTGCAAAATGTAGATGCTGTATTAAACTGTGATGCTGATGGTGCTTAAGGTAAGAACATTGATTGATTGATTGATTATGGGCTACAACAGCAAAAAAAACATAAAAAACAACGAAGAAACGAGTAGAGAATGACAGTACCTGAAGATGTCTGTGTGTAGCCTAAGTGTTGTTGTTGTTGTTGTTGTGTTGTGATATTGTTGTTGTGTTGTTTCTACTTGTTTTTTTATGAGACCTAAGATAAATCTCCACATTGCGGACAATAAACGAACTTAACTAACTAACTATCTGCCTATGGGTTGAGACTTTTTTTTTTCTTCTCTCTTTTTGTCCCGTATCTTCCCCAGTCCTCCTGCCCTAGCGCCGCCTATGTGTTAAAGGGATAGTTCACCCAAAATTCAAATTTCAATCTATTCACCCTCATGTTGACTAAGGGCTGGGAGAATTTTCAGAGTCCTCCGTGCCTTCTCGGAGTTGCAGTGGGGCTCCATGCAGCACTGTATGTCCACATGACGGTTGCGAACGGAGCTCACTTTTCTTTGTCCAAAAGGAGACACCAAAAACCATCCAAATACCTCCACACAGCTATCTATATATGTCTATAATGTTCGCCTTTTATTGAAGCCCCAACATGACATCCGAATGGAAGAGCAGTGAAGGAGCTTCTGCTACAAACAAGCTCAAAATATAGACTTATTTACATTTTTTTGGAACAATTTCTCATGTTGGGGCTTCAATACAAGGTGGACATTACAGACGAGCTGTGTGGAGGTATTTGGATGGTTTTTGGTGTGTCTTTTTGGAGAAAAGTGATCTTCATTCGCAACTGTCATATGGACATACAGTGCTGCACGGAGCCCCGCTGTAACTCCGAGAAGGAACAGAGGACTCTGAAACTTCTCCCAGACCTTAGTCGACATGAACTATCCCTTTAATAAGATATATGTGATATATGTTTGACAGATGCAGCACTTTTAAATACACACAAGGTTCTGATTATATGAGAAAAGATATAGCCTACAGTGAGTGCAGAGAAACCTGGGTAATAGGGTCTCTGTAACTGTGAGTGAAATCCTGGTCCAATCCCATCAACACCCCTGAACATGACCTGAATTAGTCATCCATCCATTGTCTATACCTCTTTTAGTAAGTACAGGGTTGCAGGTGGGACTGGAGTCAATCACAGCTGACATAATGTAGGGCGAGTGCAAGGCCAGGATTCACCCTGGACTGGTCGCCAGTATATCACTGGGCTGACATATACAGATGAACAACACACACACACTCACATTCACGCCCGAGGGCAATTTCGAGTCACCAGCCAACATATTGTGCATGTTTTTGGACTGTGGGAGGAAGCCAGAGAGACAACCCACACAGACACAGGGTGAACATACAAAGTCCTGCCAGAGGGCGGCAGGGCCAGGAATCAAAAATGGAACCTTCTAGCTGAGAGGCGAGAATGCTAACCACCGCACCACTGACTCACCACTGAAATCATTTAACTGCATGTTAAGCTGCTAATGCTTCCAGGACATGGTGCTGAGAAGAAACCTAATGAGTGAAGGTTGGTGTGGATTGTGAAAAAATTACCATGTAAAATATCTTTGGAGCTTCAGGCGGACCTGGAGCAATCTGGGGGTTGTACTGTGCAGCAGACACTAAACCAAATGGCACCAAGGAGGACCTCATCACTGAAAGAAGGACACAAAATACCAGATGATCTTTGAAAAACAAAACAACTTTAACAGATAAGCCACAGCAGAGCTCTTTGGGAATGCAGTGCATCAGTTTGTTTATAGGCGACAGTATGAAGCCCACAAGGAAAATAACAGTCTACCAAGAGTAAAACATGGTGGAGATATATATCATACTGTGAGGCTGTTTTGCCGCCTCTGGCACTAGAGGCAATGAATGTATCAAAGGAATGATGAAATCACAGGATTACTGCTGCATTTTAGAGCGAAATGTGTTTCCCAGTGTCAGAAAACTAGATTTCAGAAGAAGGTCTTGGACCTTTCAGCGGAACACCAACCTAAAGCTTACATCCAGTATGACAAAACAATGGTTGACAAAGGAAAATTGACCCATTTAAACTGACAAACAATCCCAAATGAAAACCTCTGTGGTAAAATCTGCCACTGGAAAAAAAGACTGCAGCAAAAAGATGATAGCCTCGTAAACCAGACTCCCCCGGAAATACATTTCATTTAATTTCACAGGGGGAGTCTGGCCTCATCTCTGTTGTAACCGTTTCGCCGAAACACTCCGCCTACCGAGCCAATCAGGGACCGAAGAAGAACAGCGATAACGTCTTTTCCTCCAAGAAACTCAACAAGCGCCGACTCTTGCTCTTGTTTAAGTTCTGTAATTGATGGTATTTCATTTAGAACTTCCCTTATTGCTGTTTTTACGCCGCCGTTTGATAGCTCCGCCATGTTTGTTGTAGGTGAGTCCAGTCCATGTAGTGATGTTTTCAGGCCCTGATTGGCCAACGTGCTGTGTCAATCACAGCGGCGACGCTGATTGGCTCGGTAGACAGACGATTTCTGGCGAACCGGTTACAACGGGGATGAGGCCAGACTCCCCCTCTGAAATGAAATGAAATGAAATGCATTTCCGGGGGAGGTTGGTTTACGAGGCTAAAAAGATGAAGTCATGGGAATGAAAGAGAAACTGCCAGCGGACACATGTGAGAAAGTCTAGATGTTTGCCAAAGGTTATGCATCAAAATATCAATAAAGGGTTATTGTTTTTGTTGTTGTTATTTATTTATTTTTTTACCACTTTGTTGAATAACCTTGGATATTTAAAAAAAAGATTAATTTGCATTTCACTCTGAAGATATTCTTGAAATCCAAGGGTGCTGATAATTACTTATCCGGGTTTATAATCTTTCACTCCTCTGTGCAGTGACTGGCTGAGCCCACATTGGTTTCTGGAGGCATGGGTAATGTTGTAACCACTCTATATGTGATTCATTAGAAGTGATTTAAAAGATGCAATTTTCACCAAACTGATGCTGACAAGCCTCTATGTATCCCAAGTTATAGAGGCAGTTGTGCCCAAGAAGGAGAATAATAAGACACATGGTTCAAGTAGTATCCATGGCACTTACTAAATGCTTATCCGATCAGTTCTGACTGTCTTACCTGTTGCCAATGTTGTTTCTAGATGTAAATTTGCATTTGCAGACTCCTGTCAAACACTAGTTCCCATGTTCATCCTTCTCCCAGCCAACCATGCAGGTCACCCATCCCTTGTCCCACTTACCATCTTGACTGAGTCCCAGTCAAGCTGCAGGAATCTCTTGGGGCTTCAAAAGTGCAGCCTGGCTGTGAGTTTGGTGGCTGTGATTTTGTTTTCTCCCTGGAGACAAGGTCAGGGCTGGGCCAACCACACCTCACACACTCACACATCCAAGTGTTAGGAAGCTGAAATTGCCAGGGTACAGTATATGGGTGCTGCACTCTGTTAAATTTTTTGGTGTGGTTATGGTGTGAGGCACAAGTTCATTATTGTCTTCTCTTATGCTTTGAGGCAATTCTGTTGAGCGTCTTCTCTAGAATGCTTATTTCTTAGCATATTTGAGTAGCATCTGTCAATGTTTATCTGAAATGTAATTCAGTACCAATACAACCTTTCTACAATGAATAACCACATCTTCCCAGTTACACTATGTTTTCCCCAGCTGGATTGTAAGACTGTGTTACTTAATGCAGAATATGTTTACACAAACTATACAAAACCAGGATGCTACAAAAAAAACAACAACAAAAAAACATTTCATAATCCAGAAGAAAGCGCTTCTCTGATGAGCTACATGTTTTTGTTCTGTCTTACCCTGACAGGCTGTTACATCCCTCCTTTTTCAGTACCTACTCATAAGATGTAAATTTACCTTCAGTACATTTGAAATGACGTGGTGACTAATTATCACTGATTACTGCAGTTTAAGGCCATTACGATTTTATTAACCTGTCAGTGCAGACAAGCACTGCACATCTAAACTTCTGAGGAGTGAAGTAGACAGACAGAACCTGCACATCACCTATTCTGTTTTATATTTCATGCCTGTGCCCTACTCTCTCACTCTCCCACTCCTCTCTCTCACACACATGCTCACATACTCCACCGTGACTATCATCTAACATGCTCTTTCTCAGCCATCTTTTATTCTCTATACTCACTGTCAAGCTGCCATGACACTGTCTAGTACAATGCACTTTAAATATGCATTGCACTGGCGTCAAATTGAGTTCAAAGTGTGTTTGTCATTTCAGAGCTGCAGAGGAGAATATGGGGCTTGAACGGGCACAGTCTGTGAACTGCTATGGGATGACCATCAACCTTGAGCTTTAATGGATTACAAGGACTTCAAAGTAGTGAAGGTGTGCGTGTCATGCCATTCACACATATTCTGAGATCAACAAAAGACCCACTTTTTGTGCGAGTTTCGACTTTTTGTTTCTTTTTGATCAGCGTGCAGGTTCTCATACAATCTGCCGCACCTCTGTGGCTTGGAATAGTAATGGAGCAGGTGTCACGCGTGTCTGACAGCAGGTTAACTCCACTCATCTCTAAAATCCATTCAGCCCCTTTGTGTTTGACATATAATAAGCCCAGACTTAAATTAAAAGCCAATTAATGCCAACTAATCAGGCTTTGCCGTGCTCCCTGTAACCCCCATCATACTCCCTCCACGAGGAATTAAACCGGGCTGTAGGAGTGTGTCTTACCGATGGTACTCGATGCACAGCTCTTACCGTCCACTCCATTAAAAAAAGTTGACTGGATGGAAGAGGGTTTAGATTGAGCTGAAATTGCCTCTCCTCCTTCACAACAGATTTACTCACTATCCCACAATTAAAACACACTGACTGCATTTACATGCACTTCAGTACCCCAATTTTAATCAGGTTTTTACAGTTTTTCTCAATCGCTTTGGTGCTATTCTCAGATCAGAATGAAGGTTCTCATAACTATTAGTTCAACCTCCACAACATGTCGTCATTTGTGCACATCATAGTATCAGTTTCTCCTTCCTCTGAACAAATTGCAAATGCTTTTGGATATGTATCAGTTGCTTTCATACAATTCTCTACTATTTTATAACATTATCATTTGCTTATGTCATGTCAGTCAAAATGAACTGTACTTTTCAACACTGAATAGTCTTTCCCTGAAAAACTAATAGTCGTCATTTCATTGCTTCAGTCATCACATACAAAATTGTTGAACTAGTTTTCAAAATCTGTCAAACTCATTGTAAATGTTGGAAGAAGCACTGTTTTCAAACATTTCAGGGAGAACAGGTATGTATAGTACTGGACAGTAATTCAGCACTAAACAATCTGCACTGCTCATTGTGTCAGGTTTTACTGTCAGATACAGTGGGACAATCTTTTTTTTTTCTTTTTTTTACATACATGTACATTTAGACTTTCGGCTTCACTAGAGACCAGATTTACGTAAAGTTGTACCCAAAGGCTGTTTCTTATGTCTGTTGTAGATGAGTGTAGTGTATTTTTCTATTGCACGATGCTGTGAACAAATCAGAATTGCAATGAGCATATGCAGTAAAAATGTGAAACATACATATTCAGTATCAGTTACTCCACTACAGTAGGCTAATGTGTAACTTTACTGTGGCTGTAGTGTATAGTGCTGTCTTGAACATTTTCAGGTAGTATCATCACTTTTTGCATTGAAAAACGCATAGAGAATAAAGTGTCATAATGAAAACATGACAAAGCCATTTGACTATCATGCTCATAAACGATGATGGCAAGACTTCTCATTTTGACGACACTGACAGTTTCACTGACACAAGTACTTGCTTTTGAGGGATGGACAATCCATTTTGAGCAAGTGACGCACTTTTGCAGGTTGTCCACTAGGTTTTGCAGTTTCTAACAATTGTTTTGAGAAATGCACTAACTGTTGTGCAAATGTTAAGAGTGAGGTGAGAATAGCACCAAAGCGATTGAGAAAAACTGTAAGTACCCCGATTTTGTGTTTGTGCATGTAAACACCATTTCCTGATTCCAGAAATCAGGATAAGCTCATAGCCCAATTTTGAGAAACCCGATTTTTCTGCCTGGAGAACTCCAACCAGGATACTGGAGCATGTAAACACAGTACCCCGATATCTGAAATCTGCTCAGCCAGCTGACGTAATCGTTACCATAGATACGTTACTAATAAAATGGCGGCGACAACAAGAACGCATTTCTGGAGCAACGAGAAGACATTTAATATTTTTTCACGCCAGAAAGTAACTCTTTAGATCCCCAATGTGCGGTCGGTTTATCCGGCTGTGTATAAGTTTGCTACGACGTTTTTCGGCGGAGTGAGGCTCTGCAGCCTAACGTGTGTACAGAAATCACCACTTTTACATCAATAAATGCATGTTTTACAATGAACCGATAAGTCTGCTTTGAATTTCCCTTTCTTTTAAGTTATATAACAAGCATTTTTAATTTGTAAAGTTTATGACCTATATATTTCCTAGTAGTTGCGCTTCGGTTGTAAACATGAAACACACATAATCAGAAACCGGGATACTGTATTTATCATGTATTCAGGGATACTGAATAACCGGGTTTCTCTAAGTTCATGTAAACACTATACCCCGAAATTGATCAAAGAACGGGGTACTTAGGTAATCCGATTAAAATCGGATACTGAAGTGCATGTAAACGCAGTCATTGAATCTGGAATCTGTACCTGAAAATTCCTATCTGGATAAAGAAAGGGTTTATGTGCTTGCAGAACATATTGTGACCTCAGTGTGATCAGACTGGCCCAACTAAATACTCCCCTCATTGAACCTCTGCTTCCCTCCTTTATCCTTTATAGCACCATGTCTTCAGCAAAGTATAAAATAAAGAGAGGTTATGCGGCAGTATCGTGTCAGGAGACCTCTAAAGGTTTGCCTAGACATATGAGATGACAATCATTTTACCATTTGGGGTTACTGCAGAGGCACGAGTAAGTTCCACACTTCTTGACTGGCACTGATTTCTAGCACTTCTGACAGAATAATTGATGCTAGCCTTGTTAGCAGGCTGTAAGAAAGCAGTAGCTTAAGGATGCCTCTGGCTGTCTCCGTCCTGTGGCCCTAGAGTCTAATGATCAATCCTATTGTCAATATCAGACAACTATACAAAACTTGGAATCGTATTGGAACTTTTTTAATGTCCAAAGCAGAAATGTTTTGAAATACTTACTTCCCTCAACATATTGACATCCAAAACCTACGCCACGATACAGTTGAGGGTTACTCAAACACTTGATTGCCATCGTGGAGCAGTATCATGGGTCTAAAAGTTTGGGAGTGGTTGTGGTTACAGTTTATCAAAAGGCAACACATTAATTAACGGTATCTCATCCATGAAAGTTGGATTCGCCACACACCCATCCACCAACACAATCCCCAAACCCTTACATTTTGCCTCTCTACATTAAAGGGCTCACTACTTCCTGCACTGGCACTGAGCACTGGCTCACACATAGACTGTGAAGTGTGGAATCATCCAACTTAAATGCAGTTTCTAGGGATGCTGCTTTGGCATGCTGTGTTGGCACGTTGTCACATCCCCTTGAGAGAATCCCTCACCACCCTCCCTCCCTTCCTCTTTTTTTAATTGAGGGGGAATGGTGCCATCTCGCCTTCTTATTTGTTGTTGAATAAAGAGAGATGGATGAACTGAAAAGCAGACAGGACATTTTGATAGGAGGTACTTCTGTACGGAGGTGCAGGACACATGCACCTGGACACCGCTCTACTTAATATACTTAGAAGCAATCCTTGACCTCTGTTGAGTGTTTTTAACACAAAAACAACAGCACCGATCATTTACATACAAAACACAATAATACAGTGTCCCAAGTGTACAGATTTTTTTCATCACCTTTTCTTGAATAAGACATTTTGTTGGCTAAACTTGATAAACTTGAGATGCTATGGAGTCACTCGACACATTAGTTAATTGCTACAATCCTTGCATTTCTTACATCTGAGCATAAGGACTCCAAGCACAATAGTAACACATTTAAAGGGATAATTCAACATTTTGACAACTTGGCCCATTGCTATAATCCCAACAGTAGGTTTGTTTCCTTTATTACTATCTTTAGAACGGTGGAGCAGAGCCACGAGCTGCTCAAAGCTACACTACGGAGGCTAATGGGATTTCTTGGTTTCCCTCATCAAAATCATCAAATACACAATCCAACAACTCCAAAACGCTCTTGGTGACAAGTTGTGACCTGCGCATTCACGCTATGAGATAATAACAGAACGTTACCAGACTGAGTTGCTTTCAAGGCAAATACAGAGACTGCTTGCCAAAAACTGCCCCTGAAGGCAATGCGCATCAGTTCTTTTGCATGAATTAACCCCCAGAACAACTCTGTCTCGTAACATTCTATTATTATCTCATAGCGTGGTGAATGTGCAGGTCACAACTTGTCCACCAGAGCGTTTTGGTTTGTGTATTTGATGAGTTTGATGAGGGAAACCGCGAAATTCCATTAGCCTCCGTAACTTAGCTCTGAGCAGCTCGCGGCTCTGCTCCGCCATTCTAAAAATAGTTTGCACCGACAATTAAAGGTAACGAGCCTTCTGCTATGACTATAGAGATTATGGCAATGGGCCAATTTGCCGAAATGTTGAACTATCCCTTTAAAGCCACTAATCTTGATATAAAGAATATGTAGCTCCCAATCATACTGTATGTTGTCTTGCCACATTACAAAGAAAGAACTGGACAGGGATACATCATTTTGTTTGTTTGTTTGCAGTGTTTTCTCTGATAATCGAATGATGATCCTTTCTCAGAGTGAGGATGTGGGAATCGAGTACACCTCAGGAACCTTGCTTCCGTTTACTCTTCATAAAATTTGAAGTCATAGCGAGGAAATGTTTTTCTATGGGTTTCTCTTGGCGCAAGACAGAGATGACAAAGTGCCTCTGAACCTATTGCTTTGAAACACATCAGAGAAAAATAATGCTTTGTGGCACATCTAATTCATCAATGCACCACTACACACCCCCACCCACACCTCCCATACCTCTCTTTTTTCCCCCCAGCTTCAGTGGTGCTTTTTTTCAGCTTGCCTCTGTGAGGATCAATCTGTGGAAGAGCAGAGTCTCTAAACATGTCGGTTGTACCCAGTCGATTATCTCTCAGCTCAACTTATTAGCAGTACTCAAAGCTTCAAATGGATCTCTGAAAACTTGTCTCCATAATTCAGTCTGCCGAGGACCTTTTCACCTAAATGCCACAGTATGCTCGACCCGCATGAGCCGTGACCCATCGTAATATTACCTTCCCTCATGTCTGAGGATGAGAGCAGCCCCTTCCACTTAAACACATTTCATGCTCGTAGAAGTTTTAGTAGTTGGCTCCCACTGGTGTGTCAACAGCATCCTGTTCTCAGTGCTACACCAGCTCACCATTTCATACACCTTTAGCCGGTGAGTGGAACCCATTATTAAAATCAGCAGCTGTATTAATTGTAATTAAAGCCTGAACCCAGGGGAGACACTAGAACATTTTCAGGCTTGAGAAGACCCAATCAACAGCACTGATATCCTTGTATTATTTGTCCTAGCCTGGTGTGCATGTGTATTTACATGTTAGTAATTTTGAAAGTCATTTTGATTTCCACCATTTACAGTAGATGTGCCCTGCTCATGACTGAGCATAACTTAGCACATAAGTTTTTCACTACTGTAAGTACCCTTTCTCTTGTGTTCTCACAGTACTGTAGCTCAGTAGTAATTAGCCCAGCCCAGTAAGAAATTACATCACCATTGGACAATTCTGCACCTCACACTGTGGGTACACAGCCAGCATTCAACGCCAATGCAGTAAGTATATTGTGCCCCCTATGCAGCAATGTGGAACTTAGCTGCCAAATGCAAAAAAGTTTGAATCTGAAAAACCTTGGCTTTGGGTTTAAACATAATCCAGGGTTTTGCTGAATCTTTTGCTGAATCTATGAATACAGACAACCTCATCTGATATTGGGTATGAGTGAAAAAACACGGCTGTTTAGTCACAGTGTGGATGGACTACTCGGAAGTGAATGATGTTCAGGAGCAAATTCAAAAGAACAAATTCTAGTGGGTGAGTGACTCATACTTATAAAATACTGCAGAATGCTGTGCAACATTTCACATACAGTGAAATCAACGTCTCTCTGATACAATACAGGCTGAGTACTTTAAGGGGTTTTCATAAGGCTACATCGCATTATGCAGGTTTTACTTGTTTCTATTATGTTATACATACACATGCAGTAGACTGATAATGTAACAGCTGCACAGAATTTATTGTCCCTGGGAACAAGCTCCTACAGTAGCTCTTCTACTACATTGTCCTTCTGTGGCAAGGCGAAGAGGGGCCGGGCGGACTTCGAACTCCAGACTCCCGGGTAAGAGTCATGTGTGCTAACGACTTGGCCAAAGGGACATCCCTCTGGCCAAGTAGCCAGGTCACATGATCAATGACAGGAACCTTAACTGTCACACTTCTTTGCTGGTTTTTCATTGGCACACTGTTAAAGCCTCATTTTCACATGACCTCTCACTCAATTCACACATCAAATGAAGATGGAATATATAATAATTTCACATCATACGATCATTTAAATGCAACTTTGTTTGGCTTTTGTTCCTAAATTGTATGATGGTTTCACTGCAGCCCTGACCGTCACTGCTGAAAAGATGAAACTGAGGGAGGGAGACTGGGAGTGTTATAGTGACTACAGTTTTTGTTCCAAAGCTGAATTCGGGCCAGCAAGTCTTGAAAGGCGGAGGTTCAGGATCTGGCAAAGGAATCTTTTAGTCAGTGATATTGATGAACAAGCCTTTTAAACCCTGCAGATCTGAGATATTAATGCACCTTTGTCCTATAGAGCATTAAAACATGTCCCATCTACTTGATATTGTGTATATTTTTGAAATTGCAGTAGGTTTGGAAATCACAATCTGAAGAGGGGGAGGGAGGAGAAGGAGCACTCACATAAAAACATTCAGGCATAGAAAGGTTGATAAAAGCACGTAGACTGATGAATTCAATTATTTATCTATTTTTATCAATCTATTTACCCAGTTTCTAAAATTCCCTCTATAACTGTGACACACTACAAGTACAGTATAAAGCCTGTAGAAATACTCCATGGAAAGTGATTGAACTCCATGATTGTAATTTGATGCAACAGTGGATGCAATATGCTTTACACCTCTGCCAATATCCTCATGTGCGTCACAAATAAACAAATATATCAGTAAATGAATAGTCTAAATATACTCTTTGGTGTTAAGCATGTAGAGTATCCTTAAGGATATCATATGTCAGATGAGAGCAGGTTTCCCTCAAAACACTCAAGAGAAAAACATGTTTGCCCCCCCGCCCCCCCGTGTCTTGTGTAGTCTTTGAAGCTCAGAGAAGATCGAGTCAACATACATGTGAGTTTCAGGGTTGCATTAAATTATAGGGCTCTCACGAGCATCAGCTGACACATCTTGTCTCCTGTGGCTCTGCAGTGCAAGCGCACTTTACTGCATGGAAACAGCTCTATCTGTTTAATTACCCTCCTCTGAGGCGTCAACACATCTCAGCTGCCACCCCCACCACTCATGAATTAATGATGCGCATCTCTAGTTGTTATTAGTAAGCTGCATTGGGAAACAGACTGGTCGAAGTTAATTTGAGATTTGGCTCTAAAAAACCAGAGGTGGTTGTTGTTTTCCACAGTTGTGACTGTTTAAACAACAGATATACTCCTTCACTTGTTCCAACAAGGTGTGCAGCCCCTCAGGGACTTCAGTACACTCATTGGAAACAAGGCCAGCTGGCTTGTCTTGAAGATTGTCATATTGAATATATAGTACATGTAGTATGAAGAAAAACTAGATTAATTAATAACACCTTGGATGTATTTGTGGCCCTAAGTGAATTGAGGATTACTTGGTGTGTGAACAGTGACAATAGCTATAATTATGACAACGTGACATTATTCAAAGTGACATTTCTAGAAAATGTCTTTGCCATTACAGCTTGACATTAAATTTGTTTGAGATGTCCTTATTATGACAACATGTACCTTCAAGTAAAGTGTTACCCTATTAATGTCACTTTGAGTAATGTCACGTTGTCATAATAAGGACATTGCAAACAAATTTAATGTAAAGTTGTTATGACAAAGACAAATTCTGGTTATGTCACCTTGATTAATGTCAAGTTGTCATAATGAAGACAACCAAAATAATGTCAACTTGTCATTACCAAATCAAATGACACTTAATGACAACAGTCATAAACGTTTAATGACATTGACATAATGTTTATGACTGTGTCATGTCACTCTTATGATAATGTCATGTCACTCTTATGACGGTACCTTCAAGTTAAGTGTTACCGACATTTCTAAAACTCTGGGACGCCAGTGAACCACGGTGCGAGGCACCTTTATCCACTAAAGGAGAGCGCTAAGCTTAAACCTACCCTAGATGGCTGCTATAAAAAAATAAAATAAAATTAACATTTAATTAATTGCGGACCCCTCCGGACCGCACCAATTTCAAAACCCTGACTACGGCCCTGGAACTATTTCCTTTATATGACCACAGCACAGTGTTTTTGTTTTTTTTTTTGTCTTCAGAGACAGTGATTCAGCAGATTTGCTCTTTTAACAACAGAGTCTGTCAGTAAAAAGTAAAGGGGAGGAATGAAGAAAAGGAACAAAGGAATACCATGCATGCATGTAGACTGAGGCCCTGTTTACACATACCCGGTTGTTTTTAAAAACGGAGACATTAACCATCGTTTGCACCCTCAGTTTACACACAAACGGAGAATTCACCCCTGAAAATGATGATTTTTGAAAACTCCGGCCAGAGTGGAGATTTTGGAAAACTCTGTTTTCGCGCTTGCATGTAAACAGAGAAAAACGGAGATTTGGGTAGCCGACGTCAGACCCTGACGTCTAAACGTAACTATATTACATAAATAAATAATAATGATGATAAAATTTAATGCAGACAGATGTGTTCATTGTAAAATATTTATTTGATGTAACGTTAAATGGGGTGATTTCTGTACAGAGTCCCAAGGTTGTGCTGCTCTTCTGTCCACACATATGAAGCTTAGCTTAAAAACCTACGGGTAAGTTAATTAGCGATCGTTTCGTTCCCATGGGAGGATGACAGAGGCTGGCCGACCGGGCAGTTCTGCAGAGCGGCCACTGTCTCTGTGATGTCCCGGTCGTTGCTCCACAGGTGGAGCTTCACTTCTCTGAAGAAAAAAAGCTTCACCTCTCAGAGAAACATCGGAGCAAACTTCTAAACAGCCGTCATTTGGATAAACTGGCCGTATATTTGGCATCTAAACAGCTACTTTCTCGCATGAAAAAATATTAAAACTTTACACACAATTATAATTTCAGAATCATGTATATGGTCAAGCGAGCGCTCCAGTAGAAATTACCGTTCTTCTATCATCTTAATGTACCTCGCAACACTGTACCTTGCAGCCGACAGAGCTTATTCATTACAAATCCAGCACTCTATATTACAAAAGAGATTTCAGAGGAACGGTGACTTCAGCTCTGTCTGCGCATCAGTGTCAGCACACAGTCTTCCAAATGATACCCAGATCTGTTTTCAGTACTGGGACACAGAGTTCACTCTGTTTTGTCTGTGCAGGTTTAGTCTGCTGTCACTATAGTGCTGTGTGTCTTTATGGCAGTATCCAGTGCCCTGTAATTACTTACAGGAGAGCCCTTACGCTATGGCAGCAGAGCTTGGGATAAGGATGTTTACCTAGCATGACTCTGATATGATTAAAATTACATAACATCATAGCATCCGCAGCATTGAGTTCATGTTTATTAGACCCATCTAGACCCAACACAAAAAAAAACACTTAAACATTGAGAAATATAAAGTAGCTATTCTTGCTGAAAAGATGCCACAAATGAGAGAAAACCCATTGACTTTATTTCACAGTTCATACAGACAGATGGGGAATAAGTTCAGAGACAGAGGGGGCACCTAACGTCACTCTCCTGGGAATCTAACCCTGGGCATTACTGACTGAGTAAACATCTTAACCATAAGGCCAGAGGACTTCATAGAACTGACTGAAATGTGAATTCTCCTCCAGGAAATGTAAGCCATAATTCGATACTACAGTCATTTAAGACCAGCTTCCTGTATGTACACACACACACACACACACACACACACACACACACACACACACACACACACACACACACACACACACACACTATGGCGGAACAATCGTGTCAAAACAACTGTAAGGACGCGCAGCTATGTGTGTGTGCACGCATGGTTAAATTGTTAGGCGTGCGTGCGTGCGTGCGTTGTTACGCGCAGGTTGTATTTCACACGTGACAACAAGCTGCGTACGTATGAACGTGTGTGTGCACGTCTGACAGTCACTGTTTGACAAATTATGTTACGCGTTCACACACACGTGCGTTCGCAGGCTCTGTTGCTGCGCGGCCGGAAGTGGATTTGCAGCGCGTGCAACACTGCGCCTCACTTGACGTGTAATGTAGTTGGACTTTTTATTTTAGTCAATCAGCGGGGGGCAGCAGCGAGCCATACTATGGCTGCCGGTGCCGGAAATTCAAAAGACGAAGAAGAAGAAGAAGAAGAAGAAGAAGGAGACCGGTGACTTGGAAGCTAATGGCTAATACGGTAGGTTACTTTATAAATACTCTGGTCATTTGTGTTGTATAAGTTTAAAAGTCGAGCAGATTTTGATGCTACGCTGTTGCGGGTGGATAGTGACCATAGATTTCACCACATGCCGCCGAAGAGAGGCTGAAGCAGAGGGTGTAGCTACTACGAAGCCAGTTAGGCTAAGTAGGTTAGCGAGCTAGGCTACATGTGTGTTGACTCTGAGCCAGGCTCCTTGTAGCTACCGCCAGGCTCTTAGCCACAGTAGATCTCAATGTTAACTTGTGATTAGCTCATAAGCTGGTCCCGACCAGGTTATGTACAGAGTTTAATCATAAAACCGACTGTAAAAGTGCAGTTGCTATTTACTATTTAACTCATTTGAAAGTCCAGAGGATCTGGATCAGAGCAGAGCGTTTGTACCGAGGGAGAGATCAGCTGATCGCTGCTGTTTACTTTATCTCAGAGTCTCCGCGGCTGTGACTCAACGACTCACATCCTTGTGTGCTCTGGCTGTGATGTTGACTCTCTGCTCTGTGATGGACTTTTAGCATTGTTTTATAGCTAATCAGGATAGTTCAGATAGCCTATTTTAATTGTTAGAGTAATGGGTGCCACCCATGCACCCAGAGGCAGGCTGTGATTTTAATTGTGGATCCGTCTTTTTTGTAGGACTGAACCTTGACTGTTTAAAAATAGCCTAGGGGAGAGCAGTGTCGAAAGTAGGCAAAATAGCCTAAACATAATTTTAAAAACTAGCGTTACAGAGAAGAAATCTTTTTGAGATCCTTAAACCCAAATCATGAATGTGAACTTTTGCATTATAGTTTAACAGCAGATCCACTCAGACACATGTCACACTAGTGAAAAGCACCTGTAGAACTGAGTTTTGAGAGCCTAAAGAACTAGTGTTACCTGTAATATTGTGTTTGGTTTTCACCATTTTATATACACTAAGCTTGTCCTTTTTCACGTCAGTGATTTTACTCCAGAACACAGCAGAGTGGTCAAGGCCTGCAGACCGACCCAGTTCCACCTGCAGTGAGGAGACCCAGGAAGAGGAGTGTGAGATCCACGGGGAAAGGAGGAAAAACAGAGCGTCAGCTGTCGTCAGCAGACAGGCATCGACTGTCCCACCAAGTGAAATGTGAGTTTGTACTCTGACCTAGGGATGTAATGGCATTAACATCTGCAGTATTTGCCCTCATTTCATACTCTACACGTCCATGTTACACACTCCACTCCGTGTTTTATTTGTACACAGCAGTCTGAAATAAACAAACAACAAATACTTAATGCCGCTTGCAACATTAGTTGACAAAGTTGCGCTGGACTTTCTCTCTTATCTGCCACTGGTTGCCACGACAACGAGAGGAGCCTGGCAGCAGCGACAGCGACGGTGTAACATTTAGCACAGTCCGACATAATTAACACAATCTAACAATTACGAAACACCTATGTAAACAATATACAGTAAACAACAATATTATGTTAGCACATAAAGACTATAGATTTACAGTGTCGACATATTGACAACACACCAAAACATATAACAACGGTCGCCAACTGCCGCCACTCTCACAACTATAACATTTCTAACACATTTATCAGTAAACAGAGTAACGAACACCACCGCGATAAAACACCGAAAACATCTAGACATATGGGTGCTTGTGTAGACTGACGTGAGACTCACCTGAAATAAACAAACAACAAACACTTAAAGGTTGAATATGTAGCATTACCAGAACAATAACAGAACGTTAGACTGTTGCTAGGTAAAACGTGTCGTTGCTAGGGACTCTGTTCTGATCAGAGGACACAGAGGAGGAGAACGATGCAAATGTTCAGGGTGCCACACCCACAATAATATTGAGACACTATTGTTATTGCGATATTGCGGTATTACTGTTACTGTTACATCCCTACTCTGCCCCCACTGTGGGAGTAGTGATCCCTGGCTGTGGAAAGTTATTGTGAATGTGTGTAAAAAGTAGAGTGACTGAAGTCTCTCCCCCGCAGACCAGCGTGCAAGACGCCCGAGACGGTGTGACAGCAGTGGTGCCAAGCGACGAGCGGTGTTGGCCCGAGGTGATGGTGAACCGTTTATACTCTGCCTCATCATGTGAGTAACAATCTTAGGACGTAAATGAAGTGGCGTGCATGTATTGGGTTTACGTGCAGTGACTGCCATCTTTTTTACCTCACAGCTCTCCAGTCTGCGCCCGGCAGAGGACAGTGTGCAAGTGGAAGACCAGCGTGGACGTGGACAATCGGTGTTGCCAAGCTACCACAATTTCGGACTCCTTCCCCCCACACCCCATTTTATAATTTCTGTGAATAAATCTTGTTTTAAATGCCCTTTACAGTCTCCAAGCACTTTCTTGGTTTTAAAAAGGTACTCACTCTTACAGATCTTGTTTTAATTGGAAACATATTTTAGATTAGTTTTATTACTAGATTTAAGGTAAATGAAAACGCAGACACACATTTAGATCCAGTAAGTGTGAGCATTAAATGAATATTAATAAATTGCATGACATTTGCATCAACAGATCTTTCCTTAGTTGTTATTTTGATGGTGGATAGTCTTGTCTAGTGTCTAACATGTCCACAACAACCCAATTGGTCTTCTACCAGTCACCATGAAGGCTATAGAATATAAATTACACCTCATTCCTTTGTGGATTGGGTCAGCTGGAGGAAAGCACTCCCATCAGGATCAAATCTTGTTTTTATTATAGGATACAGTTGATCAGTCATAAGTGAATCCTCTGTCTACACCATGCCAGGCCAGAAAAACCATGAGGTCATTTAAATGCCATGCTACACGTGTCATATTATTACATCAATGTTTACTCAGTGGTTTATGGAAGATATCATAATTTGGTGCATTTTAGAATCAACATGATGCTACACATGTGTAGAAAAGCCCCAGCTCTTTCCAGCCCTCCTCCTTCCCCTCGCAGCACTGGAGGGCAGAGCCCAGAAGGCAGCTCACCTGTGTCAGGCCTTTCTGCTCTGGCTGCTTCATCCTCATCCTCCCTAATCCCAGATTGTTGAGTTTTGTATTTGATGTAAATTATTCAAGTTCCACACACCCTTAGTTTATTTTATTACGTCGTGACTTTAATTCGACTGTTTTTCAACATGTTAAAATAATATCTGGGCAAATATTACATTAAAAAATGTGCATTTTAGTGCGAGTTAACTGATTAAATACTGCCAGCAAACGTTTCTCGATCTGCGTCTAGATGATGACATCCACTCGACGTCGCGTCACGACGTGACTTTATTTAGACTTTTAGACACATATTTAACTGGAAAAAAACACTGCCAAGAATGATTTCCTCTATCTACTGCTGTCTGGTGCTGTGTGGAAATGAAGACATCTAGTCAACATCCAGTCATGTCAGGACGTTGATTCCACGTCTGATTAATGTTGGTCAGACAAAACCAAAGAAACACACTTAAAGATTATGAACAACATTTATCCCTCTAAAGAATTACTTAGGCTCCGCTTTAATATCGATGACAATTTATGCACATTTTGTGAAAATGACATCGAAACCACGGACCATATGTTCTTCTCATGTAATATAATACAAACCAGAGATGGGATCAAGTCACCATGTGCAAGTCTCAAGTAAGTCTCAAGTCTTAACCTTCAAGTAGCTTAAGTCCCAAGTCATTTTCCTTTTGGGCAAGTCAAGTCAAGTCAAGTCACGGGTTTTGTCAAGTCCAAGTCAAGTCACCTTATTATTGCAGAATCTAATCTAAATAAGTGCAGACAATATATTAGAATAGAATAGGATTGAATAGAATATAAATTTAGCCTATACTATCATGACAACACCATTCTCAGCCTGGACACATACCAAGTAGTTGTAGATATTAATTTCATATTTTATATGTGTGATGTTTAAGAGAAAAACACAGCATATGTCACTGTATGTTTAAACAAGGTCCAGGTTAAGTCCAGGTTAGTGTTATACCCTGTATGCCCCATAAGAGGGCGCAAGGAGTATGTTGTAAGCAACACTGGGGTTGTGCCTCAGTTTAGTGATGTGTGTTGTTGTTGACCTGCCTGCCTGCTAATACATGACAGCTGTCTACTAGCCTGCTAAGTCGTTGTGTTTCACCTCCTTCCCCACATGGTCTGTCGACAGGACAATATTCAAATGTCAATGTGAGAATGTGAAACATTGAAACATCCCAGGATGCTACAAGTGACAGACAAACCAATCAGATAACAACTGTAGTTGGGTTGCAGCACCATCTGCAGCAGTGAGAATGTGGGGCTGAAGGAGAGGAGGTTAAAAACATTCTGGGCTGACATCCATAATTGGATTAAACAAAAAATTGTATTATTTCCAGATGCTATCTCACTTGATGATGTCACTTTTGATATGATCTTACAAAACAAATATGACAAGAATAGAGTCATAAAGTCTTCTCCCAGATTTATTGTCTTCTTGTATGAATTTAAATACATGAAATCCCTGAAACTCCTAACAGAAGTAATAGCACAACAACTAGGTAGGCTACAGTATATGATAACTAAACATGTCTTACTGAAATGAATAGCTAAAATTAATTTGATTCCCCCTTAAGAATCTAATGCTTATTATAGCCGATTTTTTTATATAGAGAGAATTTGTTCCTGAATATGTTCCTGACTTTATATTTGAGAGATGTATTTTATTTTTTTTAACATTTGATATATATTGAAACAGTAATGTATATGTTCATCATGGAGGTTCATTTTCTATGTTTATTTTTGTACCTTTGTATCTTTTCAATAAAGAAGAGAAAAAAAATTACGTTGGGCAGGCGGGTTGATATGACGTCTATCTGAGGGGCTGAGATGACCGGCGGATGACCTGACCGACGTAATTTCAACAGCTTTTAGATGGCATCGGTTTACGTTGTCAAAAACTATTCAAAATGATAGAAATGTGTTTGTGACTTGAAGAGAACAACGTGGTATTAATGTTTAATGGAAATGTTTGTTATTCTAGCATCCCTCTAGGAACTATTTTTCCTCGCGTAGTGAGCGCACTCAGGTGTCAGATGCAGCGCAAGTAGTTGTTTACAGTTGGAGAGGAGCGGAGAGGAGCAGAGCAGACAGGCTAACGGATGTGAAAGGTAAGCTTCCGAAAATGCTAATTTAAAATTAAACGGTGTTTGTTAAGACATTATACGTTTATCAATCACTTGTGGTTTTCTTGCGGCATCGTGTATTTTTTACAGATAGCTGGTTTTTGCCTTTATTCGTAGCCGAGCGGCGGCTAACAGTTAGCAGCCGAAGTAGCTGAGCTATGTGAGACTGCCGTGTGTCAAAAACTCAGTCTCAGGCCTTATTGACAGCGAGAGGGATGATAGCTTTTTCCCTCTCACTCTACACTGCCTATAAAAGTTATTCACCCCCCTTGGATTTGTTTTTTAATAAATTAAATCATGACCAACACGGTTTGGCTTTTTAGACAAAAAATAAATAAGAAACAACTCCTTCATGTCAGAGTGAGAACAGATTTTTACAAAGTAATGTCAATTAATTAAAAATAATCATGTAAAAATACATGACTGCATTAAATATTCACCGCCATTAAAGCCATAGACCTAATTCAGCTGATGTAAATATTAACTTGAAAGGGATGATTTATTAATTTATGAAATCATGTATTTTATGTTATGATTTTTAATCAATTGACATTACTTTGTAAAAATCTGTTCTCAGTTTGACATGAAGGAGTTGTTTCTTATTTATTTTTTGTCTAAAAAGCCAAACTGTGTTGGTCATGATGTAATTTATAAAAGCAATAAAAAGAGAAATCATCCAAGGGGGGTGAATACTTTTTATAGGCAGTGTAAATGGACTAGCTGCGAGTTAGCCTAGCTCTTACAGGCTACGTGAGGCGAGGCCTAAAATATTATTCTGGTCTTCAATTTATCAACAGATTCTCTGTTTTCAACTTTAACACTTCTGAGAGCGAAAGTCATCATCATATACAAAATGATTGTTGTTATATGATAAATGTTAACAAATGTATATTTTATATTAAAACTTACACTAAGAAAAGGTTGTCAGGATAAATTGGCTGCTGTGAAAAGCTGCAATCACTGCATTATTTTCCTCATAGGCAATGTTATACAGTATGGCAAACATTTTATGATCATTAAACACTACTGAGTCTGATAATGTCATAGTTAATCAATGTAACTATCTCTACCTAAAACAGTAGCCTAATCTATTTGTGTGTCTCTGACTGTCCCTCACAAAGACCTGTTTTGATAACCATTTGTCCAATTTACTTCACTTTACAGGTGTATTGCAGTATGAGGTGTAAAAGAAAGAGAGACACCCACCAGGTGAGATACACACACACGGAGGGTAGACATCAAAATGTTTGCTGGGGTTAACTATGTCAGCTATGGGCATTTTTATTTCTGACTCTTTCTTTTCCCACCATTGCTCCTATGTCCCAGCAACGACAGCAGCTTAAAACAGGGGCAGATGACTTGATGTTATTTAACCCAGTCTCGCTCGCATAGGTTCGCTTTTTTCAAATTTTCTCATTCTCTTTCAAAATGTAGACCATAGCTTTAAGTAGAAATTAAATATTATCACAGATGTGAAGTGTGAGAAAAGTCTATACAACTTGTGTACAGATAACAATTGTTAATCCTGCCAGAAGAAATGCTTACTTGAGACTCTCAGACATGACATCAGATGTGAGAGGGAAGCTCTTCATGATGGAGGTAGCCTACAATACATGGAGAAGTGGTTCTTTCATTACTCTTTCAGCTCCCAAAACAAAGTGTTCCTACCATTCAGTGCATTTAGCATCTGTCTGACCATCATTGTAAATAAGAACTTGTTCCTAATGATTCTGCCAGGTTAAATAAAAAATCTGAATCAGCGCTCTGTTTATTTTTTTCTTGTGCCCTCTCTCCAGCTGCTGTGAAGAGATGGAACATCAAGGCCACAGATGCAGACATTGAAACTGTGATCCAGATCCACCTGAAGCATGTCAGCAAGAAGCGGGGGAAGCGGCAGACCTCACTGGACCTTACTTCAAAATAAAATATTTGTTACATTAAACGTGTCCATTTTTTATTCAAGGGTATTTATATACGTATGGTCCAGAATGCTGTCTATTTTTGTACATGTACTACTTGTATTTTACAGTAGGTAGCCTATGGGTGAACGTCAATACAATATTTGTTAACTTTATCACAGGTGAGTTTATTTGCTATCAAAATTTCAGGTTCACTATTCCTGTGATATTTTAAGTTAGAAAAAGTGAAATTTGCTGGTGTGAGTTGATGTCTATCAGACTTTGACTATGATGCAGTTAATTCAAATAGTTGTAGAATAGAGCACTGAGAATTCTCTGGAATTACACATGTAGCTATGCACTACTAATCCTGACCTTGTGATGTGTTGCTCAGCTGTGAGCCAGGCTCATTCTTTACTGAATGGATAGAAAACTTTTTGCCACCACAAAAGACCCATGAGATAATTATATTAGGACAGGAGGCTCAGTGATGTCATGTTTCAACCTTCCCGATGGTTTGACTGTTTTGTTATTAATAAATTAAAAAAAAAAAAAAAAAGCCCAATGCACATCTCCAGCTCTCCCAGCAGTTGTCAATGAACTGATTACGTGCGGGGGGCGTGGCGCTTAACTTAAAAATGTTTGTCATTGATTAATTGATTGTGTCTGTGTAGTAGGCCAGAAAGCAAAGTAAAAGAATCAGAAACAGAATTATTTCGTTTTTCCGTTTCAAATAAATCAAGTCAGTCTATGTCGTGTTGGATTGATAGCACCATCTACTGGCTGAAAATGGAACACAGAACAACTACACGACGCGTCAAGTGACGCGCAGTGCTGCACGCCGTGCAGATCGACTTCCGGCCGTGAAGCAACAGATCCTGCGAACGCACGCACGTGTGAACGCCTGACAAAGTAAGTCAAACAGGGACAGACAGACGTACACAATCTGCTTCATGCGCACACAGCTTCTTGTCACGTGTGACAGATGTTGTGCACGTCGTTTCCGCGTACGCGTGAGCGCCTGACAAAATTGTTCAATCAGCTTCATGCGAGCGTTAATGCGTGCGTTTGCTACAAAACGCATGAATGTTTACACGTGACCACTACGCGTAGTGTGATTACCGGCGCGCAGCAGTCATCACACGTGAACGTGCGCGTGAACGGCGGGCCATTATAAGTCAATGAGGAAACTACATTACATGTCAGACGCTGGCTCCTGCACAGGCGTCAAAGCACGCGGGTTGTGACACGTTCAGTTGATATGTGCGCACGCTTTATGAAACGATTGTACCGGCATACACACACACACACACACACACACGCAAGCACACACACACACACACACACACACATAAATACAATATGTGTGTGTTCCATTAAAGTGATATTACTAACTGTTTCCAGTGCACTCAAACAAATCAACACCGTCAGTCACTCTCCGGTGAACATAGGATGAAGAATGCACTATTATTACAGTGAAATAAATACAGTGGTAAAGATGTTTTTAGTTGACTATTTCACTACAGATATGAATTTCTTACTAAATCTGTCTTCGTGCCAATATGTCAGCAGTGACAGTTCAGGACTTTTCAGTCAATAGTAAATAGTGTTAAGGACTATTTAATTGTGGATACGTATGCATTTGGTGCTCCAGAGAAGATTTACATTAGCAGGGCAGTGTGTGTGGCATTGATTCAAAACTAATTATAATGTCTATGATCATTTCAAAAGAGAAATACTGTATCTAACACCATGAAACATCCTTGATGGCATAGCCTCATTGATTTTATTTAAATAGTTTTTGGACAACAGCGTGACTTTATATCACAGAAAATGCTTGTCAGAAGCAGGTCAATGCCATTTTTGCTGTTTGTATCCTACGCTCAATGATTTCACCATCAAGCTTTCTATAGAGCTATCTATTTCATCCATTTGGAAAATAAATTGCGACTATCACCTTCCATCAATGAAGAAAGATGAGATACAACAATTCCATATTTATTTCTCATAAACTAAAAATATTCCTACAATAATTCCAAAATATTTGTTCTCTAAGGGCATGAGGCATGGATCCAACACTATATGATCCCAGTGTAAGCAAATAACTTTGAACTGTCTTTTCTCTCCTACAGAGCTTCTAGTAAAGCTTGAGTGACTTGACATTTTTCCCCAATCAATCCTCCCTGATATTGTAGGAGAATTAGTGGGGAGGGAAAGGCTAAATTCGCTCATGCCTATCTTGGAGCTGTGTGCAAAACACATTACAATTCAAGGCTGAATTGGCAGCCTGTAGCCTTGATTGCTTGTTCTTATTTAAAACATGTTGTAAAACCTTACCATTAAAGCTCAAAAAGCTGCACTTGAATATTAAACCATGTTACTTTCCAAAGTTATATGAGATAGCCTACTCGTCCATGTGTCTCGTCAGCCATCTGAGCCATCACCTGAGAATCTTCTCAGTTCTTCTTTAATTAAACCAGGAACTCTGAGCATTGTCACATTTAAATATGAGAAAGTTGACAAACATGATCTTTATCCAGCAGGTTTTCCAGATGCAGAGCACCTTATAGGCAGACCCTTCCACTGAACTGATGGGTACATAAAAGTAAAGGTCAGAGCTAATATCCTGCCGCAGACTTTAAACTGCTCGGTTGCTTGTCATTATAATGAAATTCACCTAAGTTAACTCCCCACAGTGTCGACTTCTGAGGGGGGAAACATTTCCAATTGATCGAGAGAGTTGGGGGGGTTGGATCTCCCAAGCGTTTTCACAGCACATTTCACTGCATCAGCCCTGCCTCAGGGCATCATAGTGAAAGCAGCAGACTAGTGTAGCTCTTGAGAAGCAGGGTTGAGGAACTTGATACAGGTGAAGTGAATATAATGACTTAGCTTTTGACATACCGGGGAGACTGGAGCACTTCGGGGCTTGGTAACAGCATCCCAATGCCTTGATCCCTTGTTATAGGCTATTGATCTGACGTGAGCTTCTGTATTTTAAGGGGCATGGGGTTTAAAGATGCCAAACCACAAGGTTTGTTTTCTGCTATCTACAGTACTGTTCTTGCCACTGAAGCATCACAACATTGCTGCCCATTTAATATTCCTGGCAATTCTCCCTTTATTTTATTACACTGCAAAATGTGCATTACTTAATTGTGTATTTGCAGTGTTAGCAGTTTCAAATAGCAGCAGCATTACAGTACTGGAAGGGCTGGTGCAATAGAAACAGTCCCTCATGTCAGTGATATATATATTTTACCATATGGATATCTGTTGCGGTGACAGCTGCACCATTGCCTATGGTTTTGCAATTTCTCCCTTTCTTCAGGCTGTATAGCACCTCATGGAACCACATCATTCCCTACCTGTCCAACAAACAACTGACTGTCCTTGTCCCAGCTCAGCAGTCCCTCAAAGCCTTCAGCTTGTAAACACAAGCCACGTCTGCATTCACACATTGTCAGATTGTCTATGCTTTGCTGACAGTGTTCTGTTACTATATTTGACACTGAAAGTTTGTGACTTGACTTTGTCTCTTTCTTCATTCTCTGTAATATCATGGTTCAACATTTTTACATCAGGATTCCGTCCTGCTCCATGCCGGATTTGGGAAGGTGTGGATCGCTACACAGAAAGTGTAATAACAGTAAAAATGTCTGTATGGTACTGCATATTTACCTCATGTTTTGTTTATGGAAAGAATGATCCATCCGAGTTATAAATGTAACTTATGGTAGTGTTCAGAATATAACAGATTACCTGACTTCACCCAGTATTTTTATGTGCTACATAATGCTATAAATAGTTTATATCAACTTATGGACAATTTACATTGTAATTTGTGCTATCATGTTTTGTGTGTGGCAGCAACAACAGCAGTAACAGATATTTTAGTAAATTGGTTTCTGTATCCTCACTAATAATAACTGCAGCGTAAGAAATGTGCTTAAAGGTAAGAGTGAATTGATAAGAGTGTAATAGTGGGTATATGGTCGTGATAATAACAATAATATTTAGTTGTGGTAAGAGACCAGTGGTATTTTAAATAGCAGTCAATATGTGAGCAACATCAAAGCTTAGTGTGTGTATGGGGTCTGTGGCGTTGGCTGCAGAGAAACTGCAGTTAGCTTCAGCAGATATCATTAGTCAGCATCATGCTGGATCTGCAGTCTGAAGCCATAACACACTTTATTAACTGAGATGATAAAAACAGGGCCTTGTAATGTAAAATGTTGCTTGAATCTACAGTAAATAGGTCTCCCCATATTTTTAAAGACAAAACCAGAGTAATGACTGTGTCTAAGATGGTAAATCCATGTCTGAAATAGAATTCTGCAACATCATTTTATTAATGGATTTAAATGGTATAAAAACACAATTATATTTGTCTAAAGATGTCTGTAGGGCAAATAACAAGATTTCCAAATTCTATCTCTTGACATTAGCCAGAGAGACATTTACTACTGGCAACTTACAGCTACAAGCTGGCAATGAGTTCTGCTGGCATAGGAGCTAAAAGAAATGCTTGCTGACAAATACTAGAAGCCAAAGGTTAAATAAAACAGTTTTGGCTCTACAACAGTGCTGGAGGATTCATAATCACCAGCGGAGATTAAACAATTTCTGTTTGATGGGTAGAACAAGAATGAGCCCTTGAAATCCAAACCTTATTCCCCAGTCTATCAATTACAATAACATAATTAATCACATCCGACGGTGGGCTCAGGTCAAGCAGCTCTAACACTGAGCTTTTACAGGAGTATGCATGTATGATAATTAATAAGCCTGAGAATGGTGGTTTCACTACTGTGGAGTTCACAAAACACACGATACATTTAAATCCAAACGCATCATTTACACTTGTCATATCCAGATAAAATCAAAGCGTTTTTATTTTACACTCACCCCACCACTCGCATGCATTTTTGATGGCATAACTAGAGCCGTCACTCTTAAGCTCATGTGCATGCAGACATGCAGGGTTGGCCCTCCCTCAGTCGGCATAGTGACTGTAGGAACTTGAAACGGTCTAGTTAAAAAGCCCAGAAGATGAAATCCTTCTGTAGCCAACAACAAATTACTAGAAAACAAACACCTACTGTAAACTAACTCCATTTGTGGTAAATTAGACATTAGGCTACTGTCATCCCTCCTCCACCTACAAAAATTGTGTAGATCTAGGTTCAGATTAATGCTCCAGTAAGCCGCTTTCCCACTAAAATTAGTGGGTCGACACAGGTTTTTAAAAGCGGGTCAACCCCGGCGTACAATCGGCATACGGCTCCTTTCACACTGGCCAAAAAACCCAAATCTGATCCCCAGCTGGTGACCTGCGTGGCCATAGAGAGCCTAAGCAGAGGCAAGAGAGAAGCTTGCCATGGGACCTCAATTCAGGAAAAATCTGAATGGAAGTCAAAATTTTATTTCGTGATCTGATTGAATTGTGTCATCACAAAAATATATGACCTTAACCTATTTAAAACATTGCAATTTGTTGTAAGGAAAAATTTGTTTTGTGTGAAGAAGACAAGATCAGGTGTCCCACAATGGATATTTCTATTTGATCTACGCGACTTGTAGTCTTTACATAGTTTTACAACAAACTGCTGATTTCTTGGCATGAAACACAATGTTTTAAATAGGTAGAGGTCACATATCTTTCTCATGGCACAATTTAATCGGATCATGAAATAAAATTTTGAGTCACGTCACGTTGATGACAACATCAGTGGGACAGAAAGGACAGAAAACAGCAAAGTAAACAAGCAGCAAAAAACAAAAAGCAGCATTGATGAGGCGGTTGTTTAAAACTTTTCTCGCTGTCTTGTCGGTACTGTGCCATGTTGAGTGTGAGCAAAGCGTCTTGTTTTTGGCCAGTGGGAAAAGGGTATATGACTGTTGAAATCACTGTCTTGGTGTAAATACTGCAGGATAATTTCAGTATTTGGTTTCCATTATCACAGGGCAAAGTTTCAACCCATCATCAAAGTTGATTGCCTTTTTCAAAGTTATTGAATCTGCTAAAGACAAATGAAGTGACTGATTGTAAATCTCAAGGTCGCAGAGTCTAAACACGTGGCATGAAATATTCAGTAGCACGGAGCAAGCTATAGCCAGCCACTAGTCTGTGTAACATGTATCGAACCTAGTGGAGGGAGCGAGTGTCTAGACAACTCTCTGTGTCTTGGTGAAATTGATGGAAAACATCTTAACAAGTTGGCACAGAAGCCTCACAAGATGATGATTACACAGTTAGCAATTTAACGATCAGGGCAGCTGGAACACCTGTCATCAGGTGGTGATTACAAAGTGATCAACAAAAGTGAATAAAAAAAACCTGGAGAGGTAAGTTAAGAAAAATCCAATCTGAGTCCAGATGATCTGATTGTTGATTGTTTCCTGAATGGAGCAATAATATGCACAGCTGGGTGAAATCATTAGCAGATCCATTGTGGGGGAGACAACGCTGTCTGCACTCAAAATGACAAAAAGGAGAGACACTTCTGTGTTCATTAAAGATGTGAGAGCACACAGTGCGCTTATGATGTGCAATGGTTGCAATAAAAAAAGAAATGAAATAACAATTCACCAGTGATCAAAGAGGGAAACGGCTTCTCCCCTTTTGAATGTTTAGACGAACACAAGGAGGAAGAATTTGGGCATGGTTTTTAAATTTAAATTAACCACTAAAAATAAACACGATCGAGAAATGTTCAACTCAGGATCAGGCTCCGAACCTTCCTCTTTGGTGATTGCATATTCTTCCTGTGTTCTCCTATAGAGATACACATAACGTTAAGTAATTGGCTGTGGGCGTGACTGTGAGTGTATGAGGCTGTTTGTCTCTGTCCAGGGCATACCTCACCCTCGCACTGTGTCAGCCCACGTCACTGCACAGCTATGTGGTATAGTCATTGGATTGCCATGGGAACAGTCCTAGGTGATAACACTAAAGTTTAGGGTATGTGGCAAGGTGAAGAGGGCCCGGGCGGGGATTGAACCAACACCTTCCGGGTAAGAGTCACGCGCTTGCCAGTCAGCCAAAGGGACATCCCCTTGGCCAAGTAGCCAGGGCACATGATCAATTGGAGGCATAGTGACAGGAACCTCAACTGTCACAGGTAAACCTTCTACTTATTATGCAATAAAAGTAGAAAACATGGAGAACCAACATACACATATGCAATGCCATAAACAGAAAATCTGACTTGCAAAATAACATGAAAAAGATGTTTTCAAGCTGTGATCTTATTTGCTTAAATTTGCAAGTGTAATTAAAGGTAACCATAACATCCTCACATGACTTGCTAATTAAATTTAGCGTCAGACATGCATATTTATGATTATTTCCATGAGTGTGCAATGCAAAGATTTAATGTCTTGTTCATGATCATGCTGGAGTGCTCGCCAATTGTCTCCTTTCTTAACACAGTAGTTTGTCTCCTGTGTTTTCTGTGCTCTGCCTGAAGCAGGATTTTAGTTTTGCAAATCAAGAAGAGATGGATAAGCTTGCATGGAATATCTCTTTTTTGTCTATAATTTCCCTGGAACTTCGCTTTTGTTTAATGATGTTTGTTATGGATCTCTGTTTAAGTGACTTTTGACCCTTTTGTAGCAGGAATGGCCTCTTAATCTCAACAGACAAACTGTATTTGTGTTGTGAATTTTCAGTTTGAGGGTTAAAGGTTAGGGGAGGCTAGAGGTTAGGGCAGAGGTCGACAACCTGCAGCTCTCTCGCCCCTCTACTGTGGTTCTCGTGGTTTAAAGAGCGACGAGCTCATTTGGGAAAAAAGAACAAAAAGATACTGTTGTAGGAGGCTAAATAATGGCCATTCATTTTTTTGTCCATTATAGTTATTTCTTTAGACATTGAAGTGCTCATGTGACATTAAAATAAAACTTGTTTCAATATTTTGTCAATCAAAATATGCGTTACGTATGTTTTCCTCCATGAACTATACAGAAAAAGTAAACATCGCTCGCATCCCACAGATGACAGCTTGCAATCGTGATAATCAAAGTGACGTCTTACAACCCATGCAGTGAAGTTCAGAGGCAGTAATCACATTAACCAGGTGAGAGAAATTATTTGATGAGCTATTATTTAGAAAATATATATTTCTATATTGGACCTTGAACCGATATATTTGAGTGTCATTCAGGTTGACGGCTGCTGTACATCACATAAATCAAGGAATGACGGCACACTGAAATAGACATTATATAAATAAATGGGTAACATGAAAAAAAGAGAGCTTGGCTTATATGGATAGGGTTCATACCTGTCTTATTTTACAACCCTACTTTTGCGACATGCACCTTGGAGCACACATACACTTCTTTGTCTCACTTGTCTCCTTCCACCGAGCACTTTTTGTCCCTGGCTGGTTTTATCATCAGCCTTAGGAATATTGTCCCCTTCAAAACAAAATCAGAAAACACTTTCTTGCTGCTTTCAAACTCCTTCAGTTAAATAGCCCTCATATAACACTGTAAGGTCCCATCTCAATCTACTGTTCTTTTTTCTGTGTTGGATCCCTGGAAGGTTAAAACCTCAGTGTAACAGTGGCCAAAAATATTACCCTTATAAAATCTGACATCCACTGTGATCTCTGACTTTGTCACTTTCAGTGTCAGTCCGGCCTCCCTGCTGGAATCCTGTGTCATCCCAACCCTTTCTCTTCAAAGTAACCATTATACTATTAATTAATTATATACATGTTATACTGTTTCTGCCATATACACTTTGCAGGAAATTCTATTGCTGTATTAAGAGGTGACGAGCACTGTATGAAGGTGGTTGAGATATATGTAGAAAAAGTAATACGTATTAAAATAACATTATGTTGTATGCCTCAAGTCACTTTTTTCAGTATTTAATCTTTCTCTAACCTTATAGCGAAGTGCTCCGGGTGCCTAAACGCAACCACAGAAATCCATAATCATTTTTGCATATTCATTAATTAAATATCATTCCTCATTTTATTAATAAGAACGCATTACAATTCTCCTTAAATGTATTTGAGATTGCAAATTAGTAGCACAGGAACATAGTATCTAGGGAACAGGATGACTCTTTCAATATACTACTATCTTGCTATTGACAAACGGCATTATTATAAAATTAAAGGTTATTTCTACAAATCCCAGTTGTGTCCCACAGTATGATAATCAAGAATGACCCACATACTGTAGCACATCCTTCCACTAATTTATTCACCACCATGAGTGCATGACCTCTAGAAGACCAGAGGTAATGCTGGGGTACAGTAAGACAGGAAGGTTCTTACATCAGGGTTGTATTAGTGGTCTAATTTCTTGGTAAAGGGATCTTATTAGTGAGGAAACACCTCTAATTAGGATGACAGTGAACTGACCAAGGGCTCCAAAACAGGCACCCTGCTGTCTGGCAGCTGGCACGACATCAGATCTGATTTTACTCCAGTCTACATAATAGTTCTAGGTCTTCCTACTGAGCCTGTTTTGTGTTGTGCTGTACAGTATTAATAGGAAGGGCACAACTCATATTCAGTAAAGGGCAGAGGTATTGCTGCAATCCTCCTCTGCTCTTTAACTGAGGTGTCTGCTTTCTTAAATACCCGCCACCATACAATAAGATGAACACATTTGGGCTCTCTAATGCTGCTGCCATAAAATCTCTGTCAGCTCTTCAACACACCCACTGGCACGGATAGGACGGCAGAGTGGGAGTATCACCTGGAGAGGGGACATCATAGTAAGAAGTGTGCTCTACTTCTGGCACCCTCTGAACAGATGGCATCAATTAGGTTGTCATCCACTAAGGAAATGAGGATGTGTCCCAAAAGGAAAAACACTGAAGATGGCCCTACCTGCCATTAAAATGAAGCCAGCTGGCTTAACAACAAAAGATCTTCTCTTTCATAACAAAGGTCCAGTGGATCTTTTTATTTGCACTTTGCTTTACATTACCAAGATGAATGGGATCACTCTGTCTGGATGAGACCCCGGAGCATTAACCGAACCTTGGCTTAACGGTAACTAATGCATCTCATTAAAAAGTGGTGTGATATTTTCTCTAGTGTTGTTGTGCCAAGAAAGGTCTGGGCTTGGCGATGGTATATGGTTCACATTAAAGCATTATAACTAAACTCAGCATCAACATTCAAAATATTGCCAGGTTTGTTAAAAGACAAAGCAGGTCAAAACTCTGGCTTCATTCCCACTAGCTATTCACATTAGATTTTAAATGTATTTAAAATAAAACCTGATGGTGCACTATTTTCTACCTTTAAAAAAAAAATCTTACTAAATCTGTTGATTTTACTTAGCATTTTGCCCCTCTCTGTCACTGTCAACAGCAAGTCTGGCCTTTAAGCCGTCCATGCATTTTCTACTGTTTATATGGGGTCAAGTCTCAGTGGCAGCAGGGTAAGTAAGGTAGTGCAGATGCCCCTCTCCCCCACCAATGCTTTCCTGTTCCTCCTGGGGAACCCCGAGGCATTTCAAGGACAGATGAGATATGTAGTGTCTCCAGCATGTTCTGGGTCTACCCCGGGGGCTCCCACTGATGGGACATGCCCTGAAAGCCTCCCATGGAAGGGAACCAAGAAGCATCTTGATCAGATGCCCAAACCACCTGACCTGACTCCTTTGGATGCAAAGCTTGCTGCTCACCACACAGTACTCACACTACTGCTGATGCTGCACTAAGCCACCTGACAACTTCATGTTCAGTTTCACCCTCGCTCAAGAACAAGACCCAGAAATACAGTGTTTCCACAGCACTGCATGGGACATCTTCGCAGAGCTGAAGAGGTGTGAAAACCAAGACAAACTAGTACTCCCCTTTTTTTTTGCATCCAACACTGCAGTTACAGAACTCCAGGGTCATAGGAGCCCCTTGGTCAATGAGTCCTTCTTCAGCTTGTCAGCCTCCCTTATGGTAGATGTCCACAATATGAGTTCTCAACACCACAACAGCACGTGCCACCCTTTGACCATAACTCCAAACAGCTGTGTCCACAATGGATTCCATGTCCCCAGCCTTCCCTGGGTGCATGAGTTCACATGGCCAAGACATATGGCTCCACATTTGGTGATACAACCACAAAACCAATCATCAGCCTTAGTGTATAATGAACCATTTGCACATGGTGTGTTATGGTCAGGTCATAACAAGTACAGAATTGTGTTACACTGCACAAGTGCAGATCAGACAGGTGGTAACTCCAAGTCACCTCCTTCCTGGTTGCCAATGTGAGAACTGAAGTCTCCAGGAGGGTTAGAGAATCTCCAGGTGGTGTTTGTGTGTAAACAATGTTTATTCGGTGTTTCTCTTTAAGTACAATTTGATCAATTTTACTTAAAGTTCCAGTTGACAGTAAGGTAGTCAGAAACTTAACTCAGTTTTCCAAGACTGAAGCTACTGATCTTGCCGCTGTGTGAAGTGTGGTATTAAGATCCCATGTATAATTGTCTCAGTGAGAGTCATCTAAAGACTGCTGTGAATATCACTGCTGACAGCTGCTAAAAGACCTTGACAACAATAACAACAGTAATGTTAATGGGAGGGAAAGACCCAACTGAGGATGTAATAGGCTTGTAACCCATGAGAGCTGTATTCAACGCCAGTAGTTCTACACGCTCCCCACAAACACCCAACAAACACTTCTAAATGTAGAATTTGTGAAAATGGCTGCGCTTGAGGAAGACTTACAAGATTGTAAACACATGGCTTGAGAACAGTAATGGAAGGGAAATAAGTTCTGCCAATAAGGTCGCTGTAAAATAACAACTTGAAAAGGCTGAGAAATCCAACACTGAGGGAAAAGAGGTGCTTGACAAAGGTAAAATGAGGACCTCACATTGATCAGTACTTCTTGGAAAGTCAAAGATACAGGGGGGTGGATCAGGGGTTCAAGCAGCCAAAGAAGGAAAAGACCAGCAGGCAGAAACATCCAAAGTAAAATGGCCTAGGGCTACTGACAAACGGGAATGGTGAAGCCAGCTCAAAAACAGCATAGACTTGCTGAGAGGAAGAGCTGAAAGCAGAGGAAAAAGAGGAGCATGTTGGAGGATGTCATACTCTTTGTGACTCAGGAGAAAAAAGCATTTTGAGTTCATGAAAACTAGAGGCCCATGTGCTAAAAGTGACATAGAGCAGTTGTATTGTGTAACAGAGACAGCTCAAAAACGCCACGGAGGAAGGCATCAGACAAGGAGATCAGAATGGAAGTGCCAATATCCAACAAGTAAACAGAATCATGTGATAGAAGTGACTCTGAACGTCTTTGAGGGAAGTGAAAAAATCAAAAGAAAAAGAAGAAAGGAGTCATGACAGCATTTTACAAGCTTCCCTTTAAATATGTACAGCTACTTTTAAAAGGATACAGCTGGTGTGTGTGCTTTTCTTCTTCTTTTTTATTATTAACGGCAATTCCCCTGAAGATACTAAAAACAACAATGAATTTCTTCTTCCAAAACGATGATAAAGCGACAGCATGATTTTGCTTATGTGTGAGTATTCTGGTTGGAGTATTTTATTTTTTTTTTAATGTTCCTGCTTCTAGAGGACAAACTATTTTATTGTGTTCAACACAGCTAGTGTAGTTTATTTCGGTGAGTTTATTAGACCAAAGGGAAAAAAAAAAGGTGTGTTCTCACATAACAATAGGCAAATGCGTTGTCAACCTATGCACTCCAGAGATTGGATATATAACCACATCCAGTCATGAGCTGTTTCAGAATAAAGGGAGCGGTATATGGACAAGTTTGAAATTATTGGGAACATTTTATGTACTGCAGCGCTTTATCCTATGCATGGATTGTAGTTTTTCTACATCTCAATGGGGAGGTGAGAAATATATGTTTATGCTGATTGTTATAGCTGGGGACTAGGGATGTAACGATGCATCGCGACTCGATTAAAAATCGATTCTATGCGAATCGGGTAAATAAAATAAAAATTGTGAGAACAAAGTCTGTTTTCTACTTTCATCAGTGGGGAGGTGAGAAATATATGTTTATGCTGATTGTTATAGCTGGGGACATGGCTGGAAGAAATATCTTACCAATTCTAAGTGTGTTTTTTGCATTGTTTACCTTTCGCTTTTTGCTTTATTTACAGGCAGTATGCCTGTTTATCACTAATAAACAGTGGTGTGCGAGGCTGCAGCTCTGACTGCAGCCGGCTGCTGCTCTGACTGCCGGTGAGTGCTTTGACACGGCGGCGGCGGCAGCTCGTTACATAGGCTACTGTAAACAACAGTGCATTCACGTCGGAGTCATGGATGTATAATATTATCTTATAGATCCATGGTCGGAGTCTACGTCTGTTACAACATCATTCGCAGGGACCTGCCGTGTAGAAAAAAAGAAGAAAAAGTCGGCAGTGTCGACTTCCTGTATGTGGCCCTTCAAATTAAAAGCTCGAAATGTTGTCACTATTAAATTATATTTATAGGAGTGTGCGAGCTTTTTCCTTAGTCTATTTTTTAGCTCTGCACCTGCACACAGTGGTGTTTATGTCTGTTATTTTCCTTCAAATTAAAAGCCCTCCAACCTTTCATAATGGATTTTGATTTAATTATGACAAGCCGAGGCTCCAAATGTTTATTTTGTTTTTTTCTCAGACCAATGACCAATAAAATTGGTTCATAAACAATTTGGACTATTTGTAAACAAGACCAGTTTTACTTGTGATAAAAATAAATGGTGATGTGCAGTGAAAGGTGAATTTTTCAGACTATCTTTCTCTAATGAATAAAAGATCATTTTATTAGGTCTAATTTTTTATATTAAAAAAATCAGTAAATCGTGATAATTTGTCTGTAGCTAATTTTTTATATTAAAAAAAATCGTGAGAAAATCGAATCGTGAACAAAAAATCGTGACTCGAATCGAATCGTGAGTTGAGTGAATCGTTACATCCCTACTGGGGACATGGCTGGAAGAAATATCTTACCAATTCTAAGTGTGTTTTTTGCATTGTTTACCTTTGTTTGCTAAGTGAAGTGCAACAGTGGTGTGCTCAGTGCTGCCACTGATGGTTGGACAGACATATTGGTATTTGGTCATCATATTTATCACCTCTCATGTCTGTTCCTTGAAATATCTTTGATGTATTTGGTCACTAAAATTATGATTAATACAGAGTAATATTAAAGATCTTAATGATTGGAAACATTCACATCACAGTATTGTTTAAAAATTTCCTTGGTAAGAAATTCTAAAAGAAGATGTAGCAAACAAATGGGGCTATGTGTGTGTGTATCCGCAACATTTTTGCATCCCGATGGAGTTTACTTGTAAACAAAGTTTGTGTTGATTTTCAGTGTTTCTCCCAAATATATTGTTTTATTGCAGTGAAGCATAACAGATGTCTTGAGTGCATTGCCTTCCCTATATTTGCAAAGTTTAATTTTGAACTCATTGTTAATGTGTTTACTTGCTAGGGGACACTGTGACATTCCAATAAAACAATTTCTTCCTTATGAGGAATCTGTACTTGTTTCGGAGCTGGTTGTCCAAAATAGAATGAAGAAGTCATAAAAGAGCACCTGTATTTAGGTAAATGATCCGCTTTTCGATTAACATCGCACAGAGACAGGGTGTATAAATAAATGGAAAAGTACACTGGTGGCTCAAAGAATGTAACAAAAAAAAAAAAAAACCTACAGACAAGACAGAGGCACCTTGTTTCAGCTTGGCAGAGGAAACCAACCTGCCACCCTTGAGCTGCCTCTCTGCCACTCTGTTACAGCGTCTCTGCCAAGCCTCCACCACTTTATCACTGCTTCTCTGACACCCTTTGTCTGATCCTCTCTTACTCTCCTTCCACTGCAGGAGCACCACAATGGAGTTTTTTTTATTCTATTTTATCATATATATTAGTTTTTGCACCAGTTTCTATCCTCACAAATTCCAGTTGTAAAAAAAGAACAATTTAATCTGTGCATAATATTTTCACATCAACACAGATGATAGTGCACTGTGCAGCTGCTCAGGTGTTCCTGAGTGCCAAATGACATGGTGCAGATGTGCGCTGCAGATACACATTTGGCAATGGAGTGTGGGTTTAGATGACACCATTATCCGAGCCTGTACCCTGATAATACCATATGATTTTATCCTATTAAGAGTGCCTCTTATCATATTAATCGATGTGTTCACTGGGTTCTGCTCCTCTATTCCAACAGAAAAAATGTTTTAGTGTTCACTTTAATATTCATGCACTCCAAAACCACAATTTAACCAAAAGAATGCTTTTAGTTTTTGGCAACATTCATGCACTTAGGAATGGCACATACTGTACTGCAAATCAGACTACCTTTCAGACCAGAGTAAAAAAAGAATAACATAGAGACAAAAAATAAATAACAAGAAACAACAATACCACAGTCAAGTGTCATTTAGTTTTGAGAAATAAAAACAATAGCATGCTGTCAGGATAGAGGACCTGCAGTAGCATTTCTTCCTACATCTGGGACACATTACATTACCTTTACCTTACATACTTGTAAAAACCTATACCTCTCTGAACTGCTGTGGCTTACATGTACTTTGTTGTTGTGCTGCTATCAATATCTTTCTATCTGAGGCGATTGCTCTAAGACGGCAAAGGAAGCCCTGCTACCTCTAAAATGTCAAAAAATAAATGGTCAAATAGTATGTACTGTGGTGTTTACATTTCAACTCTAAGACAAGTTTGTTCAGAATCAGTACTTATCACAGGTCGACTGATGCGTTTTCATTCTCATACATTCCTGTAGCATCTCAGTGCATAAACCTGTTGAAGCACAGCGTCCATGGACTGTATCCATCAAGCTTGAAAAACAGAAAAAAACAACGAGATGCTGCAGTAGCAAAGTGAGAGCCATATTCCTCACACAGACTGCCTGGCTGCTCTTACCTGTTATCATGCACAAAAAAAGAAAACCGAGACATTCTGTGACTGCCACCCACGTGTAACATGGTCAGTTGGCCCTGGGCATTGCACTGTGGGTGTACTGTAGCTAAAGGAGCAGGTTAACACCCTCACACATACCCATGCAGGGGATGAGAGGTGGTGTGCTGTGGTTCATTTAAACAGAGTTCCCACTATGCAGCTATTGGGAAGATCCCTCATTATGCCAAAGAATGAGGTGGAGTAATGGCACAACACTTCTGCCTTTAACAGGCTGTACGAGGGGCTTAAGATTGATGACAGCTGGGCTTAGATTCTCCTCTTACCTACTTCCTCCAGGGCAGAGGTAGCCCTCCTAACCAGTTTACTGAGTCTTATTCTGCCTCTCTCCCCAACAGACCACTGTGTACAATATTGCTGATGCCACTACTGCCTCATAAATATTATTGACACCCCCGCGCTCACTTCAAAGGACCTCAGTCTCCTCGGCATATGGAGACAACTTTTGTACAGGACATCTGCCCTGCCCGTTGCGGTATAAGCACCCACGTATTTGCACACTCCCACCTTTTCAGTATTAGTCAGGGGCATCTTCCTCCTGCAGAGGTCTATCAGCATCTTCTTTGTGGAGGAGGGTGATTGAGCTCACACCAGTTGACAAAATACTTGATGACCTCCGTGTGTTCCTGTTTGTTCTTTATCAGACTCACACACAGTGGCTGTATAATTGAACTTCTGGAGGTGACAGATGCAGGTGTTATATCTGAGGTCTGGTGTCACAGGGTGAGTAGTAAAGGACAGAGCAGCTCACCCCGTGGGGGCCCTGTGCTGCAAACCATCACATCAGGCACATAGTCATGAAGCCTCCCATGCCATGGTCTGTTGGTGAGGTAGCTGATGGGCCACACAGCCAGTGGTCACCAAGCTGACTGGCTACTCCCACTCCCTCTATCTTCCCCCTGAGCAATGATGGTGTGTTGTAGGCACTACAAATAAAAAACAAAAAAACATGACCCTTACAAGGCTCTTAAAGTGTGAACTCAAAATATGGCTGTGGAAGCCCGGTGCCTCTGATGGTGCAGAAACTGCAGATGATGAAGTGCAGTGAGGTAATGCTTGATATCAAGAATGTACTGTACTATTTGACTTCCACTGAATCACCTGCACGTCCCTCTCCTCCCATTATGGCAAACTTCAAGTTCAAGGTGACTTCCTAATTCCAAACAGGTGCAGGAAAGATTTAAAAAATAAAAGAAGCCTACAGTGGGGGATATGGTGTTTTCCTGGCACAAACTGCCACCATTGAACATCATTAGAAAAAAAGCCAGCCCACTGACCCTCACCTGCATGAACCTGGACAGCCCAGTAAACTGCCTTGTATGGAGCTACTGACACACAAGTCACAATTGTGCTCCCATGAGAAGAGATGTGACATTGAGTTCACAGCTGAGCTATCCTTGGCTTCAGACTTGCTGTCAAAGCGCTTGGTTCACTTCAGTCAGTTTGAACTCCAAGCTCGTTTGCAGCCCACAATTCAATATGTGACCACTGAGCTTGTAACATGACATGAGAGGCATGTAGCAGTTTGATGGCAGTGCTTGGCTTTGATGGCTGTTGCAACAGCCTTGTTAAAAATTTTTTTTTTAAATCACACGTGATGTTTGAAGCAATATCAGTGTTATAATGGGGTCTTCAATGACATCTACTATAGGTAAAGCTTTTAGAAGTGTTTGTAATTTCATCAATCAGGAATGCAGCCTCCTGCAGAAACTCTGTAAATAGCAACTGGATTGACTAACTGACATTTCTTTGCTAATTTGTTTTCAAGAAAGCAAAAAATAAGTGTTCTCTATTGCAACTTTGCGATCCATTAAAGCAAAGTGCAAATTTATAAATTTGGAAGAAGTGCAGCTTTGACAGAGAGCCATGGGGGATGACGATGGATCATTGACTGAACGCCATTTGGAAATCTTGCTAATTTAAAAAAAAAAAAAATGTGGGTTTGTAAACAGTCTGTTATCACACGGACGGCCCGCCGGCGGGCCGTAGGAGTCTTATGGGGGGTGGTTTTAGTAAGGGGGGGGGGTGATGAGGATATCACCAGTCACTTGAAATAGTCATGCCACATATCATTGGAAAGCTAAAATTCTTGTGATTAAAAATATGCCGACCATTTCAAAGTATAATAATCACAGCAACACCCAGCACAGAAACAATAAGATTATGTAAACAGACTATTTCACTACGTAAACGCTGATATAACTCACCATAGGTGTCGATGCAGGCTCCTAATCACAAGGTATCCCCACAAACATGGTGTTGTTAGATTCAGAAACGTCCAGTAAATCCAATCCAGTAAAGTTTTTAGTCCAAAACACTTGGTTGTACCAGTAGGTAGCCTCAAACCGCTGCTGTATCGTTCCAAATTACGTATTGTATAACCAGTAAATCCGTTTATTTCTCCTCCTAAATCCGCTGTATACATGCTGCATGCATGAAAACCATGTAAACACTGCCAGAGCCGGTCTAACACTGCTGGATAGTCCTAAGATGGCCGCTGCTGCTTGATTGACAGCTCACTTGACCAATCACAGCTCCCCTTCCCAGACTGGCGTCTGTAATTAGCGAATGAGCGGCCGTTTTGGAACGAGCACATGCCCTCCAACAGGGCTGATTGGCTTCAGCTAGAAAGGGCCGATCTTACTGGCAAGTGCACCAATGAATGGCCGAGGAGTACCGGAAAAAAACGATGTGCTGCATTCACGGCCGTGGGAAAAAGGCAACACTGCCGTTTTCATGCGTAACAATGCAAATGCTGCACTTTGGCGCATGAATGGTCCTTCAATGGCAACTTTAGGAAAACGCCTAGATATACACTTAGAAAAATATGTGTAAAATACTCATTTTATGCAGGATTGTTATCAAATTTGAAACGGGGACAGGTAAGGCTTCATGCTGCAGCCCCATTATGTTTTCCAGCTATAATTTCCAGATACACTCATCTTCAGACACCTGATTGCAACAAAAAAATTCAGGCGAGAATAAAAATATTTTATTCAGTGTGTTCTAAATTAGATTAATCAATGGTAGTAGCAGTGATTTATTTTAGTTTGGGGAAAACCTTCAGAGTGTTACCTTTCAAAAGAGACCAAGCCCATCCATATACTCCCAACAGTTCAAGAACAGCATTCAATTTACTTTGGGTACACCTTGGATAGGCGAATTTGACAAAATATAATAAAATTTACAGAGCGAAAAGGGGTTAAAAAAGGAGAATTGTTGCTGAAACAGCCTAGAATCCCATAAGAATGTTTTTCTGTGAGAAGATTTCCCCATAAGACAGACCTGCAGCAACATTGTATTTGCTGATAAGCAGTGAGTTGCTCCAGGAATAAAGTGCATGTCACCTAGTTTGATTATCACTGCAACATCTAACCGAGGCAGCAATTTCTTTAAACCAAAAAAGGCAGAGTAAACCTCCCACCATATCATAGACATGCAACACCAACCGGAGTCAGAGTCAGTCTCCTCTGTATCTTGCTCAACCTGCAAAACCCAGACTGCACTACGACCAAGCCTGGTGTGGAGGCTGTCAGCACCCTGCTGACAGAATAATGACAAGATGGTGACAAAGGTCAAACACCTGGGTGGGAGAAAAGACGGAGAGGTGGTGGGAGTGGTAAATGAGACATGTACTCTTCAAAAGAGTGAAAGGGCAGCAGAGCCATACTATATGAGTGATTTGGTTTGTGTGCTGTTTGTCTGTGAATGACAAAAGGCTTCTAACTCAAATTTCATACAGTTGGTTGCTGCTAGGATACAACTGTCAGTGTGCTGTGACTGGTGCACTGTCAGATTAGAGCAGAAAACCTATTATTATGGGTGCTGCTATGTATTTGATAGGGGGCTATCAGCTTGCTATTCCCTTTTTAGATGAACTGCTAGGTGCTTGCTATCTGGGACTTTTGGTGGGTGTAGATTATGGAAAGTCTAAATAAAATTGGCTCCGGCAAGGTATCAGGTCACTGGTCTTTACTGTGTCCCCGAAATAAAATCCATGCCTTAATTTTCCAACTGAATTCCCACTAATGGAAATTTTAATATTTCTATAACCTTAGAGCATTGATCTGGAGGTTAATATTATTTTGCAATTAAAGCATCAATCCTCATTTAGCAGCTGTATTTGGCTGTATATCTGTCACTGATTCAACTTCTGCCTTCAGTCCACTGCTTAACTCTGAATAATGTGCTCTCATGCATGTCTTTAAACACACTTTGAGACAGTTTTGTGGAGCTTGACCTCCTGATCATTCATGCTTGGGTACATTTTTTGTTTAATGTGACATGCCTCAGGTCAGCTAGAGAGAAGTTAAATCATTGGAAAACACCGCCCCTGGTAGGAACTCATACTAAAAGATTCTTTTTTTCTTTTCTTTTTTTTTTTTTTTACTTTTTGAATAGAGCTAAGTTTCTTGGCAAACCAAAAGCAAATGTACAGCAGCTGAACTTTACCCAGCAAACAACCATGAAAAAAGGTGCTGAATAAATTTATTCTCACCAACCAAGCTGAGCATTTGATCAGTTGCTTTTCCTTTTTCTACTGTACCTTGCCAAAAAAATTTCACATTTCCCAAAAATCCTTAGGCCCATGAAATACTTCAAGTATAGAAGCTAATTACAGGTTACAGATTCACAGTAGAAAAAAGAGGATATTTCTTATGCTGAGTTACAGATAAATATTATACTTATTTCAAATTTTCTCATCTTTGACAGATATATTATGATTATAGAGGTGACAAAAACACTGAAAAGATGAAACAGTGTGGTTGAACTATTATTTTATTTTATTTTTTAGCTTTTTCCTAGGAACCTAATTCAGTTTGATTAAAATTAAATTGTGCAGATTTATTCAAATGTAAATGTAAAAATGTAAATCAAATAAAAATAAATTAAATAAATGAACGGGACAATGGATAAATGAATAACAAAGACATTCAAGTTATCTATTTTAACGCCATGTTTTGAAACATAGACATACCGGTAGCTGTTGCCAGCATTGATGTGTTCATATAACAAAAAAAAAAAGAAACTAATTATAATGATTTGGAGAACCAACAACTTTAGCTCAGTGAACCAGGAACAGAAAGAATCATTAAGTCCACAGAAAATAGTCTGAGGCAGTATTTCTTTATGCTATGAGCATGCTTTGGTCTTTTATTGAAATAACAATAATGATGTTAAAGTTGTGAAGTTCAGATTGTCAGATAATCAAACATACCACAATACCAGTGACATTGTTGTGTCTAAATCTGCCCATGTACAGTATGACAGATTGAATTGTACTGGTTTATGTAGTGAGTCTGGGAAAATACATTTTTTTACACAGGGAGGTTTGCTCACATAGTACTGTAGGAGGCCCCAGCTTTTTCAGCACATCCAGTTCTTTGATATAAACCAACATAAAGAGACACAGATGGCACACACAGTTTACTCTTTGTTCATTCCCATCACAATAGCTTGAGTTAATCTTGGTCACAGGCTATGTCCCATTGCAGGAACAAAGTGACACTGTTTATGTGTTTAACCAAATCTTGGAAAACGATGGGTGTTCATATTGGTGTACAAATGGGACTGTGTTGTTTATGCAACACCTGTAAAAATAAAATAAAATAAAAAAAAAGAGAGAGAGAGAGAGAGAGAGAGACCTGCCATGTTGTGTAAAAAAACAACAACAAAAAAGTGTCACGACTTCCTCTATCTGGCCCTCCTAAATAAAAGCCCCATAGACTTTCATATAGTTCAGTCACATTGATTTTCAGTTAATATTGACAAGACGCGTCTCCAAAGGTTTGTTTGTTTTTTCCTGCGACCAATCGACCAATGATTTTTTTGGTCGACCAGTGATTGGTCGACTATTGGGGGCAGCCCTAGAAGTGTTTCATATTTTCTTTTTCAGGTTTTCAGGCCTTTTTCAGATTTTTTCAGAAAATGCCATATCCAATACCCTGTACCATTCAATTTTATTTAATTTAATGACATTCATGTCAAAGATACAGGAAAGCAATAATACACACATAGCTGCCAATAAAATCTTTTGTTCAATATCTCATGACAGATGAAAAATTTGCCATGGTAGAATTTTGATGCATTGCAATGCAACGTGGAATCAAATCGAATCGAATCAAATCATTACCTGGTAATTCGTAATCGAATTGAATCGTGAGGGCTGTGCCAATGCACACCCCTAATCTTTAGGTAAGTAACCATGGCAATCTAAGCCGCTCTTTGTACAGCCACGCATTTATACCATGACAATGGATGTCTAATTTGCATGCCACAACAGGAGTAGCAGGGATGATATTTCAGGAGACACCCCTGTGTGTTGTTTAGACTGGTGGTTCAGGTGGATTGAATGGTCAGAGGGTTTGTGTCTTAAGTCCCTGAAGCTTTTCTATTTGAACTATAGCTGTCCCTAACCTAAAGCATTATGCCTTATATACACCTCATTAGGCTTATAGATGTAAGTTGTGATTGAATCATCACTTTTGATGACATTCTGTTAAAATTGTTCAAACAATTCTTTCCTTTTTCCAACCAAGGAAATTTCACAATTTGACAATATCATCTTAACCTTTCTCTTTTCTTTCATTGGTTGAAAGGGAGTAGGAAGAAGATACTGTACAATCAAACAATTGAAATCATTCTCATATCTGTATGATGAAACACTAAAGTGAAGTAATTTACACAAACACTACAGGTATGGTGTTACCTTTGGTTCACCTTTAATCTTCCTGCGTAGGAAAGTAAATAACCATGTTCTGCAAAAAGACATATTTGCAAAAAGCCTGAGTGATGGAGTTGTTCAAGTACTGTTGCTATGGGTAAATGCAGTTCAAAGTAATGCCATGCCCACTGATTTAGAATAAAGACTGCATAAAGAGTTATATAGAAGTGGAAAACATTACAGTAAAGTTCACAGCATGACTGCACACCAAAGTACTGCAATAAAACCAGTGTTAACCAATTCCCACTAGATTCAGCATCGCTGCAGGACCCATCTCAACAACACACAGACACACACATTTACAGTAATGTGTAAATCCATTAAATGACAGGTTTCAATGTGGCATTCGAGCATGACAAACACACATGTCAAATCTCTGTCATGTACTATACCCTGTCTGGTATTTCCTTAATTTGTCACTTGGCCTTTCAAATAATGGTTCACGGGGAGAGAGGGAAAGAGCAAATCATTCGATAAAAGTGGAGCATTACAGTGAGTGTGGAAATCAGGCTGACAGAGAAATGTCCCAGATGTTACATTTTGGACAATGAATACGCAGAGGGGGGGTAGAGACTCCTGGCAGTTGGCACAGGTTCATTTCCTTCATTTGGATGGCCTCATTCCTGTCAGAGACAGCCACACATTGTCCGTCTGGAGAGCTAAAAATAGTCCCAGGCAAAGAACACTGGAGAATTGTCCATGCTCTCTAAGGCTGCACTGACCTGAACTGAGTACTTTCAGTTAAGTTGCACTGTCATACACCCTAATCTTTCCTTTTATTTATTTATTTTCTTACACAGGGCAGTGTCTATAAAATGGCCAGACTCCACACTGGGAATTACAATATGTCCTCTTCCGTAATGACTTTGTTTTGTTACTGTCAAGAACTGTCTGAGGCAGAACAGCACCAGAAATTCCCCTGAGCTTGTGTTTTCTTGATGATTAAAATGACTCTGCAGGCAGCATTTGAATTTTCAATGGCTCCTCACTTCTGTGTTGGAGAGATGACCACTCTTCTGTCAGCCATCTGCGGTCATGGCTGCCCGCGGCCCACTCTCTCTAAAAGTTTTTGCGTAGTTGCTCCTTATTGTTCGCCTCCCCCCTGTTTCTCCGGGAACAGCCAGTTACACAGTGTGCATTCTGCAGACAGCCGTAAAATGTCCATTCTGCCCGAGCGTTGTCGCTACAGTGGTCTCTAAGACTTTGTGCTGCTTCCTTAGGTCAACTCAAGATGCACGATTGGTATTCTTGGATGAGGCAGCGGCTTTCCCCTGCTTTTCCCCCTCGTCTGTTTCATCCTCTACTACCCGCTTGAAGAACCTCCTCCACTCAATGTCAGGTTTTTCTTTCATCCAGATAATAAAGTGAATAGTTGGGGAGGCTGTTAAGTTCCCTCCCCTGCTGCTACCTGTCCGAGTCGACTGTGGTACAGTTGATCCTGTTGAACCGCATCCCACGCCCTTAACTTTTTTCCAGTTTTCACTTTCAAGTGAGATTTATCAGACATTATCCTTCAACTAATACGTGGACAGCAGTCAGGAATAGCTTGTGTGAGCTACAGTCTTTCCTGGACACTTCCTGATCCCTATTAATGCTAGGATCAGTCATGGTGGACAAGACGTGTTGGGAATTAAAAGTCATATATCATCAAAAAGTAAATCACAAAAAACACAACAAAATCAATCCTGCAATAGATGGTTTTCATAGATAAACAAAACAAAAACCAAATCAAACATCCTACAGCCCACAATGAAGCAAACTTTACACAAGTATGTAAAACAAACAACTCTATAGAGATGATCTAGAGTCTAGCTCATATAGACTTGCTAAGTGTCAAATATTGTCAAAATGTTAATGTTTCATAACTTATCAGTCATCGATTACATGCAGACGTTGATACAACTTAAACATAGGACACGAACGTTAAGTTAGACATGCTGTTGTGGACCTTTACTTGAATAAATGTTCTCTGACTGAACCTCTGAATTTTAGTTGAATACCTCTGATCTAGACTGGAGGGACAAAATTGCTTAAAAACAACAAAAAAACGTTTGGTTTTTTTAGGTGTATACATGCCATATCACCTATTGCAGTGATTCTCAACCTTGTTAGCCAAATATCTTAGACCATCAGCCGATGTGATTTTTGCTTTTAGATTTTCTATTTGCTTCAGAAAGTGCTGCCAAGTCGTGACCAAAACTATTAATACAGTCAGTGTGTTCCATATTAATGAAGTTAAAAGAAAAGAAAAGAAAAATTTCCTCTTCTTGCTTAAGACCTCCAGGAATCTCTTCAAGGACAACTCGTGGGAAGCCAACAATGAGGACCACTGGCCCAGCTTCTTAGTTTTATGGTTTTGTAGGGTGGGGTAATGAACAGAGCCCTCCCTGTTGTGCTGCATTCAAGAAATCAACAGGGATAATGGGAGGAAACAAAAACCTGCTGTTTCCCTGTTTCAAAGCTTTTTGCTGACTATTTCCAAATAATCATATATTGTTAAAGAAAAAATAAAACACTGTACACCCTCTGTTTAATGATGTTGAAAATACACAAGTCAAAAGTACAAGCCCCTTTAAGACTTCCCTCTGAGGCCATGCCTCCAGAGGTCAGGAACACCCAACACTTGTTCAGTGTTGGGTTCACATCAAGGTATCGCGACAGCTTCACTGACACATTATGATGCAATTGACTAGAGGAACTAAGCAGCCAAGCAACCGTGGCTATGCTACATTTTTACCTTCATTGAAAAGCTCCGGAGTAATTGTGTTCATATACATCACTTGTGACTTCGACTCTCTGTCTTCACCTGGCGTCTCACGGCTGAAAACTAACCTTGCAACTTCAGTGTAGTGCCTGGTCGCCGCCCCTGTGGCCCAGTTCTCGTCTCTGCGCACCGCAACACATACACACCGTAATCTTTTGTTCATGACTGTTAAGACTACACAAACACACCGTAACACTGTGTTATTTATTGATTTTTCGCTTGCTTCATTGTATACAGATGAACAGCAGAAAAGCGAGCGGACTTGCATAGTTCCCCTTAAACGTCGCTTTTATGCTGAATGGATGCTGTGTTTTACAGGATTGTCTGTCCCACAGGTGACTGACGTTTTTCATTTTTATAAAAAAGCATTTAATTTGATTGCAATCGAAGTGTGAAGAGGATTTCAAACAATTTTGTAAAAAAGGTCCAGAATTGGATCTTCAACCCTACCTTTAATGAGCTGAATTGACTGCTTTCACATTAATCCTGGCTGTGTGATAGCACCTTTAAAGCCTCTTTCACCACCATCTGATTTGATCATTTTGCTCTTCTTTATCCAAGCAAGATAAATCATAACTGACAGAAATCCTGTTTATCTCTTACTCTGAATTACATCCCAGAGTGACGGTGATGGTAACCAGCAATTGGACTGCTCATAATTATGGTGTGTACCTGAATGCATCATGGTAATGTCAGGTGTCAGCTTTCAGACAGGCTGAAGTGGAAACAGGTGACAGGACCCGCTAATTTAAAAAAAAAAGAAACAGAAGGAAAGATGCCGATAATCGAAACACTAACATCATACTGTAGTTTTGAAGTGAAGACAGCTGACGTGAGCAAGTTTTCTTTCTTTTTTTTGACTTGTTGCATCGAAGAGGATGAGCCGATATTTGGAGTGTCTTTTCCTTTTTGCCATGTGGGGTCTGCAGTCTCAGAGTGAATGGAAATCTTTGTCTATTTCCTTCGAACCCCAGACTTTTGCCAGTCGGGGGACATCCCCTTGGCCTGCAGTCATGATCTGAAGGAGTGAAGGACCACCAAATCTCTCCCCCTCTTTTCTTTGTCTACATGAATCCATGGACCCACCACTTGGATCCTGCCAACAACGCCAGAATGTGGGTCTTATTAGTCGGCCAAAGGGACATCCCCTTGGCCAAGTAGCCAGGGCACATGATCAACTGAAGGCATAGTGACAGGACCACCACTGTCACATCTACATGAGACTTGTGGACTTATTATTCCCCTGAAGGACTCTTCTCCACACAGCGAGCGAGGCCTCAGGTAGGACAGCTGGCTGTTACCGCTCCATCATGTTTACTGCTGATTTGATGGCTCTTTGATCAGCGCGTCTCCCTGTCTGTGCTAAGTATCATTGTGCATCTTACATCTGCCAGCTAATGTGGGTTAGTTGATACAGTCTGGATGGATTTGTACAGAGAGGAGAGTTGCCTACACCTGGAGTGTGATTAATTAACCAACTTTATGTGTCTTCTCTGCTGTTCCTCTGCAGCTGCTTTTAATGTAGGTCAATTGATTAAATCCTGAACTGCCATCCAGGTGTTTGTGATGCAATGAATGGAGCCTCCCAACGTAACAGCATACTTTTTTGAGCTAGTCCTGTACTGATGTGTGTTTTATGAGCAAGCCGCATGAATCTCATAGACAGACTGAGGCTGGTGTGGCTCACAGGCCTCTGTTCCTTATCTGTGATTGATGACATCCTCATCTCTTCCACCTCTGAGAGCAGGACATTGCAGAGATGAAATTAACAACAGAAAAGCTAGAAAATGTGTCTGTGCTCTGCACTGATCTCCAGCTGTGTCCGACTTGTGTTCCTTGCCACAAAACGTACATCATATGTGCAATTGTATGGTTAAGGGCTACAACAAGTGTTCCTGGCATAAATTATAGTTGTCAAAGAGCACAGGCTCACTTTCCTATAATAGCATTCTTCTTTGTAGCATTCCTATAATAGCATTCTTCTTTGTAGCGAAAGAAAGAAAGAAAGAAAGAAAGAAAGAAAATAAGAAAGAAAGAAAGAAAACAATATAGGAAGAACCAGAGATAAAGAAGACACACATCTTGGCATAGTGAGTTAAACCACAGGCATGTACTGTAATTAAAATAATCTAAATTAGTAAAATAATTGGATAATCATTTCAATTTGTTTAATGTACATGTCTAATAAGTCAGAGTTATCAACTACTGTTGTGCAAATGTTCTACAAATAACCTGTCACATCACAGACACTGCGAGAAAAGAAAAAAAGGAACAGAGAAAAGTTTTGACTAAGTAGTCAAAGTTGCCTCCATCATTTTCTCTTCATGATAATTATGTTCCCAACAGGCTGGAGCTGTGGACATCACAGCATTGACATGAAGGTGCAAAATAAATAGTGAAAAGAAAGAACCCAATGCTGTCACTTTCACGAGTCTCAGCTCAAAACAATGCAGCCTCTGTTCTGTGAAGAATAATATCCCTCCTATCCAACTTCACACATACAGAAGCCTAACAGAGTGGTTAATGCGGATGTGTGATTTAAAAACACAATCCACTGCACAGAATTAATTGGGCCTAAAATAGTTGATTCTAAAGGTTTTGGTCTGATGTTCTTGGTTTTGTTGAGTACTACTTATCCCGACCTCGAGCACCATTCTGCTGAACTAGAACTGGTTGCAGGCGTGACCTCAATATTGTTTGTCTCAATCAGTCGTCTGTCTCCAGCTAGGCTTCGGTGTTTGGCGTGGTGCCCCACTGAGCTACTCACAGGTTAATGTATGTCCTCATCTCTGTGACCACACTTTTAGTGAAGGACATGCGTTCACTTTATTGTGTTCAAGAGAGGAAAGTTGCCTCTTGCATTTAATGTGTCAAAAGAAGAAAGAGAAGATGTCAGTCTGTTGTCTTTTTGCATTATGACAGGAGACAATAAAATAGTCTTGCTCTGTTTGAGGTGAAATAATAAACGTATTTGATTCCAAATAACTGATGAATCAAACATTAAACAGGTGGCAGGGTGGTGCAGTGGTTTGCACTTTCGCCTCACACCAAGAGGTTTCTGAGTTGGAACCCACTGAACCCACAGTTGGAGTGTGGAGTTCCACGTGCATGTGAGGGTTTTCTCCAGGTATACTCCGGCTTCCTCCCACAGACCAAAGACATGCAGGTTAGGTTACCTGGCAACTCTAAATCGCCCGTTGGTGTGAATGGGAGTGCGAATGGTTGTCTGTCTGTATATTAGCACTGTGATAGACTGGTGACCTGTCCAGCTGACATCTTGCCCGGAATCAGCTGAGATAGGCTCCATCTCACCCTCGACCCTATAGTGAGGATAAACAGTACAGAAGATGAATGAATGAATGAATGAATGAATGAGTGAACATTATATCCATCTAACAAAAGCGGTAGACTTCCTTGTTGGAGCATTATTCTTGGCAAACAGCAACAGAGCAAAGAGCCCATCTCATTACTTGCAGATCACCCACTGTAATCTGCACAGCACGTTATAAACACATGATAACTCTTACATTTACTTTAACAATTCATCTATACAGTATGATCTGAAAAGGAGAAACAAACTTCCTCTAACCCCAGTGGCAGGCACTGTATAAAATTCAGGAGCAAAGGGGAAACAAATGAACCAGCCATGATGAAAGACGTAACACAGAGGCAGAGGCTTTTCAGCATACACTGAAACCCATCCTGTAGCATTAACATGAATTATTACTCACTGTGGTAATGACATGCACAAATCAAATCCTGATAAAACTCTTACTGGGCTTTTAGATAAAGATCAAAGGCAGCAGAATCTTACATCTATTCCTCACATGTGCGCACACACACACACACACACGCACACACAGATGCTGCATTTCATCTGAAGCTCTGAGGCAAGGAGGGCCTCACAGGAAAAACTTTAGGAAGGGCCTAAATATGAAGTGATGCAATCTATCCGACACCTCCTTCAATAGGTGTGATTGGAGACGCTAACTACTCGTTCTCTCTCTTTTTTTTTTCTTTCCTGCGTGGAGCGCTGTGCTCCTGTCTCCCCGCTCTCCCCGTGCCTGGGTGATGAGGGTGCAGCGAGCATTAAAGGGCTGCTTTGAACAAAAAGATCCACTATGAAAAGGAATGGGATATTAGGCACCATGAAGGGATGGTGGAGCCGCAGCTCTCCCTCCCTTGAAGCTGTCATATAATTAGATAAAGGTAGACGCTCCGCAGCGAGTCCATCCCCGCTGAGAATTTCCCGCGACCCAGAGGTCAGCTCACCGACAGAGCGGCAGGGGGAATGCAAGATGTTTCCACCTTCATGTCAAGGTCACATCACCTCACAACAATAAAGGCGAGACAGAAGAGGAACACTGAGAATATTGTATGAGGATAATTTGATGATAAAAAAGGGGATAGGCTATGAGTACATGTCTGTGAGGTAAAAGCAGACAGACTTTTTTCCCCGAGCCTGCAGCCAGTTTAAAAACGGAAATCAGGGATTATTCCATCCTCCACTCTTTTATTATCCTCTCTAACAATAAAATGAGGATTTATTTATATAAAAAAAGCTAGGTGAGTCAGTGTGAATGAGGAATATTCCGTAAAAAATGTCTTGACATGCGTAATCGCTCACATCTCGGCAAGTACTGTTCTCTGAGAGCAATCGATGTAATGCTCGCTGAAATATCTTTATCAAAAAATCTCAAAATATAAATGCTCTTTGCCTGAAGTTACATATCCCGCGCTGTTCAATCAATCCCAGAGCCTGACATGCTGTAATAAGCATAGGTGCACATTTTCCACTTTCAAATCTTTTGCCTCATTCTGACCCAGTTTTCAAAAACCATGTGTGATACACTGACAGGCAAGCCCCTCCGCTGCGCACACAGATGCTCTCAAACTTTCGAAAAAAAAGAAAAGAAAGAAATTGCAGGCAACGCAGGCCTTTGGGCAATGTGTTTTCTTTGGTTAAGTGATATAAAATTGCGGGTGTTCAGTACAGCAAACCTTCGAAATAACTGTAAAGTCTGCCCTAAAATACAATCCTTCATATCAGTTTCACCAGTTAACTTTCTGATTTAGTTTTCTCACTTACAAACTTATGATGATGGTGATTGCTTAATGATATTGTGCTGTAGATGTTGGTTTCTTGTGTCAGTTATTGAAAGAATCTGCATTAGCGCTCCATGATCAAAGCTGTTACACATTCATTAACTTAATAATTAAATAATACATTCACAGAACTAAAATATTAAGAATTTGAAAATAAAAAGACTTAATATTGACTGAAAGAAAATACACAGAGTGAGTGAAATGGAGAAATGTGTTCTCTGTTTTATGCTAACTGTAAGAAATAGATTTCCCAAAAGATTTTGCACTTGTTGGGCTTAGGCAATGATGAAAGGAGTTGGTTCAGTTTAGTAAAAGGACCAGGTAGAGACTAGACAGGCCAGATAAAGAGTCTCCAGAAGCAGAGAATCACCTGGAAGTCACCTGTTGTGACACACATTTCTTCATATTGAAAGCTTTGTCAGAATGTTGGGATGAATGGCGGCATGTCGGAGGGGATGTCGAAATAGTGGGATGTCGGAATGACAGCATGTAACCACCAATTCTCATGCAAATTGTCTATAGGGTCCTCAGATGACCCTTGGTACAACAGATGAAGCAGAACTAAAAATATTATTGATGGTTCTGTTCACCAGTGTGAACCACACAAGTGAACAAGCATCATAGCAGAGTACTGGACACTGCAGCATCTAAATTGAATGTGGTCCTCATTAATGTTGAGCCACATCCTCACATCTTCTGGAAAAAAAACAAAAAAAAAACGTCTACAGACATAGACGACCAAGAATAAAAAAGAAAAGAAACGGAAAGTAAAGCTTACAAAAACAATGGGGTGCCACTGCACTTTTTATGCTTGGTCTTCTAATAATGATCAAAAGATCCCTCTCTGGAAGATCTGTTATTGGCAAGGGATTGAGAGCCACGACTTCTCTCACTAAACCCACTGATCTCCCTCCTTTTATTCTTTAAAGTCTGCCTGGTTCAGACAGCACACGGAAATAGAAAGCTGAAATAAAAGCGACTTAGCTCTGAGAATAATTTCTATGTTATTTAAACACAAAAACGTGTTATTTTTAGGAGAAAACCCAGACTTCAATTGTTGCAGCCAAGTCTAATTTTGGGGGGGTTTCACACTGACAAATGCACGAGAGGCAGACAAGGCGTTTGTGCTCAGGTGTGGTTTAATTTACTGAACTTTATGAAGTGGTTTATGTTAAAACCTCTACACCCCATGGAAAAAAAAACAAACAATCCCAACACTTCCCTGTTAGTTCTGATATCCACCACTCAACAGCTGTCAACTGTTTTCTATGTAGCAGCATGTGTTGTTGTAGCAGCTCATAATTGTTGAAGGCTTGTTGAGTGTTGATAGTTGTATTGATCCCTGAATATGACAGACCTCTATCATTTCTCCCGCTGTTCAGCCAATGCTGCAGGTGTTGTGTTGAATGATGCAGAAAAAGTGGCAGATAGAGAGGCAATGCGTGGTTCAATAGAAATTCGTACCTGACATGACTGTATCATGGGCCTCTTGCTGCAACACTTCCAGGGACAAGATCAGCTGATTCACTCTATACCTCCTTAAACTAGTCCTTGTTCTACATGTGAGTACCCAGAATTGTTCTGATGTAATCTTTAAAGCAGATATCAGTGGAATGTTTTTGTTAATATAAGTCCTATTTTCCGTCAGCAATCACTTACATGGAGGAGAAAATTTTCCTTGTGGGATACAAGTGTTATCCAATGAGGACAGAGAATGGCATGAAGGGCTGTGTGTGCAGCCAAAGGGTGCGCGTGAATGTGGTGACGTAGCACGAGGACAAATAGATGCCTGACGAGGGCGGGGGCTGCTAACTCATGGTGCGTTCAAGGAAACTCGTACTTTGTGTTTTTCCTTCCTGTGAAGTCGTACCAGTTCGATCTGGTACGAGTTCACGGGTCGGAAGTTACGAGTGACCGTTATAGTGAACTTTCACAGACAACAGGACGGTAAAAACAGGAGCTACAAAGTCGTAGTCGTGACTTGAAGCTGTAACTTACGGTTTCAAAAGCCTGCCTTGAACACAGCATTAGCCGAAACGGCCGAGCCGCTGATATCTGCTTTAATGTCATTTCATTTCATTTTTCTATTTATTGATTTGGGACAATGCACATTCATCAACCTTGATGCGTTAAACATCAGTGTAAATGCGCCAGACTTAGCATAACAGCTAAATATCAGCCATAGTCCCAAGGCAGGTTCCTAGACAACAGAAGACTGCATTAAAAAAAGTCATTTCAGAGTTTGATATACTGTAAAGTTGTTTTTTGTCATTCTCCTTCTCTCCTTGTGTCTAAGATTAAAATTGTGTCTAAGACTATACTGTAGTACAACAGATTTTTTGTGTTGCGCCTGCCAGCCCCAGAAGCAGCCACCACCAGGCAGCAGCTAGCCACCAGGCCAGGTCAGGTACTCCGAATCCTTTTACTCAGGGCCAAAAAGAGCAGAAGGAAAATCTGATGAAAATCATGTTTCACTCACACAAGTATCAGAACTGCTCCAACAGCAGAAGGAGATGTTCACAGCTTTACTCCAACAACAAGAACATTTAAAGACTTTTTTAAAATAACAATGGACTCCACTAACACCAGGCTGGAAACATTAACACAAGAACTACAGGACATAAATAAAACCATCAATTTACTAAAAAGGGGTGGATGATAAAACAAACAATGGTAATCAAGCTGATAGCTGTAACTCCACGCAGACAGATTTGTTTAAAGTTTGTGACAGTTTGCTAGATGTCACTGACAAGATGGAGTATATAGAGGGATAGTCCAGATGAAACAACTTGGTCTTTGATGGGAAGTCACCTGGAGAAACCTGGTCTGAGACAGAGGAGAAGGTGAAGAAGTTTCTGGCCTAAAAATTACAGATAAAGAAGGAAATGGAGACGGAGGCAGCCCGGAGGTGACAGACCCTCGCCCACAGTAGTGAAGTTTTTAAGGTACGAGGACAGATCAACCATTCTTCAACACAGGGAACTCAAATTTACATAATGAGGACTGCACAGATGCTGTGTGGAGGAAGTGCTGTGAGACAGAAGGGGGACGCTGCCTATCTATGCCATGACAAACTGATCATTTATCCTTGCAGCAGTACTCCAACATTAGTCTGGGGTGAATTTGGTTATTTTGGTTTCCTCTACAGACTGGAACCAGAATGCAGACAAAATTCGGAGTTAACAGACACTGGTGACGTGAGGCTACTCCAACATAGCAAAGAGACAAGTAAGCAACAAGCCAACCAGGTATGGATTACCCCACAAAAAACCCTTTTTTGAAGGCCTTTTCTCGAAAAATGCATATCCATAATAAAAGGAGAACATCTCTGCAACCACAAGGTCTATTTGAATAATTCTTTTTTTAATTGAACATGGTCCACTTTGGGGATTTGCTAGATGTGTAATTATCAGTATATCTGTTACTGGTGAAGAGCAAATGAATATGGCACACACAAAAAATTAAATAAAAATTAATATTCGCCTAAAAAAAATCATATTTTTGATGAGTGTGCTTTAGAATAATGGAGATGAACCTCTAACACTCTATAAAATCATTGTACAACATATAAACATTGTCTCTGCAGAGGTTGATTCTGATAAAGTGAAGCAGGACAATATAATTGAGATATTACTACATAATATCCAGGCGAGAAATATGAATATAAATATAAATATGAATTTTTGTCACAGCTTGGAACCACTTGCCACTATAAACCAATGTTTATTCTTTAGTTTCACACTATTTGCATGAACTAACTGAAAATGAATCAATTGGAACTAAATGCGAACTCCAATCCAGGCCTTCTAACTGGGTCTGCGTAAAACTGCACCATGTGCTGCAGAGACGTTTCTACCTCTATCTCTGCAGCGGATTGGCCGATTCGCGTGATTGATGGCATATTCTAACCAGTAGAGCACGGGGAGCATACGTCAATCCGACTGCCCCAAAATCCGACGGCTCATTTCTCCGACTACCCATTCTACAGCGTTAAGGTTAGGTTTAGGGTAAGGTTAAGGGTTAGGGCTACTTAAGTCGGAATAATGGGAGGTCGGACTAATGGACGGAAAAATAAAGAAATGCATGGTCGGAGAAATGGGCAGTCGGACCGATGTATGGTCGGAGAAATGGGTAGAGCACAGGGAATGAATCTAGACCCACGTGGGTAAGATCGACAGCACTGGCAGCCATGAGCCAATCAGAATGCGCGGAGTCCCCGGATATACAGCATGAGCTGGGCACATGGAGGCTGCATGAGTTCCTGCCGGCTCCATGACGTTATATCCGGTTTACATGGTCCTAAAGACCGCCGGTCGCGGTCCCATGTAAACACTGGTCAAAGCTAAGTTGGAAATATGTGGATTTACCCTCAAACAAGGTTTTCACTGCAAAACAGCAAAGGTAAGAGGAAGTGTAGGGCCATGCTTTGCCCGAGCACTGTTTGTGTTTGCTGGTTGTTGGCTTATTTATCTGCTGCTGTTGTGGAGCTGCTGTGTAGCTGCTGCTGTGGAGCCACTGTTGCTGTGTAACATCCCACTTTTAGTAGCCTGCTGGTTCAAATGAGTGGTAGCTGAAGTGTTTGGCATAATGTACAGCATTATACGAGCCAGAAATGTGGCGACTAGGTCCACACCGAGGTGCGCCATTTTGTTTGATGTTTAGTTGTTTGTTTTAGTGGTGTTTGGGCTGTGTTTGTGTTAGATAAATTTGGTTTTTTTCACGTTTTAGCCCAGCTTCTGCTGTTCAATTTGATATAAAATATGACTATACTCTTTCATAATCAGTGCATGGGGGGGTCAGGGGGCGTTCTGTAAACACCAGGGTCCCCCAATTGGGGGACCTTGGTGCTTAACAGGTGACAACAAACACAACCCAAACACATTCTGGAATTAATAATGTGGCACAAAGGATTACTGAGCATGAGCATCTAGAGCTAAACCCTTCCAATATAATGAGCATTACATGATTGGAATAAAGATATCGAAAAAAAAAAAAATTGAATCATGTGCCCATGTGTGCATGAGAACATATTGTGGTTGCTGTAAAACTATTTCTATTTCTCACAGCTTTATTCTGTAAAATGTAGTTTTCCAAGTTGCAATGTTTTTACGGCGGACTGTCTTCCTTTTGATTCTCTGGATAGAGCTGCAGTGGAGGGATGTGCCCTTGTACTCACATGTATGTTTGCTGTTGATAACTGGCCCTTTACCTCTCAAGTGAATTTATGCTTTTCATATTTGGCAGCTGGAGTATTTATACAGTTTGTGGTTTTGTGACACAAACAATTTTGTAGTAACCTGCTCTTATACTCTGTGTTTGTGTATTGGTGCATGGTTGACATCTCAGATGCACCCCAGTTCTTTCTGTTGTCCCCCAGACGTCCTTGGCTTAACAGACAGTCTAAGAGTCAGTCAGTCTAATAGCCACCATGGACATTAATGCACATTTTAGATAGATGAGAGAGTTTGTGTGTATGTGAGCTTATTTATCAGAGGACATTTACTGAAGTAGAGGTTCTGTGAGGAGAGATCTGAGGAGCCACATACCATCTGCACACACACACACACACACACACACACACACACACACACACACACACACACACACACACACACACACACACACACACACACACACACGCATACTTGGTATGTGTTGTTATTTATCAGTCAAACAAACTAAGGATCTGTGGAGATGCAGGTGTAAGAGATTGGCTGCTCAAAAGGCTGCAGTGGTTACATTACACCTATAGCAGTGACATTATTTGCCTCAGCTTTGTCCAAACAAATGTGTATGCAAAGATAAGATGGGTATCTTCCAGTTCACACTGTGCATGCTTCGCCACACAATGTGAATTCTTCCTCAAATTCAGAGTCTGTTTGTGCAGCCTTTTCAGCCACCAATGCAAACAAGGTGTAATTTACCTGTAGGCAGCCTGCAATTTTTAACTGTAGCATAGTACAGTACTTCTCCATCATTCACATTGAACCAGCCAAGGCAAGATACTGTTTAGTTCCATTGTTTACCATGCTCTTGGTATAGGCCTAGTTGGCATTTTATTCGAAGTCATTCCTATTCATTTTTAATTCTAAATATTATGGAAAGTGTTGTACAATAAAAAAGCAAGGTGTTCTCGGGTTAAAATTAGTACCTTTGTAAGCTGAGTGACTGTAATTCTGTTTCTGACTTGTAAATAGTGTTTCTGTCACATTCAAGTAACCATGATGAAAGCTGGGAAAGTTAAATTTTGTAAAAGTAATACATGCTGAAGTAGAAAACAGGTAGAAAACAGGACTTTGTGGTCTGTCCTTAATGCAGATTTCTCTAACTGATAACAACATCACACCGGCTCTTACTTTGATACTGAACGAAAACAGGTTGTTTTCCTGTGGAAACAGCTGTCATCTTTTCTACCAACGAATGGAGTCACCCTTGATAACAGTGTAATCCAAAACACTGACTGAATGTTTAAGGGAAATTAGTGCCAAACTGTGTTTTTTTAATAACCGTACTGCATTCAGTGTTACAAAGACAAGATAGTGCCTTCTTAACACTCTGGAGGAAAATGTGTCCTTCTGTATTCATCCTAAATGGAACACGTTCTAAACTCCAAATCTTTTCTACAAGAAGTAAAAAATGTGGTTATAACGTCAACAAAAACTGACTAAATAATATTTTTGAAATATAGGAATATCATTCAAATAAAGCATACTCCAAAAGACTGCTGTCAGAAACTCTAAAAGCTCCAATTCGAATATATTAGTGAAGGCATAAAAACTCACCAGTATTAGGCAGAGAGTCGAGTTCTGTGTCAATCACTATTATCCAACAATGAAAACCTGTCATTAACTTATTTTTGGTAACAATAATTGGTGCTGTCACCATGCTGTCATGTTATTAAGACTGTGACACCTATAAACATGACATATTTGAAACACTATCAGACCGATTGTTGTATTAGAAATAATAATAACAGGATAGGTCCCTCCATTGTCGGCAAGTGCAGCACACAGAGGGAACGGAGGTCATGACCTTACTCTGCATAATGCCTTGAAATAGCATATGATACAATTTGGTGCTTCATAAATAAAACTGAAAAGAATTTAATTAATTTACCCTGCAGCGTTGTTTCTCTCTTCTTGCATTGTACTGTATTGTCTCACAATTGAGCTCTGCTTACCATGCTGCCCTAATGGGAATTGCTTGCATTGTATAAGACACGTATGCAAAGCCGCACTATATCCACAGCCACTCCTGAATGCTGGGAAATACCCTGTGGATATTTGATGCTGTGTATCCTCACAGTCTAACAGTCAGTCAGACGCTGCATGGTGGACAGGGGTTATGTCAAGCCTCTCCCTGGTAGTTTTAGAGGCGGCTGAAAAAAGCAGCTGGTGGCTCCGTTTGGGGAAAGTATGTGATAATAACTGAGATAGATGCTTCAATTTATTATTTGAAGGTACTGTTGCAAAAGCAGAATTAGGTAGCCACTCAGTGTCCGCAGGTCCTGGTGTATTTATGTATTTTACATAATTGGAGCTATTGTTTGCCGATACAGCATGCTTCGCTTAATGCTGAATGGGCTGTTTCAAGGCAACAAGTGCAGTTATTCCATTAGTGTTTGATTGCCAGTACAATGCCCATTCTTACTAAGATTGATGTTGCACTTGGAAATTATTTTCCTTAGATGGGGGCAGGGTGTGAACGTAGGATTTGATATGGTGTCAGTGTGGTGTGTGTATGTGTGTGTATGTAGACCACTATTGAAACTGCTGCGTGTACATCTGTGTGGCCAGGATCTCCATCAGCCTTTAGATTATCAGAAGATGCTACTGTTTAATTCAAAGGCCTGTACAGTGAATCAGGGATTACAAAATGAATAATACAGTGTTGTGAGCACTTTGCTTGCTGCACCGGGAGTACGAACATTGGCTCATCTTCCACAGAGCAGCTTTAAAACAAGGCAGCCACTTTCAATAAAAACAAAGTTGAATAATAAACTCAAAATAGATGATGTATTTTGGGGAACAGTTCATGTAGTCGGGTTGTAACAATGACGGTGTTGGAACTTTGGGGAGTTGGGTTATGTATTTTATTGGTGGCTTTTCAGCTCAATTGAAGAATTTTGTCAGATAATTGCATTAATTCGTAATCATCTGCAACTCCCCTGCCTGTCCTCTGTTTTCATAAAAGAATTTACTGTAACAGAATAAAGCTTTACTTTAAAAAAAAGGGGGGAAAAAGTTCCTGAGTTGGAAGCCATGTGGCATCCTCTCACTTCTGGATGCAGACTGGATGGTCAGTGGTAATCCAATCACTGATAGGAACACAAATTACACTTGATGGTTGTCTAGTTGCATATGCGCTTGAAAATGAGTTGTCATATTGGTGGAAGCGCCATGTCTGACTTCAGCCACAACCTTTTGGGTCAACAGCGATGTTGCTGTGAAACACACAGCCCCTGAAATCTGCGCATGAGGCTATTTGTAGCATGATTTTTAACGTATGGACAAAAAAGGTCAAAGAGGTGTGGAGGAGAAGAGCACTGTGGGATTTGGTTTGAGGCGTTTTTCACAAATGCAATACTTTTTAAATGAAAAATGTGCTGAACCGTTTTGTGACCATTGCAGTGATAATTGGTGAAATACCATATTAAGTTTCACTGAGCGTATGGCTTGTCTGTTCAGGCTTAAAGATAAAATAGGGCTTTAGGATCATTTATAAACTAATAAAGTCAGTGTGCTTCTTGCTTTTACACTGTCTGTTGAAATAACTGTCCATGTGCATTATTGTCCATTTTATAAATGTAGTCATTAGTTTTTGGCGGTTTTGCTGTCCTTGCATTTAGTTTTTTGTTTTATCTTTAGTCAGTGTTGTCAGATGAAAATTATAATATACTCATCCTCTTCTTTTTATTCTTGATTTTTTTGTCTATGTTTCTGTTCATCTCTCCAAGTAGTGGAATGTTTTCGAAGATGCAGGGTGGGAGGGAAGCCGTGCTTTCACCGGCCTTCAAGTAATGGCTGGCAAACAACAGTTTCTGGCTTTGTAAATCACACTGTTTGAGTGATGTGATTAAGTTCATCATCTTTTTTTCTGACTGGCACACCTTAAATTTAATACTAATGAGGAAAAATGAGTCTGCTCCACATTCATTTTCATTCCAGGCATGCAACATTTTTGAAACAGCAGGCTCTCCATACAGCAATAAAACCATTATTGCTCAAAAAGTGCTCCTTTATTAATATTTAGTATAAAGTCACTCATCTGCATTTCTTGCTCAGAAAAATAATAATAATAATAAATTAGCATTCTATGAATGCATTATTGGTCAAATTGACAAAAGATATTTAATGTTTTTAAAGTACTTTGTGCTTTATTGATTGAGCACTACTTGGATGACTTTCACCAACAATGTCTTTTCTGAAATACTGGGTGAGGCATTGTTCAGGAAAAATAAGAAGATAAGAGTTAAGTACATTTGGATGGATGAGTGCTGTTTGGATTTGTTATCAGTGCCTTGTTCCAGGACTAATACTTGTGGTACTGTGGGAAATCTTCCTCCTTTTTACAGGTGGTTTTAACAGTAACATCCTGTTAATAATCCTTTTGTGTGGTCTTTTCAGACATCAAAGGATTAAACACCATAGGCGTAGCCTAGTTTTTGGAGGCTTTTATCCAGGGAATGTAAACAGTTACTTTGGGGAGATGGCTGTGTAATTGGAATCAACATTCTTTTTTCCCTCTCTCTCTCTCTCTCTCTTTTTTTTTTTTTTTTTACAGTATGCCATTTATAAAGCACCAGAAATATCCTCTACAAGATTCTGCAAAAACATGAACTTGTCTGCAGCTGGTTTAGACAATGCCGCATTCTTGGAAGGCTGTAACAGGGGCGGGTTTGGTCTGCTGTAAGGCTGCAGCACTTTGGAAGGAGGCTAGAACAGTAGACTCCTTGTTTCCATGGTAACCATGCAAGTGTGTGTGACTGAAAAGGAGTGTGCCACGGTGAAGATGCTTGAGGTGAGCTCATGATGCAAAATTATTTGACCACGTAATTTTCTCCTATACAAGAACAGAGCAGCTCTAGTGGCACCTCAAATATCTGCTCTGAATCAGGGCACTTTGTTTTTCTTTTGGCATGTGGCCCACAGTGTGTGTAGTTTTCTCCTAGAATAATACTTGAGGCTGAAGGTTGCTGATGGTATACATTCAAGGTGGGAGACTGACATGTCTTATGAGGATATCTTAACTTTTTTCCTCCCTCATTATTTCAGAAAGAGGAACTGCTTTGATCTGTAAGAGAAACCTCCAGAGACTTGAGTGCGGGTATGATGCATAATAAACTTAAACTTACCGTAGCTTCTGAATCTCCAAAAACCTCCTTAGAAACTCACATTATCTGGTATGACCTCTATAAAACTAACAGTCTTTCTTTTGTTCACTGATTTTGGAGCGTATCAATGTGTGACCTGCTGACACAGGCACATTTTGATCAAATCATTGAGGGTAACCCTCCATTACAATCATAGAGGTTGGAAAATACAAATATACAACCTTTTATATATATATATTAACTGTGTTATAATAACACAGTTATAATATAATATATTATAATAACACAGTTACCCCCACCTCCCCCTTCCTTTCAACGAGGCTGCAAATGACTTTTCAGATTAAATGGATAGTTAAAGTCTGTTTATTAACGTAACGTTATGGTTAATGGTTCAAAATGGTTAAACAATCGAGTTGCCGTAGCGTAGTGTGTTGTTACCAATGGAAACTCCTAAATGATAACGTTAATTAAACAAGAGAAATGACTGGTGGATTTCTTTCCCTCATCAAACTCAACAATCCAACCACTGCGGACTCCATGGTGGACAAGTTGAACGATGGCAAAACTTGCACATTCGGAAAAATGCTATGAGATAATAACGGCAAACGGCAACATCCCGAGTTCAAATATTTTTTTTTCGAGGCAAATCAGAAACTGCTTGCTGAAAAACTGCCCTCAACGTGGTGGCACGTCTTGCCGCATCAATGGTCAATCTACAGTTTGTTTGTTTTTACCTCAAATGTTATCTGCCATTTACCGGGAATGTGCAGGTGACCAGGTGTCCTGATTTTGGCCGGTTGTGGATTTTTAATGCCCTGTTTGATGAGGGCATCAAACCGGAAATCCCATTGTCCTCCTTTTTGAGGCACTAGGCTTGAAGAGCGGAGTTTTTTCATTTTTGCTGGGCTGCAGCGCAAAAGCCAATCATTCTAAAAATGCTCACAACGCAGTAAAATCAAATGATTGGCTAAAGGTGACGGTGTCAGATACAAATCTGCTTATCATTGTTAAAAAGGATTATGGCAATGGGCCAGTTTGCCAAAACGTTGAACTATCCCTTTAAGTCGTCTAGTACTGACACAATAACACTAAAGAACCAGCCCATGGAGCCCATCACTGAAGGTAGACCAGAGTTCCACAGGGCAGACTGACGGGCTGAAAAACACAACCCGATAAACCAGTCATAACGTTGACCTGCCCGTGTCGGTTTGAGTGTGTCCACTCGCGGCCGGCACAGAGTGACTCTGGATCTCTGGTTGGAAAGTGGAGTTTTGGTCTACGGGGGGGTCTTAGGTCTGTGCAGTAACATCATTATGAAGGTGTGGGGGCTTTTATTTTGCCGTACAGGAAACCCTGATGTTGTCTTGTGAATGAACTGCAAACACGGGAGCAGACGGGGTGAAATTGCGGTCACAACTTTCAGTCACCCCATCCAGCTGTTTCCATCCCTTCCTTTCAAGCTGCCTGTGTGACTATTTCAGTTTGTGTCAGGAATCGGGGGATTTTAATTCGAAAAAGTCTGTTTATTATCATTTTCCGATGCGACGTTATGGTTAATGGTTCAAAATGGTTAAACAATCTAGTTGACAGAAAGTTAGCATGTTACCAATGGAAACTCTAAATGGATAAAAAGCATTAATTAAACAAGAGAGAATTCCTGGTGGATTTGTCGATGTGATTCACATGGAGCAGGGGAAAGCTGCAATTGACGCATATGTTACCTGACTTAATTGTTGTTTACATTTAAGTCCAACATGCAAAACTTTGTGGCACTCTGCACTTGAAAAGATTCATCTCAGTGGTCACTTTTTGAACGCCACAATGTATTGAATAAATACAAATATTGTTCAAAATGACTTTAAATTTTTTCCTATTCAGCCACACACACATCATCTTTAAACCACTCAAAATTGTACTATAAATAAGAGTATACCGAGTCCTATGTACGTCCGATAGTAATTTTTGATACCGTTTTGCATAAGCGGCATCTCCTTTTTGGTGTCATGGAAATGGTCACCCTAGCTCCATGTGAATGCAGCATTAGCGTTAGCAATGGCTAAGAAGAAGGATTAGAGTACATGACCATCTTGAAACAAGAAAATGACGATGTGGACTTTATAGATGCACACACAAACCAACCAAAGTAGTTACCGCCAAGGGCCTATGTGTGGAGGAAATGGCATGTCTGAAAATTGTATACCATAGTCAAGAACTGGTAGAAAAATCTATTGAATGGTCCTTAAAGGATTTTCTTTTCTTTGTAACAATTTAACACAAGTTTGTTGTCAAGCCAGATGTTTGTAATCTGTAATCCTTTCAATATTTAAATGATTAACAGTAGATTATACATGCCTATGTTTGAATGTTTTTTTTTTTGTTTTGTTTTTTTACATTTGCATTAAGTGTCAGATTATGATTAAAATGAAAATATTGCAATAGGGGAGAGTTGTAGTTTTCAATGGCTGATTGAGTCATCAGTACAGAACAAATGGTATCATTCATGTAAGGATGAGTAACGGGGAAGAGATTATAAATGGGACAAAGCCCAGAACAGATCCATGCTGTAACAGACAGGAATCAGGACTGAGCTCCTTCCACCCTCATGTTCTGTTCTTTTTGACTGACTCATAGAATTTGGCAGGAGTTTGTAATGAAGTCCAAATACCATGTTGACTTTGCAGCCCTCACTGCAGCTGTAAACTTTATTTCTTCAGCTTCTAAATGACGTCATACAGATTTGATCCCCTCATCATCTGGCTAGTGATTAGGCTTCATTCATCCATTTTCAAGAGAACTCACTAATCAGAGAAAAACGAAGAGCTTGGTTTTTATTCTAATTTATTTTTTGTAAGGAAGGAATTCTTGACATAATCCAAAACTGGTTTTACATCAAAAAGTAAGTGTGGTCAGTGTCATTACAAATGAGATCATGTCTAAAGGTTTTACAATTTTCTTGGATGACTACTTAACATTGTGTTATTGTTATTATTGTTTATTATTGCAGCTGTCACTCAGCATTTAAAATAGGGTGTTACATGAAGTCTGAGTTTGTGTCCACTCCTGTTCTTGTTTCTTGTGCTCATCCAATATACCAAATGCCTCCACTCATTTAGCAGCTTGAGAGCAATAAAACTCCCTTTTCAGACATAAATGGGCAGCTCGATTTCCTATCAGTGGGCTGTGTAGATGCAGTTGTCTTGAAAAGATTCTGGATTTGCAGTGGGAAAGAGACCAAAGTACTTCAAAAGTCCGTCTGCAGGCAAACATAGCAGATGCTAATGTTTTCCAGTTCCATTTACATATGAAAATGCTGCTCCTAAGGCCAGATACAGCCATCATCGGGATAATATTGCTCGAATGTGTGAGCTAAGATCAAAGAATTGTCTTTGACGTGACACACTGAGCTGCGCTGGTTAAAGAATGGCCACCCGGCAAGTAGGAAAACATTACATGGATTAGGAAAATAATAGATGAAAGGGTAAAATAAACATTCACTCTGGCCTTTCGTTTCCAGCGTCATCCTTTGTTCTCTGTTGAGTAACAGAAATTTTGCTGCTTTCTCATGCTGCCACCCACTCTCATTACAAGATGTGTTATGTTGTTGATGTTTATTGCTGTAGCTCCTGGCCATGAGGCACTGAAAACGGCTGCTCATCCCTCCCCAATACAAAAACCCTACCCGGAAGTTCCCATTAATGTGGACCCATAGGACCAGGCTGCAGCACTGGGTGCCATACATGAGGTATTTGACCCAAAGTGATGTTGAGCTAAGGCTGGTTTTTGGGAAGGATGAACCTTTTTGGAATCCCTCTCTGACAAAGTTTTACAATCATTATGGATTTTTGCAGAGTGCTTTCATTGCTCTTGTAGCCAATAAAAAACCATATCACTCTGAGCCGCAAACAAACACTTCTCCTTCAAACAACTCTGGAACAACTACTCCTTCCTGACCCCATTATGGAACAAACTCCCCTCACAGGCTCCTCAGATAATAACATCATATGTAAGATCAGAGCGTGCACCTGCTGGGTAGATGTTGAGGACTCACTTTACACCTGTTGTCCTTGACCTCCACTGTGGCAGTTCAGTAAAGTTGTGTTTTTCTTTTTTTTTTCTAATGTTATTTGATAATGAACCACAAAGTGTCTGATTGCAGTCTCTCTACATGTTGTTTAGTTTAATCTCACTCTCTGATTACAGTACACCACAGGTTTATGCCAGCACAAGCAGATAATTATCTTAGTGTGGAGTGCAAATATTGAAGGTGCTCTCCACTGGCCCCAGTTTCATTACAATGAGTCTGCCCTGCCTCTACACATCGCCCTGCGTCACAACTTCACGGCTTTTGCACCATATGTCGTCGCCACTTTACTGATGAGTCGACGTGTTCCTTGACTCATTAATGAGTTTGCTGTGGCCCCGGCTCGACATAATGTATTGCCACTGCTCTTAGGCGTTTTGTGTGACCGTGACTGGATTAAGAAACCAGTGATGTTTTACTCGATACATTGTAATTGCATGCTGGTTTCATTAAGCCCAATTTATCAAATTTGGCTGTCCCTCCTATCAGTGAGACATATTTCTTTGGTATTCTGTTTGATCTAAGAAGTCATCCGTTGTGCAAGGAAATTAAATGTCTCTTGGTAGAAATGTTTCAATGAAAGGAAAAAAAAGTTTAGGCTCGAAGGTAGAGATGCTCCTGAAATTAGTCGTGCTTATTTGAGATAGAGAGCAGACTATGGTGTATAACATGGCCATGAAGGATACATGTCATCAGTATTCCTGAATTAAACAATGGTTCTCTGTACATTCTCTGTACATTTATACAACTCTTACAGTACATGTGTTCCCAGAGAGGATAAATTCAATATTTTCTTACATTGTAGTAACAGCAGAATCCACCAGTAAATACAATACTGACCAATACACCCACCAGCCATTGACAACCATACAGGTCATTTGTTTCTACCCTCGGGTAGAGGAGCAGGCGTGCTGGAGCTCTGTGTTCTGGTGGCAATAATAGACATGGTTAAGACTTACAGGTTTGGACACAGAAACTACCAGGTTTAGAAACAAACATCAACTAACAACATCACTTTGATTCTACCCTTTCTGTTGACATACTGCAGACACTGAAGCATAATATGCTGCTTGCTACAGGGCCGTAGCCAGAGTTTTGAAATTGGTGATGTCCTGGGGGGGGGGATCTCACCCTCACCTGTCTGTCCCCCCCCCTCACTCACCTCGCTCCACCTCCCTCCCTCCCTCCCCCATGCAGTTCGCCTCACTCCGTCTTCCTTCCTCACCCCCTCCCTCACCCATCTCACCTCACTAACTTTAAATAAATACCTGCTGTCTCTACCGTCACAGAACACAGTGGTATTTTTTTTTTCACATCAGTGTGAAAAGTTTTAACAATGTCTGCACATCTGCGCGGTCGGTCTGTGTGTCTGTCTCACGTGCATGAGATGAGTTTTGGTGGTATACTTTTATTGTCGTTTTTGTTTATGCTGCTGCTGCTGCTGTAAGATAAACAAAAAAATAAAAAATAAAAAATAAAAAACATAATATTTTGCAATGTGACGTGTGAATTTACACCGTTTTAAGGAGGAGGATAAAGAAATACGCTAATTATCAAGGATCAAGGACAGTGAATTTGGTCAGTGTCACCCTTTGCACTCCTGAGTTACAGGGGCAGTCATTTTTCGGCAAGGCCTTCCCAAAAAGTGACTGCCCCTGTAACTCAGGAGTGCAAAGGGTGACACTGATCAAATTCACTGTACATACACTTGGTACCCTCTATTATCACTCCAGAATATTGCCCTTTGCACTCCTGAGTTACAGGGGTCACTCATAACATTCGCAGTCGGTGTGAAAACCAGAGGTTTAGGCGCATGCCAACTAGGGGTGTACAGCCAGTGCACTATTTATATTCGGATTCAGGCTTTTAAAAGAAACTTTGAATTCGTATTTGGGAAGAAACCGTAAGTGGCTGTACTGACTTCAGCCGAGCTAGTGCTACGCCGAACTAGCCGGCTTTAGATATTCGATATATATTCGATATTCGAAACGAATTACGGGTCATTCAATATTCGTTCGAACCTCATTTTTCTAAAAAGTGACAGCCCTATCACTTACCATCTGTAAGTGAGCAGTCAGTCATGTCCCTGACCTTGACATGTCCGGTTATGATGGAATCAATATTGATTACATATACTGTAGGAGTAATCACAGTGTTTTGACTCACTGTTGAGCTGAATCCCATCCATTTAGAGATCCAACACCAACCCATGTCCCTGGGAAATGTTGGACACGTCTGAATAATTCTGCACTTCAAACTGGTAATCTTCAACATTTCCAGGTATTAGCGACTTACTTTTTCCAGCCAACTAAGCATATTATTCACTTGATGTCAGTGCTGTGGTGTTTAAGAGGCAAAGGGAAAACATCCAATTACAAACTTCTTTTTAATCATCCTCTTCAGTAATAATTACACCAGTTATTCATCAGTGCCCATGCAAATTAGCTCTTTTAGAGCTAATTCTGACAAAGAACGGGCGAGGTTGAGCCACCTTTCTCAGCAAATCAAATGGCCTTGATAAATTAGGTTGCATCCCAATGGTAGATTTTGGACATGATACCAAAAATGAAAATGTCAGCGGTCTCCATCAATACATGAAAAATGATCTGTGGCTTTATCAGGACTAGCTTTTCCTGTGTTCAAGAGGCAGCAATAATGATACACGTAGGACCTCCAAGTACATGAATGGTTCATTTGAGTGACTAGTGAAGCAGACACTTTCTCTTTAACATGGCAACTAAAAGCTATGCTTACATCCTCTTATTATTTTGATAATTGGTCTATTAAACATCAGAAAGTGGTGAAAAAAGCCCATCACAGCTGCGTACTGTAAAGCCAAACTTAATGAGAGAAAGCTTTTTGTTTTTGTGGCATCAACAGTCCAAAACCAAAATATATTCAGTTTTATTTCTAGGGTTTTTAGTGTCACCCTAGGACAAGCAGCTAATCCTCTCATTTAAAAAAGCTGGAAGAATCAAATGTTTAAAATTAGGAGCTTTGGCTCACCAAATATTTGAATGGTGGATCACAAATGAATGAGTATACATTCTGGCATTAAATATAAATGTCAGACACTTTCCCTATGTGTCCTCAACAACATCCATACAATTACATTTTCCCAGAATGGATAGGAAATTGTGCCTGAAAAATGTCTGAAGGTCCACTCTGTGGGAAAACCGGTGAAGCTGTGTTTTTGTTCTTGGTCACACTGAGTCAGTGTCAGCATCTTGTTCATGTCTTTTAAATGAATAATCACAGAAACACAAAGGCAAAGGTATAAAAAGGTGTTTCATTAAACATCCTGCTGGAACAGCCGTGGCTGTCTCAGTTGGGGTGCTTTTGTATGTCCATGTCTCCTCTGAAGAGCTGGTGCAAATCTGGGGCCTCCTGATAAGGAGGTTTCTGTTTGCAATGGTATTAGTTATTTGTGCAAAATGGAGACAAGCTGTGTATCACACATAGATGTGCTGATAGAGTCACGCAAGCTGAATCTCATTATTTCAGCTAACTGAAAAACACATTGTCAGAGTATGCCTATTAAGCAGTCAAGAAGGATCCAGTGCCTCCCAATAGTCTTCTCATTCACACTCTGTAATAGTCAAGCTCCCCGCAGGTTGACATTTTCCTCTTCCATCTAGAGCAGTGCAAACACTATACACCACCCCAGCTGACACTGAAAGCTCAGATCCCAGACCTAAAATCCAAACTCTGAGCTTCAAACACATATTACTTCTGACACAGAGGCAGGGGATATCGATAAAGCTTTAATGATAATTCAAAGAGGAGCTGGTGGGTTGTAGATGGTCTGCTAGTGATGGATCGGAGAGTTGAAGGTTACAGCAAAAGGCCGAGGGCAGTATGTGGTTGAATTTTAGTGGGCGTCACACTGTAAGGTTGTGCCGGGCCAACTTTTTCTCTCCAATCCCTAATAACTGAAGTGCTAAAAGCTCAGTGGCCACCTGTGACAAAATGAATATGATATACAGAAGAAACAGCGTGGCAGCTGTAACTTGGGAAGTGGATGGGTTGTCCACTAATTCGAAGGCCGCTGGTTTGATCCGAATGAGTATAAATGAGTGTGTGAATATGGTGGTTAAGGCTTGAAAAGTGTACTGATCACATCAGGGTTGAATCTGCCAAAAAAGATCAGTGCAACTCTGCGGTGCACTGCAGAAGAGGATGGGGCATAGAGGATGTAGATTTGAAAATGATGTAACATCCAAGCAAAGTTATCACAGATCTAAAGGTAACACAAAAACTGCACAACAAAGAACACATGAATACAGGCAGAGATTGGTCTGGCTTAAAAGTACTGCGTTGTTGTAATACACATCTCACATTTGAGAACAATAGTTCAATAAAAAATAACCATTAATCTCAATCTTCCAACATACAATAAATGGCACAGACATTAACATTAATTGTACAGGCAGTGTACAAAGGCAATTGTGCAGGCAGTCTAATACATAATAAAATGTATACCTCTCCTGGGGCGTCATATAGCTCACTGGGTTGAGCAGGTGCCCCATACAGTATACAGACGCTAATAGTCCGCACTGGTTCGATTCCCCAGGCAGCCCTTTGCTGCATGTCGTTCCCCCTCTCTCTGTCTCCCCATTTCCTGACTCTCTCTGACTGTCCTGTCAATTAAAGGCATAAAAAAAACCCAAAATACTTTGACATTAATCACTGAAATGGGAGCTACGTAAAAGCTCTGATCTGTACTCAGAGCTTCGGATCCATTAATGCACATGGATGAAGTTTTAAAATCATCAATTCATATTGTGCCTGCAGCCATTAGAGGCAGTGGAGGAGGAAGCAGGGCGACAGTGGGCAGCTGGGACTGAAACAGTTCAACAAGATTCAGGTGCTGACGTGACGCAGATGAGCTGTTTTTCATCACTCTCTACATCCTGCAGATAAAATGGGGCAGCTGTGTCTTTGCTGACTTCTCTTCGCTTACTTGTTTTTATCGTTGGTGTGTGTGTGTGTGTGTGTGTGTGTGTGTGTGTGTGTGTGTGTGCGTGTGTGTGTGTGTGTGTGTGTGTGTGTTTTCATGCATATAGAGGGCTCATTACTCTTGTTTTTTTATGTTTGCAAAAGGAATCTTCTTCGTGTTGTGAGTCATAGACATAAACAAAAGTAGTATTATAGACATACAGTGTATAAGCTACATTCTCCAAAATTCAATCTGATTCATTTGTAAAATCACTGTTGCTTTACTATAGTAAAGTAAGTAAAACTCATTATAGGGTGATAACAAAGACATTTGAATAAGGTTGTATGGTGCTTTTAAAAGTGCCAGCCAGCTGTAAAACTATACAGGACCAAAGTCATCCTTGACCTCAGCCACATATTTATCAGGGTACTACCAACACATCTCTGGTTGTTTCCTCCACAGTAGGTGACTCCAGGAGACATTTTGTACGTTTCCAACTGGACGAGCATGTAACTTGTCACTGATTATATTATATAGAGAAACAAAAGAATGAATTTAGAAGTCAGAAATGCCTTTGTGGCAGGTGATGACAAAGTACTTTTTGGAAGTGGCTGACTGATATAAAATGATCTTTTTCAGATTGGTGAGAAGTTTGACTTATAACTCAGTATGTGTAAAATGCAGATCCACAAACATAGAATTGAGATCCTCAAATACAGAATTGATCCACAAATGTGAAATTGATTCACAAATACCTGTTTGACGGTTGTCAATATGATTTTATTCATTAAATGTGTGTTTTTGGATTGAGATATTACAATGAGTTTACAATTTATTTATTCATCTTTTTGTGGAAGAGTTTAATTTTTTTTTTTACAATTTTACGATGCGTTCACACAAATCATACCAAGACAAATCTACCCCCCCATAAAACACACACAAATGCACAAGGTAAAAAAGACAAATAGCTGACCGCTTGTTGCAGCTGGTGATCAAATAAAAAGCTCCTTTTATGAAATGAGGAAATAAATTCAACCCAAGGTTGTTGCATTGTCAGACTACCTTGTCACATTCTGACCCGGTGATTAACAGGCTCTGTTGCCACAGAGCTTTATACCAACTGAAGTAGAGCTGCAGTGAATGATTCATTTATGTTTTTTCTATGTTTTGATATGGACAGGGAAGAGGAATGACATGTAGATGAGTGCCCCAGCTGGAGGTTTTTGTGACTCCATAGTCAGTGTCTTAAAGGGATAGTTCACCAAAAAACATTCAAATACCTCCATACTGCTCATCTGTAATGTCCCTCTTGTATTGAAGCCCGGACATGAGAAATAGTTCCGCCGGCCAGTGCCAATCATGCAAGATTTGTACTGACACAGGAAGAGCAGTGAACTGAGACACTGGGCGCTTCCGCTACAAACGATCTTAAAATATAGACTTTTTTTTTTTCAGAACAATTTCTCATGTCTGGGCTTCAGGGACATAACAGACAAGCAGTGTAGAGGTATTTGGATGTTTTTTGGTGTGTCTTTTTGGACGAAGAAAAGTGAGCACCATTCACAACCAATATGGACAAATACTGCTGCGTGGACCCCCCATAACTCAGAGAAGGCACAGAGGACTCTGAAAATTCTCACAGCTCTTAGTCGACATGAGGGTGAGTAGATAATGAGTGAAATTTGAATTTTGGGTGAACTATCTCTTTAAACCTAAAGCAGCACTCATTAAATTTTCAATGACGTTTCAATTAATTTGTCAGTCAAAGGTTTGCCCTGTGAAATAACAGGGAACAGTAGAGAGAGGACATAATCTCCTAAAGGCCCCACGGCCACGTCACATGTTGAAGTACCTCTCTCCTAACCGAATAATCACCTCAGCTGTGGCTGCAAGTGAGATGTTTACTGTAGTATTTTCTTTAATACTGGAAACATTATTATTCTAAGCAGTTGCCATCAATCATAATGAGTGTTCAAGACTACTGTGATATTAACAGTAAACACTTTTTGCCCAGGAAAGGCAGTCTGTGTCACATTGTTATCCAATTATTACAAGAAATAGTGTCACAGTGGGTGGCAGGACTGAAGATAGCGAGAGAGAGTGTGTGTGTGTGTGTGTGTAAGAGGTATTTTACAGTTCTCTTTCACTTGGTTAAGTCAGTTACAATACATCATTATGGGCTTTGCTATTGTGAGACAGGGCAATAAAGGCTGCTCACGACCTCTGCTGAGGCATGGAGACAGCTTGTGGATGGGCTCATTCCCCAGGTCCACTGCTCTTCACCTTCAAAGCTCACATATTCTTCCCTGCAGGTTTTGAGGCACCTTTGTTCCTGTAGGTTTGAACAATATCAAAATATATTTTTAAAATGTGAATCTAATACAAGGAGGCACCAAGCTGTGTATGAGACTGAAATACCTTAGATAAACATACACAACTTCCTTATGCATCAATCATCATGTTATATTGAGTTCAGACAGGATTACGCAAGGTTATCCACTGCTTCCAATTCAAGCTGGATCTTCTCAAAAGAAAAACAACAACAACAACAAATTTGCATATTCAGCTCCAAATGGTCACTGAATTGGGAGTTAGTGCCTGAGGCTTGCCTGCTGGTGTCACAACCCAAAAGTCTCATGTAGAGTGGTTCAAATATACCAAGATGTTCAAGCCTGGATTCCCATTAATACCAAATAAAGAAGAATTTGGCATCTATTGTTTTAGTATCAAGACCAAGAGAACAAAAGGGACATGCATTTTGCACCTGGCCTTTTCTCCTGAAAACATGTACCATCTGTTAGTTGTTGTATTAACATATGGAATAAAAGTGAAACTGGAAATAGATAGAAAGGTGCACTTGTGCTGCATTGTTGTTTCATTGATTGGCCACTAATATATATATATATTTCTGATATAGATTAGCAGCCAATGCTATCATTTAAAAAAAATGTCTAATTTGAATGGAATAGAAATTTGTATTCTATGTGTGCATGTAGAGCATGTTTTAAATCATTACAATGAGTAGGGAATACTCATTTTATGTACACAACTGTAAACCTTCATTTGTTAATCTGTGCAAACTTTATTAATTTAAGTGAAATAAATAATAATAAATAATACATTCAAGCAATTCAAAGCCTAGATTATCTGTCCATGTCCATGCTACAGTAGATGTTAAAGCGATATTCCGGCGTAAGTGAAAGCCATGGTCAAACACACCGTAACACCGAGTCAGACCCCCCCTCGAGAGATCAATTTCCCCGACCGCTATATTCACGAGTTCCACCAACTTCAGAAAAGACCGCACTATCGCCACACACACGGCGCTCTGCGGATCCACTGTAAAAAACCGCAAAACGCCACTTTTAGCCACAAATAATGCTCAAAACTGCACCAAAGTTCATCAATAGTACATTACAGGGTCCCAGCACGTAGGACGAGCCGTCAAACATCCGCTAGCTTTACCTGTTTTCTTTAGCTCCGCTGCACTCGGTGATCCACTCATCAGGGCTTCTCCACCAGCAAGCGGCTCCAGGAGGAGAAGTAGGTGAGTTGTGTCTGCTGAAGAAAACAGGTAAAGCTAGCGGATGTTTGACGGCTCATCCTACGTGCTGGGACCCTGTAATGTACTATTGATGAACTTTGGTGCAGTTTTGAGCATTATTTGTGGCTAAAAGTGGCGTTTTGCGGTTTTTTACAGTGGATCCGCAGAGCGCCGTGTGTGTGGCGATAGTGCGGTCTTTTCTGAAGTTGGTGGAACTCGTGAATATAGCGGTCGGGGAAATTGATCTCTCGAGGGGGGGTCTGACTCGGTGTTACGGTGTGTTTGACCATGGCTTTCACTTACGCCGGAATATCGCTTTAACTGTGACTGCTGACTTTCAATTGACCATTTGAAGAAAGCCTGTTAGTCTGCTTTGATATAGCTTGTGTCAAGACACATACTTAGTTCCAGACTGGCTCAACAAAACACCAGTTACTGTCTCAGCTTCAGAGGAGTGCATTTAAGGTCATTTTAACTTCTGAGTTGAAAGCAGTAAACAGTGATGTCTTCAGCAGCATAAAAAGTTGTTTTTACAAGCTTGTGACACGTTTGCAAAATCATGACAGATGGTGCTAACAAAGCAAGTTTGTCCTGGAGTTTTACAGCTGGTAGCTCAATCAAACTAACCCAATATATTCTCTATAGTATACAATACAACTGAGCTGACTACACTGCTGGTCAGCGTACAGTAGCTGTGATAGTCCAGGTTAGGTCCACATCACACAGGCTGGACTCCATCTGTTTCAAACAGATTTATTTTGGTTTCATCTGACCAAGGAATTTACTGCAAATGTTAAGCAGGCTTCTTTGGCAGTTTGAACTTTTTTTTACAACAGTTTTCTTCTGGGCAGACGGCCACACAAGTTCTCTTGGTGCAGTGTCCTTCACAATGGCTGATCAGTCACCGAAACACCAATCTCCACAGATGATCCTTATGCCAAGTCAGCAGCACTTGCCTGTCTGTTTGTCAATGCAAGGTTAAGTAAATAGTGAATTGTGGGGTCATTTTTCCGAGGATGTCCACTGTACCTTCTACTACTGTTAGTAACACTGGTCCGTCTGTACTGTACCTCCTGACCACTGCTGCAGCTACTGACACTCTCACATCTATATGAATCTGAGTTGTTTTTCTCAGTTGTTCAGGATGTTCCTCGTGTCCTCATGTGGGGTCATGTTGCATTAGACACAGCCCAGACCTTTTCCCCATGGATCAATTGGAAATCACAGATCTGTCTGAATCACAACCTCCCTGTTGTTAATTACCCAACAGATCAAACCCACTCTACCTAACATTACCCAGACCCGACATACAATAGCATATAAGTAATGTACTTCAAGTGTGGCTGTTATTATCATTAGTGTCATTACTGATTAATGTGTCCATTGTCATGATTAATTGCTGTGTCTATAAAACTGGAAAAACTGAAAAACACATTTGAACAGCTGGAATGATCTAATAGTTGGCATTTTTGCTGAGTAACATGATTGATTTTTAAAATGGTTGAAGAATATTTTGTTGATTGACAAGTTGATAATACTCGTGGTGAAACATATGCTGGCCTCAGGTAAGCATGATTATCTCAAACAGTTAAACTGCAACTCAGAACTGACATACTGTAAAGACATGGAGAGACAGTCAGCTGGATGATTTTTTTAATTTAGTCATTCATTTATGTCACAGTCCATGTTAGTCATTCCAGTTCAGGACCGGGCTATATCGGGATTTCTAACTGAAACACAGGATGATTTATATTCATTTTTGCCCCAAGCTGCTACTACGAGTCACAAGCAATTACTGGCTGTTCCTGAGATGTCAGGAAATGAACATCTCCTCAGTGACTCAGAGTGCAGCTTTTTCAAAACAGGTGTGAAGTAAGGATGTTTAAAAAAGACACAGTAGGGAGCATCTCTGTATAATTCTTCTGTTACTAAGACGTTGTGATAAATGTCTTGTCCTTGCAAATGCTACCAAACATTTTAATTGTGGGAATTCTGAATGTAGTGAGTGACACTGGTTCCATTGACAAAATGTGATATGAATGCTTCCTACAGTCTTCTTTTAATGCAGAATTTCCGTCGAGTAGCTACAATAAGGGGCCGTCCACACGAACGCGGGTATTTTTGAAACCGTGTTTTTCTCTTCACGGTTTGGCCTTTCATCCACACGTAACCGCAGTTGTGGGCTCCTGAAACCGGAGTTTTTTGTAACGGGAGTCCACTGTGAACTTTTTCAAAAAGTCCGGTTGTAGCAGTCATGTGTGGACAGGAAAATCTGGGAAAACCGCAATTTCTTGACAACATTGTTCAACGTCACACTGTGCAAGGGTAGACAGCAAGTTGTATCCATGGAGACTTGTGGAGCACTCTAGACTTGACCAGCTGGCGGAGTTGCTGCAGAGCCTCTGATTGCTGTTAGGCCTACCTGGTGCTATTTAGCATTTAGCATAGTCATTGTTGTTTTTCCAGTATGATTTTTTCCAGCCTTGTGATTGGCTAAAATGGCCTTCCTGTTAGGAGTGCTATCGCCACCTACAGTACTGTACTGCTTTGGAATGTGCATGGCATTGTTTGAGGTGGATTTTGCCGTCTCATGTGGACAGAGATATTTTTTATCACACCAATGGTGTGGAGGCAATTCTTTTTAAAACCGGGGTCCACAAAAGTTCGGTTTCAAAATACCCGTGTTCGTGTGGACTAGGCCTAAATCTAAGTCTCACGCTAACGATGAACCTTTCAGCGTCTTGTAAATTATGTCTGAGATTTCTTTCAATCAAAACTAAAACATTGGTCAAACTGATTATTTGTTGTCAAAACAGTGTCCTCAGCCTTTCTGCAGTGCTGCTTAGAGCTACTGTACATTAGATGGAAAACATAAAGCAGAGACATCGGTGGGAGTTTTGTGGGGGTGTTTCAAAAAATCAAAAAATGTCAATGTGTCTAAAAGCCGTCATGTGGCCAAAGGACAGACAGTGTCTCTGTTGAACCTGCTGATGAGCTCAGTGGACACTTCTCTCTGACGACATGCTGTCTGAAGCCTCCACATGGTCAGGTACTGTTGATGGGATTGTTAGGGGTCGTCTCAGTCTCACAATGTCAAAATGTGAGCGGCATGATGAATAGGACTGTTTAAATAGAAGGTGTCATTGAACCAGAACATTTAGTGGTCGATTTATGGATCAGACACTTGCTATTTTTGTGGTTAATCACCTTGCTAAAGAACAGCATGTTACGTTATAATACTGAAATATTGAACAGTTGGACATGTGCATTGAAAAGTTTAGAGAAGGTCAAATTGAATTAATTTACTGTAAGGGTTATAGTGCATTTTAGGTGCATTCTGCAATTTCATACCTATTTTTTTGTGATTTGTGTATATGCATACTTGCAAATCTAAATCAAACTGAATCGCAGAATTAAGACAAACAGGGCACATTACTGATTCCAAGAATTTACAAAAAGACTCTTTGAAAAATATGACTCTTTCATTTGACAGTATACATGAGACTTTCAACATGACTCATTTCAGAGAATGTATGGAGTCATTTTACAACAGGCAGTGCCATACCACTCCAGGACGTCTCCGATGCTCCCCCACACTCTGTACTGTCATCCTCTAAAAGCTCAAGCATCACCCTGGGGGGTTGAGGTGGAGCTAAGAGACATTTGGATCTTCTCGGTTGTCTGCTTCAATATCAGATAGGGGAGATCATGGAGGAGAGAAACCCTCAACTTTCAGTGAACCTCCCTCAGTAGTAAAAGTGCAGTGCTCTCCATAGCACAAGTTTAAAAAGCCACAGTGAGCCGTAATGACAATATAAGCTGAACCCCTCTATCACACAGACACACAGTTTCTTTGTGGCTTTCCACCCCAGTTATTCTCTTGTTTCCAAATGTCTTGTCAGCAGACAGAGAGACTGAAAACTGACTCTCAAAAGCTGTCATAAACTGAATCTCCCTTCAAAGCCAATCTTTAGATCAAGATTTTTTTCTTTAACTTGACTGAAAAGAGTGTTTTGACATTTTTTTGAAATACAGACCCAAAGAGCTTTGAGCTTCCTTAGTTGGGAGTTATCATAAGATTATTGATTTAAAATGTCAGTGGCCTGTGACCGAGAAGGTTGTAAGATCTTCTCCAGAATTGGTCGAGTTCCCCTGGCCCTGCTACAGCTAATAAAAATGACATTTTAAATATAATTTACAGGATGGCTGTGCCAAAGTTTAAAATGTGTCCTTTCTGCTCACCGTGTGTGTGTGTGTGTGTGTGTAGGTCTATGCGTGTCTATGCATGGCTGCTTACCGTCCCAAATGAAACGCGAAGGTTTGTTTTCCCCATTCAGCCAAGTCAATGAGGATGAACAAATTGGAAGAGGCACTGAAATCCAAGGGCATTGTTCATTTTAGTCAATTTGATGCTTCCCATTGATAAGGTTGGGATGTGGTGTAGCTGTAGGTCTAGTAACTAATAATCCATCAGGGGTGGGGAATTGAGTTTAAAAAGAGGGTCAAGGGAACTCTTAACAACGGGATCTTTACAACAACAATTTATCCTCTTGAATCAGAAAAACTCAGATGTAGTACAGGAAACATGCCGGTGTGTTTTGAGCAGTAGACTAAACTGAGCACATTTTAAGCTTTTCTGTGAGTTCAGGTTGTGCCCATGCAACAAGCTGCTAGACTCAAAAATCCAAAAATCCCAAAACTGACTCAGGCTTGTTGCGAGGAGACTGAGGAGAGGGCACAGAAGTTTATGTCTTTGAAAAGTGTACTGATGTAAACTGGCTTGTATGTGTGAGCACAACTAAATAGCACTATTGTCAAGTGCATTTCCCTTATGGTTGTCCTACATTGAACTCTGCTGTGTGATACTGTAAATACAGTGGATTCTACTGTATTACATACTGTGAATACAGTGAAGGCCGCTGTGTGTTTTTGTGATGCTGTAGCCTACAATGGATTCTACTGTACTGTCTAGGCTAGGCCAGTGATTGAAGTGGGGGTCGGGGCTCCAGGTCTGGGGGTGATAGTGGGTCCTCAACAAATTGGAGTGGAGATGAGGAAGAATGCAAATAACAAAATAAAATCATCAATAATAAAATTATTATGAAATATAATTTATAGTAATATAACATATTGAAACCTTATTTGCCATCATGCTCATCTTTCTAATTGCTTGCCAGTCAAAATATCATCAAATGACATCCTAAACTGTGTTGACCTGGCAGTTTGTGCCTGACATCAAGCCTCAATCTCGGTTGGTTTGGTGTCCCCGGCCAGAAGCTAATGCTATTTGAGCAGGCTTGGCATGGAAAGATTTGTGAACCCCTGGGCTACATACTGTAGTAAATGCAATGAACACTATACTGTACAATTCATTGTTAATTGGGAACAATGATTTAAAACAAATATTTTACACTTTTCAGTCATTCAGATTTGTTTTTGGTTTTGAATTCATTTGTTAGGGGTCTGAGAGTTACAGTGAGTGGTAGGCTACTAGCTGTCTCATTAGTATGTCTAATGTGTTGAAAAGTCATTGTAATTCCCCTTGTGGTGTCACACGGTTGTGAGCCGTGTTTTTGAGTAGTCAGACGAGGTTTCAGAGATGACTTTGTTCCTCTTCTGGTACTTTCACTCAGTATTACAGGTGAGTTCTCAGATTTCCTGTCAGTGTAGAGTGAGGCAGCTGCTCTTTACAGAGTCAGTGGGTAGGCAGGCTAACTGGAGAGTTTAGCAAGAAAGGAGCAGCAAGACATTTGATGGGGATAGACACATGCTGACTATCAATGCAAGGCATATTATGTACCCAACCTTGGTTGTCACGGTTACCATGATAAACATGAGAGTAGCATTTTTTTTTACTTTTGTTGCCATGGTTGCTCTGTTATGCTAATGATCATGTCTTGGGTTGTGTCCGAAATCACTCACTCACTACTCTCTACTCACTAGTGAATTCAATAGTGGACTATATAGTGGACTCACTAGTCAAATAAAAAACACTTTCGGACATTACTCCGCCACACACTTAATTATCAGGCTACGTTGTGTAATTAAAATGCTCCGCCCGACCGCAATGCATATCTTGCTTTGATTAGTCGGATGTTCACTACATTTCCCAGTGAATTGTGGGATACATCGAGTGCACTATTAGTGAATTCGGACACCACTACAAAATGGTGCAGTCACTATACAGTGCACTAGCCTATATACTGAGTAAGGGATGATTTCAGACACAGCCTTGGTTAGATTTAAGCACTGAAACTTCTTGGTAAGATTTATAAATAGTGGTGATTTGTGCTGAAATAAGTATGGCAACAATGACAGAGTTAGGGTTAAAGGCCCCCACAGAGTCAGGTGTACTTCACTCCACAGACGTTTGTGCGTACTCGAGGTGGACTCTATGTGGACGTCTGCCAGACACATCCACGCAAAGCTCGATTTTTTACGACCGAGCGGGCTCCGCGTAAGCATACTTGGTGTCACACAATAGACTGCGTGGCAGGAAGTCTTCACATCGAGTCCAGTACACATGGTTCCAGGGTGCCATTCCGAAGGGCCGCCTCTCCGAACGTTTACTTTAATTTGTCGGAATGCCGACCCTTAATTATTTATGGGAAAAGGGTGCCATTACGAACCTGAAAAAAAGGGTGCTATTCCGAACCTGAAAAAAGGTTGAATGGTTTAAAGCACAGGGTACGGCACTTGGCAAACGTGTTGGTAGCGTAGTGATTAAGGTATCCGATTTTGATGCGGTGGATCAGGGTTCGACCCCCGGGGGAGACACATATTAACAACGATTTTATTGGCCTCTACCTAATCTTTTTACTAAACTTAACCAACTCCTTTCTACATTGCCTAAACCTAACCAAAGCACAGAGCAAGGACATTTATTTTAAGCAGGAGCGCCGCGGCTGCATCAGACTCGCACCTGGGTGAAACTTTGGAGGGGGAGGGGGACGCTGTCCCCACGGCGCGTCGTGTCAAGCCGGGCAGGAAGTCAAACCACGAGAGAATCCGGTCAATTTTCAAAATAAAACACATTCGGAACAGCGGCCTCTCGGGAAGTTCGTAATGACGGACCTTCGGGAATTTTCGGACTGGCGGACCATCGGAATGGCAGTCCTTCGGAATGGCGGTCGCCCCCCGTACACATTATGCCTGGCTCTGTTCAGGTAACCAATCACACTGACCGAACACTGAGCTTGTTGTTCCTTCTACTATCTATCCTTCTATCATTGTATAGAGTGCCGAAGCGGAAGCAGGAAGTAACGGCGCCATGGGTCCTCAATTCGAAAAAAGTCTCCATACAAAAGAACGGGAGTCCAAGTTTTCAAGTCAAGATTTCTCGGCATGAAACGTGATGTTTTAAAGGTAGAGTAGGCTACATATTTTTTTCTCATGGCACAATTCAGTCGAATCACGAAATATATTTCGTGATTTATAAACACTTTATAAAACTTTGACTCCTGTTCACGTACAGTACATGGAGACTTTTTCCAAGGTCCCATGGTGACCGTTATTTCCTGCTTCCGCTTAGCCTCTCTATAACCTGCTACACAAACAACCTATGGGCTGGTTATGACAGACTGAGCTGACAGTGAGTTTAAAGATCACCCTGTGCTGAACCAGAAAACATCCTGAAATGGCTCTCAGAGCTAAATGTTTCCAGTAAAACATGAAGCTAGAGCCATGTCACTGATCATTACGGTAGACAATCATGTTGAATGTTAAGCACCAACCGATTGTCTGCTGCTGTGAAGGACTTCTCCCTCACCTTCACACACACCTGACTGAGACCATGGAGGCTGTGTGGGTCTAGAGCTGAAGGTAGCAGTTATGCTACTGTATTAGAGGAGAGATGTAGGTTCATCTCCGCGACAGAGCAGATGCTTGTTACAGCTCAGAGGTTGTGATGGTGACTGGCAGGATTTGTATTTCTGGATGAGGGACGGAGAAATTCAAACAACAAGGTTAATTTGATGCAAATTAGGAATGCCTTCGAATACAGGATGAGTCATCAAATGCTTGAAATCATTCTTGATTTCAGACATTTTCATTTCATTTTCAGTATTACATTTTCCTAATGTTTGAATGAAAGTTTGAATTTCGACTAAAACAAGCCTCTGTACATTAACAAACTTTGCAGGAGACGCTGACAATTAGTCTGACTCATCTTCCCACTGTTTATTCAGGGGAGATTGACTGAGCATTGAACTCTTTCTCAGCGCAAGATAACGATGTTACAGATGTCCTTGCACATTAAGTAATGACTGGATCCACATTTTTAAAATACTACTGTATATTCATTTTTTATAGCTGTCACTTCACCATGACTCTAAATTCATATCTGGAGAACAGCCACGTTTCAGCGTGCTGTGTCTCTGTAGGTGCAGAACCCAGATGGGAGAACGTGGGTGCGCCAATCGATTTCTCTGCTGTTTGCTGTTTGTGTCAGCTCGGTATGGGAGCAGTGTTAGAAACACTGGAACTTAACACAAATGAATCTCATTTACATAATATGGTGACCAACTCATAATTAACCGTGATAATATCCTCAGAAGAAAGCCTCCACCATTAATAAACGCAAATATCATCTTGTAGTAATTAATTGTTTACATTCATTTAATGTGTTGAACGAATGTTTAATTTAAATTGGAACCCTTTACAAATAGGAGCTTGAATATACGTCAACAGAGTGAGAGGAGCAGCCAGAATCAGCAGGCTGCCAGGTTTCTGTTTGTTTTTTTTAAATGCTGAGGAACATACAGCAACAAGGATTAATTCAGCACAGCAAACACTAATCAACATGTGCTCTGGTGGGGCTTTTTTGTTTTAAATGTTCGTCTCTGCAGACTAGTAAGACTATTGAAATTCTCCACCATCTATCTGTTGAGTGTGTTCCTACTGGAAAAAGCAGTTGTTTTATCTACAACAACCTGTTTTCCTGACAACCATCCTCTTTTGGCTGTGCAAATGTTTGCCGTCTCTGAGAGGCAACATTGTACGAAGCGTGACTCCAATATACTACAGCAAACTCTGAAAGGGAGGAGGCGGGGGTGCAGGATGGAGGGCATGGAACCAGTGTTGGATTGTGTGCTCTAACAATATTCAGAGCTTGTTTGTTTAAACCAAGATCACTTCCTAACCATAGCGGTTTATCTTCGCTACAATCTCTTCTTTTAGTTGTCTAAACTTGTCACCAAATGGTCCAAAAGGGGACATATTATTCCCCTTTCCTGCTAATTAAAATTGTTCCCAGGTGTCTTAAAGGCATGTCTGTGACATGCTTCAATCAAAATATCCCAAGCATCAAACATCACAGCTCTTTTGATCCACTCAGCAGCCTGTTCAGAACAGCTGGTTTCAGTGTCTGTCCCTTTACATGCAAATGAACCACTGCTTGCCCCACTCTGCCCCGTCCCCTCTATCAGTACTCAAATATGTTGGGTGGTATTTTGTAAATTTGACAACTAATGACATCATTGTAAGACAACTGAGGGAACAGCTCATAAAAGCACATGGATTTCAACCAAGGGAGCCTGCACATAACAGATTTTTTCAACTCTCACATTCTTACAAGCCAAACACCTAAAGAGCCTTCAAATAGTGATATTTCCATATCCTTTTAAAGGACGAGGAGTTTGTATGTGGTTATAAAAAAGTCTCATATTAATGTGGCTGAATCTACATTACCCACTTGTTAATGGGTAAATTTTCTCTATTGTTATTTTGTTATTATTGTTAGTGATGGAAATTCTGGGCGAGCCGCGGACTGCTGACTTTCATTGTTGATCAATGAAAACATTCTTGGCAAATGTATTCGTCCGTCTTGCGCCAGTCCAAGGATTTCACAGTACGCATGGAGGTTCATTGGAAATGTAAGTAAGTAAATTTTATTTGTATAGCACTTTTCATAGAAGCGGTTCACAAAGTGCTTCACAATCGAGTCAGGAAATCGCAATCTACAGGGAGTAAAACAAAAATACACAATTAAAATACAGAGGAGCATAGAAACATAAAAACATCACAGTATAAAACAAAATTAAGACAAAAATCCAGAAAACCCACCCCTACATAAAAGCCTGTCGAAACAGCAGAGTTTTCCGATCCTTTTTAAAAGACTCAATGGAGTTTAAAGTGCGTAAGGACAGTGGCAGGGCGTTCCAAAGTCTGGGGGCAACAATTTGGAAGGCTCTGTCTCCTCTGGATTTAAAATGGGTGTGGGGGATGACAAGCAGGAATTGACCAGAGGATCTGAGGAAGCGTATGGGGGTATAAAATTTGAGCAACTCTGAAATGTAAGAGGGGGCTTGGCCATGTAAAGCCCTGAAAGTAAGAATTACAATTTCAAAATGAATTCTAAAATGGACTGGGAGCCAATGGAGTTCTGCTAAAATCAGTGTGATGTGTGCACTCCTACTGTGGGTTAAAAGTCTAGCTGCAGAGTTCTGAACAACCTGGAGGCGATAAAGTGCCTTTTGGCTAAGACATGTAAAAAGGCTGTTGCAGTAGTCTAGACGTGAAGAGATAAAAGCATGGATGATCATCTCAAATTCTATTTTAGACACCATGGATCTCAACTTGGAAATGTTGCTCAATTGAAAGAAGCAGTTTCTAATCAACTTGCTGGTGTGACACTCAAGGGACATGGCTGAAGTCAAAGATGGAGTCAAAGTTGACCCTGACGTTCCTGAGACTCGTCTGAATGGACGAGCCTATGGTACCCAAGTGATATTTAATGAGGGGGATGCGAGTTTTGGGGGCAGTAATCAGGGTCGCTGTCTTTTCTGAATTTACTTGCAGGAAATTTGAATTTAACCACTGTTTAATGGTGGACAAACAGCTGGTTAATGAAGACAGTTTAAAAGACTCATTAAAAGAACAATACAGCTGGATGTCATCGGCATATAGATGATAAGAAACATGTTGGAACTGGCTTATAATCTGACCCAGGGGAAGGATGTACAGTAAGAATAAAATTGGCCCCAGCACCGAGCCCTGTGGAACCCCACAGGACAGGGGAGCTGTTTCTGAGAAGATCTGGTTTGCACATACATAAACATTTCTTTCAGAGAGATGAGATACAAACCATTTTAAAACGAAAACGGAAAACCCTAGATCTTTGAGTCTGTTTGCCATAATTTCATAATCAACAGTATCAAAGGCTGAGGAGAGGTCTAATAACACCAGGACTGTGTCTTTGCCAGAATCAGCTGCCATCATAATAGACTAGAAACTCGGGTCAAGGCAGTTTCAGTAGAGTGATTTCTACGGAAAAACAACTGGCATTTATCCAGGACATTATTAGTCTCCAAAAACACTGTAAGTTCACCTGCCACTATTTTCTCCAAAATCTTGGACAAAAAAGGAAGTTTAGAGATTGGCCTATAGTTTTTAGGTAGTGATGGATCCAGGGATGGCTTTTTAAGAACCGGTTCGACGACCGCATGTTTGAAGAACCTTGGAACCACACCAGTTGAAAGTGAAAGATTAATCAGGTTCACAGCACAAGGACCAATCGAGTTGAGAACAGTTTTAAGCAGCTTAGTGGGGATAACATTAGGAGACGAGGAGGGTTTCATTTTTTGCAACAACATAGTGATGTCCTGGAGCGTCACCTGGCTAAAAGAGGACCAGGTGCAGGACAATTGACCAGAATCAGACAGTGCACTAACGGAGTCAGTTGAAGACAGTGGTGAGATATTCTCTCTGATTTTGACCAAAAAGTAGTTGCTGTCTGCATTCGAATACATAGGAATTTGCGGGACAGAGGTTGAGACAAGGAAGCTGATAGTCTCAAATAAGACCTTAGGGTTTTTCTTATTTGAGGATATGATTTGAGCGAAATACTGGCATTCCTCAACATTTCATTTAGAGAGGCTCCAAGCTCCCTGAGGTGGAGTCTGTGAACCTCCAGTTTAGTTGACTTCCACAGTTGTTCCACTTTTCGACAGTTTCTAATTTCTCATTACAAATGTAATGTGAAAACACTTTGCTTTCCAAAACTCTTTGTTGTCCCTTTAAGATTTAAGAACCATTTGAATGTAATTTAAGTTGTGCAGTCTCTGGTAATATAACTGTGATGATACTCCTTGACCATATGTGTGTGTCAATGTAGCTAATTCACACTGCTTACAATCAATATCTTGCCTTGGCTGCAGGTGAAAAGCCTTTTGCAAAGAAGGTTGTACCTGAGTGAATTGACCCTGAAGTATCTAAGTGGCAGCCATGATGAGAGCTGGTGGAATTGTCTAAATGCTGAGTGAAGGAGCTTCAGTGCTTCCTCTCTTCTCTCTGTCTCTCCGCATAACAAACACTGGACCTGAATTGACAAGTCAAAATACTGCCCCACGATTTTTTGCAGCACCATTGTAGTTTTAATGTAAAAACAGAACATCTATTCTACATTTGTAACACCTACAACAATCCCTCTATGATTGGCTGAGCTTCAGATCTAAAATATAAATTTCTCTCTTTCAAACCCATCATGAGAAGCAAACAGATTTCTCATTACATGGTAAACATACAGTTAGTTATCTTATTTCAATATTTCAGTTCAGTTTGCTCTGTGGTTATCTTGAGGAAAAGAGTGCGAGTCGTGTATTATAAATTATAAAGGTTACAAAAGACAGCCTTGTGTGAGTGTAGTCACCCTTTCCAGAGTCATAATTCATTTTACCTCACATCCTCCTCATGACGTTTCTTTCGTGGTTGAGGTGAAAGTAGTTAGAGAAGAGATATTCTTTGGAGTTGCCTGTGTAATGAGTGAAGTCAGACAACTTTTAGGTTGTGTTTACACAGCTAAACCCATTTGCCTGTTTCACCTTGGCAGTTCTGGTGTGACAGCACCTTAAGGCTGACGGCAGCCAGCCAGTCGGCAACAACTTGTCTGTGCTGTCCTCTCTTTGCCCTCGTCCCTTGTGCCGGTAATATCCTCCACTCCCCTCTCCTCCTCCTCCACCTGCTGTCTGCCTGTCACAGCATGCAAACATCTTCTCTCCTGTTGAAATAACTGAAATTATTTCAAAAAAAGAAAAAAAAAAACAAGTCATGGTCAGTCGCTCTGAACTGCCCTGCCACAGCTGCCCTGACTTCAACTCGTCTGTGTAAGAACCAGAGAGCATCAAACAGAAGAATCCACACTGGGGGAGTGTAGTGCTCAGCAGCTCAGAAAACACTGAGACGCTGTAGTCTCCTCCAATAAGGCAAACCTAAAGATGCTGAGATGTCATTTAAAAATACTCTTACAATGATAAAAGCAAACAAGTCAAACAAGGTTGACAAAGCTAAAATTGTATGTTCTTTTAATAGGTCCAACAGCAGCAAGAGAAACCCACACTCCCCACTGCAGACTCATTTTATGTTGCAGACATCACTGAGGTCCGTCACTGCTTTTCCTTTAAATGTTCCTCATGTGTCCAATAAAAGCAGTGATCAGACCACTTTTTATGTCCTCAAACTGTGGAACACACTTCCTCTGGATATTAGAGCATTGAGATCTCTGTGATTTGACAAATAAATTAAAGCTCTGTCTTTTTTTTCTAAATCTGTATTTGAGCTATTCTTCTAGTTTTTAACTTCTTGTCATTCATCACTTTTCTTAATCATTGGTGTTCATTTTATTGTATTGTATTTTATATTATTAACTTTTATTCATAATTTTAGTCTTTTATTATAAATGGTAAAGGGATAGTTCAACATTTTGGCAAAATTGTGACCTGCACATTCACCACGCTATGAGATGATAACATTACGAGACAGAGTTGTTTTTGAGGCAAATGAGGCAGAGTCTGCTTGCTGAAAAACTGCTCCTGATGGGAACACACATCAGCGGTTTTGCATGAATTTACCTCTAAAACAACTCTGTCTCGTAACATTCTGTTATTATCTCATAGCGTGGTGAATGTGCAGGTCACAACTTGTCCACTAGAGCGTTTTGGAGTCGATGAGGGAAACCAAGAAATGCCTCTCTAGCGTAGCTCTGAGCAGCTCACGGCTCTGCTCCTCTGTTCTAAAAATAGCTTGCACTGACAATTAATGGAAACAAACCTACAGTACTGTTACGACTAGAGATTATGGCAAAGGGCCAATTTGCCAAAATGTTGAACTATTCCTTTAAGCTTTAATAATCTTAATGTGCGTGTGTGTGTGTGTGTGTTTACTGTGGAAAAACATGCTTGTATGAAGGTTCAGTATTTAAAAAAAAACTGAGTTAATACTGCTTCTCCTATCTGTCTGAACATGCACATTTAAAGTGAACAGTGGGAAAAATTTAGTTATATCAGTCGACCTCTCACCTCGAGACATCACTTACAGTAGAAAACGTATTAGAGTCCCATCAGACTGCCTCACTGCGGACAATTGAAATTACTTTGCTACAGCCTCTGCTCTGCCTTACTCACTGCAATCTCGCTATTTCATGGTCTATCTGTTTTTGGAGTATTCATCTCTAATTCTTTTAATAGTGGGTCAACATGCAGTATTCCTCAGTTTCTGTGCACACAGCACATTTGTTTTTCACATCACTGGGTTAAATTCATAAATTATGGGAGTCCATGCTGAGCAGCACGTTTTCAGCATCAGCATCTGCATCTGCTTTTCTTTCCAGCAAAATAAAAAGCAGATGCATTGCAACATTATGCAGTGTCCTGCCAGTACACCGTCCAGAACAACTGAAAACACTTTATTTGGCCCCAGTCTCAAATTAAGGACAAGTGGAGGGGTTGTTATTTTCTGATGCTGCAGCTTCTGAACAAAATGTAAAATCTTCTCCACCATTTCAGAAAAAAGGTACGTTATTCTGTAAAATAACTCACATAAAGTGTCTCCCATGTGGAAGAGATTTTTTGCTGCGATGAACTCAGAGAATTACAAAAGAGAGAGAATTACAACCCAGTTTCTTTATTTTTAGACTCATTTATCTCATTAGATTTACTACAGCTTTACTTTATGGTTCAGCCCAAAGTGACTGACTTGTTGGTGAGTGTCCTGTTATAAATGAGCCCATTATGACCTCTAGCTACAATTTGTTATAGGCAACATCAAGTGGTCATGGTACTTACTTAACCTCAGGTCCGCAGGAGGCTGGTGTAAATGGATGGGTCAGCACAACACTAGTCTCACTCGCCAGACCCTCCTCCAGAGAAGAAGACACAAGCACAAGACAGGATGGTCTAGAGTAGGCTAGGGCTGTGGGATTCCCAAGTAGCAATTTATTAGTTTTTCATAACCTTAGCATAATGTCTTTTACGTATACACCATGGCACTCAAATATGTAATTCTCAGAGCAGTTGGTGTATTTATATGGCAACCAAAATGCAGCAGGTTGGAGGACTTGTTGAGCTTGTTGAGGAGGAAGTACATTAAATTCTTACTTTTTATCATCCATTATCATGCTGAAAGTGTTGAATGATGTTTCAACATCATGATGTTGTTATGATTTGCTTAGTTTTTTTTTTTTTTTTTAAAGTATATTTTTCAGGCTTTTTCGCGAAAGCACAGTCAAGAGAGACAGGAAATGGGGAGGCAGAGAAGGGAGGAATGATATGCAGGAAAGGGCCACTTGATGCGGGATTCGGATCGGGACCGCTTGCAGTGAAGACTGTAGCCTCAACACATGGGGCAGCTGTTCCACGAACTGAGCTACACACCGTCCCTTGCTTAGTTTTGTCTTAAGTGAGCAGCGTTTGTGCATCTTTTTTTAACTTACGTATTGTATACGTTTAAGGTTGCCCTAAACTTATACCTTGTACTTTTATTTTATGAAGTTAGTTTCTGTACCTGGCACACCAAGGGTGAATTCCAATTCCCCCTTAGCCCTAGCCCTTGGCCCTTACCCTTTGTTTTGCGTGTTCACGTAGGGGTGTCCCAATTCTGGTTCAGACGAGGGTTAGGGGGAAGTGGTAGGGCTATCTCGCCCTTGAAATGGAGATTTTTCAGGGGCACACTACAAACCGAGGGCTATGACAAGTTTCCCAGAATGCATCTCATGGCAACCGGCAGCTGTTTTAGCATTGTCATTACGTCACTTTGTTAAGTTTTAATATTTTTTTATGCGGGAAAGTAGCTGTTCAGATCCCCAATGTGCAGTCGGTTTATCCAAATGACGGCTGTTTAGATGTTTGCTCCGATGTTTTTTGGAGAAGTGAAGCTCCACAGTGGAGCCTCTACCTGTGGAGCAGATCAACAGTTCGTCACGGGGTCACCACCCCGTCCGGAGAGCTTGTCAGCCGACCAACCTCCCGACGTCATCCCGGTAGAAAAGACCATCACTAATTAACTTACCCACAGGTTTTTAAAGGTTTACCGCAGGGTAGTTGCATTCTTTTTAGGAGATGAATGTCGGTCTCATTGATGAAATGTAAGAATTGTGGCAGCTGCATTAGTTTGTTTGAATTAAAAGTGAAGCTTCATGTGTGTATTGGGCACAGGAGCAGCGGTGCCTTGGGGCTCTGTAGCCTATACGTACATAAATCACCACATTTACATCAATAAATAAATGTTTGTTTTACAATGAACCGATCAGTCTGCATTAAATTTTCTTTTCTTTTATTAAGTTAACGTGGTTTTGAATATAGGATTTGTGGCAAAAGCTTGTCACGTCTGCTTATGTGAAAGCCAGCAGAGACTACTGATGACGTATGTGACTGTCGAAGGGGTGTCTCAATTTGTAGGGGTTGACTTTCAACCCCCTACCCCTTGTAGCTCCGTAGGGGTAGGGATGAAAATTTGTCTAACCCTGACTCTATATATATACAGGTTTGACCTGAAAATAACCCAATAAAGAAAGGAAATCAAAACGTCCACATGCATCTGTACAGTGAGAAAAGTCAGTTTAGTTTATATTTATACAGTTTTTCCCCCCAAAGTAATTCATAGACTGAGGCAGTTTGGGGCTAAGTGTGGTGGCCAAGGAAAGTTCGGCAAAGGGATAGGAGAGACTGAATCCGCCAACCCTGTGATCAACAGCTTAGCCAGAGCTACCTCCCTGCCCCCAGCTCAGCACTGACTCAACAGTGTGTTAGGAGGAGGCTGTTTGATAAAACCTAAAACTTTCTCTTTATTGGACTGTACCAATGAAATATTAAAATAATACTTCCCTGTTTCTGTGAACATAATGTAGTTATTTAAAGAGCTATGGTATTGCTTAAGGTAAAAATTATCCTTAAATAATGTAGTATTATTCATTTCCACATACAGCAAGACGTTATGTATTGAACTAAAGGGAGACATCCCCACTGAGGCCTTAAATCCCAATTGAACATCATGTACTGTATTTGTGTGAGGATTTTCTTTTGCTAACTGGCTTGAGAAAAGACATAGAAGCATTTGACCATTACAATGCTTCTTTCTTCCTCTGTACAGCAGGTCAGTGAAGGTTACCCCCAGCCACAGTCTCTGTAGGAAGCATCTTCATATGGCATTAATGAGAGAGTTGATAGTTGATATAAATTTGGGATGGCTCAGGGGTTTAATGAGCAGCTTCACAGCATCTAAGATCGAGGTGCACAATTTTCCACAAAGGCCCTGCATGTGTTATTTGTAAATTATTCAAAAAGTAGAGTTTTAGCTGCAGCCTATTTTCAAACCCAGTCTGCTATTAGTGAAGCACAACATTCATCTAAACTTTAATGGCGCTCTGTTGTTTACCAAGAACATTCTGCCTGCTCGCAGCCAGTGCCTGATTGGAGAACATTTTTACTGAGTGCTGGACCTATTGCTGTGTTTTCAGATCACTAAGTTGGCTCCTTTGCATTGAAGAATTACACTTTCCTATGGCTAAGGGAGTGACAATGAGAGCTTGCTAATCATAGAGCAGCAACAGCCAGGTGTAATAATCCTGCTTGTCCAGAGTTGAAACAATGGATTAGTGGAGTGACAGAAAAATTAGCTTCAAACATTTTGTAGTACGCATTTAGTGGTTCAAGCATGTGATGATTGGATGATTTTAATTTCCTTTTTCACAGATACTTTATGGTAGTAAACTGATGAATTGTGTATTGGATCAAATATGCAGTTTAAAAGTGAAGTCTTTTGGTAATTGATGATGTTTTCTGACATTTCTTTGGACAAATTAATCACCAACAAAAACAAAAAACAAAACAGAGTTTTCACATCTGTATGCCAATAGGGATGTGTGGTGTGTACATGTGTGTGTGTTGAGACTGACTTTTGCTAATTTTACTTTCCTGTTGTTGTTTGTTGATGTTTCCCTTTACCGGGCGGACTGTGAAAGCTGCAACACGGAGGTGGGACTTCCGCCGGGTGGCTAGTTCCAACCAATCAGAGGCTAATCGCAGGAACGCACTTCCGTTAGGCCAGACTAGTGGCAACATAACCACCTGGCACCCAGAGCTTGCCAGTGTCTCGACAAGCAGCAGCTCACTCCCCCAGTGCAACCAAAAACTCAGTTTTCCTTCTACACACGTAAATGCAAAAACTGTGTTTTTGAAAGTCTACTGTCCAGAAATGTCAGTTTTTAAGGACCAAAAATGTTGTTTCTTTGTGGATGATAGGCCCAAATGCATAGAAATAGTATCTGATTCCAGCCATTTTTGTTTATGTTGGACAGGGCCGGGCGACCGGGCTTGTGGTGAGATTCTGATTGTTGGAACAGATGTGCTGCTTCTTGTGTTTATTTTTAGTGGCTGTAAGGACATAACTTTTTTTTTTCCATTTTATTCTTACTTTATAAAGTAAGTTTGACCACTCATGTTAGCTACAGCAATCCTTTTGTTATATCTAGTCTTTCATGTACATGTGGCAAGGTGAAGAGGGACCCGGGCGGGCTTCGAACCCCAGACTCCCGGGTCGGAGTCATGCACGCTAACCAGTCGGCCAAAGGGACATCCCCTTGGTCAAGTAGCCAGGGCCCATGATCAACTGGAGGCACACAGTGACAGGACCACCACTGTCACATACACTTGTACTTTGGCTGTATCTTTAGTGATCTCCTTACCGTTTATATTTACCACTTGAAACTGTTTTTTATTTTCTTCAATAAAGACCTTGTTTTGTTTTTTTTATCAAGACTGTCCTTCTGCCCATTTTGCAGATTCTGTAAACTGTCTTATCTGTCTGTAACAACATCTATTGCACGTCTGTCCGTCCTGGGTGAGGTATCCCTCCTCTGTTGCTCACCCTGAGGTTTCTCCAATTTTTCCCTGTTAAAAGGGTTTTCTATGGAGATTTTCCTCAGTGGATGTGAGGGTCTAAGGGCAGAGGATGTTGTTGTGATGCCATGTAAAGCCCTTTGAGACAAACTGTTTGTCAAAAACGGGCTATACAAATAAAATTGCCTTGCCTTGCCATAATTTCTGTCTTTATAAATGCGTATATTGCATGCCCCAGTCTCAGAGCAGCTATTCTGTCCAGTTAAATGCACCTTGTTGTAGAGTGAATGTGTCAGAAGGACGGCGGTTTAGATGCTAGAAAACAACTTTTGTAAACCAGACATCTCATTGGTATTGATCAAGAGCCCTATCCACCTTGAGCAGATACTTTAAGGTCATTCTGCGCTGTGAGGCAGTAAAACCTTGAAAAAGCTTATAAGCTGTGCCAGAAAGCTGCCAATGTGGTGGCAATTCTTTAGTCGCTAAATGAGGTTGATAGTTGTCCCACCTTACATAATGTTGATGTATTTCACCTCAGACAGGCGTCTTATGTCCTTAGATCATTACTCCTTTTATTGCTTTTATTTTTTATTTTTTATTTTATCTTGTTATTTGTTCTTCCCTGACCTTGTTGCAAATCACATCCTTTGTAATAGGTTTAATCACATTAGATTTTCTTTAATTCTTTGTCACCTTGTCGTGTGTCAAAGGGAAAAAAAAAAAAAAGCGTACCGGTGTAAATGCGGCACCAGAAGAGCATCTTCTCTAATCTGTCCCTGCGCTCTCTCCACACACCACTTACTGTGTCAGACAAAGTGAAGAGGTTTTTACAGGCTGCAGGTCTACAAGCAGGAACACGCTGTTCTCCAAGAAGTCTCTGCATAGTCTGTTAAAATAAATGAATTACTGTGTTTGAATGAACACAAACCGCCATCAAAGCTGAGTACTTAACAGCCTGACACACACTGCATGTTAATGTTTTTAAAATGCTGTGAAAATGGTAATTACAATTCTATTTATTTTTTCCTTTCATAGCTCATTTGAAAAGAATACTTCATTTTGTGACTGTGGCCATTTGCATTAATTGAAGAAAGTGCTCATCACTTTTTCAAGGATGTTCTTCTTGTTTTTTTTACCTTTACTGGTCCGCTTTGAAACGTGAGCTCTATAATCAAAATCTGGAAGGCATAATTATAAAACAATGGAAATCAAAAGGGAATGTGGGTGTAAGTTCTGCTTTAATTGCAATACAATTTTATCTTTTTTGTTGTGGACTTCATTTAAAGATGGACTTCACTTACAGTAAAGTGTTTCTGGTCTTACCAGCCCCTCAAAGCTCTCTACACTACATTCACAGACTCATTCATACTGTGCTTTTACCTAGATACTGGCTCTATGCTGGAACACTGCATGTACACCTGCACGTACCTCTACTATTGTACTGTACAGTATGTTGTTATGCTGTTGTTTTTTTTACTTTTTTTAATTTCGACTTAACTACTTAGCAATAAAGCTATTAATTGTGATTATTGGATGACTGTGGATGTCAATGGATCAGACAAGATTTTGTTTTTTAGTGCAAGGAGGAATAAGAAGAGTATAGGACAGACTATGTACAATAGGACATTGCTTCACTGTACTGACAAGTTGATTAGAGTAAAGTATGATCATTAGTTCTGTGTTTGTCTATTTTTGTTTGATCTGAAATCCTGAACAATAACATAAAATGAATCAAAATCCATGTAAGGTCATTTTTTTGTTGAAAAGGTCAAACAAGTGTGTCAGGATATTTAATTGACCAGAGCCACTGACTGCCTCCCCTTTTCCTGTCTATCTCACTATGCACAAATAAAGGCAGAAAATGTCAAAAATATAGCCTACTTTAAAAAAGTTAGTTAAAGTTGCGTGTATTTTCATATTCACATGATACGATGATTGTTCTAAACATTTGTCCTTCTACATTATTCATCTTCCTCATGAAAATAAAAGTTAAGTATTTATGGCCTTTGGCACTGGAACCTTGGCTAAGTTAGTAATGAAGGAGTTTTCGTTTTGTATTTTATTCTTCTATACAGTAGTTAATCTTAATATGTACACTGTAGTTTATTTGGGCAACTGTAAAAGAAAAAGTTTGGAAAAGGTTTAAGGTGAAAGTGTTGAGGACAGCAGCACTGATGTATCTGTGTGGGCCATAATGATTCTGCACATCCGTGTCACTGCTGAATTTGTTGCGTTTGAATTGAATACTGTCCATGAATACAACAGTACAGACATTGTTTGGTGCATTTACGCTGTGTGTGTCAGAGATAAAGCTAACATTTTTACACTCAGCAATTCATAAGGAACAAAAGGCTCATTTTTGCCGCCTCCCTCCATAAGACTGGAGCAGACCTTGTCTCTAGTGGCAGCAGCTTCTATCAGAATTTCAATGGGAGACAAAGTGAATTCTGACCAATAAAAGGTCATGTACAGCGTGTCGCTTAAAAGCTTGTCAAATCAGAGCAGAGAGGAGAGGCCTCAGCGTTGCGGGGCGTTAAACGGCGACTGACCCTGAAAATCTCTTTACCATTTTCTCCTTGACATTAAAGAATGGCGTTAAAAGGAGTTTTAAAGTTGATCAGGAAGTGAGTGTAAGAGGTGGGAAACTGCTGATATTTGCAAAAACAGGGTAGTAGAGACGGATGGAAACGACATCATACGTCAAATAGATGTGGGACGAGATCAAAAAACAGTGTGGTCAGCAAGAGATGGTACTGCAGGCGACACACAGGCTGGATTCTTCACAGTTGTGTCATATTTTACTGTATCTTCTTCACAGCCAAGGAGAGGAACTGATGTTGTTACTGAGGTTTTTCAAATCTGAAAATCATCAGTCAACTCATGAATTAATCAAACTTTAATTGTAGAGCACATTTTGTACAGGTTAGTGCACCTCTTCACATGACTGACAAGCTAAAATGAAAGCGCACAAATTAAGTAAGAGTGGGAAGTGAGACTGAATTGATTTAAAAAGCTGCAATGACCATATCTAAATATATATATATATTTTAATAATTTTGTCTATGTGGTTTGATAAATGGAGTTTGGTGAATCAAACACATTTAAACACATGGGGATAAGGCATTCATATTAATGAATGTTTTTCTAAAGCTGAAGGCTAATGAAGAGATCATGCTCTCCAAACAGGCACTAATGAGTCCTCAACAATCAAAGGACAATATTATAAGTCAAAGTCAGTGCTTATGTGTGACTGACATCTAACTTCTGTGGTCCTTATTCTGGTCCTTGACACAGCTTTAAAATATCTGCTTAAAGAAACATATCTGTGCTCGCCTCTTGACCCAGGTTTGCTTCCCACCGAATTGATGGGAGCGTAAAGCAGCTCTTCCATCACAACCCTCCACCTCATTAAAATCATTTACTCTCTCAGCGCATTAGCAAGCTGAGCTTTAAGAGCTGTGCATAAAAGAGCAGATGAAGTGGGCAATCTCGACACACTTCTGCGCGCCCTATAAAGATTTTGCAGTCATTCATGTGTGTTTCAATCCGGTATCACCCGCATCAGCAGAAGTTTGAAAAGAAGAGGCAGCTCCAGGCTGTGTAATTAGTGTGAGTGTTTAATTAGGTTTGTGTGTTTAAGCAGTGAGGGGCTATTCCATGTCAGAATGCACGCGAACGTTTTTCTGTCTGGAAACGTAGCCTCACACTTATTTTCCCATCAGTGACTGTGTAACAATGGTGCACACCTATGACTTCAGATGTGATCAGGAGAATGAAATCATAGAAAAATGTCAACTGCAAATCTTTATGAAATAGATTTGATGGCAGGCTGTTTACAAAACACAGTCACAAAAAGTAATTTGGTAACACTTCGACACATTATAACCATACTTATAATGAGTTCTAATTCAGTTATAGCACTGTATAACTGTAGTTATAAACACTCATAATTGATCATAATGCTTTATAACAATAATCATAACACACTATAAACCATTTAATCATGACTTCTAAGCTCAGGTACTATAATGCATTATAATTGTTAGTAACTCACTGACAATGCCCAAATTGATAATGCATTATAAATATAGTTATAATGTGTGTTATAAACATGTATAACTATCATTAAAAACACTCAACAATAGGCATAACACATTATAGAGCATTATAACTCTATTATAAAATGCTCTATGATGATTTATGAGTGTTTATAACTATAGTTAGTGCTATAACTGTATTATAACTCATTATAAGTATGGTTATAATGCGTTGTGATAATAACAATAAGGGTCCCTTAATTAACGTTAGTTCGTACATTATTAAGCATTAATTACTGTAACTGTTTACATATATATTAACAATCATTATTATGAAACACATTAATTAATGTAGCCTTTTAGCTAAGTAATAATAAAAGTTGAATAATGTAATTATCATTATGCATTACTCTGCATTTATTAGTATATTAATGCTTAATAATGTACTAACTAACGTTAATTAAGGGACCCTTATTGTCTGACCCTTATTATTAAGTGTTACTGAGATAGGCATCAAATAAAGTGTTACCAGTAATTCTTGTAGGAAAAAGCTTCTCTTCTCCCTTTACTGTAAAAATGGCATAGTCATTGGACACTCTACTATATTATTCAGATTATATACTCACCTAAACCCTGCACCACACTGCCATTCATTTTGTCATTTCTGGATTATACCAACAGTACCATTGCTGGTCTTATGAAGAACCTGTACTGTACTGAATAAAAGGCCTGAGCAAACCTGTGCCTTGCTATCATGACACCATTGAGCTCTTACACTGGGCATACACTGTATTATTTTAGAAATCTCATTGTTTAATTCCTATTCACAGTGTGTGAGTAAATTGTCCATGATGTAAAGCAAAAGCTCACAATTCATGTGCTCACACTGCACAGTTTGATAGCCATAACCCAAGTACTCATGTAAAAGAGGCCCGATGGCTCTTACGGACCATTAGTCTGGGCTTCTGCATTTCTAACTTCTAAGACGAACGATACAACAGCACAGTTCCAGATACGAAGAGCTAAAAACCTTTATGATTTCAATAACACTGACATCAAGAATATTTTTAAGTATCCAAAAAAAAAAGAGAAAAAAAATGCTGTTCCCATGGAATAAGACCACAAGGTTGGTACTGCAGGGACTGGTTTCATCCATCTTCATAAAGCTCCTTTAAAGTCACAGTTCAGCTGTCAACTCTACTGTATTTGGAAACTCTGCTCTGTTATTACTGTACATTATGGTTTGAACTCACTGTGACACCTCCACTTGTCACAGACTTGTCCATAGACAAGTTTATCCTGCGACCATGTTGTTGGTTACAGCAGTAAAAAAATAAGGAGAGTAACATTGACTGAACTTGATATTAGATGCTGTCCCCATGCATAAAAAAATCAGACTGTTGTGGAAGCTTTTTTTTTTTTTTTTGATGTGGTAATGTTATTGTGAGGCAGGTACATTTTTACAAAGTTAGTAAAAAGATTTATCTTTGGATGCGATTTATGTCAAAATGACTCCACAAATTTGTTTGTGATCATCGTCTCAGTGCTGCTTGCTTTGTTCCCAGGTCTCAATGATACTTGCTCTCTGAAGGAAGCTTAACAATCTAAACAGATTCAGCTTCAAACTCAGATACGCTGCGTAATGCCGACAGTGTTCATTTCTTATTGTGTGAATAGAAACACCGTGGACCAATTGCTTTTCTGTGGGTCCTCCTCACCACTTGTAACTCTAAAATGAATTGTGTTAACTTTACAATAGGCGCCGTTTTGCATTCAGACCAAACAGAAAAGATTTTCTCAAGAGTGCATTTTAAAGCAGCACCGGCATCAGCTCTGCTTGAAATGAAATCTGAGTAATTGTCCCCCGAAAATGCAACATTTCCACAAGTTGCACATTGCATACAAAAACCTCAGTGTCACTGAGGTCTGCATACTCTATAACAAGCTTGACCACCTGCCTTTCTCCCCCACCGCTTTGGCCACTGGCGGCTCGGAGGTTTAATGGCAGCATCTGCACGATCCGCCGTAGGTCTCCACAGCCTGGCGACAGGCCCTTTTGTTTGCTTCTCAGCAAGGCGGAGACCCGAGCTGGAGGAAGCTCTCGAACTTGCAAAAAAAAGATGGATTATGGGCCTCAAAATAGAGCTGTGCACCTGTCGCCTAGCATTTTCCAGCATGGACACTCTTGGATCCAGTGACCGCACCAAATGTCACATGAAGGGGATGCTGAGACCACAAAGCTGCTCAGAGCACTCACTCACTTTCAAAACCCATATAGAGCCACAGAAGTTTTCTACATCCAACAATGGGCTTTTAAAGTATAAAAGAGATGTCTGTCAAAATTTGTTTTGAAACGGTGACGGTGATGTGACTGTTGCCATAGCACTCGGTTATGTAGAGCTACTGTAGAGCAGCAGGGGCCTGATGAGTAGGCTATGTTAGGCTGATGAAGACCCTGGAAGGTGATAGTGACTGTATATTTATATTTATATGCTCTTTATTGTCTTTTGTGTGTGGCTTAAACAACAGACTGCATTTAGTGTGTTTGAATTGGTTTTGTGTGTCTGCTCAGACTCCTCTATCCTTTGGTTTCCTCCTGCCATTTACATAGATGCACATTATTGATCCCATTAATCCATGAATTTTCTCCTGCTGTACATTCATTAAGTAAAGTAATTCACTTTGCCCCCCACCTTTAACACAATTTGAAACCATTTCAACTCACCTCTGCGCCTCCGTTTGTGCCTCACTGGACTAATTTTCTGTTCCACTTCAGGCCACTTCTGAAATCAGTTGTGTGTTCAGCACCTGAGCTCAGAGCCTGAGTCACATTCGGAGCATCTCGATTCCCAGCAAACATCAGGTGTGAAAATGGCCTTGCAATCATTAGGGGTAACACCAGAGGGATTAAATACAGGTTTGTGATCGAGCAGCAATACTGCTCACAAAGTTGGACAATAGACCTGCAAGGATTTATCAATTCATCAACAGGCTGATTGACAGAAAATTAATCAATGATTTTTTCACAATACATCTTTCTTTTTCAGCCAAAGCCCCTGGACATTTATTATTTCCAGTGTATGTAATATCTTTGGACTGATCTGATGACATCATCTTTCACATTTTCATGATCAATCTTTTAACCAATGAAACAACCAGTGGAAGAAATACTCAGCAGCTCAACTGACAATTAAAGTGATTGTTATATGTACAGGTTACATGTATGTATATACAGTATAATCTATGACTGCACATGCATGACATAACAGTTGAAAGCCTCTGTTAGACTGATGTCTTTACTTGTGCAGTAAATGCATAGAGGCAGAAACTGCGATCAATGAGACTTACATAAAGTGTAGAAATAACAAGAAATGTGGTGCAGGTCACTGTGCTGGACTTGTAATTTGAAAGGACAAAAGGCCAGGTTGTGAAAATTATATGATGAATAATTGCTGTTTTAGAAAATATGAATTTTCATCTCACCTCGTGTGTATCAGTGTCTCCCTAACAACCTCCTGTGATTGGGGCCAACATGTAATTAATATTCAGAAGGTGTGAGTCGTGATTTGTCTTTGCACCATGCAAACCTCCTTTCCTCTGTTGATCACAAACATGCTTACTCATTTATTTCCCACAAATAACCATTTATTCTTCACACATTTACTGAAAATTACAGTTTATTGAAAGGACACAGAAAGGTCAGATAACACAGATACATGTAGCTAGGAGTTACTACTCAGTGCATGGCACATTCTCAGGGAGACGACCCATTGTGAGTCTTTGGCTCTTTGCCTCTGGAGTGTTAAAGGCAGAAAGAGTGCTGAAATATTAAATGTTGAACAGTTGGCCAGCCAACTTGAGCCTCTATATTTCAAAATGTGGAGGAGTAAATTAACCTGGCTACAATGAGTGACAAACAATATTCTAAGTTGGGTAGTAGTAGTAGTAGTAGTAGTAGTAGTAGTAGGAGTACTTTTTATTTGTCAATTGATTTATACTTATCACAGGATACAGTGTCAGACCTCACCAGTGCAAAGGGATTTTTCTAGAAAGATCACACGATTAGAAAGCAGTGTCCTCACTCAGAAGAAAAGTCAGATAAGTAAACAACAAATGAACAATCATGAAACAAGTTACCAGTGCCATTGCTACCTTTTTAAAAAGAATTTCTAGAATGCATGCCATTTTACTATGGACGGTTTCAGATGACAGTTTGAAATTCGACGATTCCAGTGTCTCAGCTTTTGCAAACATTGCTGATATGCGTGTGTGTAGTTGTGTTGTGTGTGTGCGTGTATGTGTTTAAAAATGTGTTCATGTGAGTGTGTGAGAGCGCACGTATATTTTTGTGAGAGTGCGCAAGTGTGTGCTCTTAGAAAGATCCTTCAGGCAATGCAGGAGCTCTGCATTTTGGATGATATGCCGTCCGCTCAGTTGTATTTATGTGGCTTTGTCTTTTTGCTGCTGCCTCCCTCTGCCTCCTCGCCGCCGTCTGAGAGCTTTGTGTTGAATTTTCCAGTCTGCGCTTGGCTCCTTTGCTGTTAGGTTCAGAAGATAAAGATTTATAATGAGCAAGACTGACACCATAATATTCCACAGCAGACATATGGTGCTCTGTAATCAGAGCAGGAAATGCTCCTAAATATCTCTGTGATACAAAGGAAGAGGAAAAAAGACATTGTTGTTATCCTGGCTTTGTAGTAATCATCAGTTAATAGTAATTAGGCCATTAGAAGATGCTTACTGTATTACATTATCTAAACAGGTCACAGACTGCTGGAGAACGTTCATAAAACTTTATGCTGTTTTTTTTCTACGTAATTGTTTACAGTGGTATACACATTTACAGAGGATAACAGGCTCTCATATGACATCAAGCTTAGTAATTACGCATTTATTAACAGTTATTAACTATGCATGTGAGACATGTCAAGCTTGATTCAATCTAAATAAAAAAAAATCACTTTTAAATCCAATATTTTATGACAGACACAAACTCACTTTATAACACTGATAGAAATGACAGCTGCATGCAGCCACAAAGACAATGTGGTATACAGTAAAACACAACCTCTAACCAAGAAAGCTGTTAACTGTTGATAAATGCTTAATAAAGTCATTAAACACCTGAAGAGTGTTTGTCCAGTACTGATGTTTGTGACGCTATTATGAAAGTGATGACAGTACAACATTTATCAAATAAATGAACTGTCAAAAAAGACAAATTATTTAGAAGAGATCATAAAATAAAATAAGGTAATAAAAGGTGATAATTCTACTTGCACCTCAGTGAATGTGTTTTATACATAAACAACACAATTATCCACTCACAGTGTTTGAATTACGGGGGAACTAAGGGGAGTAGAGCTCCCCTGAAAAGGACACCAGCTCCCCTCAAAGTCCACTGAGACATTCAGGGGGAGCTTTGAAATATTGGTGATTGTACTGTATGCAAGGACAGTAAAGACATGTGTCCTTGGTTGTAAGACAGACGAAAAACGACATGAAACTGATGTGATGTGTGAGAGAGTGACACGTAGGCTGTTGTTCGCTGCAATTAAGGCATTCAGGGCTTAATTTGACTCAGCGACCAGAGTGGCTCCATGACCTCCTCTGTCAATAAAGATCTGTAAATAAACGAGTGATATGAACATTTATTTATGCTCTGTCTGTGTTTTATTTATGATTGAAGTTCTTCTGCTTTGGAGGCGTTTTAATCTGAGGAAAAAAGAAACGAGAGAGGAAAAAGCGATTGACAGATCAATCATCAGGTTGCGCCGTGACGCAACCAGTGAGTTTTTGGCCTAATAATATATGTAGCATTAAGGAGGCCGAGCTCAGGGGGTTCAGGGGACTGTCAGCTGCACCGTAACCCCCCAAGGCCAACAAAATAGGGCTCGCCTGAAAGTCACTGTTACTCAAGTACTGCAAGCGCTGGCCTATGGCACTGTTGAAGAGTAGGAGATGAAAAGAGTATCGTTAATTTAACTTTAGGGACGGCTGAGCTCAGAAGAGGAGTTGTTGTGAACTATAAAAATAAAGTATAACGAGCACTTAACACCCAGCTGTGACCTGCGCATATTTTTCTTAAATTAAAAAATTGCATTTTGTAATTTGATGTCAAGGAGCACAAGGCAATAGCATTATTTTTCACTGATTCTGCGGTTAAAACACAGCAAAATGATAGACAAATTATCACCGCTGTCAAGGAATTGAAAGCATTATGAGTATTTAAAGAAGTGAAAGTGAATATAATGTATTTTGAAAAGGTTTGAACGACACTTTTAAGGCTGAAGTAAACAGTTTTTGTAATGTGCTAGGTTTTGAGAACTGTGACTTTGAGAGGAGAAGAGCTGCTAGACTGGGACGGGACTCAGGAGTCCAGCTGGCGTCCTCGCTGGCTCTGGACAAAATGAGTTGTGCTTGTGGATAAATGCAATTAACCAGCAGGTGAGACGGAGAAGCAGCACTTCTCATGGCTCTGAAGACCGACACTGACAGCAGTTCAAGGCCACGTTCAAACACCGTGCAGATAAAAAGATTTCCGCGTTTGGTTTGGGTGACGTGTGTTTGTTGTGTGTTTCTCTTAACCTGCTGTTTTCATGAATTCTCTCTAACATTTCAAAGACAAAATCATCGAGCTCCGATGTATCTCATTAATGGAGCATCACCGTCTCTGGGATTTTGAATAATTTAAGTCATTTTTGGCAATGACATGTTTAAGCACTGTGCACAGACTCTAGGAACCAATTCCCCGAGCAAAGCATCTGTTTTGTGTTTACCAATGTCACTTTGTCCATGCCTTAAGGCTTTTGCTAGCTGCTTGCAAATTACTGAGTTGCACATCACTCTGCATGGCAGTGGGTTATAGTGCTATCATGTGGCTTGAAGCTAAAACAAATGAAAAGAGGCAACATGCACCTCCACATCCCATCACTTTGAGGAGAGTGTGACAGTGAACTCTGAATCTGACTGTAGTATTTTGCACTGGGGTAATTGTTCCATATGGAGTACATCTACATCCTGAACTCTGCTGTGTGCATGAGATGCAGTGACCGGGATTTGGTACTCAATGACTCCATCTGCAGACTTCATCTCTCACTTAATGCACTCCTGTGGCTCTCTGCCAGCCACTGTTGCCGCCCACTTTGATCTGGGTTTGGGATTTTCCTTTTCCTTGTGTGTATCTTATTTATCACCAGTAAACACTCCCTTACAGACATCCACAGTTGATGTCGTCGCTACATCAGTAGGAACTTTGAGCAGCTTTGCTGGCAGCATTGCAACCAATGTCTGCTATGTAAAACAAATGTAAAATATTTCTGACCAAGCAAAATTTCATCACATATCATCACTGCATGCTGCTCTGACTTCATTAGACCCATGCTGTCAACCTGTTTTCTGTGTACTCACATCCTGTGTAGAAAGCACTGCTCCTGGTGCATGCCATCTAACTAATTAACTGACTGTGCACAGTCGGTGCGCTCCTTTCAGCATCTATATGACTTTATTTTCTCTTTATAATAATTGATGATTTGAACAGCTGTGCTTCTGACTCATTCACTGTCTGATATTTCTATATTCCAACTGGTGTTTCCGTGTTAACACCCACACCTTTTTAACAAGTTCAGGAATATCAGAAAGAAACAAAACGGATATGGGTGTGCTTCAGACACACTCTGTTGTTTGAGTATGTCCGGATTTGGTGAAGTTATGAAGTTACAATTTTTGACTGAAGAGGAAAGAGAGAAAAAAAAACTTTGGAGGGGAACAATGCAAGTCCAACCTCTTTTCCACTGTTTTGCTCACTCTCCTCTCGGCAATGTGCATTTGTTTACAGCAAAGCTAACAATAAATCAATCAATAGTGTGGTACACAATGTTATATATCATATACAAGGTTAACGTTATCTGTCATAAACAAGAGATTACAGGTTACGGGGCATGTTTGTGCCACGGTGCCACAGAGACGAGAGCTGAGACACTGGGGCCAGTTGCAAGGTTGGTTTTCGGCCGCTATAAGGCAGAGAGCCTCCATTCTCCCCACATGTCATTTACTAAACCACCACAATTTCTGGAGCTGTTTCATTAAGGGAAGCAGTTCTGCATAGTTCCTCTTTAAAGGAATCTGTGAATCAATGATCTCCTGGCACAGCAACAACAAACTTTGCATTTCTTTGAATGGCCACTTCAGGCTGGCTCCTAATTTGAGTCAGACCCCATAGATACAGCATCCAACTTTACAGCTGAAATAAACATGTTTACAACCAGGAAAATAAAAACATCTTTTCCCAGTAAGAGCTAATTTCCTCTTTCATGACAACTGTACGGGGTAAATTTTCACATGAGTCACCTGCTTTAAGTTTAAAGGTTAGGTGGCGTCAGACAATGCCCAGATGTTGTTTGCACAGCAATCTACTCTGAACTTTAAAACCTCTTCAGAAACCTGTGGGTGACCAAGAATCCAGTGGTCGGACCTTTCATGCCCCGACCCATCCGAAGTCTCATTGCTTGTTGGTAAGCAACCAAAACCGACATAGCCACTTTTAATCAAATATAGCATCCGTGGCACAACTAGAACCTAGTCTTAGAACCAGTCCTAGAACCTCATGCTCCCCCCTAAGCTTTACCTCATTCAAAGTTATGTACAATCAAGGTTGCTAGGTGACAGGAACCTAATGCTGTGTGACACAATGATAATGGTGAGTTGGCGACACAGCTGCTGGCACACATTCCTGTAAGGCCTTTTACAGTCAACGAAGCCCTTCACCCCTATGTTTGGAACACAGTAAACACACTGTGGCTTTAAAACTTCCACAGGTTGTTTACCAAGCTGGAGAGAAGTTATTTTATGAACATGGCTGATAACTCCTCTGTGGGTGCGCAGCGCTGGTGTGGCAGGCTGCACTTGATCAGGGCTCATCGATGAGAGCCTCTTTGTCTGATCAGTCTGAAGTCAGAGTGAATAGACAAGTGTTTATTGTATGCAACATCTCGTCAAGAAGCTGCAGGTGTTGCTCTGTTTTGCCTTTAACCTTTTTTTTTCTTGTGCTGTACAAAACCGCAGCAGGCGCAGGACCACGAGAGCACCCTCGTCGGGGAGCAGTGGAACGTGTCACTCAGGTTCTCTGTTTCACAAATCGAACATGAGAACATATAATGAAGGTGGAGCGGTGACAGAAACAGAGGCCACTTTGATGCAGATTGATCCACTGAGAGTGGAATGCAAATCGCTACTAATCAAATTGTTTACTACACCATGAATGGCAAGTGCTGTGCATGAGGGACACCAGCAGGCAGCGGGAAAAAAAAGAATCGATTGTGGATTTATTGCTGCATCACAATGTGAAAATTTCCCATTTAATGACATAAAAACAAAATAACAACACAGAGAGCACATGGAAAATCATTAACCCTGCTGAGATTAAAAAACAACAACAAAAAAACTAGAGAGTAGAAAGGTAATCTCTTTTTGTTATTTTTGGTTATTTAGCTTTGTGAAAAAAAAAAAAAAAACGAACTTTGGAAAATATATAATAACACTCTAGGATTAAAACAACACACCACTACTGCTAAAATGTGCGTTGCTCCCTCTGTTGTTGTGTGTTGATAGAAAACAGCCAGAAAAGCCTCTGGGAACCACTTTTGACTTCAATAACATGTAATGTATTATGTAGAACAATTTCACTACATTAATTCTTAAACAGAGCGCCATTATTTTCTTCTGCTTTTGTATCAGTGGCACAGTCCGCTGTTGTAATACACACAAAAAAGCTATTGTCAGACTTTCTCACTGAATATCTGACACAAAACTCTTCAGCCAAAGTCAAATCTGCCCATTTGTTGGGATCTCTTCTGAAATATTCTCATATTCTTGTGCAAATAGTCTCTGTGTCTAAATATGGATCGCTGCCACTTGGAATGCAACTCAGTTGCTCAGTTACACAGTATTGCACAGCATTGAAATGAGATGCATTGTTTCGCCATGCCATCTGCCACCGCCAAACAGGTGTGACTCAATTCAATAATATGATGAGGGAGGCAGTTATTCATAGGCTTTGGCAGCATTGAATATTGCATATACTATAGGTGATGCTGGCACACTGGATATTAGATTTTTTGCAGTTTGGTTTTCTTTCGTCCAGGAGTGAGATGGTGCAATTTTATCTCTTCATCGCATTCAGTTTGCAAAGTTGAAAAATGTAGCTTGGTCATTAGTTGATAGACAGGGCGTAGTTCAGAAATTTTCTACAGAGGAGCTGCTCGGAGGATGAGCATCATCATATAAAATGGCACATCTTCATGTAAAAGCCACAAATCAAAAATTCAAACGCTACAGTACCAACACACATTTCCCAAGGTCTAACGTTGCCCATTCTTTTGTGCAGTACAGCTCCATTGTTGTCAGAAAAAGATTAACAACTAAACAGTGAATCTCACAATTGTACTGGATGAAAAGTCTCTTCATTACCATAAACATGATTTGAATCCTCGACCCACGTGATAAACAAGGCTGTAAATACTCATCAGTGCACCAATTTAAGATGACAACAATAATCCTCAACAAACACATTATTTACTCCTGTTTCTGAAATGTTAGTTTGTGCTTGGTGCTAGGGTGAAAAATGAAATGAAATAATGAAATCACACAGGCATAGATTTACAGCCTCAGTATGAATGAATGGGGTTATGTCACAGATGGGGTAGGACAATCAGAAAGTCTCGAGAGACGGATGAACAGAAGGTTAATGTGTTGTTTTCATTTCATTAGCGGACATTAAAGTTTCTCATCTTTTACAACTGCTCCCCTTTTAACTGACTGATCATTTCTTGTGGGGCCAAAGAAGAAGAGGAAGAATTTACTGAAGAGACAAGTGCAACATTGAACTATTATTTCCATATAAATCAAAGCGACGCTCACCTGCTGCTCCTCTGGTAGCTTTTTGCTTTCCAGGGCTGTGTCCTCCGTCTGATTCTGGAAGCAGTCGCCTCCAGTCTGCAGGGGCAGAGGAAACGTTGTCTTAGTGCAGCGACCACAAAACAAACATCCAACTTCCCAAATATATGTTTTCAAAGACAATATGAGAAGAGTGCAGCCGAATCAGTGACATTAATATGACCTTTTGAATTTCACATAAAAAATTACAAGGCATTTCATTGACTACTTTTACAACCATAGAAGCATCCAATTAACTTTTTTATTTGTTTTATGACAGTAATCAAGAGGAAAATTGATAATTGCAAGATTGATAATTGCTGTATATAATTAATTGAGAAAAATCCCTGCTGCTGCTGAATGGAAACTGAATAGCCTCGGGTTTTGGATTGATGGTCAAAGAAAACACAAAAAACAAAAACAAACAAACAAGCAATTTCAGGATGTCACCTTGAGCTCTCAGAAGATCAGACGGACATTTTTCAGTATTTTCTGAACAATCAATACAGAAAATAATCAATAGTTGCAGCCCTGGGGCGTCTGTTTCTTTTCCAGAGCTGTTTGTATGGAGACACGTCAATCATTCCCCTGCTGTGACAAACTCTTAGCCATTTTGACAGCATGGTAATTTTGCTTTCATGTAACGTTGCAGAAAAAACAGGACCATTAGGAGAGTGTAGCTCTGTACAGGATGAGCACTACAAAGTCCATTAATTACTCCTCTCTAATCTCATTAGCGCTAATTGTGAATGACTGTTTTGGAGCACCTGTTGTACACCGAGCATTTGAATGCGTCTAATCACAGGAATGACGAGCGGCAGATGAAGGATGCTTCACATCGCCATGAAACGATCTCAAGCTTAATGCATTTCATATAAAACATACTTCATATAGCAACAAGTACGACCTGTATGAAAAGAAAACTCATTATTTACAGTGCATTGAATTTATCACATTTCACTTTTAAACCACAGCGTGGACTGTGAGCTGTGCACACTCTTATGAACTGTCTCTGCTCATTTCCTCCCAGTCCTACAGGGAGAGCAGGACAGGAGGAGCTGTGCTGCGTTCACCAGCAAACACAATATCTGAGTCTCTCTTTCAAATATGTCGCCTCTTATCTGCAGCAGAATGTTTCTCCTCTTGCAACAGGATTTGTACAACTCTGCCAAAATGATACTGTATAATCAGTCATGGGAAACAATGAACATTGTTTTTGGCACGATTTCATTAAGGAACAATGTTTTTGACACAGTCAGGCTAATTTCCTCTTTGGGTGGTATCCCGCTGTACTCCCCAGACTCCTGTGGTCCATCCATTTAGATGCGTAATAGTTCTTGATAGTCACTTGTCAAAAATCCTTACGGAGCATTTTTGCCCCTCTTACTTTCGTCAAATCCTCTTGGTTTTGACAAGGTTGGAGATGCTCACTCTCGTCAGTAACTGACAGCTCACAGTTGCCTGGATCTCTGTGAAGCAAATCTGTTATATGCGGTACGAGAGTCCTTCACCAACAATCTGAATAGGAGAGGTCAGTGACTCCCTCTTGCTTTTCCTCTGTCAATAACTGCTTTCAAACTGTCAGCGAGGCACTTCATGCCCTCAGATGTTCCCAAGAAGCTCCTGAGTGCAGGTGCAGTTGTGATTCAAAGGCTTGTGGAAGTTAGTGAATATGCCAGTTATACCGTGACGTCCATGCATTTGCAGTTTAAATGCATCACTGTAATCACTGTTAGAGAGCTTCAAGGCTGTCAATCAACCATTTTCATTCGTGACAGATCCGTTTTGCTTTTGTGATGCCTCTGTGCCGATGACAGTCGTTCATCTGTCCATCTGTTTCTCATGAACACCTGGAGGGAATTACCTCAAATCTGATCCAAACATTCACTTGCTCACTAAAAAGGTGAACTGATTACAGTAGATTTGATGATCAAACATCAAGGGTCACTGTGGCTACTCCAGTGGTCTGTAAAGTAGACAGCATACAGTTGTACATTTTACCTCCATGTGCATGAAATGTGCTTCAGAGACATCAGCAGCTTTTTACCCCTTGTTACCAAAGCTACACACATCAGTGACTTCATAATTTTTTTTTTGAGAAATTAACCAACATGGAAAATGGCAGAAAATTGTTTGTCCTCCTTCCTTGGGAAATAATCAAAAATAATAATAAGTTAAATAATAATTGCAGGTTTGTTTTTCTCTATTTACCAACCAAGCCTGATAAAGCCATTCTACTTCAATGTTCAATGTGGGAAAAATAACTAACCTAGTCATGCTACTGTTATAGAAGCTGTGGGTGAGAGCTAGTCTTTAGATTTCCTATCTTGTCTGACCAACTGTCTAGACAAATATTCAACTTAGAATTATATAAAGCAATAATTCACAAGATTGAAAACCTTGACATGGCAAATATGCTTGATGATTCAAGTGATTATCAAACAGGATAAAAAGTGGATTTTGAAATTGTAACCCATTGGTGATATGCAGTAACAACTGACTGAATCAACAAATATGAAGTAGACAGAAACTATCGGGTAAAAGATTTGCCCGTAAGCTTAACAAGAAACTTGTTGCAGGTCTTGGATAAAGTTTTCCAGTTAACGAAGCTCATGAAGACACTTGGTGTAGTGGTGGCTTGTTTGATTTCTGATGAGGGACCTGAGCAGGAATTCAGTGAACAGAAGAACCTCATGGATACCGGCCCTCGGGTCACAGAGGCCATTACAGTTTAATTACTCCAAAGGCTCACCTTTTCCATCTGGCACTCTTTAACACCGCCACTCTCTCTCCTCATTACGCCAGTGTTCATGGGTGATTTACTGGCTGTGACAATTCTCTGAAGTCGAGAGATATCCTGTTGGAAAAAGAAAAGGAAAAAAAAGAAGAAGATTTCAAATTGGGGTTAAAAATAAAATGCGTAAATGGCTTGTTGATGCAGCAGTGGCCCTGGGGTCCTTAAAAAGTAAACAGTTCTGACTCAAAGGTTCATAGCTGTTTAATTTATACTACACTTAAACAAATTCAGCTTATTTATTTGTAGTAAATAAATTATGGTTGGAATGACTATTTCATAACAGGCAGCAGGAAGGGCAAAAGAAATGGAGTGCTACAAACTAGAAAGAGAATTATTGAAGTATTCTGGCTTGGAGGTGAGTCTGCTAATAATCAACCATCATACTTTCACTGCTAAGATCAAAAACCTCCATAGTGGTAATACCTCTGCACAGTTTCAATCTGAACTGTTACAGGTCGAGAATCCACATGAACACTGCCACACCAGCCAATCCTAAACTATAATAAGTAAAACGCTTAACAAATCCTCCAATTATCAGTATAGGTTTTTTTTTTTCAGTTTTATGGAATAAAAGTTCTCAGAACGACCCTGAAGGTAAATGCTAACGCTTATAATATAATCATTATTATTATTATTATATGGGCTACAACTAAATCCTAATAAAAACATACTAATTCAGCACCAATGAGACAAATTCAGTTCCTTCTGTAAACTGAAGTATCAAATACATTCATTTCTATCAATATTTAGCTCTAATAGCTCCAAAGCTGCCTGTCATAGATGAAATTCACCCATAGATGACGACCTACATCCATTAAAATAACATTAGCCAAATCCCTGTGTGGTGATTATAAACTTTAGCCGAAAATACGACCAAGAACTGAAAAATTTACCACTGCCTTTCAACAGAGGTGAATGCGCAGACAAACGTGTTAACAAATTACTTTCATCTCCAGACCACAGTCCACATCTAGACTCTAGCTAAATGGACTGGAGGCTAGCATCTCTCCTCCTACAGTACCTCTTGAGTAGCAGCAGCATCAGCTGTGCTGAGCATGGAGGCTTAGTGCTTGATTATGCCACAAAGTTTTACATCTAGGGCTGGGCAGTTAACACCATTAACAGCGTTAAAGGCAGAAACCTAGAAAAAAGCTCAGAGTTGAGTCCACACTGTTCTCATCCCCTCAGCCAGTCCGTCTATGAGCAGCGAGTAGAGAAATAACGTCACTTTCTTACGTTTTAAAACGTTCAAATAATACGAATAAGAGCTGCTTCTCTGTGATTGGTCAAAATCTACCGTCACTGATAGATTCTTTGAAGGCTGAAAACAGAGCCTAGGGGAGACGCAGACGTCTGATCTTTTTTCACATCACTTCATTTACATTATCCCCAAGGTCAGTGTGTATGTTTGTGCCTAATACTGTCAAAAAAAAGCTGCCTACCTAGCCTTTCACGTCAACAAATACCCACGAGAGAAGCACGAGTTTCCTCTTGTTTTGTGATTGGTCAGATCGATTGCTGTCAATCATTGCAGTGATGGCGCATGCGGTGTCAGATTTTTAAAAAATGAGAATGTCTCTTCTCTCTCTTCTCCTGCCTCGCACTGAGAGCTGATCTAGTAGCGCTCCCAAAGTGCATTTGCGCATCCTTTGTGCAAAATGGGGCCCCTATTGGATTGCGGGGCCCTACGCACTGGGTCTCATTCATGAAACGTTAGTAAATCTGTGTGTAGATTTGCACATAAAAGCTCTCGGTACTAAAACTCTACTCCAGATTTATGAACGGTGTGGTAAACTCAGATTTGTTCGTAAACACGTGTGTAGGATCATGAATGCCGGCCCATCGTAAATGAACAACACGCCCCCGGTGATCAGCCATTAACATAGATCTCCATACATGAATAGCCATATAAGGAGATCCTGACCACCATATTAGGAGGTAGGTGCATCCTGTTCACCTGCGGCCATGATGCAAACGAGGAAAGAGGGAGAGAGAGAAAAAAGAGCGATCGGGGGTCAAAAGCATTTTGGATGAAGTGTCGTCCAGAAAAAATATTTAATTCTCTTCTGATAGTAGCGGTGTGACTGGGACAGGTCAAAGGCGTGGAGGGAAGAAACAGTTTTAGTGAATTAAGTATCCTTGGTTTATTAAAGAGCTGTTTAAGAAGTAAAGCCAGAATAGTTTGATATGAAATATGAAAAAACAAAAAAACAAACAAAAAAAAACATATCTAGAGCGCTTGAGCAGCCACGGGAGGAGGAGGCTTTTCACAGCCTCAGCTGTAGAGGAGCATGGTTGGATCAACATAAAGTTATATAGGCAGGTTATATTGTTACAGAAGCACCAGCCGTCTGTCACAGCTCCATCCAACGCAGTGCCGGCTACGCTAGTGCGCAGGGTGAAGTGCGCCCACGGAGCGCGTAGCAACACAAATCAGTTTTTTTTTTTCCGGTTTTCTATCAGATTATTATCATTAGATGGAGCCTTGACGTGTTTGTGCTTGTCCAATCCCTAAACCGTCTCTCCCTTCAAATATTTCTAATTGTTTGTCATGTTTAAATTACGTGTTTCAAAAGCATTGGCGCATTCTGAACATGAGAGAGAGTAATACGGATTGAAATTGTAATTTTCAACAGTGACCAGCAGTATTTATTTGCATTCCTACATTTACACAAGCGCTACACACAGTCAGGACCAGGTGTAGATTTTGTGAGTAGTTACTAACAAATCTGCACTACTAAAAGATTGATGAATGCGGAAAATGCACGTAAATTCGCGCTACACACGGTTTACACACAAATCTGTGCTGCTCACGTTTCATGATCGTGTGTGTTCTGCGTGTAGGCAGGGCCCCGTTACAATGGCTAGTATGAAGAACTTCATTTGCAATAGGAAGATTAAAGAGGAAGATCGAATCACTCTGCTCTATCAAAGAGAAAAACCTGCGCTTCCTATGCTTTTGGTTCATTACTGAATGTTGGATTCTTATCATCAAAATTATTTTTTTTAAAAATGTATTACCTCCAAATAAACTTCACATGAAATATCTCAAAAGTCAGAAAATCAAGTTTTATCACCTATCTTTTTCCATGTTAGGATTTTTTTTTTTTTGGTTGACATTCGAAAGTTTTTTTGTCCACATTGAGGGAACATGCCGTACATCAACGTTAGTTAGCCAGGTATTCAAAATCAAAGAGCAACAGGATCACCAAGATGTTTGTTTAGTGTTTCTCTGCCCTGATTTCGTCTCTGAAATAAAATGGAAATCCACTCAGTTAAGTGGAACCAGTGAGAGGGTCCCAGATGTCAGACCCTTGACCCAGGCAGCATGCACCTGATGTCTGTATCAATGTGGTCAGATCTGCTTAGAGTCTCAAGTAATTTGCACAGTCATCTTTGGAATTTTCCGCTGTGAAAGCTGAACATGATGGACAATGAAGTTTCAGCGAAACAGGAAAAAGCAAAGTCGAGATAGTGAGAGGAAACAAGATGGACAGTCTGAGATGAAAAGGTTCTCTCTGGAGGTACAGGGGCAATCTATATCACTAACATCTGAAATGATGTCCGTATGAAAAAACATGACTCTGGCAAGGTTGATGTACTTAGAACCAGTGACGTGAGAAATGCCCCATGCTGGAGCCCAAAAAGTAGTAAATAAAAAACTGTAGATTTCAGCACTGGCAGGCTTGGGTCAACTTTTTCTTCTCTTTTTTTCCCCCCATCAAACATAAGACATCGTTGGAATACTGATGAGTAACTACAGTTATATTGAACCTAACCGAACACTCGCCATTCCTCTCAGGAAAGTATAGGCCTGTGTAGTCAGAGAGCCCCGAGTATAAACAGATCCATGTTTCACATTATCTCAATCAACTCATAATGTGGTTTAAAATCACTTTCATAGCCTTCATAATATTTCTGAACACCACCGCGTCATTTCTCTGAAGTCGCTGGCAGTGTGATATCATCTCTGAGAATATGTTTATTTCAGACCGTGACTTCATCAGAAATGACCATGGTAAAAAGGCTCATGGCTGTAATTAAACTTTTCTACTATAAATGTCAATGGTAGCAAGTTGGTTACCAAGTTGCTTTAATGTCTTTTTTATTTTGTCATGTTGTCATTCAATCATTGCTCCCCTACTTAGAAGCACATAGGGACATACACCAGGTGTGCCCGTCCCTTCTAAACAGATGTTTGTATCGGTTTTTTTTTTCCTTTTTCAAACGTATTATAGAAATGTTTTGGAATTTGGCATGCCAAGCTCTCGTGTTGGTGGATATTATTCTTCCACTGACTTCCTGACACTCCCCTAAATCAGCCTGCTCTAAGCTGCCCTGACCGCGCTGGAGAACGTTTCCTGCCACTCCCGCCTGCTTGACCCGTTCACAGAGAAAATGCTGACATTATTTAGAGCCAGCTCAAGCTTTCACCCACAATGAGGTACAAACGACTCAGCACTCCAGTGACAGGCACATCATAAAGTCAGCTACTTGTACTTGGAACAGTCTACGCGGGCTAACAATGCTGCCCAGCCCTCGGCCTGCGCCTCACATTGAGGTTCAGACAAAAATTCAATAGCAGAAATGCCAACCTGTCATTTCACATGTTTTCTGATGAATCTGAGCATTTCTAAGCAGAAAATACACCTTTGATTTTGCTAAATTTTTTATTTTATTTTTTATCATTAAGAAATACAGTAATTTTACTCTGCACTAATCAGTTTTATAGTTTCCAAACACAGTAAAGTCAAAAAATGTCAAGTCCTGCATTCAAATTACAACTTATGTCACATACGTCACTTTCAAGTGATACTTTAAACTGAAGAGAGTCTGTGCACCTGTGACCGACATGGCATTAACACTATTAGACTGCTTCAGATGCATGATGTATTTTGTTGTTGTGGCTTCTCGAGGTGTTGTAGTGCTTTGTATACAGTACAGTGAGATAGTTCAGCTGGTTGATGGTTCCCATCTTAAGGTCACAAGATAAATTTCTGGGGTTGTTTCATGATTAATGCGAGGGATAGGAGAAAAAAAAAGCACTCTTTTTTAAACTTTTTTTTAAAGAATAAATTTCGTTTTGCTAATGGGTTTGTTTGATGTAAATTACATTCACAACTTACGACTTTGTAGGTTCCAGGCAACCCACTCGTGTTTTTCCGAAAAAAAAACAGCCACTCGTAACTTCCGACCGGTGAACTATAATCAGATCGAACTGGTTCACGGTTTGAACGCACCATAACAGTCCTCGTCCCTACGTCGCCACATTCACGGCGTTCCTTGGCTGCACACACATTGTTCTCTCTCCTCATTGGATAAAACTGTAGGATACGATAAATGTTTTCTCCTCGGCTCAGAGCAGAGCAGAGTGACTGACAGACCCGTGTTTTGGTCCAAACACTCTATGTAAGTGATTGCTGTCGGAAGATATAACTATTTAAGACTTATATTAACACAAATATATCACTTACTTCTGCTTTAAGTATTGGATAAATGTAATTCTTCTCGAGGGAGGATCTCTTCTTAGAGCTGACAACAACCTACACGCCTTCTGAAATGTGACAAGGATACACTGATTTAACCTATTACTGTATATATAGCATTTGAATCATAAGTTGTTGTGTGTCTGACTAATAACTACTACTGTCAGATGAATGTGGTGGTGAAGAAATACAAAGCACCCAGACAAATACAAATATGTACTGAGGGACAGTTCTACTACTATTGCACAATAGTAATATAGGAGATGATGATGAGCATCACAGAGTCAACAAATAGGTAACTTTTCTTCCAGCAGATACTTCTCCTGTGCTGCAGCCAGACCTCTGCACAGGACTAGAGTGTAGTACCTGTTCTAACTGGGTCAGAAGTGGTCTCTGGTGAGCATGAAGCAAGACGTGGGTTTTCAAGACAAACACAAGCAGTCGTAACCTGTCACTGTCAAAGCCCATTCTTATTCTGTCATCTGAAGGAACATCTTTTTAGCTAGGTTCAGTGGAAGTGACTTTACTTGGGGAAGTGACCAAAAGCATGAAATGTTCGCTTTTGGGGCGAACGCTTCATACATTATTTCCTAACTTTTGTCGGCATCTGTCAGAATCAGCAGAAGTTTACAGAGCAGTGATGGAAGAAGGAGGAGATTTCATATGCTGTTTCTTCTGCAGAGGGACAGTGACAGTTGATAAGAAAAAAACAAAGAATCAAAATTCATCACCAGGAAATATTTATGTTTAATTGTAGACTTCACTTAGACATAAAATGTGGCATAATCTAATAGGTCCCACTTCTTAAAATATAAATTCTATTATGTATTCTTTATTTTCTCCTCTTTTATACCTGTAACTGACAGACTGTGAAAGTGTAATATTGAAGTATAATTAAATTTCAAAAATGAGTTTGATCAGAAAACACTACTTCAGTGCATCTCTTAGTAAGTTCCCCCACATTTGCTGCATAACGTAAATGTTATTCTCTCCTAAGTCATCTGATAAATGTCTTGAAGCTACTTTTTTTTCCGCCCCGTCAACCACCTATAGCTCCTCCTCATGTAGCAGAGATGGAATTTCCTGTCGATTTACATAGACAAGGAAACAATCATAAAAGTAAATAGTAAATGCTGAGAGCAGGGCTATGAAATGCCTGATTTCTCCTCTGGCACAGCGCTCCGAGCATCTAAGACATCATCTCCCATTACTTTGATGAAAATTGCATGCTATCGGACCACAAGAATTGGCTCTCTCTCTGAGACTGTTAAATATGAAGCAACTTCCACTCCAATCTTGCTGATCTCTGCATCCTCAGACTAATGAATCTTTCACCAGCAAGAAGGAGTGTGTGAGGGAGTGTGTGCGTATGTGTGTGTGGGGAGGGAGGTTGGGATAGAGAGAGACGGTGAGGGCCAAGGTCTGGCAGAGTCTTATGTACGCCGTCAACCAGAGCTTAAGGCCCATTATGTTAACTCAAACTTTGAGCGTGAATCACAAAGTGGTGTCAGTAGCACTTGAACAAACATTCCTGCACTTACCCACTTTGGATTGAAAAAACACACACACACACACACACACATAAAAAACACACTGAGTAGATTTTAGTCTAAGTGTGCTCATGAAACTCAAATGTATGTTTTATCATTGTATCACCCTCCGATTAGATAAAGACGCCTCCCCACATGTTAACAGCTTTCTTCCTTTCTTCATTCTTTCCATCTACATGGGCGGTAGTGCTATTAAACCCAGCTATGTGCAAAATAACTTCCCTTTGATAACCGACAATAATTAGCACAACAATAGCTGTGCATTTTCAGACATAGGAGCGTGTCTAACTAAATGCTCTCAGCTACATTTCACTTATACTAATACGTGAAGTCGAAAACTACACAACAGGAACCAAGATGAAGGATGCAATAACTCCGTTGCGCTCTTTTACGGTCTTAATTAGCATAATGAGGAACACCACGCGCCCATCAAAGAGCTAACGTGTTGACATTTGCCTCTGTCGGTGGACCGTTGCCTAATTCCTTTGCTGGGGACCGTTTGGCTCTTTCATGCACGGCGATGGTTATTGTGTGTTATTTTTTATGACTTAACTTGAGATCAATTTGGCAGTGATTTAAATGAGATCTGACCCACCTCCACAGGCACAGGCAGAGTGGACAGATGGAGCGCCCCAGTAATCTTTACAGTGAGGGTGCGCTCAGATTCATCAGACAGCCCGTCAAAGTGCACGGCGCCCACAGGAAATAATGGAGCTAGCAACTGCTCACAAGTGGAGTGTTGCTATTTGTATGCTAATGAAGTGGGAAGTAATAACTTCATTAGCATAAAAGAAAAAGTCAACCCACACCCATCTTGAGTTTACTTGTCTTTTATTTTGCGAGATGCTTATTTTGCCAAAGTGCTTGGATTTTATTTGGCTCACAGTATCATGAGGAAAATGACAGGGAAGTAAACACTTATAATGGGATCATCCTGTTCTTGCTGCAAACACCAGCACAGAGAGTCTGAATGTGGACAGAAAGCGTCAATTACAACATTTTTGTTTTGTTGCTGCAGCAGAAAGACAGCGATGACGTTGGTGGTCTGGACGGTGGCAGTGAAGCGTGACGAGGAAAAATAAATAAACAGACTAATAAATAAATAAAGTGTAAAGTGGCACGTCAAACGTCTGAGGCACCCGCGAACAGACGCAGAGTAAATTGTGACTGCTTTGAGGGGAGAAAAGCCTCTTAAAGACAGAGCTGCTCACCAGGATCGTGGCTAGATAAGGCACAGCGCTGCCGTGGCCGACTGGATGATTTCAAAGTGACTGCAGCGACTGCTTCTCCCAAATCACGACGGACGCCATCTCTGATTGAGGCTGACATGACTGCTTGTTGGGGGGGAAAATAACCATAGGTGCTTTGAGATGTATTTTCAAGAAATAAAAGTGATGTGTATATTCTGCTCATTTCTGCAGCTCAGTGTTTTTTTTTTAAATCTTCAGAGTAAAAGGACAACTTTGATTCAGGCCGTATTGTATTTTTTAATAAAGAAAGAGGTATCGACTATAGGTAAGACCTTGACACTTGACATTAGTTGTTAACCGTCAACTCGCTTCACTGGCAAAACAAGAAGTGATATCTACAGTGAAGGCATAATCCTATTTTTACAATGAATCCTCTCGGCAGTCGTCTTTTTTTTTTTTAACTCCTAAAAGGGATTAAATCCTGAGCTCTTAGTTGAGTCTACTGTGACCTTGACTTTGAGAGGCTCCAAACAAAGACTGTGTCACACTGAATTAATAATTTCATAGAGAACAAATGTAAGTCTAACATAGCAAAACTCCCATAATGCCCCAAAGTAATTGGGCTTTACTTTGAAAGCAACAGCGCCATAGAATATAAAGACTGACATAAATTACTTAGACTGCTGCTTGATTTAGACATGTTATTATTCTGAACAACCCCTGGAATCGTATTTGCCCAACTGTTATATTTGGTAGTAATTATTTCCTGGGCTATTTCTCTCTTGAGAATGATACTCAGGGCATCAGACTGACAAATAGCCACTTGAAAAGGAGGTAATAATCGGCTAACACTTAAATTCATATCGCAGACAGTGCATTATGTGCGCTCTGATGTGCGGTGAGGTGAATATTTTGGCACTGAGTTATATTCCATGATGTCACCAAGCTGGGAGTTACAGTGTGAAATGAATTTCAATTTGAAAGTGTTTACACAGAGATGAGAGGGGGAGAAAAACAGTAGCCCGCTTTATCTTATCTGGAAAGTCAGCGGGAAAATTATACTCCGCCATTACAGAGGCAAATCCCAAATCCAATGCCCATCCCCTTTTCTCCGTACAAAACAAACTTATCTCTTTTTCATCCTGAGACAGTGTAAGTGCCGTCTTTAAACCGGGGTCACCGACAACCAAATTGACCAGATACTGCAGGACAAACAGGGCTTTTCATTGCAGACACCGTGGAACGTGGCAGAGCGGTAATAAGTGGAGCTCTTATTAATAAGATTAACAAAGCCTGCACTCTATTTAGCTCTACGTGTTCCAGGGCACTCCTGTTTTGCACGCTCGCTCTTTGACATGGCCCCACTGATACACTAAAATGGAACAGAGACATTGTTAAAGGCATTAATTATACCTGAGCTTCTCCTGCTTTGAAAAGTCAAAATGTCGACTGTGAAAAGGGCCCATTGGTCATGCTGGTGATAATAGCAAAGGCCAGCGGAAATGCATTTTGCATTCAGCGTGCATTTTTAATTCAAGGCCACAGTGAGTGAAGCTGCCTTGGAAAGAAAAATTAATGTCCCGACGCTGCAATCAGCTATGATTACCACCGAGACATGCATGGCACAAACGGCTGCGGTGAATGTTTACTGCTAATATCATTACTCAGGTAAGTTGTGAGCTCAGCTATAATTGTAATAGTAATGGATAAAATGTAGACATGTTAGAGATTAAAGGAGAAACTGGACAAAAGGGAGGGAGACGGGGTGAGAATGTCCTTATCCACATGGCACCAGGGGTCACCAAGTGATTTGATTTGAAGCTTATGTTTCACAGTCACCAGACCTCAACCCAGATTAAATCCCTTGGGAGATCTTGCTGTGACATGTTAGACAACAATCACCACCACCACCATCGTAGAAACATCATGTGAGGGAACATGTTTTAGCAAAACAGTGTTCTTCCCTCCAAAAAAAAAGAGCACTGAAGCTGCTCTGGTGGCTCTTGGTGGCTCATGTCACTTAGACACTGGTTTCTCCTTCAGTGTCTTTTAGTTTGACACTTAAAAACAGGTTTACTAGCCATTCATCTGAAAGCAATACTGAACCACAGATGTGGCTCAGGACAGAATGTACAGTATGCACATTCATTCATTCAGATTCAGAAGTAATCAGTGTAAACTGAACCAATATCAACCACATAATGTCTTTAAAAGGGTTTACAATTACGTTTTTTTGGTCATTTAAACCTGAAAATTATGAGAAAGTGGTAAACAACATAATTACAGAACATTTATAGTTGTGTATGTGTGTTCTTATGGCTTGAAAAGGCTGTTTTGAATTGACTTATCATGAACATGTGTGTGACTGCTTGGTTAAATTATTTAGTGAAGCAAATTATTAACTTGGCAGCATGTTTGTTGAGGAGAAGAGTATTACAACCAGGAAATGTATGTATTTTCAGAGTGTGGATGTACGTATATGCAAGGAGGACTGTTTACTTCAGAATGAACAACATAAACTCCTCACACTGTATGAATGGTGGTGTTTGACATTTCTGCAGAGCAGAAATACGTTTATGGACCTGATGTGCAGTAGGTACTGTATACAGTACAGTACAGTGTGCTAGTCTGAGCGTGTCACTCACCACATTCATTAAATATAAAAAGGCCGACTTTTACAACACCCGGGTCTTCCTCTGGATTAACATTACATCAGACAGAGTGAAGTTGAATACTGAATTACCTTGGCATGTGGCTGCTGAAAGGTGACTCTGGAGCTGTTGATGAGCGATGAGTATCTGAACAAGTGGCTGGGGGAGGTGGGAAATCTGTGGCTGCTGCTGGGCTGGTTGTGCAGGACAGCTGAGAAGCAGATGTGAACTGTGTCCTTCAGCGCCTTCAGCTGGGACTCCTGTCCCCAAACAAGATTACACACACACACCAAAAATGTCTGAATCCCTCTGTTCTTCCCTCCATCCGCATAAGAAATGTACATTACAGCTTTAGAACTACTTCAGAGGCACTAAGAGTCATCGTAAGGCAAGACATGAAGCAGAACTCGCCAGAGGAATAAAAAAGACGGAACGTTCAAATGATCATTTACCTTTAATCGATAACAATAATAGGCAGGATGATTGGTTAAATCATTTTACAACTCCCTCTGGTGTCAATGCGCCCAAGATGAGCGCTAGAACTACCTGTTTCTCTAATCAGCACTTTTCTCCCCATGCATCTTTAACCCATCTACCCTGCCCCCAGTGACAGTGTGTCAATAACCACATATAAAAACAGCATTAAATTAAAGCTGCTGCATGTGTCCAACCCACTGAAGCCAAACATCTTGAAAATGCATCCACAGTAATGACAGTTTTCTCATTACTGAGGATGATATCATTTTTTATTTTCCTTTCTCACCTTTACATTTAACTTTCATCCTACAAACCACCCGCTCTCTGAAAGTGTGAATTTACACAGACTAATATGACTTTGCTCATTTTACTTGTTAAATAATTTAGATGTAAATCCTGCATTCAGTGTTTGGTTTTGCAGGGTTTAAATGGGTCAGATGAGAGAGAGGCAAGGGTAGCTAAAAGTGAGACTGTATAAATAATGACAGAAATATCATGAACAGATCAGAACAACAAGGAAAGAATAACAGTATTCATTTCAATTATCTTCAATGATTTTTTTTTTGTGTGCGTGTCTGAATTATTCACCTTATCCAGTGCCGTCTTCTCCAGTTCCTCCTTGGCTACGGTTAACTTGTGCTCCAGGTCCATGAGCTGCTGCCCCTGCAGACAGACATGACTTTTAAATCAGCTGAACTCTCTTTGTTCTGTGCAAACAAAGCATTTCTTCAGACCATCAATAGCACAAATCTATAGCAGCAACGACCGAGGCCACTCTTCATTATTTCACCCCTCATCATCACTTTTGTCCTGACTTTTTAAAAATCTGTATCAAGAGTCATTCACCCCCACACACAATTACACACATTGATTGAGCACTAAAACCCATGTACATGATATGCTTTTGGCACTTGGTGGATGGCTTGTTGTGTGTTTAACAGGAAAGCACAGGGATCTCACAAAGCTCCACGTTGCATTACAGCTGCATTACAATGATTTAAGCCTTGGTTTGGGTTTAGTGTTGAAATGCTTTGGTAAGTAATACTGTGGTCTATAGAGAAAGGTGCAGAGGCCAGGGGGTATAGACAGGCAGATAAGCAAAAGTTCATTTAAAGCCACATTGAAGCAGAGAGAAGAAAGGTTTAATCTTGGCCGTTATAGAAGCAGACCCCCTGGAACCAAAAACCCCTTAATGACTATCACGGCTGGAGTTTAATCCCTGAACACAAAGGGCCTTTTTGTCAGTAAATGAGCCAATAACTCCATATGAGGATCAACAGAGCTCCTGCTTCTCTTTTTATTGATAAATTCATCATCCAGCAGAAAGGAGAGAACTTGTGTTGGTGTATAATCTGCATTCAGTCTGTGGAGAACTGGCCTTGGTGATGGACATTGAGCCATGAACTTTTATTGGGCGTCTTTTAGTGGCCTCTCAAAGTGATAAAGGGAATGGACTTAAAGTCTGAATCAGCCAAGGTCAAACAGCAACAACAGTCTCTGCAAGTTTCGGGCGAGAGATGGGCGATGAGGCTGTTTTTTGGTTACTTTTCCAGATTTCAGCGTGTGGGCGTGGAGGTGTGGAGTTGTGGGGTGTGTGTGTGTGTGTGTAGGGGGGGGTACACTTGGCACCTTCACCAGTTTCATCTCATTTTCAACTCGATTGCTGCCAGCCGAGTGGTAATTTTGATGAACACGTCTGTCACTCGTACCACTCTCCGTGGCAGCTGAAATGATGTGTACGTTTTTTTTCCCACGACAGATGAGTCACGCAATCTTAGTCAAGGACAGTGCAACAGTCACCTCTGTCGGGGTTTTTCAGGGAAGCCAAAAAGGATACAATCTTTACTCTCAGAAAGGCTTTTTTTTTTTTTTTTTTTTTATTCACAGGGAGTTTGAGGACCAAGTCATTTGTAGCTGTCGGACGGCGCTCGACGAGACGGAATCAAAAAGTAATAAAGCTGGTTTCTTTTAATCATGGACACAAAAGATTGTGTATAATCTCCTTGTGGCAAATGGCAAATGAAAGGCGTAAGTGTTCGCTGATAATGAATTATTTAATATGAAGAATATCGAAGGGTAATGATAAAAATAGTCAAATTTTAAAGTGACTGATATTTGCCATTAAATTACCATCAGTAGACTTTATAATATAATATACGATGTTCAGAGCACTATTACAAAGTGACATACTTTGAGCTTTCCTAAACATTTTTCCATATGTTTATATGGTGAAATCAGAATGAATATTGCAACAACAACAAAAAAAACTCCATGTTTGAGTTGAAGAAAGTGTAGCGTCTGGAATAATTATGACTCCAGGCTGGGTTGGCTCTCAAACACACAGAGAATGAAAAAAAAAAAAAAGAAGCCTGCTTTTAGTTTGTCGTCTAAAAGGATCTGTCTGTTTCTATGCAGCAGTACAATAAAGGGCTGTTAGAATTTCCCTTTGGGATTAATTGAAGGACTCCATCCATCTATCCTTCCATCTATTATACAGGGCATCATCAGTGGAGAGTCCTCTGAGGGCTGCCGGCACACGGCCACTGACCCAGAAATGCTGAGTTTCAGGGTTGGTGCCTCCAAGTCTAAAGCTCCATATTTCTGCCGCTGAGTCCATTATGAAGGTGAGGGGGTCAGTGGGGTACTCGCCACTCTGGTAGACGAGGCATGCAGCTACATCAACTCGTCATTTTTCTTTTCTGTGTTTTTCCCAAGCTGGAGGAGAAACAGCTCTAAGGGTGAATTTTAAAAAGTGGACTGATGGAGAGAAGAAGATGTGAAGGCTCGCATACTGTACGACTCCTCTGCCAAAAAAACATTGTGTCTTAGGGGAAACAGCAGGGAAGGCAGTGTCAGTCCCTCTAAAGTTTTTAATCTTGCGGCTGAGCCAGTGAAGGGGAACCTTCCTCTGTGTAATGTTTACAGTTTAGTGCTGGGACTGCATGGTTTGGATTCGCAGAGTAGAGAGTGTCTTTTTTATTTTAAGTTGTCCTTCAAATCTGAATGCTATTAATGGAAAATCCTCAACCGGAGAAAACACTGACAATACTGACTACTTCATGTCTAGTACTCGAAGTGCAGCATGTCCTCATTTTGTGAATCTGCATTATTCCATTTTGTCAAAACAACTCCCTTTTTCACTTTTTATGGACTCACAAGTTTTTTTTTCTTCTTCTTTTTTTCCCCTCCTTCTATTACCATACCTGTCAGTTCAGTGAAAAACGGACCGGAGCTCGAGATAAAATAATTAGGTTTTTGACTTTGCTTGGTCTCCAGTCTTGTGGGCTTGTTGTGCTGTTGTGTACTGTGACATTCTGCTTTGATAGGGCACAACAGCCATCATAACCAATTCAATTGCCTCCCGGTCAAGGTGCCTTGACAGACAACCCCCCCCCTTCTGTGAGCCTGATGACATTTCAGTAAGTTGAGTGACTCTTCTCCACTTCCTGCTCCCTCATCCCCAGCTGAGCTTTTGATCACAGCATATGGCGGAATACAGATGAGTTTTTCAGGAATAGCTTGAGGGTGGGGTGGGGTGGGGGGGTCACAGGGACATGATGCATTTCCCTCTGACCTTTCCATCAGAGAAAAAAATACTGACTGTCATCCCTGAGATGACTGTTTTTACAAGACAAAGAGAAGTGCCATCAAATTAGCTTTACCCCCCCACCCACCACCACCACCCTACAAATCTCAAAAACCATCTGCTGTTAAATGTCCACATGAAGTGTTTGGTATCACCAAGCGGTAACGCTGTTTTGGGTGAGTGACTGATGCAATTTAGAGACAACGATTTACGAGCTGTGACACCAAACAAACAAGTCGATGCATCCATCATTCACAGGCTAGAAATAGAACAAGGACCATGCAGGACATCTAGGGACAACATATTCAGGAGTCGGGCTGGAAGCACAACGTCTATGGGGAACTGAGTGCTTTTTATGCATTTATGTCCGACACAGCTTTAGGACTGATGAGGCTCAGGGATCAAAACATACATTTAGGAACTGGCATTGTGGCAGAAATGTCTACTGACATTTTAACACTGCAAATAAGACCCGAAAGGTCAACCTACATATCAGTAAATGTCAATAAATATTACGTGAGCGCTCAGATTTCAGAACGTTCAGTCCTTGCAAAGTAAGGGGCAGAGGACATGACTTAGCTGCATGCGGACTAAGCGCTGGCCAATTGATTTTACAGGCTACTGCCTTGCTGGGAGGGACTTTGTAATTGAAGACTGAATTAATTGGAGTAGCTTGTGTGATGGGATCATCCTTTTAAGGTGTTCTGAAGTACCTGTTTACGACTGGTCTGGATCTACTAAAACCAACCCCCCCCCCCTTCAGTTTGAGCTTACCTTAAAAATTAAATCCTTTTTCCCGTACCGCAGTTCTTTCAGTTGAGCCTGGATTTTTTTGGACTGCAAGGAGAAGATAAGGAAATAAGTGTTAGCTTATTCAAATAGCGAAATTGGTTTTAGATCACGTAGCAGGATTCTGCCAGCTGCAGCAGAAGACTCCTTTGTGAGTGTTCCCTGGGCAAAGCAATGGCTTAAAGGAAGGCCCTACGGAGAGGAAGAAAATATCAAATCTCCCCTTCACTGAACTGCATAGTCCACACAATGATGCAGTCATGCACTGGCTTCTTGCCCACTGTCTAAACCTGAATTCTCACTCCCACTACACACATTACCACCGTCATCCCCACACACGCACAGGTTACAGCGGGCTCTTGTCTGTCTTTGGTTAACAGCACACACACACACACATACACACACAAACAGAGCAGCCCCTTTTTAGCCACCCCCAAACGTACACAGTGACCACTCTGCTGCTCCACATCAGTGGGCACATGGAGCCCAGAGGCTGACTGCTAGATAGCTTGTGATACACAGCCATCCTCAAAGCTGCGTATGATGTGAGCAAGAACACAGTGTAAGCCTCCGTGTGGCACTCAGCAGCCATTTACAGTTTTTCCACACTGTGTTGCCTGGAAATTGCTTTGATATGGTGGTTATTATGAAGCCTTGTATCTGTGATCATCTAATGTGCAATAAAACTACACTCACTCAACTTTTTGCCAACTTAAAGTACAAAGTTTGCCCTTTAAATAATTAAAGGACAGAGGTTAAAAAAAAGATGATGCAAGAAAGACACATGTAGTAGCGTTCTATAGTTCACAATCAAGATGACAACAAATGACAGCAGGAGTCAGCGACTCTCACTTTGGATTCAGTGTCAGTTGTTTAGGATGATATTACTGGACTGCTCCTCTTCAAAATGAACTGACACAGTGATTATATCTGTTAAGACAAACAAACAAACAAACAAACAAACAAACACTGAATACAGTACATTTTTTCAATGATGAGCTGAGCCACCATTGTCATAAGGCTTGTTTCTATAAAAATTCTGGTTAAAAAACTGTATATAAAGTGAAGAATGACCAAAATCTTGATTGGTATCATAAATCATGACAATCTGCCTTTGAACTTTTCTTAAAAAAAGAAAAGAAAAAATGGGTTAAAAAATGGATCTAGTCAGTAGTTATGTTAATGCAAAAAGGTTGGTGCTCACTTACTCACTACTTCGTCCAAAAAGACACACCAAAAAACATCCAAATACCTGCTTGTCTGTAATGTCCCTCTTGTATTGAAGCCCCAACATCGGGGCTTCATACAAGAGGGACATTACAGACAAGCAGGTATTTGGATGTCTTTTTGGATGAAGAAAATTGGTATCCATTCACAACCATTAAATACTGCTGCACGGACCCCCCCGTAACTCAGAGAAGGCACAGAGGACATGAGGGTGAATAGAATTTGAATTTTGGGTGAATTATCCCTTTAAGCATCATAATGTTTTCCATAGAACAAATGTGAGGTTAAATAGACACAACTTTAAGAGTCTGATTTACTTAATCTCATTTGATCTGAGGTGGTTAAAGAGTGTTTTACTGTCGCCCGGTCATAAAATGAGCAAATCAATTTAATCTGTAAAAGTGAAGTGCAGCTTTTGAGATATTTGATAACTAGAATATGTGTTAACCTATAAATGCAAATACCTGGATCTCTAAAAACGCTGAGCTCTCAGAACTGCCAAAGTATTGGTCTATTATTTACTTAGTATAAATCATGTGGTGTCTTTTCAGCCCAGGACAACCACAGCAGCATCTCTCCCTTGTTGTTCATGATGGTTCAACTCCTGCGAGGGTGTAGGACCTGCATTTCAAATAGTTAGCGCTCTGGTAGCTGAATGGGACACAATGGATTCCACATAAATCACAATGCCCATGGTCAACTCAGGCTGGGAATCTTTGTTGCATGTTGTTTCTCTCGCTCCTGTGTTTCCTGTCTGGCTCTCTACTGCTGCCTGTCAGACACAAGCAAAGGCAGCCAAGAAACATCCTTTAAAAATCACCTCAGAGACTCACAAAACACAATGACACAGTGTTTTAAAAGCCTGGTGCAATTTCACAGCTCTCTCTAACCTTTTGAAAATATTCATGAAATGTATCAGCGAGAGTCATCGTCCTTGTGAAAATGATGACAAAACTGTTAAGATCTGAGCTGTTCCAGGGACAAGCATGGGCTTATTTCACACTTACATTCTGCTTAGGCTATAATGACTTATTAGTTATCAGAGAAAATAAAGGATGTTACAACCAGCCAGAAGTGGATTGATTCGGTTTTTATAACACACTATATATTGAACTCTGATTGTCACTCTTGTTTAGGGACTGTGTGTAATTGTATATCATTTTGAGTTAACGGAAAACCCTACTTTGTCCACCTGAGGATAGTACAACTAACTTTGACTATGAAAAAGACATGTTACCATGCAGCTTCCAATATTGAGCAACATATCCTCTGTTTGTGTGTTATCTTTTAATAGCTAATTCCTTTTGTTCTGAAACAACATCTCACTTCCTTTAGCCACTAAATCAGTGTTTTTCAACCTTAGGGTTAGGACCCCATGTAGGGTCGCCTGGAATGTCTAGTAATTGATAATACTGATAAAATATTTTTTTAATCAATTATTCTTTTAAAATTATGATTAAAAACACCACACACAATCTTAAACAATTATACTTTCACTTTATCGAATATAAATTGAGTTCAAATAAAATGCAGCATATAAAAATATCTGGGTTCACCAGATTGGTATTACAATAACTTTGGTGAAGGGCAGGGAATGAAGTAGAGTAAGTTTATTAGAGGTGTGGACAGCTGCCTATACCTGCAATAACTATGGTGAGCAGTTGTGGGTTGTAAAACCAAAACAACAAAATGCTTCATAGCGCTGAGGGGAACAGCAAATTGCGTGACAATTTCCTCTGGATTGGCTTGTTATTTGATCCGTGTATATAAAACATGTACATTTTCTTCTAAGAATTTTATAAATCCAGTTTAAGATTTCAATTTGCCAATCTTTGTTATAAAAACGATCTTTAATGGCTGAAGGTTACTTCAATTTTGTTAAAGAGTGATTTATAAGTTGCCATTATACTGATATCTTTCTAAATTTCTATTCATTCCTTTTCATTGCACAGTAGCTGTCAAAGTGTTATTGTAGGAAGGTCATCTCAGAATCAGCTCACATTGTTATTGAAAGAACTAAAAAGCCTGCTTCGGTTCTCGCATAGAATCAATGAGTTTTGTATGCATGGTTTGTGTCTGTATAAACCTGTACTTAGTGTACTATAAATCCTCCATGCGATGGAACGGGGACAACTTAGGTGACATGGCATGACAACGTAGTGGTGGGTGTGCAAAGTGTCCAGACATCCTCAGCACGCATTTATATGTGCATGCTCAGCGGGAGCACACAGCAACATCACAGACCTGCTACAGTACACCTCCTTCCTCATTTAAACAGATTGCCCTATTTGTGAAGTGTGTCTGATGGGCTGAAGCATGTGAGCTGAGGCAGACTGGTGACTGGCAGGCGGCCAATATGTACCGACTCAAAGTATATATTTTATTTCAATCATTTCAGTCAGGATAATCAAATTTATTCAGTATGGCTAGTGAATGGAGTAGAACAGAGCAGAGCAAGACATTTGTTTTATGTTAAGGATCTGCTCTTATATGCTCGCTGTGCACATAACTAATTGTATTCTAGGGTACATCACTGAAGCTGAGAGAATACATCATCTCCCAAAACAACGCATTATTAAAGCAGACAAACATCAAACATTCATATGAAACTCTGCTTTGAATTGTGATTCCTGATTCCTGGATGAGTCATGAGCCATTCTAATAATACATGGCAGGTGACTGCAAAGCCCTTTATTAGCAACACTAATACTAATACTGGGTAATGCCCTCACTTTGCTATACTCAATTCTTCATGGCATGGGCGGGGCGAGGGGTCATCTTACATGGCTCCAGTTCCAGGCGGTTTCCCGAAAAGTTCACCGACTGGACCAGAAAATCACTGGAGCTTGTTTTAGCTTCCGGGGATCTATAAGCATCTATAGGTCGCCCGGCAACTGACCGAGCCTTTGGCCTCGATACAAATTGTAAGGGTTTTAGTTTTGTTGGGACTCAGCCTCTCCTGTTTACCCTGTCTCACTCTGCCACCGTTTGATGCATGGATTCTGCAAGATGCTGGAAATGTGCCTTTGACATTCTGCTGTATGTTGACACGGTTACATCACATCATTTCTGCAGATTTGTCAGCTGCACATTCGCACTGCCAACCTCCTGCTTCACCACATCCTTGAGGTGTTCAGCGGCTGGATTCAGGTCTGGTGATGGAGGAGGATTCTGAAGTTCTTTAAACTAACGCTCATATTTATAAAAACAAACAAAACTGTTAAGACGATTTTTGCTGCGTGACATGGAACATTGCCATGCTAAAAGTAACCAGTAGAGGATGGTTATGTGGCCATAATGGGATGCACATGGTCAGCAACAATACTCAGAGAGGCTGTGGTAATCAAACTGTGACTGACTGGCATTAAGGGGCACAAAATGTGACAAGAAAATATTCCTGTCAGCATTACTCCACCACCAGAAACCCAGGCTGTCAACACGGGGCAGGTTGATTTCATCATTTCATGATAGATCAGAGTGTTCTTTGCTTTCAGCTGTCCTGTTTTGGTGACTTTATGTCCTCTGCAGCCTCAGATTTCTGTTCTTGGCTGACTGGAGTCAAAGCTGACATGGTCCTTTTCTGTTGTAGCCCATCCACCTCATGGTTTGACATGCCCTGCCCTGCACTCTGAGATGCCTTTCTGTTCACCACAGTTGTAAAGAGTGGTTTGTAGCCTTCTTGACAGGTGGAACCAGTGTGTGGTCAGTCTCCTTCAACCTCTGTCATCAGGAAGGTGCTTCCATCTACAGAGGTGTCGCTCACTGGACATTCTTTTCTGTTTTTCCCACCTTTCTCTGTAAAAACTCTCAAGACTGTTCTGCAGTTTAAATAATATTTTAAAATCAGCCCAGCTGGCACCAACAACAGATTTTTTCCTCCTCCTGATGTTTGATGTGAACATAACCTGAAGGTCTTGAGCTCTATCTGCATCACTTTGTGCACTGCACCGCTGCCACATGATTGGCTGATTACATGAATAACCTACTATTGCACTCAGTTAGTGTATATGTTATCTATTTTCTGTTCTCTAATAGGACATAATGTCTTCAGGCTTGGTTATGCACATAGGGAGAGATGAGTAGGATATATATGTTGAGACACAGCTATAAAAAAGTGTCAGTGGTTATAACATCTATGGCTCTTATATAATCTAACCATCTCTGTAAACAGATGCACCACTCACAACTAACACATTTAATAGTTGACTGATTTAATGTTTTTTTTTCTTCTTTTTTTACATTTATAGACCAAACAAATAAATAAAACCTCTTATCAAGCACATCCAGGCTATATTAATACATGTAAGTGAAAAACATGATAAAATAATTTATATTTTATTATTAAAGACATATGTAATCTGTTTCCAGGATCATTAAAATTGCGCCAAAATACAACAAGATGATGATGACATGCTGCCTTGTTGGAAAAACCCTGTTGAATCACTTCTATGTGACAATTCACCTTGGAATCAGTCCTTAGAGCAAACCCTCCACAATCCAGTGTATTATATTTCATCTGCATAGGGTTCAGGTGACTGGGTGTTTCCCTGACGTGAGAATGAAATGTAATTCTCGTGATAACAGAGATGAAATACTGAAATGTAAAAAAAAACCCATCATCCAAATGATGACTATACTGCAACACTATAAATTTGACAAAATTGCAAACAGGTGATAAATTCATGCACTTTGGTGGGAAATATTAGCCACAGCTTCTCGCTCACAGAGCTGGTCTTAACTTTGACATTGACGCAGGATTTCTGAGCTATCAGACGTTTCCCCTGAGAACAACACTGTCTGGTCCAGAAAGGTTGCAGGACATTTTTCAAGTTACCCGCAAAAGGAGCAGAAAGAGTTAGATATGTATAGAAGGCAGCAGCAATTTCACCAACAGAAAGTGGCAAACTGAGTCTCTCAGGCTTGGTATAAGCTTCCTTTTCAATTTGAATGGTCTGGCGAATTTGTCAAGTGTTTGTGATTGGTAACGTGAACACACACAGGGTGAGTCAGGCAAGTGGCTGCCTGCCACTGAATTTCCTCACTCAGCTTACCAAGTCTGTGATACACTTTTCCTCGTAACCTCTCTCTGTTTATGTGGTCATGTTTGAACACCAGCAGCACCAGTCTTTCCAAACTGTTTTTGAGATGCATAAAAGAAACTTGGCATGGGAGAGAGCTTCCATCCATTGTGCTATGAGAAATATCTGGGCTTACAAAATTAAATTCAACTGTCTAAACAATTTGAAATTATGTTGGTGCAGAGAACAACACACTCAACACACTCTTGAATTGTCATGAGCTGGAGCTGGAGCAGAGAAATTAACAATTAGGTAAAAAAAAAAAAAAGTCTTAAGTTAATAAGTTTCAGTATATTTCACTTTATTTCTGTTTGTTGGGTTTGTGTTCCTTTTTTCATTGAAAGCACTAGCAGAAGTATTAGATAAAAACAATTGATTACAAATTATTACACACTATTATAATTATTATAATTTTAAATTATTATTATTATTATCATTATTTTTAATTTTAAAAATTGCATAACATCACAGTTCAAGGCACAGAGCACATCTAATATTTCAGATGTGGGCCTGATAGCATTATTGTTTAAAGAAAATTAACATACTATAACACATGTAATATGACATGAATATACTAACTAGTACTACTTCTCGGTTGCTGTCGGTCAGTTTTCATGGGAACCCTCAAAGCTGCAATTTAAGTTTATTGATGACATTTACACTAATTAACCATTTATAAGTGACTCGTTTAAACACCTGATAATTTAACATTTTAATTCAGAGACTTTTTGTTCCTTTTACTTTGAATATTTAAAAAAAAATAATCTTTTTTTCAAATCTGCAAATCAGGGTCAACAATATGGTGCTTCACCCTTAGAAGGTAATCATTTTTCAAAAAAAATATTAAAAGAACATTTTTACAAACAAACAAGATTGTGTAAATGCGAATGTGCTCACTTGCCCAATGAAGGGGAACAAATTCTTCCCTCCCTACTGGAGCTGAAACGATTCATCAATTATCCATTTGACAAGTTGTCAAATAACTAATTGATGCATTTGACAACTAATTTGACAAGTTGTCAAATAACTAATTAATGAATTTTGTTTGTAGCTTCTCCACTGAGAGGACTTGCTTTGATAACTGTAAACTGAAATCTTTGGGTTTTGGACAATTAGTTGGGCATTTTGAAGATGGGTTGGGGGTAATTCTCCAACAATTTTCAATTGTCTCGTACAGTGATAAATGGTTGATTGATTAACCAGAAAAATAATTAGCAGATTAATTGATAATTTAAATATTCATCTGTTCTAGCCCTGCATTATAGTTCCATGTGTTTTGAAGACACATCAATACTGGTGTTGTTTTGTCAGAATAGTAGTCAGAAGTCAGGCAACCCTAAACGTTATCAATTTTACGGTCAGTGAGGATATAGGATCAATTCATGCATATTACTGTAACAGCAGCCATACAACCACTTTTACACTGTTGTTAACATGTAATTTCATGCCTTTTTAGCTGAGTAGTTTTCTGCACACAACAAAGATTAAGAGCACAAAGCGCAATCCTCCACCTCTCATAGCAAGCAAAAGCCAAGCACAAGTTAAAGCAGCTTTCTAAAAAACGATTACCACACCAAATAAAATGTGTTCTATACAATGCAGGGAAATCCAACAGCCAGTTTTCACAAGATGAGGACGCAAATTGCACATAAACGAAAGCTGCTGTATAATCTCTTGAAATGCATCAAATGCAACAAAAAGGTGATTATACTTTGAAAGTTTATCCAAGACTTAAAAAAAAGAAAAAGAAAGAAATCTGGCCTCTGCTCAGTTCTTGGGCATGGTTTCAAAGTGTGCAATTCAAAGATTCAAAGATTTTTTTTTTTTTTTCATCTCTAGCATTTTTCCTAAAACTCTGGCTCATCCAAAGCTCTGAGGAATTCTTGATTGAAAAGATGAAGAGACTGAAAGCACAAAGAGCTGATTTCTAGTGAACAATTAAGAGTTAACATGCTCTTCCATTTTGATCTAGGTTCAACATTATGTCACGGCTTGTGTGGGATATGCTTAAATGTGTAATAGGTCCAGCATAAACACTCCCAAACTGTTTACTGACAAAGAATGTGTAAACAGAGATGATGTTTATGGGTGGTATGTTTACTTCCTTTTATACCTTTCCACACCTACCATGTAATAGATGGTGATGTTTGCAATTACCCTCTCTGGTGGAAATTGTTTTTCAGTTTCCATATCCATCTCCTTCTGTCGCTCTACAGTCATTACAGTGTGATTACAGCTTCAGCTTGTAACCCTTCCCCTTTAAACATAAATAACTTTATGGGACCACAGTATGGAACAATGTGCCTCTTACTGATTTACTCCAACTTTCATTGGCTCCCAAGGGGAATTGAAGACAGTGACCTCCATCTACCTGCGTTCCAAGAAAATTCTAGTGGCTATTTGCTCCCTAAAGAACTCAAAGTCTTCTGACCTTGATAAAATCTCTGCGGAAATAATCAGGCGGACAAGAACCACTGGGCAAGAACACAGCTCAGTATTACTGAGATTGTTGAGATAGTGTCAACTACAAGCACAAAGCCAACTAGTTGTATTTCCTGTCACTGCATCATTTCTATTGCTCTTGCAGGGAAAATTCTGGCTCTGTGTGTAGACTGCTGACAACTTCAATCAGGACCCCTTCATAGCCTATGAGCTTTTTTCCCCCAACTCTTTCCTGAAGTGTTATAATCAGACCTGGCTGCATGGTCAAATGTCCCATCATCATCTCGGAGTCTGAATATGTGATGATAGCTTGGATAAACCTAGCTGGTTAAATGTCAGGGATGTTCAGCTGTAGGATTAGGCCTGTAGTTTTTAACACCAATTTTTTATCGTGTCTCAACTGGAACTCAAAAAATGATCTCAGTGTTGGAGCAGATGTCTGGGTCAGTGAAAAGCTCTTCAACATCAAGAGCTTCATACACTAAATTCTCTTTGTGGACCTCTGATATGTGGTGTGTAGACGATCTGAGCCAGTAATGTTACTGATGCTGATGTAAGATGACCTGTGAAAAAGTAACACGGCGAGACTGTCACCTCATATATCGACCCTGAACCTAAAGCATTATTTAACTGATCCCAACGTGGTTTGAGTTTATAAATACATCTCCTCAAACTTTCATCATCCCACAACCCTGTAAAACCCAGACATGGTACATTTTAGCAAAAGTACAGCTGCTGTCAAAACTTGATGCTAGATAACATGTAGTCTTTAATTATTAATAGTTAATATCTATATGTGTCTAACATCTAAAAACAATTTCAACTACCTGCTATAGGGTCTCTCTTCGATGTGTTTTGGTGTGTATTAAATTAGCTGTATCAAATCACAACACAGCGCATAATCCCAAATACCAACAAGGTCATAATTTCACTGGTCCATGAAGAAAACAATATTCTGGAATAATAATAATAATAATATATAATAATATTCTGAGTGTGGTTCTGAGGTCAAGTGTGATTATTGTCCTAACCAATGTCAGGCTCTGAAAATAAAGCCTCGTTTTTTATTGACACGGAGGGAGTTAAAAATATGGGCCATTGAGGGCTTTATGTATAATATAAGGCTAAATATAATGGTATTTACTGCCTCCTATCACTTTATTTACCTTGAAGAACACTGACATCATCTACTGCCCATTTCCTGAAGGTTAGAAGAAATGGACAGAAGAAAATTGGGGATACAAATTATTGAAACGAACCACCTCACATCAGTGCACTTTTGACATTAGCCTATAACTAACTATGACAGAGGCTGCTTTCCTTTATCCTAATACACGTTTTTACAATTTTGTGTGTATTGTAGCCTATTCTATTTATTATAACCATTACAATTAATATTATTTCTAAGCATTATTCCATCAGTGGTGTTGCTACCAGTAGTTTTATGCGATCAGAACAGTGAGCCTTTTATGCAGAAGTTCAAATGAATAATTTATACCCTGAAATTATTTAATACAGTAAATCAACATAAAAGCATTAAGCCATTGTAGCAGTAGTGGACATAGTTGAATATACTTGGATAAAAATGTTTTAAGATGTTGGCACACTTGATACACATTAAAAAGCCCCCTTCACAAGATTATTTCTGTTGCAATAGAATTTCTCTGACTACAGTATACACTCTATTCCCAGTTAATTAGGTACACTTAGTTGAAGTGAGCGCAGTCTGATACAATAGTCTTGCAATAAATCCTATCGTCGGTATAGTTAAAATCATCAGTGAAGTGTCTCTGGGAGGTGTTGATGCAACTTAGTAATCATACTGAATGGCATCATTTGTGGGGCTTTCGAACTGAATCCCACTATAGAGGTATTTATATACTCTGTGAGATACTGTAAGGACTAAATAATAGGTACACCTGTCAATAAAACAAAATACAGTTCCTCCGCTACACCACAAACTCCACCCTCCACAATGATCACACAGGTGAATCAACACCTGTTCAGAAGTAGTTTAGGTTTCCCTCATGAAGGTACTGTATTGCAGGGCTGTTGCATTAGATTGCATTGGTTTCAGCTAAGTATGCCTAATAAACTGCCAACTGACTGTGTTTTCCACCCTTGGTTAAAAATTACGAGTGGTTCAAATTGGACAGAAAATACTGATAGCATAATGTTTAAAGTTTTCAAAGAGTGTGATGAAAGAAACTGCATGAAAGAAGCTATCCTCCCGGATAGGTGGGGCTGGGCTCTAATGGGCTGGAGGCATTTCTGAGGTAAGATGTAAGAGAAAGGGTCAGAAAATTAGGAACTCTGAGAGCATGGGTTAATAATTCACAGGGTTCTTTTCTTTTTTGGTTACAGATTAGCAATTTTTAAGGACTCAAATGTCACTGTTCCTCTCTGATACCTGCCAGACTCCATAATTGCTTGTCTTCACCTGAAAATGCAATTGTTCCGTCATTCAAAAACCTTGGTAATGTCCTCTGTATCACTGATCAAACAAACGTCAGCTGCCTTAGGGGGAGGTCTAGCCCAGGGAATTTCTAAAGAAAAATCTCCATCTTTGCTCCAAGGTTGCCATCTATCAAGCTGTCTGCATTACCACACTGCTCTATGTTGAAAAAAAAAATTGAAAGTTATTCCACATACTGTGGCCTGGATACAGGGAATGCTTGGAATCACCAACTCCACAGCTTCGTAGCTATTGAGCCTGAGCCACAGCTTCACAGCACCAGCTACAGTAACTTGAACATGTCACCAGGACGCCCTTAGGACCTGCTGACTTGTATGATCTTGCATGGCTAAATTACAGTCTGAGCTTTGGTCAGCAGCAGTTAAAAAGCTCAGCTCAAGGCTTCGTATCGCTGAGGATGTGAACCTGGTGGACTCCGTTGACCATAACAACCGGCAGCAGAGCGGAAGTGACAGCAAAAAATGAAAGCCCAAATGTACTTGAAGCTGCTCTCACTCACTACAACTCGGGACTCTCAGATTGCACTATACAGCCATCAAAGGCCTCACTTTTCAAAACGAGTTTCTGTCGGAGATTCAGCAGACATACAAAGCTGAGCAAGCGTGTGTTTGTCAGAGTAACAGAGACAGGAATGAACTTTGTCTAACCCTCTGTGAATTTATCACTGTCTAAAAACCAACTGTTTATTAATTAGTTACAAATAATGATCAACATAATTGAAAATAATTTTAATGGATAAGAAAAAATGTAAATGCTCAGATTATCATAAATACTGCAAAACTTCACAGTGAATTAATGCTAATCACAGTTACATGTCTATGTTGTAATTTGTGTTTCATTAGCATTGCTTAGTCACAAGGGAAGAAAATCTGCCTTCAACATCTAACCAGAAATTGTTCCTATTTCATGAACAACGAGCAATTAAGTAGCTGGAGCTGAAAATTGATTATAATTGTGAAAAAAAGAAACATGCTAATTAAACATCCTTACCTCTTCAGCATAGGCGTCGCAAAGTTTGTTGCCAGAGAGTAGTTTGTTTTTCAGGCTCTTGTTCTGAAAAGAGAAAAGAAACAAAGAGGTGATTGCATTGGTTTCTGTACTGCCTGTTCTTTTAAAGAATTAGCTTCCTTAGAAAAAAAAAAAGCACTATTGACTCACTGGGACTCTTTTTTTTTTCAGCAGGGCATTTGGCTGAGCATGAGCTCTGACAGCCAGTGCTCGGCTGTGTCTCGATTTCAGACTAGACCGAGGAGCAGTCTGGAGTGCCCCCCATTTGAGGATCTGAGGGTGTTCTCATGCTCCTAGGAATCTAAAAGGTCAGAAATGTAGCTCTGAACTTTAAACGTGATCAGTAATTCTTAAAATCTTCTGACTGCCAGCCAGCCAGCCTGCCAGCCAGCCAGCCAGGGGGAGAGATGCCAGAGTGAGAGGGTCATGCGGTCTCATTGTTTGATGCCAGTTTAGCATCCCCGCTACAGTTTTATAGACAATCTGGAGGCATGAGAATGATCTTTTACTTACAGAGCAGTACAGTCTGTCACACTCATTTACATGAAATGTGCTCATGCATTAATGACTTTCTCCAGGTCATTAAAGGATGTAAATATTTTGATTTAGGGAAAGAAAAAAATCCAGCTGACCTTCACTGCTTCAATTACCGAGCAGTTCTCAAACTCAAATCTCAAGGACACGAATTAGATCCCCCTACCCCATCTGATAAGATTTTCTGATTTTAGATGATTGATTACAGGACGTGTTTGAAACCCCTGAGCAAAAGAGTCAAACAATCCATCACTCTGTTAGTTATGGGTGGAAATATAGTGAAAATGAATGACTCCCATTTTTACTGCTAACCCTCAGGAACTCCTGGATCCCCAGGGAACCCCACTTTGAGAACCACTACCACACATAACAAAGACCTCATCACAGAACTGAAGTAATGCAATTCTCTAATTCAAAAAGGGGATTAAAAACATATTTCTGAATCATTCTTTCTTTTTTAAATATTCTGAAATTCAGTCCCTTGCCTCAACTCAAATACATGGTTTTACAAGTACCTACAGTAATAAGATACTTAGTAAAGGTTAGAGTCATATCTCGGCTGTGACCCTACCTAAAGTGCACCACAGTGGATTTAAAGGGAGATGATAAAGCAAGGAGACAGGATGTAAGGACAGAGGAGAGTGAGACCTGATAACAGCATTGGCAAGGAGGAATTTCCCTTTTTAATTGACAATGATCAGGGAGTAAGATTGGCCCTAAAGCAACTTAATGCTTAACCCAAAGTACCCATCCACTCATCAGGATGAGCCAATAAAACGGCGCGATCAACCGTGACGGAGGCTTCACTAAGGTCTGAGAGAACTTCAGCTGTACAGTCTACAGCTGGTGCATGAGGTGGTTTGAATCAGAGAATCCCTGCTCTTTAAAACTGAGTGTTTCAGAAATGTTATTCGTGCAGACAAAAAGACAAGCGCAGCAGGTGAAAACAGCGTCTTGCAGTGAAGGGAACGTACAGAACTGTACAACATAATGTGTGTTACAAAGAAAATCTCCAACAAGGTAAAAACAACAAAGCCAACAACATGTGACTGTGATATTCATGTCACATCTACATGTACTGTATAGACATGCTTTTATCAGTCTGTAGTGCAGCAAGTGTCAAGCGTCACATTTAAAGTGCTACTGAGAACATCTGTCATATCAAAGTTAAGTTGTAGCTGCAAAAATAAAGGGAGGGGCTGCATGTTAACACTTCTCAGTTGTTACATCTTTGCTATCACATGCTGTTTGATGATAAGTCGTGCAAAGAGGATTTTCTCTGTATTCTTTCAAAATGTGTGTTTACTGACGGACTGGGGAAATATTTTAAGTAAAGCGATCGCAAAGCTTTAAAATGGGTGTTGAGGGATTATATGGGCCCGGAAAATGATCCTGATGGCTGAGGAAGCCTAAAGGTGATCACATGACATTGGATTACTTGACAGGAAATGCCTTCCACCGACACCGCGAATAAGCGTCTACCACCTCCGTTTTTACCTAAAACAACAAACGTAATTAGACACAGCGCTATCACAGCGGCCGGGAGAGATTTATTAACAATTTTCATCGACTCAGCATCACATTTAAAAAGCTTAATGAGTCTATCAATGAGCTAATTACCTGTAGTAGAGGGTCTATTCTGCAAAATCATCCAGCAGAGCAACAGAGATTCACTCATTAGATTTGATTCAAGAAAACTGGACAAAAAAACAACAACATCTGAAACCTGGAGCCTGTCCTTGCTCTTCTTATACACTACATATGTTGTGCATTCATCAGCAACTTTCTTTCGTTTTGCATGTGAAGGGATTACAGTGTATGGGCTCAGAGTGTGATCTAACAGACTCTGAAGCAGCATGGTGTTGGGCGCCAGGAGGGTGGTCCCGAACGCTGCCAAGACTGTGGTTTTTGCTGGGCTTTTCGAAGGCTGCAAATCTCCTGACAGCACAATGAATGGACCAGAAAACCTCATCACAGTGTTTGCTACGTGGGAGGCAAAGGAGAAGGGGTGGAAGGATCCGTATGGCAGATGACAGGTGGACCGGCTGGTAAACGGTTAATTGCCGAGGCGCAGTGTGACGGCGAACATCGCAGAAACAACTGCAGACACTTTTGGTAGATAAGAGGCACTTCATTAAAATGACAAATCAAAAATAAAACAAAGTCAAATCAAATATTATCTATTATGTACACTTTGATACAGAGATGAAAGTGAGAGAGAGATGAGAAAGGTTTTTTTTGTACCATCCCAAAATTAGAAACAAATAATGATTTGATATGAAGCGACCGCGCAAACTGTCAATTAAAACTTGAGACGACAGCTTAAAACTTCCAGTTTAATGACCACAATAGAGGATTACCAGCATGATTCAAAATTCTTTTGGGATTCTGGGGGATGTTTTAAAACTAAATTTGCAACAAGCTGTTGCACGGTTTTCATTAATCAAAAAGCAGAAGAAAAACAGATCTCACAACACAGACTGGGGGGAATACTCAGGAGGGCTGACAGCCACATCCTTTTCCTATTGTTTTCAACCCCGTATTATTTATTGCACCACATTTCAGACACTGTCTGTCTGTCAGCCCTTCAGCATCAGCCCATGCTTTTTTATTTTGGCTCCTGTACGAGTGTGGAAAGTTTGCTTTTCTCGGCTAGTAGCGTGTATTTGTGAAAATGCAGTACGGCCATAAGGATTTATGGTTTAGAGGAGACATTCAATTCATTCAGGTCTGTGTGGAGAACTGCAGTTAACCTCCCTAAAGAGTATCTATCTTTACATAATTGGTGTATTCAAGCGGACGTTCAGCTCTGATACTGTGTTAAGTCTCTTTGTGTACTTTGTTAGCCTGTGTCAAAATTTCTTATTTCATTTATTTATTTTTTATTATTATTATATATGTTTGTGTTTGTCTGTTGTTTCAATTGTTAAGAAAATTGACAATACAAATATTTTGAAAATAAAAATGCATTCAGGTCGAGATAACACGTTCGTTTATTTTGACTCTGAGCTCTGATTGTACATTTGCCGCTTGATGCCGGAGACAGCTCAGTGATCATTTGGCTGAGATCCACAGGGACAGTTTGGACACAGAAGGGGGTGGGGGTGGGGGTTGTAGTGCATCCACCAGCTGGCCCTCAACATCTACTTATAAACGATGCGGCCACTTCCACCGTCCTCGCTTTGTGTCACGGCGCATCCTGACCGTGATGACAATTTAATGCTTGATGGCAACCATTCATGCTGCAGCTTCATCTGTGTACAGATAGAATGAGCAATTTGTATGTTCTTTTAGTTCTGCGAGCAGCGTGACACCATATTGGCTAGCAGGGCACAAGACTCTGTCTCGTTTTCACTTAATGGATATCAAAATCCAAGTGGCCGCGGCATCACCGAGCTGTGTTTGTGCAGCATCTGCTGTCATGAAGTTCCAGTACTGGCTGAAGGAGGGGTGGTGGTGGTGGGGTGGGGTATACATTCAGGCCTCTCTTTAGTTTACAATAGATTTCTATCTCAGGAGGATGTACCTGAATAAATTAAGGTAAAAAAAAAACAAAAGATGTTAAAGTAGACATATTATGCCCCCTTTCCACAAATTAAAAAAGTTCCCAGGTGTCTTAAAGACATGTCTGTGACATGCTTTGGTCAAAATACCCCAAGGATCAAACATCACAGCCCTTTTCATCCTCTCAAAACAGCCCCGTTCAGGACGGCTGTATTCATTGTCTGTCCCTTTAAATGCAAATTAACCACTGCTTGCACCGCCCCATCCCTTCTACCTGTCCCAGGTAGGGGTGGTATTATGCAAATTCGAAACCTACTTATATCACTGGAAGACACCTGAAGGAACAGCTCGTAAAACCATGTGGATTTCAACCTAGGGAGCCTGAAAATTACAGATTTTTTAGTCAATTCTCACATTTTGGGGGCCAGAAGGCAAGACAAACACCTAAATATATGTTCAAAAACCTTCAAAATGTGATACTTCCATAATATGTCCCCTTTAATCACTAAACATGCATCATAAGTTGATTGGGGCATTAGGTAATGTGTCAGGAAAGTGTGGTCGAGTGGAGAAAAGTGCATTTAATTCTGCATCATGAAATGATTGTATGAAAACCCGACTTTGCTAACATGGTGGTGAGCTACATTCTGGTTTCCATTTGCAATTCAATTCTCACTCCCGTAAGGACACACCTGTAGTGAGTATGTGCACTGAGCAGTTACAGTTACATGCACACTGAGTAGAGGTAATGATAACCTGGGATGGAAGGTTTTTTTTAATCTCTCTCTTTTTCGTGATTAATGAGGCAAAACTCTCCCAAGTATCAATTCCACACAGTTGAACATCCTCGTGCCCCTACACAGGGACCACCATTCAAGGACATGTAGAAACTGGCAGCTGTCATAAAATATGACATAGTTTAGCCTTAGGACACACTCAGAGTGAAAATGAGATCCCGTGGAGCTTGTATGTCATAGTGCATTATGCAAAGTGTGATACACTGAGCTGCATATGTCGTAACATGTTATTCCCGCCGCGCTGTCAATCTCTAGACCAGGTCTTAAAAATGGGCAACTTGCAAAAAGTGAAAAAATGTTCCATGATTATTTTTGAAGAAAAAAAAAATGCTGCAGCACACAAATAGGTTGTACAAAGTCCCACTGTGGACACTCCCCATTTGAAGGAACAAAATGTCTATCCGAGTCAACTCACAGGAGTTATTTTCACACATTATAAAGTGCTGATATGTCGACAGCCCCTGAGTGCTGATATGTCCATCTAGGTCAGCTTTCACACCACTTGACACACACATCAGTGTTGGATCCTTTTAACCTTAGTGTGAAGTGTCAGAAACCAACTCTTCTTGAAGCACTTCTTTCGTCTGAAGGTCCAACATTAACCCTTAGATGCATAAGTGGGGTCAAAAATGACCCCACTTATGCAAAAAAAACCCTTCCATCCCAGCTTATCATTACCTCTACTCAGTGTGCATGTAACTGTAACTGCTCAGTGGACGTACCCACTACAGGTGTGTCCTTACGGGAGTGAGAATTGAATTGCAAATGGAAACCAGAATGTAGCTCACCACCATGTTAGCAAAGTCGGGTTTTCATACAATCATTTCATGATGCAGAATTAAATGCACTTTTCTCCACTCGACCACACTATCCTGACACATTACCTAATGCCTCGATCATCTTATGATGCATGTTTAGTGACCCGTGGGGTCAAAAATGACCCCACGGGTAGTTATTCTTCAAAATCTTTGAAATTAAAAGTAATTATAATTTCATATTCCAGGTATTCCTCATGAAACATGTTTGTGACATGAGGCCATTTGTATTTTTAAAAAATATTTCATTAATTTTAAGAAATTGCAGTTTTTGTATCACTACCCCACTCTTCCATAAGTGGGGTCAAAAATGACCCCAAGCATTTCCTATGGAATTTCCAAGCAACCTTTGATTCTTATCAACACTGACTGGCAGTATACTGTTACTGTCCCTCTTACACATCTAATGTCAGAAGTCTCACCACCCAGGAGGTCATTTTTACACAGCAACTTACATGTAAGTATTATCTTCATTTACGAACTTATTTTTCACATCCATGACTTTTCTGTGATAGAGTATTATTGTCATCAAATTAGCCTGCGTTGTTGTTACAAAGAAGGCACTATTTAGCTAACTGCAAAGTAATGTTAGTACTTTGATCTTAGCTACAGTAGTATAGTAAGGTAGCTGACATTACTGCATTTGTTGTGTAGAGAGTGAGACTCTTAATATATCTATAACTTCCCTGTAATAACAGCTAACCCGTTATATGATTATTGATTATTGATATGATGTATGTATATGGTGTGTGTGCGTCCTGCGTATGTGCGTTTGCCTGTCAGTGTATTTACTTACATATAAATACACAGACATTTACTTACATAGCTACGTATTGTTTTATACAATAGTTTTGTGTGCCATTCAAACATTGTCCTTTTTATGTTTTGTCATCTAAAGTATCATGCTGCTATAGGAGGCCAGCTAGGATTCCCGAGGACCTTGCCTGACAAGGGATCCTACTGCACAGTTTATGCATGTTGTTCATATATTTTGCGTAAGATGTCAATGTGTTTTATTGTACTAGTTCTGCCTCTTGTACTTTTTTACCCTTTGTACTTTTTATCGTCATTGTTTCTTATGTCTAACATCAACCTGCCAATGGGACTGGGGATGGAAATTAGCCACTTGGCTACAAACCCACATATTTACATGTCAATGTCCATCAATATGTACTGTTCTCATTTTAAAAAAATAAATAAATCTGAAATCTGAGAAGAGAGAAGATGTTTGTGTGTTTACATATGCGTGGACAGTGTTATGGTCCCTGGTCCTACTGAATGTCCTCCGTTCATCCTCCATAGTTAAACAGACAGACGGACACAAAAACAATGGATTTTGACATTTTTGATATGTGATTGATTGTTCTGTGATCAAATGTGAATAAAAAGTGATAAATGAACATGTCAAAAATGAAATCACTCTTTTGTTGACTAAAATATAATGAAAATCATCATCTTTAACCAAAATTAAAGACATTTACTGCAAAAACGCATTGATTCTAATTGGGGTCATTTTTGACCCCACTCATGGAAGAGTGTAGGTATTGGTAGCCCATGCATCCTAGGGTTAACAACATAAAGAGCAAATGCAGTAACATACGACTAAAATGAATCTCAAACAAATCTGATTTCCACACTGTATTGCTAACTTCTCTCTCTACACGCACAGAGCACCTTCTGCCTTGCAGAGAAACCTTCCAGATAAGAAAGTCCCAATAGATTGGCCACCGATCAATATCAGGTGATTTTCATTAAAATTACGTTATCTGATACAATATCAGAATCAATGCTCCCTATTACTGATCACTTTACCAAACCAATCACCCGTGGTTAATAGATGTCTGCAGTTAAGAGAGAGTGTGTCAACCAAGTGGAACTTCCACAAAGTGTGTGAGACTTATATACCATCCTGTACATAATCTATAGTGTGCTCTAAAGATGATCAGTATCTGCTACTGACTCCTTGCAATTAATTTTGTTGTTGTCTGCATTCTTATCTTCAGAAGTAGAGTCACCTGGCACACTTTTCTTTACAGGAGGTGAAGCATTGTTGTTTCAGACATAAAAGGTCAATACACCTCACTGTAATGACAAAGTAAACACAATAAAGTGTTTACCTGCTACCCCTGTTTTAATAACTTGCATGTTTGGTGTACAGTAATGACTAATTCAGTAGAAAAAAAAAAGATATGTTGCTCATTTTTTCATCTGACTTATTTTTTTTTCCTGCTGTAGAGTCTGTCTGTCATATGGCAAACATCATTTAAAGGGATAGTTCAACATTTTGCAAATTGGCCCATTGCCATAATCCCCAATAGTCATATACAGTAGTAGGTTTGTTACTTTTAATTCTCAGTGCAATCTATTGTTAGAACGGTGGAGCAGAGCTGTGAGCTGCTCAGAGCTACGCAGGCAGGCTCATGAGATTTCTTGGTTTCCCTCATCAAACTCATCAAGCACACAATCCAACAACTCTCGTGGACAAGTTGTGACCTGCACATTCACCACGCTATGAGATAATAACAGAATGTTACCAGATAGAGTTGTTTTCGAGGTAAATGCAGAGACTGCTTGCCGGAAAACGGCCCCCGACGGAACACTTATCAGCTGTTTTGCATGAATTTACCTCGAAAACCACTCTGTCTTGTAACATTCCATTTTGGATTGTGTATTTGATGAGTTTGATGAGGGAAACCAAGCAATTCCATGACCTTAGTGTAGCGCCGAGCAACTCACGGCTCTGCTTTGCCGTTCTAAAAATAGCTTTAAAGGTAACAAATATACTGTTATGACTACTATAGTATAGGGATTATGGCAATGGGCCAATTTGCCAAAATGTTGAACTATCCCATTAATACATTTAACTGTCAGTAGTCCTACAGTCAGTCAGACTTGTGTATATATAAGGAGAAAAAGGAGAGGTTCACATGGCCCGAAAGTTGTGCAATTATGTAGCAGGTAAATGCATCCAATATAAGTTATTGGCATTAGCAAAGCAAATGTTAACTGTGGATAAGCTATTAAATAGAACATACCCTAAGACATCTCACAAGGCATTTGGCAGCTTGAGCTGAACTCATTTTGTCAGTTTCTTAAGGACTCTTGAGGTCAAAGGAGGGATTATGCATTATGAGTGGAAAGATTTCTCTCATGTTACTGTTGCAGCACTGTTTGGTTACTCTGATACATAACCATATACATGTTGAAACAGACTGATGCAGTGATTGCGCTGCTATATACAGTATTACCTACCTATCAACTTAGAACTCCAGGCATGCTGCACTATTGATTGACACAGCGCCCCAACAAGAGGGAACAAAATAGGAGTTGGGCTATTAAATCAAACTGCATGCAGTAAAATCATAAGTATAGCCACCATTCAGTTTTGCCATGATGCTGTAATCTTGGCGAGATACTCTGCCAAAACATTAAGGGAAAACCCGAAGTGCATGAAGACAAATGTCTGTCAAATTTCTTGTTTCCAGGAGACATTATTTCTGCCTTCTGAAGTCACAGCCTTCAATTACAGTATAAAGTTCTTCCTTTTGCTTTTGGTTCAGATACAGCTTCTGCATAAGAGCTATTTTGTCAATGTCAGGCCAGTTCACAGCACAGCGACATGCAGTATGCCTATATTTTTAAGTATAGTACACACTGTGCATATCAACCTGCCGCACTAATGGGAAGAAATGTAAATGCAGGCATGATAGCAACTCACACTTCTCTGACTATATCCATCACTGACACAAGGCACTACTTAATCCCTTAGGGCATCTTTTCATACTGTATGTCTTTTGTTTTTTTTCATATAGCAGAAAAGGTAGTGAAAAAAGCGTGGGTTTTGTTACTATGGCAACGATATCTTGACACCAATGTCTTTCTGAAAAGTTCAGAGATTTTCCGTCGCAAGCGGCTGCACAAAAAAGAGTCGGAAGAAGGCGCAGCACCTTTTCTCGAGACAGCAGTGTATGCTTCCTGTGAGGAAAAAAAAAAGATGCCGAACCTTAACTTTAACCATCACTACTGAACCACTAATCTAATTCAATTTTAACCTGAACTAAACAAGCTAAAAACACAAGTTGTCAGACCCCCAGCTCCTGGCCTTTTTTTAATGTGACAGGAAATGGGAGGCAGAGATGGGGGGAATGACACGCAGAATAGGGCCGTCCAACACGGGACTCGAACCGGGGCTATAGCCCACCAACTGAGCTAAACACCGCCCCAGATCCTGGTTTTTAATGGAAAACCATCCCACCTCACTCACACACACGCACACACACAGCCATCAATATTGAGGAGCAGAGGACAATTTAGTTTGAACCTTCTAGCATCTAAATAATTGGTTTTAGCCTCTAAGGTCAAATGGGAATTTAAAGGTTTTAAAATGTATTCAATGTAAAGCTGAATTTCGAAGAAATGAGATAAGAATAGAGGGTGAACCTCATTTGCTATTACAGCATCTATACTGCACTGCAATAAAATAACCCAATCCAAACCTTCTCTGCACTTTATCTTTCTCTATAGTGTGGCCAGTCTAAATGAACTAGTGCATTATTATCATGCATTACAATTTGCCGTGATGGAATTATTGTCCTCTTCCCCAATTGACCAGACCAAATACATTAGCCAAGTGTTTCTCTGTACATGTAGATATTGCCTCTCTGCATTGTTCATCAACTAACGTAGTGTAAGATGCTTGACAAGCTTAAGGCTATTTGAAGAAAATACGATAGGATGAACTCTATTTATCCTCAGAGGGAAATCTGGAGGGCCTGGCGTTTCAAAGATGAGCTAAAATATTCCATATGAAGTAGCCTGAACGACTCCCTGCATAATAATAGAGCCTCAGCCCATCTCTGTGCTCACCCACCCACCGGAGTAGTATTCTTTTCAGGTGATTTCACTCATTATCGTTCCTTGTGTTTGTTCAAGCTGATTCAAAAATTGAAGAACAAGCTAATAAATCAGATGGAAGTGATGACGGTGAAGTCCGTAATGCTGAGAGCAAATTATCTGATAGATTAATTGAAGCACTACAACTGTACAATGTGAGGAATGCCGAGACAAATGGATATCACTTCAAAATGAATCAATCACATCTTGATACCTATGAAGTGAAGTGTTGAGGTGGAACAAAATGCGCTCATAGTTGCCCTCCTATTTTCTCCTATCTATGTTCTCATAATGACCACAGACATTTATTCTGATGACAGCAATACATCTTAAAAACAGATGTTTAATATCCGCGCAAACTGTGGATGTGCAAGAAAACCAAATGTTCTCGTAGTTCTCATTTACCTGTTGAAAGGTTTTGTTCACATTCACATCCGAGTTACTGTTACTGTTATCATTTTCCCACTGGTAAATACAGCACACATCATTGACTGTAGATACAGATGGACAGAGCCCCTGTGACATCATCCATAGATTTTAAACTGTGAGGGAGCTGCTCCTCTCCTGCCATCTGTCAGCTAATCCAGAAATCCTTGCTCAGTTGTCATGATGGAAGAAATTAGCCATAGAGACTAAAAGCACTATTTGTACCTAGTTGTTAAACATGTTTATTTCTGCTGTGATGTTTGGGAGTCTATACGAAACTATGGGGACTCACTTTTGGAGCCAGCCTTAAGTGACCATTGGAGCAGCTGCAGTTTTTGGAACTGCCATGCTTTGTTCATTTTACAGCGGAGAGGTTGCATTACATTTGTGTATAAAGTTAAATTAAACCCTGAAATCTATCTGAACCATATATGTCTGATCCTCACATGTCCAAACAAGTCACTCTGCTTTTTTACACTTACAATCTAATTGACCTCTTTTATAGAAATTATGAATCATGTGTTAATATTTGTGGGGTTTTTTTATATTCCTACAACTTGTTTATTTTGTAAGTTTATACTTGATTTCTGAATTACTAAAATCTTCTGAAGAGCAGTAGCATGAAGACACAGCTGCCATCTTGTGTAGTGTGATGAAGTTAACATGCTAAATCTGGGAACAATCGTCACTGCACATTTCATAATTTCACCTGTAAAAACATGTAACTTTGTTGTGTTAGACATGAAACAAACGGTGATCTGGTACAAGCACCTTGGTTATTCCACTTCATTTAGTTAATTCAAGTATGAGAAAAGTGGATCCTAATTGAACAAACAATAGCAACATCAGCTAGTGATAATAGGTTAAAGCTACTGAATAACAATCAAACATAGAGAAGTATAAGACTGATGCAAATCATGTGTAAAATAAGTAAATTAATCTAATCAGCCACCCCAGCAACCCTGCATGAACAAGCCGTATAGCCGATAGATGGATGGTAATGAAACTTTTGCTGCTTGTTGCTTGAAGTCCTCTGAAGACGTGTTGCCAAGAGATGTCATATATTCCATTCATTATGTAAACCATTTTGCATCTAATTGAGAACTAAAGTGTTTGTGGGCAAAACCTTACCTGTACTAAATTGTTTTTAGGGTCAATATAAGTAAATCAAAATATGATAACAATTTTCTTTTTTTCTCGCAGACGGCCAATAACACATTAAAAGTCATTGAACACTCTTTTTGGACATAACATATCATAGTTTTTTCATGGTCCTTCGAGCTGGAGAAAACACCCATGCTGGAAAATGGACCCATGACCCGTTCAGCAACATGATGGGAGAGAGCAAGGAGAAAGGCCACAGTGGGAGAGAATGCCTCCAAGACATCTACAGACTTTACTTTATGGCTGCAGGCCTCCCCAACAACCACAGGCCAGAGCGGCACCTGTATCTCAGCCTCCTGAATCTGTCTGAGGCTGGAAGTGGCACAACTAAGGCTGCCTTTACAAGTGGCACAATTACCGATTTTTTCCTCTCAAGTGGCTCAGATCGGATCTGTAACATTAATGTGTAAATGGGACAAATACGCATGGAATTAGATATTGTCAGATCAGATTCAGGCTCCGTGGAAATAAATCAGATACAAATTGGATATCTGCCAATACGTCTGCAGTCTACACAGACAGATCAGACCTTTCCTGGCAATGCATGGCTCATATGGAAATGAGGCTTGAACTCACAATCTTCAACACCAACAACCATCCTCTGTGAGTTAATTAGCAAGTGGAAATGTCACATGTAGCTTCACAGATAGCCAGTCAGTCACCTGTGTGCAAGGCGGTAGCTGTTAGTGTGTAAAGGCAGATTTCAAACGGCTGTCAAGAGTTTGGTTAAGACAAACATCAGAAAATAAATTACATCTCGACAGCATGGAGATGTTGGCAATTTATTTAACAATGTTTTATTGGCTCCATGAGTGCAATGCCATTTTTGCATCGACTCCAATAGTTTGCATCCAAAATGCTTTAAGAAATTCAGTTTTTGAGATATAATTCTGATATTTTACATACGATGACTCCAACATTTTTGCAAGTATGTTTACCGTCAAACATTTTGATGCACTGTAGGCTCAATTTTCAATAGGCCTAAATAAAAAATTCTGTAAATTGTTTGTGTAGGACAGTCTGAAGATGCTCTGTAGCACGTTGTATCAATTGGGCAAAAATTCTAGGAGGAGATAGGTTTAAGAAGTTTTACAGTTTTTGAAAAAAAACTGATGGACTGAAGTGATGGACTTAAGAATTTGCAGTGAGTTTAAATGTACAAAAGGTTTCTTCAGTATTTTGGTGAAAGTTGCAAATCTGAAGCACATATGGTTGATTTCAGAGGCTTGCTGTAGTGCCATCATCAGGACTATTGGCCTGGGACTGGACCTTTGTGCAAAGTTTGGTGATTTTTCACGCATGGGTAGTAGGATTTCCTCAGAAGAAGAAGAAAGAAGAAAAGCATGCAGGGTAACAAGAAGGTCTTGGCTGCCCAGCCCCAATTCTCTGAATTACTGTGTTAAATTTTAGACAGGACTACATCTATACTGATTGTACAAAAGGAAAGTCCTGTCCTGTTTTATTATGTTTCAAAAAAGGGCTTTGTCTTATGGTCTGAAATGATTCTCTGATGTCTTGACATTGCCTCGTGGTGTCATGTCAGTCTCAAATAGCCACAGTGTTTGTTAAGACAGGCTCTGGCTACAATACTGTAGCTTAGGAAGAAAAACAAAATGTAATTTCTGAACATCTCAAAGAAATATCTGCAGTCGCAGCCTTGTATTTGTATATGTATTTCTGTGAAACAAATAGACCATCCACTTTATAGTGTCACAGCTGAACACCACAGAAAGCTGGTCACTTGTCTGGAAGCTGAGGGCCAGAAATCAATATCCATGGCAGGCTGTGAGGAATAAAGCAATCCCGCTAAGTGACAGCATGACACCAGCGCTCTGAATGCAGGCGCCCCTCTCCCAAACAAGTTTCTATGATTTGAGTTCAGCGTCATGTACCCATGAAGCCACACGGTGTGAAATTTTTAGGAGTAAGCGCAAAACAATGTGGAGAGTGACATAAATTTAATCCCACTTGTAGAAGAAAGTCTAGGACTTATGCATAAATGTAGGAGTTGCCAGCAGGTGGCTGAGTTACCAAGACAGACATCCCACACACTGCAAATGAGGAAGTATGATTTTTTCACTTCAAGCTGATGCACGGCTCTGGCTGAAGCATCTCCTTGATGGCGGGGGGAACTTTGTGGCTGATTGTTGCTTCGCTTTCACGGTGGAGATGAAGGCTGCTGTGATTCAGAGTTTTCTGATGGCATGAGTATATATATAGATAACTGTGGACCATCAAAGCTCCCACTAAATCAGACTGGAAGGCAGCGTATTGGTTCAGTGAGAGTTCTTATCTGTGTAAATAATCTGAACATGTATGGCAGCAAGCACATAATGGGTAATTTGCAAGTTGAACAAGGCAAAAAAGAGAACTTGTCGCAAGTTGGGAAAAAGAAATCCCTGCAAAAATTTGCATTTGCATATACTAGCTGTATGTAAAAGTAGCTTTTTAGCATTTTAATGACTATATGTTCTTAGGGCCTGCTGTGCTTGGAAATAGTCAATTGAGTGCTGTTGAAACAACTTATATGTCACTAAGATGCGAAAACAAGAACCTTATCGAGCATTACAAGCTACCGATTGGCGAGCCACTCTCCAAATCAGGAACGTTTTAATTTGCTGTGTTATTTTTAATTAACTAGAATTATTGTACATTGTACAGCCGTACAACAAGGATGTGATGCTGACTTTCATCACAGCAATCTGTATCTGCAGGCTTCAGGATATTTCAGGATGGAAAGGTTTCTGTTCACTGCCTGACACTCAACAGAAAAAAGCGTTTGTTTCCCTCTGATTGTCACATGTGAAGCTGCACAATTGAAAAAGATGGAAAACTTGACTGTGACGGTATCTCGGGTGGGTATTTTTTTCTTCTTCTTTGTGTATATCAAGGTAGATTCTGGAACAAAGAGTGCTGCTAAATGTGGAGATATTCCGGATGCAACAGTTCATTATAAATGGAGCGCGCCATCAGCTGTGCAAAGCAATAGATTAGAGCCTTGTTTCTGTGATTTCTAATATTGTAGGTAAATGGTTTGTGGGTTCCAAATAATTGGACGATTCCAAGTTGTAAGAATAATACACAAGAATCCTTAAAGTGAGGAATATTACCTGTAAATAAAAGAGGATTGGTGTATTGGCTATTTCACAGACGGTAGCTGCAATTTGTCTTTTTGCATGTTACAGCACTTTGGCTGTGTTGGGAGGAAATGCAGATTTAATACAATCCCGCCCTCCTGCTCCCAGGAGGAGCATGCTCTCCTGTCAGTGTGAGACACTGAACCAACGTGCTCTGTGTTCGGGTTTACCTGCCATCCCAGATTTCATTACAGACAAGCCATGGCAGAATTAGTGTAAATACATGATCTGAATATTCTCCAAATAAATAGCCCTCTTCTTCTCAGACACACTGCTGGATTTACTGACTGTTCTCATGCAGGAAACCGCTGTCTGTGGAAGACTTTACGTTCTGTCCTCACGTGGGGAATTAATAAGACACAACTATCTTTGTAAATTCCCTGGCTGGTGGGTTATCAGTTCTAATTAAAAGAAACAACACAACGGGAGAAGCGAACGTGGAATAATTCACATTACTCACCCTGACGTCATCTGTTGCATAAGCGGCCTGGGTGAAAATGACTCAACGAACAGTAGCAGGTAGCCACTGCTACAAAAAGATAGTTAGCAGCCTGACCCAGCTCCCACACACACTTAGTGACCACAATAAAAATAAACTAATGACAATTACTTTCTTTTTATGCAGAGACAAACTCAAATCAAAAAGTAATCGTAATCTTAAGTTTTGATGCACACTTAACTCAGAACATCACAAAAGTTGAAACCAAGTTGACGCCAAAGTGATGAAAATGCCACAGTAGGTGTTTTTCAACCAGACTCTGGATGCTGTATGCTGTATGTCGTAAGTATTGGAGAGGTAATTCCTCAGGGATCGTTGAGACACACACAAGTGTTCCAGTCTGATATCAACCCCAAAGGGAAAAAGAAGAGAGGAAGCCAGATACAGTAACAATAACAACAACAACTCATGGGATAGAGCAGCAAAATGTGGGAGCAGCAACAGGTTCAACTTGGTATGCAAAGAGTGCTACACGAGGAAACAGCTCAAACTTCCCTAAGCAGGACGAAACACAGGAATGAGGATCTGTGCACAGAATTCAGAGAGAGACAACACCACTTATAGACGTTATATCCACAGCTAACATAAGCTATCTGGAGGCTAACAGGGTCTCACAGCCAGTAGTTGTTTTTTTTAATTAATCTTATCACCATGTAAATGAATTCAAAGACTATTTGGACAAGACCTGTGTGCATGTGTGAACTTCTAATTTTAGTACTGACCACGACACCTGTGCTATGATATTTCCTACACTAATCTCAGAAGGATCCATCTGCAATGGTGCCATGCATTGACCACTGATCACTTCTGCCCAAATCAGATCTCTATGTCCATCTTCTTAATCAGACCTGGCTCATTTGGAGCACCCCAAAGATCGGTTTGTTTGGGCACATGTGAACACAGCAATGCGCTTCCTTTTTTTTGTCTATGCTTGGGCTGAAAATATACACAAATGACTCAGATCGGGTTGGGTCTGGGCTTCAACCACAGTTCGGACCGTGTCAGAATTTAATTGTCAGGCCTAAGTAACCTCTATTTTTGGTGTTCCCGGGTAACCTCCTCCTCCTTCCAGCCAGGTAAGAGTTCTGACCAATGAGAGAACATGTGCTTTGTGCATGGCATTTGTTGACAACTTTGGACCGCTTGCGACTGTTACTATGTGAACACACACGACCCCGAACAAAAATGCAACAGTTGTATCAGTTTAGCCCCTGAATCATAACAAAGCAAACGAGCCACAGGTCTGAATACACCCTTAGAAATACCACCAATACTAAACCAGGAGAATTGTTTAGTTTCCTCCAAAACTGATTTCCTGCTTGGCTCCTTTGCAAAGCTGCAGGAGACAGTTACAGTGCTTCTCCATTTGGAACAAGCTACCAGTCAATGTCAGTGAAGCAGACACTGACTCAGTGTTTTAGCTTAAACTTAAGACTCATTTATTTAATGCAGCATGCATTAAATGGTTCCATTATAGCAACAGCACAGATTTTTGTCTTCCTTTCCACCTCTTATTCAACAGCAGCAGAAGCTACTCTTACAAAGCAGAGGGCCGGCTGGTGGGTTGGTATAAATAAGCAAGTAATAACATATTTGATAGTGATTGAGAGTGGAAGGCGGATCCGCAGTCTGTTAACCCACCATCACACTCTGAGCCGGCCTGAACGCGAGCTGTCCAGTGAAATGAAGTGTGTATATGTGTGTGTGTGTCTTCTGTGGTGAAATCAAGGATTCGCCGATAAGCTTTCCAGGTTTCTCCCTGATCTCGGTGGAAGGCAGAATCGATGCTGCGTGTGGACAGCGCTGAGTTGTTTTGCGGCTGAAAATGCTGAGAAAAGAGCATGATGTCATAAAATGAAAGTACACTCTCGCCATGAAGAACTGAGGGGAAACGAAAAAGGGCTGTGTCAAAGGGAAACAGCGAGATGCCGGTGAAGTAGCAGGGCAGACAGGTATTATACACCTCTGACTTCAACTTTCCCTGCACACGTTTGATTTTTGATTCATATTCATACTTGTGTGTGGACTAATCAGGGCTTTATTTGCTTAATCAAAGCCTCATTCATCTGACTTATCTTCAGGGTACAGGCAACTCTAAATCTTGAATTTGCAACTAAGTAGGTGTTGATTGTGTGGGTGGTCTTACCATCAGCTCCTAGAAATGCCAGCAGTTGCTGCTGATTGCTCATTTGTTTGTTGTTATTGTTGCCGGGGTTGGACTTTGTGAAGATGCTCTGTTGTATTTTCATTTCACGTTGTGAAGGTCTCTTCTGGCTCCAACTTATACTTTATATGTGTTACTGTGTGCCATGTTTGCATGCTGCCATAGCAACCTGCAACACCTGGATTTATTGTTCTGGTTATATTTGCATTTTAATGAAACGCCTATAGCACCAGTGTCTGGAGAAAAGTCAGAATTAGGTGCTTTGCATATTAAACCATGTGTGGGGCTTGACTGCTAGCTCACTGTTAGATCACATCATCCAGCTCACTTAATAATAACTCATTTTGCATCATATAACTCTTCTGGAGTTCAAGCTCAGTTCACAATATTGTTATGAGTCAGCAAACTGTAACTGTCACTACTGTCTGCACCAGTTTGATTTGTTACCACATGATTTCATGGCATTTCTCTAGTTTACAATTTCCTGGCTCAGAACATTCTTGAGTTTTTTTTTTTTTTTTTAAGCTGAACTCTTTACCAGTGGCTCCCAAATTGACAGTCAGTACCGATGTCTGAGGGTTAAGAAATGACCGACAGTCAAGAAAGCAAGAAAAATATATATATACTTCTCCCATACCAAATGTAGCCTTTTTTTTACACATGCCTCACTCTTCAATTCATTTTCCTGGGTAATTTTAAATCCCTGTGCCTCTAAAACTAACTCATTTAAGAGGTCATAATTTTTTTTGGAGCTGCAGCTGTGGAATATCCTGAGATGAAATCCTGACATGAAAACACAAAGTTAGAATTCATTTGAAGTCATCTGGTTAATTATGTAACATGATGTGATGTATAATAAAGAACTATGTTTTTAAGCTCCATTACACGTGCCGATTGTGAGTGATGCATGCTTTAAATTGCTCACAAGTACAACTCGTCTACCGATGAGGTTTCACTGTTAGCCTTTCTCTCTCTGTCCAGCACTGTTTCCACTATGTGACTGGAATGGACTGGACTGCACCTAGCCTGTTTGTTCAGTGCAAAATATGACACTGCATGCCAACTTGACTCGATTTCACTTCAACCTTTATTTTTGTCTGTGCCCTTTTGCCATCACTGCATGTCAGTGACCGTATGAGTGAAATTAGTTTGATAGAAAAAAAACAAAACAATTTTCATTCTCCATGTGCCATCTTTGAGTCTTCAAGTTCATAGTGAGCTGTGTGTAAAGGTAACAAAAGGGTAATTATTTTCAGTGGTTCAGTAGTCATTTGCTAGATATTAAAAGAAGCTCCAGAGAGGAAGTTACATTGGATTTACAGCATGTGAGCAATTTCTTATGCTCACTAAGAGAGCACATTACCTCTGATGCAGTTCTCATCTTCTGCCTACTTCAGTATCTTGACACTTTTCCGGTATAACTATCACACAGAAATCCAGTAAATGCTCCTCTGCATGATTTTTTTCTCTCTTCCATTTAGCGGGTGAAAATACATCAGGACAAGACATGAAAGGAAGAAGACAATGACGGGAAGCCATTTTAGACTAAAAAACACCGGCATCAGCAGCGAGGAGCTGAGTATGTGGCAAAGCTGTCTATTACGGCGCTCTGTGAGAACCTGATGAATCCCAGCAGGATCCACGTCAGTCTGTAAATCACTCTCCCTCAAAATACTCATAATAAGCCTTGAAAGCAAATCATTGATAATGACTTCACAGTGAATTGCAGCTGTAAAGCTTCCCCACTGACACCACAATACAATTCACAGTGATGTGCAACATGAAGACGCTTTTTTTTTTAGAAATTAAGGCTGATGTAAACAAAGGATACAGTTAGCTTTACAGGTGTTCCTTTGATCTCCATCGGGATACTGTCAAACACTGACAAAGCCACTGAGTGACAATCCTAAATAGTGTCATAAATGGTAAAATGAGTGAAACCATGTGCAATGCACTCTGATACAACAGACCTGCAATAAATATCATTTTCATGAAGCTTTGGTTCAAACTGTGTCTTTACTAAGAGATATTCATTCAACACATATTCCACACTCATTTTATTAATGGAGTGGATAAATAGAGATACTAGTCAGTATAGCTCAGTACTGTTCGGCACCACTGATGGCAGCCAACATTTAATAACACATGTATAATGACATAATCTATCTGTTCACTATTCACTCATGTTAATATTCAATATATCAAAAGAAGAAGTAATGACTGTTTGAGCTGCTCGCAGGAAGTGGAAGGACGATCATTCATGCTTGTAAAACTGCCTACAACATGATACAATTTCAATCTAATGTGGAAACAGCTTTGTTCTGCCTTTGAGTAATGAACGGATGATTCGTATGGTAAATGGTTGATACAGCATAGTTGAAAAGTTGCGGCAGCCACCAGAAGGAGGTGTTAAATCATATACGTATAACGTCATGGGAGTGTTTTGTCAGTCGCATGCTCCTTGTGAGACTGAAGTGAAATGATAAAGCTTGACCATGTCTGACCTTTGGGTTTCTAAACACACACACACACACACACACACACACACACACACACACAAAAAGCTCCGTAACTCACACTTGTGTATAAGATGCAGGAAATGTTTCCCATGATTCTCTGCGTGCAGCCATGACTTAAATGTCAGAACAGCAGAGACATTAGAGATGCTCCCAGACTTCTGTTGACCACAGTGACCCCTTCTCAATGTGACTATAAAAGTCCTCAAACCTAGACGAGACCTTTCCAACATATGTAGATGTGGAGGAGAAAAAGACGAACCTCAAATGTCAACAATATTGGGCTTAATATGAAGAGCTTTCTGTTGTGGCTCTGGTTCTTTTTGCCTCGTCCCACTGCCTGCACGCTCAGTATCCTCATAGCGGCTTCATTTGGTGTGCAAAAGCATTTGCATGGTTATTTTAACCCTCCACCTAAAAAAATGCAGTTTATTTTTTGAGTCTCTTCAATTCCAGATGAGTTAACTCTAATCCAGGTCAAATTGTTGGCAACACCATTTGCCAGCTCTTTGTTTTGGCAAGATTAGTGTGTACATTGATGATTGGCTTATGGTAATGAGGTTTAGCAAAAGGCCTGGGATCATAAAATACGAAAACATCAAACCATACAGAGAACTGAACTGCGTGTGACAAACACAGATCACTTTTGGGCGTCCTTGTTAATGTCTTGGTGCTTGTTCTATTTCCGAATCAAGATGTTTTACAAAGCCAAACCACGGCTTCTTTTTTGGGTCATTCAGTCAGTTAAACCAATCAGTTGCAAGGTATTGCCAACATGTGCAACCTCCTGCTGTGTCATGATGGATTCCAGAAGAGCCTCCACATTTTAACCTGATTACACTATAGAGAGATCTACAAGAAATTCACATTGATATCACTGCCACCTGAGATTCTCCTTTTTATTTTTTAATTAGTAGATAAGTGAGGTCAGGTTCTAATGTAGATCTATTTGAACCTTTGTTTTAAACATTTGTTTATATTATGATTGAAATTTGAAACTGAATTGTTTTTTGTGCTCACAGCTCTGGTTCAAACACTGATTTATAGAGCTGATTCACACACGGCAACAAATACAGTAGAGATGATTTGATTTATTAAAGCTACAGTTGACAGGGGGTTGACATACCTGACGGTGTATTGTCTTGAAATTTCCACCCGAGTCGCAGACTTTACTTTCACTTTCGTCATATACGATAGGAGCTGTGATTGGCTGCTCCTCCAGCTCCCTCCACCTGATTGGTGAAGAAGTTTTGGTTGTGGTGGATTTCGGCAAATACGATTACAGGCTGTAGGTGGAGCCAGAAGAGTTGGATTTGGTCCTAAATTATTCATTTATTGTCCAATTATCAGTAGTTACTGTAGTAGATGGAGGAGCATGTGTCTGCAGACCTGGAGACCTGCAGATTCAGACCTGCACTTTTGGACACGCACATTCAGACCCCTTGGTTTTTTGCTACAGCGCCACCTGTTTTGTATGCTAATGGATACAGATATGACAGATACAAAATATGGACAATATGGATGACAGTGGAAACGTGAGTATCGAACGTGAACAGAACGTGAATCACATTGTTCGTTTAATGTCATTAAAGTTTTTGTTGAAAATGTATAACAACCGTTTGACCATATGTTTACTACGTCATATGCATGTCAAATACAGTAATATATTGATCTTTTTGGAAGCTCGCTTGGATTTTGTTTAAGTTAACGAAACCAAGATACTTTTATTAAATTCAACAGAAATAAAATTATAGGCTATGTGTGCGGGCCAACGTGTTCATAAAATATAAAATGTCATACTTTTGTGGAAACTTTGCCCCACACTGTCAATTCAGTTCGATATTCACGTTCCCACTGCCATCCATATTGTCCATATTCATATCTGTATCCATTAGCATACAAAACCAATAGCAACCCCATGCAATAGAACATTTAAAAGCATTTTATTTCATTATAGGCTATTGAAAAAAGTTTGAAAGTGTTCCAAGCTTCACAAACAATTAGAGCTTGGCGTGTTATTTGGATTTTGCCTATAGTCAAAAAACCATAGTGCGGGTCAAGATTATGCAGTTGCAATTGTACCATCAACCATTAGGTGGCATTAAGGGGTCTGAACGTGCGGGTCCACAAGTGCGGGGGTCTGACTGTGTGGTCTCTGGGGCTGCAGACTATTATATACTATGTACTATACTATTGGGTAGACTAGCAGTTCCAGCAATTATGACTGAATAATTGTTACCAACTGAAGCTTTAAATAAACTATTTGTAAATTCTCTCTACCAATGACGATGGTTCCTCACAGGGAGCAGGTGATAGTGATCGTGGCTTGACAAGAACTTCGACCATTGTTGCATTTACAAACTTGTCACCAGCACATTGTCTGAGCAGTGTAATGTCCAAGAAGTTACAGTGAGTCACTGCTTTTGTTTTGACCCTTGTGTTGGCAAATTCTAAATAAATTCTATGCATGCCGAACACATCAGTTATAAAGATAAGATGATGCAGGAGAAAACTTAAAGAAAAGAAAAATCTTGTTTTGTGAGAGTACAGGATGTGCTACACACCCTGGGGACGGTCCTGGAGAACCCTGACAACCCACCTTACACCACAGAGTGCTGACAAGGTGGTATAATTCAATTAGCTAGTTAGGGACCACTTTTGGCTGCAAAGTCTGGTAGCGAGGGTTGTATTTCACATCTATACACCGCAACATGAAGTCGGCTAAAGTTGCAAAAGTTTTTCACAGGAGGGAAAGGAGTCCTAGAGCAGAGAGTAGTGTGAAGTTACTCAAGGAGACCGAACACAAGACAAGCTGCATATAAGCTCCATAGAAGAACTGCAGAAAGTCCTTCGATATGCTTGGAACAGCCCACGGCCCCATACCTTGAAAAACTGTGGGCCAAGCGCACCAAGAAGAACCTGTGCTCTTTTAATCTTATTTAGCTTGATTCCAGAGAATCCTCCGAGTGAGATCATGTCATGTTTCTGTCTGACCTTTGGAGACACAGAAACCCTCATGCATGATTTCATTTCCCCATGATTCAATGTTGTCATGGTTTTGTTGCTGTCTGTGAGATAATCGTTCCCATGTCAAGACAAAATGGAACAGAGTTTAATTATCACTGCACCGTGACTTTGGATAAACCTGCCAAGTGACTTCACATTACTTTGAAAAGGCGTTTGAATATCCTCTTTTAAATATTTTGTATATTTTCATTTTCCTTTTTCTTTTATTGTTTTGCCTCTGACGATGTATTATCTTTATTTGGCTCCATATTTTAAGAAGTTATCTTCATGAGTTTGTTTTGTTGTTTTATCCTCGTCAGGTACTTTGTTTTTTTCACTGGACATAATAAAAAAACTATTGATGGAATTATTTTTCATAGCATTGTCACATTAATCTTAAAGCCTAAAAACTTAACACAACACCATATACGTGATGAATCCAGTGAAACCTGCATTCCGGTCAACACTTCAGTAATCACAGTAAATTGATGTCATCATGTCATTGTTTGGTTCTTCATTTCAAGCACTTGATTGCGTTACCAAGGCAGAGTTTCGTCAAAATTGGTCTCTTATTAATTTGAACATCTGGAGTAACTCAGTTTCCTCCCTGCAGTGGCGAGCAATATGGCGTGGTAATTTTCAGTATCTCTTCATCATCATTTCTCTTGATCTTGTGATGTAATTACATCGCCTGCCTGCATCCAGTGTGACAGTGATGCGCCATCGCAGGCCGTTGTGAGCCTTGGCCTGCTGCTCGTAACCACTCTCTTTAAACCGCAACTGTAAACAAACAACCTCTTTCACATTTATCTTTACAATTTTACAATAATCGTGTAGCAGAATTAACAAATAAAGGAAAAAGTTATACAGAAACATAAATACACACTGCTGCCCGCAAAGTTGGAATAATTTTGTTTTCAGACACATTTCTCTTTTTATTCCTATTACACATCAGTAATCACCTTTGAACAGGTGCAATGATTACATCCTGAGTCCCAGAGAAAATATACACTATTAATATTTAATCACAATGTCACAATCATTTCACAAGAAGAGGTAGAAATAATTTATTATATATATAATAAATAATTTATTCCAACTACATGGGCAACAGTGTATATTCTATGTATGTGAATATGTATATAATGTAGGTATGCACAGCTAGTTCTTTTGCCCTATCATGAAAGTAGCAGTTGACAATATAATATAATATAAAAGCCTTTCTCATGTCATTCAGAAGCAGGGTTGTTCCCTGTTTACATGCTGCTCTAATTAAAGTGTCTTCCATATAGAGTTCAGTAAAATCCAAAATCCAGTTTGACATTTTCACACCCTTTTTTCTCCTCACAGCTGACTGACAAAAGTTAACAAAGGAAACATGCAACTTTAAATGACTAAACATCTTAAGAGGCAGCTGCCGTCGATGTAGCTATGTTACATTTAATGGGCCCATGATGTTTTTTCCTGATGTATCTCATTCTTTTTTATTATTCCTACAACAATCCAAATGGTAGATCGTGTAGTGTCACATATTGTCGGTACAGCTACAATGGTGTTTGCCAGCAGAACTTTTTTTTTCTTTCTTTCTTTCCTAGCTGTCTAAGGCATCAGTGGTAAACGTCAGATTTCGGTGTCAGCACCTCAGAATCAAAGAGAGAAAAACTTCTTTTTAGATGAACTATTTCGCACTGATGCTCAGCGATCATGCAGCGAGAAATCCATTGCAGGAGAGGCGGTAGAAGTGAGATCAGTTTCTTTGCCAACACGAGGAGCTGAGCAGTCACAATCACAATCATGATCAAAGACGTGGCGCAGTGATTACAAACTACTCGGTAAAATGGACATATTCATGCCAGCGGATGTCCACCTTTGATTGAAAGCAACAAGCTACCCCCTCAGTCCCTGGGGATTGTCAGAAAGCATTAGGCAAACACAGGAAACCAGTAAATGAAATGGAAGTGAAGTAGACAAGTCAGGGAAAGTGGGCGCCTGATCAGTGAGTAAGAGTCTTCCTTTATGCTCACATACAGTACGTACTGTATCTCATGAAAGCGAGAACAGAGAATTAATGATTGAATGTTCATTAACGAATGATTTTTTTTAAAATCGTGACGTGATTCACCCCAGGCTGAGATCATTTCTGATGACTCACCTCCTGCTGCAGGTCCTTGATGATTTTAGTTTTCTTCTCCATCTCCACTTTCAGAAATTTGATCTGGAGACAAAGAACAGAGAACAAAAGGAAGATGATGACACTTAATGTCCATCCATTCAGTGAACGTATTTAATGTAGGCTTTAGATGGCAAGTACGCCCATTTAAGTAATGGATGGAATATTTAATGTATTCAATGAAGACAATTATGGCCATTAACAAATGTCAGTGCCAGGATCTGATTTTCCATCATCCAACATTAAAAGACAAGACACAAGAACCAACAATGCATTAGTGTGACTCCTTCAGCCCAAAGCCCATTTGTTACGTGCTAACAAGTAAATACTTAAAATAGGTCACAAATACTGTTGTTACTGTACAAACTGCTCGATATTTTCCTCGGTAGAGCCGGGCTGTGTAATGCTTAAACAGTAAATTCAGCATCTTCTTTATGTTACTATATTTCATACTTAAACAAATGTCATTCCTGAAAAAAACTGACAGAAGCAAAAATACATAAATAAAGAAGGAAAAAAGTGAAATGAATAAATAAATTAACATTCCTCTTCCAGTATTTTCTTGTTTTTTAGGGGTGAAATTCAAAGTCACATTTTTTTTTCTTCTTCCCCACATTATGCAGTAGCGAGAGCACCCGGGGAACCGTAAACTAGACGCCACTAGTTGACTCAGATCTTCAAGCAGGGCATGATAACATCAAAGGTCATGTTCAGTCACTGTCACTGCCCCTGAGAATTGTCTATATATTTTTTTATTTATATATATATGAAAGGGAAGATCCCTGTATGCAGCATTTCATATTTCAGTTTGATGCAGCCCCTGCAACATCTACACTTACGTTCACTTAATGCTCATAGATTATGCATATAGCAGAACCTTGTGTTTGCATGAGACTCATTATATTTAATTTGACCAGTGTGACCAGTTTTGGTGAATTTATATTCAGGTAATATATTAAGGCTCCGGCCATAAATGAATACTGCTCCTTATAAACTGACGGTGGCACAGTAGTAAAATTTTAAAACATTGATTCTCACTTTCCAGCTGGCGCCACATCAAGCCTTAAAGACTTTTGTAGCAATGAAAAAAACACACCGTCACATACATGTGTTGTATTTTCTGGTGTTTTACAAAGTCATTTTAGCATTACACGTGTCCACGAATGTTTCATCAGAGACACTCCGAGTAGCGGCACATATGATATTTTCCTGCAGTAAGTGACTGCATGTTTTCCACTATGTGCCTGATTCAGTAGACCATATGCTCATCATGTCAGAGCGATATCTTTGTTTATCACAATCCTTTCATCATGAGCTCAGCATGTCTTGCTCGTGCGAGCCTGTATCTTCCAGGCGGAGGTTCAAACACCAACTGTGGATAGTAAACTGCTGTCAAGGCCTGCCGTACTGTGTACAGGATCTAATAGCAAGAATTCTGTATGTATATTTATGTGAGTGTGTGGGAGAGCGAGAGGAGGAGAGTGAAAAAAGGCTTTTGGTGCTCCCTTTTTCTCCCTGTTTTTCATTCTCAAAATACATTTAAACACATCTTTTTTGTTGTTGCGTGTCCTCGAGAGAGGTCATCGAGATAGACCGGAGGGACAAAGAGGAAGAGATTCATGGATCCAGTGACCTCATACCAGGTACGTACCCCGGGGAACAGTAAACTAAACCCTCACCGGTTGACTCACATCAGGGGACGATAACATCAAGGTTCATGTCTGAGCCTTTCAGTCACCACTACAGCCCCCGGGAATTGAAAATAAATAAAGAAAAGAAAAACATCTTGGTGCAGCATCCAGGTTTTTCGTTAAAAGGAGTAAAATTGAGGGGGAAGATAAGATCAGCTGCTTTACATCAGCAGTTCCCTTTTTACTGAGTGACACTATTGTTTATATTCTGTGGTGTGTTACAGGAAGTGGCTGCGCTCCTGTTCTCAGTGTCCTGTAGAGCTCAGTCATGTTGAAGTTCATTTGTTATGCTAAATTGCATATACTGTAGCTGTGAATGTGAGCGTGAATGGTCGTTTGACTCTATATGTCGGCCCTGAGATTAATACCCCACCCTCACCCCAATGTCAGGTTCACTCCTGTAAGGATGAACAGCTACTGAATGAATAAAGACTTAAACAAATAAAAATAACACGCCTTATTAAATTAGCAATATATAATGTTGTGTGTTTTTATACTGTTGTATTGCTGTTTTTAATTTAATTTCACTCTGACTTTGTTCTATGATTTTTATTTGAGCATCTAAAACACTTACAAATAAAATGTATTATTATAAATGTATCAAAATGTGAAAGGATGAAAGTAAGTGAGAAAATTGCTTTTGAATTATCTTCCCCCAAATCATTTAACAATGAAATGATTTGTCAGTTAACGGATAAATCAATTAGCCTAATAGAGAATGCATTTAAAAATTCAAAATGTCTGACAGACAGCTCTGTTCAAATCTTTGCTTTAGCATGTTAGTATTCTAGCATTTGTTGAGTTGCACTAAATAAACATTAGAGGCTGATGGAGATATTATCTAATGTTTAAACTGCTGTTGGTGCTGTGTGGAAAAATTAAAAGATAAGTCAGAGTTATTACACGTCATCTTGAGTGGGACACATTTCATGTCGGTTGATGAAGTGGTTGCGGAGCTAGTTCAGAAAGATACCAACTGACATATAACACCTGACATACGGCCATCTGTGGAGCCTCACTAGCAGAATGCCAAGCGCTGACTACATCTCGCTGTGGAAACTATTCACTGCGTGTTGATGCTGCATATGATTTTCATTGCTTGTCAGACAGACAAAATAAGTTTAATGAATAGGTCGATGACAGATTCTAAACATTTCATAAATAATGTCTGGATGAAAAGTAACAAAAACAGTTGCAGCCTTGTGAAGATGCTGCATTTCTACTGTAGGTAGACCTCTGCAGTTTGGGAGGATCTTATAAACAACATTAAGAAAAGCTGGAGGTTCTTCTCTTCCATAAAAATATAACAGTTACTGCATCTTCTGATTTACAGACGTCACCAACACGCCCTCAGACTAAAATAGTCTTCCTCATGCAGAACTGAGATTGGTTTGAATGCCACTGTCCGTATACCTATCAGTTTATATTTCTCCTTTTTTTCATCTTTGCCTCCACGCGTGCTTTTGGTGATTTCTGCACATCAGCAGTGATAAATATTTTCATTTATTCAAGCTCTCTGTGGGTTTTTTTTAGAAGCCCTGCTCACCCACTGAGCTGAATGTGGACGCAGGGATTCTCAAGCAGTATTTCACTGTTCAGTTGTACGTGCGTGGCATTTGCATGCTGCACAGTTGTTCTGTTTAATCTTGAATCCCATCGGTTGTTATAAATACCATTTGACAGACCATAAATGTCAAACTCAAACCTTAAAACCTTGCAACTGGGATTTGTCTCTGGTCTAGAGGAAAATGGCAAGAATGTCACCGGAAATGTTACAGTACAATTGTTTATCTTATCAGGGTGCAGATTGATCAACGCCTCGGTACATATTAAAAGTCGTGACTGTGCATAGGAAGTCTGGACTATTATAGAACAAGCTTTTGATTAACATTATACACTGAATATCCCACAAGGGCTGTCAGACAGCAGTCAGACAGGCGTCGTGCTGATTTGATGATAAGGAGTGAAGTGGCAGAATGAGATGTGGCCTCTCTGAACAGCATGAGGATACACATGTGGGACAATACAGGAAAATAGAGCACAGGGTAAAAAAAAAAACTCAATAACACCTGTATAGACCTGCCACTGTGCGTTTCAAATGAATCCACGTTCACACCGACGACTGGTGGCAACGCTCGGCGACATAATGGCCCTGGTAAGAGGCCGGTGGAGTTCACAGTTAAGTAAAACTCCATCCTCTGAGTAGTTTTCATTTTGTTGCCAAGCGACATAGTTTTTGGTCTGTTTCTATCTGTTTGCATTTTTTAGCAGTGCTCACCACAGCAACAGATATACTCGCCCCCCTGGGGTCCACATCACACAATAATCTAATTCGTGACAGATAATTACATTGAAAGATTGTAACCAGTAAAATTCTATTACTGGATACAACGGAAAAGCAGCTGTGAGAGAATGATTCAGCAGAAGCAAATCAGAGCACATTTTAGATGATCGATGCAAATAGTAAGCAATGGTGACAACCCACTATAAAATAGGTTAATTTCTATCAACTACAGAAACTATTAAAAATTCATTATAACTGGGGATATCAAACTCTCATTTCTTAGCCCATGTCCAAACTGCTAGTTGTGTGAGTTTCATTAATGAATTGAATCTGAATTTAATTAAACCACTAGTGCATATAACACATTAAAATATTAGAGCTGTAATCTAGTTCATCTCACATTCTTGTCATTGTGTTGTCCACAGAAACAGCTTCAGCTCATATGACCTATCAGTGGTGACCTCGGACAATTTAATCAAACTAGGCTTAGCACTGCACATTGCTATGCTAATGATTATTAGCGTCACAACATAGTTAATCTACGTACATTTTTGGCTGAACTCAAATGCTGATCACTCGCACTTAGCTTAAGATAACCTTTCACTAAGACGGAAGTAAGATCAAGTTGACCCACACTTAACAGTCTGCAACCTTCACAGATCCAGTTGCGTCAGGCAAATCAAGGACATATTAAAACAGTGTGCATCATATATATGTTTATGAATGTGCGCTCAAAGCTGAAAAGAAAAAGAATAGAAAGATAAAAGAAGAAAAACAAGTATGAGGAATAACAAGTGTGTTCCTGTGTCCTGATGGAGTGGTGAATTGATTTGCCGGGCACATGATTTAGTTTCAGCACCATAGTGGTGGACAGCTCCTTTTAAGAATTTCTTAAAGAGCTTCTTTAGCGGGACGTTAGGCTCCTAAGAAGGTTGTTAAGAAATCATCTGGGAAACACCCTTTTCTTAGTGCTGAGCAGTTCTTCAGTGCACTCTTAAGCCCTCAAGATCGATCTTAACTTGGAAACCAATATTTGTTTCTTAAATGTGCTGGTGCTCATGTGATGTTTGGTAATGTAATCCACTGACTTGTTTCGGTGTCCATGGTACTGATGGCTTATAAATGAGCAAACCAGAAGCCAGAGCACTTTAAATTAATTCACTATTTTCATCATAGAGATACCATTCTCTGTTGACACTGAGCGCCGTGCCCATCATAAGTGCTGGTTAAGCAGATTGAGTAGTATTTTAGTTTGGTTGATTTGTGTAGATACAGGTTTTACCTCTAATTAATGTGGATTTCCAAGATTAAACTATCATTTGTTCTTGATCTATTCACAGACATCCTGTGACATATCTCTGAACAGCCCAGTTACGTCGTTACAATCACAGCAGTGTTTCCTCTATATTCACTCAGCAGTGGTGCACTACCGCTGCTAGTTCATGAGAACGCTGCAAGAATGTCTCACGATATCAACAGGCTACTAATGATTTTCACTCGCACACTGTGTGAGCACTACACCACCCAAACAACGCTGCCTACATTCATACTGTAGGAAGTCACGTCAGTTAGGTGCTTGTCATTATGACCTTTGTGCCAAGTGTTAGTAATTAGAAAATACAGCAGAACTAGTGACTTCACAGCTACTTGACTTAGCTGCAGTGATGTACTGTCACCTAATTGTCCAATAAGTGAACATCACATCCAGGTCGTATTCATACATCTTGCTACCTGGCACCGACTTAACTGTACAAATCCCTATAGACTGGTAACCAGAATGGTTGCATGAAAGTATCATAGTGTGTTCCCAAAAAAACAAAAAAACAAAAAAAGAGGCACAGTGCAGGTGAAAGAGGAATGAGAAAAGAGGAGAGAGAGGGTGCAGTGTTATGGTATATTGTTTTTTCTATTATATTAATTTCCGAAGCCTAAATGTCAAAAGCTGTGAATAAAGACACAAAAGACAAACATGAATAATCCTTTAAGGTCATGTCATTTGAAACTATCCAACCAGTGTGACATCCTCATGGACACCAGCACAAAAAAAGAAACTGGTAAGCAAAAGAAATCATACCAAATTGAAACTAAAAACTAATCAATACCTCATCATGATTTGGTCTTAGGTAAAAACGCCAACCTTTCACTTGTATCAGCTCCTTAGATGTGAAGAACGGCTACTTTTCTTCATATTATGTGATGATAAACTTTGGATATGTGGCTTTTGGAGTGGAAGTGAAACAAAATAAGCAATTTCAGCTAATCACCTTTGGGTCTGAGGAACGGTGATGGGTATTTTTCACCATTTTCCGAGGTTACAGAGACTAAGTGATAATTGAATTGAATTGGCCGGGAGGTGTTTAAAAGATACTGTGTGGAATTAAATTAGAGGCAAAGTGAGAGTCTGTTGGGCAGCACAGATGGAAAGTGAGATGGTGTTCGCGGATAGATGGATGGATAGATAAGTACATGTTCGTAGGTTAATAAGCCTTTGTCCGATCGTATTAATTTTGGCGTGAGGGGGTTGGGAAACCAAAGCTCCCCTTGTCTATTTCTGAGAGTTTCAATTAAGAAGCGAGGTAAGGAGGTGAGGGAGTCGGCTGCTGGGTAATGAGTGTGGATCATTGAGGGGTCCTGTGTGACGGGTGACGGGCCTGGTTAGATGAGACCGGATGCTGATGGTCAGGTCAGCTCTGTCTTACCGTGGCCTGCTGCTTCTCCGCTCTCTCATTTGCCTCATCCAGCTGCTTCTGTAAGGCTGCCTGGAGGGACTTCATCTCCTCTCTGTCAAGCAAGAGGAGAAGTGAGAAACACTGTTAGCACGTCATCCTCACACCCTCAGAGGCCTCCGCCATTGTGCCGCTGCAGAGAAGCCTTTCTTAAATATACCGGGTGCGTGGCCGTGAGCCACTTTGCACACAGCCAGATTTGTGTTAAGCAATTTTCAGTCCAGTCTCAGGTTAACGTCTGCTGAGAAAACAAAAGAGAATGGCAATTTATATGTGTTGCTTCCTGCTGTGATGGGTTAAATCAAGTTCATGTGGTTTTTCAGCAGTTAGGAGATATAAAAACATCTTGAATATGCTTAAGGGTAAAAGATGATTCAGTCCCAAAGATATTGAAATGTAAATACTGTGATTTCAAGCTTTACAGAGAAAATGTTAGGTTTTTTTGTTTGTTGTAATATACCGGAAACGTTCATTATGTCTTCAGGACTATCAAGTGTTCTTGTTCGCTTATCACAGACAACGTAAGGTTTGCTGTCCAAACATGTAAAGGTAAAAAAGAAAACCTCTTTCTGTCTGTGATGAACGAACAAGACCACAGGGTAATTTTTAGTTCTCACAATCTTCTTAACATCAGATTTCCATTTTGGAAGGTGCAGTAATAAAGGTACAACAGTGCAATCATTAACGCTTTATTAGTCATGCAATACAGGGATGAATCAGGTCGCATTTGTCAAACATGTGCTGCTAAACTGACTTTCAAACATGCTCCAAATTGTTTTTTTGTTGAACTGTTGAACAAGCCTCATCTCACGCTCATTTAAATTAACTAATTTGTCACATTGTGACTTCAAAAACATTGGCTCTCCCCATTGATTTTTCTTTACCATCAAAACCAACAAATGAACAATTTTTAAATATTTCATCTTGCCCTGTTTGAATTTAAAAGCTCGGCTGGTTGCAGCTGGTTTTTCTTTCCATATAAAGCTGGTTATACTGCACAGTTTCACAAACAACCATAAGCATACCATCAGCACAAGCAGCATAATTGGACTTGATTCTGTCTCTATAAGGAGATGTATAAAAAACACAGTGTGTAGTACTCATTATGGGGTATTATAAGTGGCCTATAAGCAATTTGAATGCACCACAGCGATTTTATGCATGCTGCATGAAGACTGGTGCTGCATTCATGTTTAACATAAATGTTAATACATTAAGATGCAATGGGTATTTCAGAAGTGTTTGATGCTCCTGTGAACAGATAACATCAATGCGCACTGAATCATAAATCAAGTGGGCAAGTGATGTGGGTCAGTGGTTTCCAAAACAGTTGTAAGAATCACATCACAGGGCAGTACAGTTAAATTAGAGATAGCAGCCTATTTACTGTTTACAAGCAAGGCAGTAAGTTTAAAAGTATAGACGTGGTCATAGCTGGCCGGCCGTGCAGTGAAGCAGCAGTATCTTTCAAGGCAGTACAGCAGCACTCACTGCTCAACAGCCATATACTCTTTGATTTTAAATGCCAGTGGTCTTGTCTCTTGGCATAAATTCAGCCAAGCAAACTTTTTTTTTCACCCCCTTTCTTTTGTTCACAGAGACCAGCCAACCAACACTGCTTTGGCATTTCATTTATATTCCCATCTTCTGCATCCAAGACTTGGAAACATTCTGTACAAACAAGATCAAAACTGCCCAAACTGACAGAAAAGAGCACAGTCAAATGTGAGATTGCTGTACAGTGAAGGAACAGAGCAGCGAGCACACGACAAGTCAGTACAAAGAGGTTGACAGGTTAAAACGCAGCTGAATTAATTGGTGCCGCTTTTTGAAACTTTATAAAAAATTTACACTTTCACTGTCTGTATACGTGCTGCTTTAGAAAATGTTTCCGTTGCATTACAGTTTGTAGCAAAACATATTTTCAGAAAGCAATCAAATCGCTGTTAAGAGTTGTCAAAAATAAATGACTCGCAATGAATCACCTGTCTGCATCCACCGTGATGGAGTCAGCTAGTAATCACACTTGGCAGACATGGAACTCCAAAGGTGGATTAATAACACTTTGGGAAAAAAAAGTGGCTCACAAATGCTTGGTAGGCAACATTGAGCCAAGCTGCTGCTTTATGGTTTTTAGCTTGATGACATGTGAGAGCTGCCACGGACTGGAGATAGGCTATTGATTGGCTATCAAGATACTGCACACGGGAGGCTGGACTTCAATCAGGCTGACATTTCAGAGAGCACCGAGGCCACAAATGACTGCTAATCATTAACAGTCTCATTACACACAACATTAATCAGACAATCCTAACAGGTAACGCACTGTAGGTAAACACTCCTCCAGCTTATCTGAAGAAAAAAAAAGATTAAGCACTAACTCACAAAAGGCTTGATGCCCATTTTCTCAAGTACATTATTCTTCAAATACACATGAAAAATTGAAGCTTGGGTTATATATTATCCACCCGTTTGTTTACATACACAAACTTGGGCAACACTTTAGGATAACCAGCATCATTAACAGTAAATGAGCCATCATTTAAAGTCCTGAAAGTTTAATCAATTAGCGTCTTGCTATAAGCAATGTGATCCAACATGAACACACTGTTTTCAGTCAAAGGAGGAAAAGTTTTGTTTATTTTGTGAAATTTGTCGTTTTGTACTTGAGGCTCTTGTCAGAAGTTTGAAGTGGGCGGGAGCTGATAGAGAGTGTTGCCAGTCTAATGTCAATTAGTGACATGTGATGCCACCGATTTTCTTACTGATCCATTACCAGGTAAAATCAAAGGTGATATTGCTAATACCAATATGACACTGATACTTAATTCAAAAGCTTAGGGTTTGTTTTTATATGTAAACAAGTTCCATGTATGACTGTGTGTGATGCTCAGCCATCAAGGTGCATGGCTGAGCATCTAACACACAGGTGGAGCTGTGTGTGATGCATTCAAACAGCTGTATTCGCATTACTATGACAGGTGGGAGTACAAAGCATTTCCTGCCAACTGGGGGGTAATAGCTCCTGTGACCAGCAAAGGACCTTTCTAATGTGATGAAAAAACCCCATCCGCACCAATCACAGGAAGCGCGGATCCGTTTTACGCATCATTTCATCCATTCACTCTAGGAGATGCATGGACTCTGTAAACAAGTGCTGCTGTTATGATGAGCCAGCTTCATGCTTTTTACATGTTTGTGTGAACTTCACTGTCCACTGACCTCACTGCTCCTGCTTGTATGGCAAATGGACAAAAAAGTGGTGGTAGGCGTCTTCTGTGATATGACCATGTGATTGCAAAGGGATAGTTCAACATTTTGGCAAATTGGCCCATTGCCATAATCCCTATAGTCACAGCAGAAGGTTTGTTACCTTTAATTGCTGGTGCAAGCTATTTTTAGAACAGCTGAGCAGAGTCGTGAGCTGCTCAGAGCTACGCTACGGAGGCTCATGGTATTTCTTGGTTTCTCTCATCAAACTCATCAAATACACAATCCAACAACTCCACAACGCTCTGGTGGACAAGTTGTGACCTGCACATTCACCACGCTATGAGATAATAACACAACGTTACCAGACAGAGTTGTTTTAGAGGGAAATTCATGTTTGGCCTTTGTGAATACAAACCGCACCGACTGAATAATTGCAATAATACATCATCCTTGCGTTGGTTTGAAATCAGATAACAGACCTTTAGGTGTGAACCCGCCCTGATGCCACAGAGGAGCTCCAAATCATGTCATCATCTCTAGGATGAATAACTTTGACTGTTGGATCACAGGATTCTTTGAAAAAGCTCCTTTCACAACAGTTTTTGAGAAATAGTTCATATTTGAAGAAAGATTTTCACAGATTAAAATATATACTAAATATAATTCAGTGTTTACATAACATGTACTTGATAAAGGTGAATTCTGATTGAAGGTGATGATTTTGGTGTTCAGGGAAAAAACATAACAAGGCCTGACATTTAATGAATTGTCACAGTATAATTGCTGTTGTTAACTCGTGTCTATCTCACTCCTGTTGCCTCACATTACCTCTGTTTGTGGCTGAGCTCCAGGATCCTCTGCACGTCCTTCTTGGCCACTGAGTCATCACTTTTCAGTGTCTGAAAGGGGACAGACGACATTATTTTTTCCAGGAAAAGCACAGTCGTGCACATGACATGACAAATTCCACAATGAGAATGATTTCAAAGCACTCACAAAGCAACCACAGTGTACGCAGTCTCTTTGAACTGAATTTCAAAATGTACCCTGGTTTTCAAGGTTGCAAGTTCCTTTAAGCAACAATCACACGCTTCAGTGTTAACAATGAGTCATGGGTAAATAATGTAATGCAATATGTAGAGCGCCACGGTTGAAAAAACAGCAGTAACTGTTATAAAATAAAACTGCAGATGTAAAATATTGTTGATGCCCCCAAAAATTCAGACAGCCCTTAATGATCTGGTGGAAAATTTCTTCTAAAAATCCCAACAAGGACAGAGGCAGACGCACAGACTGGGTTCCACTGGCACTTAGGCACCTGCCTGGTGGGTAATTATGGATTAGTCGGGTCTCTGATTGCGCTGCAGGTTCTCCAAGATATATTTATTTTATCTGTTATGAGCTGAACAGAAACCCCCAGATAGAAAAAAAAGAAGTGGACTACGGGGGGAAGCTAGCTTCTTTAAATTGTGCTTGAAGGCGATATCTGTGGCAATTAGCGCCACATTTTCATTAAGTTATAGAGGGCATGTTTCTCCGCCTCCTCAGCTCCTGATTTCACTGCATGCACATTTATATCCATGAGTGAACAATACAGAATTAACCTTAAGTATGATTATGCTGAACAATAAACAGGTTTAAGCTGTTACTTAAATGCCTACATTGTCTCTTTGGTGGCACCCGTAATATGTGTCATGCGACAAAAGTATGAGGGACACTTTTTCTTCTCCTTCCTCCATCTTTCTCTATAAAAAAAAGGTTGAGGCCCTGGCCATAAATTTTAACAAGCCTTGTTTTGACCTCTGAAAACTGTTTACAGGTTGGATACACCTTCAGTTTAAATGGATAGTTCAACATTTTGGCAAATTGGCCTATTGCCATAGTCACTATAGTCTTAGGAGTAGGTTTGTTACCTTTATTTGACCGGGCAAGCTATTTTTAGATCAGCAGAGCAGAGCCGTGAGGTGCTCAGAGCTACGCTGCGGAAGCTATAGGATTTCTTGGTTTCCCTCATCAAACTCATCAAATACACATCCAACAACTCCAACAAAGTTGTGACCTGCACATTCATCACACTATGAGTCTCATAGCGTGATGAATGTGCAGGTCACAACTCTGTCTCGTAACGTTGCATTATTATCAGGAACGTTACGAGACAGACTTGTTTCTGAGGCAAATGCAGAGACTGCTTGCTGAAAAACTGCCCCCGACAAGAAAACCAAGAAATCCCATTAGCCTCCATTGCATAGCTCTGAGCAGCTTGCAGCTCTGCTCCACCATTCTAAAAACAGCTTGCGCCAAAAAATAATGAACCTGCTGCTATAGGGATTATGACAATGGGCCAATTTGCCGAAATGTTGAACTATCCGTTTAAGGATTGGATGGCAGAAATCTTCAAATACAAGTTCTGAAAGTTCTTCCAAAGCAGAATAAAGGTTGGCAAGTCAATACATGCAACACCCCATTAAGCCTAATTAACACTTAGTTTGCACTTTGCACCTGATCTCCTTGAAGTAGTGCTCACTCTAAGGTCACTGCACTGACACTTGGCCTTCACTTGTAAGTCATGTTGGATAAAAGCATCGGCCAAATCACTAAATATGAATGCAACACTTGATTTTATTCTTTAACTCTTATCTTTGCTTTGTCATTAAATGCACCATTCAAGAAAACCTAAATGTGAAAGACATCAAATATGTCCACACACATTTGAAAATAAGCGCTGGTAAAGTCTTAAGTGCAGCTGTGAGACACTCATTTTTTTGTGTGTGACTTTATTCTTCCCTACCGCAATTACTTTGTGTCATAAAGCAAATCATTTAATTTCACACCAAACCTGGCTTGGTGTTACGGATTGTAAACTGTGGTGTAAAGCCTTCTATAGATATAAATCTGTAGTTATAAAGTGAATATGGGGCTAATATGTCAGGGTGGTATTATTATACTACTGCTTTCATTTTGAAAAAAAAAAAATCCCATCAAGGAAACAGTGTATTTAAACCACAATACAGATACTTTTAACTTATGGGCAACTGTGTAATAGTTATTTTCCAATCCAAATGTTTACCAGTGCCCACAGACCTCTTTTTGTACTAGCTGCTTTGCAAGATCTCACCTGGGAGCCCTTGCCAAGAATATATTGCACCACACCAAGTTCAGTTATTAGGGTTGCTGACCTGCACCTAGAGGGCAACTCATTAAAACTATAAACACTTGCTCCGTCAAATTTTGCCATAAATAGTAAACATTTCTCCCCCGTTGATGCGATTCTCTTTTAAAAGTTGATGATTTTTATGTAGATGATGTTTTCCCCCCTGAAGAATAGATTTGTTCTGCAGCACATTATTCCAAATCTAACCCAACCTCTGCCCTGCCCAGTGTGCTGGCACACGGCCCAGGGCCAAGACAGATGCCAACCTAGCTTGCCTGGAGTGAGTAGACATCAAAGCCTGGCCCGCGGACGATGGTAGCTATACATGGGCTTTATCCACACACACACACACACACAGGACATATACTCGCAAACACACGGGAGGGGGGGGTTCTTATAATTTTCTTTGATTATTGATTTCCTGACAATTCTATTGGCCATCAAAAAGCTGCCTGAAGGCTGAAAACATCAACACCCCACTAAGAGAAAACAATCAGTCGGACTGCTGCTTGGGGAGTGTTGTAGAGAGACGCTGGGCATCTGGCACCCCAGGACTAAATGACCAAGAGGGAGCCATGTTTCGCAAGATCACTGTCGCGTGCACTAATGTAACTGAAAAATGGTGAATCATTAAAATATCTGAATGCATAATTGAGTTTCTGTTCATTTCTTGTGATTGCCAAGAACGTAATGAAGTTGACCTAAACTGACTGGTGGGACGTGATGTGCAGTATCTGGCACCGAGATAATTGTGTTTTGTGAAATGCACACAGAATTATAATATCTACAGTATTATATGGTACATTACTTGACAGGATGTCCATGACCGGTAACTGGAGGAACCAACAGATGCCTCCCTTTGGAGCAGTGATAATAATCCTCATTATCGTTCACCTGAAGTTGTCCTATATACCCACTTATGAGGAATCACCCACGCTGTAGGAGGTTGTGTTTTTGGCATCTTTGTTTTCAAGCTTAATTTAATGAGGGTGAAATTTTTCTAAACTCTCCAGCACGCACATGCATGTAAAGTAGGATCTGGGTGGAAACGAGCCGAATTTTAAATGAAACAAGTGGCACTTTTATTAAAAATAAAAAAAAATATTAATCAGAAGCCCTGCATCTTGTGAGAGCCACGGGTCTGTTTACATTCTGATTTAACAAGATCCATGCCTTTCGTTGAGAATAAATGCGTGCTGTTAATTAGTGAGGGACACAACTAGAGACAAACAACAGTTACAACTTGGGTTTCATTTTTGTCTCGAAGGCAACGTAGCTAAAAGAAAACAGACCCAATGGAAACAGCCGTGGACAAACTGTCTCGCTGGCTGTAAACAAGCCGGTAAGTGTTGCTTTGGATCCATCATGGTGCTATTTCCCTTCATTGCACTGGTAAACTGGGAATGCACACTGCTTTGTATCACAGGAAACTGAATGGAAAAGCTGGCCTGTAAAGTGTCATGGTTGTTTACAACTGCCAGCGTAGGTTATTTTGTTATTTTGTTTGTTTTCTCCCACATACATGGCACTCACCGGGGAGGGGGGGTAGTTTTAAACTCACCCCTTCAGACTTTGCGTTGTATTGTGATGTTGCCTGGCTCCCTCCATTCATCAATTACAGTGGTGAGTGCGGTGTTAGAGACTGCAGAACCAATGAATGGAACTATACAGAACGAAAACCCAAGTTGTAATACACCACAATTTCCCTGCTGAGATACTGCATCCAGTCTTAAAATGGGACTCGTAGTGTTAATATGTGTGGACCAGAGGCTTTTTGAACACCCAGTGATGTCAGCTGTCGACAGAGGTGCGAAGAATCTGTTACCTTTCCAAATGCTGCAGCTCTGAGTTTCCTCCTCCTCTTTGTAACTGTTGTTTTCATTCCATCACAAACAGATCTCACTCACTTGCCTGCTAATTGATGCGCATTTCCAACTGGGTGTCTCTCCTTTTCAGCTGCTGCATTTCCAGTAACACATCGCAAGCGTAACAATGGGTGGGCTCACCAAATTGAAAAACATTTGCACATTAAAATTTAACAACAGCGAGCCGCTATACAGCAGACTGATTGAAAAATAAAGTGATAAGAGTCATGGCTCTGCCAGTCATCGAACGGCTGGAATGGAGGTTAGGAAATTACTTCTGGCCCAGGACTCGGGGGCAAACCGAGTCCTCCAACACGGCTGTATCTTTCAAATAGAAACAGTAAAAATCCAACCTGAAGGTTGCCTTTTATGCTGTCCAGCTCCTTTGATGTCTTGGAGAGCTGGTGCAAGATGCTGCTTCGTTCACTGAAGACTTCCTTTAGTTTCTTTTCCAGCCCATCATAGCTTTGTCTGTTGAGAGAATGAGAGAGCGAGATTTCACTATTAAATGTCTGCCACTGACTGAGAGAATTCACTCTTTATTGGCACCCTTGGGAGGAAGAGGTGTTTTAAACTGGATTAAAAGCACCATCGTTAAAGCTAAAGGGGAGAGCAATAGGGGAGAAAACTAATATCTACTCAGCACAGTCTCCGGATGAATAAAAGAAGGGGAGAAAAAAAAATGTGCCTATTCCTTTCAATCAACCAATTTAGTGAAGGCTCGTTTTACAGAGATAGGTCTTTTGACCAGAGGTATACCCCTGCATTTCCATTTAAAATATTCATGTACTCCATCCAATTATTAAGGGAAAAATTCTACAGGCCACATTTGTCACATCCTGTTTTTCTCTTTGCAAAACTGAACTCCGACTGAATGGCACTGCAGAGGCGTTCTTGTCATTTATTACGGCGCTTCCACAGGAGGCAAATATTTCTTCACAGCATCATCGCATGAACTATAGCCATGATAAAGATTTTCTTTCATTTTGTAAATGGCGTATTGTAACCCCAGCTGAGTAATGTAGTGAAGAAATAGACACAAAGACGATCTGGGTACAAAAACAACAGTTAAAAGGGACATGACTAAGTGAACAGGCCGGAGGGGGAAAGACTGTTCGGGCGGTGGATAACCTGGAACATTTGGCCTTTGGCTGCTTCTTTTTTTTTTTTTTTTCTTCAAATCAGACCTTTTTTTTTACACCTTTAGTTGGCAGGATAAGAGTTACATCCTCCATGTCCCTTTCCTTTGACACAAATCTAAAAAGTGAGAAAATCTAGTTTCCATTTGATCTAACATCCTTGTTTACTGGCTCAAGGACAGCGACAACTCCTCTGGGAGCTGTTTAAAATCAAGTATATCTTGATGTGGTTACCCTGTTAACTAAAGAGCCTAGAGGCCCTAAATTACCCATAAAGCCCATGAATCTGATTACTTTGATGACCCCTTGAGTCATCTAATTGTAATTGTTCATAATAACGGTCACAAAGGAGTGCATCCAGCCTTTTCCTCAGCAGATAGGAGGCAACGAAGCCATAAAAGGGAGAAGGCAAAGCACCATAATGTAGTCTTAATCATACAAGCGGAATTAGCCTGTTTAAAGAACACAGTTATTTTCTTTTTACGTCCGGACAAGCAGGTGTGTTTATCAGGGGACAAACTGAGGTCACTGAGTAAAAATGGCCCTGGCTCATTCAGTGATCCTCTTTTGCACCCATTTTTACTCTGGCCATTGCTTTGTAACGTGGCTGCTGTTGAAAATAATAATAGAAAAGGATTTAAGAAAAAAAAGGCACAAAATAAACAGCTGAGTGGCACAAAGAATAAAGCAATTTCACTCTTCAAAAGGCATCATTCCATTATATGAGTATTAATTTGAGAATGATGTATTGAGGTTAATCATTTGCATATAGAGGCTGCAGAGGATGACTTGAACAAGCTGTAGTAGATTTAAAGTTTAAACTCAAATTGGTAATTGATAGGTACAGTGGGATGGGTGGGCGAGGATAAAACTGAAGATTTAGGCAAACATTTCCCATTCAAGGATCCATAAAGCTGCACCAGCACATTGATAATGTAACAGCTGTAATACAGACTTATGATCCAGATAAACCTGCCTCCTAAATATTATGTTAATATACAAATATGAAACACTTAACACTGGGATTCAGGCTTCAAATCCTGCACAGTTACACACGACCATAAAGACATTAATCCTGCTTTTGCTGCCACAACTGAATACTACGCAGAGACGATTGCAATGAAATATGTTGTTAATTTAGGTTTTGTTTACATGCTCCATATAATAATTTGAAAGAAGTTAAAGGGCCAGCACGTGCAAAATGTCCTTTAATGTAATAGGTTCAAACGTTTCAACATTAGTACCTCGCCACCTGTTACATTAAATCTATACAGTAAAGGACATTTTGTGCTGGCCCTTTAACTTCTTTCATGCCTGTTCATGAGTCGTGCACCCATCGTATATTTACCTGGTAGAGTGCTTGCTGATCCCCTTTTTTTTCCATATAATAATTTCACAACATGGCAGCTAGTTGATAAAAGACTGAATTTTGTTAGGGTCAAGAAAGCGTAAAGCAGACTGAAGTTTAAAATCAAGCACTAAGGATAAATAAATAACCACAACCCTGGCACACAGCAGCACGGCTTGTTAAAACAGATATTTATGTTGTTTTTTTTCCTCAACTACAAAATTCAAAACATCAAAAGGAAGCTCTATGCTTACTTATTATGTAATCACAAACTCCAAATGACACCAACAGCTTCAAGCAAAGCATATGCACTTGATATAGCTAAATAATCCCTTGCTAAACACTTACTGATAGTCACAAACTCTCGATTAGCCCTCACTCTTAAATGAATGCATGCTTTTTTCCCCCCTTTCTTTAAAAAACAGAATCGAGGTGACTGTTCCCCAAATGCCAAAGGTCCAAAGGGAAAATCAGAAAGCAGAACCACTGGTGCATGGAGCCAAGTGCAGTCAGATTATTCTGAATCGGCTGCTTCGTTTCAACCCGGGCCATCTTCCAAAAGCCCCGTGCACCCAATGACATAGATCCCAGCAACAGATCACACACAATAACACATAAATCACTAATAGAAAAGCAACACCTGGGAAATAAATAAATAACATGGAGCACTGAATCCCACACATGGCTTGCCACCATATGGCATTGGCTGGAAATGTATTGCAAGTTCATGCACCAGGGAAAGATGGGGCGAGAGATTCCCCCCCTGTCTGCCGTATTATTCATTACCCAATGGAATCGGCCCTTGGGTCCCTGCGAAATGAATAAGACGCATAATTCGAAGCTTGCTGACACAGAAATCATCTATATCACAAGGTTCCTAGATAAAGTCTGGATTTTCTTCCACCCAATCTGCTATAAATTGCTCATTACGACAAACAACTGGTAACAGCTGCATGATTGTACCGCGACCCCCTTTAGACTCCAGTGTTCTCTCGCAGCCTCCTCCCAAACAAAGATCCCCCTTTTTCAAGGAAGAGAAGTGTGATTATGACGACCAGAATGCCTGACAAAACGTCTTATGATCAGAAACGGCACCACCAGGCACATGGCCACGGCGATGAGATAATGAAATCTTTCATTTCAAGACATCTGCACTTTGAAATCAATCCCCGGCTGTCTTGAGAAAACTCATCAAACTCAGACGAGCGGGGAGGGAGGATTAGGAGGAGGCATCGTTTATTGAATCGGATTATTGAGGACAAATATTTCTTTACCCTGGGTGTCAGAGGAGGTCTCTGAAGTTATATGAGGCCGACCCTGCAGTGTGAAATGGACCTGCTGAGGCTAAAGGAACAACCACTGACCACTACAGTTAACATCCAAGCTGTGGCTCAATAAAAGGAAGCCAAGGCCGTGGCGTCTGGTCTCACAGAGAGAGTCGCTGGAGCTCATGGTCCATTGTTGACAAGTGCAGGCCTGTAATCCTATCACACATTATCACTAGGGTAAGCTATACATGCAGCTTCTCTGCACTGTATGCCAATAGGCTCTTGTACAGAATGTGTCAACTGCATTACTGAGAGTTTGCATTTTTTCAAGACCCAGAGTTTCAATCTGTGAAAGAGTCAGTATGTTTACATGCAGCTTAATTGAGCTATGCTCAAAAGTCGATTTTGGCGTCTAATCGGACTTCTGTCCTTGTCCCAGTTATGCAACCTCTTAGCAGTGGACTAGGATTGAAATGAGTGAGTCGCTACAGTGTGTGATGAGATAGCCTGTGGCTAACTAGTTAGCGTGCTAACTACAGTAGAAGGAAAAAACATGATGGAGACAAGAGTATGGTGGCTGAGAGGACGCTGGTGTTACTTCTCCTATGTACAACTGCTGGTGAGTTGAGAAATGAAGTTTGATGCTGAACTCATGTTTCTTCTAAGCAGCTGTTAATGCTAACACTAATAGCAAAACTAGCCATTAGCTCATGAGATGAAATTGTGTATGATTGTGTGATTGTTCCTCAGAGGCTCCAGCGACCAATAGGTATTGACTTGAAAATAAAATATTGTCCAAATAGAGCTAACACACCATGGCATGACCAAGGGGGCAGTTGTCGATCTGAGAAGTGAAGCTCACGCCGCGTTCAAAAAACTGCGATCCCCGTGGCTTCCTCTGGGGTCTGGTGTCAGAAAGCAATGTCTCCATAGACCCCTATGTTAAGCAAGACGTTTTTGGTTTTAATCGATAGTTTCTACCCCGTACACACTCTGAGGGGGGGTGATTTTTTTTTTAACTCTACCGTTTTACTGTTATTAGGTTAAGATTCTGGCCAATTAGGGCGCGGAAACGTTGAGTGACAGGTCCGGAGCGGTCCGGAGACAGGCTGCTTCGAGGCCAGTGGGCGGGTTCTCGGCCGGCCAATCCAACATGGCGCTGTTCAGGCCGCCATATTTGAGTCACAAAAACGACTCCACAAAACCAATGGGTGACGTCACGGATCCTACGTCAATTATTTTTACAGTCTATGGACATGACATGGTTATAGGATCAGATTAAAATATTTAATATTTTCAACAGCTCCGTAGCAAAAAAAGGAGTTTATTTGCTGTATACATGTTGGAGAAAGTCAAATTCCAATCACATGATCTGGGTGTTTTAATCGGAGTTGGACTAACACGTTTACATGCACTCAGTCCAGTTGGATTATGGCAATAATTAGTTTTCTCAAGTGTCATGTAAACATAGGCTACTGAGTCCTATGGCATGTATATGATCGTGATGACACTTTGTGGTTCTGGTGGGTCAACACAATGCAAAGCAGCCGCAGAACAAATAAATTCATGTTCTGAGTATTTGTGCTGTTGCTTTTGCTACGGCTTTTGTTGACCTGTCTGCACTACCGTCGTGTCACAGACCAACACCATTTATCATTACATTAACTGAAGTATATTTCTCAAATATGTGGCAACGAGGCACGCTACAGTATATCACCACTAACAACCCCACCGTGAATATTAGTAGGACCGAAGCTGAAGGTGAAGTGAGGAGAGCAGAAGGCAAGCCAGAATACACAGTGTGATTTTCATGAACATGCTCACAGGGAGTATTAGTCATCCATTCTCGGTATCCACGGCATTCAGACTCTGGAGTAATAGTAATACCTTTCTTCATGCATCCATTTCAGCACTCGAAGGAATGATTGTCTGATGTACCGCACTGTAAACTGGCTGCAGCTAAATCATTTTCTCATCTTCATTTACTTATTTATTTATTTAGCCCCCTTTTTGTGTTCTGTGTTATACTTTTTATTTGTTGTTGGGAAGTGTATACTGGGGATTCATTCATCTCCCTGTGTTTGTTCTGTTGATAGTAAAAAAGATAAATAAATAAAAATGACTGAGTTGATAGCAATCACAAAAAGATAGCTCCTCTGTTGAGACCAGTAATTTTACTTAACACAAGAACACGGTGGATATCATCTGATACCTTGTGCTTTGCATTTAGCTGCAGCACAATAATCAGAGGAGCTCAGTGTGTTGGCAGGTTGAGTAACCTAACGTCGCACACCCACCCCTCCTCCCCCTCCACCTCCCACCCGCTCCCCAACATGAACGCTCATTGCTATTTTAGGAAAAAATTGCAGGAGACAGTTGGTAGTTCAGACAAGGACGAATTAAAGGATTCCCCTGGGCTCAGTGTCTTTGGAGGCCCCTCCGCCACCAGACATGTTATTTTAATACCCACCCACAGCCGAATATGTGCTCTATCAATCATTTTCCCCACATTAGCGATACACATAGTCCAATGACCATAATAAATATGCAGCCAAGAATCTGTCATTTTCTAAAATAACTGTCGGTCTCTTGGAAATTAAACAAGTTGCTTTTCCAACCTGAGTGTTATGCCTCTATCTCCCTCTGTCTTCTCTGGCTACGGGCTGAAAGGTTGCGTTGCAGAAATCTATATAGCTAATTCAAAATGGCATACAATTAAACCAAATCAAACCAAATTGCCCAGCTAGCCCTTTCAGCAAAACATCACTTAGCCGTCATATGAATTTCCATAATTCATTTTGCAACAACCTCCTCACAGCCATGATGCTGTCGTGCTCACCAATGTCTTGTAACTTCATCAGCAGCAATTTATGTCGCCTTATTTCAAAAATCTGAATCACATGAGACATGATGTTTAATAAGTTTGGTCTGGATAAATAAGCACTGCTTAACAGGATCAAACTAGGACAGGAATGTCACGTAAACAAACTGTCTCCCTTGAAGTTTCCTCCCAAAGTGCTGCTGGGATGCCTCACAGCCTCTTTCTGCCCCTGGTCTGCTGTCCCCTGCATCCTAGTTTGTCAGTTTATTTATCACAGTTACTAAATATAGAATGTGGAGAGACAGAAAAAACATAATCGCCCATCAGTCATTACAGCAATCCTATAATAATAAGCTTGCCTTTTTGCAAAAGCCTTGTTTGTCTGAAGGCAGGGTGATAATTATCAGATGTGTTGAAATGAATGTAATTCAACTCTGCTAATACAAATTGCACAGTGTTTGCTGCAATGTGTTTGTGGATGAGTTGAATATGGAGGAAAGAAAAGCAGGGAATCTTTTGCTTTTAATTTTCTTTCTCAATATTTAGTGAAAGCAAAAAGTTGGCCGACAATGACAGGGAGATAATTGAGAATTAATCATTGGAAATTGAAGAGTTTACATCATTGTTGCATTTACAAGTCTCCTCTTAGCAGTGGACAAGGATTTAAGTGAGGGAGTCACTGTATGATGAGATAGCCTGTGGCTAACTAGTTAGCATGCTAACTTCAGTAGAAGGAAAAACATTATGGAGACAACACTGGTGTTACTGTGGAAACAACTGTTGGTGAGTTGAGAAATTAAGTTTGATGCTGAACTCGTGTTTCTTCTAAGCAGCTGTTAATGTTAACACTGATAAGAAAACGTGTCATCAGCTCCTTATAAAGTAAATATAAGATGAAATTGGACATACATTATTGGACACTGGAGCCTCTGAGGAACAATGACACAATCTATTATTGCACTTGAAAAATGAAAACATTGTCCAAACAGTGCTAACACACTATGACATGAGTATGGGTAAAGGATCAGATTAAAGTATTTAGTATTTTTGAAAAAGTGGTGGCCACAGAAACCAACAGCTGCTGAGCAAAAAAAAAAGGAGTTTATTTGCTATCATGCAGATCATGGGCAGACAGCAGTTTATGTGTTACCTCCAATTTCAGGCTGGATTAATTATACCATTATAATGGGGGCAAACAAATAGTTGTAATAAAGGGGGATTGCCTTAGGCCTGTGGGTAAATTAATATATTCTTCTAGCAGAGCATGACCACCATCCAACATCTACAACAATAGTCGGTCATGTTTACCAAGTGCTGTATCAACATCGCAGACAGCAGGGAATATTAATTGAATGCATGTCAGGAGATGTGTGACACTAAATCTGCTTTAATTGTGTATAGTGAGTAGTGATGAAACAAGTGATGAGAAAGCCAAGTGATGCATTCACCTTCAACCTCACCTCACCAAATATAATAGAATTCATAAAATGAACTGAATTTTACACTATGGAATGTTTAATGGGAATGTGTCTTTTTGTTCTAATTGCATTATCTTTTAATAGAGAGACATGTCTTTGCAGAACTGATGAATAGAAACACTTCAGCTCAACAGATGCCTTCTTTTTTTAGTCACAATGCCGTTGTTTAAAGGTCCCATATCTTCTACACTATTACTATTACTGTACATCTCTTTCAGACTTGTCTCTGAAACTCTAGCAACAACAGGCTGCTTCCCCTCTGATTAACTGATTCTAAGTGATCAAATAATAATACAAATAAACAAACATTAGATTGATAGACTTCCCGTATAACCAACAAAGACATGGACTTGGCTTTTGGCTTTTCAATCTTTTATGAGTCTACATCATAAGCTCATAAGAAGTTTTTTCTCTTTTTTGCAGTGCCAAACAGTCCTCCTGAATATCTGAAACAATAATCTGTCTAGAGTCGATATCTGGACACTTTTGGAGACTGCAGGTTTCAGTGGCGTGAAAAGTGGCACTGAAGAGGCCACTTTAGCATGTGTTTTTCAACAACTGGGCCACGAGGCAGTGCCTGGTTTGTCACCTTTGCTTTTCATGTGTCACCAACAGCATTCGTACGGCTGATTCTGGGTCATTTTTGTTTTCAAAGAGCATAATCACAGTATGAGATACCCCCTTAAGTATTATTGAGGCAATGTACAGTAGCACTTCCTTCACGAACACTACAATTGCTGTGTTTCTTATTCATTCCTCCCACTAAAAGGTTCTGAAAATAAAAGAGTCAATTCAACATTTTAGCTATTTGAACAAACACTTTTGAGAAAAAAAAAAAAGAATGGTATGATCCAGCTTGATAATACTGGCAGCTTAGCAGTGTTCACAAAGAGATACGTTAAATTGTCAAAATAATGATTGGAAAACAAGTACTGTACCACCTAGCAATGAGAGGCTGGATGCATCAGTATTTATCATTTAGACAGATGAAATTAAGGTAGTGTAAACCAATTTTACACATGAGCAATAAATGCAAATATTCTGCATCATTCACTCTTTCTTGAATTACAGGGTAGAAATTGTGAGCGTTCAAGAGAATAAATGAATTGAGTGCGTTTGTGTGGAGTGGATTTTGACCTCTGCTTAGTCATGTTAACTTTACAGAAAATACAATACCTGAATTTTTAAAAATAATGATCATTATTCTATTTTCAGGCTGTGTTTTAACAACTGATAGAGAAATCATGTGGTAGTGATCTGTGATACGATGTAAGATCCCTCAAGTTTCTCATGCTTGAAAAGTGAGTCTTTCTAATTTGTTCATCACTTAAGTTATGTAATTTTCCACCAAGGGAGGTTTAAGTCATTGAAATAGAAATACTTAGCATATTAGATGAATAATTCAATGATTACTCGCAGGCATTTTTCATGCATAAGTAGATGCCAATTGCTTTCCCTCGACATTTAACACTATCATTCTCTACGTGTGCTTGGAAACAATGCTGTTTCTAGACAGATAGGCTGCTCTATAGCAGAAGGCTGACGCGGCTGTGAAAACAAAACACAAAAGATACACAACAGAAATATGAAACTATAATAAAGCTGCAACTAAAGCTATTAAAAGATACCTGGGAAAAAGACTCCATTAACCGATAATGTAATACTGACCTGGAGCACATTCATAATTGGAAAACCACAAGACTTGTGTTTGACGTACAGTATATAAATAATCATTTCTAGCTCAGTCTCCTGCTCAGTTTTACCTTCAGCCATACGTAAAGAAAGAAAGTAAAACCTCAGTGTATTCCCCTATTTTCTGCTTGGGTTGAGCTCATCAGACAATTCACTCGGCTCTCTTCATTGTCATGTACAATCCAAATCATTTCCACAGCGACATGAAACCCTCTCAGTCAAACTATGAGTACACCTGGAAAAGCCTCATTCGATTTGAACTTAACCAGGTCACTGCCACACACCCTGCTAATTACATATTCATAAATTCTACCTAAAATACATAAATATTGCCTCACAGAGATGCTGATGTTCAGGTTCTGTGTCTTTCCTCAGCCTGATGTACGACTTAATGTGGCTCGTTCTGTCGTCCTATGGCAAGATCTCTCAACTAGGGACCTATATCACACAAATTACGGCTTTAAAAGCATCCCGGGAACCCCTGACGGTTGCCAGCTTCCATTAAATCTAGGATTTGAGTGTATCTAATGCAATTATGTCCATCCTTGCTTTTCAAAGCTCTGCAACACCGTGTTTCCAGCCTCAGTAATTGTTGTGCTATAATCAAGCTGGATTGAGCTTGGACTTTTTTGTTTACTCTGAAAGGCGCACTCTGCCAGACATCAATGCTTCCTGCTATTGCGAATGATAAAACAATCCCTTTTGTGTGGGAGAGCCTCACCTTTTCCCTCAGAGACATTTCATGACAACATCTAATCCAGCTTTGTTTCGAGTGTTGTCGGAAAAACGCTACAAGAAACAAGTTGTTTTACACCAGAGGCAACATCCTCAGGACATCAACGCTGCAACTTCAATATGGAATTTTCCCATCTTCATTTGTCAGAGGAGCAGTGTAAGCAACAGCACACACTGTCGCTAAAGTGCCCAACATGAGAGACTCAAAAGGTTTAACAGAAATGCCCACAAACCAAAAAGGAAAAAAAAAAAAAATACAGGTTGAAATTGTCAACACTGCATCAGATGTTGTCTTTTTATTTGTTCAGTCACTCATTCGCAGTGTGACATGAATGTGCTTCACCAGGAAACGCACTGTGTTGCACTGTACTGTTTCCATGCAGTATTCTACACGTGCAGTGGATACAATGAGCAAAACATTGTCGAAGTGATTGAAAAATCTAATTTAACCTGGGAACCTTTAGCTGGTGTTAAATATGCATTTGCAGGTTTTGCCCTCCGGAAATTGGTTAGCAGTGGTTGTTAAGAGCTTAATGGAAGATTCCGGCCGCAGGATCACACAAAGCACTTCTTACAACACCTCAGTACGTTATCAAGCTTAATTCAAAAACCACAGAGCGACTGATCAGCTCACAACTTCATCATATAATGCACTGATTATAATCGGTCAAACACGTGTCCAGCAGGCATTTATTAAGCCAATTTAACACTCCCACACAGGAAGCTATACTCAGTGGTTTGTTTCCATGTTTCCCAGGCAGCGGTTTAACCGTCACTACATTTAAACATATTGCATGTGTGATTTAGCTCCTTCTCTTGTTTTCCTTGACTCTTACAACTACAAAAGTGTTATAAATTGGGATTGGACTTATTGTGTGATCCATAAAATAGCGGAAAATGGTGCTAAATTACCATCCTAATGTCTAAAAGCCCAAGGTTACATCTTTGAAGCGTTAATTGCCTGCGACCCGATCTGACCAGACCAAACTCTACAGAAATTCAGTGTATCCTCACATGTGATTAATCAGAGCAGTTGCTGAAACATTTTCTGTCATTCAGCTAATTGATTACGAGGCTAATTGTGTCAGCTCATAATCTCCCCTGTTCCGTTAATGATGGCGCTCAAGGCCTCCGGTACAGTAATGCACAGGAGAGCCTAATTTGTGTTGCAGTCTATAACAACACACAGCTATGGGATGCCACTATAGGCTAATCATAGTTTTTTGAATATAATAATGAAAAGTAGCACTTATCCACCTGCTGTTTCCTCTTATCCGACCTTTGGCTGAGAAGTAGGGAACTAGCAACAAGCGGACAAATGCATCTGATTCACATCAAGGATAATCAGTGTGACCCCCCCTCCCCACAACTCGCAAGTGTCACTCAGGGAAAACACAAGAGGACAAGTTAAGCCAGGCAGAGCAGAGGGAAGAGGCTGTGGAGGGGAATGTGAGGTGGAGAATTTGGAATTGGATGACGGATGTGACTTGATTACTGGTTAACTACCCTGCTGGTGCACCAATCTGATCTGGATGAGAAAGCCGCTGGCGGCTGGATTATCAATTTGGAGCAGGGAAAGACTATTTGAATCTATTGTTTCATTCCAGAGGGGCTGACGGTTCCAGGGCCCCTGTCTTTGTCTGAACTTAGGAGTTGGCTTAGTTCGTGGCTCTTACTTCTCAGTGATTTGCCGCCTCACAGACTCTCATCATAAAATCCCCTATCAAGCTTTTCATCAAATTTATTAGCGTTCTGTTGGTATATAACACCTGCACCTGTCACAGTGTCCCGGGAATCACACAGCCCTGCTGGCCACGGTGAGGGCCAACATGATGAAATGCAAATTCAAAGTCAAACATGCAAGAAGAAGTTTGTCCTCTCCCTCTGATCTAAGAGGAGAAGAATGAGACGACCTGCAAGTTTGAAATATAAACAGTCATCCACTGAAAAACAGAAGGGTCAGAAGGGTGTGGACTAGATATCCTGAACCATGACCCACTGTCTCACAACATCACATTACAAAACTCATGGGATGAATAAGCTTATTGTACTGTATACGTAATGATGCGTTCCAACTCCAAGTGTAAAACTCTGTATGGTCATCCTTAAGCCATACAGTACATCATTGGCAATCTTACTTTGACATATGGTGTAGTTCCCAGATGTATCTTAGGTTACAGATCACATCATTAAAAGCTGCTATATTTAGATAGTTCATCTTAACGGTCTATCACTGCTATAGTAACCAGTCATTGACAGCTGTTTTGACCTGAGCAGAGCAAGACTCACAGAAAACAGGAAGGGGGTTAACTAGGCCAAGATAACACTCCATATGAAGTGATTAAAAAGTAGTGATTGGTTGTGACACAATACAGAAAAAAACATCCTTGTAGGCATGGGATAGTGATGGGTGGACAAAGAGCAGAAAGTCAAAGCAAGTCCATACAGTAGATGTTCTCACTAGTGGATTAGACATGTTATCAATCAGTTTCTAACTTAGATTCTTCAGTGTCATCTTACCAGAACCTAATATACAGAGGAGTCCAGAAAGGGAGATTGACCATTGAAGTCTGGTCTGTTTTTACACCTGAAGTGTACTGACTCCAAACTGGCTCTCGGTGTTAATGATGGAGTAATTTTGAATCTAAATCACCAACTTCAGCAGTTCACTCCTAAGCAGCTTTGTCACCTGCAGCACCCAAAAGCATTTCCCTTGTTACTAATGGACTCCTCTGTATGTAATATTTCCAACAGTTGTCAGCTGGGAAGTCTAGGCTCATTTTTTTGTGTGGTTCTTTTCTCTTTATTCCCCCATTTGTTTGCTTTTAACCCATAATATGTAGCTATTTACAGTATTTTATTTATTTATATATTTACCTAGACACATCCCTTAGTTCTGCCGCACATAGTTTGCTTTGCTTTCTTGAGAATGAGCCAGTGTTTAACACCCACATGCCTGGGTGCATCTTTTGCTTCCTGACTGTTATGAAAAAAAAAACACACACACACACTTGAGAATAAGATGTTATAACCTCATGTCGTTTCCCAAAAGCCTACCTGCTAGTGCAAGTTGTGCATTTCCATTCCTCCTCTCTCACAAATCTTATTAAATGTGCAGTTTATAAGCTCGGAAAAGCACCACAGTCTCTGGTGGATATTTGTTTGGGTATGCCTCTGATGTACTTGCTAGTTTTCCACAAATCATCCTCAGGCAAAGAAGCAACCTACACACAAGTTGAAGGACTGTGATTTTCTACACACTTAGAAGCTGCAAGCAGCATTTTGTCCGACCTCAGATGCTGAGTTGACATTGGTTTTGTGGGTAATTGAGTTTCCTGAGTTTACAGGCATGACACTGAGGACACTCATTTATTGATTCTTTTTTTTTTTTTCATTTTTGAAATCAACAAATATTTTGACGTCAATTCAACGCTTCAACGTCGACATAAAAAAAAAATCTGTTGTGAGATAACCTTGATTAGATAACGCATTATGCTACCAAAGTCTGTCTGGCACTGATAAACAGCATCTGTGTAAGACACTGCCAGTTCAACATAAAGCAATCTATACAAAAATGAGTGGTAAGCAGTTTATGATGTTTAAATTGATGACACCAGATTAGGATTTGCACAGATTAAGATTTGCATTCCAATGCATTTGTCATACTACTGCTTCGAGATACTGTGAGCGTTATGTAATGAAGCAATTAAAACAAGACAAGACAACAACTACAACTGCTACAGGATCAGTGCACCAAACACAGTGCTGAATAATAACAGAGATGGAGAGACTGATATTTTCCTCATGGAAATAATCCATTTTTAATGGGAGTTATAATGGCTTCCTGACTCACCAAAAATGTTTTCCCATTGATCACAGTGAGATGAACTAGAGAAACCCCATGGTTGAAAATGATGGTAAGTAGTATGTAACAAGCCTTAAACAGCTCTCATGCTGGACCGACTCTGGTATATTTATGCTATAGGATACATAGGATCAAACAGATTTCAGATGATGGCAGCCTTTCTGATGTTTGAAACTCATCAAAAGCTCATACTACATGTATGTTAACGCAAAACAGTTATATATTAAGTGTTTGTATAAGTGCAGTACATTGATTACATGTTCCATACAGTAGTTGTACATAGAACATGAAGACCTAGTGAAATTATTGTTGTGATGTTCATATACTTTAATATATGAAGGAGCAGCATGTTCACAACAAAATGTTTTTTCTTCCCCCTCCAAATTCATTCATTCAATTTGAAGTATCGTTTTCAGTGTAGTTACAGTTAGTGAAACACTGGGATGTGTAAATAATGACAGTGGGATGGGGTTTATAAGGAGTGATGTTAGTGAGATGTTGGGTTTTATGAATATAAAGAATCAAACCTCAGCCACACGTGTCTTTCAGAGATGCCCGCTGCCCACCCACACCTTCATGCATACAAGATGTGGAGATGAGCCGAGGAGATTCATCACCAGTCACCAGTAATGAATCCAATGTAGTGTGATAAAGTGAATCTCTGGGTTTGAAAGCGGAGGTGTGTCTATAGATAACATCAGCGTAATCCAGGACGGGCGAGTGGAAAGAGGACAGCCTCAATTATCTGCCTGCTGCTGAACATAGAAAAATAAGCTCTATCTGTACAAGTGCAAGGTTTTATTGCCGCTCGCGAACAAACGTGTCAATGTGAAATTTATGTTCTTTACCCAACTAAGTATTGATATTTCGACTCTGACAGCCTCTCAATGCTATGTCCATCTGGAGCACTAATGTGCAAACCATATTCCATAGTATCTCTGGCTCCAGAGAGCCGCGTGTCTGTCTTAGTTGCATTCAGACGTGAACTGAAATTAAAAGTGTACTGTATCCTGCAGTTTATCAACATGCAGTCGCAGCAAGGCAACACAAAACTGTATCATCCACGTGAAGAGTGCAGAAATGTGCTATAGAGGATGTAACATTGTTAATAAAAGCTATGAACAATGTGTGCAGCTTCCAGCTTTACTGTCTGGTGGACACGCCATGAGTGTGGCCCCTGGGAGTCGGCATGGCGTACGGAGTGCATGCAAAGGACGTCGCCGCAACCACACAGTCTGATTAAATTGCTGACAGGGAGGAGGTCCTGTCTGATGAGGGAGATGACAGGCAAGAGGGACAACCTTGATTTAAGATCGTAAACAACAGCCACACATCTCCTCCGGCATCGGCGGATGCAATTTTCACCCGAACGAGACCCATCAGTCATGTATGAAGTTATTGTGATGTAAACATGCAAATATAACCAAATCTGCCTTTTAATCACGGCTGCGCCCGGGACGCTTCTGTCAAAAGTGAGTGACAGCGGAACATCATGCAGCCAGTGTGTTGATATATTGCAGGGTTTGGTCAAAGATTCTCAGCTGAAGCTGCGTGGATTTCACATCAAGTTTATAATTACACTTATTAGCATATTAAGTACTAAATTTAACTGTAATCTTCAGGTCATTTACATTGCTTTTCATGAACTATGCCACATTATGCCACAAAGGAAAGAGAATTATCTATCATGTCTACAAATGCCACCGATCTGAGGACGGACTGAAATGAACCGCGGTTAATAGAGGTCGTCACCCTCGGTTGATAAGAATGAATGTGGGCATCTGTGGTCTGGCTCACCAGCGACTGGAAGACCAGTGAAATGATGTGATTTTATTCTAGCCATTCTTAGATAATTATCCGGTTACCATGTTTGATACATCCCTTCATAAGACATGGCCCTGTCTAATAGCCACTACTAGCCCTGAGAGCTGGGAGCTTTAATTGCTGAATACTGGAATAGGGGCTATTTACAGTAACTCGACTCGTAGGAGAAAATAGGCTTTTGTGAATTGATTACTTGATGAACAGACAGAGCAAGAGCTAGGAGATCATCCTCTAACAGCCTGCTTTTGAATTATGTCATTTGAGTGTTAGAGTAGCTTCAAACAGCCTGTCGCTGAGCCACATGTTATTGTTTAGATATGACATCCTGAAAATGTAATAAAGAGAATTGGATTAGCCTAAATAGTCACTAGAGAAGAACAGGTGTTTTAAGTAATACACTGTTCATTTATCTTTCTTTCATCTCTGTGGAGACGACTGTCTACAATCATGAAACGCTACTGAAGAGCACCTGTGTGCACGGTCGCACTTCTCAGTCAGAAACAGTAATGAAGTGTACTGAAACAGTTTTCAGACGGACGCTTTCATACCCTTCCTCCACGAGGCACAGTTCTCCCTGCCTTTGTGTTGGAATAACTCAGCAAGCATTTATTGTGCTACCTCAGTGAAACTGTCAATCAAACTGTGTGTTGCTATGCCGCCTGTTACCTGGCCTCACAACGTTTACCATCTGTTAACATGTTCATTGTGCTGGGTTCTTTCACAGCTTGACCCTGTCTCCAAGGGTATTTCCACACCGAGAACGAGTCTGTCGCTTTGAGCCGTACTCCGCTGGCTGCAGGATCTCGAGCAAAGATGGAGTGGGAGTTTTTTTTTGGTTTTGTCTTGTTTTTTTCTCAAGTTGCCTGTCGAAAGAATAAACCAGCGCTTTATTATTTTTTTGTTGTTGGGGAAGCCACTTTTCCCTACAGCATGGGATAGTTTAGAATGGGTTCATCATCCGTTTCTCAAATCTCCTGTGATAGCCCGACTTCTCTATGAATTTTAAAAGCATTAATAAAAGGGCTGTATCTTGCAGCCAAACGGTGACGAAAACCCAGTCTTATGGCTATCTGCATACATCGCCATGAAATATGAGCATCAAGTGTTGTCTTAAATTAGCCAGGAAACATTTTACAAATTTGTTTCTTTTTCTCTTCTTTTTTTTAGTTTCAGTTTATTTTGGATATGTTAAAAGAAATAAGAAATATAAAAAATTTAAATAATTAGATGGTTACTTGAGGTGTTCAGGGGATGATGATATTAGACTTTACTAAGCTTTACTAATTTTATAAATCTTAAACTGCATATTGTCTTACAAATATTACCACAACTTGTTTTTGTAAACAAAGGTAAATGCATCGTGTGGATCTTTGATGCTGCTGAACAAATCAGATGCATCTTCCTCGTAAGATATCTGCACTAATGAGTACTACTGCACTGAAAAAAATGATTTTGTGGTGTAGTAATATTTATTAGGTTAACTGTCATAATTTTCATTTCTAATTACAAGTATCAGTGAGAACTGGCATTATTCAAGTAAATCCATATATGTAATTCATGTAATAAATTAACAGTGTGGGAAGAGTAAGTTTTACTTAATATTTTCACATAATATCCAAAGGTTTCATATCATTGCACATGAACTTAGAAATATCAAGTAAGTTTTAATAGTGTTTCATGATATGAATCCGCACATGCGCCTTGTGACCATCCTCGCCTCCACGACGCATGCGCATCTTTGAACACATGATGACGGTTACGGCGGTCAGTTTGAATGGCGGCAGGAGCGGCTAAATCACCTTGAAGGTAAGTAATGCAGGGGTTTTCCAATGTAACATGACGCCACTTGCCATTACCATAGGCTGCATGTTGTAGCTTAGTTTTACTACGGTCACTAAACGCAACGTCCCTGGACTTTGGTGTTGCACTCCCGGGAACAGTCAGACCCTGCTGTTCTCTCCGTAAGTGCACGAGTTGTGAGCAGAGCTCCACCATCGTGTACAAAACTAGTGGTTTGTTCTGTGTTTATGAAACGTAGCTCCCGGTGTTATGCCGAGTTCTGCTCGCCCGCCGAGAACTGCATGCTACCCTTCTAGCTTGGAAAAACAAGCAACAAAGAACTCGGCATAACGGCGCATCCAGCCGTTAATGGCCTCGCCTTCCTCTTTCTCTCTCCCTCGCGCTGCCGTACACAAACACAGGCACATGGACGCGGGTCGCGTAGCAACGGTAGTAAAGGTTGTAGATTGTCCGACCGGGGGAGGGGGGTAGGGGGGGGGGGGGTTATAATGGTACAGCTTATTTTAGTTACATGATTACATGACTGTGTAGTTTTAATGTAGTATTCTGTAATTTTAATGTCTTTATCCTATCTTGTCGATGTTTTTTTGTCCTTAAGCCCAAACCACCAACTTCCTGCTGCTGACACAGTGCCCTCTCAAGCAGCAACTAGGCTACAGCAAGCAGTGTCACAAGCAAGGTCATCTGGCTATTCAGGTAAAAAACAAAAGTAAAATAAATAAATTAAAAGATGTGTAGTGCTTTGCACTTAATAAGTTGAAATAGGTTTTAGAACATATTATTCCAAATTAAATTGAAGATTGAAGTTATATGTTGTACCGCATTCTGTCTGCAGCCACATGTTGAAGCCGGATGGAAGGCCATTTTTTGTGCCCTGATGCAATTCCTGGGAGGGTCTTCAGAGGAACTCATCAAGGACTACAAGGTAAATTCAAACATTTTCAGATCACAATGTTCACCTGAGTTCATTATATTGTATTCTTATTCACTTCCCCTTGAAATACAACTTGCTTAAAGGGCCAATAAGGAGTTTCAATTTGATTATTAAAAAAAGTCTCATGTTAATGTGGATGAATCTAAGCTACCCACACTTGTTAATGGGCCCATTTTTGATAAATATCGTTTTGTCTCCCATTTTCTCTCTTCTTCCCTGTCCTCTTACCTTCTCCCTTCTCATCTCCTCTGCGTGCTACATGCACATCTGTATTAATCAGTGTTTCCCATAATGAGACAGGAAATAAAGTTCAGGAATCACTGGAGTTGTGCATAAGATTTACTACAGGTTGTTTGTGAATGTAAAAGCGATGTCAAACTTAAGCTGTTATTGAAATGTTGATATTTTTGACAGAAGTCTGTAACTTGAATAAATAATTAAGCTCTAATGCACCTGAACATATTTCCACTTATATTTTACAGGGTATCAGCAGAGAGGCAGCTCAAGAGGACCAGGCTGAGCAAGTCCTGAGGATCTGTGTCTACCACACAGGAGAAGAAGATGAAGGTGCAGCCAACGCTGATGTGCCGATTGTTGTTGAAGGGACTGAGGTACTCGACAACTGTGGAAGTGTTGCAAAGACCTGTCTCCTGCTAATGGGCATCGTTTATGCCATGGACTCGAGTTACCCACCAAAAATGAAATACACTTTTAAACCAGAGGTTCTCAGCTGTTGGATTGTGGGGCCATTTTCAAGGGGTCACAGATGTGAGTATTGTATTGTTTGCAAACCTGTTGGAACATTTTTTATTGGAAAACATATGTTTTTGCAGAAAAATAAACGTCTTAAATTAACAGTTGCCTCATTTTTAAAGTCATTGTGTCAATACACAAAAACATTAACAAATTTAGGCAATTTAAAATGCACAAAATTAATATAAAATGTTGTGTAAATGTTACTTACATATAGTCCATATATAAAGCTTAGAAAAGGTATTTAAAATTAACTTGAAAGGCCATTGATTTTAGGTGAGATTTTTCAGTTTGCAGCAGTCAGAATCTGAGTAAAACTTACAAAGAAGGAGAGAGTAAAATTCAATGTCCATATCAATAATAATCAGTAAATTACTTGAGGTTTGCTAGTAAAAGTAACTTAAATCCTGCAAGTAAAATTTACTTGATGATCGCCCTTGTAGAATTTACTTACAATTTCTAAGTGAAAAAACTTTCCTAGGTTTTTTCAAGTAAATAACACTCCACATTTTTTTCAGTGTGTACATTCATTCATAAATTCAAATGTGAATGTAAATGTATTTGACACCTGGATGATTTACATCCATGTTTGCTAGCTAGGCCGTCCTGGCTCATTGCTTCATTTCTTGGCACATTAAGGCCACCACCTGCCAATCAGTGCAACTGGCTGAAATTATGCAGCAGGAATGCACGTCACATTCAGAGAAACATTGTTCCAACTGCACAGAGGACGATTATGTAAAAGTCAAAATCCTTTTCAATCACATGCATTGTTTCAGCGCTGAAACTGCTCCAAGTGTTGCAAAGTCAAACTACTTCCATGAGGGGGCAAAGGGTAATGTCGGATTAAGAGGTTCCTCTTTTTCTGTCTTAGTAGATCAGTTGCCCAGAGTGCTGTCCATACAGAGTAATAAGATCTCGTATTTAAATCCTGCCTGGGACCTTTGCTTCGTGACACGCCCTCAGCCTCCTATCTTTTTGTCTCTCTTCACAGTGAAATGTATAATAGAGCAGAAATGCCATAAACGTGGTCTTTAAAAGGGCACTTACCCTGAAATGCCACAGAGGTCTGAGGCCATGAATCTCTCCCCTTTTTCTTTCTTTCTTTGCAAGTCTACTTTTCTGGTGGGTTTTCCAGAGTATCATGCAGATATCCTTTAAAGGATGGTCAGTTTTACACAACATTTAACTACAGTAAACATAACAGCAACAGTAACTACCACTATCTTATATGTTTCTTTCTTTTTTTCTTCATTGTATTCTCTAAGATTATTGGCCTTAGAGAATAATGGATACAGAAGGGGAAGTAAGTGTCCTTTGAATTGATGAACAGGATGAAAACATCACTGGGCCCTTTTAATGCTCACCACTTACCAGTGCAGACCCTTGAATGAAGCTGCACTGAGGATAAATACTTGAAGGCTCTTCAGACCGAACATGTATCTTTTATACAGAGGTAATGTGTTGCAAAATATCAGAATCTGCATGTTCAAAATGTCACTTTCACAAACTAAATGGTACATGAGCAGCATCAGTTACATAAGAACTGGAAAGTATATAGACAAACAAAGACTGACACACTTTGATTGACAGTTTCTAAACGGCTCCATTGATAAAGAAAACAAAGGCTGATGTGTAGAATCAGGTTGGTTCAAATCCACAGTCTCCATCAAAGCCTTACTACAGGGGAGCAGACCATTAGGTTGGATTGTCAAAAAAACAAAAACAAAAAACATCTGTATCAAAATCTAGACTAAAAATTTCCACCAAATTAGTAACTAATTTTCCAACCAGTATTGATACCAACAGTGCCATCTTCTCTTCCTCCAAGTGATACACTTCATAAAAATGATAGTAGTAGGAGTATTTTCCTAAATAGTCCAAGATAGAACTGCTCACTTAAAACCATCAGCATGGCTGAGCCCTAACGACAGGGGCTGAGGGGCTTTAAAGCCAAGTTCAAGTTTGAAATTCTAGTATTGTGACAACCCTGTAGCATTATCTTCAAAAATATTAAATTACTAAACCAAAATGTAGAATACATTTCTGTTATTATAGTGCTGAATGATTTATAATTTATTGATGTATAGAATATTTAATACTACAACCGAGGACACGCAGAGTCAAAGCTAACACAACAAGCAAATGAGCAACAAGCAAAGATCCCTCGAGATGTTTTTCTCCAACTATAACAACAGTCAATACCAAAAAGTAACAAGTGGAACTTGTTTCAACACCCTGTGCTGCCACAGCTCGTTCAAAGCTTATCCTTCCTCTTCAATGACAGTAATTAACTGAGCATGGGCTGGCAATAGCTAATCCATTGCACTTGGACTGTGAACACAAGTTCACAGGAGAATATAAGAGGCACATGAGAGGCTGGATGATAAGGTGGTGCATCTTAGAAACAGCAGTCAATGTTTTATTTTCTGATTTGAAAAGACAGAGGACTGTACAGTATGTATTATGTCTAGGCTCTTACATGAGCATGAGGATGTCATGAAAATTGATGTAAGACTTCTATTTGTAGGAGCTAAGTGAGAACATTTTGCGATTTAAAGCAGAAGTAAGTGATATATTTGTGTTAATATAAGTCTTAAATAGTTATATCTTCCGACAGCAATCACTTACATAGAGTGTTTGGACCAAAACACGGGTCTGTCAGTCACTCTGCTCTGCTCTGAGCCGAGGAGAAAACATTTATCGTATCCTACAGTTTTTATCCAATGAGGAGAGAGAACGGCATGCAGGGCTGTGTGTGCAGCCAAGGAACGCCGTGAATGTGGCGACGTAGGGACGAGGACTGTTATGGTGCGTTCAAGGAAACTCGTATTTTTCCGACCGTGAAGTGGTACCAGTTCGAAAGTTTCGGAAGTTAAGTGGCTGTTATAGTGACTTTCACCGGTAAAACAGGTGAGTGGGTTGCCTGGAACGCTACAAAGTCGTAAGTTGTGACTTGAAGCTGTAATTTACGATTTCAAAAGCCTGCCTGGAACGCAGCATTAGCGAAAACGACCGGACCACTTACTTCTGCTTTAAATTCAGTTCAACATTCATGAATGGTAATTTGGCCATTACGTTGGAGTTTTTTTGCAAAATTCATGGCATCCTTGAACTCAAGGTTGTGCATGAAGCAGACGCTGAAAGGGAGATGTTGGCTTTGCCCATTTTAAATCCAATCATTTATCTTGTATGTGTCATTGTTAGACATTTGTTTTGAATCTTTGAAATGCTTGAAAAGCTAAATTAAACATTGCCCATTGAATGCATCAAACAGTGGGAAGTCTGAACTTGTATGGCTTTAAAGCTCCTCAGCCCCTGTCGTTAGGGCTCAGCCATGCTGATGGTGTTAAGTGAGCAGTTTTATCTTGGACTATTTCTCCAGCAGAAAATACAGCTTTGAGTTTTCAAACCTCATTTTACCAGCATCACGGTAAGACATTCAACACCACGTGTGAGACATGACATCAGAGCTGTGGTGTGACAGCATTCTGGTTGTTACACGGGAATATTGTGAATCCGTCACAGCGACTTTTATCACCGTGGAATTGATTTAAACTGTCATCCTACTTTGGGGATCCGTACAATGTGCTTCTACAGTGAATAGTAATCAATGTGACGTATGCTTGATGAGCCCCATTTTTCCTCCCAAATTGGACAAATGGCAGAAGAATTGCATGCTGGGCACCAGAGACAATTTCATTGCAGACAAGTCTTTAATGATGTCTCATCTGCATTTTTCAATTTGAACGGGGCCAAAAATAGATCACTGGCCGGGCTTTGTTCAAACGAGTCACGTCAAATGGATAGCAGTGAGACAATCACTTATCTGAGGCTTACGTGTCTGTTTTAACAATGTCTCATTTATATGTTTATCAAAACCCATAGTTATAATTAAATGATAATTTCCTGTTCAACAAAGTAAATATTTTCGGAGGGGATTTCTTCATTTATTTTGCTTTGTTCCTTTTTATGTGACCAGATTACGTTTATTGTGTGTTTTGTGTTTGGGGTTTGTTTACATGGCAGAGGAGGCAAGTGTCCATGTATCCATATTTATTTTGATCATTAATAATATGAAAGAATTACCAGCAACAGAAATAAACATTAAACCAATACCATAAATTAGAATTATGCTTAAACAATTAATCAAATACACAACCTGCATCAATGGAACTGGCTCATCCCGTTTAAAGGTGCCACATTTTTTATATTTTGGGGGGGAATTGGGATCTAAAATATTCTGGTTGTATTTTTCTGCTTTCTCATTTAAAACGGGGGGTTATAAAAACTTAATGTTTTCAGCTGCAGACTTTAAATAAACACAGTGCCATTATCCACCTTATTTTCGAATGTGGAAGTAAGGTGAAAATGAACGTCCGGATTTCTGTGCGGCACCTCTGGTCAGCCGCATTCCCTCACCGGAGGAGGAGGCGAAGGAGGCTCAACATAGCCAGGCTTTGTGTTCATAATACAGCTGAACAAAACCTAAAGCCCTGGTCCGAGTTAACACTGTACTATGAAGCTGGTTTGTTCATTTTCATGCTCTGAGGCAACATGTTGCAAGAGAGGATGCTGCTTTAAAAAATCCTGACAGCTCTACATTGCGCTACTTTTAAATGTGAAGCTTAACAACTGTCAATGATAAATTGTGTTTTATTGTTTTCATATTCTGGTCGCGATAATAATATTATCGCATCAACAGTGCTGGACTGGAAGTGACCCACAAAAACCCCGGCCTCCATGAAAAATAAGGTGGATACAAATGAATGCTAACTAAAATTTAAAGCCAAAATTCTGAGGAGTCCTCTTGTTGCTGGAAAATAAACTCTTCTTCTGTTGCTGCATTTTATTTTCATAATATAGGAATTTGAATATGTCCTCCGCAATATTACAGTACAGAGAGTGCAATTTTCCCAAGGAGCCAGCTGCCCCGCTAAAACCCGGGGCAGCGTCTTGACCTTGCACTTCAGATTTTGGCTGAGCCAGTGACAACATTGAGACTTCTTTGCCACTGCTGCGCAGCCAAGACCATTAGCATTTGGACAAATCCTGCTGGAAGACTGAGGAGCACGGGATCATAAAATGATGTCTGTGATTAAGCGAGACAGATAATGGACACAGCTCGCACTATGTTGGGGGTCAGAATGCCTTGTTTGTCGCTCTGGATTTTGCATTCTTCTTTCAACACAGCTCACGCTGTAAGCTCCTCACAGTGTCTCCACTTCCTCACAAAGGCAGAGCAGGGAGAGCCGGCTTAGGCTCAGCCCTCCCTCCCTTCCACCCTCTTGGCTCTTACGTCTCTTTATGTGAGTGTCAAAGTCAGGGCAATCGCTTATTCTTGTTGCTCTTGGTCTTCAGTTCATTCATGACCTTTAAGATTAAAGATAAGCCACAAAGTGTTAGTCTCAGTTCATCTGTCCTTTTTCCTCATTTCTTAGCCGGTCAGTTTTTGATTAAATATTTAGAATAGCATTTGAAAGGGCTTCAAAGTGAGTTGATGTGCAAATGAAGCATTATGTGCTGATAAATCAATCCTGAGAAATAGGTGTGAAGAATAAAGCGCTAGCTGATGCAGAAAGCCGTGATGGAAGGATAAAAAAATACAGAATGGCATATTCCCCTCTGGCACGGCACAAACATCACACAAATTCCAGCCGATTTGTCGTTGTTGTTGATTTGTTCAGTAATTAAGCATACATTTGTCATTCCCACCAGCTTTTTGCAATCAAGTATGAACAAAGCACTTCTCAGTGTATCCCACGCCACTGCCTGCCATTTCCTATTCAGCAGTGATTTCAGACATGTTAGAAAGTGTCTTTCAATGGACCTTCATGCACCTTATAATCTTCAGTATCATGTTGTTACACTACCAGTCAAACATTTGGACACATCTTCTCATTCAGTGTCTTTTTTCTTTCTTTCTTTCTTTTTACATTGTAGATTCATACTAAACACACCGAAACTATGAAGGAACACATATGGAATTATATTTTTAGCACAAAAGTGTTATCTGTCACCTAACCTAAACCCAACTGAGATGGTTTGGGATGAGTTGGACAGCAGTGTAAAGGAAAAACCGCCAACAAGTGCTCAGCACCTCTGGGAACTCCTTCAAGACAGTTGGAAAACCATTCCAGGTGACAACCTGATGACAGAATGAAAAGTGTGCAAAAAGCTGTTATTAAAGCAAAAGGTGGCTACTTAGAAAAATCTAATATACAGTATAAAGCATACTGTGCTTTATTTAACACTTTTTTGTTTACTACATAATTCCATAAGTATTCCTTTCATAGTTTCAATGTCTTCAGTTTGAATTTATAATGTAGAAAGTAATACAAATAAAGAGAAAACACTGAATGAGAAGGTGTGTCCTGGTACAGTTACAGTACATGCTGGGGTTAAGCTGTCATTCAACCTGTCAAGCTTTAAAAGTTCTGGACAGGGGCAGCGTTTAGCTCAGCATCGGGCAGCCCTTTCCTGCATGTCATACCCCCTCTCTGCCTTCCCATTTCCTGTCTCTCTCTCCACTGTATTGTCGGTTAAAGGCAATACACCCCTAGCCTGATGCATCAGCCGCTTATTTCATTACATTTCATATAGCGTCTGAACACGAGCCTTCGTTTGCTTCCGGGAGGCGGTTGCTTACGTTTGCTTCAACTAATCGCTGCTGCTTGGTGGTGACGTGTGCTGCACACCGGTGAAGCTCATAGGTTAATCTTGAGCCCTTGAGTTCAACGTCATCGCCTTCACTTACCCATCTGTTCGCTGATTGGTCCTACCGTTCTGGCGGACGGAGCAAACCGAAACGCATTGCTAGTTTCCTGACTACATGGTTGAGGAAAATGAAATTTGCCGGGACCAGTAGGCAGCGCTAGCCTGGCTAATACACCACACCCCCCCAAAAAAAAAAAAAAATAAAAAATAGATTCTGGAAAAAAAAAAAGACATCAACAAACAACATATTTGCCGCAGCTTTGAGAATCATCTTTCGCTGAGCACTGCTTGTGTGCATTCACATAAAGTTACGCAAGTGTGTGCATACTGTAGCTCCAATCATACTGTACGACGCAGCTCCTATCAGAAAAAAGTGCAGTTAGCTCCTGGAGGCTCAGGTTCAATGCATTAAATAGGTCCCTTTCCAAAACATACAAAGAGAAATAAAATCCTGCTGAAATCTATAGCAAACATTTTCTGTACACAGGATGTACAAATGTAAGAAAATATGTGAGCAATGGAATTTTATATTTCTTAATCCAACATCAAGGCTAAGATCGACTTCCAGTTGGAGTGAAACTTGAGTGCTTTTCCACCTGCACGTGCTTCGCAACATTCTGCTACCAGTGCATGTTTGTTATTTATCCCTCTATTAGTCCAGAGAGAATAGTCTAAGACTTAGGTAATTGGATGTTTTGAGTCTCTGTGAATTATACGGTGTCACTTAGCTGATATGGCAGAAAGCACTTAAACATTTCAGTGACTGCAAATCCCTTAAATGTGATTTGTTTATTTATTTTTTTTGAGGGGGGGTCTGTCATTAAGAACATCCACCACAACACACACAAACACAAGGGACCACTCAAACCCCTCTCTTGGTGGTTGCGTGACAACAGTTTGGAATGTCTTTAGTAATTTCATTCGTCAAGCTTATCATCCTAATTAATGCCCTCCATTCATTTGCATACCATTTTGTAAGTGTCATCAATACGTGTTCCTCTACTTGCTGCCTCCATGGTGCCAAGATTTTATGCTCAGATGCCTTCAGGTTGGGTTGTTGCACAGTGATGCCTTGTCAGCCTGAAAACCCTGAGATTTCACATGTACTGTAAAGCATATTAAATATCACTGCGCTCAGTTACAGAGACATTGGTGCTGCTACTGCTGCTAGCTGCGCTGCAGTTAAACAGCTAAGTGATATACGTATATATATATTATGTATTACGTATATTGATGCTTTTTTTCCCATCCAAAATCTTTTTTTTTAAAATCATCATCTGAAATCCAGTCCAGTCTGCACATATTTTTCTCAGATTTTTTTTTTCCTATGGTCTCACTCGGGGACCTAGAGCTGTAGAGCCTTACTTAGAAAATGACCCGGATTCTTCTTTAAAGTTAGGTATCTGTCTTTGAGTTGTCACAAGAAAGAAGCCACTGCCATCAAATATGGCCCCTAAGCCCCGCCCACCTGGACCCACATTCCAACCTTGCAGGATATGGTTTTTGAGTGTTTACTGAAATCTGCTAGATTGTTAACAGATTACTCAGAGCCTCCCCTGTTCTGACTGTCAGACTGACCTGTTGTCACTATAACACCAGAGAGAGAGATTATTAAATTACAGTGAGATGGTGTTGACACATATCTGTCCATATAAGATTTTGTTGCTTGTACTTATAGGCTATATGTGGAAATAAACTAACTAAACTAAACTAAACAACAATACCAGGCAGTAGAAATGTTTCTACATAATGTAAATAGAAGTTGTTATGGAAGCTAAGGTTGAACTATGAATGTTCCAGACCTTAATATTACTCAAGAAAATGAATGTATCAATTTGAAACCCATCCGGTTTGTGGATGTAAACGAACACATCTCATTTCAGGTTTATAATGATGTTGTGTTCACAGCAAACCTCCTACTCCACTCCCACATGCAACCACACATGCACACAATCCATAAAGTGCATTCCACGCACTCCAGATCAAACAACTCTGATGATAATATGAAGTGATCTGAACTGCTGCAACATGGAGACAGCGATTGAAAATAGCTCTCCCTTCCAAACAACAAAATGACAACCAATCGGCAACGAATGAGTCTGGGAAATGTTCTTTTGTTGCTCCTCTGCTCCAGGAGCGCTGACATTCATGTTGATGATACACTGAAAAAAAGTAAGAAAACTGTACAGGCATCTTCACACTGTAGACATCACCAATGCATTTCAAGTCAAGACCACTTTCTAACTGAGGAATTATCAAACTATTCTCTTCTTTGCTAAGCCTATTGACTTCTCTCCAAAGAGCCAGAGTGGTATGTTGCCAGCTCACCAGCACTGCAATTTGTTAAGGAGCCTCAGCGGAGGGTGGCAAATAGAAAGACAGAGAACAAAACAACATTCATGATTAATCCTTATTTAAAATTACATTGGCGGGTTCAGCTGGTGGTAGCTTTAAGCAGGACAAAAAAAAAAAAAGGGGGGGGGGCACTTCACAAACACGTAAAAGAGCTGTTAAAGTGCTAAGTGTCCAAGTCCATGTTAAGCCTTCAGATGGTCCAGAAGTGACAGATGCATGCTCGTACACACTGTACATCTATTTCCTCGCTACAGGCTAATTAAGAGGAGGATTTGGAACATTAGGAAAGCTCACGGGCAGGATTTGACGACACAGACCAAATAAGACAAATGAGACGAGGGGCAGGCACGGGCAGGAGTCCAGGCCGAGTTTATCAACAGGTTTTCACGTCACCACAAGTTCAAAGTACATCATAATGTGCATTGTATTCCTACTGATGTGACACAGTAATATGCCAGTCTGTGGTCAATTAATATCTTATTCTATCTTAATTTAAAATAATAATAATTAAAAAATATGGGATGTACAGTATGAGTAAAGCTAAGTTCAGACTTTGAGTATAAAGTGCACAGCAAATGTTCTTTCTCCCTGACTAGTCTCAAAAAAAGTGTTCTGTTTAAAAAACGATCTGTAGGAAGAGAACAGGATTTTAAATATTGAGGTCAAACAAAAACAAAACAGGCAAATTATCACAACTTGTAACTTTATTGTTGTTGCTGTGTATACATGGCCTATTTCAAGAGATGCTTAGCTATGCGAAAATTACTAAGTTTTTATATATTGTGTCACTCGATTCAGTCAAAAAAAATAGATCAGTCACAACATTAAAACCAGTCACCTGTTGTAACTGAGAGGTGTGCATGCACGTGGTGCACAGTGGCATCACTACAAGAGGATTTAAAGTCACTTTTTCCTATAAATGTAGTCCTCAGAAACTTCAGAAATAATTGCCTGTTGTTTATTTCCTCATCAACGCATATTGTCATAAGGAAGTTTTTAAGTATTTGGTGGTTTTAATAAGGATGGTTAGCAGCTCTGACACCAGTCTGGTTGATCACATCAGTTCAGCTACCATGCAGCTAATGCACCGACACATTTCCTTTCACCTATGGACCTAGTATGTAGCTACTCAAAGCCCCATCACACCAAGGCTGTCAATAAGTGTCCATTAGAGGTGAAAGTGTGAGCTAAGCTGTAGGTTTTGTCCTGCCCAGCAGCCCCCCATGTTGAGCATGTTGAAGAGATGACTCATACTTCTTAGCTTCATTAATGGGGCCAGCTGAGCCCAGCGACCCGCCGAACGCTGCGGTCGACAAACTCCACTCGCCTTTTAAAAGATAAAACTCTATGTGAAAGTGTTTTGATGATTGGTCTGTAAAAGTGGATGGATCACAGGTTTGAAAGAAAAAGGTTTTCATCTTAATTAAAGCCATTGACAACGACTGTGCGAGCAAACTTTTAAAAGTCTGGATGGTGGTTTCACAAGAGCGTTTAGCGACCAGGGTCGTGTTCAGTTCTCTGGTCGCAGTGCGTACCGCTGATCTCCTGCTGTTCGGCCATCCAAACACCAGCACCCTGCATGCACCCGCATGATGTGAAATATCATTTTGATTTGAGTTATTGTTGCATCAAACCCTTCACCAAGGCTGCTTTATAATGTATGACAGCACATGGCACATAATGGTGTCATGAGGACAGGAGTTCTGTCTCCCCAGATGAAAAGTGACGTGGTCTGCATTTGCTGAGGAAAGTACATTTTGTTGTTCGGCATGTAATTTGCATGACTTTATAGGTTATACAGTCCACAGACCAATTCACAGCTGACAGTGAGGACTTAAAAATGAATGAGTTGCGTAGCTGACAAAAATAGAAACTCAAACAAGGCTTTTTTACACCACCTTCAGACATCCATGCATGTCGGTGGCTAAATCAAGGCCCGGAACAACACGATGTGTAATTTGTAACTCTTAGTACCTGGTGCTTTTTAAAGAGATGCACTAATGAATGCCTGCACAGGTGTTCATATCCATTTTATTAATTAAATATCAGACATGCCAACAATGTAGCAGCCTGCTGGAGTTAAATAAAGAAATAAATACACTTTGAAAAAAAGATAACCCAAATGATTGGGCCCTCAGGGGACAGCTGGAGAACAGGAACCTCTTTCTGCACCAGACAGCTACCGTTAGCCTACATTGTGTGTCGGGTGGACACTGTCAATACATAATTCACATGTGTTTGACCAATACACACACCCACACTCATATAGCCTCACTTTCATCATCTCATTCATTCTCCATCTTCAGACAAATCTACCTTTTTGAATGATCTGTTTTCATTTACTAATCATCTGTGGGAATGTGCAGTGCATCTGATCCCAGAGTGGGAGAGAGGAGAGGATTATGTATCATAGCTCTGAATAAAGTGCCCATTGAAAAAAGATGTTAATGAGGGACAATTGGTATAGGAGAAATTCAGCTGTTAATCTCAGTGTTGAATTTTGCATGTTTAAATATGTCAGCAGATGGATTTCATTGCTAATTCCAGCTTGGGGCTTTTTAATATGCCATTCCACTGTGAGGGGCTGGATCTAAATGTAAAATGTACAACATTGCCTTTTGTCTTAATTACTTAACACGCACAAACACACATACACACACACACACACACACCAGCCAAGCCAAAAACCTTCTTCAAAGAGACAATTAGAGTGTTCCAAAACAAAAATGAAATTTGCGTAATGACAAACGCTCTCGGGTGGAGAAATTGACAAGAGCATCAGCAGGAACTATTAATACACTGCGAAGGCTGGAAAGGTTTGCTCAGCTGGATTGCTGCCTCTCGGCCTCACCGAATATGTATGATAAACAACACATATGGTGCTGTGTTGATTTATTATATTAATGGACTACAATGAGGTCTAGACCATGCAGTCTTGCACAGCCGTAACCTCCAGGGAGCTGACACCTGAATATACTGTATACCCGAGGCTTTTCCACAGTCTCTTTCTCAGATGCACGTGTAAAATATGTTTTCATTTAATAGTGGAAACTAATCTCCTGGCAGAGTGTTGCTGCAGCTGTAATACACTCCCCTTTGGCCTTGTCGTTGAACAAACAACTTTTCCATGTGACAAAAGTATTAATTGTCGCTTGATAATTCCTGTTCTGACTGATAATGTAACAGCGGACAACCAAAACAGGCAAAAAATTTGAAAATGTCAGTGGTGATTGAATGCCTCTTCGTCTCTGTCGCATTGAACCTCTCACAGCGTTGCATTAATCAAGCAGATACCCCTGCCATGTCGCTGTTGACCAGCCACGTTTGGAGAAGCTCCGTTGTCTGCACATGCCTGAGCGTCAGCACGGGTTGTTTGTCATTTGCTAAAGAGGGTTTTCGACTTTTTGACCCTCTCTGGCCGATCTGAAAAGTGAAAAAAAGAAAAAAATGTAACCACCCATGGCAGTTATTTCCATCGGCGAGGTCGAAGAGATCAGTATGTGATGTTTTTATCACAATAAGCATACATTTTAATCTGTTTTTATCTTGCCTCTGCCCTCTAGTAAAAACCTCATCCTGTTAATATGCGTGTCGGTGTCCGTTTTAATCTTCTATTAATATTAATAACTGAATCACCTGATTGCTCCCTGCACACACACAAACTTGCACATCCGCACATGCACACACACCAGTAAAGTGTTTATGGTGACTCATAAACAGTCAGGGTGAGACGGTAAATGATTCTAAACCTCAGAGACCAATGTCCCAACTTCCATAAGACTATACAACATGTCAGTCAAAGGCCTAACTATTACTATCTATCCATCCATCCATCTATCTGACAATAGATATACTGTAATGTAATGTTTGACACACAAAGTGTGTATTGTCTTCTCAGTTGTAGTGCTCTGGAAGCTGGCACGTGTTTACACTGTCGGATGTCTCTTTATCAATCACTGTACAGCAAAGACGGAGCTGCTCATCTACAACTAATCAACATATTTGTGGTTCAATCTCTGTTGACAATGAGCACATTATCTTAACTCTCACATTAATTAGACCAATGAGGACAGTAAATAACTTTTTTTCCCCGTTGCTGAAAATTGCTCAAAACACCACAGACATGACTGCTTCTGCTACCATTTTCATTTTATTAGATTTATAATGAATTACAACTGCCAATAAATTCAGCGTGGAGGCTGCTCAAACTAACCTCTGTCACTGAACATGAAAGATTTATGCAGAGAATATTTTTCATGTTACATTTTTTTTGGCTGATGAGCAGATAAGTGATTTCTGATAAAGGATCTTGGAATATTAAAATGTCAGAAAACGAAACGTGTTGATGATCATTATTTCAGAAGGTTAGAGATTGTAAATATGCCACAACTGACTACCCACTGTAGATTAGTTCATCTTGGCTATTTTTATTCTTGTACTCATGGCCAGAATTGGGTATTTCATACTGTACAAAGGACTACAGTGGTGCTGGTTATGCACACGTCACCGTGCATCTTAGCAGTAGGTCATGAATGTGTTTTGTTCATAGGAAAGATGTTTGAATCTGAGGTACAGTGCACTGCAGCTCTGACCTTGTTCATTTGCGTGACATTCTATAAGTATGACATTAAGATTACATGTAAGTACTGTACAGGTGCCTTAGCAGGTGAAGAGTCATACTCTGAAACAGATCATGTATGATTTAGGTGTTGGTTATCTTCACAGACAGAAACTAGAGCTTCTGATAATATTTATAAATATTAATGATTAATATGCCAGTTAATCAGTTGTTTGGTCCATAAAACGTTACAAATGACTGAAAAATATTTGCTGTCATTTCTCAAACTTCAAGGTTGAATCTCAGTTTTGCCAAACAGTCGAGAGCCCAACCATCTTAACTTAAATACCAGAAAATATTCACATTTGAGATGATGAATATTAGGAAATATTGCTTTAGAAGAATCTAATTAAACTGATGATCAAAAGGGTGAAACATTATTTCATTGTTTGTTGACGAATGGAAAGATCAACTATTGTTTGGGGTCTGAGAGGGAACAAGACAGAGATTAAGGCTAAAAGAATAAGAGGCAGTTGGGAAACACGAACAGAGCAACAGAGAACAGGTGTTAATGACAAAGGGAATGGAGAGCAGCCTGCTCTGCTTGCCAGAGACCGGGCTCACTATTATTTTTGGCTGATTACCCGGCGCCTTTAAACCCCAGATATGCTGGGTTGCATATCCTGTTTGCAATTTGCATAATACTTGAAGGTAAAAACAGAAATCACTCACTGTAGGCAGGAGGTCTTCTTTTTTTTCTATTCTCATTATTGTTTTTATGGCAGGACAAGGTTGGAGAATAATCGTTGTCTTCTTTTTTTTTAAGATGGAGAGAATCAAATTGATGCCCTCCTCCGTTTGTGTCAGGGCGTACTTGAGTATCAGTGCTCATTTCCATCTTCTTGGATGAAGCCACTCTCTGTGAGTCACTCTTGTATTGTAGTAAAAACAACCTCCAAAGCTTGAAAGTTGCCTGAGTGAGATAATACTGCAGCAGACAGAAAACTTGTTCTCCTTTTCTCCTCATTTCCCGCTTGTACCTGACATCCACAGAAGGAAATCAAGGCTGAGAGCGCATATGTTCAGTTGCATCAGTTTTTTATCAAGGTGTGCCTAATATACTGGCAACAACCCTACAACAAATCCATCTGCTCCAAGGTTAGAATATTTAGTTCTGTGCAAACTTGTTTACAAAGGTTGTGACTGAGATCATCCTTTACCTGAATCTCAGCTTTACGAGCAGCAAGCACAAGTGAAAAGTCTGGAAAATGCTCCAAAAAAAAAAATTCCTTCACAACAACTCTGCAAACTGTAGATGATTGAGTAGGGGAGTTAAATAACTCAAACCCATAGCACTGCTGCAGTATTTGTAGACTTCTTTGTGTGTGGTTTTTTTTCATGTCTCAAGCTGTGTTTGATACTGATGGTGCAGCATCTACAGCCACTTCAGCAGCTCTGTACTTGACCAGAGCGTTGCTTTGAGGGGGCTGTTTGCTGTTTGTAAGTTTTATCTGGAGCCAAACATGGTTTTTGCCCGGAGCAGGTGGTGGTGATTGTTGTTTGACAAGAGCTTTGTTGCTTTTCTTCTAGACCGGTGAGTAAACAGCTGTTAATGCCAACACCAGCTATGTAGGAATAGGAAAACATACAAATAGGTCCTTGAGGCTAAATGCCAACATCAGCACGCCAGCATTTCCAAACAATGTTGACATGCTGATGATTAGCAGGTGTAATATTTACCCTGTGCACCATTTTGGGATAGCGTGTTAGCATGCTAACATTTGCCAATTAGTACCAAACCAAAGCACAGCTGAGACCGATGGTGTCCACAATCACAGAGGTCTGCTATTCCTGTATAAAAAAATAAAAAAAAATGCATTAAAGACCGTTGCGAGGAACACTGCTCTGATTGGCGCTGACAGTTGTTACCTTTCCATTAAGCTACTGTTTCAGAGAAAAAAGGAAAAAAAAAGAGAGGAGAGATTGCATTTGCAACCCTTCATAATGGCTGAAAATACCCCGGAGAAGTTCTTGTCCTCCAATTCAGGCAACAGTAGCCTAGCGGATAAAGCCATAATTACAACGCTTCTAATAATGAACAATTTGTCCACAGTTCTGTCACATCCAGGGCCACAGAATGAGAAAAACAAAGACATCACTTTGAACAACGCCAAAGAAGTCCCATCCTCCGTCTCATTCCACTATCAATCAATGGCAACGTCCAGTTTAATGTGAACCATAAAAAAAAAAAAAAAAAGTTTTCATCGAGTCCTCCCTGATCAGCTGTTGCTATGTGCGCAGGTATAGGCTTGTTTAACCGCTTTTCAGAGGCAATTTATGGAATTAATAAGATTGCCTCAAATTATTCATTTCACAATGTAATAAGCGTGATAATGAAGCGAATGAAGAGATATAAACCCTGACAGGATGGGCAGAAGGTCCAGGTTTTATCCATCCTGAACTTAAAAGACTGCATCCTGTATTGAAACAATATGGGACAGAACCGTAACAGTAAACCACCACGGCACCACCTCCCTGAATTCCTCAAAATAAGCTTTATGTGACATCCTGTTGTAAGCTATTAGAATTTTGGGTTAGCACATGGAGTGAGTTGTCACTTGTTTCATGAGTGTCATAGGAATACCATGAACCAAAGAATTGGACAAAGTACAGTCTTGACTCAGTGGCGCTAGATTAAAAGTTGAAGGTTATTAGAATTCATCCTTAGAGCCACATGAGCTTGTGCGCCGAGGGTCAGTGTGTGCTGTCAGTTGTCAAGACATATCACTCAAAACCACAGCCACCCCTCATGGGGGAGCGACAGGAAAACGAAAAGGAATAACCAAAGACATTAGGACAGATAGGGAAAGCCTGCACACAGTTCAGAACTATTTCCCAGGATGTGAAAATCTTGACACGGCGGTGGCTCTACATGACAGGTCACGGGATTACTCAGGTCATTAGGATTCATCCTTTTGGGGAACATGACAGTGTGTACACCCAATGTCACGGCCATCTATCCAATAATCCTCGAAAAGGGGTGATTCTGTTGAGCCTGGCCGTCAGACCGACAGCGTCGTATCTAGACCTGTGCCACGTGGTGTTGCTCCTGAAAAGTGGTGGTGGGGTCATCCATGAACATTTCACCTGCAGCGTAGTGAAGGAGATTCCACGGCGTATCTGGAATGCACTGTAATACATTGATTTTCCAGCTCTGTGCCTGTGTGTGTGTGTTGGTGTGTGTGCCCACTGCTGATGCCCTCTTTTCCATTGGAGCCACTGGCCTTCAGCTACTTTCAGAATGTCAGTATTGTCAGGGAGCAGATGGCTACATCAGGAGAAGAGACACGGTTTAGCACGGCCGATTTAAAACAGAGAAGTCCACCCTGAGAGGAGGCGTCATGGAGCTGAGTAGAGGAAGCAAGTTATGTATCTGTCAACTATAATCAAAAACCACTCATGAGATAAGACAATCTATTGACTGAGTCTTACCTTTAAATAATAATCCGGCCTCCTAAGATAGCAGTTGTTTGGTCTGCCTCTCCTTCTTTTGAATCTCTGTGGCTGCTCCTCTATGCTGATATTAAATCAACCATCTGTTTTTGTTTTTTTATTCTTTACAAAAGGCAGTGTTGTGAAATAAGAATAAGGGCAACATGAAATCCATGCATTCCCTTAGTACTGAGGGAGTAAAGAGCCGTGAGTGTTTTAAGGCTCTCACAAAAGATTAGGCTACTCTACTCTACTCAATATCACTTCATCTGCCAATTATTTCACCCTTTAATCATGTGTTCTGTCAAATGTCAGAGGCCAAACAAACCGTCTTTACATGTTGCGTTTTTCTGAATAATAAAATCCAAATCCTTAGAAAGTGCTTTCAGTCAACAGAAGAAAACTGTTTATAATACACAAGTAGTAACAAATGTTTTTTTTTGTTTTTTTTTATTATTATAAGATTTTAAGATATTCAATTCACTCCATTCAGAATATACTACAACTTAGTCGAAGGCTTCAAACTGATATAATATTCACTCTATATAACATTATAGGGCTTGACAGAGGGGCTGCCAACATGACCATGAAAAGTCAGATTAGACTGTGAAATTGAATGAAATGAGTAAAATTCAACTGAAATGAAAATATTAATTAAAATTATTGATGCATTAAAAAAGCAGGTTGAGGTTAGATCCTGACAATGTTATATTTCCCTCCCCTCCTGATTCCCCCAGCCTGTCTGTGTATACTGTGTGTGTATGTGTGGTGTCGTCATCTTGCTGTGTTGTACCGATACTGATGTTATTTCGGAAGCTGTCGTACCACCTGTCCAACGGCTTCAGACAGTTGGTGAATCGCACGTCTACATGTCCTCACGGCTGCTTTGCATGAGATCATTAGTCATGTAGTTTTTATATATATACAGTATATGTGGCAGTTTTTTTCCTCACCCCTTTGTCAGATCGTCACTCCTGTCCTGGTGTGTTTTTTTTCCCTGTCTGCCGTGACGGAGTTTCATTTGTCTGCTTGTTGACAACTGTAAACCCGATCCACGCGGAGATCCCGCATTCACAAGCGCTCCGCCGATTCCTCTCACTCATTACAGTTAATATCATGTATTCACGGCCTGACAGCCTTACTTGACAGCTGTCGCACGCTCGGAGCGCAATACACCCACAGCGACGAGAGAATACAAGGGAAACATCTTTACGTATTTGTATCATAAGCAGGTCTTCAGTGAATGAAACCTGCACTGCTCTGCTGTGTATCACAGTGATGTAAAGATGCTCACGTCTGAACACATTTCCATTATGCTAATACAACAAACGCACACATTTGTTCAACCTACCAGCTATTCATTAGCTAAATGAGCCTCAAACACGGAGTGCAAAGTGCAAATGATATTTTCATGTCACCGACAGGCTGAAGGCTCACAGCGCTGTCACATTTCACCAAATTAAATCCGAGGGCAAGTGTAATCTCTCAGAAAAGGTCAATAAAGCCGCTCTGCTGGAACTCTGGATCCATCTTTCGTGATCAGAGGTTTTTGCCGGAACCCGAAGGTTTCTTTATTTTTAATGTCTGTTGTCTTTGGGCAGTAATCATTTCTAACAGCTAGTGTGACATTGCATGGATTCCACCCCCATTGCCCAAATCCCTCAAAGTGAGTTCTCATTAACCTTGGAATGGTTCCTTAGATGACAGTGGAAGCTTGAAGCAATTTTCCACGCCTGCTGCTTGATGAGAAAGCGAATGGCCGAAGCGCCTTACATTTGCCAGCATGCAAGAACAAATGTTGGATGTGAGGAACACTCAAGTCTGAATATTATTTCAAAAGACGCAGCGTGTTATTATGAAGAAGGAAATGATTAACAGCCTTTGTCCTGTAGTTTCTCTAAAAGCAGGTTATTAATGCATTACATTAAGAAAGTGGAGGAACTCCATTAAGAGTTACTTAAGTTGTGTTATTTGTTTGGTGTTTTGTTAAAACAAAAGTCAAAGAAAGTTCATGGAGATGGGTTGTAGATGTCTCTATATGCCCAAATACATTGTTTCATTTCAAACAATATGATCAAATGGTGCAACATTAGATTAGACTGAACTTTGACCCGTGAGTCCATGTGAGTATCTGCAGAGGTATTTTATATAAAAAGAAACTTAACCCTGACTCATCACATTTCAAAACACTGTATACAGTAGCTTCTGATTACAATTTCTTAATGATTCGGTTCATGACTCTTCTGTACTTGTGCCACTGTTCTGCTAAGACTGAGTGTGTCACATTTGGATTCAACATTATCATGTATTTCCCACTTGTGGCTAAAGTTCCACAGGATTTACATTGTTCTGTTTTAAAAAGGGCTTTTTACCAAGTGTGGACACTCACAAGAGATGGGTTTTATATGTCCAAATGTCAAGGCAGCCCAGGCCACGTGTCAAGCTCCACAAACATGGCGCCCTATACTCTCCCATAATACCAGTCAGTTCAGTATGTTTTAATAAATCCTCCCTGCCTGATGAATGACCTTGTCTTTCAGACGGCACACGCCTGAATTAAAATGCAGACTCTCCAGTAAAAGTTTGAAGTCTCAGGCCAAGTTTGAGAACAACCCTGATGACTTCATCTGATAACTGAAGCTGCGCTCGGAGTCACAGAAGGAATAATACAACTATTTTCTGAATACTAATCACCTTGACAAGTAAACTAATCTTCATTTGTTAAATTGCTAGAGTGCCCATTTAATGAGTTAGATGTTAGATGTATTATGTTTTCAGGTAGAATATATACCATCCTGAAACATCAATCACTGAAATCTCTCCCCAGTCTAAGGAAACGAGACAACCGTCTCCGTGCGAGTTCCTCTGAAGGTCAGCCGCTGAGAGTCAAGTGATCGTCTGACCTTCACAGCTCCCACAGAATCAATAAAGAAATCTAATCAGAGAATGTTAGCCGGGGTTCAAAACCAAATTATGTCAGAAGAAAGGACCATAGGATTTGTTGGAAGCCTGTTAAATTGGGGCAGAGTGTTCAGTATAATGTCATTCATTGGCTGGCACATCACTGTTTGCTTTATCTGTTTTACATTACAAAAACATTTGAATGTCCTTGGTGGTGATTATCTCCGTGTAGAGCATGCAGGTAAACTTAAGACCCAAAAAAAACATGTTCATGCAAATGAATTGTGCACGCACATTAACATGCACGGACCTAAGGTCCTTGCATTTGCTGCTGCTCGCAGTCTTTGCTAATCAAATAAATCGTCATGTTTTGCAACGAACCAACCCATCAACCCCCAACCTGCCCTCACCCATCTCTCCACCCCGTCCCCCAGCTGCCAAAACCATCAATCCTGTGCATCCTGTCATAAACTGCAGTCATGTTGCTGCCCTCAAATTTATGTCACATCCATGTAAGTTAATCGCAATTTGTCAAAGCGACTCAGGGAATGAAGGCTGGATATAAAGAAAGATAGCCTGGCGTAAAGTTTAACAACTTGAGATACTGTGCGTTGATTTTCCAAACAGACATTTTATGATGTGACCATATCTTGCAGTAATTCATTATTTGTCACAATATGTTAGAAATACAATCTTCAGTGAGGGGGAATAACTGGGTTGAGAGAAATTTGTGCGTGTACCAACATAGAATATCTAAAAATGGCTTACTGTGATAATCTAAAAAAAAGCTGATTAGCTACATGTTATCCTGTCAATGGTCGAAATTTGAATACAGCTTTAAAAAGGCTGGATTACCTGTTTATTGTAGGCTCTGTTATATCTGGAGATTTAGAAATTGTACTGTAGATCTGTTGTTGCTGGTCCATATTGTAGATATTGAACTTCATAGAGTTTTGAGACAATTTGTAAAATGCATAACCGATACGCTCTTTCAATGACAAATTAAAATTGCATGAAAGGCAATGACCTCTGCTTTTAAGTGGTATGTCTTTGTAGAAATAAGGAGGATCTAATAGGCCTCGGTCCAGCAGAGACGACAGGTAGCAGACAGCTTCAGTCAGATCCCCTCGCTGGAAAATTCTTTGCCTTGCCTGTAGCAGATTGATTTGTGGGATTGGTCAGGTCAGCACGGTGAACATTTCACCTTGGTAATGCAGTTCTTAGGTGAGTGTTTAGGTTTATAGTGGATCAGACTTGGTATTCACAGCTGGCTGCATCGCCCCACATGATAACGCAGCATGTGTGCATGAGTTACAGATGTGAGGCCGGCGCTCATTCGAGACCCCGCTCACTCGGTCAGTCGGCTTACAAGGATCCAATTTTCGCATGAATCTGCCAACGACCGGGGGACCGGAGCAAGGTGACTTGGTAGTTTGATCACATTCGAGGCATCTCGTGGTTCTCATCAGTTTTCCAAAGCACTCGCTCTATCAAGTATCTCCTTCGCTGCATCTCCCCTGCCCTGAACAGAACTCCTCTATTAAGAGATTGTCACTCCAGGATTCTTAACTAGGCTGAAGCATGTGATTTCATTGGAGTCTGGGAGATAGTCAACACCCTATCAGATAGTCAATACACATTTTGAGCGGCGCAGAGCATCTGATCTCACTTATCCAAGGTGCGCAACATCAAAACCTCAACTGAAAGCCAGGAAACTCTTTCACTGAAGAATCAGCACAGAGGCAACGATTTAAAATCTAAAGGGCCATTAAATGCATTTGCTGCTCAACTATTTTTTTTTTCATTTTCACAGCTCATACTTCCATTTGCTTTTTGTTATTTATTTTTTTGTTACATCCTCAGGGCTTTTATTGCCCAGTTCAAGGTTTCCCCCCAATTTTTTTCCCTTTGAAGTTACTGCATTTCATGTCTTCACCAGCCCAAGTTTGATCTTAGGCTACAAAGGTGAGTCAGACCAGTTTTCTCATGGCAGGATATTCTCCCTGTTGTTTCCCTCTGTTATACTTTTCTTGAATATTGTCAGGTATTCCATGCTTTGATGCACTTGTGCTTAACAAATGGATCTGTTCAGCCAGATGTTTACAGTAAAAGGTTACAAGAAGAAATCTAAAATAAAAAGACAGCTCTGTCAAATTATGCTTCACAATTTTCTGCCAAAATTTTAAAAAGGAATAGGAGAGAGATCAAGAGGCAAGGATCGCTCAAGGAATGTTAAAAAAAAAAAATAAAAATAGCAGGTTGAATATTATAACTCCGATATTTAATCTGGACTTTGATCACTTATTCTTTATTTTGAGGGAAAATGGCTCATCTAGTTTCTGTTCTCATTTGGGGGACTTGCTGTTTTCCTTGCTCCTCTGTAGTGAATATTTTCAGATGCCTGATTAATGATCTGACAAAATAAACAATGTGAAGCTGTCACCTTGGTCACTGGGAAGCCAGTGGAGATTGTTCACTATGTTTCTGACAGTTGTTACACCGAGACAATTAATTGGCAGATTAATAATGATGCAATTAATCATTATTTGCAGCCATAGATAAATAACATATTAGCCATGTATCCATTGGTGAGGGTTTATTTTTTGTCTTAAAGCAACATTGCAGAGTTTCAGCTCAGTGCTTCCACCATCTGGTTGAGAAGCGCTATCGTCTGGGGGGGAAAACCAAACTTAACGAAAACGAAACTTATCAGCCAGCGCACCCAGCGTTGATTGCCATTAATAAAGGACAGTATTTACCACATGTTTGCAAGGAGACTGTGTGGCAGGTGGTCGGGGGGATGGGAGGGGGGGCGACGACGACGACGGCGTAAGTTTCGCTTTTACCCACCTCGTCTCTCCCTCGACGCAGAGGGGAGGAGGGGGGGGCAGTGTTTCGTACCCGTGCAAGGGAGTTACATAGTGCGGTTTCAGCCGACGTGACCCCACTCAGACCGCGGCAGCAGCGCCATTCATCCTATTAACCATTTTTCTACCATTGCAATGAGTCTGGAAACTGGAATTATTTTAAGGCCAAAAAACTCTGCAATGTTACTTTAAGTGAGATTCAAAAGCAGTGCTTTCACTCTATATGGTGAGCAGGGGAGATCACAGGAAGCAGCAGGTATGGCGAGAATAAATATGAACGCATTTATCTGATGAAGGTGGGCGCTTTCTGCTTCCACAGACTTCAGGCTTTCGTCACAACTCAGTGTTTGGGGTTTGTTGGTTCCAGGACTCCTCTCTGCATAAATAACATCAGTCTACGTTAAGACGTATTTAGTATTGGTTTAGTTGAGAATGCTGGACATGCTCTGACAGAAGTAACTGATTGTGACACGTTAATAGTCTCGGCAATAATACACTGCCAACACTTATAAACAAGATACACAGAACATTTGAAACTGCTTCTCTGACTCTCTTTTTTTTTTGTAGCAGTAATAAAAAGTGAATACAGCTCCTGCTTAATTCTATGAGAAAAGGATCTCGGAGCTCTGCTAAATCATAATAAGTCTGAGATGTCATTAATTGTTTAGAGTGACTCTTAAATATCACTCATTTTTAGAAATGGGGCTGAATAATGGCATGTAGATTACAGGGGACTTGGAGGAGAACAGCATCTGCAAACGCTGCTTTATACGGTCTCGTCAATTCTCACAAGTCTTTTGGGGGTTGCTCCAGGATCTATCATCTATAATATAAAATGTATAATGTCAGTTCTTTTTGGAAAATTGAATACAATCTGTCCCGAGAGAAACTATGCTACGATCAATCCGATGACGCTCCACTCTTTCTGTTTCCTTGTCACTGAAAGTGCAATTTTGTTACATAAATGCACAGGTTTACAAAGCGCTCAAGGCTAATGGGTGTTTTCTGGCTTTTGCAATCACTCCAGTGCCATTAGGAAGAAATCAGACTCTGGACTACTGATTAGACAAACTGCACACTGGAAATACTGAGTGGTATTTGTAGATCTGTGTGTCTTGTGCTGAAGACTGTATGTTGCCTTGACCAGAGGATTACAGCACTAGACATCAGCTTTCACTTTATCACCTTCGCAAACCTCAAATTTGCTCTGTAAGTATTGATTTGTGTGAGAAACTTTGGAGTTAAAAGCATCATTAAATTTCCTGAAAAGAGCCAACTATGTCTACAAAACCAGGGGGGGTCAGCAAAAACCACATACTTTGTTTAAATCGACATTGACATATTAAAGCTATTAACTTTAATAGGATAAATATACACAAGGTACCTCTAGGTTACTTCTTATTCAGTAGCATCCAGTGACTTGACTACAAAGCAAACAGGACCCATTTTGGTGAAATCTCCAGGGAAGCAAAATGAAAACCTGCAATACGACACAGGCCTTTCCAATTAGCTCTATGAAATCACCGCCAATGCTGACAGTTGAAAATGATGATGGATGCTCTGGATTTTCGCCTTCCCCAATCCATATCAATCAATCGAGGGCCCAGTTCAGACAGAGTGCTCCCACGTCCCCCGTTCTTAACCTCTGTGCTTTTTTTCCTCTCTCTCGTTTCTTTTCAACATTATGAGCCAAACTGAACAATCTCTCTGGGGAGGTCCTGATGATGTGCCAAGTACAGGATAGGGGATAATTAACTCAGCTTTCCAATTAGGACAAAGCAATCTGCTGAGGATACAAGTAGGAAAGGGATAAATACTCAAGCATCAGACTGGGAGGAGGACAGGGGCAGGCAGACAGATAAATAATGAGGGGGAAACACACAGGCTAATGCTAAACACATATTTAAACACCACAATATCTGATTGACTCAATGGGTGCGCTTAGTTGTGCACTAGGCCCAGTGACTTTTTGTCATCAATTCTTCTGGCTGGTATCAACATGTTAGGAGGTTTATTTTTCCACAAATGCAAAGTTTTATTTTGAATAAAGTTTGTTACAGCCATGAGAAGGCCTGTTATAATTAATCGCCTGATCGCAATTATTTGAGCCGCCCGCAGTTGTTTTGATTAATTGTTAAAATTGTTTCCATTAATCTGTATAAGAACAGCTGGAAGAAAATAACAGAAATGTCATATTTCCATAATTATTTCCTCATCATTTTCCCTCATTTGAGGTTCAACTGTTGCTCTTTTAATGACTTCATCATTCATCATTCATCACCCTCTATAGTTGAGACGCCAAGCCACCTGAACCGAGTCGCCTCGGGTGCTAGCCCTGCTAGGAGCCTCACAGCGTGACTTCTGCAGCTTGGCTCAGGTGGAGCCCCACCACCCCTGTGGCTTGGCCAGGGTGGCTTGGCGGCTCAGCTAGCCCGCAGTGGCTCAGCCCGGTAGGAGAGACTAGACTTCCTTGCTCACGATGGTCCTCCTATCGCAGCACAGCCCTCCTGGCTCCCGTTGCTGGGTATGGGCGCAACACTCCACCGCTGTATTTACTTTTCTGCCAGGGTTAGAGCTGCCATTCTCCCAGCTTGAAGTCATTCAGCCACTATCGCGGTAGTAGTTTTTATACGAGCCCACAGCGCCATCCAGCCAGAAGCGTCCTGACTACATCAAAACATCAAAATACAGGCAGAAGGAGCGGACTCTGCAGACAGTCACCACCACAAATAAGTAGAAGCTCATAGAAATCAAGCTTAATCATCATCTAGTATGAGTTTATGTTTTTTTTTTATTCTATATTAAACTATACTATGATAGTGGCATAAAATGATCAGGAAAAGACAGTTAAATTGTTAATCATAATTATTATATGGCAATTAATCATCAACTTAAATTTCATGATTGTGGCAGCCCTAGCCATGGAAGTCACCGGCGTCTTTACTGGCCTGTGGTATAAGACAAGAGAGCCGACACCGATGCCACTAAGAACCAGTGACACACAATGGACAGATCTGGATCTGAGAAATTTAATTTTCTCCATCTGAAATGAATTGTCGTTCTTAGAACAGAGCTTAGTGACTGACGGCACTCTGTAGGCCTCTCTTTGCAGGACTTATATATAGCCTTGTGAAAAAAAATGAAAAAAAGACTTGATGTCCTTTTTCTCCTAAAATAAAAAGTGGTTCCCAAGCAGAATAAAAACACTGATCTTCTGGGTTGGGTTGGGTTTTCATTTTAGTTTGAGGGGGTTGTGATCATTCGAAGTGTTACTAATGACATTATTAAACCAGTTGCTTTGCTTCCAGTCTTTGCCGCAACAGATCACATCACTTTTAGCCTCAGCATTTTGTAATGATTCCGCTGAGAAACTTCAAATATGGTCACTCTGTGTGTTTGCTACAGAGAAAAACTGTGCACTGAGGAAGAAAAACGTTTGGCATGTTCTTGTTGACACTTATTAGCAAGATAACAAATCTTCATGTGGTGCAATAAGAATAAAAAAACCCTGCAAAACAGGAATCATAGTGTTCCATTCATGTTATGCAGAAATCCAGGTGTAAAAGAGAAGTTTAAGCTCTCAGAACTGAGGATCTTTTTTCTTTTTTAATCTAATTCTGGAAACACATATCCTCACCATTACCCAACATGATTGCTGCTGTGTTTCCTGAGCTGTTTCCACTGTATGAAGATACTGCACTGCAATGCACTGTACAGCTGGGTAGAGCGATCAGAGACCAGAATGTGGGTGAAAATCAATTTAATCAATCTGCTACTTTTATGACAGAAAAATCCAAGTGTAAGAGAAAGCTGAGGCGAAGCCAGGTTCTGTTTCAAAGGTAAGAAAAGCTCATTCAAAACCCAATTGACTTTTGTCATGAAGAAAATAACGACAACTCCAGAGCTTTCTCAACAGTATATCACATGGCTCGTGCCATTTTTCTTCAACACAAGGAGAACATTCATTTTTGGCAGGACCACGACCTGTAAACCTAACCGACTGACTGACTGACTGACAAAGTTACACCACTTGTCAGTCAGCCTTGTGTTGGAGCCGTAGCTCTTTCATTATAATGCAGTCTTTCCTGCTTACGCCCCTTAAGAGACTTTTTGTTGAAAGAAAATAAAAAAGCACACAGCTACAAACCTGTCGACCTTTCTGTGTTAGAGTTGCCAGCATTGCTCTGCAAACATGAAGTTGGGCTTTTCCGCTGCAGGCACCTCTCTATACATCGCTCACCCAGCTGACTGCACAGCAACTGACATAGAGCATAAGATTTTCCTTTTTCAGTGTATTACATCAGCCGACAACATTCAATGACTTCTTCAAAAGGCTTTACGTACTTTCCACTGAAATAACAGTGTTCCTCAGAGGTGTGGAATATACAGTACATGTCGTGGTAACTGGTGAAAGGGAACTGTATGACCGTTGGCGCCCGATACTGAATACAACCTACTGGGTCCAGGCCATTATTACATCGCACTGCAGCATTCATTCCAAGAGTGCTGACTGAGTTTGTTGGCTAGTTAGCAGCAAAGCCAGAGAGAAAGCCCCCCCAACACACACACAGGGGAGGAGGGAGGCTGTTGGTGAGGCACAGAGAGGTATTTGGTCGATGTAATAAAAAAAAGGGAAAAAAAAGCATCGTTTTAGTTGTGTTAGTGGCCTGGTAGCACTGGACCTTACAGAGTCAAGTCTTTAGTTAGTCCTAGTTTTCACCTGGTCTTGTTTCAGTAAACTCAGTGAAAGAAATGGTAAATGAGAAATTGCATTACGTTACTGCATCAGATTGGGCATCTGTTGTGTGTACTGTAACTGTGTAATGGTGAAACACTGAGGTGATCATAGTGTCGAGGGGGGAATCCAGAGTCTGGAAAAAATGTATACGTTGATAATAGCAGCCTTATATAGTTAATTACCTACTGACAGTGATTATTTTATGTCAAATGAGTTTCCATTCACGAGGTGCAGCTTTTTCTATAAATCCTACCACAAGCAGGAAGGCCATAACTGAGCCCATGAGATGAATATTAGAGCTGCGAATGGAAGTGAAAATCTATCAGCCTGAGGGTTTGGTGTTCAGTGACAGCCTGTCACTGTCTCTGAGACCCACTTTTTTTTTTTTTTTTGAGTTGACAGTGCAAATCAGCCGCGCTTCATTCACAGTGTGTCATCGTCCATCATTAAAAAATGAAGAGTCTAATTCTGAAACACACTTGATCAGTGTACTGCAGACATGAGGGGAGTACACCAGAGGTGAGAAATACTGGAGGAATAGACGAGTTAGAGAGAGATGTATTTATGGCTGTTCAGCTCCGTGGAGTCTATTAATGTCTTAGAAGTGCAAGTGCCAAAATTGTTTCTGGCAAATGCTGTGTCGGGATTAATTAATCATTTTATAGTTTCTGTACTTCTGTTTCTTAACATAACAAATGCCCTTTGAATTCTAGTTAAATAAAACACCCATCATTTGCTGTGTCCCAGGATCTCTTGTAATAACCTGTTGAAGCATTTTTTTTACTAAAATGATGTGTTTCATATTCCTAGTTTTCCAGTAACTTTTCTTTTCCCTCTATGCAGATATTTGTTTTCACCTCCACTGTGCACAAAACACTGTGAATGAATAAACTCTTTTCCAACAATGGTTCAGCAGCACTGCCCTGTTGTGTAGCAAAGCATTGAATGCATAATACTGTGCATTTTACAAACTTAACCTTTTCCCCCAGAGGAAGTTTAGAAGTAGTTCCTGTATGTTAACCAGTTGCAGGGCCACACCAGTACAAGTTTTGTTCTTTTTTTTACCTTCCGACAGTGAATACCGGTAAGTGCTTGCTTGCTGCTACGACTATCAATATCAGGACTTCAGAGGGAAATTCTGTTCTTAATGCTGGCAATAAGTCATGCAGCCAAATTCACAGCGAGGGAGAGAAGACAGAGTGTGTTTATGGGAGAGGATTTGTTATTTCTAATAAACCTTCCTTGTTGTATTTTAAATTTCAGGTAGAAGCAATGCTGCCACTAAACAACTGTTCTAATATAGTTTTATCTACCAGCAAGGCACAGTAGAACAAAGCTGTAAAATGATGGTTGGACTCAGCAACAGACATGTGCAATGTGCCAGAACATTGAACACTATCAAATATCAGCTCAAGCACACAAATATATATTGTATAAATAATTACTACTACTAATAATAATAATAATACTCATTCAACATTTAAAGATTGTGATATGATATCCAAGTCTTGTCTCGTACTGGGTTAAAGGTTGGGAATCAGAGTGATAGGCTAGATCAGCTTGGGCCTTATAAAAAATAAAGTATCATAAATATTTGAATTGAATCCATCTCTAACAAAATGAAAGGTGCCAAAATAATCTGAGGCATCGAATAAATCGCAAAACACGCAATACTTTACGGTGTCACGACGAGCGGTTGTCATAGTGACGGTGAACATAATGCTCTCAGGTCTACATCATCCTCGACCTTTGAGGGACATGTAATCTGATGTGAGACTTTAATATGGCGAGGTAAAATACATCAGTGTAAACTCTCAAGCCTTTCACAATAACACTGTGAGAGGTGCTGATGGCTATCAGATGGCTCTAATATTAGCTTCAAGCAATCCACTGTTTTTTACATCAAGTCGGATCTAACTTGTCGTACAGCTCCAAGTGGACTACTGGGGGACACACTTATACCGCAGGTGTGTGTGTGTCTGAGAGAGAGAGGCCACAATGACATATGCTTTGTCATGTTGCTGCTACAAGACGGTGGTTAAGTGGTTGCTGCTCTTGGGCCAAACAACTCAGCAGGAGCTCTGACACTTAACAGCAGCCCTTTTATGGAGAATCATTTAAAGTAGCCTATGTGTGTTAGTGTGCGCTTCTGTGGGTGTTGAAATGGCAACTTAAGAAGAAACAGTGGCATGTAAATGGGTTGGAGGTTACAGCAACAATTATTTGACTCATGCAGAGAAAGTAGGCTACAATTTCAGGCGATTTAATCACCAACAGTATTTTTCTGTGTTCTCTTTAAGGTGCTACTGTTTGAATACCTCATTACATTAGATTAATCATTTTAAATAATATAGATGTAAAAGGGAGATTTAAAAAAGAAAATATGAGAGCAATAATTCAGCAGGCACCCAAACATGTATGATTTTCTCAGCTTGTGTGTGACCTTTTTCAGGCCTGAGGCATTTTGAAGCGCGGAGGAGAGGCAGATTTATTGTAAATGCCACACCAATATGGAGCCATACCAATAGGAGGGAAAAAGGTCCTCCAAAACTGGGTTTTTTTGTTTTGTTTTTGTTTTTTTCCTTTTTGTCAGCCGAGATAAAAAATCACGTCTGCTTTCCATCTGCTAAAATGCCACATTATTTTTGGCATTATTTTAAAATAACTGGGTTTGGCAAAGAAATATTCACTCATTTCCATCTCATCCAATATGCGCCCTCATACGGAGTTACTTTGGATTTGCACTGAACATTTCTCTTGACTCTCCTTCATTTAAACATCTCTCTTTACATGCCTGTCACCTACGTATCTGGCACTACAGTATATCCTCTGGACAAATGGCCTGGCTTGAAATATCCCTCACTCTAAAAAGACACACAAAGGGCACACATTGTTATTTATCGCCTCTAATGTGACTACAATTATGAAAAGCTGAACTCTACCACAGATCTGGCACGATCACCCTTCACCTCCGACGCCTCCCCGCGAAGCATTTTGGAACAGTTGTCATTGACGAGCCTTTGACATTAAAAATCTCATTATGTAAATGCGATTGATTGAGGGCACATTTAAATCACCAGAGGAGGAGCACAGGGTCGAGCTGATAAACTAATTCAGAGTGAATATAATTCTTTTTTAAACTGATGAAAGTGATGATGCAGGCAGTTCAAAGCTGCTGGAGGGGCGACTATTCACTGTCAGCGTCTATCTCAGTGGCCTTCCATTACATTATTCTTAAGGACAGCTGTCAACTGCAACATAAATATGTACCCCTTACTCCCATTGGGGTCACTGCAATCAATGCCCCCTTGAGGACTGGCTGTCACATTAAATGTCGGGGTAAAAGCGTACTTAAGTGAATGAAGTGGAGTGGCTCAACAGGAGTTCCTGCTGTCTGAAGGACAGGGAAGGTGGCAGCCTTTGATGAGAGAGGTTTCAGATCGGTAACATGTATCATATGTTGGCGCGAGTGGAGCTCCTTGAGCAGAGTAGTGGGAGAAATCTCGCCCAATTCTGACAGGAGGTCTCTTTTTGTCTGACACTGAATAGCCATACAACAAGTGCACAACTAAAGTGTATAAATAAACTGCAGGCATCCTCTGGAAAAACAGACGTTCCTGTTGGAGGCGCCTGCAACAGCGCACCATATGTGCTTGCTGAGATAAAACGGAAGGGATGAGCATACCCCCCGTAGGTAAATACTCATCAGACCAGAGGCTGCTGTGTTTCCATATTATTCCATCATTTACTGGCAGTGCCAGGCACTGTCCTACCATCCCTGTTATCCTCTGAAGAGTTTGGACCCTGGTGGGCTGGAAACTGGCTCAAAAGAAATCCTTCCGCATCCCTGGAAGGAGCACATATGTCTAGTATTTTTGGGGATGCGGCCATATAATTGCTAGTCTTGGACCGGGCCCGGACAACACCAACACCATTATTTCGATGCAGTTTCCAGTTTTGATGATAAAAGGTGTAAAACGCCATAGAGCTGCGCCTCGCACTCTGGGTATAATTATTTGTATCTGCTCTCCACATGATATTTCCCTCCCGTTCTTCTCTAGCTTTTATTATTTTGCTCATATGCACATCGTGGTGAAATTGTGTGTGGGATTGCTCTCACGACGCATGACCGCCTCAATAAGATGTGGTCAAATCAGATGTTTGTCCAAATCGAATGGATCTGGGCGTGATTCGCTGATAAGAGCTGGACTGAAAGGTGCAACCGAAGTGACACACATCCCGTGCATGCAGGCGGAAAGCATTCATGAAGCATGGTATATTTATTTGCATGCTGGGAAGCACAGATAACTCTCCTGTTCACATGAACCCCATAAAAATTCAATTAGAAGCAATTCCATAGTCTCATACATAGCACATTGGACTGTTCAATGAACTTCAATACACCCGCCTCACATGCAATGAGTTTTTCATGCCTCAATGACGGTGTAATAATAGCTATTCAATAACAGACTCTGCTTCAGTCCGCTCTCTACAGATCTAAGTACAGTTCTCTGGTTGGAGATGCAGGAAGATGAGAAAGTAAAAACTGCACGGCTGCAATATATGTACGCCCTTCACCATTTCACCAACACAGGATATTGTTGGCCATTATGGCTGCTGTGTGACTGCGAGTGCCCTTTATGAGTGATGAGACGGTGCCGTCACCACAGCTGCTGCTACTATCTGCTCATGTGTGTTACGAGTCAAAGACCTCATAACTCAGAAATCATGTGCGTTATTCTTTGTGGTCACGCACTGAATCACAGCATCCTTTTCCATTTAGGTCACAATAAAGATGACATTTATTTGCCAATTCTCCACAACAGAATGCACGGCCACTTACATCAATTAGAACCATGTTTTGACAGAGAGGAAAAAAAAAAGGAGGTAATATTTTGCCAGATTTCACTTTATTATCAAGAAGGATGTTGACGAACTCTGTTCCAGTAATATCATCCCACACGTGTCAACGCATTCTGCAGCCCTCCCATCACATGAAAATATCATTTCTATGTGTTGGCCTCCTATGACACCATGTTTGCATCCTGGTGTGACAGGCGCAAGAGTATGCACAAAGCAATTCACAGAAGATTGCTTCAGCAGCCGACTTCACTGCCTTTGTTTGTCATGGTCCACCCACCAGCTCGGCCCCGCTTCAAGCAGAAATATCATAATGTATTCAAGCAAGAACCTCGAGAGCTGCTGGTCACTGGGTTGTGGATTTATAAGAGAAAACGGCTGGATTTGTTGACTAGAAAAGACCCTCACAATTACTATCATAGTATAATTATTGTTTTATGAATATTTTCCTCCTTTTTTTTCAAATCATAAACAACTATAAAGTAATTGTTGCCTTTCTACAGTCTGCAGATCAACTTTTTTGACAGAAACACATTTAATTTGAGAAAAAAATAAATTGACAAAAATAGACAAATATTACAGTGTTAAAGGAAGGCATGATGTATTAGCCAATTAAATATAGTGGTAGAAGAAATAACATAACACATATTGCTGCCAATTCTGAGAGTCAACCCCCTTTATTAAAACAGATTAAAAAAATAGAAATGAAGCCACATAAAGGTTAACTCTGAGAGGCATGGCTGAGTGTCATGTGGACATTGGAGCTGTCAGACATCTCATCTCGATAATGGGAAATCCCAATTAGTGGCACTAAGCCAGGAAAGACGGGGTGACATCGACATGGTGTCAGGGACCTGAGACTCTTGCAGGTGCCTGAGGGAAATCTGCTTGTAGTTTTTGAAAAAAGAAAGAAAAAAAAGGGAAACTCAGGTCATGAGTCCATTATTAGATTTGATTCAAGGCCATTTGACAAGTTTGATATTGTTTCCACCTATTATTCATGTTGCACTGTGCATCTTTAATGTTTTGATAGAGTTATGAGTTAATGTGTTACCAACAAAGTGGAAAAGTGGCTATATTAATATCCCATTTTGGTATCAACCAATAGTTTCTTGAGAGTTGTGAGTCCCTGTTGCCACACTAGTGCCCCGCTGCTCTCTCTGAACCGGCTCTGTCCATGCTATCCTGAAAACTCCTCTTCTCTCTGTCTTCTCACTAATGCCCTGCACTCCTTTCAGCTTCTTTAGACATTCTTTTGCTTTCTGGCAGATAAATCTTTGATAGACTTAAACTTACCCTGTTCTTTCATTTATTTCATTCTCCTTGTTTAAATATTTTCTATACTTCAGGGGCACAGCTCTCTGAATTCCCTCATACTGTCTCTCTGTCCATGTAACTCATTGGGTTACAACATGTCAACTCTCTACAGTTGTTTGCAGTGTATTAGTTCACTTCATTCATGAATACAGTATAATAGATTCAATCTTTTAGTGCTGTTCTATCTTCAGAGGACACGAGTGCAGCTTGCAGATTCAGCTACAAAATCTATACCATATCACCACCAACAATATGCAGTAGTAGGACTGCTGAAGCTAGGCTATTGTATTTCTAAAAATCTTGGCTTGAACCTTGATTCACTGACTCCTCAAGAGGCTGTTCATTTTATTATCGAAATGAAATAAATAGGTGGCTGTATGATTAAACTATAGACAATTTTAAGCAAAAATAAAATGTACTAGGCTACAGTATATGTTAGTTAGATAGTTATTACTAGCTAATGCTAACATTGGCTTATTTTCTAGCCCTGACAAAACATCAAACTGCTCCTTTACTTGCTGTGAGCTGCTTCCTTTCCTTTGCCACCAAACATTGTTTCTGTAGCTAGGCACACTCAACGCTACAGTGACCCATCACCTCTGCCCCCATATCTAATAGACAACTGCATCAAACATCTTTGACAAACTGGCGAAAATGTTGAAACTGTTATAACTTTACATTGTGTTGATAATGAAGTTAGTTTTAGAATATATTTTCAAGTATCTTTAAAACATAACATTTCAAATAAAATAAAAAAAAACATTCTGTCGGCCAAATGTTTCAGACAAATAGACTACATTATATTTCCACCATGGACAGACTCTTCAAGAGTAATTATATATTAATGAAGCCAAGTGCACTTAGGGTCTCCATTATGTGGTCTGTTGTACTGAATTCATGCCAGAAGATTTTACTGACATCTTCAGTGAAAGAGTGTCCATCTCTTTATTATGTTGTCTTTATTAAAGATGCGCACCACATTGTTATTTCTTTCTTTAAAATGTGTTCAAATGGCCATTTGTCGCAGTCGTCCCGCCTCCTTCCACGAGTTCCCGCAGGTTTACACGTAAGGAAAACATCAAGCGGGCGCTATACTCAATGTCTGGGATGTTTGATTGACGGATGACGAATCCTGATATCATTGGCTGATGAAGAGGAACGTGACGCATAATTTGCGTGCCTGCATTATCCAATGCGGAAAAAAACTACCTCACTTTCAACCCGGATTTATCTGAAAATAGAATTTTGCACAAAGTTTGGGCTCCATCGTCTGATAGAAAGTTAAAGGTGTTCTTGATCCCATATGGGTCTTAAAATTAGTGTTATCACTCATCTTTCACATTTTCATTTTTCTTTAGTCATGTATACTAATCAATGATTAATACATATTTGCATTGCATTATTATGATAAATTCATAATTTTATGATGATAGGTTATTAAATGAATCCTGAAGTGCGTATGTGGTGTTATTTTAATGTTCAGAGGAGTGAAAACATGGAATAGAAACACACCCATCAACAAATGAAGGTAGACTGCCAGAAATAATTGTTGTTATGTTTTGACCTTTGAGCAAATTGTTTACCATAATGTCTGTTTGGGTGTAGCCACAAATTACAAAACAGTTTTAAATCACTGCAGTTAATTTGTAATTTCCTTTTTTTTTTTCCCCCTCCAAGCTACACACTTCTCCAACACCATTATGGCAGCTGATGTGAACGTGTGCAGTAAGTGGAATCTAACTAGCTGCTGATTATAATATCTGTAATTTTCACTCTTATGTCGTGATGGAAATTTACACGGAGAAAGAGTGAAGGGGTTTACTGATTTTATCCTTAAACCTGCTAATTCAAACCAGACTCACTCTGCCTCTTTGTTAAGGCATCAGTCTATCTCACCTGTTACTCCACTGGCGGACTGTGACTTGAATGCCAAACATGCATCTCCGCAGTAAAAAGCCCCAGTTATGATTCTGCAGTGCAAATACAACCAGTGTTACCTTTCAACAGCTGTCAACAGCTTCTATCAAACTATTACACCATTTGGGCGCTATAGGCAAAATTGTTTTAATTAACTAACTGTGTGTGGTATGGTTATAATTAGTCTGACACATAGCCTATGTATGAGTATGTAAATGTGTTACTACAGATTTCATCACTTTCATCTGCTAATTATAAGATCAAAATCTGAGGTCTGGACACTGTATTTCTTCTTTGTTTTTTCTCATAAATTCAGTGCACTGGTTCCACATTATGGCTCCTTCAGAATCTGGCTGGTCAAGAGTCCAACAGGAAGCTTTCCTGAGCGTCACCATCTTCAATACTCTAGGCACTGTAGCACATTGAAACCTCTTGTACACTCCACAATACACTGAAAATGTGTTTACCTTATTTTTTATTTTTTTGGTGTGCTGTTGATGGACACCGTGGTCTCCCAGTGTAACATCCAAAAAAAGAAATGGAGAAGCTACTCGCAGCTCAAAATAGTGGTGTTGAGACAGCTCTGGGAAGAGTTTAGGAAACAGAGCATGTTTTATATCTTTGGGATGGAAATTGTTTTCTTGTTGTGAAATTTAAACTGGTGAGTTTTTGGCCGTTGCTAGTGCAGGATACAAGTATCAGTTTTGTTCTCATTGTCCCACAAAGACGCACATGTACACACGAGCATGGAGCGGCATGATAATAAATTCCTACTGTGTAGGTTCCAGGCAAATCCACTGATGGTTGCTGATGGTGTGATAACACACAGCAGTGCACCAGCAAAGGCAGTAAAGACAGAGGCAGAGGGATGGTAAGCAGCTAATTGTAGCTTTTCAAGTCCTTTAGAAAGATGGAAATCCTCTCATCACATTTGCTTAAGGACACACAAAGTGTGTTTTGGTCATGACTGCAATATATGATTTGAATCTGGTTTGTTTGCAGGAAAAAATTAACAAAGACTATTTAAAAATTGTAGTTTCTAGTATCTTGCATCATCTTGTATATTTTCCAAAAATGAATGCAACTGCTTTGTACTAACAGCACCAACACTACACTATGACAGAGTAGCACATACACAACACTATGTATACATGTAGAACTAATGGTTTCTGCAAAAGCATCAGACCTTAAGAATTTGGCAACAACAACAACAAAACATTGGGATTGTTGGTTTTGTGTAACCAAGTGCACAGACAGAGAACATAATGCAGTGATAGCAATCAGCCTAAGTAGACCAGAGCCCTGCGCAGTGTGCCTCACTGTTCTGACTTGGCTGCTGATTCACAGTCTCTCTCCCTTTTCCTTCATCTGCATTTTCGGTGGCATGAAGTCTACAAACTGCTTGTATTTTCCATTGCTTAGCATCCCTCAGCTGACCCACACTCACCCGCATGTAGTATTGGCATTAATTCAGCTGTATAGTAAGGTGCAGCAGTAAGCACATAAACAGACTGTTTAAAGAGTCCAGCCTTTTTTCCCTCCACTTCCTTGTCTGTCCAGCATGCATTCATTATCCGTCGTCCAATCCACGGACACAAAGCAACAGAGGTGAAATGAACTTGCTTAAAAAGGAAAAAGGCCACTGAACGCATTCCCAAGAGCACAAGATCACTGTTAATCCGGTTTGGTTGGAAGTAATATTTTATTATTAGTCCTATCCATTTAAGTAATAGGATTGTGCTCGCTATGCAGCCAAGCACTATATTCAGAGGAACCTGTTGTCAATTTAGGTTGGGAGGTGCTGGATTAATTTTAAGGCAGTGTAAGTTGTATAACACATTACACAAGCTTTGAGAGACTCACGGGATGAAGAGGCAGAGATACGGGACGCCCCAATACGCTGCTGACGCGGCTAAATACTCCGAGCTGGCAGGGAGACTGCGTTCGATGACAATGGACTCAGGGCAAACGGTCGACTGTCTGTTGCTGTAAACATGAATGCAAATGTCCAACAGGCCTGTCGTTATAAAATGTGTACATGTCTGCTGTAATTACATAACGCCCTCACCTAGCGACGCCTGGTCTTCTATCTCTTAAGTACATCTGACTACACTGGGAGGATTTCAAGGACCATCCGTTTCAGCATCTTCAAATTCAAGGACAGGAAGGCACACTGAGAGTTATGCACTCAGCCAGCCGCAGTCAATGCCCACAGCAGGTGACACCGCGGCCTCTTTGTCTGGACTCAGACTGATAAGGAGAAGATTGACAAGGTCGTGTTGAGCGGGGACAATTTTTTTTTTATTCCCACAGGTGACCATTGTTCGTGTCTTTTTAAAGTTTCCAGCTTGACACCATTCTTTTGACATTTTGTCGCCCTCTCACAGTGTGTATGTGTGAGCCCACGTAGAGACGCTTTGTTTCTGTAGTATTTCAAAAGGTTTTATTTCTATTGTAGTATTTGTCTAAAAAGAAATAAAGTATCACATGATTCAACCTGACATTTTCTGAAGGGTTATTTACCAAAAAAGTAGATGTATAGTAGTGATTTAAGTTTTTTTTTTTTAAAGAAAAAAATAATGCATCACACTGTTACTATAGACTGTTTTTATTGTGAATGCCTGGACCTGCTATGACCAGAGGTTACAATGTGATAGAATAAGAAAAGCAGAACGGAGTCTGGAATATTTTTGTGGAAAAAAAAGAGATGTACGATCAATAGTTTTGCCAATTAATACTCAACACAGTGACAACTGAGGAACTGATTGATGCATGGTCTGCTTTCATTTTGTTTCTCAACAAGTTCTTTGTTTAAAAAAGAAAAACTTGGGCTTCCTTTTACACAACAAACGTGCATAATGTGCTCACCAGGATGAACACGTTAAAGCCCTTCTAGCCGCAGAGAAAATGATTCCCAGCGCCTGCAGGTGGGCACACACAATGCGCTTTGTAGTGCAGATTCACACACAAAATAGAGAGGAGGGCGTACACACCTCGCATGATGTTACTTTATCCTGACTCATATGCCTTTGTGATAAGTCCAATCAGGTTCCCAAGGTGAAAAACAAACTCAACTTTTAATTACACTTGAAAATCATGCAACACCCTCAACACTGTATGAGCCTGGATTGATGGTTGTTGACAGTATATTTCAGGTTGCACAACCCTGCGTCAAGGATGTTTGAGAAATAAGTATTAAAAGGAGGCCACAATAAGGTGTTAGAGATTTAGATTCCTGGTGACCAGATATTATTTTAAATCGTTAAGTGTTAAATGTTCTGCATTTCAGAACAGTCGGCGTGGGTGTGAAGAAAAGGATTTTATAAAGTCAAAGGGTAGATGTGCTACTTAAACACTAATCTCAGACGCTTATTGTTTAGACGTGGTGAAGTGATGACTACTTGTCACAGACTCTGAATTTTTAATATTCATACCCACTTGTATTAAAAACAGAACAAGTCATGTTGACACTAGGAAGCAACACTGTGGGCAATAAAGCCTCAGTAAAAGTAGTATGTATTGTTGTACATTGTTCTGCTTATACACAAATGACTATGGTTCTTTCAATCACCATATTGTGGACTGAAGAGAGGTAGCTTTGAGATTAAATAGAAACCAAGGGAAAAATTCCTGCTCTAAAAAGGCCAAATCATAGCTATAAACAGATTTTGACACAAATAGATTGAAGTTTCCACAAAAAATGTCTGTTTTTATGTCTCCTGTTTAGTATAAAGCTGAATGATAATGAAATAGCCACCAGAACACATTGTAAACACTATGCTATCTCCTGGAGAACACCACAGAGAGGAACATTTGTTTTTTTTTTGTGTTCCGATTGTAACATTAATTAACACAGGAGGTCAGTGAAACTTAAAGACAAACTCATTTAAGTAATGCCTTCCATCAACCCAGCAATCCAGAGAGGGAACACATATTAATGCCTGATAACATTAATTAACACAGAAGGTCAGTGAAATTAAAAGACTAACTTCTTTAACTTATCACTACCATCAAATCAGCATCCTAATAACACCCGCAGCATCTCGGCTACCTTGGAGACTATTGCCTCATGAACGACCTTGTGCATTTCCCATTAAGCGTGCCGCCAAGAAAAAGGATGCCATGACCACAAACATATTTACAAACACGCAGTCAAAGGAGCCCGGCACTGGGCTGCACATACTTTGAGATCCACATCTCTGCAATAAAAGGCATTGATTTCAGTTGCAACGTCAGTGAAAGCGGGAGGTGTCATGCTGTGTTCCTGTTGGGGGTTTGTGAGTAATAAGGACATGGACGTGTTTCAATGGATTTGGAGCGGAGATTTTCCATTTGCCTGTCTTTAACAGTATCCTGGAAGTAGGTAATCCCAAAACCCTGCATTCATCCTCCGGGGACTTTCACAAAGCTCATTAAATCAGTGTTAATCCAAACACCTGTCATCAAATGCTAATTTGCTAAACACGCCAGGGAGGTTGTTGGTATAACTTATTTAGCATCTGAGGTGAGTTTTGTGAATACAACTGCAGACGGTTAATGTAATCACAAACAGGCGGACTCGGTGAATCCTAATGTCAAGCTTATAGATTGTGATCTGTGCTAGATGTCCCCAGTAACCTCCACAGTCCCCCAACTCAATCTGTGTTTAAACATTAAAGGACTCCAGTGTAACTGTGCCCCTATTAGACCGATTATAAGATTAGAGACACATTAGAATGCATCCCTAATCCCAGCAGTCAAGTCAGGACAGTAAGCAAGGCAAAGGGGGGAAAGCTGCGAGAACACAAGATCTGTGTCAACACCCAACACTGAATCTGCACACACTGACACAAGCAGCAGGTAGACTATACTGTATGTACCAGCTAATTGATGCTACCGGTATGTGATTTCACTTGGGTTCAGCACATTTGAAATGCAGGGATCGTGCAGTGCATGTCGATTTGCATGCATGTATGTTTTATGTAAATACCACAGTCTTTGGGGCTTGTGTTTTTTTATATATAAACCACAGACCTCTCCCTTTCTCTGCCTTGGCGTTGCGGGAGCTTCGGCACTCCTGGGGAAACGGTGCTTTGCAGCCAAATTGACATTCACTGGAGTGTGCCCCCCTCCTGTCATTTTGTCAACACCATCACTGTGTGGAGCTCAGCCAAGCAAGACATCTGACAGACAGGCAAATGGGAGTGGTGGACTTCAGCAACATAACACCCTCTCGCTGCCCTCTCTGTGCCCACTGGTGGGGTTCAATGCACATACTGTATGCACACATAGACTGCACACAAAAGAGGAAAGGCCATATTTTTGGAAGCCGGTCTCCATATTTGCTCTTTGGTAGCTTCTACTTGTCTTTGGAAAAAAAAAATATAGGGAAGAAAAATCTCAGCAAGAGGTTGAACTGCATGAGTGAGTTTCCATTCGTTGCTCAATAGTAAACCTGACACTAAAAATTGATTGGCAAGTGGCAATACCACCTTAAAGCCCCAGGCATCCTCCCAGGAGCATTGTTTCATGGTCAGACGACGAATCTTAGAGGATGTTTACTGTTTTCGTTTTGTTTTGGGAGTTTTTTCCCTAATGCAGCTTCACAAAGAAATCTTGTTTTTTTTTCAGTCTGGACACTTGCCAATCTAATAAAACGGCACGCTGCTAATTGCATTGTATTTCTTGTCATAAATGCACAGTAAAATAAAAGTCCAACCAAAGCAGGAATATATAGCTGAGTGTGAATCCGGCAGTAGATCCACAGTGGCGGCGACACATCAGTGTTGCTCTTCTGACCAAAGCCTGTGGATTAATGACATTTCTGACTCTTCACATTTCCTCAAGACACTATTTTTCTTCAGTGGTGAATAAGCAGTGGTCTCACAAGTGTCATCCAAAGCCGAGGTCTGCCGGCATAAAAATCCACAATCAAAATATAAAACAAAACATTTCGGAGATAAACTGCCACCGTGGGCACCGCTGAATGGCTTCCCCGCGCTAAATGCCGCGTGTCACTGCTGAAATCCTCTTCCTCCTCACACACTCACCGAACAACACACTTATCAGTCAGGTGTCATGGCAAAACACTGGGAAAACAGGGCGATAGGCGGCTCAAATGTAACCAGCACTTGTCAGCCAAGATGGATCCTGACACCAGAATATGCTCAGGAAATGATTAGATAAAAATAACAGAATCCGCCTGGGCGTCTTCGAGGAGGTGTGCTGGCGGCTGATAAAGGATTCAGATTTATGTAGCCTTCACCAAAAGAAGCAGATATTATGTTTCTAGAAAAATGGCGCACGCGAGCTCAGCTGTGATGTACAGTACACCGCCCGGCGGAGAGCACACAACAAATATGGAAGGGGGAGGGGGGTTAATAAAAGACAGGAAATGAAAAACAGCACCTGTTTGGCAGGTGATATCTGGGAATCAATTCCATCTCTTGGACGTTTGTTTTGTTTGTCCTTGAATATTGGCAGCGCACCTCCGTCAGACGGCGTGTTTCTGACATACACACAGATACATTATACAGCCGGCGCCTAAAAAGACACTAGGTGATGTGTGTGTCGGGGGGGGAAAGATGTCTGTAATCGAGCAGGCAACTAGCATCAAAGATATTTTGTCAAATTCCAGTGAAGACCGCTGACAGCTGTTTTAAATTCTGACACTCGTCAAAACGCTGCTCTCAGCACTAATCAGCCTTTAATTACTCAACAAAATGGAAGCTACAGGAAGGCTTGCACTCAGTCCAGTTACTGCACCTGATTAATTGCTGGGTTTGCTGTGCCAGCCCAAATATTTCCCCCTCGATCCGTGAGGATGCTGATTCGCACATTCAGAAACCTTTTAGCTAAGCATTCGGATATCAAAATGTACAATCTGCTTGTATTCAACTTTTTCTCTTTGCTATTTATCAGTTCTATAGTCTTCAGCTTTTATGTCATAAAAATTAATGGAGGGTTTAAATCGAAACCGTCTACAACTTCCTCTGCTTTGGAAATCAGCATGATTTCACCTGGGAACTTCATTTAAGCTTTAAACTGATCCAGAGACTTCCAGCTACTAAACGTCTGTTCATCTTCCTGACATCTTACGTACAGGTTTTGCATTATTACTCATTAATTACATTTCATGCCCTATTTCCAGGCAGATTAAAGTTAATAATGAGGGCTTATGTGTCACATCATCCACTTTTCAGCAATTGTGACTACCACATTTTTCTTTCCTCACACTTAACTCATTGACTGCCAGCCATTTTCAGAAAAGCGACGCCCATACTGCCAGCCATTTTTGAGGATTTTGACTGAACTGTCAAGACTCACAGAGTATTGGGTTTTATGAGTACATGAACAATAAACATCTCTAAAGAAAGTGTAGACTTTCTTCTTTCACCAGAAGAAAAAAGTTTGTTTCTAGCCTGCTCGGTTGTTTAGAAATCAGCAGTAGAACATAGGGTTGTTTCAGCAAAAACACCATATTTTGACCAAAAAACGGAGAAAACAAGCTTTTTCTGCAAAGAAGCAGAATGGAGACTAATAACTTATTACTCCATGTTTTTTTTGTTCCAGTGACACCTCAAACATCTGAATAGTTGTTCACTTCTATAGAACAACAAAAACAACACTGAAAAAAGGCTTGTGATGGCAAAATAACTATTTATTTGCACATATCCAGCTTTTATAGCCGAGTTTAGGATGAAACTCTGAACATACAGGGAGATCTAGCCGAACAGGAGAAACCCAGACCTCGCTGACCCACTGAACCGGCTTCACAGCAGCTCCGTCTCCTCCTCTCTCTCTCTCCTCTCTTTCTCTATCTCTCTCTCTCCTCTCTTTCTCTATCTCTCTCTCTCCGCGCTCTGCGCCGGTGGATGCGTACTCGGCACCACGTTAGACCGGAGCGAAGCCACAGTGCGCCCCGCCCCCGCGGGCACACCAACAGCATGGAACAAGCCGCGCATCAACGGCATCTTGCTGGCCGACCCCGAGTAGAAATCAAACACACTCCTGCTGCTGTCGAGTTGAGCCGAGTTGAACACACCGACGCCGCGGCGGAGCAGAACTACCGTAGCCCGCAAGATCCCAGCGCGGCGTCAGACAACTTCAGCGCAGCGGCCGCCTCAAAGTTTATAACGCAGAAAAAACCATCCCTCGTCTTTGCGACAGTGCTCGCACTATCTCCACGTCTCAAACTCTCACCAATCGCTAGCTGCTTGTAGCCATGGACGTATTCTGTGCTAGTGATGCCTGTACCTCATAATACATCCATGACCTCAGGTCCGCCTTCCGCCTCGCCATTTCCCCCCCAAACCGGATAACTTCCTCTCGTCTTTTACTCATCCAGAGACTCGCTGCTGCCACCTGCTGTTGATTTAGGGTTATAAAACTTTACTAAAATAGTTTACAAGCCTGATCTTAACTGACAAGCTGCACCAGACCCTTCCCCAGCCCCCCGCATTAAAAAGCCCAATTGACGTCTATGGACGTCAATGGCAGTGGGCGTTACTAAATAGATTGACGTCTATAGACGTCAATGGCAGTGAATGAGTTAATATACAACAAATGCTGTACAAATGTCTCCTCTTTCACACAGAGTCAGTGACTAAAAGCATGAAGATCCCAACCCAGGGCTTGAAATTAACTTTTTGACCTACTAGCCAAGTGGCTAGTAGGTCAAAAAAGTTACTCGCCAGACAGATTTTTTTACTAGCCAAAACCAACAAGTTGCTTCATTATTGTATTTCGGCATAAAAATAATTATTAATTAAAAAAAAAAAGGCCTGTATTTTTTTTTATGAGGTAGCAACATGACAGTACAATGTGACAGAGAAGACTTCCATTCTTCCGTTTTTTCCCAGTTTTTTTTCTTTTATCCCCCCCCCCCAAGGCGAAGAGTATAATAATAATTTAAAAACTGTGTTTCACCCCCTCTCATCTCTGCCAGTCATTCCACCTGCCGTCTCTCTCGCATGCGGTCACACTGCACGTACACACACACGCGCGCACATACAGACAGACACGGGTGCATGGAGACAGTTTGTGCTTTGCCGCTCGTAAACATTAAATGCGCTATATTGTGCTGATTGTACAGTGTTCAATCCCCCCGCCGGTCCGTCTGTTGGATAGTCCGACCACCGACTCTGGCAAGCTAACAGCTACCAGCTACCAGCTGTGCTACAGCAGCTGACCGAGCCTCTTGGAGCCGCGGCTCGGCTCACTTAACTGCGCTCGGTGCGTTCCTCTCGGTCAGCTGGTGAAGCAGCGGTCTGATGAGCATGATGTACGTGACGTGTCCCGTTATGCGCGACGAAGTTGTGACATTGTCAGGTGACTGTAAGTTTATACACTGGGGGAAACCCTGGAAACAGGTTGGGAGTCTCATTTTTTCTAGTTCGCCAAGTGGCGAGGCAGCTAAAAATCTGTCTCGCCACAGAGGAATCTGGGTCGCAAATGGCGAGTGGCGAGTGCGAATTTCAAGCCCTGTCCCAACCCCTGAGTAACAAGAACCCATCAGCTGCTCCATGGACAATATGAGCTCTCCCTCTTGTGAGCAAAACACACGAGTGGGCACTTTTTTTAAACCATTACACATCACAGATTATGGTCTTCAGTATACACACAGTGAAACATGTTAGTAACAGAAACTGTTGTTAATGAAGTCAACACTTCATTAACACAAAGCTGGCTCTATCTCACTGAAGGCACCCTGGGCAGTATCTACATCCCCTTTGTGTTTCATCTTCAAAATAAGAGTTTCAACCGGTTAAGAAGATTGTGCTGGGAGGCTCTGAACAGGGGTCGTTCAGCTGTTCATTTCAATGGTGGTAAAAACACATTGAGAGATTTTCAAAGTAAAAGCCTCAACACAGTTAGACGAACTAAAGGAAGACTGACACAAAAATACGCAGAGAGACACTTAACCTGACAACTCATACAGAGAGTAAATAACGCTGTTTGCCTTGAGTTTCATTCGACAAAAACCCAAGAGCTGTTCAGTTTGGACTTATTAGTAGAAAGCACTAGACAAAGGACGATTGCAGCAGCGGCAGCAAATCCCATCACATTTTCTGAAGGAATTGCATTGTCTGGATTCAGATTTGTTTCAGTCTCGACTGGAATTACCTATTAGGCACAACTGTCCCAAAATAGCTTCAAATGGTCCACAATAGTCCAGAAACCAAATTGTGCCCATGCAGAGAATAATCTGATCGCTCATGCTGCTCCCCTTGAAACAGACTGCTCAGCAATAATTCCTACAGGGGGATGGGGACACGGATCCCCCTGAATGCTGCAAGGAAGTGAGTCCCCGCCCCACAATATTGTGTTGTCTTCACACAACAGCTGCATGTGGCAGGTTTTGCTGCTTGTTCACCTGCCTATAGGAACATCACTCTGATGGGCAATGTGACAATATTTACACTTAAGCACAAGACATTGTCAAAAACACTACCATACTATTTTGACAGGTACAAGAAAAATTTCCAGCTGTTTCTATTTTTTTACAGATTAAAAACTATGTGCTGCACATTATGACCAAGATGCTGTTATCAAATGAAAACAGATGTCTACAAAGGGTTTTTCTTATTCCTCACAACATTATATATGTCCTAGTATGTTAAAACAGATCCATTGATGTAGAATCCAGTTTCATTTGGTAGATGATTATATCATTTTATGTTTAAACACAGATATATTGTTGGTGCATTTCTGAATGAACCACAAACATTTAATGTCTATTGTAAATCATATTATACTGTAGTGATAATACTGTGATTATAATAGACAATGGCAGACAATCAGTAAAGAATTCAAATAGTAAGTACTGTAGAAAGTGGAACTTGGTCTTTGTTGCTGAAAAAAAAAGGATGTTCAATATATTTCATGCTGCGACTGGTCAGAAATAGATGTTATTTTTGTAAAAGATCATGTTGAGATTTCCTTTCTGAAACCCAAAATACTTTTTTTTTTTTTTAAAGTATATTTTTGGCGTTGTATGCCTTTATTTGATAGATTAGTAGAGATAGACAGGAAAGGGGGAGGCAGAGAGAGGGGAATGACATGCAGGAAAGGTCTGCCCGATGCGGGACGCGAACCGGGGACGCCTGCGTCTGCATATACATGGGGCGGCTGCCTTAACCACTGCGCCACACACCGCCCCTGAAACCCAAAATACTTTGACGGATTTCATGTACTGTATAACGCCTCTGTAATGAAGAGAATAAAGCTGAACATGTTTTAAGAAAAAACAAAACAGCACATAGTTTTTAAAGAGTTTAAAATGGACGGACGCTCTGTGCTGCTTGTGTTTTCTCTGAACTGATACTGGAAGAGATTAGAAGAACTGAAAACACTCAGGATGATACAACATCATTTTTTCTCTTTGGCTCCTCAGCTGTGTGTGGTTCGTTGAGCTGTGTGGACAAGGCCATGGTTTCATATAATGTTCTCCACAGGTGCTGCTATGTTTCTGTCCCCCAGAAAAAAAAAAAATCCGCAGAAGACCCTGACCCTGAATTCACAGCACAGCTGTCTGAATGGACCGTTTTATTTTGCACAGGTGTTCCTGCTATTGTTCCCGGCACTGGAATAGATTTCACCTCTTTTTTTCCCCCCTTTGTAGGCTACATTTTTAATTATTCATAAGTGCTAAGTAAACAAAGACCTCAATTATAATACATTTTAAGTCTCCAGGCAACTTTTGTTGTTAGCAATGAGTAACCAGTGAGTCGTTTTGCTTAAAGTCCACTTGAACCATCAATAGGCTGATTCTAATTTGGTATCCATAGCAAGCATTTAGCATGCATTAATCTTCACTGCACAGACTAGTGTCTTATTGCTTGGCAAAACGAAACGGAAAAAAAAACACTTTTACAAAACAGGGAAGTCTCAATAGACAACAGCATAACTAGAGCACAGACAAACGGTGTGACACAATAAATATATTGATAAAAAAGGACAAACCACTGAGCTCTGCCTGTGTTTTCTTACATAATCTAACCATTTTTGTGTAGATCTGTATTATTTATGATCCTCATCTTTTGTTCATGCCAAAACCAATACCTCCACATTTTTCTGATCCGTCTGATATTTTCCGAGTAATGCCTCTGAGCACTTTGGTCCATTCCGCAGTGAACCAATTATGAGCCATTAAACAGCTGAACAGAATGAAATTGGGGATTGGATAGATTGCTGGTGGCAGCTTAATGATTAGGAAAGTGTATGACTGAGAGCTGTATCCCACAAAAGGCTGAGAAAATCAGGGTGGGAAAGGTGAAAATGTGACCCCCCCCTTCCCTTCCCTAACCCTTCGCACAAACTAACTGCTTCAGTGGAGCTGTTCAAAAGACGCCCATGTGATCTGTGAAGGGCAGCTCCCCTGTGTGAAAGAGTGTAACTTTCTGAATGTGAAACATGCTGTTGCTGAGAAAGCCTGTGTCTGCTTAGCAACTCGTCTCTGGATAAAGGAAGGGGGGTGGGGGCTATGGCAGCTGGGAGGTAAGGAATGAAGAAAATCCTTCAAACAGCAGGTAAGTGTTCATCTTCCTCAGCCTGAATGACATTTATGTGTGATATTTAAACCCAATGTACTGTAGCTGCTGTAATTAATGAATCCCCAGAGGATTTTCTACAGTGCAGGAGAAAATGTCTTAATGAATATGTGCTTATCAGGAGAATATTCACACTGGATTCAACTCAAAAATAACAAGAAAGTGTGTTTTCCATACCAAAACTGCCTGCTATCAATTCCACAGTTAGTTTTTTAAGCTTTTCTGTTCCTAGCTGTGTTCACCTATATGGACAAATTGTTTTGATCTAACGTCAGTAATTCTTAAATTGTTTTGTTTACACCCCCTGGAATGACGATTTAGCATCATTCAGCAATTACTGTCAAAGTTAAAAAATGACAGTATCGCAATTAACGTTGTTTTGTTTAATTATGGTGGCGGCTGACCCAAAACCTTTGGTGACGTGTGCAGGCTAACCAGGCTGTAGTGCTGTTATTCGTCACTTAGGAGTCTCAATGTTTTGTCATGCAAGTAATTAACCGTTTAGATGCCCAATTCGCTGTTAGTTTATCCAAATGATGTCCGTTTGGAAGTTAGCACCGATATTTTTGGAGAGGCTGGTTTAATTCTTTTTAGGAGATAAATATTGGTCTCATTGATTAGTTGTTGAATGTTTGTTTAGTTGTTGATTAGTTAGTTCATTAATAAGTTAATCGCAATTAATTACAGAAAATTGTGTGATTAATTAGTTGTTTGTTTGTTTTTAATTGATTGACAGCCCTAGCAATTAGTCATCGCCAATGAGTGTCTTTGTTTGTAAAACATGTCTCATGATATTTAAGTCAAAGCGACACAATGTTAAAACGTTGACTGATTTGGAAACAATGCAAAACTATTCATGCACTGAAATCCTGAGTTTGTGCCTGACAAATAAAGTAATGAAATGATGAAGATAAACAGAACAAATCCCATGGGTAATTGTTGACTTCTTTAGGGGATTGTTTGAGATTAAGTAGATTATTTTTGTTATCCTTGTCATTTTTTTGGCAAAAATGCCAAATATCTGGTTCCAGCCTTGTCCAACATGAGGATGTGCCGATTCCCTCTTATTAACTCCTTTGTAAACTCACTATCTTTGAGACTTTGGTTTGGACAAAATAAGATTTCTCGGTATTTGGCAACATCTGACTCATCAGTGGCAGCCTTGATAGTACAAACACTTGCCTATGCCTGTCTGACTGATTCAGATGTTATCTGAATGTCTACACTGAATAAAAAAGCCAAGACCTTAGACTTGGAGAAAGACATCAGGATCACACAGAGTTAAATCATGTAAAACATGGACGATGTATAGACTTTGACTTGAATCTAATATCCTGCCAGACACCTCCAGTACATCATAAAACATACATCCTGAACATCACTCTACATTCATGAGCAAGTGACTGAGGCCTTCTCCTTTTGCTTCAGAGGGAATTGACTCATCGGTGCTTGATACTGTAGCTATCCCCTGGAGACAACAGAAGCAATTTATATGTCCTATGCCACCGAGACGAGGGACAGAGCACAGCTTTTGTTTATTATGGTTATACATATTGCACTGTACTATGTAACAAAAACCCAAGCCAAGCTTCCACTAATGACTCATTACAACACAGGAACACAAGCATCCTGAGCAATTAAGTGTCTGCCAATTACAGGAGTCACTGTGACAGCAGAACTCTCATATTTGTACTGACAGCGCAGTGGGAGTGGATGATAAGAGCGATAATGATTCACATTGAAACAATAAGCTTGTCTTGATGGCTCTAATCTATACAATATATGAAATGACAAAGTGAAAAGGGTGACTCATAGTGATTGACCTACACTGAATTGTTCCCGTCAATCTGCAGCTCACTTCATTGTTTAGCTGTCCTGTCCTGCTTTGCCCTTACCTTTACCATTCTGGTTCACTCACACTGCATCCTACTTCATATCCACATTTCCAGCAGCAGCAAAAAGAAAAAAAAGCCATTGCACATTACCTGCTGAGCACCAAACAATAATCAACAAAACATGCTGGAGCAAACAGCTCCCTCAGGAGATCTGGAGGTAGGAGAAATCAGGGCTGAAAGACAGTGGACTTCCATACGGGTTAGAGGTAGAGGCAAATACTTCAACTAAACATCTTGGTCTGTAACTGATAAATATGTGAACATTTTCCTAACATGATTGGCACATCAACTGACATTAAAAGGGATTGTTCAAAATGTTGGCAAATTGGCCAAAATGTTACCTTTAATTGTCGGCCCAAGCTATTTTTAGAACAGCGGAGCAGAGCCGCAAGCTGCCCAAAGCGTGGTGAATGTGCAGGTCACAACTTGTCCACCAGAGCATTTTAGAGTTGTTGGATTGTGTATTTGATGAGTTTGACGAGGGAAACCAATCTCCATTGTGTAGCTTTAAGCAGCTCACGGCTCTGCTCCACCGTTCTAAAAATAGCTTGCACTGACAAATAAAGGTAACAAACCTACTGCTATGACTATAGGGATTATGAATGAAGAAAAAATAATGTATTTTTTAGACTAGAAAGACAGAACTAAACAAGCATATAGAAGAAAATACTATTTTAGATTCTTAGAGGCTACTAATAATTAAAAATGTTCACTTCTTTGACTTTGAAGATGCACTATACAAAAATTTAGTATCATGTGACAATGTGCAGCATGGAATATGTAAGTCCGACAGAGATTTGGGAAAACCTGTTGTTTTGGTTTTCTGAACTTGCAAATGTAGCCACAACCTGGTTTCCAAGAACAGAGTGCAGCTGTTCCCCACAAAAACTTTCACGACCCATACCTATCCCCTAAAGACGTAAGTTAATGTAGTTTTACAGATTTACTTTTATTGTTTTGAATTACAGTTATTGTACTATGGATTGAAGTGGTTTTATATTTCATAATCTACCCGTGCATCTTTGTGCTTATAGAAAATGTGGACTTGCTACATGGTACCATTCTGTTTTGACTTTGACACTTGTTTATTAATCAATAAAAACATATTGGCTTTGATTAAACTGTCCTGTATCAGTTATCAACTGTAAACCCTGCCCTACCAATAGGAATATTTCAACAAAACACAGCAAAGGCAGAACAGAGAAAACATTGAGCAAGTGGTATTATGAATATTGTCCTTTCAATTATGTACAGCTTTTGAAAACCAATATGTGCATGCATCTGAAGTGCATCCATCTGTCAATGTTAAAAGTTATGTGTCTCAGTTCTTTGCTGACAATAATGCCAAGTGAATGACAATTGTTTTAAAACAGAGTTGACAGCACAACAGCTACATTATACTAAGTACAGTCAGAGATATGCTCACTTATACTGCATTTCTGACTTTAAAATGCCATCTCTACTACTGTCTCTGCATGAGGACAGGACAGCAGTCTGCAGTGGCTTTTAATTTGTCATCTTCCTCTAAATCACACCATCCCAAATACCCTTGTTTTTTAACACAGCACAAATATTCAGCTTCCTGTACCCCACATTAGACGATGATGCTATTCAACGATAAAACCTTGTGTTCCAGTAAGCCCGATAACAACTAATATGACACGCACTTTTATTATTTATTATTTGAGCGTTTGAAGAATAAACACTGCTGTTGTTTCAAATGTCTTCTGAGAGCAACAGCACAGCACCTGAAATGTGGCCTTGAATATAAAACGTCTGGCCGCTCTTCAACCTGCACTGATCGCGGTCCTTTTAATTACTTTCTCATTTGTAGGAGCCACCTAAGGTTCTGTTTATTGTAGCCCACTTCATTACTGTCATGTGGCCAATGTGGTTGCCATGGTGTGACCGTTGCACTGTGTCCTTTGAATTTCAATAATCATTGGCGCCGAGGACATTACCAGCCTGCACAAATATCATTTCCTCTCATCACGGGGACCCAAACCCCGCCCCTGAAAGCCACATCTGAAATCATGTCTCCACTGCGGACGTCATTTGGAGACAGGAGCGTGAATGTGAACCTATGCTTTGTCTTTTTCTCCAGGTAATTTCCCAGGCACACTGATATTTTTGGTTGCATAATCATGACACAGATCACTGCTGCGTATATTAAAAGTCATTCAGAGGTAGCCCATCAGACTTCAACCACTCCCCGCCCAAGTGCCCTCCACAAAGCAGAGGAATGTTTATGCAACGGTATCGGTTCAAACATGCAACCATGTGCTCCAGGATAAATGAAGCATTAGTTCATTTAGATAGTGGTGGAGATCTCGCTCAATAGCAATGCAGACAAACGGCGACACGGCCAACAGCCGGGCTCAGCACTCCACACTCACCTCAGCAAAGCCCTGTTTGCTCAGAATAGTTGCTCTTTCATCATCCATGTGCTAAACAAAGCCCGCAGATAAGAGGGGGATTGTTTCCACTCAGTCATTATCCCCGCTAACTATTTGCAGTCCATCAATGTATAGATTGACATTACCATCTCCCCCCCTGGTCAATAGTTTGGTCTAATTCCACATCTTCTCCACACTTGACCTCCAGTCAATTCGTCCCTCTGTTTGTGAACACCTCGGCTCCGTGTGCCGCAGGTTTGATCCCGGCATTTTTTAAATTGCAAAGCAGAAATAAAAAAGCAACAATAGTAAACTGTGGGCTGCTAGTGTCTGTCGATGAGATATCACAGGGAGTTTCTCTCAGCTGCTGTACGTCTTGATTGAATTTATTCATTGTCACTTGTAAGAAAAGTATCGATCGGATGTAAATGATGATCTGTGGGATGTTTTCAACTCGGCAAACATGTGACAGATGGAGCAGAGAAGAGCTGGAGGAAGCCCGGCACCTATCAGCCGCCTTTCAGCAGAGGCGCGAGTGAGACGTTGTCTTATCCTTTAAATCAGCGTCAATGACAAGAAACTGTACAAATACTGAGACACGTCTTCATGCGTTAACTTGATATAATGTTTAGCCGACTTGTGAGGAGAGTGTCATGGATTGATATTAAGACAACATACAGTTATTACAAAAGGTTATCACACTGGGGAAATGACCAAGGTCAACAATATAATGTCACATTTACTATAACCCTCGCCCAGCTCCATCGTTAATCACTGCATCTCGTAAACTACCCTCCTTTTCATATCCGACCCTAAAGACAGATTGAAGAGAGACTCCATTTAATTTACAATATGCTCATATCCACAGGCAGATGTTAAGATATAAAGCAATGGGACTGTGTGTTTGCCCTGTATACGAGCAATCCAAGACTCTCTGTAGTCCTTTTAATTGCCGTCCAAAATATTCATAAATATTTGATGATGCAGACATCCCACCAGATATCAGTGTTTCCGTGAAGAGTCTGCTCAGGTAGGAGACATCAAAGATCATGTCAAGACAATGTGTCAAATATTTTTCAAGGAATTTTCTCTGATATTGAATATTTGAATGTGTATAAAGGTGGAGCCGTTTGATCTGCAGAGAGAGGAGAGTGGGGGGTGGGGGGGGACAAACAAGCCGAATGCAAAGGAGCGGCCTCACTGTGGTCTCCTCCCCAACCCTGACCCAGAGGTGGACAGTCATATCTCATGGGACCAGTGTCAATACAGCCTTGTCTTCTTCCTAAGTACCAATTGATTTCTGCTATGACACATAGCCCCGCATCGCCATTATGTGGCCTGAGTAACCCACTCTATTCATTAAAAACAAATCCTTCTTAATCAAGCTCATGGGAACAAGGGGGCCGGCATCAAAAGAGTTAATGTTACAAATTTTGCAGAGATAATGATGAGATATATTTTCTAAAGTTCAAAATTGTGAATTTCTCATAACACAGTATATCCGAGTGTGTTAGCATGCATAATGCAATTGAGAAATCTCTCAAGATGCCTTTAAGATGTTAGGATATAAAACAGAATTAAACATCGACCAAAGGCTTAACAAATGCTGCTATCATACATAAAAATTGAAATGGTTCCTATTCCATTAATTCTCATTCCTTAAGGCAACTCCATCAGGTCACATAATGGGAGGTTGCAGTTAACATATGAAATGGATTCCCTCACGCACCGCTGATGTGACGATAGTGAATCAAGCAAGGCGAGGCAGAGCAATATGTAGACTAGACAGCTCAAGTCACACTTCATTTTGCAGCAGCAGCGGCAGCAGATACACCTCGCAGAGAGTCTCTTCAATGTTACACTATCCCCCGAAAAAAATAAAAAATAAAAATGAGGATGTCACAAATGATAAGCTTTGTTTGGGCCCATGACCTCTAGAGTAACAATGAAAATATGACAGGTGTTTTTAGGAGCCAATCAACTCAAGAAAGGTTTTGAGTGCTGGCAAGATCAAAAGCAGGGGGAAAAAAGGAAAAAAATCTGCCTACAGTATTTTATTATTCTCTGGGAGAGGAAGAAATAAAAAATTAAAGATGAGTATCTCTTAAAGATTTTCAGTTTGAAAAAGGTACATCAAAAAAAGGAGTACACATCAAATTCTGTCCTGCTTTCAACAAATTCCAGCCATGATAGAAATAATAAAAGCAATTTCACCAGCTTTATGTTAAATGCATCTCTGCCAAGTGTTATTGCCTAAGTCAAAGCACTCTGGGTCAGCACTAGATCAAAAGACAACATAGCAGGATAATACGCTGGCTAATTACAACTGACTCTTAAAAGCATAGCTAATTATGCATATTTGACGGGGATAACAGAAGACAAAACACATGTAAACCTCTGCAGGAGGAACAGGGACTGAGCGGACATGGGCTCCAGATCAACCAGTCCCACCTTTTTTTCCTGTGGTGACCTTTAATTGAGTCTACAGTATGATACTGTATCCACCGATCCCTCAAACTAATGGCAGATCTTCAGAAATATAGAATAACCTTTCAATGTCCTTGTAGAAGCCCTTGTTGTCCTTTTTTAGGGCCCGAGCCAGTGACAACGTCACGGTCCGAGGACCCTATTGTAATTCGAGTGTCCAAAAAGAGTCGACATGTAAGTAGGCCCCAAGTACCAAGGAACCAAGTAACCAAGTAGGTAATAGATTACTCATCATACCTGGCGCAAAATTCCCCGAAATGCAAATGTTTATTATTATTATTATTATTTCGCGCCTTCTGAATGTTTGAACGCGATTTCCACCCCTTTCCCGAGCCGAGAAACCGAGGACCTTCTACACGCAGGGGGGGAAGCCGTGAAATTGCGATCCGGTGGTGGTCTCGCATATGTGCGTGGCCAAATGGCTCCACAGCGCCCCCTAGACCGCGCATAGGAAATGAGGGTCTGCGTCACGGATTTGCACGAAACTTGGTATACTTGTCTATCAACCCGAGATCTTCAAAAAATTTGCTAAAATGACATGCTCTAAAACGAACAGGAAGTCGGCTATTTAGCCTCGAAGTCGGTTTCCTCAAAACGAACTCCTCCGAGGGGATTCGCCCGATCGGCTTCAAATTGGGTCCAGAACATGTCCAGACCTAGCTGAGCTTATCTTGTGCTCCCCACATCTGCAGGTCCAACGGCTTGGCCTTCAGCGGACCTCAAAGTTTGGCGACTGATTCGGCCCTCGCCAGCTACATACGAATGGCTGTCACGCCCACATGCTTCATCGTGGACGCTTCAAACTTAGGGCATATGATGAAGGCGTGTCGCTGAACGATTCGACATATTATTTGCCTACGTCGATAACCGAAAACGTACAACAATTCGTTAAAAATACGAACTACACCTAATCGACTTCATTTCACTTCTAATACATGCAGACCCGGATGCTGAAGTTACATGATGAACGCTGTGACCCTATGAGCAACGGCGCCCGTGTGGCGGCGCGGCGAAAGTGTCTCTTCCCAATTTCAAATACGTTTGCCTTTCACGCGCACATACTTCATCGTAGCCACTTGAAACTCAAGGGACATGACGATGGCTCTTCCCCGAACGTTTCGCTATATCGACTTCCTGCCTTGCTCATAGCGCCCCCCGGTGGTAACAGGAAGTACGTTAAAATTCATTAAAAATCCAAACATGACCCCATCGACTTCATTCCACTTCTAATACATGCAGAACCAGTTGCTGAAGCTACATTATGAACGCCGTGAATACTGTCTAACGGCGTCCGTGTGGCGCCGTGGCGACTGGTCACTTTTCAGCGTCCAATTACGTTTGCCTTTTTGGTGGCTTTAACGAGGTCGTGACGTCACGATATTTCATACACTGGATAAGAATGACGAGCTCTTTCAATTGATAGTGTTATTTCGGATGGGCGTGGCAAAATGCCTCTATAGCGCCCCCTTGAAAATTTTGTGCAATTCCCCATAGACAATTTTCCCTTACTTTGTCCTACACTTACGAAACTTCACACATACATGCATCTCAACCAAACATCCAAAAAGTTGCATTGGACCCACGCGCTAAACACGACAGAAAGTCGGACATATTGGCTAGCATTTCTTGGACGCAAACCGAACTGCTCCTTGGGATTTCATCCGATTTGCTTCAAATTACGTACATTACACCTTCAAACCCAGCTGATGAAAAATTGTGCATCATAGGTCAACAGGTCAAAGGGCGTGGCCGCCGTGGCACGGCCAAATTTAGCAAATTCAGCTAATAACTTAGACATGCTAGCACGCCTACAGTGTTGCTCGCAGCAGCTCCAAACTTGCGGGACATGATAAGGGCGTCATCCTCAACGATCCGATATATTACTTTTGTTTGTGGCTCATTGCGCCCCCCGGTGGTAACAGGAAACGTCGGAAAATTCGTTCACAATCCGGACCTGCCCCGCTTCGCATTTTCCATACATGCTCAGAGGCCCGCCCTGTACGCCTCCATTTGATCGGCCGCAGCCTCGCTCAAGTCGCCCCCTTGTGGGCGCAGGAAATGACACGTTTTGCATTGCCTATGTCCGATATGCTCCAAACTTCACACGCGTGATCCGGGGGCCGCCCTGAACGCGACGGACCACGTCCGGCTACCGGTCCCACGGGGGGGCCTGGGTCGCCGAGTGGCGTGGGTCGCCGAGTGGCGTGAGGCGAGGGCCCGCCATAGCCGCTTGCGGCTTTAATTAAAATTGAAATTTAAAATCAATGCCATTTGAAGATTATGAGCCCTCATCACTGTCACAGATGCCAATAACTTTTTACATTTTAGCAAATGATTGTCAAAGTTCATTGTTGGTCTTTTAAACAGTAGTTTACAAAAAAAAACATGACAAAAATGCTTGGTTTCAATCATGACTACTGAGATGTCTCCATTCATAGACAAAGTAGATGCAGAAAAGGGGAGTTGGAGTTTTGTTTTTTCTTCTTCTTTTTGGTCAAACTTCTCAGTACATTGGTAAATTGTAATTAAATACGACACGACAAATTAAAGCCTTGCAAATAACAATAGAGTTAAATCAACATCTTTCTCACAAAGTCTGTGAAACTGATTACGATCAGCTTCAAACCAGGCAGCTGTGTTCCAAGACTGTTTGGTATTTCTGTCAGTCTACAGTCTAAGAACCACACTGAGAAGGATCCTCTTTTGGGTGAAAGTGTGTAATAAATGAAGCGGTCTAAAAATACTGTAAAATGTCGTTTCACTTACTTGTAATCAGCTCCCATTTATTATTTAAATTCCCACAAATTGTCTTTTTTTACCCTCCCTTAATTACAGCATTATAAGATTAGCTGGTCAGAGCTTGTGTTTCCTGTGGGTGAAGCAGACAGATGTGGCACCACGGATCAGCTTTCAGATGCGGTGCATGTTTGGTTTTATTTTTCCTGCATTTAAAAATAAGGTTCAGTAGGTCACGGATGAGGCATCACCTTTGCCTGGAACAGCCACCTACACAGAATTTTTTTGTTTTTTTTCCTGAAGCTGATTATCTCTGTGTTCTGCTAATTACTTTTTATGACATCGCCGCTTAAACCCCTTAAGCGGCGACGTTATAAAAAGTAAGCATTCGATCTGAGCTGACCTGCCAGATTTCACCACTGTAATGTCTCCCTCTGCAATAAGCATGGAAAACATCACATAAAATCACCTTCATAACAGCGCACACGGTGAAAAAAAAGCTCACATACTTATAAATCATACCAGCTTTAGTTTCATTTTCAGAATTAAGTGAATAAGTCTATTTATAAGGTGATGAAACAAAGTGGATGTATTCAAACCTGCTCCTTGATTTATGCATTTACCTCATGTGAACAAATTTGTAGGTGTGTTAAAGGGTGTGTGAGAGCTTAATTTGCTGAGTGTTAAATGTTTGAGGTTAAGACATCAATACTACTCGTAGTTATATGACTCATACATCATCAGTGTACCTCTCCGGTATTGACAAATATCTTGAATGTAGGCAATAACCTTGACTTCTTTCTCTACAAATCTCAGTCTAATGTAGCTGCCAGGGCAGAAGGCATTATTCACAGGGTGGATGTTCATGTGTTTGGCATCATGCCCCAAATGAATGTAGGTATTTGTCTACAGTATGTAGTCAATGAAAACAGAGAGGAGTCACTGACTTCAAAGACATCGTTCTCATTGCACATGCATTCATTCCTCAGCAACTGCATTCAACTAATTCACCAGGAAAAGATGAGGAACAGTATTGAAATGTTTTGGGGCGCTGAGGAAGAAAAAGGAAAGGCAAGTTTTATAATGCATGCCATCCTGCGTGTGATGTCTCCATGGTATAGTCAAAGCCCTGAATTTCCACTCACGGCTCTCATTAAGGCAGTGGTGTCAGGCGCTGGCAAAGAAGAAAGACGATTTTATCAATGATTTAATTAATCATCAAAACTCCCTCTGTCCACACATTTCTCTCTTATTCATTCTTCTCGCCCATCACTCTTCCCCCGGCTTCTTTTAAAGCGCACGCACGCACACACACACAGCACGCAGACAGAAACACGCACACAACTGCTCTTTTTCAAGACACTGCAACACAAGTAGCCTTGTCCTTTCTCGCAGTTCCCCCCCGACTTCAACTTGCTCCCTGCCAGACCAGCAGGCAGCAAAAAGTCCCGAAAAAAGCAATGTCACCACTATTCAAGAAGCATCGCATTCAGTGAATTACCACCACAAAAGGACAAGTGTCCTCAGCCTGCCCAGAACTGAGAAAGATAATAGCCTAGTTCAACAGATAAGCTCTTCCATCCTCCTTCAAAGTCTCTCAGTCTCCAACACGCTTAGCTCGCATAGAGCCTCTGCCAGGAGAAATTAAGGCTTCAGTATTTGACAAGACTGAACAGCCCCTTCAGATTAGTAATCTAAGATTTCCTATTGTATGCTTTCAACCTATACCCTTCTTTTCTTTCAGAGTGTCTACCAGAAACTGTCCAAAAATAAATAATAATAAATAAAAATCTCTCCTATTTTATCTCTTACCTGGTGTTGAGGCTCAAAGCTGGACAGAGAAGCAGTAAGCAAATGGCTTGGATGAATTTCATAGCTGTCTCACACTCCGTTCCTTCTTCCTTCTCAGATGCTTTCTGCCTTTCCCCCCGTGTCTCTCTCCCCGCTCTCTAGCTCTCCAACTGGCTGCCTGGGTTTTTTAGCGCACTCCCCTACACACACACACACACCCAGACACACAAGCAGCGAGGCAGACAAATGCAACACAGTGGCTCGGTGAGAGGGAGGATCTCTGGCTTTAAATAACACAGGGACACGGACTGACTTGCTAATGGAAAGGAGCGGGTGGGGCTGAAATCAAGAGAGAGATGTGGGAGTGATATGATGTCAGCGCCCGTATAGCTACAGCTATTGGTGAAAAGCATTCTTGCCATTGTTTGGTGCCGGTTGCTCCTCCAACAATACACCTCTCCCGTTCATTTCATCCTGCCTGTTTATACCTAAGATAGAGAGACGGGGCTGATAGAAGGAGATAGGGCATTTAATGGAAAGAAAGACTGGGAAAACCAGGTCATCACTACAAAGGCTACCCAAGGGGTTAACAGTTGACTAACAGTGAAGTCACAGTTCAGTTAAAGCAAGGCACTAATAGATTTAGTGTAATTAGCCCTGTGCTGAAAACACAAAGCAAGGTCACTTTGTTGGTGGATGAGTTGTGGAACATGAAAAGAACATCAATTACCTTCAGTGTGGGTGGGTGGGGGGGGGTCCAAATTAATAGTAACAAAGATGCCAAGTGTTTGTTTCATTTTGCTCTCGCTCTCTACTTCTTGTTGCCATTAGGATTAAATCTTTTCCCTTTTTGCATTGGGGATAAATGTCATGTCCTACAGTATCATGGAGAAGTAAATGAATGCATTTTGTTCAAATCAAGCAGCAGCCGGCTAAAGTGAAATGAAAATTCAAATTAATGTCAGAAAACTAAAATGAAACTGAGAAAATTAAATTCTAAAAGAGAAACATCACTGGCAATGCAATACCGAGCAACAAAGGGCAAAAAGCTGTTTTTAATAAATCTAAATTTTTAGAATAAATATTCAAAAGATGTTTAAAAATAAAATCAATTTGTAGATAAGAAATGTGGATAAAATCAGCCCTAACAATATGTTATTTTCTTCAGGCTTTTCTGATTGTTTTCCTAAGCGCAACAGAAAACACAGACAATAGTGACACAGGCAAAACAATCATTGAGTTAAAGAGATAATAATAATCATCATAATTGTAGATAAAGCTTAACAACAAGCAACAACAAGCACAACCTCTGTTAACGTGCAGTTTGTTGAGCATCACTGCCATTAGCACTCAGATGCACTTAACGTTCAGAAAGTCCACCAGCAGAGAGCGGTGTGAGGAAACATCCAAGCACTCGTCACCTTTTCTTGTGATGTAAACACAGTCCTCCATCACACTCTTGCTGACAGTGATTGCTCCATGTCAGGTTATCTACGAGATAGCCTTTCCAGCTCAGTGGAGTGGATGTCCTGTGGAGTGTTGCTGTGAAGCCACATTTCAGATGAATCAAAATTCAGTCGAGTATCTGGTTGAAATGTAGCCTAGAAATCTAGACGCCCCCTAGCGGCAGCAAAAATATTTGCTCCGTAGGTGGGTCTAGCAACGAGCCATAGGAACTTGTTGAGTCTCGAACACCGATTGTGTTCACCAATCACAGCGCTCCATCTGTTTAGTTGGGCGGGCTTAATGCGATGACGACATACTTGCAACGGTGAAAAACATGACAAGATGGCTTTGGCAAAGGAATCGTTTGAATCGGCGTTGGCATCAACTTTGAAAGAATTAAACTAGTCATTTTCTTTAAAAGTTGAGCAAGAAACGGCGCTGAAGTTATTCATTTCGAAGAAGGATGTATTTGGTGTTTTGCCGACGGGATATGGGAAAAGTTTAGTCTACCAGCTTGCTCCGCTGGTAGCGAAAAAAGTGAAAACCTAACCCCAGAGCGGTAGATTAAACAAGGTGGTGATTTCAGTCCGTAGCCCAGAGGCGGTCACTTTTCATTCAAACAAACTAACGCCACTGCCGCCACAGTTGTTAAATTTAATCAATGAGACCAACATTAATCTCCTAAAAAGAGTTTAACCAGCCAGCGGTAAACCTCTGAAAGCGTGCGGATACGTTACTTGGCTCGTTGTCTACCCCGCTCGCTTATGCCGCCGGCAGATGAGGTAGCGGCTGCTGCAGCTCTGACAGCCGCTGCCCTGGTTCTCACTCTGCACTCCTCCCAAACAAACGCCGATGCAAACTGACCACAGACTTGGATTAAATGTCCATGAAAAACTGTCAGAATGGTGACGTGTTAACAGCGCTAAAGCCAGCATCAAAACATGTTTTATCAGCTTTACTGCTATGGCTGTGACATGAAAGCCAGATCAAAAGCTGTCGCCACTCTGTTATAATCTACTCAAAATTACCCTATTGCGTGCAGAGGCAGTTTGAAAGACAGCCTTCATCCCGCCCCCTGGATTGAGCCGAGGTCTACCGGTCGTTGCCAGACTATACATTTTAATGATATAGTCTGGCTTGTCAGGCTAGTTGAAATGTCTATTTTTTGTTTAATTAAATGAATTATATAGCTGACAAAGGATCATTATCCTACCAGTGCTTGGATTATATCATAAACACCATGCAGCTATTCATTTCACAGCTGATTTATTGATGACTGTGCCCACAATAGCCTCAATACACCTACATATAGCTGCCGTATATGTGGTAAAATGTCTTGTGTTAAATCCTTATGTATGCAGTCATCACCTACCCCCTATGGAGTAGTATATACATTGAAAAAATGGCTATGCTATGGCAAGATAAGACAAAATGTCTGGAGAAATGCTGAAATATATTCAGCATCTTAATATGGAGGGAAAAAATCCATTATCAAATCATGTTTTGGCATAATTATTCAAGTGAATGTCAGCATTGAAAACTAAGACATATACAGCACACCACTTACTGTATTCTTTAAATCAACCACTGTGGCGGAAAAAAAAGTAGAAATGTGCTGTAATGGCTTCATATAACTCCCGGCCTCGCTTGCCCTGTGAATCGCTTTGAAGTTCGAGGTTAACCTTATGAAAGTAAAAACAGCTCAAGAACAAAATGTTGAGGACTGAGAGGACGTTTCAAGTTAGACTCCAAGCCAGTGTAATACAGCTAGAATATTAAGCAGTCCATACAAAAGGTGGAGGTCACACACCATAGGCATGATAAATGGTTTTCATTACAGGTTTAATAGAGTTTGGATTCTATTGTACCCAAATAGTAGCCCATTTTCCAAACTGAAAGATTTCCACCCATTTATTTGGTCTAATTAGAAGTTCATGCTTGGAAACCCATGGTGACCAGTTGTAATGAGTCTGCTAGACCGCAGCTTGCCTCGGTTACTGGTGAGAGCATCCTCAACGGACCTCCGTAATCTGTCTCAATCATGTATCACATCAGCCAGAAACTTGTAGTCCCAGTCCTCTGAGCCAACCTGTTGAGCATCTCATCATAATGAAGAATAATTACCATAAAATGAGTATGAATCGTTGATATTATGGAAGATTATGTTTGGATAAATCCCCATAGCTAAACCTGAATGTCACATCAGTTGATTTTGTTTGAATGCTTCATTTGAATGTTTATCATGCCCAAAATGGGACGGTTTGATTTTTGTCAGAGCCAAGTCCTGTTTAATGTTTTTCTCTCTCTTATTTTTTGTCAATTCTGCATGGACAAAAACACTTTCCTGCAAGCCCCTACTTTGTGTATATAATAATACTTTACGTCAAAACTGAGTCAAATGACATAATACTTTTCATTGTATGTTTTATATCCACTCCTTAAACCCTTAAACACAGGGTAGGATGGACCAAGCATTGATTAGAAGCAACAAGACACGCAGGCCAGTGGGTGTTAAAGGGCTTAAAGCAGTTTTGCATTAAAGGTTTCTGTAGGCTAACTTTTTGGTACCAACTATTTTCCAAAACACACAGATCAAGTGATTCGAGTTGCATTTAACAGCATCCCAGCTGATTATGATGCATGAACACCGTTAACTATTTCTTGCATGCCTTAAAGCATGTAAAAAAAACATTATTCTGAGTACATTTCTTAATGCCTGTAAGCAAAGTCACAGTCATAAACATCCACAAAGTGATGCAACAAATATCTTACACAGGCAATTTTGAAGATTTTGGCTATGAAGTAAAAACTAGAAAGTTAGTATCTCAGCTTTTTATCCGCACTGTGATCTCTGCAGAAGAAGTGATGAATATTGGACTTAAGCAGCGCAAACTGACTTCAGGTGTGAGGCCTTCAAAGGGTGCACTGTAGCATTCGTTTGCATATGTGACAGTCCTGTAGGATGCTGATTCTTTTGAGATGGGCGACTTCACTGTTAAACTGTTAATTGCTGTTTATTTGTTGGTGCAAAGTATTTTGGTATCTGTGTTTGTGTGGGTGGGTGGGTTCTTGTGTTTCTATCTTTCTGAGGACCACTTTGAGTTTGAGACAGTTTTCCAAATTGAGGCTGGTTCTTCAAAGGCGCGTTTGAGGGGCAAAGTTTTTCAAGACTTGGTTTTAGAATTAAGATTTGGGCTTGTTATAGATGGAGATTAGAACAGCGGCAAGGGTTTGGCAGGTAATAAAGGATCATGTTATAGCATGTTAAATGTTTTAAAGCATGTGGACTGAAAAACACTTTAAACTGCCTCTCCGTATAAACTGCGCTTTGCAAAATAACTGCCTTTCTAAAATGTCATAATAGTTTGGCAGTAGGTGCTCTGGGATACATGATGTCAGTAAGGTTCCCACATGTAAGTGTGCATTTGCAGGGCTGCATGAGATTTTTTTTCAAAAGTGAGGAAAAAGCAGAGCCTACCAGCTGTCAAAATATAGTAGACATGGCCGCCAAGTCTTCGAGCCTTTGATGCCATATATTCTTTGGCTGAATCCAGCAGAAAGAGCCATGAGTCTCTATGTTTTTGTTTTTCTTTTTAAATCCTTTATTTATCCATGAAGGGGTTTTGCAGCACAGTGTACAGTAGATGCTCATATTCCTCACATTTAAACCTTTTAAGCACATTCACCAATGGAGCTGACAGAAAAAAATCAATACTGTTTTCCAATAAGTAGCTGCACCGCCTCAAATGCCTTGCTAAAAAGCACTTAGACATTGGCTCTTGAGCGGTTTGCACAGTGTGGCTTCACGTCTTTTTAGTCCACATTTCCCTCGACGAGAAATCTTATCCTGTCTTTACCTCTAGGCTACCACAATCCCAGCAGGCAACGTTTCCACTTGTCTGCAATAACATAACCGAGGACATCGATATTGACAGTTGCCCAAGTAAATCAAAATAGTCTGATCCTCAGCTCGCTAAAATAATGGCCTGTCAGCAACATTGCTGCCTTCACCAACAACTGTTTGCGTTCTGCAAAGATGCATCTCATTCCTCCTCTGCTTTTCCTCTGGCTGCATATTAAGTGCAAGAAGATAAGTTAACAAGTGCTAAAATCTCCATAGTCTATTATGTATGTTTACAGAGAGGATGCAATAGAAGAGAGAGAAAAAAGCAGCATTCCCTTGCATAAATTTCCATTCTCAACATCTACAGTGCCATTCAACATTTTGTGTGGAGAGGGAAAGCGAAAAGTCTGGCAGCAAAGCAGAAGCTTAAGGCAGTTCCCTGTCAGTTGGTTCATTCTCCCTGTGCCTAGACTATAGAAATGTGCTTTCACAGAACTGGGCTGAAATAAGCTGCGAACAGCGTCTCTTGAACGTTTAGTTTGTCAACATAAGAGCAGAACAAATGAATGGAGATAGTGGGAAAACAACCTTAATGTCAGTAAATACACACACAAAAAAATCCCCCACAATGCTGTTGTTGGTCAACAGTAAGCTATTATTAAAGAAGCTGAATAAAAGTTCACATGTCAAACAGTCTCTGGCAGGTGATGGACACACACACAAAATACCAAATCCTGCTGTTAAGTATGAATAAATCATTAAGCCAATGCAAGATATCCAAACAAATGTTTTGGTTGTTGCACACACATTGTACTTCAAGTGAAGTTTTTTGGAGATAAGGAAATACAAAAAGAGATTAAAATCTTTTTATAATTTGTCCACTAGAAGGTAACAGATCAACTCTCGGTGAGACACACCTGTCTGCCACAGTATAGGTTTGTTCAAAGTTTTTTTTTTTTTTTTTTAATCCATGAGAGACCAACTTCAATTAATAAAATATACTGATTAATGGACTCTGAAGTTGTACTCTGGTGCTTAATTTAATTAAATCTGTGTTGTTAGATACGACACGGAGGAGATTATGTGGTAGAGAGGGAATCCTGTGATAATAAAAATTAATTTCTCTAGTCGATAAAAGTTATTGTGCGAGATAGCAGTGCTACTAGATAACAAAAGAGTAAAAACTATTTGCTGAAATAAATTATTGGGCAATTTGAGAATTGCCTGATATTCCAAGACACCCACTGGACTTTCCTTACAAGGTCTAAGGCTTTTTCCATACCGCTTCGAATCCTGCAGAAAGTTTTGAATTTTTAATCAAGCTAACACTTTCATTTGGTCGCCTATCATTGACCTAACGTCTCCTTTGCATAAAATGGAAAATAATCTACTAATCTAGCCTCAAGCTATATTTACATTTAAAAAAAACATTTCAGATTTAGGTCATGTTATGTATAGACTGGAAGTCTGGATCTTAAATTATCAGAGAAACAAACATTGGCAGCAGCTCCGCATGCAGCTCCACCAGGACTATTTTTAATGAGAAGCTGTTTTATTCAAAAGAAACAACACTGAAGAGGTCCTAACTATGGTAGACTATGGTGGTGAGCCCAGTTATAGTGGTGAAGACAACAAATTCCATGACGCAATGCTACTTCACAGCAACACTGGTTTGATATAAAGACCCTTACTGGCAGAAAATGACATGATGTGCTTTTAAATGGAATAACGTCAAACGGTGCTCATGCATACAACATTTCCAGCTGATGTAGTAGTGCAGCCATTATATTGTTTCAGTCACTAGTACTAGCGCACACCGCTTCAAGTGTAATGCAGCATATGATATACTTTCTTTATTAGGGGCCGGGCAGCATCAGCTGCCAGAACCCTATTGTTTTCCTCAATGAATTTCTTTCCATTCTTCCCAGGAAATCCTACTTCCCATGTATAAAAAATGAAAAAAGATTTTACAGAATGTCCAGTCCCATGCCAGATCTACTCAACTCTGAGGACATATCAATATTCCACCTGGGGTGGGGCACAATGTGTCTCCTCCCACAATTTTTGCTCAATTCACACCAAACTTGCTAGAGAGCATCTTTAGACTGTCCTACGATCCACACACATTTTTTAATTCATCAAAAATATACTATACAAATCTAGCTACATTTTCAATCTTCCTGAAAAAAATTGACAATATAATTAATATATTAATAATATAACCCTAACCCTAACCCTATGAAGTTTGGCAACATTTTGAATCCTGCTCTCATGTGAACAACTGCAGTCAATGTAAGAGTGACATTTTTAAATATCATATTTTCTCTAATGAAGCAAAGTACTTATCGTTAAAAACAAATCACCAACATTGCTGTCAAGATGCAATTTATGTATTAACAGAAATTCTGACATTTTGACAATTTTTGAAATCTGCCTTGACAAATACTGCCTGGCCGGTGAGTCCATGAGTCCATTTCTGAGGCCACTCACCAGGTCTCACTTCCAGCCAATAAGATCAATGAGTGAGGAGCTGGTTCATGGTGTGAAAGGTTGTGAGTTCAAGACCCATGGGTGATGATGATAACACATCAACATGCCAGATACCTCAACTGGAAACACATGACTATAGTCCTACCGCAAGCCTCTTACTGTACAATACTTTGAAAATAGATCATCCATAGCCTATGTGTTACAGCTTTGGAACTTTCACTTTCAAATTGCTTAATTTTGCCTAAAACTGCCCGACCCCAACCATTGCTGCGCAACAGCTATAATTATACTTTGCAGTTATTGCATTTAAGATTTAATTTACAGAGAAATCTGCAATGTTAAATTATTTCATCAATACAAGTTATACCAAAAATACAAATTATGTCAGTGTTCAAATTGAATCTCTAAACTGAAACCGATGCAAATTTGATCAATTTCCTAAGCCTTTAATCCCATCAAACCAGTGCTAATAACTACAGGACAGCTAAACATAGCAGTCTGATCAGGGGGTTACAGCAGCACAACAACCAAAGTCAGTAGGAGGACACCCACAATCAGAGGCAAGATGCCAAGACACCCACATTTAAAGCCTGTAAACTGGCAGGACACCCACATGAAGCTCAGGAAGATGCCAGGACTCCCACTTTTAGCAGGAAGACAGAAACAGGCCGTCCATGTTAGTGACAGAGCAGGAATGGACATGAGAGACTGTAATAACACAGGGCAGGAACGTTTTAACCCCCACCGCCCAGGAGGAAAAACCTCAGTCATTGTTGCCCAGCTTTGTTCACTCCAGTGCATTGTAATGTTCTAGCGAGACCCTTGGAGCAGAGCCTTGGCCTTAAACCATGGTGATGCTGCCACTGGAGAGGAGCATTTGAAGGGGATTGTGCCTCAGTTTATTGTGATTCTGCGGGGCTGGTAGCCATTGAGCTACTTACCCCAAGTCCTCCGAGTCATGGCAAGAACTGCTAAACAGCTTTTTCGACAAATTATTCACCCGTGTGATTGCTATAGGAAGACTATTATTAATTAAGTTAATTAATGTATAATTAAGTGCTGAATAGACTTTACATTTTGGAGCTTTAGTTAATAATCTCGCAGAGAAAAATTCACATCAGAATAATCTTACATCAGCAACATTACATGCATCTAATTTGTAGTGAGTGGAGTGGAGGTGAGGATTGGAAGAAGTGGTTATGACTGAGTGAGTCTGGATGAGGAGGTGCAATATTTGAGTTGTCACTGGGAGAAGGAGGAAAATATAAGAGAGTGATATAGATTCTAACCTTATCAACACTACTCATGTTTCCATCCACATGTAAGACCAATACACATTACCCTGACCTTCCTAAAGGTCAGAATATCTCATATGAGGCAAGCTCACCTTAAACTCTAAAGAGCCAGAAACACTGAGGTGTTATGACAATGTCAAACCAACAAAACGGCTTTGCATCTATAAGGGATGAAATATTTATCTTCCCTTATGTTGCTGTTTTATTCGGCTGCATTATGAACTCTGGCAGTTTTCCAATGCCCGTTTATTCCATGTCTCAACCCGTCTCGCCTTGAGAGGAGTACAGAGACGGCTTTTTTGTTGTTGTTTGTTGTTAACAGAGCTTGATTGTTTGCGTCAGTGCCTCAGCCTCAGGCAAGAATCTATTCATTTGCAGATCTATGAACATATAGATTTTCTAGTTTCTGTAATGTCAGCAGCTTCACCATGTGGTCAGCTCCAGGTTAGTCGAACATATGTGTGTTTCATGCTCAACTGGTTTTGAGTTTTGCACCACTAAATGAAAATTTCTGGGACTGATTTCACCAATTTCACCTTCTCTGTTGCCCTCACTGCCAAATACTAGGCTATTGCTGTTTATGAATACCATTGTTCTGATATGTTTGTATTGTCAGTTTTGCCACATAAACAAGGAGGCTTATCTCCCGCTCTGACAGAAGAGCCAATAACAGCTATTGTAAAAGATACAGCATCCTGCACTGGTGGTGATTGTTTTCATTACAAACTCATTAAAATATGTATTACATCCATTAAAATACATTACCTGTTTGTGTTTAATCCCTGTATTTCTCCTGGGTCTTGGCTTTTCAGTTTGCATGTGATAACATTAACTTGCGGTTTCCATTTCAAAATGTGAAAAACCAGACAGACGCCGAGATTTTCATCTGTCACGCTACAAAATACAAATTGGCTCTGTTGCATAGACAGAGAAGTGACAGAAACAGAATTTGTGAATGCATTTAATATCGATCTGAGCACCTACTTTGCACTGAAATGAGGTGTCCCTCTTGGTAGAACTAGTGAATGGGCCAAAAACAGAAAGAAAAAGAAAAAACTTACTCAACTTCTCATTATTTCCAAGTAATTGCTGTGGTATGTTCTCAAACTGCTGTGCTACCACATGGGTGGGTGTCCTTAATTCACTACTCCAGAGAGGAGGGAACGGTGAAGTGGGTACAAGAATACAAACTGAGTTGTCTGAGGTTTCAGGATTAACAATATATTCAGAGGCAGGCTGCTTTTTAAATTCACTCGTGGATTTTTACTGCCATCTTCAGGTAGTTTCTCACACTGCAGGCGTGGTCCCAACCGGCCGAGGCTGAAAACCTTCAGGACACCATTTCATTGAGGCGAGATAAAAAAGGGGTGGGTGAGAAATATGGAGTGTGTTTTGTTAATATTGTTGTTGCTTGTTTGTTGTGGAGCTGCTGAGGCCTCTCAAATGGGCAGTGGGGCATCTTTAAAACCTCTCACAGTTGCTTCTGTAAAACAGCTGCTGCATGACCTGGATAAACAAAATGCTGCAGGGACAGCAGTGTTAAGAGCATCCTGCTGCCGCCACGCCAGGTACACTGACAGGAACACATGCTCTGTTACTTGAAAAAGACACATCATCAACACTGCAGCAGTGAGATCAGGACACTTAATCATTCAACAGGAAAATATTTACTATCCCCATTTCCAATCAGTCACAGGGCCCATTAAACTAACTTTCAAAAACAATAGTAATCTTCCAGTCCAGGAAATAAACATCCATATATTTACCGCTTGTTCTGGTCGTATCACATGATTGGGATTATTTGTGGAATATTATACAATGACACCGAATGCAGTACTGGCCGACTAGCAACATTTACTGTATTATTGACTATGTAGAAAGTTATTCTGGAAAATATTTGTTACAAGAAACTAAAAGTTCTGATTATTGTCATTATTTGGGTAGATATTATGATATAGATGAGTCACCATTTAAATCATAAGTGTCTCCACTTTTGTTAATTTTCACTGTAAAGAAAATAAATAAAAAAGGAATGTTTTGGAGGCTTGGCACAAGACCATATAAGGTCATCTTTTTTTAGTTTTCAAATGGGGATTAACTATAAATGGTCTGTTGTTACACATTTGTATTGCACAACAAAATTATACTAACTACTACAAAATGATACTAATGTAAATACTGAATTTATATACATAGTGGTAGTGCCAATATCTAAAGACTACAGAAACAGAGACAAGAGGGTTTGTTGGATGTTTTCTAATAGCATGCCACCCATATCTGGGAACAGTGGAGATGAGAAGTAGAAAAGATGTTGTCTGACTAAAGGAGGCAGGGACGACACATGGAGATAAACAATTAAAGCAGGGTTCCCATCACAGACATCCAGTGAGCCAACCACAGGAAGAGCCAGGAGGACATAAACATGCTGCTTTATCGGTGCATCTCGGAGGCAGCTGAGCTGCTTGACAAAATGATAGAGACTGACAAAGTGCAGCCTGCACCACTAGAGGAGAAGATAAAGACTCAACCAACAGGAGCCAATGGTTGTAACCAGCAGAGCCGACTTAACATGCGGCAGTGATTTTAACTTGTGATTGTTTCTGTCAGATCCTATTGTCGATGTCTGCACAGAGGGAACTCTGAATGAATGACAAACTGAAATAAACAAATTCCACTGGGACCAAGCGGCTTCACTTGTGAATAAATGTTTCCACAACCTTAGCTCAGTTTGTTTATGGCTTGCAGCCTAATAAGTTGATTTCCATTGGTTATTTGTGCTAAATGAGTAACAGATGCTAATGGAAGCTAAATAGTGTAAAGTTAATGTTAATCACCTAACCGTCCCCAAACACACATGGTTGTAAATGAGTATAAGTAGTCGATGTGAGTCATTCACTTATATCATATAGTATCTGTATTTTAAAAGTGAATATATGAATACAGTAGATATTAATTATTCTCAGTTGCTAATGGGTGTGATGGCAGGAGGGATCTGTTGTTTGGTACATGTTATTTCATTCATTTAATGAATGAAACAATACATTTTTTTATGATGTTTTTAATATGTTTTCAACCCTATACTGAAATGAAAGTGCCTTCCAATGCAGTCAACAGCCATTGTGACTGGACAGAGTGTGTTGTGAAAAATGCAAATAACAGCACGTTCTAGCAGCACAATTCAATCATTTGCATTCAATTCAATTTCAAATAACAAATTCTCCTTGCACCTAGGTTCATAAACATGAACAAAACATGAGTGTGACACAAACTATCAGCGTCTATCCATGGAACGACCTCTGAATAAACAACATTAACAAAGAAATCCTGCAAGTGACATTAACCAGACCGAGACACATTCACAGCACGGAAAACAGGTTCTCACGTCTGTTCAGCTGAGTGCTGTGCCACAGGGAAGGAACTTGAATTCCCTATCAAGGAAAAAGGGGAGAACTCTCCAGTATAACTATGGCTGTCCTGACAACCTGCTGCTGTGTGGCTATGACAGGTTCAACTAAATTGGTCTTGGACCTGCAGGGTCCCACATAACTGAAGGGTTCTGAGGGCAGGCAGGTCCCTACCATGGCTCTCTTGAGTCACAGGCCCATTTTGCTGGGTGGGAGAGAGCTACTAAGAGCAAGTAGCCTGACGTACCTGTCATGTGATTCTGCTCGTGTCAGATGGTGACGGTGGTTGAGCTTGACTGCAGCCAGAGTGATGAAGCATTAACAAAGATCTTTGTTCCAACTCAGCAGACAGAGAAGAAGTCAGTCAGCAGTACTGCTCACGTCATCAAAACACTCGACTTTGTGGAATGTGAGTCACTGGCCAGCACTTTGTGATGTGTGTGAGGTGATTGTCTTCAACCATGTGACCATGCTTTGTGCTTCATTTGCTCATGGACAAGTTCATAATATTAGCCAGCAACTGTATGTGGCTGTCCTATGGAGGCATTACCAGCCTACATCACAGACGTTCTACTGCGCATGTCGCCTGCAGAAAGAGAGCAGTAACAGCTGAGAGTCTATGGGATCGTGTCTTATTGTGCTGTTAGTTGCACTAATCGTTGTGATAAAAAAATAACAAAACTCGCAAATTTTACAGAAAACGTCAACTCACGCCCCTTTCAAGGCAAACGAGAGAGAAAATAGTACATTGTCGATTAATTTCGAGCAATATAACGTGTTAGATACGTTGGTTTGAATAGTGATTAAGCTAAATGCCCACAGGCACAGCACAGCTGTGACTGCAGCCAATGAGCTGTCAAATGTTTACTACGACAGTAACTGAAGACCAGGTCACACACTAATGGAAAGCAAGCTGAGATTAATTAACGGTAAGCTATATTGTTTTACATTACCGGTACATACTCAGCCATGCACGTAGCGTTACAGTTTGGGTCAGGATGCAGTTGTTCCAGACTTTAGACAGGTCCGTCCTCTTCCCTCGTCTCTGACCAGGCAGCACCTCAGTCCTCACAGCCACCAAGTTTTGTTCAGTATTTTCCTGAACATTATTGTCTGTTAAATAGCTGTAGGTAGCGTTAGGGATGCACTGTCCCGTGGCTGAGTTGCCGTTGCCACGGTATAAACTCGATCCTCCGTCCTGACGTTTTTTTTCTTTTCCTGCCGTTATAAAACCTACAGTTTATGTATAAAACACACACTACATCAGTAGGTGATAAACTGTTGTAGTACCCTGACAACATCGCTAACACCGCTTTGACTACACTAGATCCAGGTAACCATGACAACCGGTTGCGCACGCATCCTGATTTGTTGGTGAACAGGTGATCCCTCTATACCTGCAGAATATTATCATCTAACGGATGCATTACGGCCATAGTGACTATACTGTGTAGTATTAGGCTACATTCCATAATACATAGGAGTGCAGGGTGATCATGGCACACCACCACGGCCAAATAAAAGCCGCCACACCTTCAAAGGAGGATTTTGTTTTTTTAAGTTAAAGGGCCAACGAGGAGTTTCTATTCGGTTATAAAACAGTCTCACATTAATGTGGATGAATCTATGCTACCCACACTTGTTAATGGCTCCATTTTCGATCAATATATTGTTTTGTCTCTATCATTATTTTGTTATTATTAGTGGTGGCATTTACCATTACCACGGACGCAAATTTCGGGCGGCCACACTTTGAACCTTGACAATCCTTGATGAATGAAAACATGAGTCCGTCATGCGCCGGTGGAGGAATTCTACGGTTTTTTTTCCAAAACTCCTCGTTGTCCCTTTAAAACAATGTTAAACAGGGTTTCCACTACCATTTACCATTATTTTTCACCCACACAATTACAACTCTCGACCCGGTTTAGGTGCTTTCAATCACAGCTGAGTTCTTCATACAGTAGTTCCTCCTTATCAACTAGCGTCTGTTGTGACCGGGGGTCGACACGCGCTTCTGCCCCTCAGCTCTGTGTGTGTTCATCTCTCGTGCTCTGTTTCGATTAGTAAACACAAATAGGCAACAAAGCTACACACAGTGGCCAGGTGCGAGTCTGATGCAAGCAGTGCTCCTGCTGAAAGATTAATGTCCTTGCTGTGTTTTGGTTGGGTTTGGGCAATGTAGAAAGGAGTTGGTTAAGTTTGGTAAAAACATAAGGTAGGGGCCAAGAAAGTCTCTGCTAATGTGCAGCTCCTCCGGGAGTCAAACCCTGATCTTAAACGCCGGAGGCAGATGCTCTAACCATTGTACCATCAAAGCCTTCGCAGCAACCACCTGCAACACATGTACCTAGTCCTCAATCCTTTTAATGGCAGACTTTTTTTCAGGTTCAGAATGGCAGAATGGCAGGTTCAGAATGATGTTTTGTGTGTAGGACCACCTCGTAAACGAGTTGTGGCAACTCAAGGGGCTTATCCTACGAAAAATAAAAACCTCAACAACCCCTTTTCCATAAATAATTAAGGGCCGACATTCTGAAACATTAAAGTAAACGTTTGGAATGGTGGCCCTTCGGAATGGCACCCTGGAACCGGACGACTCGCTAGCTTGCACTCCCAGACGCACACCCCCACCCCCACCCCTTCGCTCAGACCACCCTCGCTGGCACTCTTTAAAAAATCCTGGAGCAAACACTGAAGTGAAAGCTAGTGGTGTGGTTGCATGTCGGAACGTATTCTTGATGTTGCATTCACGTAAAATCAGGCAGACGTCAGACAGACGCTGCATGTAACAGGATAAACAAGCTTCTATGTAAACAAGTGGTCCGCCAGCACGAGGCAAAACAATACAGGCGTGACAATATGTTGTCATGGTGATGTCGCATTGTTTACCTGACCCATGTTTTACCGTCGTTCTCTTGTTGAGTAAAATGACATCCGGCCGTCTGTCTGACTGCACCTGAAGGCAACATCAGTGCCTCCGTCCTTCCTCACACTACACAGTGGTGACAGTTTTAACAGTTTGAACTTTAACTTTGTGATAAATGTGATGTGATTTAAAAAACTTGGCAATTGTCATTATGTCCTCACATGTAACTAACAGGAACGGGTGGAATATCAGCCCACATGTGATACAAAATGCCCTGGAAACAAATCATATTACTGGCAAACCATGGCTCCAGACTCTGGGCCTTCAAAAGGACCATGGGATCATACAATTGAAGCAATAAAAACAATTGCCTGTCACATGGAAGTTCTATGTAACCTATGAATGTTGTTTCACGCTAGGATATGCTCCCAGGCATGAAGTCACACAGGAATACAGACACGGTAAGTAACCTGGACGCTCCCTGCAGGCGCTCTGCTTGCTACATCACATAGCCTACACATTTCATTTAAACGTCCAGAAACATTCTCACATACGCACATCCTGGTCAGTGTAATCATTCCTAGCAGTGTGCCAATATGAGGTGAAACACTGTCCTTGTTCTGAACAGTAACAACTTACAAACACGCTCATCTGAAAACACAGGACTCGTAAGTAACCTGGGGGCTCCCTGCACACGCTCTGCTCGCTACGTCACATATGCCTGACCCTGAGGACCTCTACCTGGACCGGACCCCTAGCTGTCCACAGTGCATGCATCACCTCTACTGTAACTCACATTACATTTGCATCAAACAGCATGAAACAACAGTGAAATAGGGAATAAAAACACAGTCACAAACGTTAACAAATGAAAATGGGGGGGTATGGGAGAGAAAAAGAGACTACTGCTGGGCTAAGCTGTATTGTGTATCTTCATGACTTGCTGCTCTTACTGCCTGTTTTGTTAGTTTGTTTTGTCTACTTTTAAAATACTATGGCCATCATATCATTTTTATCCTGTCATTCAAAGATTTTAATATTGTTATCTTTTCATGTTCTTCTTACACCCAGGGACTACAGTAGATCTACGGGTGGAATGAGCAAATGCGGCTATAACTTGACTTAAAAGACATTTAAGTCAAGTTATTTTGTCCTACAAGAATAATGTTTAGTACATGTGCATTGTCCCTGTTTTGAATAAATAAATTCCTATCCTAAGTTCAACACTGACCCCTTAGCCACTGCACACACAACAGAAATCCAGACAGGGAGAATCAAGAATTAACAAGGTCACGCTAAAATCAGTCACAACAGGCACAGAAAATCATTGCAAGACTTCCCCCTCTGCCAAAGGCAGGGGGTTGGCAGGTGTAAATAAACCCAGGAAAAGTAGGCCGATTCATTTAGATAGTAGAGTAGAGTAGAGTAGAGTAGAGTAGAGTAGAGTAGAGTAGAGAATACTTTATTCATCCCTAACAGGCAAATTCAAAATAGTCCAGTAGCTCACACAACAATGACACAAAAAAGAAAGAAAGATGAATACAAAAAACATTTTAGGAATTGTTATACAACATGAAAGAAAGAAAGAAAGAAAGAAAGAAAGAAAGAAAGAAAGAAAGAAAGAAAGAAAGAAAGAAAGAAAGAAAGAAAGTCCAACTTACGGTCAAGATGGAAGAGAGATTGATGCTGAAGTTAGCCGACTTGGCTAGGCTGGTTTACACACTGTGGTGGAGTTCTTTGGGGGATCCCAGGGTGAAGACCTGATGGATTGGAGTAGCCTAGTTGCCGGGATTCATGGTGGATATGCAACAGGCATGACCGGCGATGTGGAGGCAAAGACAGTATTGGTGGGTAGGTCGGATCAGGGGAGCGCAGTCCGGACAAACAGCTGATTAATCCACGTTGTTGCCGGTAGGAGGGCTCCCAGCCGCAGCCGCCTGGAGAGAAAGAGGAGAATAGGTAGGTAGCCTACTTGTTTTTCACTTCTGTGTCTCCAAAACTTATCACAGACAGTGGCACACAGGTGTCCAGGAGGTCAACGAGCTGCTTTAGTGAAGCATTGAATTTACAGTCTCAACAATAGAGCTTGTTGATGCGCAAACTGCCTGTCAGCCACGGATAGCGGATGTAGATGCTAGCTTGCAATGCCCGGTTAGCTCTTGTTAGCTAGCACTGACCTTAATTTCCAACATTTATTCCTCCTTTTTCCCATTCGGTCTCCTTTCTTCTTGCTCTTTCACTCATTGTCAGCTTCCACTGAGTATTCTCGATTACCGGGAAATAATTCCGCCCACGATTTGATTGGCTAGCTATAGCTACACCTGTCAATATAAAATGCATCCTACTGAAGGCTCTGCCAGCCTGCCAGGTGTCACTGATTGACCAAAGTCCTTCTCTGGATTGACGAGTCCCGTGGTAGCCTAAGGCGCGAGTGGCAGGATATAGACTAGGTAGGCTAAGTGCCCAGAAAACCCATGCACCTGCTTGTAAATTGATGAAAACGGCCGTGTTTTTGTTTTTAGGTGTCTTGGTCATATAAAATTACCCTAGAGTTTGTTTATTGTAAAACTGAAACATTCATGTAGAAAACTGTTTTTGTTTTTTTGTTTTTTTTTTACTAGCCTTAATGCTTCTCTGCAGGGGTCCACGATTATGCTATTAATGTGGGTAATCTAGAAATTAAATTATTGAAAATACCACACTTCACTTCGCACATTCACCAACAATGCAGAGTTGTCGGTTCTTGGGCACTTTCCCATATTCCACTATCAGGAGGTGCTTTCATTTGACCAATGCGTGTCCTTACTCTCTTATTCCAGTGCTCAGTCTGATGCCATCAGAAGAAAAAATGTGCGGGCGGCGCAGCGGGGACCGCAGCGCAGCAGGGACAACTCCATGACACTACTGTGAGTGCTTTAGGACGGCTGAGAATGTGAGAAGTGGCGTGTTACTAAAGTTTGGTTGAATGAGAAGCAAGGTGCCGGGTTTTGGCCACACATCAGCTGATCAGGACAGGCAATGGCGAGCTACGCTAAATTAGCTTCACAGACGGCGAGCTAAGATAAGTTCAGGCTGCAGCCCCTGCACTGGGCTCCAGACACACACAGCTCCTGCTCCACAGTCACAGCAAGCACACACACACATGCACACACACACACGCACACACACACACACACACCTAAGTAGTTCAATCAAACCCATAGTTTGAAACAACGCTCAAAACAAACACAGCTCACAACTAAGCATACAAAGTTCGGTAGCTTAATGCTAACGTATCTGTAAAATCTCATAGACAGGCTAACAGTAATTAGCATCGGCTATCGCCATTCCCTCGTCCTCACGGGTAGACAACGAGCTAACGAACGTATCCGCACACTTTCAGAGGTTTACCGCTGGCTGGTTAAACTCTTTTTATGAGATTAATGTTGATCTCATTGATTAAATTTAACAACTGTGGTGGCAGTGGCATTAGTTTGATTGCATGAAAAGTGGGCAGGACTGTCGCTACCCGATCTGCGATGCTACCCGATTTGTAACAGCCACGTACGGCAACTCCACTTGGACAAACTTAGTTGAATTGACTTAGGTCTTATGATCACTGCCCTATCTCTGTGCCCTTTGTGCGTCGCCAGAGACGGTTTATCTTTTTATTTTTTAAAAACAAACTTTATTAGTAATGTAAATTGAGGGTCCGTTGTGGTGGTGTGGATCTTAATGCTCAGAAAACAGGAACAGAGGCGGAACGGCCTCATCACCGTGACAACCACAAACAATCAACTACCACAAAACTCACTGAATAAACGAGTTTGCCGCGGCGTGTTGTGACGGACGTCCGCGGTTTTACTTTAAAGAAATCATTTTCACATTATCATATTGTAAATTTACAGAACCTTAAGCAGACTTCGACTTCCACTTGTACGCAAATCGGGTGTCGCTACCCGATCTGCGACGCTACCCGATTTGTAACAAAACGGCCGCCATCTTGGACGGCTGCCTACGGCGACTCCACTGGGACAAACTTCATTTGCGTATTGCCCGATTTGCGTACAAGTGGAAGTCGAAGTCTGCTTAAAGTTCTGTAAATTTACAATATGATACTGTGAAAATGATTTCTTTAAAGTAAAACCGCGGACGTCCGTCACAACACGCCGCGGCAAACTCGTTTATTCAGTGAGTTTTGTGGTAGTTTGTGATTGTTTGTGGTTGTCACGGTGATGAGGCCGGCGAGAGTAAAGTCCGCCTCTGTTCCTGTTTTCTGAGCATTAAGATCCACACCACCTCAACGAACCCTCAATTTACATTACTAATAAAGTTTGTTTTTAAAAAATAAAAAGATAACATAGGGCACAGAGAGAGGGCAGTGATCATAAGACCTAAGTCAATTCAACTAAGTTTGTCCAAGTGGAGTTGCCGTACGTGGCTGTCGCAGATCGGGTAGCATCGCAGATCGGGTAGCGACATCGGGCAATACGCAAATGAAGTTTGTCCCAGTGGAGTCGCCGTAGGCAGCCGTCCAAGATGGCGGCCGGTCTGCGCATGCGCAGACCCGTTTTGTTACAAATCGGGTAGAGTTGCAGATCGGGTAGCGACAAGGACTAAACCAAAGATATTGAATAAATGGAAAGATAGTCCATGAGCGGCTGCTCCAATGATAGCAAACTGTATACACTTCCTGTCTCTCTAAATGGGCGGGGCCAACCGTCACCCCACATCGGCTGTGATCATGTGTGTGGATTTATACAATTTGTAGGTCGGTGAAAGTGAGATATTTATATTTTCTTATGATAACATTAAATATTTACACTAGTAACAGTCATATTTAACATGACAAAAATAATTTCAATCATTTTCACGGGAGTTCGCGGCCGTTTGTTTGACGTTGCCTAGGAGATCTGTGCCAAATCTCGTGAGAGTGTGTCGTAGAGCCAGAGACAGGTCTTGAACAAAGTAGATTTTCTCCTGATGTGTCCGTCTGAAAATTACCATTTTCATGTCAAACTGTTCAGAAGAGATGTGGCTTTTTGAAAATGAGTCCAAAATTTTCTTCAGTGACCGTGGGGAGTAAGACCCGACCATAATCGGTGTTCACGTTAAATTGTCCCATTGGAGTCAATACACTCCAGGCTGCCTCTGGTCTCCCTAAAGGGGCGTGGCCGTGCAGAAGCCCACGTGACATGCATACAGGAAGCTGCCCGTCATGGACGGTCTTGGTTTATAAACCGTCTTTGACTAAACCGTCTTTGGGACTGCCTCTGGGCTCCGCTCTCATTCTTCTGAAGGCTCCTTACCGCCACCTTGTGGACTGGAGGTGCCACAGTCCAGCCTTCCGGTCCAGCAGACAGATGACAAAATGGGCCGCGATTAACAACGATTAAAAAAAGCGTTATTGTTTTTAATTAATCGCATCACGATTAACGCGTTAATTATGACAGCCCTAGTTTTTATTGAATTTATTCAGTGTCAATTTGTTTCACTTCTTAGCTGCAGTGTCAGGGAATAGCCATGTTGGTGTCTGTGTTTCAGACCACCACTTTGGTCCAGACCGAAGTAGGCCTATATTATCAACAGATCATGAACTCATTGTGGAGAGAGATATCACTTATGTCAACTTGATATCTTGCTGATCCAAATATTTGTCCACTAGGCACTTGTAAATTCTCTAATAAAAAGCCCAGACTTTTATTTGCTTTAACTGCCAAACTGACAGACTTATATTTGAGACAGGCATCTGTATGGGACAGGCTTCAATTGCATTTTGTGCAAATGTTTTGCACAGCAAAGATAAATACTATCAAATCAATTGTTTTAAATTGTAGGAATATTACTTCTGAAGTTAATTTAACAACACTCAAACCTTTGTTGCCACTTCAACCAACTGACCCAAGAAAAGAGCTGGAGCACACATTTAAGATGTGTAATCGGTGCTAATTAAACTTATAATGCTATTCTGACTTTTTTGAAGGTAAGGAGTCTTCAGAAAGGACCAGTTCATGTCTTTGTACTGAACTTATTGACTGAATTGTGGAGAATCTAAGCACAAGTAACATTGTGGAGTTTTTGCGGCCTTAAAATAATGTTTCCAGACTCATTGCAATGGTAGAAAAATGGTTAATAGGATGAATGGCGCTGCCGCCTCGGTCTGAGCGGGGTCGCGTCGGCTGAAACCGCACTATGTAACTTCCCTGCACGGGTACGAAACACTGAACACATGCTGAAACTCTGCAATGTTGCTTTAACAGATGGCCATAACAGTGGCACTCAGGTAAAAGTGCTGTCTAGCTATTGGATCAAGCAGCCTAAAAACTGCTCAAACGGCAATCTATTGGGCTTCAAGAGGTTTTGTACATTCACAAGAACTTGCAGAAAAGATTCTGGCTTCTAACTGAGACCAGTTTTTATTTGCTCAAACCTGTAGCCAGACCCAGCCAGTTTAGGAGGCCGGCGTCTAATTGAGACTCAGCTTTTCTTTGAGAATTTACACTATATTTTACCAGTCACCAATAAGCATATTAGCATTGTGACTTTGAGCACAAACTAGCTTTAAGCTCAAACACACTTAGCTTCAGCATCCAAGAGCCAATTTTATTTCTGTTTTTACCATGTTTTCATTTATACTGTGTGTGTAACAGAGAAGCAGACAGTTCCTAACAATGTACACAATGAAGTATATTCCATAATGTACCATTGATAGCATTTTAACCCACAGTCCTTGATATTTTGCATTGTTGAAGTTATGTCATACGATTATTCCTATAACTTGAAATCTGTTTATAATTATAATTGACTGACTAATAATCTGGATACTATCAAGGCTTAATCAGCACGCACATTCTCCTCTGGGTGGTGCTGGGAGCAGATCCCCAATCAAATTCAACATAAAAAATCAACACTTGCTCCCGCAGTCATTTTAAGGTCTTTTATTTCTCTTTCATAATCTCTTACATAATCTGATAAACAAAAAAAAATGTTTATGTGAAAGTAAAATCAGGTAAACATTAACTCAACAAAACTCCACAGATTATTTCTTCATTGGTGAGTTGTTGCTACATCTTGTCTACCTTAGTGTACTTTTGTTCTGAAGCCGTTGATTTTACCTCACTTATATTTCCTGTTGAGCTGCCCTTGCCTTCGCCAGAGGATAGATCTGCAATAATTTCCTATCACACACTAAAGGAGACTAATGGGTGTCATTAGGTCCCTGATTACTCTAAATGGTCAACTAATAACCAAAGAATGAAGAGAAATTGTGAAGGGGCATGTTCACCATATGCTGCTCTCTCCTGATATTCCCATATAAAGGTGATAAAGCCTCTATACAACCTGTTATGCAAATTCACCACAGACTTGATGAACACCAGGAAGCTGTTCCTCAAGCAATCAACATCCAAAAAGCTAAAATAGGAAGTGGCACACTCACACAAACATGCAGAGTGTTTATATATAGACGCATTTGCATATATACAGTATATGCACACATTCACATAAACTGAGGTTGACCTCCAACATTAATCTAAGTACAATGAGTCCAAAATATCCTGCGTAAAATTAGGTTAGAGAGGAAAATGATCGAAAACATAGAAAATCAGTTGAGATCCATTCATGTAAAGCAAGGTCACAGGAAATGGTCCATGGCTGCCAAGCATGGAGGGTGGACATGGTTCACAGCTTATACAATTATACACACTTTGAACACAATCAGCTCTGTGCTCACTGGCATTCGCTGTAATTTTAGGGACAGGTGTTCTCTTTCTTCTTCATATTCCCTCACTGCTGCTGCAAAAAAAGGAAAAAAATAGACAAAACAATCAAAAAAAACATCTTCAGCAGTTATGTCATGCATGCTCACATAGCGCACACATACGCTGTTCTTTGACATGCTTCCAGAGCAGTCAGCATCATGCCAGAGGAATCTGTCTGTTTTTTGCTATTCAGAGGGTTATAAAACTGCACGTGTCCCTGTAAATTGTCAGCCACATGAGGTAACATTAGCAGTGCCTTCAGGCCTGCAGCCTGCAGCTCTCTGTATGATTGTTTCAAATAATATATGCGCTTCAGTTTTTTAAAAAAAAGAGAGAGAGGGGAAAAAAAACTCTGCAAATTTCCTGTAAATAGTAACAATAATGGTAGCTAGTTAAAGGTATAATGACCTGTAGACAATAATAATGTATGTTGTCTTGGAATTAATAGATCTCATCCTTTTGTTGTGTGGCCTCAGATGTGGCAGATAATACAACATAAATGAGCACTGAATGATAACTATGAAGAAGCATAATAGACACAAGTATAGAAATATAGAAATGAATTCATTATACAATTGTCATTACTGCTCTGATCCACAGGGTGGCACACTCTTATAAAGTATGAACCCACCATATTTTCATTCTTGCATCCAGTTTAAGGCAGTTTGAAGACCCTGTCAGTCTTTTTGTTGACTGTGATAATCTCAGTTTTATTTAGATGCATAACTCAAGTGTAAAATTCTGCACTGAAACACCTCCTCCTGCGTTTACGAATACACTTGTACCAAACCCTGAGAATAAATTAAAATTTATTAAGTAATTTTTTACACTTAACTCCTTTGTGAGCGGATTATAGGATGCTTGCACTAACTGAATGAAGACATATTGTGAATCAAATTAAAATGCAGTTCTTTTCATCCCCATTAAGTCACAGGTAATGATAAATAGTGAAGACGAAGAAAGAAAATCTTAGGGTGAAATACTTTAAGAGGGGGGAATTCACATTGTTCATGTTTTTTTTATCTGGACACACACGCGACTGACACCTTCAATCCTCCAGCCAACAAATAATTCCGACCAAATAATATCATGTCAGTCATCAGTCACTGTTGTTCCCTGAGCAAAGATGTCAGCTAATGAAAGATTTACTGCTGTGGTCTTTGTGGCAACAGTGTGACAACCCTCATCAAATATGAATCTGTCAGACAACAGGGGCCAAATGTATCCATCGAGGTGGGCAAACTGTCAGAACCAGAAAATGTTCTCCCGCAGCCATGAAGACGGCTGGGTGCGCCAGTTTAAAACATAAAGAGACATTTTGAAGCCATCCATACGGCCCACCCATGCTTATGCACTTCAGCGTTACAGTGTACACTTTAATGATCGTCGCTTTGTGTGTGACCGCTTTGAGATACAGTTCATTAAACGCTGAAAAAACATTAGTCTCATTACTGCATGCATATCTGGCTGCCAATCAACCGTCGTCTTTTTATCCAGCTGCATCGTTGCCATTCTTCACACATGCTTAGTCACCATCTGTCAAGAACTGAATAATTGAGCACCATATCTACCACTGTTTAACATTTGCTTTACCCGAACACTGAGAAAGTCCTGCGAGGGCTGTCCTTGTGCATTGTGTCTGTGCTTTGATACTAATAATCCACACAAAATAAAAGAAACCGCACTGGTTACATAGAAAACTGAGCAAGGAAAATGTGTGTATTTTCTACTTTTATGCTGGTGTGTTAAAACAAAACAAAAAAACCTCTAGCAACAATCTGATACCGATTCAGCGCTTTCCTTTCTGGCTCATACCGGCACAGTTCACCTTCTTTGAAGCTCAATAGTGACATGTTGGTACTGTAGATGTGAGCGATTGTCTTTGCCAAGGCATTTTGTTCACAAACATTTCTCCTGGATTTGCCCCTAATTAGCCATCCTGCTTGCCACTGTTGCAAAAACGTGACTTTATGATTCATGACAACCTGTGTCGACGCATTCAGCTGTTATAGTTAACCTGGAATCACTGTGTACTGTACGCTACGAGGCGCGCCATGTGTCAAAAAATTACATCTTGCAGAAAGGAATCACAGATCTGCGAAGATGACTTTTGTTGAGCGTGATGAGAAAGTGTGGTGATTGTATCATGAGCTGTGTGATAAGGACACATCTTCATGCAATTTGTTCTGCTTTTGTATCTCTGTGCCTGGGGCCGTTTATGGTATGAGGACATTAGTCATTAGTCGAATGTCTTCAAGTGCTAGAAAAGCCGGTTAAAGGATACTGTAAGGCTTGGCAGCATTAAGTATTTTCAGTCGTTACCTTAAGTTTTTAAATAGTCTATGAATGCTACAGATTATATTTTGTTAGGATTGTGAGTTAAAATAAAGTCCTAAATATTATTTTTGCTTTCTTGAAAGAGCTGCAAACATCTCAACATCGGTTGAACACTTCACATTTTTACACTATAAAGTTGATAGGACTAATGACTTGGCAAAGACTTGCTTATTTATGCACCAGAAAACATGGGGCAGCATTAGCATTCATTTGTAGCCATAGTTCTGGCCACCTTGCCATACATTTTCCCAGCCACCTGCTTCCACTGGAAAACACACTAATGAGACCTGTGCCACTGAACCAAAGCTGTGACATTTCGGGCTGTAAAACCTGGAGTGACTCTCCTGAAATGATGGCCAAAATGGCAGCACCCCGTAAATATACTCCAGCAAAAACTGGACAAAAAGAAGAAGCAGAACAAAACAAAGACCATTAACTGAAATGTACTGCAAATGTCACTAAAGGAAGTCAAGAATGCAGCCAAGGAAGATTTGAAGTAGTTCAGAAAATCCAGTCAGGATTAAGTGGCTATTCAATAAATCATATTGCTTGAACTCAAGCGTGAAAGTTTGTTTTATATATTCTATAGGAATGATATGAAGTTCTAATAAATACAAATCTGCAAGAAACTTTGCTTAAAACAGGTTCAGGTATGAAGGTAATTATGTTTTGTTTACTTTAATGTAATATGGTAAGAAAGAACCCACGACTTCCAAGACATATGGAACATTCCCATTGAGTGCATTAAAACGCAATATCTTGAAATCAATTTTTCAATGCACAAGAGAGAGATTGTCCCTTTCTTTTCTGGTGCCAGTAAAAACTGTTGCAGCAGCATATTTTGACAATTAGGTGCAGCTGAGAGAGAAAAGATAACCAAGCCCCGGCAGAAATGAAGACATTCACTGTAGGTTAAAGGTTTTAGATGTTGTCGCAAACTGGAGGAAATAATATCTAAGTTTACACTGTAACTACAGTTCATTTGCTAATCAAAATGAGCCCAGACTTTTCTTCACAACTGGCCTGATGAGGATTTCAGTAGTGGTAATGATGAGGTCAGGGAGGTCAAATATGACGAACTCAGACTCGCTCTCATTATGAGAATGGAGTCTCCCATGTGTACACTATAGTGTATTTGTTCCACTTCTATGGATGGATCTTGCGTATGTGCATTTGTATTTAATTTCTCTGTATCCGCAGAAAAGAAAACATTCTGATTTAGAGGTGTGAACATAGAATCTACCCTTCTGTTTTAAGGCCTGGCGATTCTGAGCCTTTTCATTGAAATCATGATACTGTACCTCTGCCTCATAATCATCATTGAACATGACATAAACAAGTCAAAAGGTCTCCTTTGGGCCTTCAGGCCTCCACACAGAGCGCTCAGAGCAAGCAGCAGAAACCTCTTTACAGCTGACCACTCGTGCTCTCTGAATAACCCGTGTCTTTGCCGAGCTCCAGCGGTCGTCCTGCACAGCAATACACAGGGAGAAGCTGCTGTGTGTATTTTGGGAAAACCCTGCCACGTGTTAGAAGCAGCCTGAGAGACACTTAATACCAGAGATAGCCGGTCTGAAAACACATACACAACACTGTTTGGTGTTAAGTCCTCACTCATCAGGCGTTAACGGAAAAAATTCACCCTACAATAAGTACCCATGTCCCATTACATCTTCCCTCAACAATTATGCCACATAATTGAGTTGTATTGCTTCTCTGGATGTCTGGATAGATGTAGACTAGATTATGTCATATTGACCTATTCATAATGATTGCTATAAAATTAGCTGTGTCGGTAATTCTAAGAGCAGGCGACATGGCGAGTCAGGAAAAACCCTCTCACTCCGTGTTGATACCCTGCCTCTCCTCTGCTCTATAATCTCTTATTTCCAACAGCTGGCTCACATGAGATGAAGTGATGCTCCTGACAGCTTGCCTCAGCTTTACACTGATAACTGTTACGAAACAAGATATTTCTAGTTATCATAATGACTAAGAGGGCAAAAAAATTGACTCTGCGTTCTTGATAAAAACCCATAATAGTTGCCCCCAACGCCAACACTTTCTTCCACTGCACTATTTAAGGCTTTGGAAATCGGCTATTCTTCTTAAATTGAATATAAACACAGAACAGAGAGGGAATAAAAAGGGAATAAATCAGAGGGTGTATCTTTAAGTCGCTAAGCTGTTAGGCTTGGGTGAGTGCAGCCGACTGGCGATTGGCTGAGAGGTGAAAGAGGCCTTCCAGGTTGTATCTTTGCAACGTCTCGTGCCAGAGATTTAAGCACTCAACCAATCATGAATTTGTAATGTGTTCATGTCCACGGAGAGCACAGTGCCGCTGCCAGATTAACAGGAACACTAGACACAGTGTGTGAATGTTTTTAAATGTATGTGTGGGGGAAAAAGTGAAGGACAGAGCAGATGTTGTGCATTCATTAACACACCTTGCATACGAGCTAAAAGGAGTTTGCATGAAAGCGGGGGACGGGGGTTAATATTTAGTGCTGTAGCTCTCTTCTTTTAAAACACTGCATAATTTTGTTGTTGCAGGTGATGTTAAGTCAACTATTTAAAATGCTCAGGCACAAACCCTGGAGCAGCCAGAAAGAGCAAGCACAGTTGTTTACAAGCATGCACAGCAATTTTTTGCATCCCTACACTGTATTCATTCAGTTTGCGAATTAAATATGTGGGGTTAAAAGGCAAAACCTGATCAGTTAGCAACAAGGCCCCCCAGGGACAGAGCTAAGCTGAGCTGAGCTGAGCTGTGCAGTATTTGTGGCCAAAATCTGAACTGCAGGTCACCCGTGAGTCAAGTTTTATCATGCATGTGTTACGATAGTTTAAACTATAGGAAAACTCTTGATCACACACGTACAAGACATAGGCTACTGTTAACTGAACGTATCCTCTGTCCAGCCACAGACCTCTAAAGCTTTGGAAGCAGTGTGGCCTCCTGGCCTGCAGTGAGAGCAGTACTGCGTGTATACTGTAATAAGAGGAAGGTGTGAGTTTGGTCAGTTAGCTCACATCCTAAAAGATTGTCTCTTCTCTTGCAATATTAAAAATGAAAAGCATACTTGCTTAGCTCACTTGTTTGTATATTCAAACAGGATTATGTTAGGACAAAAATAACCGGGTGGCACGACAGCTTTTCTCTTGATTGAATCCTCAGCTGGTGACCATGTTGACTTCTCTGTAGCTTAAGACACAATCTTTCAGTACGCTACCATGTATCAGTGAATATTTTAAGACCCCAGCTAAAGTTGGCTTAATTACAAAAAACAAAATGCCATGATCTCATTTCAAACAGGAACAACTGTGGACTGCTAGATTAAAAATGAGGATCCTGTTTTTGTCTGTCTCTGCCTTAAAGCAGATATCAGCGGAATGTTTTTGTTAATATAAGTCCTAAATAGTCCTATTATCCGTCAGCAATCACCTACATGGAGTGTTTCAGCCGTAACACGAGTCTCTCCGTCACTCTGCTCTGCTGTAACCCGAGGAGAAAACTTTCCTTGTGGGATACAAGTGTTATCCAATGAGGAGAGAGAACGGCATGAAGGGCTGTGTGTGCAGCCAAGGGGTGCGTGTGAATGTGGTGACGTAGGGACGAGGACCAATAGATGCCTGATGAGGGCGGGGGCTGCTAACTCATGGTGCGTTCAAGGAAACTCGTAACTTGTGTTTTTCCTTCCGAAGTCGTACCAGTTCGATCTGGTACGAGTTCACGGGTCGGAAGTTACGAGTGGCCGTTATAGTGCACTTTCACAGGCAACAGGTCGGTAAAAACACGAGTTACGGGTTGCCTGAAACGCTACAAAGTCGTAGACGTGACTTGAAGCTGTAACTTACGGTTTGAAAAGCCTGCCTTGAACGCAGCATTAGCCAAAACGACCGGATCGCTGATATCTGCTTTAACTAAAACACACATCCTTTCAATAATAGGCTAAATAGGAAATTCAAGAGATACATTTGCCACTGTGAACTGTGATGTGTGAAGCCGTGCAAGCATAGCAACAGTAACTAAGGCACAGAGCGCCTTGTCAAAAGTGTCAAAAAATTTGAGACATTAGGTCTGATTTATATTTTAAAAGGCCATCAACAGGGTTTTTGTGGGTGAGCAGTCTGCCAAACAAAGCTTCACAGAGAGTTGCATGTACAACTCAGAGGAAGCCTATTCAAACTTTTTCTTTTTTCTTTTCTTTTTTTTTGGTATTTGAAGCGTTTAATGGGATGAATGGGCCACCCGCTCACTAGCTTCCCTGATTACTCATATTCTTCACAATTCTAAAGAAATCAGGAAAAAAGTATTTATGATCAAAAAAACGAAGACCTGCCGCTTAATTCAAGTGTCTTACATAACACATTTGTATTTTCAAACTGTCTTGGGGGGCTAATCCACTCACAAATCATAGGTATTGAGTCACATGGATACTGAGGCCCTCATCCGCTCTCACACAATGAGAAGAATTCATAGTATCACCGAATGCAAATGCAGATGTCATGAATCAGCTGTCCAATCTTTTTTTAAGTGGCCATAGTGAGGGCAGCGCCATTCAAAATGTAAAAAATGAGATGAATTCATCCTGCTCTGTGTCAGGTTGTTTTTATCCATAGCGTTATCCATTTAAATTTCTCCAACACCCACCTTTCATCTGGTTTTATTTCCTACATGAGGCATAACTCATCTCTTTTAGATTAGTTTCTAGTTGGCGAAATGAGTCGTAAATTTCTTTCATGTTGTATTGGTGTAGAGTGCTTCCCCTTTTTTCCGACTGCCTGAATAATTCTTTCTCCTGTGTTATGTTTTATTATAAGGCAGAGATGTGCCTCCATTGGCTGTCTTCAGCTCTGTGTACTGCTGTTTGTCTAAGAGATTTAGTACAAAAGCAGGTTTGACTTCTTCTTCCTTGTTGAGATTACGCTTCGAAACTTGATCTCAAATTGTAACGATGGAAAATTAAAGGAATTAACTTGAGATTAAAAATAAATAAATCTTTTGATATGTAGAATAAAATACTGGATGTAGAATCTGTATCAAATACAATATAACTTTTTCTAAGCTTTACATCATCTGCCACACGGTTCATTCGGTGGCCAGGAGCCCTTCATGTCCACCACTACTCCACTAAATCCTCAGCCCCCTAATCTCCCATAAACACTCCCTGACTGTGGAGCCTCCTTGGCACTGCCAGCATGTGTGTGCCAACCCCATATACCCATTAGCACCGTTAAGCCTCCGCTTCTAACCACCAACCCCCCCGTTCCTCGCAGGAAAGGTGAGCTTGTTTGATGATTACCTCACTTTGCACTATGGGTAGCATTTATCCTCCACGCTGGCAAGAAACCCTGAAAACAGAAAAGACACTTATCCATCCCAAGCCTTACTTTAACCCGTAGCTACCGGCAAAAGTTTGCACGGAGCAGAAATTGAATTGAATTTGCTTTTATATCCATGTCGTTTTATCAATCCCATCCCCCCTGTTTTCAAACCCCCTCACCCCCTTCACTTTTTTCCTGCTCATCTTCATCCCTCTGCTGTTTTTGCAGGTTTATACTTCTCCCTCCTCACTAACCTCCTTTCCTCTGTCACCGCACACATCATTTCTCCCTCCCGCACGCAGCATCCTCTCTATCCCAGCCCACAACCACATCACTCCAATCCTTCCATAAATAGGAAGTGTACAGTAAACAAAAATCAGAAGATGCTGCCAGTGCAATCAGAGACTATTTCTCTCCATGTCTTTTCAACTCCCCTCGCTGTGCTCTGTGCTCTGTGCCTCTCATACTCTCAGTGCACTGCAGCTCCTCCTTCCACCTCTCTCATCAGCTGCCCCTCCCTCTTCCTCTCTGTCTCTGCTAGGTGCAGCATGTATGTGAGCGTGTGTGAGCCAGCAGAGCCGCCTGTGTGTTTACATGTCAGCCTATCACTGCTGCCGGATTTAGCGCATCTGGAGAGGACGAAGGCATTTCTCAAATGCCCCTCAGACAAGGGATTCTCATCGCTGCACATATCCCTCTGTCTCCCATTTGAATCCATCCTGTCTTGAATCCTGCATCCCTGTCTCCATGCTTTCGGAGGCATTTTGAATTTCCTTGGCAACATGGAGCTGCCTGAATTAGAATTCTCTGCATGACAGTCCTGGTAAGTACTCAGTCTCTATGGTGGGCTTTGAGTACTGAGGCAGTGGATCAGATTTATTATGGTGCAGTGGTGGGGCCAGGGGATCGCCAGGGAGCAAATTAATGTCAGGGATAAAATAGTGTATCATAGGCAAATGGAAGGGAGGGAAAGAGGGATTGTTAATTGAGGAGGGCTCCAGATCTTATTTGTGCTTTGTCATCCAGATGGGTTTCATTCTGCTCTGTGCTATGCAATCTGGGGATGTGCTGATGGAACACACACATATGATGTGTGCATGTAACAGCTGAACATACAGTACAGTGCTGAGGTGATTTTCATTGTCTGCATATAAATTCAGGTATATACTGCAAATGTGATTTTGTTTATGTGTGCATTTGTGCATGCTAACACACATCCACACTACCTTTTGATATCACAGCTGAAGGCGTGAGGCTGACCAGGAGAGTGTCTGTTTGGTGTTTCTCCCTGTGTGTTTGTCAGGGCGGTTGTTGCTGCTTCCTAATCTACCCTCATTAACATTCATGTTCCTTCAAATGCCACTAAACTCCTCTAGACTCGCACTCCTTCATCCTCAGCAGCCGTGTGCTGGTGGCAATATCCAGTGGCGATGTGGGATCCTATGTAGGTGTTTGATTTGCCACAGGTTAGATTGATGGGTGCTGATGGTGGTGGTGGTGGTGGTGACGACGGGGAGGGTGGGAGACTTTGTATGATTATTTATGCAGGCCATATAAACGTTCTCTCATAGTTTAATTCCCATTACCTGTTATATTTGCATCTTCCTAATCATGGCTGCAACACTCCAGCAGGCAGGCAGGCAGCTATGAGGAGACTCTTTCCCCTCTTGGTTTTTTAACAGTGCAGTAACAACCTCTGCCAGCCTCAGACCCCCAACAGTCTCTAAGTGAGGGGTCTGCTCTTCACATCAAGGCTTTCTGAGCGAGACAAGGCTTTTAATTGGTCTCCCGTAATCAGGTTATGATGGTTTGATTGAAACATTTTGTTGCTGGTGCTGTTATTTTTGGTTGCGATGCCTGCGTGTCACTTTGCGTGCAAATCTGTAGAAATGAGCAGAGCATGTTTATGACTGGAATTTCTGATTACATCTGCTCAGCGACTGTTTTTTCAACAATACACGCTTTGACGCTAAGAGTTTATTCACTTTGTTGTGTTTGCTTGTCTGTAAATATCCCAGTGCATGTAAATGTGAATGCAAAATCAGCAGATGCTGATAACTGTACAGCTTATAACACCATTTGTGTACATATTACAGCTGTCAATCAAAAGAAGAGAATACACATTTCTCACACATGTTACTGTGCAGTTCAGTGAAATTACAAATGATTTGATTATACTAGATGCAAATGGGTGTTATATCGGGATATTTTTGCATTAGCACTATATTTAACCAGCATCTAATTCCTTTTTGGTTTTTTCAACCATTGGCAGCACAACAAATTGCATTTACAGACGCTAATGAAGATGCAAATACACAGACAAAAAGGAATTATCACCACATAAACTGTTTAGGAAAGTTTCCTATTTACACATTCAACAGATTCAGAGCAACACTAGCTTTCAATCTGAGTCACATGTTTAGGCCCCAATAAATACAAATTCACCTTTTATGTTGTTTGTTTAAATCTTTACCCATCATCTGATCATCCAGCTTTTTAAAATGCTGAATGCCAGTTCATGTGCACTAACTAATTCCCTGCTTTCCCTCTTCCATGTCACGTGGTATCGATTGGATAGTTAACAGTGGGAAATCACACTTATGTGAAATTGGGGGCTGTGAAGGTGAAACAAAAAGGCAAAAATCATTTAACCACACTGAGGTGAACTACAAGGTCAGGTGGTTGTTCTCACATAAAAGTAGTTTGTTTGATAAACATACTGTAAAAGTAGCGCCTTTAATTTTTGGTAATGCAATGCTGGTAATTCTTGACACCTATGAAAATGACAGTAGTGAGCTGAATAACATGCTCTGAGATGCTCCTTGCTCGAACACCTCCACTAGAAAACAGGACTTATTGATTAGATACCTGTACAAGGCAAACAGCCCCACTGTCCTTTGAGGCTGCTCAGTGGTGAACAGAATAATACATACTGCTGTGTGTATGCATAATACCCCATGTTGATATTATTCAAATGTTCTAGTCACTTACAATTTCCATTAATACAGCTAGTAATGCTAGTACAATCCAGACAATGCACACAGTACATGCAAATAAAAGCTCTACAGCCTTCTATACTTTGGTGTACCAAACATGACAAAACGACTTGACACAATCAAAGCAGTGCTGCTGTGCATTTTTCACAGTACTTTGCTCCACACTGTCATGCCCTTAATATTCTGATACAACGGTCTATGCATAATACTGAACAATAGCCAATTTTCTCACAGTAGGATCAAATGGGGATCATCAAAGGTAATGTCTTTATAGCAGAATGCAAGGCTATTTTTTCTCTCTTTTTTCACCCATTTCAATCAGAATAATACTTAAGCTTACAAACCATATGTTAGAGGAAGTTACGATCAGCATTTTTTTGTAGCAAAATTGAAAGGGGACATAAAGAAGAAAGCTGAGATGAAAGCCACATGTGGCTTTGTATTGTGAGCACGGTTGGAATTGTTCCAGGGTTCACTATATGCCCTATAAGTAGAAATTAAACAGAATAAATGACTTTGTATGGTCTGCTATGGATTCATTTAGTGTTTTATTTTGGGTTGTAATTATAGCCTATTTTATTTACAGCTAAAATCAGGGCAACCCTGCACATAACAGTTCATTTGTGATGGCCTAGAAAGAAGCAGTGTATAAACTGGCTAGAAAACATCTAGGGTGTTACTATTAAAGAATTTTCAGAAACATGATCCATCGGAAACCAAGATGCACATAGCGTCAGCCACCTTGAAAAGGAAACGGTGAAAGTGATTGTGGTGAGGACTGCCAGACCTTGTGTTTATACAGTGTCTGCTGGATGGTGAGGTGACAGACGGAGGCAGCTCTGTCACAGGATACTCAATTTTGCGTTCGACAGATGTATTCAGAAGGTCACAGTCCTGCTGCTATGTAGCTGTCTTCCACATTTAAATTTAATAATAACAGCTTTATGCAAAATATGAGACAGTGAGGGGTTAGTATGGAGGAGTGAGGTTGCCTCATGTTCATCCTCCAGGCTGGCTTCAGTGTCTGGCCTGGGAGACACTACAATAATATACACTGGAACTGATCACAGTGGAAATTTTGTAGATTGTCTCCTCCCATTCATCTGTCTGTCTCTTCATCCCATTCTTTTGGTTGGCTAGGTCTGATAATATATCTGACACCAGAGGTCTGTTTTTTTTCCACCAGAAAGAAAGGGCATAATGAATTATTGCACGGGCTGGGGCTGTAAGCAATTAAGCCTCTGGTATCAGAGTCAGATTTATTGGCTAAGTATGTTATCACACATACGGAAATTGGTTACGGCGGTTGAAGACTCTCCAGTAGTACAGACAATATACATATTATTTACAGTCAATATACAGCATTATGCAGACTAAAAGAAACAAACAGATAAAGTACAAGTGTGTGTGGTAACAGTAATGGGTTGAAATGAAGTATGGGAATGAAATAGTGATTTGTTCAATAGAGCATTTGTTGATGTGCAGCAGGGTGTGATACAGTATTCCAAGACACAAGAGTAGCTATTGTATAGCAGATGATACTATTATACGATATTTATGAAGGTTAGGAAAGAACTCACTCCTGTAACTGATGTTTATGTTTATGTTTATAAAGATTTCCATTAGCATCTGCTCAGCATCCACTATTCTTCCTGGGGTCAAAGCATGGAGACAATAAAAGAGTACACATTCACACTGGACAGTATAGCCATAGACATGAAACAATACAAACAATATAGGCCTATACTGTACACTGACTGTGATACATTTTCAACAATAATATAACATGACAACAATAAATTAACAAGACAAGACAGCTCCAACTAGGTTTTTATAATATAATGATACCCAACCCGACTAAGTGACTATACTATAACCCATATGCTTATATCAAGATGGTTTTCACATAAGCGTGATTTTCCATGGTTAACTAGCCAATTAATACCACATGACATGGAAGAGGAAAAGCAGGTGACCCAGAGGTTACAATTCCAAAAAGGCAATGAGGTTCAGGGCTCAATCACATCAGGTGAGCAAAGGTTTGACTTTTGAACTACTAATAAGGATGACCTGGCCCACCTAACATGATGCCTCTATTTTTAGTGAGAATGTGTACAAATAAAGAGGTGTCCGTTTACATTGTCAGGCTATGACCTTCAAAAGTAAAATAAATAAATAAATGAAAGTCCCACTGGCTTGGGGTCAAGTTGAGATACTGTTACTCTCAGTCTCTGTTCAGAATCAGACAGTAATACATAAACCACAGTGTAGTCCAGCCTGTGGAGTCTAAAATGATTTTCCCTGTCTGTTTCCTGGTTCTTCACGAGTACAAGGTCATCAGTGGTGGGCGTGGAAACATCAGTGATTTTATTTCTTGTCTTCACTGCTGGCTGAAATCTTTTGCTTTCGTATTTTGTGGCTGCTGACCCAACCATGATGGACAGATTCAATGACTGGTGTGGAACTGGCTCAGTAGCTGCAATGGCAGACCATACTTCCTCAGTTGATGCTTAGAAGTAATGGGCTGTTGGGTATTGTTAGGCAGAGCAGTGCTGAGTGCTGTATCCTCCAGTCTAGTACAATATCCATCTCAAGCGCCAAGTTATTCTGACTGCACCAGAGCACCAAGTGTTCAACCAGTTTGCAGTCATCACAATATTGGATGAGTCCATTGACTCTAGTGTCATCTTTATATACTCTTAAGGCTTCATTGGGAGGAGCCTTGGTACTAGGGTGACCATTTCCATGACACCAAAAAGGAGGACATTATGCGGCATATCAATAAATTACTATGGTGTACATAGGACTCTGGTATACTCTTATTTATAGTACAATTTTGAGTGGTTTAAAGATGATGTTTGTGTGGCTGAATAGGAAAAAATATTAAAGTCAAGTGTTTGTTAACAATATTTGTATTTATTCAATACATTGTGGTGTTCAAAAAGTGACCACTGAGATTAATCTTTTCAAGTGCAGAGTGCCACAAAGCATAACATGTGTGGACTTAAATGTAAACAACAATTAACAGGTAACATATATAATAATAATAAAAAAAAAATGCTTTTTAAAAAAGCCTGAATAACCTTTTATATAAACAACAAAGGAGATTGTAAAAAACAAACAAACAAAAAAACATTCAACTGCTCAAAAAGCATATCATTTCTAAAGTGCTTCAGTCTTTTGGGGACTTGTCTTCAGTGTCTCTGTGTGTGCAGCAGACCTGTCTTTAAGCAAACTCCACATCCCCCCCCCGCCGACATGTGCACACCTAAACCGGGCTCTACAAACACTGGTGCGCATATCATGCCCCGTAATGGGACTTATCGCTCATTATTCATAAATAATAGCCTATACTGCACAACTGAAAATATTGTAGCAACCGCAGTAATGTTCTTGTTATGATTAAGTTGTGTGATTTCTGACTGACTGTGAATGTGTAGTATGGGCAGGTATAGGGTGGTTGGATGAGAAACTGAGGGGCAGAGTGAGGAAGACAGCTGTGTGTGTCTGTGTGTAGGTGAGTGAGGGAGGAAGAGAGAGCTGTCATAAGTTAGTGTTATGTTGATGTAGTTACGTCGGGTTGGACGCTACAATATCAATAAACACGTGAGTTTAACATAGACGTCAGACGCGAAATAGCCGCGGAGCGAAGCCAGTTTCCTTTCAGCCCCGTTATTGTCGCCAGGTGCGCCAGAGCGCAGTGAGCACCTCTGTGTCAGGCTCGCGCTCTGTGTTTTTCACCTTAACAGAGCGCGCCCGAGATTAATACACACATTCACGCAGGCTACACGCACATACGGGCTACATGATACACATACCCACAGACACACAGCTGAGGGGCCGAGACGCGGCACGGAGAAATGCGCATCTGGTGGCGTGCTCCCCGTGGGTGCTCAACCTGCTCAGTGGGTGCTCGAGCCCCGGAGCACCCACGGAATCGGCGCCTATAGTTGGGGGCATTTTTTTACGGTCTATGATTGGCTATTGCGCTGCAGCCCAGCAAAGATGAAAAAACTCCGCTCTTCAAGCCTAGTGCCTCAAAAAGGAGGACAAATACGTGTCCGGCTTGATGCTGCGCCGGACGCCGGACAGGGCATTAAAAATCCGGACTGTCCGGCCTAAATCCGGACACCTGGTCACCCTACTTGGTACGGGTGTGAGCTGATTTAAGGCACTGAAGGTAATTTATAGTGTTGCACAATGCCATGCAATCTATTGTTGACTGGGTAATCTATTTGCCAGGTCAGCAGGCTGCAGGAGTCCAATAGGTGCCCTGTGACGTTCTTAAAGTGGGCCTACACCTGTCATTCAAAAGGATAGAAGATAGCCCTGTGATGGAGAGTGCCTTGGGGACCAGGGTGATGGTGGAGGTGGAGGAGGAGGGAGCTTCACACAGCCCCAGGGACTTTGTGAAGGAGTTTGTGTGCTCTGGGTTTCTGTATCTGTAAGAACTGCCTCATGTTCTGTTCACATATCTTAAGTGCAAGTTGAATAACAGGGGGAGGGCCGGGGGTTGCCAGAAATGTAATCTGACCTACTGGATGTAGACTGTGGGTATAAGCCATTGGCAGCAGATCTCCTTCACCACAGGAAACAAAGACTGCAACCTCCAAGCTAGCAACCTACACCCCTGAATATGGCAAGTTTTAAAAAACAACATATGTCTTGCACTATTTTTTTTTTTTTGTAGTTCCACCCTAAGAATATTTTTTGCTTGATCCGTATTGCTTCATCTTAAGCTTATAGCATCACCCAAGACAACCTTGGCTGGTTTAAAGTACAATCAAGGTAAAACATTCCTTTCCAGACTTAAGTAGAATGATAATGCGTACAGCCCGACAATGCTCCAGCTTTAACACAGCAGTAGATAGAGCACTGTGGAGATAGGAGACTTTCAGAATGTAAGACAGGTCTTTGTTTACCTCAGCAGGGGGATGGTCCCCTGTAGTTTGTAGTGTCTTGCAAGCCTCTCCAGACTGGTGCAGGGTCATTGGCTGAAACGCTTGTTCAGCTTCTCAGTGTCGCTCCTTTCAGCCACCTGATCTCCTTTGTCACTGGGTGTCTGGCCTTGCATGTACAGGATTCTGCCTCGGCTTCTGTGGACATCTTCCTCAGCCTGACAAACTTCTCTTAGTCTGACTGTGAACCACGGCTTCTTGTTAGTGTACAGTATGTACACAAAGTCTTGTTTGCCTCATACACCTTCAAAAAGCCACTGCGTGTCATTCAGTTCATCCAAAGTTTCGAGCTTCACTTTCAAAAACACTTCAATTGGTGTAGCTACAACAGTCCTGCAATTTCTGCTGGCCAGCTGGACCATTTCTTCACTTTTTTTAACGTCAGGTTTTCTTAGATATTCTAGTGTGTGCTTGTAGTGTTTACCAAGCAGTGATTAGATTTCAAGAATTGTATATCAAAAGTCCAGTGCCTTATTATCGCACGTTACTTACTATATTCTGCTCTGTTTAAAATTCTCAAAGGTTACAAAAAGTCAGTCTATGTTTTTGCGTTAGTGCGTCATTAATGAAAACTTTTCGCAGTGAATAACAATGTTTGTTTATGAGCAAAGTTTATGAACAGTGTCTCCAAGTTCACGCTGCAGTATCTACATACCAAGGCAGTCTAACTTTATATTTATGCTGTAGCCTGTAATTACTGCCTGAGTGCTTTGGTGTGAAAATCTCTCAAAATCTCCCATTGTACGTTCTTTGAAGGGCTGTAAGAGGCTTGTCTGAGGTAAAATTGCCTTTGGCATGGCATTTAGCTCTTTCTTTTCAATTCCAGCCCAAAACATCTTATATTCCCTGATGGTGAGTAGGGGATCAAGGTTTGTGTAATTTCCAGCTTATCCTACTTGACTTTCAAGAGGAATGGGTGTTAATGAAGAAAGGAACATCTTTTGTAGTATTACCGTTAGATTTTGTCAATGAAACAGGTCCACATAGCAATACTGTATGACAGGTTGAGTATACTGCAAGGTTCATTCCAGGACCTTTTCTGAGATTTTAATGTGGATTAGGATAATCTAGTTCTTTTAACTTCCATTGTCAAGGATCTAACAGATATTGTCTATTGTAAGTCAGAAAAAGTCCAACAGAAACATATAGAAAAAAAGAAAGGAAATAAATTACTTTTGATTGCACAGTCCATATTAAGTAATATTTTCATTTCAATGCTAAATGAAATGAGTGTCTTAAATGGCTGATGACACTGTTGATTTCAGAGAATAGCCCAGTCTGCAGTGTTGTGCAGCTTTCAGCATCCTCCATTTCGTTGATTTGGTTGACCAACTCATCCGGTTGAGTACCTCTGGCTCTCACTGACCCCCTTCATAAAACCATGGGCAGCTGCTCCCAGCTCAAAAGCTTCAAGCTCAGAGGCTCCAACACACTGATTGCATGCCACCTTCCCAGTGTGAAATAGCAAAGTGTGAGCCAGTATCTTTTGGGGAGTTGAGTGCCCGATAAAGACAGTCAAACATCTACAAACACCAAACAGACCCAGAAAATAAAAGACAAATAAATAAAATGACAGTTATTATAGGACTATTTCTCACCAAGAGCCCAGAAGATGGAATCCAAAAATATAGTGTAGTAAACACTTCTTGGTCATCGCACTAAAAGGTTTTTTGGCTTTGTTTTAAGGCCTCCATAAATAAAGCTTTACTTTGAAAACAGCATTTTTAACGGTTCTTAATTGCAGCTGGGAGATTCACAATATTAGAAGTTGGCAAATTATGTGTTTTGTTTATAGTCTGCTTTGTGCACCACAAACATCAAACCCAGTCTGCTATTTCTCTTAAAGGGATAGTTCACCCAAAATTAAAATTGCACTCATTATCTACTTACCCTCATGTCGACTAAGGGCTGGGAGAAGTTTCAGAGTCCTCCGTGGCTTCTCTGAGTTACAGGGGGTCTCAGCGTAGCAGTGCATATAACGGTTGCAAATGGACACCAATTGTCTTAATAACAAAAAGACACACCAAAAAACATCCAAATACCTCCATGCTGCTCGTATGTAATGTTCGTCTTGTATTGAAGCCCCGAAATGTGAAATTGTTCCAAAAACTGTCTGCTGGTTCGTCAAAATTGGACGAACCAGCAGTCCAGCAGTGGACGAACCGGGAAGAGGAGTTTCGAGGAGCTTCCGCTACAAACAAGCTTGAAATATAGACTTATTTAATTTTTTTCGGAACAATTTCGCATTTCGGGGCTTCAATACAAGACAGACATTACATATGAGCAGCATGGAGGTTATTTGGATGTTTTTTGGTGTGTCTTTTTGATACGAAGAAAAGTGGTATCCATTTGCAAACGTTATATGGACACGCACTGCTACGCTGAGACCCCCTGTAACTCAAAGAAGCCATGGATAACTCTGAAACTTCTCCCAGCCCTTAGTTGACATGAGGGTGAGTAATGAGTGCAATTTTAATTTTGGGTGAACTATCCCTTTAAGGAACATTTATGTTTATGTAATCAAACCTACTTTACTCCCCTCGATCAATGGCCCTAATTTTAATACAATACGGCCCTGTATTTTTTCTTGTACTTAATCCAACTCCAATTTGTGACAAGATATGGATAGGTTTTCATGGGCTTTCTGATGAAACCCAATAAGATCACCAACCAGAATTAACCTGTCCAAGTTGTAGCCATTGTGATTATTATTGGCAAAATTGCTGGCAAATTAAAATTTGAGGCAACAGAAAGCATCATAATTTTGTCTTCAGGAAAGGTACCACCACATTAATATACATTCAACACATAATAGTTCTGAGTGTAGTAGAAAGCTTTTATTCAAGCATGCATGGCTGACACCCACATGTTTCAGCAGGAGTTTTCTTTGGGGCGTGACGCGTAGGTGTCAGCTGAGAACTCTGTGCTTTGGATTTCCTTTGGTCCCTTTTAATTTTGTTCATGCCTCCAACCCTCACCTCTAAACTAACTTTTCTCTCTTTGTAAATGTGAATATCTGAACGATTTTATTTCACTATGTATGTTATTATAGCACAGCTCTCTGTCTCTGAGATCCTAGAGCATCATGTTGATGGTTGTTAGACAGACACCATCAGTATCAAGACGTCTCATTTTATTGATTCAGAGCTTTTGTCTACATGCATAGCAGAGGCTCCGAGGCATATGTGCTCAATTTCTGTGAGCATGATATTGTGGAATACTGAAACAAAGAGTGCGTGCGTCTGTGGCTTCATTTTGTTGTGCAGTGAGCCATGTTGCCTGCTCATCTTGTTTGTCCATTTTAAATCACAGCTTTTTATGTTGTGAGTCATTTTGTTTTAATTAGGGCACCGGCCATCGCCAGGGCACTCGACCCAACAGCTATGAAATAGCTGTAGGGACGAGTGCCCGGCGAAGCCGGGCACTATTGTTATTCTGTGGATTTTTTCCTAGTTATTTTTCATCTTCCGGACGATTTTCGGTTCGCTACTAGTCCTGCAACTCGAAGAGTTGCAGGACATATTATATATCAAAACGTGCGTCTTGATCGGGAATGGGGTGCTATTACTTTTTTTCAGTCTAATTTTTCGCGACGTAAGTCATGCGAAATGCAAAATTTTGCATTGAAGTCTATTGAAAAAAAAGACCAAAAAGACCAAACATTGGAGTTTAACAAACGTCTACTGCTCAGGCATACTTTCCCCTAGAGACTCCGTTTAAACTTTAAATAGTAGACACAAGTCTTGTGTATTGGTGTATTACTCCATGTTCTGATAGGTTGAATAGTTTTTGATCAATCCCTGATCAATGACCATGATCATTTTTGGAGAAATTATGAGATTATAATGGGTGTGTATTGCACGGAATGTTTGCTAGAGTGCGTGATGTCATCAGCTAGAGTGGGGGAGAGCCCAGAAAAACTCCTGATTCTTTCTCTTTCCACACTCCTTTGGACACAATTTACACTGTACACACATAATTTTTCACAGTTTTGTAGACAAACTTGTTCTGTCTCCCACAATGTGTTTAAAATATCAGAGAGACTTACAGAATTTGAATTAGCAGCCTCTGAGTGCGGCCATGTCTGTCTCTCCTCCTCATTGACTCCAATACAAAAATTTTCTGAGAGGAGCAGAACGGACCGATGTTTTAAAACTGCCCGTGTCGCCAAAATATTTACTGTAGAAACACCAAATCGTACCAAATTTTTCAGGAAGGCCTTAGGGCACTGCTGATCTGTTTTTTGTTCTGATAGGAGTTACCGTTTTGTCAGAATAAGCCTAAATGCGAGACCAGTGCAGAGGCAGAAAATGGCTCTTTTTCTCCTCGTTTCTGTCTGCCTCAGTCTGGGAGCCCCTATCGTCATTGGCAACCAGCTCAAGTTGTCATGGTAACCTCTGATCCTCAGGCCAGGGTCGTTAACTCCATAAACAATCCACCTGGAGCTCGTTAAGATGTTTGTAAACACAGACACACAGCTAAATCAGACTGATACAGGATGCAGCTCAGTCACACACACAGACTCTAGAACCAGCTTCATGTCATTACAGTTATAGACACACACACACACACACACACACACACATTAAAAACACACAGGCAACATACAAATGCGCGCGTGCTCACTCCTCTCTCACTCTAACACACACAAGTGTGATGACAGTTACACACACACGTAACTTTCAAATGCGCGCGTAAAATCACTCTAACACAGGTAACTTCATGTGATCACAGCTCCTCCATATCAGTGCTTATAGAAAGATGATCATGTGTCTGATCAGCTCTGTCTTGACCTTAAGATCGTGGGTTTGATTCCCATGTTGACAGAGATGGTTAGAACGGCAGTAGCCCCGGTGCCCTTTCAAAATTTCCCGAGAGGAAATTTTCTAGTTTTCTTTCTTTCTTTTCAGCGGTTTTAGTGACTAGCACTCTGTTACTGGGTGTCTCTTGCATATACTATGCTGTTTTTGCAGTGATCCACATCAAGTCCTTTATCTTGTGTTACTCCAGGGAGCTATAATGAGCCTTTTTCACAGCAGACATTTTGAATCATCGTACCAGGGAAAGTTGTTGTTGTTGCAAATAATGTTAAAAAACTGATGCAAAATTCTAGGACAATGAAACTACCAGCTACGTGAAATTCAGCTATCACCATTATTTACTCCTGTGCTTTTTGTACTGTCAAAATGTCTTCTGTGGAAAAGATCTCTCCACATTATTTCAAGGGATAGCGGGTGTTGGATGCTGCTCAGATTGAAAAACCCTTTGAGGTGAATTTCTGATATGTAAAATAAAGCTGCCAGCTGACTAAGTTGTCTCTAGACATGTCATGGCAGCAGCTGAACTGATTTTCAGCAGGTCATGATGAGGTGAGTGTCTCATAATAGAAAGGGTCTATGGAATTGTATGGTGTATGATCAAAGATGGTTAAGTTGGTCAACTGAAACGAATGAGGTGATGAGGGCTGATGATTTTCAGCCTAGTCATTTGCATATCAGTAGTATAAAGGATGAATATGTGAGAACTATTGCAATTTTTTTCTGACTTGCTACTGGCCAGAACTCTCGAGATGCCTTTGAACATTGCAGTGATCGTGTATGTGTCGAGGTGTGTTCATGGTCTGCAATCTTAAGATGAGGGGCCAGTACAGGAGTAAAACATGAACAATTCATCAAGTGCACATACACACAGCAAAGTGAAAACTGAAAAAGGGGTGCAGTGCTCGCTGCTTAAGGTTCACATTAATTATTACTTCACAGAGTGCCAGAATGGTATGCAGGGAAAATATTTATTTTTATTTCTGAGTATTTCCAAAAAATATCTTTTCATGTGACGATACCAACAGTTTTAGGTTTTAAAAGATTTGGGATTAAATAGGTATTACATTACAATAAAAGCTTACAACCTGCTTGGGCTGAGAACTGAGTGAATGCAGCCTATCAGTGTGCACACGAGCTACTTATAGACGGACAGATTCAAATGCGAAGCCTAATGGAGACGGCGGATGTTTTTTTTTCTTTTTTTTCCTGTTGCATTAACTACAGTTGGTAGTGATGTTTAGGTAGAGTACTCTCTGTCATGACCATTCATCTACAGCAAAACCTGTCAGACTGAAAACTACCCAGCATGAATGCCAGAGCTTTTGGTATCTCACTCAATATGTTGAAGCACTCTTAGGCTAAAGCTTGGATTTATTGTCCAAGTAACACACAGTATGGATCCCTTTAAGTAAATCCATGGACCTCCACTTTGCAACACCTGAGATTTGCAAAAGCCAATACTAATACTAGTAATACTATTTTGGCTGATTCTTGCTCACTCAATACTTTGGATGCTTAATCACCTGGTTGGTGACCACAAATGGATTTCTAGTATTCATAAATCTTAACCTGTACAGTAGCTTCTCCAATCATTTGTCACTTTTACCAGTATAATATAATCTTTCAAATATTATGAACCTGTGGTCATATTTGTTTCCTCTGTGGCAACTTTCTCAAGCTTAAAAAAACAGTGGGTCCCAGAGTGGCGCAGCAGAATGAGCAGGCTCCCCATGTGTAGAGGCTAGAGTCCTTGTTGCACGTGGCCCCGGTTTGAATCCCGCATTGAGTGGCCCTTTCCTGCATGTCATTCCCCCTCTCACTGTACAAGCTAATGAAGGCATGAAAAAGACAAAAGACAAAAATATATATACTTAAAAAAAACCTCAGTGAAAAATGCTTAGTGTAAATATGCTGGACTTAATTTGTTTCTGAACACTGTTCAACACCTAATATTCTAGAATATGAGGCATGATGTGTTTTAAGTGCGTCTGTAGTAATTTAGCTGCCACTTTGGAAATTAAAAGTATCCCTGGCAGGCCCTTTTGTTTGAAGCAGGCTGTTAGAGAGCTACAGTTTGTGGATGATTTTATTGTGTGTTATGGAGATTTTATTGTGTGTTATGGAGACTTTTTTTTTGCATGAAACCCCCAAAACAAGCTTCAGCGCTTTTGCTTGTCCTCCACAATGATCACTATAATTACCTGGAATCTTCTAATCTCTCTTGACACAGTCTCCCTCCACAGTGAGTATGGGTGTGGGTATCTTCTGTGCAGTAACTTCTCAGGCAAAAGCTCCTGTCTTTTTGGCTGAGAGCCATGCTAGCTGGAGGATACTGCTGTCGAAAAAAGGAGTTCAATGACCTCATGCAGGTGTGCTTTATGCATCTCGATGGGAGTGCTTCCCATGCACTGAACCATTTTGTCCTTCTCTAAGCATTTGATCCAGGCATAGTGGATCATCAGATCATGCAGTTTCCTTCTGAGGTTTGCAGGGGTTGTTACCTTTATCTTTGGCTTCCATGGAGGATTTGTTTTCATGGGATTTCTCATATCTAACTGCTTACTCTTCTGGAGGATGTAGATTAGCTGGCGACCTTCCTGCAACGCAGTTCTAAAGTGTTTATGTTCACCCACCAAGTGTTTATTGCAATAGAAATATTATCGCGGGTCATTCTATATTTGTAATATGAATACTGTTCATATGTTAGGCGGCTGCATTTTCCAGATCTGAATGTGTTAGACATTTGGCTTCCAACCAAATATTTCCACCATACTAGTCATGATGCAGTGAATTGAGGCCATATTCTACATATGAACACATTGTTATTTCCTAGGAATGAAGTGACCTGAGGTGAAATATTTTGAGTTGATGAATAAATTATTCACCAAAAAGCATAGAAAATGTTTGCTCTTTCCATATCACACATTACAGATGCAATTATGTCCCCTAGAAGAGTTTCTAGATATTCTGAAAGACTTGTCCACAAACATTTTCCCTTCTGTGCAACCCAAAGTTTTCTTGTTTGTTTACTTTTTGACTTCTAAATGTTTGCTTTAAATTTGTCAGCTGAGCTCAAACACAGCAGTGGAAGCAATCTCCATCCCTTAAATCCTATACATATTTACTCTGTTACTTTGCAGCCCCCTCTTTGTTTCATCCTCAATGTTTTCAAACAGTCGCATCGCGAATAATCATTTTCCAGCTTTTTGGAATATGTTTGCCACCAAACAAACTGTGCAAAGGAGGAATGCTGACTAAAATGATGAATACTGAGGTGAGAAGTAGACTGTGAACTGTCATTATAACTCAAAACATGTGACTTGTTCAGGAGAAATTATGATTAGGATTGAATTTGTAATGCAACTTTTCCACCAAAACCTGTGAGCACTCATGGAAAGGCCTGAGAGAAAACAACAAGAGACTCTGATGTAATTTAATAAGAATCACACACTGCCACAAAGGTGGGTCATTTTATCGAATCCCAATAAGAAGCATTTGTCAGCGATAAAGGAGAAAAAATAGACAAATCACTCGTGCCTGAACTGCAAATGCATCAATCAAAACAAAAAGCTGAACGATTCAATATATCAAGAGGACCACTCTCAGCGCTTAAGCGGCGCTGATGATTCATGACAGCGGTCACAAGTTGAGACTATCCAACAGGAAAATGATAGATAAACAGAGTGTGCACTTTACAGAGGACTGACAAATAGTGTTAATTGGCTTTGCGACTGATGACCAAGCTTTGCATTTTCAACCATGATTTGGTTACTTGAGAGTCATTTTTCATGGACTCCTTGCAATATTTTGTCTGCCACCCCTATGTAGAAAGGATATAATAATCACTCTTTTCAATTCTGCTGTAGATGTAAATATCCCAGCAGCACTACCAACATTACACCGTACAACTAAAGTACACAGCAATGACTTAAAAACAACCGATGGGCATGTAAGCACTGATGCATATTGCTCATTTGTCTGCATGCTGCTTGCAGACATTCAGTGACCCATTAGCGGTGCACACCTCTCCTTTCAGTTTTGCCCTGTATCAAACCACACAGCGTCATAAGAGAGGAGATGGAGAGATGTGAGGCAGCGAGAGACGTAATGGTGAGCCAAGATGTGTCTCTGGGAAAGCGGTCGCGTCAGGGTGAGAGGTCTGTGGTGAAAAGGGGAGAAGGGGAGCAAAGACTGGTTCACCCCTATTCTTCTCCTGCACAATACTATCAAAAGAGGAATGGAATGAATCAGGGTGGTGACAAAGAATATGAAGCAATGGATCAAAGGCTAAAATGGCAATTCTCATCTGTTGAGAGAAAACAATACTGTAAAATGCCACACTAAACAAATAAAGTCTACTTCACACTGTATATAAGATTATTGGACTGTTAAGGCTATTTTGCTATTTGGCTCTTTAAAAAAAATAGCTCAAGGTCAGAACAAAGTGGTGATACACTGAGTAGATGTAGTAAGGCCAGATTATAGTACCCCCCACACTTACTACACTCTGAATCATAAATCATGCATGGTACTCTGGTAAGAAAATCACCATTGCATTTGCATTTTCATGTTTTCGATTAGCAATGACGTTAATGAGCCTCATCCTATTTCATATTCCTGACTTGACAATATGAAAATAATTTTCTTTGTCAAAACAGATAAACAAGTTATGTTTCAGTATTGAGGAGCTCAGTGTTGTTTCATTTCACTCTGAGGTTTAGCATCTTTTACAAAGGATTCAAACATATGAGTTTTTTGTGCACTGCATTTTTTTTTCTAATAACATTTCACCTCTCATTGGAACGAAAGGATCTTGATATGCATTTGTAAATTCGCATAATTAGTGAGAGACAGAAAGGAGTGGGAAAAAGCTAATAGAAGACACTTTCGTTCTGACAGCGTGCTTTTTTTACAACGCTGCATATACACAGTACTAACGCCCAACATGTCTGACACATGCAGCCAACAGAAATTAACTGTTCTGGAGGATGCGGAAATAGAAGCAGCAATTACTGTTCCTTTGGAACTACTCAGGCCACAATCCAAGCTGCTTCAGTCCTGTGACTTTAATTTACCAAGAGTGATGTGTAATTCGTGTTGGTGCAATAAAAGCAGAATCATTCTAATCTTCCCTCTCACGTTTAATATTTTTCTTTTTAAGATACATCAGTGTGTGGTAGACAGCCAGAGAAAGGCGTTACACCAATAATGTCAAGCACTCTCCTGGTGAATGAGTTACAGAAAAAAAATCCATTGTCTATTCAACTCTCATATGACAACATGATGGATATTTGGACAGAGACTCATTAAAGAACCCAATTTTGTGCGTTGCTATTTATTGTTTAATTATTTACAGTAATGGAGATGTAGAATTTAATTTCCCTGTTGTATAGTAATATAGACACTATAATAGTAAAGTTCATTTTGATACACTTTTGTCCTCAGATAAAAATGTATGAGTAAAAGCATTAATTAAATTGACATGTTGACATGGTGTAAACATAACAGCGGTGGGGCCAGCCTTCTCAGTGAAAACAATCCATGCCATCATTTCTCTTACTTTCCACGAGGCTCCTCTAAGAGCGTGTCCCGCAGATAAAGCTGTGACTTAAATCGCATGATTGATGTGAGAAGTAGAGCTTGAAGGTTTTAGCAAGTTAAAGTGCCCCTGAGTCAAAATCAAATAGGGGTTTAAAGTCCTCTGACAATCTCCCTCTCTCCATTTATCACAACTTGGCAGCAATCTCTGTTTTATATCACCGCAAGGTCAACAGCTCAGCAGTGGCATGGGATGTGTTAAGTTTGCAAATGTTTTGGGAATCCATTTGAAAATGTACAATGGCATTTTCTGGCTCCCAATTAAGACTGATTTGTACGTGCACGGACAATGTGTCACTGACATTGACAGTAATTGTCTTCAGCATTCTCAGAAGTCAGAGGAACACAAGGGTTGGTTATATCGGGAGACCATACCCTTTATCGATTGGCTGATTTAATTTCTTCCAAGGAAAGTGAAGAGAAAATGGAATTTCATTCAACAAAAGGGGAAAGGCAGCGCTTACCTTTGAGAAGCCAAATTGTGATTTCAACTGACTGACTTATGAAAGCTTATTTGTTATAAAGTAATGAAAATTGATTTTGCAGTGGTTATAGCATTTAATAATTCAACTCATACTGTAAAAGCCCAATGTCCCCACAACTTGGAAAAGTCATTAACATCAGAGGACTAATAGCTCATCAACAATGGGTCATTGAGCTTTTATGATGCAGTATCTGAAGAAATCACATTCACACAGTTTTAATCTTGTTACATAAACACAGTATATCTTCTAGAAAAGAATTTTAGGAGATGACATATTTGGACAACCTTATCTACCCATATGTGATAAAGGGCTGAATATAATGCTGCTGAATTTTTCTTTCTGCAAACCAATGATAAATATTGTAAGAACTCCTTTCTTTTTCTGTGAGTAACATGAAAAGTTACTGTTGTTGCCAACTGTTATATCTTTTCCACTTTACCAACCAATTTTTTTTTCATGTCTTCACAGGTAAGCAGTAGGATGGTGTCTGGGGAGGCAGGAGGGCACAGCTACTTGGTGGCATGCTGGCAGCCCATCCTGATCCTCATGCTGGGCACTGTCCTTTCTGGCTCCACCACCGGTTGCCCGTCCCGATGCGACTGCAACGCTCAGGAGCGTTCAGTCGTATGCCACCGTCGGAGACTGGCTACTCTTCCTGAGGGCATCCCCACTGAAACAAGGTTGTTGGACCTCAGCAAGAACCGGCTGAAAAATCTTGGACCTGAAGAGTTCATTAATTACCCGCAGCTGGAGGAGCTGCAACTCAATGAAAATACAATTTCAACCATTGAGCCGGGGGCTTTTGGCAACCTTATGAACCTTCGAACTCTAGGTTTGAGGAACAACCAGCTGAAGCTCATTCAGCTTGGGGTGTTCACTGGCCTGACCAACCTCACCCAGCTGGATATTAGTGAGAACAAAATTGTCATTCTGCTCGACTACATGTTCCAGGAGCTGTACAACCTGAGGGGTCTGGAGGTTGGTGACAATGACCTAGTATTCATCTCACCCCGATCTTTCCATGGTCTCAGCAACCTTGAAAGCCTCAACATTGAGGGATGCAATCTGGCTTCAGTACCCACCGATGCCCTTAGCCATCTGCATAACCTGCTATCACTTCGATTACGTTATCTCAACGTCACTGTCATAAGGGATTACTCTTTCAAGAGGTTGTATCGGCTCAGAGTGCTGGAGATTTCTCACATGCCTGCCATGGATACCATGACCCCAAAATGTTTGTTTGGACTCAACCTCACATCATTGTCCGTTACAAACTGCAATCTTACCATCATCCCCTACCAAGCCATCAGTCACCTGAGATATCTTCGGTTCCTGAACCTGTCTTTCAACCCCATTCATACGGTGGAAGGAAACCAGCTGTTCAATCTGCAGAAGCTCCAGGCTTTTCATTTGGCTGGAGGTAGATTAGCCACTATTGAGCCCTACTCTTTCCGAGGACTCAACCACCTCCGTGTACTCAATGTATCCAGCAATAGCTTGAACACCCTGGAAGAGTCTGTCTTTCACTCTGTGGGAAACCTGGAGACCTTGGCTTTATATGACAACCCACTGGCATGCGACTGTCGATTGCTTTGGGTCTTTCGCCGGCGTTGGAGGCTCAACTTTAACAGACAACAGCCCATGTGCGCTTCACCTGAAGTTGTGCAAGGCAAAGAGTTCAAGGATTTCCCGGACATCCTCCCCTCTGACTATTTTGTCTGCCAAAAATCCAAGATCTTGGATTATAAAGTTCAAGAAAGCCATGTTGATGAAGGGACTACAGTTTCCTTCGCTTGCCAAGCTGAGGGTTATCCGGTTCCTGTCATAATGTGGCTATCCCCCAAGAAGGAATACATCACCACCAAAACTGTGGGGTCAAGGCTCTCTGTGTCTCATGACGGCACATTGGAGGTGCGTTACGCCCAAATCCAGGACAACGGCTCCTACATATGTATTGCAAGCAATGCAGCAGGCAACGACACCAAAGCTGCCCACCTTTTTGTGCATAGCTACTCCCCCAATTGGCCCCACCAACCAAACAAGACATTTGCCTTCATTTCAAACCAGCCTAGCGACGAAGGTGCTAATGTGACCCGGGCCTCAGTCCCATTTCCCTTTGATGTAAAGACACTTATCATTGCAACCACCATGGGATTTATCTCTTTCCTTGGAGTTGTTCTCTTCTGTCTTGTAATATTATTCCTCTGGAGTAGAGGGAAAGACAATTCTAAGTCAAGTATAGAGGTTGAGTACGTGCCACGTAAAGAAGAAACAGAGGAGGCCAGTCCAACTGAGCCACCCATACAATTCAACATGAAAATCATGTGAATCTCAACAGGAGGTTGTGTGCGCTCATGAACTACAGTCAAGATGCATACTTTCCTCGCTTCAGATATGTACTCAGTTTATGAGCGATAGAAATCGCACAGCAGCAAACGCATCTTGACACTATACCCTAGACTTTTTTTTTTTTTTTTTTACTTCAGGGACTGAATCTTCAAAGCAAATGTTGAATTTAAAATCTTACAATTTCTGTAAATTTGTATTGGCAATACACAATCAGTATGTTAACATGCACTCAACGGCCCTTTTACTGTACTGTGTGCAACCAAATTAAGGTAACAGTTTACATGACAGGTACTGTATAGACAACTGTGAAGACTATCCTGTACATTATATCTATCAGCACAGAATAAGTGAAAGACCTTGGTAGAATTTCCCTTTTTATTTATTTTTTATTTTTTAGTTTGAATGGATATACAAAGCACAAAAACCCACTATCAGAAACCAACTTGACAGCATTTCTTTTCTTAACTATAATAAGCAATTGATACTTTCCAGAAGTCATTATGGAGATACAGTTACTGCATAATCTTAAAAATGAGTTTCAAAGACTTCAATAATATTTTTTTGAATAAAGTAATAAAGGTGAAAGAAGCTGTGCCATTTTAAGAGTTGTGATGTTACCAGAAGATCTCATTTTAAATAAGACACATTTTTGGATCTCAATTCTCTGAAATGTAAATTTTAGTATTAAGGATCATTAGAGGAGTAAGTGTACCTCACCACCCGTTGTGTGCCAGTAAACATCGGCCTTTAACTATTTTCATCATTAAATCTTATTTTAATGTTTTCTCTGCTCATTTTGGCACCGTGGTCTGAGAGAAACTATGTCCAAATATATCAAACTGTAGCCTTTATCTCCTCTAGCTGTCACATACAATTTCAATTTTACTGAGTCTATTGGTTTTAATGATGGGAGTATTTCCTTAAAATTTGACTCGTACCAGATTAAGTGTGCATGTTAACACACTGAATAAGATACATAAGCCAGTCCTGCAGTATGTGCTCCCTTTCGCTAACAAAGGAAGTTTGTCATTAAATGTGTTGACATGTTCAGCTATACATATTTTTTCTGTATTTTATTCTTTCCTTGTACATTACGCTATATGGCACAATAGTAATGCTTTTAATGGCTGTGGGTTTTGAACATATTACAATCTAAAGAGCAGATAAAATATTCAGTAAACATCGTTTTAATGTACTGAAGCTAAACCAAAACAGAGTATCACCGCTTTGCAGTGTGTATAAAAGTACCTTTGAAACTCATCTGATAAACAATTTATCATCAAGTGTAACGGAGGTTAATTTGTTTACTCATTTGGCAGCTCAGTAAGTGAGAGCACACTGCCCAAGTCCTGAGGTTATAATGTCGCCGGTGCATCTCAGAAATGGTGACATTATTAATTTATTGCCATAAGCAACCCATTTTCCAGATTTTAGCTGAGCAATACCCAATATTTATGTGTAAAATGGAGTTTTACGCCTCATAAGGATTTTATGTTGTCTAATTAATTTCACAGTCAAAGTCTGCTCTGAAGATAATGTGTTCATTAACTCCTACAATACTTGTTTGAAAGGGATGGGCAGATGGAAATTCTATTAAAATAAGTAACATTTTATACTATGGGTGCTTATTTTATGCAAATCTACTATGAAGAAGAAGAGTGACTACACATTTTCATCTCCCAGAGAGATGACACAGATCTTGCTTGGACATAAGAGTAAATCACGCTTGAAATACCACTTATTCCCTTACCTGCAATCATTTGCAATCATTGATTGTCTGTTGCCTACTTGACAATTTGCACATAAAATCATATGGTACATTACATTCAGACCTGGTGGCCATTTTATTGTAGCATTCATATGTCCACCCTAAGTGCTTGAAAGACAAAATGAGATCATTTTGATCAGGGTGTAATGCAACATGTCTTTCATCAATCCAAGCTGCCTATAGCCTGCTTTTAAGATTATAGTATGTGACTATGCTAGACAATTTTCCACTACTATATTCCACTGTAGCTGGGCAAAAGTGCACCTATAGATCCAAAGGAGTGCTGGGGAAGAATGAAGTTTCAAAAAGTTAACCTGGCACCACAGATCATCAAAAAAATAATTCTGAATGCTAAGCACGGTAAGTCTGTTCTCTGTCATAAGTGCTACTAAATGGCCGGCTGTAGAGGCAACAGATGGTCAAAACATAAACATGTCATTTAACTGTCACTGGGGATGGATCATTACCCTAAAAGTCTAAGGTCATTCAGATGCCCGGTCACGCAGTAAGTGTCAGTCTGAAAAACAGATGGTCGTCGTCAGAGAGTAAATTGGTCTGTAACTGTTTTTTTATTATTATTTTTTATTACATGAAATAAACATGACATCATGTGAAATCGCAAGACAACTTTATAGAAATTATGAAAGTGATATAAGGATTTGGTCAGCTGCTTGAGTTGCTTTATTCATATATATATAAAAAATACTCATAATATTGCTCCGACATTGATAACAGTGCTTTGTGCAAATGACTCCAGGAGTTTGAATTCAGTTACAAGTTAGAGGTGACTGCCAATGGCTACTGAATAACTTTCACTGCATCATTCTCTACATATATTTACTGTAGAGATATACAGTGCGGCTAGTCAACACCTACTGTATGGTTTATACAGTACTGTAGGTAGCTGCACTGTATATCTTGTTACCTTAACAACATGGATGTATTGTTAAAATGACAGCATTCCTACAGTTCATTACTTGTGACTCTTTGATCCAGTGCACCATTTACACAAGGTGTTGCAGCCCAAGTGGGGTCCATATGGACCGCACGGTGCATTGCTGGCTGGGCAGCAATTGTTTGGAGATGAAAAAGCAACTGTACCCATGTAACTACCCAACTTTTCACACATTTCTAAGAATAAGAAATGTGGATCTGGATTATCTGGTTAGTTGGATACAGCAATAAAAGGCAGCAGTACAGTAACTGTGACACTTATAAGAACAAGAAAGCAGGGAGCCAAAAAGACCAATGAATTTCAAGAGGGAATAAAAGAATCCCAACGTAAGAAACATTTTGTTGCCATGTCAATAGTGAAAATCCCTCTCCTTTTTATTTGTTATTTATTTTTTATTTTTTTAATTTATGAAAGTTAAACACTAGTGTTATAAGTACAGAAGCATGTTCACATGCATGGACTGACAACAAAACTGCCCATTTATCCTGATTTATGAGAGTTGTATTCCACTCACACCCACACTTTGAAACAGTGTTTAAAATAATAACATTGTATTTATATCTCAATTTCAAGCCAGATGAACTTTCAGGTCATACTTTATAGAATTACAGCTGCATTCAGGTTCATAAAAAATGAACAGCAGTAAGCAGCCATGCATTGCTGAGCCAAGTAATCACTGAAATTTTAAAATCAATTCTGTACTGAAACCCGTGTGGAGATGCAGAGAAGAAGAGGCTGGCAGGGATGAATGCAGTCTGTTTATTCTTATCAATAATAAGCAACTAATTGGTAGCAGAATTACACACAAAGTGGAGCCAAGACACAACTTCCTGAGGACTAAAAACAGCAAATTTTGAACATTTAAACAAAAAAGAAAGAAAGCATTCTTACAAAAAAAAACATTCTACTCCATCTATTCAATATTCCAACATTTATTAAGTAATGCCTTAGTTTAATATTTGAGTCATCTGAATTCATTTGGACCAACTTGATGTACAGTTTTATTGCTGTGAAACCAATTTGTATTCTGGCCATAAAGAAGGGCAACACTTATGTAAAGAAAAATGTGGAATATTTGCCCTACAGTTTGTAGAAAATGAGATTAAGATTAATAACGCAGCTGAGAAATAACCATAGGGGAGGAAACCGAAAGTATTTCACAAGTTAATAATGAAGCACAAGGCATTTTTCCCTGACATGTTAGACAGGGGATAAATTGAGGAGTTATTAGCTGTTAACAAAGCTCTCGATACAAGATCTATTCAAAAGAGTAGAACAGATCAAGCACTAAAGATATAGATCTATAATCTATACGATTAGTCCTTAGATCACTTATAACATAATTTGTCTCAAATACAAATATCTATATATGATTTAATACATATTCATTGACACCTACCACATTGTGTCTCCATTACTAAGATAAGAAATCCAATTTGCATCTGTTCATGCTAGATCTGCTTAAATCTGGGTCATAACACACTCCAGTGAAGACAGTGCAGGTAATGCACCTAAAAGTGTTTGCCAACAGCTGAAGGAGTCAAAAGAAGTGGAAGTTTTCAAGTACCTTATGTTTCTGGATAACTTGTCTTGTGAGCAATTTAACTACTGGCTACAAAAATACTGACTCACATGCACACCATCAACAGAATCTTGTTCTGTCTGCACAGCCATAGGCATTTGAAACCACTGCAGATCCTCTCCGCATCATGATGAAAAACATTTGCACATAGATGAATACTCTCAGTGTTTGTGTAATTTAGTGTCAGACAGTATCACCTGCCATTATTACAAGGCCATGGCCCTGCAAGCAGTTTTTTCCACACACCAGCAATTGATGCAGTTTCTAGTGCGTAAAATCAAGACAGAGAGACTGCAGACTAGAAACCTATACACACACACACACACACACACACACCTCTGAGATGCCTTTTTTCCATACATACCCAGAAACAAGCACAGTATGTCATCTTTAAGGAAAAGCAGAAGCTTTTTCCCACAACTTTGAAGTTAACTGACATCACCATCAATAACTGTCTGGGTGAAAACGCTGGAGACAGAAGTAGGTCACACAACTTAGTGAAACAATGGCAGGTTAATGGAAGTTCCTCTGAGCCTGAAGCATCCAGGAGTTTGCAACACCTCACCATAAAGAGTGGAATATCGATTGGATGGTTACAATGACAAGAGACACATCTTTTTTTCTTTTTCTTTTTTTTTTTTGTCTGGGAGGGCACAATGACCTTGAACATTTTTTTCCTGTTGTTACAATTTCTAAAAAGCTAGAGTGGTGTGGCACTTCATTATGCTTTACAAGGGCTCTGTTGCAACCATGAGCAGACACTCGCTCCATCACTCTCACTCTCTTTACCTGATAAGGTAATTGGATGTGCAGCTAATGCAAACAGGGGAGATGCTTGACAGGAGAGCGGTTGACCTGCCTCCAACTCCCTACAGCTCTTCAGCATATGTTACCTTCACAGGAAGTAACTCAAAACAAACGATTTACGATATACCTCGAAATGTTGCCGTCTATTGTCTTTTTCTCCTCACAGTGCTTTGAGAAAAAAAACACACAGCAGTGCTATCTTACAAAATATCTTGGATTTCAAAGATGTGCTTGTACACAAACCTCTGGTAAACATTAGTTTAGTTTTGTTATGGGTGCGATTTTTCCATCATACTATAAAAGCTGCGAAGTACAATGTTTAGCAAAACATTTCTGCCAAATATGATATCACAGATCTAGATGCAGGTGGTGTTGCATTGCATTTACTTCAGAAGTGAGCTGCTCCAATACAAGTCAGAAAACCAAGAGGGATGCCTGCAGGAGAACTAGCTCTTGCTGACAACCCCAGCTGATAACATCTAAAACGCCTTATGCTACCTTTAGTTCATGTGTGCACAACTGGTTTAACAGAATTAAGTACTAATGAAAACCACGGGGGGCAGGTGAGGATTGTCTGATGTGGTGAGTTGGAAATCCACTTAAAATTCCCAACTGAGAATTCAGAAATTCCCATTTTCTAGTTCAAATGGAAACACACAACACACCGCACTTCATATTAGAACACTGGCTTTGACTCGACATGCAGTTGTTTTAAATCAATCAGCATCTCAGCTTAATTTTGTTTTACTTATTCTCATCTAAGTATCTTATGTGCTTAAAATGCAGTTTATATTTTATCATAAAAGATAATGTCATTTGGGATTCTGCCATCAGCCTATAAATTTAGTATAAAAGCTCTGGCAACCCTCCAAATTCATCCAAATGTGCTCCCTTTAACACAGAGGTGAAAACACTGTTTTTTGTTGGTGAGGGAAACAAAAGCTTAGGCCTAAACTGCCGTGACTGTGTCATATTATTCATTTTCAGTAAGACCTGAATATTTTAAAATATATTTTATATCCACTGCATATAAGACACCGGGGATTTTTTTATCGGACAGAAGCAGAGTGTGTGTGGGTGTTTGAAGAGGTTCAGGCCGTGTGAGGACTAATCTTTCATGACACGGAGATGGCCGTCTCTTTTCACACCTCTCCCTGGTTAAAGAGGAATATTTTGTCATAGAAGTCACATTTGTTGATGCGCCACCATTTGTAATAATTAGCATTCAGCTGCCATACAATGGTGATCTTATAACTGTGTCTGACATTTCTGCAGGGCACTGATATTTTTGCAGTTTTGAATCACTCAGTAGCTGTTCAATGAGACTGAACTGATGATGCGTTGTTATCTATTTAAGGTTGTGTTTACAATGATTGTCTCTTTTTCTCCATGAAATTGTGACAGAAGCAGCAAATCAGAACAGCAAAACCTGCCTCCTGTTTAGCAGTTTTGTGTCAAAGCAATCGCAATGATATTACACCAATCAGGCAGAACATTCTGACCACCTGCCTAATATCGTGTTGGTCCCTTTTGCTGCCAAATACACAACAAACTGCGATGTACTGTCTATCCTTTCTACTGTAGCATTTCAGCGGTTTGAGCAACAGTAGCTGGTCTGTTGGAACCATACTGTACAGACCAGCCTTCTCTCCCCATGACCACCCATGACTCTGTGACCGCTTCACCACTGTTCCTTCCTAGGACCACTTTTGATAGATCCTGACCACTGCAGACCGGGAACACCCCACACAGCTGTAGTTTTTAGGATGCTCCGACCCAGTTGTCCTTGTCAAAGCTCAAATACTTACACTGGACCATTTTTGCTTTTTCTAACGCACCAAGTCTGTGGACAAAATGTTCACTTGCTGCCTAATATATCCACCAAACAGATGTGTGAGTGTTATTCAGTGTTATTCACTTCACCTGTCAGTGGTCATAATGTTATGCCTGGTTGGTGTATCATGTTTTATACTGTACTTGATGAGACAGTTTGTTTGTTTTTCACTCAGTTTTAGAGTCTGGTTGTGTTTTGATCTTTTCAGAGTGGCTCTATAAATTACAGTGTGTGACAGTTGAGGTTCCTGTCACTATGCCTCCAGTTGATCATGTGCCCTGGCTACTTGGCCAAGGGGATGTCCCTTTGGCCGACTGGTTAGTGCGCATGACTCCGACCTGGGAGTCTGGGGTTTGAAGCCTGCCCGGGTCCCTCTTCACCTTGCCACAAGTGCATCTCAAATACTTGCAGGACCTATTTCTGTCACTAATACTGTACATTCCAGTATGAATGAATGAATGAATGAATGAATGAATGAATGAATGAATGAATGAATGAATGAATGAATGAATGAATGAATGATTTTTTGTTATGCCACCATTGTGGCCCATCCCATATGGGATTATAAAACACATTTACTGACAAATTAAAAACTAGACAGTTCTTCCTGTTGACACAAATAAACCATTTAAGATTACTTTCAGTACTCGTAAGCACTTTTCATGTCATTGCCCAGGCCTTTTCAAGAAATAAAGAAAATGCAAATATTTTCAACTGAAAGAAAATGTTTTAGCTTCTCAGCATAGTCCAACCAGACAAATTTGTTATTTGGATCTACCTTACTAAACAGTTTTTGTGTTATGTAGTCATAGAATGCACAGTGTAACACAGCATCAGTTTCATTCTTCCCCACATCAATCCACACAATATCCCATAATGATAGAGAAAGAACAGTATTTTAGGAGTTTCTGCAAAATACAACTCAGGAAAAGGACTCTAACAAGACATTTGGGGGAGAACAGCCTTGGTAAGAGAGGTGATGAAGAGACTCATGGTCCCTCTGGCTCATCTCCGGAGATCCTGTGTGAAGCCAGGAGAGCTTCCCAAAAGGAACAACATCACACCAGTACTCAATCAATCTGGGCTTCATGGCAAAGTGGCCAGACCAAATCTCCTCCTCAGTGAAAGCTTCTTGGAAGACACACTGTGAGAAATTAGATTCTCTGGTCTTATGGAACTGAGATTCATTTTGGCTGCAGTTGTATGTGCCATGTCTGGGGAAAACCAGGTCCCATCAACATCTGCCATCGACCGACCCAACACTGAAGAATGGTGGTGGCAGCACGATGCTGTAGGGGTGTTTCTTTTCTGTGGCGATGAACAGAGAGAGTGGTGAGGGTAGAGGGGCAGCTGATGGAGCAAGTACAGAATTATCTTAAAGAAAGCAGCCAGGAGCTCAGACCAGGCTGAATGTTCACCCTGCAACAGTACGATGGCCCTAAGCACAGGCAAATTAGTGCAGGAGTGGTTTAAGGACAACTCTAAACTTCCTTGAGCGGCTAAGCTAGAGCCAGCTGACTGACATGACTGTCCAACAGTCCCCACCCAACCTGGCAGCGCATTAGAAGCGAGACAAATGGAAGGAAATCTCCAAACATAGCTGTGCAAGCACAAACTGCATGATATTAAGATTTTCTTCAACTTAAAATTTGGAGAAAAAAAGTGACAGAATAGAAGGAATGGTTAGCTCAACAAAGCAAATTGGCCCAATGCCATAATCCCAATAGTTTTACAAGTAAGTTCATTACCTTTAATTGTTGGTGCAAGCTATTTTTAGAACCGTGAAGCAGAGCCGTGAGCTGCTCAGAGCTATGATACGGAGGCTAATGGGATTTCTTGGTTTCCCTCATCAAACTCATCAAATACACAATCCAACAACTCCTAAACAGAACGGTATGAAACAGAGTTGTTTTCGAGGTAAATTCATGCAAACTCACTGATGCATGTTCCTGTCAAGGACAGTTTTTCGGCAAGCAGTCTCTGCATTTGCCTCGAAAACAACTCCATAATGTTCCGTTGTCATCTCATAGCGTGGTGAATGTGCTGATTACAACTTGTCCACGAGAGCGTTTTGATGGATTGTGTATTTGATGAGTTTGATGAGGGAAACCAAGAAATCCCATTAGCCTCCGTAGCGTAGCTCTGAGCTCACGGCTCTGCTCTGCCGTTCTAAAGTAGCTTGCACCAAGAATTAAAGGTAACGAACCTACTCCTAAAACTATGGGGATTATGGCTGATTTGTTGAACTATCCCTTTAAAGGAAGTCGAGTGGATTTCCATGTTCATATTCACATTTGAAAAAAATACAAACCTGTCCTATGAGTCTGTTCTCATTGACAGAGCAGAGCTAATATCCTGAGACCGTGCAGTGCACACAGCTTCAATTTATTTTTATCCTAGCAATTAGCAACGAGTACGGCTCTTCAACAACAATCCAGTATCTTCTTTTTCTTTGCTTTGTAATTCCTTCCTGCATGCAACCATCAGAAATAGAATATTTTTGGGTACTACTGCAGCAACATGAGCAGGGTGAGACTGACAGCTTCTGTCTATGTGACCGTACTCCCAGAATGACAGTGATGGAATTCATTAATCATTAGCAGCCTGCAGGCATCTGACCCACACCCAATATGCCTGCTGTGAAGCCTGTTAAACCGAGCCAGTCAGCTAGTGCCTTAACACGTGGATACCAAGATTACTGGGTTATACAAATATAGATCTGCCAAAAGGAATAAAATGGTGCTACTGGGTTTGCAGCTTTGCTCATCTCTAACACTTCTCTTTCTCTCCAACAGATCCACCTATGCAGTTTTCATGTGCCATCCTTCACTTCCCCTTGGCACATGGTAATATGCAGCACAATTCGTAATGCGAGTGGCCAATTTCAGAGCAGCAGAGCGGGGTCCTAGAGGGAGCAGAGGATTTAAAATGGAACTAACTTGCCCTAAAGGAACCCTCGTAATTGTGAATGATAAGAAATGATAAAGCTTGCACATAAAAGTGAAAAATAATGCATTTCAAATCAGTTTTTTTTCTTTTACAGATGTGTGCAGATTCTTTGACTGTGACTTCTTTGTTCACATATCAATTGACTTTCTGCTGTGTCCCCTGCAAAGGAAACAATCAGTGACAACAATTTATTGTGTTTTTTTTGTTTGCCATGCTGCAGCGCCTCGGCCATTGAAGAGACAAGCTCAGTAAAGGTCCCTTGAGTTTTCAGGCTAACAGAACAGCATTTGAGAGGATTCCCCTGAGGAAGGCTGGATGGAAGACAATAGTGGTGGTTTGAAACAACCGTAGGAATGCTGTGCTAGCCTGAAAAGCAAGAGGGGGAAAAAAAAAGTCTATTGCTATCACTACTGCAGTTTTTGACTAATGACTATAAAACAGTGATGCAGAGACATGGCAGGGCTGCAGATCAATAACAGAGACCCAAAAGTTGCCTCGCCTTGAATCTCCAGTGCTGTCAACAACAAACACACATAGTAGCTAGTTCCAAAACTCCATACACCCATATACACCACCACTTACAAGCACATGCACAGGCACTTTAACCCACATAACCTGCCATGTTGTATTCGTCTCAGGCCCGGAGTGGCTAATTGGGAGGACCTGGACAATTCCTAGTGGGCCGGTCTGATTTCCGTGAGGGCCGGTGTTCAATCATAGCACTGGGCTGAAACATCATGTAGCCTATAGCCTATGCTGCTGCTGTTCCGGGGCGGCCTCCACGTAAAGGCAGGGACACACCGGCCGCTGCAAAAGTCGCGTGCAAGCCCTCCCGTTGACACACCAGACGTGCATTTCTCCGCGCCGGCCGACAAGGCTTCTGCCCCTCAGCTGTGTGTGTGTGTGTTCTTGTACATGCTACGTTGTGAGGACCGGAACGAGTTTTTAACCAACAGACTGAGGACATTTTTGGGAAGTGAGGACATTTTGGCCGGTCCTCACTTCTTCAAAGGGCTGTTTGAGGGCTAAGACTTGGGTTAAGACATTAGGTTAGAATTAGGTTTATATTAGGTTAAGAGTAATGGTTAAGTTTAGGCATTTGTTTCGGATGGTTAAGGTTAGGGTAAAGGGCTCGGGAATACATTATGTCAATGAGTGTCCTCACTAAGATAGAAGTACAAGGATGTGTGTGTGTGTGTGTGTGTGTGTGTGTCGGCCTATCTCGCTCATGCGCTGAGTAGGCTATAGATTGACAAATAAGGCCTATATAAACACACTCACATGTCGTAGGCTACCTATTTGTCAATTGCAGTGTTTTATTAAAATTGTTTCAATTTTGAAAATTGGCCGGATTCTCTCGTTGTTTCATGTTTGACTTCACTTCCTGCCCGGCTTGAAGCGATCGCTCGCAGCACGCGCGCTGAGCTCCGTCTCCTGTGTGTGTGTCACAAGTGGGGGCACAGGATAACATCATTTTTTAAAAGTGTTATGAGACTGACAGCACGCACGTACAAACACAGAATATCTACTCTGCATTAGCATCTTCTATTGACTTTAACAAAGTGATAGAGAAATGGTGTAAAATTATTCATTTGAAAAGTCAACATTATAATTTGACAGATAACTGTTGTTGTTGTTCATGTCTCCAAATGGAGTGTTGTTTCAAGAGATGCCAGCTCTGAGGAAAATAATATCATATCTAATATCACTTCATAGCAACTGTTTCCCCCCCTGTCTTGCCTAGTGGTCACTTAAGGAACTGCATCTAATGACATTTTAGCTATTCCATTAGATGCCACATTTTTTCTTATTCAGCTCAGTGTTAGCCCCCTGATTAAAATGTAACAGGTTAAAAGCTTGAGTAGCACTGAACCTTGGTAAGCGGGGTATCACGTGGCTATTTTTCTTCTTACTGTATATGGCATTTCACACTGGTAGGCATGAGTTAGACTGAATTCCATCTGATCCATTAAAACACTACACATGTAAGGCTGCCACTCAGTGTTTTCAAGGTTAAGGTTAAGTGGCATGTTTTTCAAACATCTCTCCAACCAACACGGAAAAACTCACATTGACTCACACACAAAAAGCAGGAACTATCCCACATGGTACTAAATCCACAGGAAATTCTGTTTGCGTATTCAGGTATTTGCCCTGGGTCAAGGTTTGCGGTAAGATAGTATGCATCAAGACTCAACTCCCCCCACCCACACCCCCTCCACGGATTTTCTTGACATATGTCAGAAGGTCAAGAACAGATGGTTTTGAATATGAAATCACCTTGACACAACAGCATCATCCGATCCTCCCCTGAAAGAACCACTGCAACAGACCTCTACGCTTGTGTGGTGAAGAATAAAAAGAAAAAAAAAACAGTCTTTAAATAGGGCAAGGCTGCATTGGAAAGTTATTTGCAACCTCTGACTATATGTCCCAGGGTATTTTATTAAGGGTCTGGCATGAGGCAGTAGGCTAATTAACCAAATTCATTGAATTAATGGTCTATCCCTAACCTCCAGATTTTTAGATGGTGCCTGGCTGCTTTAGAAAGCTGTAACTGCCAGCAAGAAATACCACTGAGAGCATGGGCTCAACATGATAAATCTGCTCTCATGCTTCTAAATTTCACTTGCAGACAATGTATGCAAAAGGGTTTATTCAGCACTATAGCCATTATAACTTCAACAGGAATCTGCAGTATAAAAATTAATAATGACTGACAGAGTTTTTTTTTCTGAATAACAACTCAGGTTCATATTTCAGTTTCCATTTTCATGGAAATAGACCCTGTGTGTATTGTAAGCACCTAGGGTACGAGATGAAAGAGTATTCCTCTCCAAACATTTTTCTCTTAATACAAACATGCAAGTGATCAGCAGACTTGACTATTGTTTGGCAAAGATATAGCATCCTGAAAGCTTTACTGAAAGATAGCCAGTTTTGTAATCTCAGAGAGGTTTCTCCTCACAACACCTCAGAAAGTCTTTGTACAATCAGCCCTAAAAATTTAGTTTTAAGACACACCATCACAATAAATGACACATTTTGTGTTACAGAGGTTGTTGTGGCCTCATTATAAAAATGTCACAATTTTTCTAAGTGAAGATTAATATATATAACAAATCTAAAAAACAAAACAAAACATGAGTCATATTACAATCACAATATCAGTTTTGTTTGTTAGGTGCTTATTTGACTGACATTTTAGAGAGAGGAGGGGGGTTAGGGACAGAATAAAGATCTGAGTCAAACCTATGGACCTTGTTGAAATGCACTGTAGTGGAAAAAATATATGCCAATACAGTCAAAACGGGTTTTCAAGGTGTCGTGCCTGAGCCTGATGAACTGTAAAAAAAAAAAAAAAAAAAAAAAAGAAATACCACACCACCCTGTCCTCTCAAACACAACCAGTGTGGAGTGACCTTTTAACATAGTCGTCATCAACTGCAATCATAGCTCTGTGAGTGTCATCATAACCTGTTATTAAAAAAAGCTATTACCGTCCTTCATCACACCACCTGTACAATAAACCTTAAACTGATTTAAAAGCTGCATTTTCAGCTTTCCTAATCCACCACTAAATGTTCAGCTAATAGGAAACTGAAAAAGAAAAAGTTTTCTGTGTGTAGACTGCAGTTTTGTTTGTTGTAATTCTTCTCATATAAAATAATAATCTATCCACTGTCTTGTAGCTCTGTCTTTGGTCCCCAACTCCTAAAGAACTACATTCCTCTTCAGCTCTTAAATCCTACAGTTTGTCCACTGACCTGTGGCTAAATGTGTCTGTTGTTTGGTGTTGAGCAGGTATTGTAGCTAACTTATTACGTAAAGCATTTTCAGCTTCCTGGAGAAGTGTACCAGAAGAGCTAAGCTTTAGACTGGAGTGATAATTCTTTGTTAGTTTATTGTTATGATGAAAACATATACAGCCTCTTTACAATACCTTATACCAATAACCTCTATTACAATATATATATATTGGGTTAAGGTTTAAGGTCTAATAATACTGACTCCCTTGAATACTTCCATTGTTTGAGAGAGAGAGAGAGAGCTCTAGGCAGGACGGTGCATCCAATATAAGGATTAGTGGCATGGTTGTGCATCCTGTGATGAAACGCTGAGCTAAAGTGCATCTGTAAGGTGACATGGATGAGGTCTGAATACATTTAGAATGACTGCTGAATAAAGTGTCCATTAAGTTGGTGCTGGACTGACCAATGCGATAAAAGCTTTTGGCCGGTCTGCAGTGAAGAATGTGCATTAACGAAACTGTGCCTGTGACATTTTATCATCAGTGTCTTAGTAGTAAAGAGCTTAAGCAAGGGTTAGGTTCCCTTTGCTGAGTACCTCGCTGGTCATCATTACAGATACTTAAGGTCCATCTCATTGGGAAATCAAATATTTTATCAGGCAGAATGCTGTTAATGTTCTGACAGTATGATAATGCACTAATTACATCTAATGAGTAATAATGAGATTCTCTGCTTTCACACCTCTTTAGGAATAATATTTAATGCATTAAGTGAACTTTTGTTCAAGGCCACAATTAAGGCACAGCATTAAAATGAATTTGTTAACTAAATGAGTCGACAGCCTTCTGAGGAGAATCTAAGTGCACTATCTGAGAAAAAAGTTCTGTTACCACAGGATAAAATTGTTTTAACTTGTGACATGTGATGTTGCATGTACTGCTTAGATGTAGAGCAACAGTCATTAGCAATTAAGTGTTTAATCAAGCCACAGGAAATAGATCTAATCAGTTTTGATGACTGATCAACCATTTATGTAAACTTTCAACATGAATACCGTTGATTTACATGCTCCAGCATCTTGATTTTTTCCCACTTTTCTATTTGTGAATATGTCTTAACTCAGTCATGATTCTTTGACATTTGTAGCCAAAGCAATTGATCAAGAAAATAACACCTCAGCCTGAACCTATAGATAGCACAGATGGCGTCTTCTTCGAAGGTATCCGCTATTGCTATAGTTGCTTTTCCAAAATTTCACCTGGCTGTGTGATGATGGTCATAACAGTGGCCCCGTTTCTGCTCAGGCTGCTGCTGCAGCCCCTCAAAAAATGTCACATACATGTCAGGTTCACCTTTAAGGACAAAGTCTCCAATTATCCTGAGCTCTGAGACCCTTACTGCCTTCACCAAATGTGAAGAGGCAGGTCAGAGTCCTTTGAGACCCCCCCCCCCCCCCCTTCCTTCACACACATACACACACCTATTTCTCCTTTGGAGCAATCAAGAGATGCATATGAGTTGCGGCATCTAGATTAGACATACTTTATTACTAATTCTCAGCACCAACAGGCAGTTCTCTCAAACATCAACTGTGAATCTAAAATACAAAATGTAAACGTGTAAAGACTTTCAACAACTTCTCCCTGGAGATCAGTCTGATGATGTAATTAACTATGAATTTGTCGTCACTTTTGGTGCCAGGTGTTAGGCTGTGGGTGTTAGCCCTTGAACTTCCAGCCTCTTGGGATTTTCACACAACAAAGGGTTTCTATTTTTTTTTTTACAGAGAAGAGGACAAACAACAACAACAAAAAACATGCTGTTAGAGGGCAGCTCTGTGAGCAAAAACAAGTTACTGATGACAGAGACATCAGAGAAGAACCGCCAGACTATTGCAAGCTGGACACACAAAGGCTACCTGTACACAAACAAACTGCACACAACAACGGTGCACACAGAAGGGCTTCTTTGAAAGCACAATGCCTGATACCTTGAACCAGAGGGACACACTGTGTTCCACACCTGACAGCCAAACAGCGCTAAGATGACGCTACAGTGAGCAAGTAATTGCGAAGCCTAGATAAATCAAAAGGGGAAGAACTGAGTCACGTCAATCATGGATGCACACCACCAAGAGTCAAATGTCTAGCTTGGTAGTGTTGTGATTAAATTGAGTGCTGAGTTATTTGATGGCGTGTCCATAAACGCCACTTGGGCAACATCTGACTTGTTGCTGTGGAGCTGACACCTGCAGCAGGATAATACACTGTGTCGCCAGTCAGCCATCATATCAAGATGATTTGATGAAGTTAAATGACAGAGGCCTCAGTTCATTAAAATGCTGCACACAGTCAACACAACAGAGCAGCCATTAATTGATGAACGTTGCTGCAGCAGCTTAAATATGGCAACCAAATCTGCAGGAACTCCAGTGGTGCTACAGATTTGCTGTGGTGAATCTGCTCCTGAATTCAGGCTGTCCTTGGAGGAAATATAGTACCTTGTCCACCAGATGTGGAACAATGAAGTTGTTGAACAGACTGTCCACTGAAGAAGCATATGAGCAAAAAAATAAATGATTGTCATGGTTGTCATGGTTGCCTCGCTGCCTTCCAGCTTCCGGGGGCGCAGCAAGGCTGCATGCAACTCAGACACAAGAGAAATTGTTTGTTTGTTTGGTTTAACATTTGTGTTCCTTGTTTTTGTAACATTTTTGGTCTTTGCTTATATAAATCTATGCTATATGTAAACAGACGGTTTTTTCATTTTCTCTTATTCCTTGTGTTTTGTGCTATATGTGAACATGTGACATTCTCTTTTGTCCAAAACAAATAAAAGCAACTAATAACTAACTGTTACGACAGGGAAAAGGGAAGTAACACACACACAACCCGGTGGATGGATTGCAAAGTAACAGGTATTTATTGTAAGAGACACGTGATATAGGCAACCCGACAGAAAAGGGCCACTTAGACCAATAAACAAATCTGTCTAACGGTTAATAAAACTGAAGCTCATTCCTAAAACAAAACTACAACTAACTACCCTAGTAGTTTTAGGGAAAAACAAGAAATACAAATCAACAGCACTTCTAAACCGGGGAGCATACATCAGTCCGACTGCCCCAAAGTCAGACGGCTCATTTCTCCGACTACCCATTCTACAGCGTTAAGGTTAGGTTTAGGGTAAGGTTAAGGGTTAGGGCTACTCAAGTCGGAGAAATGGGGGGTCGGACTAATGGACGCAAAAATAAAGAAATGTATGGTCAGAGAAATGGGTAGTCGGACAGACGTCATGCGCCCCTCTAAACCTGGTGTGACTAAACAAAGTAAAACAACCAGTGAGGGAAACCAATCAGCCGCTGGGGCCTCTACTGCCTGCCTGCTGGAGAACATACTGTAGAACATACGCTCACATAGTAGTACAGTAGCAGTAATGCTCTGGTCCGCAACCCTAACTAATTAACTAACTCATAGAGCACTGGTAGATTTATGATGTTTTCATAAATTACCTTTTAGAGACTTAAAATACACTGAATACAAATTAAGACACATGAGAGAAAATGAAAGGAGAAAGCAAGATGCAACACACTAGAGAGAGACTATTCAAGAGATGAATGAGAATACATTCACTGGATGTATTGCATTCAAATAGGCGGAGACAGCCTTTTTTCATAACTCTACAAATAGACTTATTACACTGGTTGGTTAAAGTAATGCAAAGATCCACAAGGAACAACATCTGCCATCGCAGTATTACCATAAATGAATTATTATCATGATATCAAGTGTAGTTCTTTAAATATCCTCTTTATGAAGAGATTCAACTGTAGCACAAAAGTTGTCGTCAGTACTAGCCTAGGGATGTAAATTAAACGTTTCATCATGATACAATGCTATATTGATTCAACAGACAAGTCTGCTGATATCACAGAGTCTTCAATGATACAATTGTGTTTTTGTGGATCCTCCAGTCCAGACAAAGCACACAACATAGCAGTTATCCCTCAGAGTGAGCATGATGCTGTCCTTGGTGATCATGACAGTGATGGGTCAGATATGGACTATGAGGGTGATAGAGGCCATACAGTAAGCCAGTCAGAGACAAGTCCATCTAACCACCAGGAGGTCCAGACCAAGGATCATGTTGCAGGTGTCATCAGAGTATGACCACTTTTTTTTTAAAGGCTAGGCCCATCTTTGCTGAGTTCAGTCAGTAATAAAATCATGTCATTTCAGGAATGGCAGGCAAAATCATGTCCAGTTCACAATATGATGCGCACATGGGCGGTATTGATCTTCACGACCTGCAGATTTCAAGAAGATACCATAATCCCAGTCAGGTCCAAGAAGTGGTGGCGGCACTTCCTTGCATGCTCCCTCAGCAGTGAACTCAAACAGCCATCTGTTCTACAGAGACGTCATGGGAGAAACTATTCTGTGCCTGCTCACCTTCTCAGGAACAGTGGCACAGTCTTTTATTCTAAGGTTTAGCAGAACACCAGTCTGAAAACCAAGTCTCTGCATGCTGTTACTTCTCAGTGCGGCCAATCAACACAATGCACTGGCTCCAGAGGTGTTGCCACTGCGACATAGATCTGAAATTGTGATGCACATGCACTTGGCTCTGAATGGTCCTTAGATGTAGTGTGAATGAATCACACAACTACTTTTAGAACAGTTTTTAGTGAACGTTACACTAAAATATGTTAAAATGAATAGTGCAGTAAAGTGATATTGCACAAAATTGCAAGATTAGACGTTACAAAGTTTCAAAGGGGATTGCAAATCAGTTATAAAATTAGTATACAGATTCTACCTGTCACAATTGTGGCTGACAATAGAATATACTTTACCTTAATTCCATGAAATTAAAAGAAAATAATTTGATAATTTTGAAAGTTTAATAATGTCACATGATTGGATATTTTAATGTTTGGGGAGGAAAAATGGCAAGATTTTGAACCTTATTTCTATCTAGAGTCTCAAACTGAATATTTCTTTTCTATCTTAGTAATTAGCTGCACACATAAGTCTGCAAAGCAAAGGAAATTGCAATCGATACCCATCACTTAGACATTGTAGGGCGATTTTAAAAATAAAAGCGAGTTACAAAGGGCGGTGCGTGGCGCAGTGGTTGAGGCGGCCACCCCATGTGGAGGCTGCAGTCCTCGACGCAGGCGTCCCTGGTTCGATTCCCGCGTCGGGCAGACCTTTCCTGCATGTCATTCCCCCTCTCTCTGCATCCCCCTTTCTTGTCTTATCTCACTATGAGCTATCAAATAAAGGCAAAAACGCCAAAAAATATGCTTAAAAAAAAAAAAAAAAAAGCAAGTTACAAATTCAGTATCGTGAACATACATGATGTGATCTGGGCAAATTATACAGTACCACAAAGTACCACCTCCTAAACTGTGTGGCAGTACAATTAAACTGCAATAAATTAAATTGTAATAAAGTACTTTCAGATTTTGTTATTTACATCCTTTATGAAGATAGGATTTATTGCAGGATTGCTCACACCAAGATGGTGCAGTTTTGAGAGAAAAAAAACTATAACTGTAGACAAGACAGACAATATAGAAGACATATTGTATATAATATAGAAGACATGCAGAACAATATAGCTCGGTTTTCAGATTAGCATCAAATTTACTTTCCACATTCACAGTCAAAGCCAAAGAGGAAGAACTCCATCAGACTTGGTGACACTGTGACCTCTCTTTTCTTGTCGGTGTCTATAGCTGAGAGAATTGCAAAGATTTCTGATGATTAACCATTTGCCACAGGTCAACTGACAGCATTTGCCAGGCTATTTGGTGCTTTTTTGCAAAAGAACCACATTATTGAGTTAGCTGACCCCATGACCCTTCCTCTAATGCCATCATCAGGTCACGTATCTCCCTTGTACTGTACAGTAGTCCTGGGTATCACTGTTTTCTTCCCCACATGTTAGCCGTGTGGAAAGCAGTGGACAGAAAAGAATGAATGAATTTGTCCTTTTTCTGCTTAGACAAAAAGAGAAATCACTTCCAGGAAATAAAATGCTGAACAGCCAGTATGTTAGCCTATGTCATCAACTAGAAATCCAAGCATTGCTCTTTTCATCACAATATAACAGTAGATCATAATCTGTCAGATGGAGCAGAGCTGCAGTGTAAGAAGTCACACTTGACTGCACAACATGCAGATGAGTTAGACCCAAATACAGGAGATGGGAAGGGAGAGACGGTGATGTAGACTGAAGGTAACCATTAAACATGGCAGCACTTCTACAAGGTGCACTTACAGACTGCTGGCTCTTGTGGGATGTGAAGTCTAATAATCTTACAGAATAGCTGCTATTCTACACAACACAGCAGCATGTGGATATAATTTAAGTATTTTAGTGGGTTGTCATTTCACAGTCAGCCTTAATGGATATAAAGCATCTGTATCAAACAGTCTTATGTTGATCCACATTGGTCAAAATTATTTTAAAGCCGCAACCAGCAATTATCTTCATCATGATTAATCTGCTAATTATTTTCAGTTAATCACTTGGTTTATAAAAAGTCAAAAGAGAGAAAGAAGGAAAAAAGCATGACTGTGATTTCCATCCTGTTTTGTTCAATTAGAAACCCCAGAATATTCAACCTCAACTAACCCTTTTGCACAAACCAAAAAAAAAACATCTTCACAACTGATAACAAGAGTATAATTGACATTTTTATGATGGCAAGGCTGACAAAACAGACTGACTAAATCAACAAAATTATTCTTTCAGACTGAATTATTTTAGCTCATTTTCAAGGTCCTCTCTCTAGTATCTCAAATGTAGCAAAACAACTAAAAACTCTGTTACAACACAAGTCATCTTGTCTTAAAATCAATCTCCCATTTGCTTTAAATGGTTGATTTCAAGTTGCCCATCCTTATTACTCTTAAATTACTGAAACAGGCAAAACTGCACAGGCAAGACGTGAAATTATGCCACATACTTTAATATGAGGATCATTCAAGTCTACACAGCCATTTTCATAATTATATTTCACCCTAATTCTTTCTGATAAATTCAATAATTTCAACTAGGTATTACCTCCATGGTTCAATTACAACTTAATTTACAGTCTCCCTGTAACAGCACTCTGCATTCAGGAGGCACAACAGTGTTACTGTGGTTTTCTGCTGAAAATATGGAGGACTTGGCAGCATGAGTTCAGCCTCCTGAAAATAAAGTAGGCTGTACTGTATTTCAAGCCATAATGCCACTGCCTGGCTGTCAGGCTGGGAGGGGAGGGGGTGGGGCTGCTGGTGGTGGGGGGCTGTCTTTGGTTACTTCAGTCCTGTCCCTGTCCCTGTCCCTGTCAGGGTTTTCATCTCGTATGGTATATCATCTTCACATCTCATTTCATGGCACTCGGAAAACTGAAGTCAACTCAGAGGAGCAGGAGAGCAGTCCTCAAGTGCGCGGTGAAATTCTCAAATGTAGGTACAGTCATGACATTGTCACATTGGATTTAGCAGCGGAGGAGCACAACACAGCTGAGGATTGTCAGATTTGTGTCTGTAGAGAATTAATTGCCATGGTCATTTCTAATGAGAGGCAAGAGATAGAGCTCTTTTCCCAAATGCATGATTTAATTTACTTCATTCACATTAATATTCTTATGTCATTATAAATTGCTGTTTGTAGCATTGTTTCAGAAATAATAATAATTAAAAAAATAAAAAAAAAACAGCTGATAGCTGTAATCGACATGTATAAATCTATTTCCACCCCAGCACAGACATTTTTAAGGGCTAATTCAGAATTGTGAGCCTCTTCACTCTTGAAAACTGGATGTGTGTGCAAATTAAACATATGCGAATGGAGAAAGACATTAGTATATCAGAATTACATCCAGCCTCTAGTTTCTTTGAGTAAACAATGTCATTTCCGCCCTGTTGCTTTTACACAATGTCAGAATATAACTAATTATCTTAAGATTTTTATTTTATGCGAGTGAGTTGAATAAAAAATGTATGAAAGCTGGGAGACTTTACACCCATACTGTAGCAAAGCAAGCTCAATCAATGTACAATTCACTGACAGGTTGAGACTATTAAACGATGCATTCAAATATTTATTTGTTGTGAAATGACTGTTTGCATGAAATTTTGATGACTGCAATTGCTGGGGTGAATAATTGCCATTTGACCAGTTTATTTCAGTGAAACCTCTCTGACAGCCAGCGGTGCAGGCAAATCAACAGAGCATGCTATAGATTTAAATATATGGCTGCAGGTCACTATTCAAGGCAGACACTCAGCGAGACAGACATTCAGCCCACTCAAACCAGCTAAAAACAGCCTCCCTTTTTTTTTCTCCAGCCCGACCCGGAAAGCTCCCCTTTTTTTTATTCATTCATTTATTCTCCTCCAAACCCTCATTTCAAAACATGATATGTCATAACGATCTGACATGGCTGACCAACTCCAAAGAGTTCAAAAAAGGATGTATTTTTTAAACCCAAATTTCCAAGAAACAACCATTGCAGCCCTCAGTATCCTGTCATTCATTTAAACAGGGTGCAGCAATGCTTATAATCACCATTATGAATGTTTATGCTGATAAAAACATACATGCCCCTTTAAATTCTACTATTTTAGTCATTGTGATCACAGTAAGTGCAAGTAAAATCATTTTTTTGGTATTAAGGCTGTTCAAGCCTCCATTAACCACTGTTCTGGGGAAAACTCTTAATGGCCATAACTTTGCATTCATTCAGACAACACGTATTAAATAGACAGAGACTGGAAAGTAAAGATAACAAACACATTTAATTATTGTTCAGGCAGGGGAAAAATTAAAGGAAAACCTGAACAAATGAGTAGAGAAATAATACAGATGCTTCAGAGGGGCATTGCGTAGTACAATTAAGCAATCAATATCCATTCATGCTCTGTGGCATTGTGTACAAAAACAAGGCGATTGCCCAGTTGATTCTCATTTTGTACTGTATCAAGGTGGCAAGAGGAAAAGTGTGACCTTAATCGAGCCATCATTGTTGATTGGATGGCAGGCGCATGAGTCTCCAAGATGCTCGACTGACCAGTGTTCTGTAGAAACAGTAACTGAACAGCTACATCTACATTAGCAAGATGTCAGTAAATTGGGTCGGATATTGAAATCGACAGTGCATGTTTGATGACTGCAAAGCTGATGCAAGTGCCCTCCACTCCAAATCAATAAGATGTTTTGCATATCAACTTTATCCTATGATGAAACACTTCCACTGTGATGAGGATGGTCTGACCATGCCCCACATCAATACAGCACAGTCACTAAATGATTTGCTGGGTATGAAAATGATGTGAATCATATGCCTTGATCATGGCCTAGATCTAGCCCCAATTGGACATCTCTTTTTCTACCGATGTGCGCAGACAGCACTCACCACTGTCATCAAAATGTCAGGTGAAGGAATAGCTTTTGGAAAATGTTCATTACCCCAGTCCAGTCCAGAGACATGCAGAATCAATATAAAGACATGTTGAGGCTGTGCTGGTGGCATGTGGTGGCTCAACAAACTTACTATGACACGTCATGTTGTTTTTTTCCTTGTCATCTGTCTATGCTGTCTAGTGGAGCAAGATGGCTAAATCTAAAGCCTGAAACCCATTTGATATGTAGCAAGAGAAGCAAAATACAGCACTGCAACTCCACAGCACTTATAAGTGTTCACTTAGCCATATCAGAAGAAGTCACAACAACCAATGCTTTAGAGCAGACAGCCTCTTCATATGAAATGTTATGTAGTGTTGATAAGCAGCTGATGACCATCAGCACATGGATATAAGCTACAGGCTGACAAAGAGTGCAGCTGAGCGAAACAGCAGTGTAAGAACAGGAGCTCGGCAGCTTAGATGTAATTACGATATGAGGAACAGTAAAGCAAACTGTCACATAAATGCACTGCTCTGAGTTGAAATATTTCTCTCATGCGTAAATGAATATAATTTGTGTGAAGAAATTTGGATTACTCTTACGTGTGTGACAAAAGCCAATATTACAGAGAAATATTCTGATAATCTGTCCCTAAGGCCAATTTACAATAAAACTCAAACTTTTAGAAGAGACCCAAGTCCACAGTAAATGATTTACAAATCCTCCAGATACAGTACAGCATAAAATGATGGCAACTCACAATATGCAGCTAATAAAAACAGACAGTACCACTAAAACATTTTTACCATAATAACATCCCAAATACTATATCCAAGATAGAATAGCAAGTTGTTGTTTACTCACAAAGCGGCAAATACTGTAGCCTTCTTACCTTGGTGTAGTGAAGGGTAGTGGTACAGATGGAAGTCTCTGAATGGAAAAGTCAATTTCGCACCAAACTGTTACAGTCACAAGTAGCAGAAAGCATTAGTCCTCCACACATCATCCTGAAGCTACCTGGTTACAGTAGCTTATTTCATGAACACAATCTATTGCGGTCCCAAACTTTTGCTTCTTCTCCCCCTGAGTGGTTAAGGTTATGATTCACTCTGCCATTGATTTGATTGCAACAAATGCTTCACTCTGCCATTGATTTGATTGCAACAAATGCTGCACTTAGCATTTGCACAGCTCGTGGTCATGTGCATGTTGTTCAAAGGCTAACTCAAGGGTAATTCATACGTTGGGAAATTAGCTAAGCTCACAAACTAGGTTGAGAGTGAAGACAGCACAGTGGTATAGTGGTTAGCACTGTCACCTCACAGCAAGAAGGTTCTCGCTTTAATGGGCTATGGTTGGACCCAATGGCAGCACAGTGCAGAGCAGAATCAGTTGGTAACATCACCTTTATTTACATTCAGCAGGAAAACTGTTGGACAGGGTGTGGCAGACTTCAGGTGGAAAGCAGCAGGCAACAGGTAAGTATGGCCATGGCTCAGGTACATGATGACAGCTCTCAGTTGTGGTAGTAGGTCAGAGTTGGGGATCTGTGGGGTAAACTGAGAGCTCCGGGAAGAGCAACGGTATCGTTGGGGGCCAGGCTGGGCTCAGGGTCGAAGACAAAGCAGAGTCGGCAACAGGTGACCAGGAAGCATGGCAGGGAGCGGGCAGACAGACAGATGGGGAATTGTTGAGCCAACAGGTAAGGGTAGTAGCACTCAGAGCTGAGGTATTTCTCTTGGCAGAAGACTCCACCAACAGTGCTGGAGCAGGGAAACACCACATGGCAATAGGTAGATTAGAACCAGGAAGTTGACATAAATACCTGTGGTCAGATTCAAAAGGCTGTTGCATTTAAGCCGCGTTTCCACTACATGGTACCGGCGCGACTTGACTCGACTTGGCCTTTTTGCATTTCCATTACGTAAAAGTACCTGGAATCTGGTTCCCAGCACTATCTTTTTAGTACCTGCTCGGCTGCAGTTCCAAAACGGGTGAATTGGTACTAAAATGTGACATATAAACATTGCAGACCACTGATTGGTCAGAGAGTGGTCACCAGCGGCCGCAGGTCATCCGATATCACCACATTTCAATAAATAAATGTTTTAAAATGAACAAACTATGCAAGTCTGGTCGCTTTTCCGCTTAGTGCGGCAGAGATGAGGAGGTCAGGGGCGAGGCTGCAGTCCATTAAAGAGTGCTGGAAGAGCTTGCATACTGCGAAGAATGTTCTGGTAGGGACTGAGTGGCGTTGGAGGGTAAAGCACAGTTGGAGGTGGCAGTACTGATGTGGGAGTAGTTGGCAAGACGGACTCAGGTGAGTAGTGATAGTGGCTGAAGAGTGGTAAGACCTGGAGTAGACCATAATGTTAGTTTCAATCCCCACGTGTGGAGTTTGCATGTTTTGTTTGTTTGCATGTCTGGGGTAAGGGGGATTTCCCACTGATGTCTCTTTGAGAGGTTTCTGCCTGGCAGTGCTGGTGGCACACTTCCATCCAGATCTAATTGGTATGCCAATCTCCCACATGACAAGATCTGCTTGTTGGCTTGCCATTTTGGATCACCAGGTAACTTAACTGATTTTGGATGGTGGTTTGAAAGTCATTTTTGGCCTGGTAGTCCGGTGGTCCGGATGGGAACAATTCCATTATTCCATGTGTAGTGCCAGCTATTATGGCAGGTGAGTAAGCCCACTAGCTCTTCTAATACATTTGTGCTCCATGGTTGTTCCTATGCCAACACATGGAAGAAAAACAGTAGTCAAAACCTCACAGTAAGTCTCTTCCTTTGTAAGTCATGTTTTGTGAAGTACTGCAGTCACAGAGAGGAAAGGTGGGATGACAATTATAAGCCTTTACTCAGAGAAATTTGAACACAAATTGTAATTTCCTGCAAGTGACCTTTTCAACTTCGCGGTGCACCTACTCCAAAACGAACAATGAGCTTTTTTTGAATAGCCAGTGACAGCAGACAAAAGAACAAGACTGCCTTTAATCCTCATGAAATCCTGCATAGTGGGTTACGTAAATGTTAGCTCCTCGCCATTATCTTGTTATAATGGCATGTTTTTAAGAGTGTGACAAGTCTGCAAATTGGAAACACCTCATGTAGCTAGTGGGGTAGAATAGTTTCCAATTTATTTTCATTGAAAGATGAGGATTTCAGACTTTATGTTATTTGTTATATAGAAGTGTGTTTAAAAAAACCGAACAATCTAACTCAGCTTCATTTAATTACTTTGGTGCCTACACTTTAGATTTTACATGTTAAGTACAATGCTGCATTATATTTCTCTGAAACACATTTTACAGGATATAGTGGACTGTTTTGCCATGAAGAATTGTTGATTCTGTAGATGCCATGTGTTTTTGCTTGACCCTCATGTTCTATCTGTTCTGCTTGATATTCAAATATCCTTGCTGTCAATTTGTCTCGTATACTGATAGTGCTCACAAATTGTGTGTGTGAGAGAGTGTGATGTACAGTATATAATTGGCCTTATGTGTTTTGTCTTGTCTAGTTTGCTTAGTGCTGTTTCGTCGTCAACGTGTGGAAGATCTGCCAGGGGGAGAATTTCCCTGAGGCTAAGTCTGGGACAATGCATCAAAAAGTAACATTTATATTTCATATTGTACATGTTCTTGTATAAATAAAAAAAATAAATATTCTAAAAGCTAAGATATGTATTTGCTGACAATGTTGCTTTGGAGTTCGGGACATGATAAAAATGAGCACTACAAGCTGCAAAATGCTTCCTGTGGTTTAAATCTATGAGCTCATGTTGGATCTGGATACCACTTGAAGTGTAATCACCCTTGAAACTTCTTCCAAACATTTTGGAAAGACCATGGAGCTTCTTCTTCATTATGCTTTGCAGGTACTCATCATTTAACTCAGCCCCAGTGTGTCCATAGAGTTAAAGGGGACCTATTATGAAAATCCACTTTCTAGAGGTTTTGTAGTGGTCCTATGTGTTCCCGGGGCCTTTCTATGACGCCTGAAGGTGAAAAAAGTCTGTTCACTCCCTCTATGGATTTTTACACTTTTTTGAGATCGTGTCTCCAAACGGGCGAATTGAAAGTGCTGGCAGACTTGACGTCAGGATGTGTTGAACTCGAGTAACTCCACCTCCCGGTACTTCCTTATCCTCCCCCTGGGCAAGTCTGGAAAAACGTTAGCTCCGCCCGGTGAGCCATTTCCTGATCAGCGAGAGTCGCACCACCTCCACCCCCCCTCGTCCGTCCGTCGGCCTGTCATTTCACATGAAACGTAGATACGGGAGCAGCGGTCGGTAACGCTACCGCGGCCGGTAGATGATCATTTTGAATCACTGACTGAAAAACAGCTGCCCCACCGTCATTAAAAATGAAACCGCGGATATTGGCCTGATACGGCTTCTCATCAGCGCTGCGGTGCAGCGGTCCTCATCACGGAGTGAGAGACATGATCCTGATCTGAACGAGGAAGTCTTCTTCTCTCACGGCACAAAACCTTATTCTCCGGTAAATTCTCATCAGTCCATAACAGTGTAGCCTACAGTTTGTGCTGCTCCTCAGTTTCACTCGTTTTATGTAGGCTACTGTATTTGACAGTTTGATGGCTGTAGGAGCCACCATGTAGGCGATCTCCTTCTGTCACAGTGAGACATTAGTATTTTTTCAGACAAGATGCGAGTCTCATAAACTTTTTTTTTTTTTTTCCGGAAATCAATAGCCGACCCCTGCTGTCTCAATGTCAACATTGGCACATGTACCTGTAGTGAAAACCACACCCTCTCCCCGTGACAGCTGTGGAGTGGACGTGGTTTACACATAATCATTTGCATTTCAAGGTGCAGGCACAGAAACAGCTCGTTCTCAGGAGAGCTCTGGAGAGACACTTTTAGATTACTGAGATCTAGAGCTGCAGATTGATTTGGGGACAATACACTATGAATACAATATGCTTGGACAACTTAAAACCATATGAAATAGATGAAAAATAGCATAATATGGGACCTTTAAGTTCCCTAGTTCTGGGGCCTCAGATAACTTTGGTTACTCAAAGCTTGAGTTCAGCCCTCTCAGCCATGTTTCTCATTTGCTTATCCCCTCTCACCATGTGCTTGGTTTCGCTAAAGATACAACATTACTTTCAAAATATAAATATAGGGCTCTTACTTTTCTAACACCCATTAAAGCAATGGCAAATGAGTCAGTATCTTCCTTTCCCACCTGCTCAGCTTCTTTTTACTTAATTGTATCATGTCCAGAAGCTACATCCAAACCCTCTTGGGGCGTCAGTGCCTTTAGGCCTCATGAGTTAGACAGATTTCTCTTTTTGATATGGCTGATCATGCTCATAGGCCTCATTAACATCAAACAGTGCTTTAAGATAGAAATGGTTCAGGCACTGAACATCAAGATTCCATGAAGCTTGAGTATACACAAGACAGTTACAACAGCACCTCGGATTATCAGAGATTTTGTGAAGGTTTGGCCTGTGATCCACTTTTAGACTTGATCCAATTAGTTTAGCAGTTTGGAATGAAGGGACCTCAATGAAAACACAGTGAGTCACAGTCACTTCAGTCAGTCTCTTGTTCTGTTACTTCCGTTTCTCCCTGTAGCTATCTCACACAAACAATCGCTGCCTTTGCCTCCTCCCTGTCTTCTCCCTTTAAGAAATTCTCAGTTCATTTTTTGCTCTATTTTACACTATTCATTATACATCGCTCTCCCATTTCTTTGTTGTCATCCTGCTCCTCTTGTCTCTGGCTCTCACTTTCCTTCCCACAGTTGCTCATCTCCCACCGAAGACAGGACAGTGCGGTGTGATGTCAGGACAGGAAGGGACTACTTCTGCTCCACAGCACAAGACAAAAACCCACACATTGCACATCTCAGAGTGCTGAGCATGTGGACTTATAGCTTGCAATGGGCTGAGGCCCAGAGTCTTACAAATTGCTCTGCCAAGCAGTTGAGGCATTGTTTCCCTCATTTTTAGTCTCCCAAACAGCGCAGTGACATGAAGTCTGTATTACACTGAGTGGACTCAATACCTGCAAACACATTTTCAGAAAAATGTCTGAATTGTTGTTAATTCTGCACCTTGTGAATATGGATCTGATATCCTTTTTGCCTGAGACATAAATTAAATTTCAAATAAGTGCACCCTACCATTATCAGAAAATTTAATTGCAAACCAAATATTTACAGTTTGAAAGGCTTTGATATTACACAATAATATAGCTACAAAAACTATTCTTTATTCAACCATGTAACAGAGGATGATATTGACTGACAGTGGCTTGTAGGCTAATTGGGTTTGAGAAAATCACAGCCCACCACTAAAATAGCTGATTACATCTCAGGGACTTTGTAACTAAACCAAACAAACTCTTGGTAGTGTGTAGAAAGATACCCTTTTGTGAAGGCAGATTTGTGTTCCACAGCCACAGGTCAGTACATTAAAAGAATAGTTCACCCAAAAATGAAATTTCACTCATTATCTACAGTACTCACCCTCATGTCGACTAAGGCCTGGGAGAAGTTTCAGAGTTATCCGTGGCTTCTCTGGGGGTCTTGGCGTAGCAGTGCATGTCCTCTTCCCAGTTCGTCCAAATTTGACGAACCGGGAAGAGGAGCTTTGAGAAGTTTCTGCTACATACCGATACTGGACTTTTTAATAGGTGTCCTGAGCAGAGACCACAACAATACCCCATTTGTGTGTTTTTAACCTGAGTCTCTCTTGTCGTTGTTTTGGTATCAGGTCAGCCATCTTGCACATGTTAGTCCATGTGCATATTTATACATGTGACTCCCTCCATTGGCCCCGACAGTATTTATAAGTACAAAGGCCCCAAACACATGAAAGGTGGCAGGTACAGCATGTGGCTTTCATAAACCTCTAAAGTTCCCCCACTGAGAAATGAACTGTATAAAAGCTTAGGATAAAGGAGAAAGATAAAAACCAGAGCATAAAGGTGGAGTGACCATGGAGACTGCTGGCTCAAATCCCTGTCAGCCAATAGACCAACAAAACATCCAAGTTTTTAAGTTTTGCTGTCTCTTTCAGAACCATACTCTGGGCTGGTCCCAGTGGATACATCCAAGGTGGAATTTCTTTCCCAGTTCAACCTTGGAGCTAATACTGGTCTGGCTTTACCGAGATGAAGACCTGCACTTGCAGCTGAAGGTTCCAACTTCACTCTTAACCGACTTTTCTTCTCAGTGTGTGAGTAACCTGATGGCTATATGGTATATTTTCATGAATGACTAGCTACTAGCTGGTTATAATTGTGTTGAGTAAATGGTTGCAACGGCAATGTGAGCATGGGCTAAGGATTGTGTCCACAGAATGGTGTTTTTTGTTTGTTTGTTTTTTGCTCTCATGAGCACACGGTTAATTTATTCCGTTTTGCTTCTTACTGTGTGTGATAGTTGAGGTTCCTGTCACTATGCCTCCAGTTTATCATGTGCTCTGGCTACTTGGCCAAGGGGACGTCCCTTTGGCCGACTGGCAAGCGCGTGTGACTCGAGCAGTGTTGTGCTAGTTACTTCATTAAAAAAGTAACTCAGTTAGTAACTCAGTTACTTAAACCAAAAAGTAATGCGTTACTGAAAAAGTAACTTTTTCGTTACTTTAAAATGTTTTTTTTCCAATGCTCCCATTAAATAAAGGTTGATTGAATTCCCCTCTAACCTCATTTCAGTTCTGTACTGATGCTGAGGAAAAAAACATGTTTTTATCTGTAAAATTTTACCATCATCATCATCATGCTGCATGATAGAACTGCAAAAAAATCTAGAAGATAGGCCTCAGTCTTATTTTGACCGAGTTACATTCAAGAACCGAAATAAATTCACTCCAGCAGTATTTTTTAGTCGGTCAAGATATGGACTCCAATGTCGGAAAATGTCAGACTCCAATACCGCGGCTGCTCGGGTGGAGTGGGTGCTTGTGTGTGCTTGCTGTGACTCTGGAGCTGTGTCCCAGTCCTGGGGCTGCAGCCTGAACTGGCACAGCTTCGGTCTCGGATGCTGCGTTAGCTAACGTTACCTTAGCTCGCCGTCATGCCCTGCCCTGCTCTGACCCAGTCCTCTTCATGGAGCGTGTTTGATTACGTGTGGGACGCTAGAAGGCAGCCACCAAGCGCTTTGTTTTTCACAGTGTCACAGTGTGCACTGTCTTTCTTTCAATTCAATGAAACTTTATTGATCACTAAAAATGTTATGGGAAGTGTGTGCCGCTGTAAAATTTCACCAAAAGGAACGCAGTAACACAGCGTTTGGTAACGGAAACGCAGTTACTGATTTAAAAATACAACACGTTACATTATTAGTTACTGAAAAAAGTAATGCCGTTACTAATAACACGTTGCTACCCAACACTGCCCGGGAGGTGTGGGTTGAATCCCCGCCCGGGCCCTCTTCAACTCGCCACATGTGTGTTGACAATTCATTGGGCTATGTAGCACCTTGTCTGACTGGTGGGAGGGGGGTTTGCAGTGTGGCAGCCGACGAAGAGTTTGGCTGTATTCGAAACCGCATTCTATGCTTCTAGTACAGAGCAGGGCCGTAGCCAGGGTTTTGAAATTGGTGAGGTCTGGAGGGGTCCGGAATTAATTACAAAGTAATTGTATGGCAGCCATCTAGGGAAGGTTTTCACCACTGTTCTAAGCTTAGCATTCTCCTTTTGTGGATAAATACATAATTACATCAAAATGACCCACAATTATATAAAGTAGACTTAGACTTTTTATATTACTATATTCTATTATATATTTTATATACTATTTTCTATTATTATTAGACCTGTTATGAAAGGAGCCTGGTTGAACCTTACACCGCTGACCAGCAGGACAGGCTTGTCCTGTGGTTTTCAGCCTTTATCAGGTATTGTTCCCTCTCAATTAAATACAGTGCAGTGAAAAAGTATTTGCTGGCTTCCGGAATTCTTACCTTCTTGCAGATTTTTCACACTTTATTTTATTTTTTTCTCACAGAAACTTTTACCGAGGTCCAGACCTCGGTGACCTCATAGCTGGCTACGGCCATGGTACAGAGGTAGGCAACCTGCGGCTCTGGAGCTGCATGCGTCACTCTGCCGTGGCTCCCATGTGGCTCTCGTGCAGGGCGAGCTCATTTTAGGAAAAAAAAAAAGAAAAAAGATATGGCCATTCACTTGTTCATTGTAATTGTTATTTCTTTGGAGATTGAGGTGCTCATGTGATACTAAAATAAAACTTGTGATTTGGCCGAAATGCAGTATGCAAACAAAAGCAAAATCTGCAGTATGCGAAAAATTCCTGGATGTCGTACTGATTCGGGAAATATCTCCATTGCGTACTGTATCCCACAATGCAATGCGCCCTTGAAGTCTAACCGTAGAAGTTATCTGCTGTAACCAAAGCCGTGTACCACTATGTTATAAAGTTTAATTAAAACTTAATGCAGACTGATCGGTTCATTGTAAAACATTTATCTATTGATGTAAATGTGGTGATTTCTGTACATACAGAGCCTTGAGGCAGCTGCCCTTCTGTCCAATAGACACAGGAAGCTTCACTTCCTGCTTCACATTCAAACAAACTAATGCTACTGCCACAATTGTTAGATTTCATCAATGAGACCAACATTTACATCCCAAAAATAATTCAACCAGCCGGCGGTAAACCTCTAAAAACCTGCGGGTAAGTTAATTAGCCATCGTTTTCTCCACTGGAATGACGATGTAGTCCTGGCTGGCCGAGCAGCTCTGCAGAGCGCCTGCTGCCTCTGTGTCCCGGTCACTGCTGAGCTTCACTTCTCCGAAAACATCAGAGCAAACTTCTAAACAGCCGTCATTTGGATTAATATAAAATATTAAAACTTAATAAAGTTACATAAAAACGGCGTTAGAGTGCCGCAAAATGCATTCTGGGAAACTTGTATACTGCATACTGTGTTGTGAACGGCATCAGTCTGCTGAAGTACAGTAGCATACTGAATCTCACATTCAGTATAGTGCATACTAACGCAGTATGTCGTAGGCAGTACGGTTGGATGCGGTGCAGCCTTTGTTTGGTTTGAGCTGCAGGTAGTGTGTGTTGCTACATAGTGCCTGTCGTTTACAGAGCCTTTAATCAGTATGTTCCCATGGTATGTTCCTGCAGTGATGTATTGTAACTGGTCTGCTCCTAGGTCTATCAGCACACTGTGATAGTTTTGTTTGGTTACAGATGCAGCACACTTGAAAGTTTTTCATTTCAGTCCAAGATCATCTTCCACAGTGATGTATCTTAGCAACCACTGCCGTGAAATCTCTAGTCTTCTAATGAAGTGCATGAATGATTTTGGAGATGATCAGTGGCGGACTGGGACAAAAAATAGGCCCTGGAATTTTTGATAGAGAGAGGCCCTATATATTAGGGCCGGGACTCGATTAAAAAAAATAATCTAATTAATTAGAGGCTTTGTAATTAATGAATCGCAATTAATCGTCATATAAAATCATATAAATATTTGACCTGACTCCATTTCACCCCCCAAACCCCCCCGCTCCCGCTCAGCGCGATTCGGCTCGACAAGTACAGAGGTGTATATAGTACTTGAAAAAGAGTGCGAGTGATCGATCCTGTTACATATTAAGGATCTTTGGAAAACCGTGACTATTGTCACGTTGACCTATGAGCCTCGGTCTGAGCTGCGTTCGCTAGTTGAAGCGGCAGGTTTACGTCGATGCCAACCACAACAACGCCCCCCCTACAAATCCACGATTGTCGGTGTGACGTGCAGAGCGCAACAGGACGACTCAGTCCATGAGTTTCATGTCTCAGACCGGATCATGTCAATCCAGCTGCAGAAATATCGTGGGATGGGAGAACCGTTTTAAACAAACATAGCATGCACACACACTTCGTGTGTCGCGCGTTAAATGGTTGGAAATGAAAATGCGTTATCCAAACTCTAACGGAGGGATTCGATCCCACACAGAAAGAGGACAACTGATTACAGAGAGGGGTGCGCTACGAGGTGAGCCATTGGAGTATACATTTACACACAGATGCTGACAGATGAATAAGCTCCCACATATGGGCCTGCAGGTGTGTTGTTGTTACTTATTGTCCGAACGTGAAACAACAGTAGATGATAAGAAAGAAAAAAAAACTAAACTGTGATTTTGGAGCCGTCCTGCAGCACCGGCCGTTCTGGTATTTTCCAGATTGTCCCGATGGCCAGTCCGCCCCTGGAGATGATTGTTATTTGGCAGCAACATATTACAACTGGTATCCAATGCTTCAATCAACGAAAGCTGCATTTCTACTTCTCTCCTTTTTTCTTTCTTTTTGCAACTTGATGGCAGCAGAGAAAAATGTGTAAAAAAAACAATAACACGATACATTGACTAATTAGCACTAGTAGCAAACTCTCACTTATTTACATTCTAACACATTCAGCAGACATGGGGTAACTTTATTGCTCACTAGAGTTGCAATTCTGGCCTCTTGATGAATACTACACCAACATTCATTCTCCCTTTGGTTCTGGTTTAATCTTCTTGAGGAAGCTATGTGGATGTTCAGCTGCTACACTTTTCGCTATGTTCAGCAACCTTTTCGTTCGTATTACATATTTGATCCATTGTTATGAAACATATTGTTGTATAAAGTTAAAGTTCAGCCTCAGCCGTGGATCAAGAGCCTTGGGCCACCATTAGAATGTTAACATAGCAAAGATGCTAAGTGTCAGACTGCATCCGTGTCTGTTGTATTTTGTTGCATTTAAAGATTCAACAGCACTGTGTCCTTTTCACACTGGATCCTATCAGCCACAGTGCAGCTGCCCACATAGAAGCCTTTGACTAAGCTCACAACACAATCCACGGTCATATACTGAGTAAAAAGACCTCGAGCGTGAAAGATGTTTTGGGTTGCAGTTAACACTGTGAGTGACATCTGAGCTGTTAACATGCAGGAGTCTGACAAGTCGAATCAGTGAGATTTCCTTAAAATGGCCTAATGCAACCCATAAACAGTTTTATCGCAGTGACAGTTCTATCAAGTCGTCTAACCGTGCAAAGCCCAAGTGTCCCAAATGCAAACACTTTATTATTTGCAGTGATTCACAGAGATGCAAGCCTTCATATTTCTCCCATTTCTAGCCCCAGTGGTGCACTTGTTCACTCGTTTAAGCTTTGACAACACAGTGAAAGGCTAATTCAGCTACAGGTCATTCTGTCATTCTGGAAACCTGGCAATGATTAGATTAATCATGTCTTTTAAAGACACAGACTAATGCCTCCATGTCATCTTGATTGGATTAACGTTGACTGCTCCTCAGTAAGTGGGTAATGTGACACTGGTAAGATTACAGATAATAACTGCTTGTTAGCTTTAGATTTGATTGTAATATCTGCTTAATGCTGGAAGCAATGTGGCTCCTATACCTTCCATATAGTTTTCTTTTTGTCTTCCACTTGTGCACTGCCTGATTTCCCCAGACAACACTGGTTAATTGGCTCTGTATTATTGCATAGCACAATGTTGATTAGACATTGTGGGACGGTAAGTATTGCATAATGCTGGGATTGCTGATAAATATAATAGACACATCTCCTATAAATTAATACACTTGGCAGCAGATGGTGGTATAGTCAGGTAGACGGACATGACAACAACATAAACCAGCAGCAACTGGGGGTCTTTTGTTCCCCTACGCTAGTCACCCCTAAGCATGACATTCTATTGTGACTCATTTCCCTCTCCATGTTTTCACATACGAGATTTCTATGGAATTCATACTGCATGAAACTCTATGTCAGAACACAAGGCCCAAGCTATATATAGACCACGTTTAGAAAGACAAGGCAATGAGAATATTCTGCTATCATCATTACTGCAGTTTGACAGTACCGTCAATCAACGATGACAGACGATCTAGCTGTTCTCATATGAAATAAACTATGATTATTGAGTTTCAAACTTAATTCTCTAATGACATCTATCCATTCATTTATTATTCTTTGAACTACATACCCAATATATTTACATAGAAATCAGCAACTATCAGACAGACCAATTTTCAACACCTGTTTGATAGCAACTGTGTGAATAGAATATTGTCTGCATTGCTTCTTGCAGCCTTTTTTTTGTTGTTGTAAATCTTTAACCTCACAGCTGTATGTTGTATTTTTTGCTAGTACTCATACAAATCTATTCAACAGCAGAACTAGGGATGTGTCTGACATCATGGAGAGCTTCTGTACGGATGAGATGTAAGACATTCATTGAAATATCAATTTTTTATGGAGGTCATCAAAGTCTTGGATTATTCTTTATTTTTTTGGCCATGAAATCCCATGTGAAAACCAAGACCAACAACACTTCACAGTATTTTCAGACTTTTCCTTCCACTCCCCATATCTCATTCAGCTTGTTGTTCCTGGTGGACATCCTGAAAAATGGGCAACTTGTTCTAGCTAAATAATTTCCTAAAACAGCTGGGTGCCGAATGTTTTTCTAAAGATTACTCTACAGTAACAGGAGCAGAAAGTGCATTTGCCCATGAATTAATGCACATTTGGTGCTCTAGTGAGCAGTTACAGTGGCAGAACGGTGTGTGTGGGACGGTCGCAATTAACTACAGAGCCCATGTTCATCATTATGAGGAAACGTGATGCAGAGTGCAATGGTTTGGCTCGCTGGTGTGTTTTCATAGTTCCTATGAAGCATTGTGGCAAAAAGACTTGCAGGAAAATCAATGTATTGTTCTTTTTGGAATTATCAAGAGATGAAAAACAGAGAATTTCTCCGGTATTATCCTTCAAGCTGACCAAAACTGTCACATCCTTCAGACTACTCTATAGTGTCCAAAGTTTAACCATTTCTTGTTTTTGTTGCTGCTTCTTACACTTGTAGCACATCCAGTCTTACTCTAAATCAAAAAAGCTTCAACACAATGTCTTCACAGTTACCATCTTTCCCCTGACAGTATCATAAACACTAGCTGCCCTTGCTGCCTCTCTGCAGGCCACACAGCATGGGCAGCATCGGGAGCACTGACACCCTGAGGACACAACAGCAGCAATTATACTTAACTCTTGGCATTTGAGTGACAAGGGAACTGATTCAGACATAACCTGTAGCACAGAGCAGTGTTAAGTGCTAAAATCTTCGCCGGAGGGTGCTATAAGGGAGCCAGGCCAACACAACAAGCAAGCTGGGTTACTATTTTGAACAGAAAGCGCTCTCCTTTGTGTATTTCAGAGGGCTCAACAAACATGGTAATCTGCTTTCAGAGCATACCGTAGCATGCTAACTCGATAAGACAACATATCGGCATGGATGATGGGGTTACCACTACTAAGTTTACAGCGGTGAGAAACATACAGGCAGTTCAGGTCTGATTTCACGGACAGGATGTTTCAATCATCCTTGTCTTTACTCTCTACAATTTAATCAGGTACATGGATGGGCACGGAGTACAGGGTTGTATGGAAAATATCCACATAATGGACTGGAAAGCCAATAAATCAATATTCATTCTTCTTGCAGTGCACGTTCTTGCCCTTAGAAAATATTCAGATACTTTGAGAGGTATTTGTGCTTATCATTTTTGCAGAAGTATGTGGTTTGAATTCATGACAAAAAACACACAAACACACACACACACTTGATGAAAACTTGTCGATAAATATTTTATGTATTTTTAAAGTCATGTTCTTTTTTAACTGGGATAGTTTGTAGAGACTCACAGTTGACAGTAGACATAAGCAAAAACTTGCAAAAGTGTTGCATGGGAAAATGATGCAATAAAAAAAACATTGTCTGGAGCCATTTGCTGGATTCAGGGTCCAAAATGCCCTGTTTACACAACATCGAAGCGTGTGAAAACGGCAAAAATATTTAATCGGATGTGCTTTTTGTTTAGATGCCCTGTTTACACAACATCGAAGCGTGTGAAAACGGCAAAATATTTAATCGGATGTGCTTTTTGTTTAGACGGTGACAACATTTTGGAGGCTTGAAACGCAAAAAAAAAAAAAAAACTGCGGTTGCGTCCCCAAAGGGTGAAAATGCAAAAGTCTGCTCTGATTGCTATGACCTGTGGAGGGCATGGAGGGCAGCATTACGATGGCCGGCGTACAGCCTGCCGGAAATCAAGAAGAAGAAGTAGTTGAAAGAAGAAGAGGAAAACGTGCAGATTTGGTGGTGTTGTGTGTTGTGTGGCACACTGCCACCTAGGCGCCTGGCGAGCATACAACAGATTTCCACCCCAAAAACGCTCATCTAAACGCGAAATAAAAAGTGAGAATGCAATGCCACTTTTGCGTTTTCTGTTCAGATCATTTCCGTGTAAATGTGGCCTTAATGTAAACTGAAAACCCTTAGGAGTTGCTGATGGTAACTAACCTCACTGTTTTATTTCTCTGTCAAACAGGTGGTGTCTTGAGTCCTGCTAGGAGTCTTTTAATCAATAGTAAAAGATTTTGATGACACGAAAGAGTGTGGAATCATGGGAGTTGATGGTCTCTATCTCACTTGCCCAAAACAATGTTCACAGATGAGAAAGAGTATTAAAATTTGACACATTCGGTCAGAGCACAGACACTATAAACACATTCTGTCACTTGTCCAGCACAGTGTTGTTAAACCAGAAACACTGCAGCTACACTGCACAGGTGTGGAGGCTTACAGACCCAACCCAAAGGACAGTGTTACCGTAAAAAAAAATTACAGATCTATTATATTTCAAAATCATTGTAAAAAAAAAAAAAAAAGGGGTACAACTAAAAAGAAAATATAACATGGGACTGTACATTTCAGTGGGAAAAATTACGTATCATTGCTATATGGCCCCAAAAAAATTTAGCGAATCTGCAGTCACCTTGATGTTTTACCTCTAATTTGGACACTGGACCAAATAAAGAAACTCCCTCAGTGTTATGGGATGAATGCAGGGGTGAAGATCTGATGTCAGGAATTTTCAGCCGTATGCAACTCATAGCACAACTTTGTAGAGGCTCGCCATATCATTCACAAAGTACTGCACAGGGAATCATTTACAGTATTGTGCTTACCTTTATTTGTCCTAAACATCCAACAGCGCAAATCACTGCTTACTTAACTGTAATATTAGTAAATCATAATTTTAAGGGTCTTGGGTACAGTATGTAATGTCTACTCATGTTCTTCTTGTCATGGTTTGGATTTAGTGTTGGCTTGTGTTTGTTTCTCTTTTTTTTCTTTCTCTCAGTTTAGGTGTGTGGTGACAGGGAGCGGAGCTGACCCACTTCCAGGTTGCACACCTGCATTCAATTCCACCTTCATCAAGCTCCTCCAGAAATACTGTTTCACCAGTGCACCAGGCTGCCAGATTATTTCGTTCCATGCGGTAGATCACCACGGCCTCACGTCGTGTAAGTTTTGCCTGTCCTGCCAGTGCTTTTAGTAATTCCTCCGTTTTTCTCCCCCTGTTTGCAGATAGCCACGTTTGGCGTTCTATCGTGCCTTGGGTCAGCTGGTCCCCCGTTGGTGGTTGTTTTTTGTTTGATTTTTGACTTTTTGTTAATAAACTCTTTAAGTACCTGCACCCCCGAGTCCAGCTCCAAAACTCTGGTCCAAACCTCTCACTTGGCACTTATCTTTCGCCTCCCTCCAACCCTCCGAGATTCCCAATTCTTCTCACCATCTTCCTTTTCTCTCAGTGTATGGAACTTTATGCATGATTAATTGATATGGATGAATATCAAAATCTGAAGGGGGTCGTTTGATGCCATCAGCGTCTGTGTAAGAAACTGCCCGTTCATTTGCATCGTAGTGGAGGAGACCACTGATGGAATGTGGAGTCAGAAATACATTTGTCAAACATTTCTTTTTAGATGTGAATCTAAAATACGAAGTCTGAAATCACGTTTGTTCAATTTGGAATAATTCAAGGTATTTTTATTGGTGGGGACAATTCATGTTTTTCAGAAATTGCGGGCAGGGGCATGTCTCCCCCCATTCCCCCTGGGATCTGGATGAATGTACAACTCAAAAACACAATACCTCTATGACAGGCATGGCCAGAGGCATTATGTTTTTGGGTTCTGTTGCGTCTGACCCATAAAAAACAGACTTTCTAATATGTAGCCTACACATACAGCAGTTCCCAATGATCTGCACAATCAAGTTACAGGTTGTGAGTTTGTCACAGCTGCTCAGGCGTCAGTCTCATCCTCGGCCTCCCTTGGTGTGTGTGTATGTGTGCGTGTGTGTTATGTCTCTCTTTGAGATGCTGACATTTCCCACCTGTCCACCAGTCACCCTCAGTCTGTTTTCCCTTGTGCCTGATTTCCTGCACAGCTGGTACTCCTTCTCATATATGCTGTGCCTCAATCTTATATTATAAACTAATTCTAAATGTGTTTAGATAATGTAGTGGCTCAGACATGACGTAAAAACCAGATGCATATTTAGCTGCCAGCCAGAATTTGTGAAACCGATGGAATTTTTATTTCTGTTATGTGATAAAAATTTAAAAAAGAACAGTGGTTCTTCCATATAGGTCTGAATTGACCTTCGTTTCAGAGACGGCCCAGGAAGCAATTGCAAAGTGATCACAAGGGCCAAACTTTGACACAATAATCACCACATTAATCACGATTGAGCTGTTGTATGAATTAATAGGGGATGGGTTTTCTTAGGTCCATATCAGGGTTACTTAGAGCATAATTCAAGCATCCCCTCATGGCCACAGTTGATCCCTTTTCCATATGAATGCTCATGTGATGAAAATGCAGCAGGACAGTGACTTACCTTAACTCCAAAGGCCTCAAAAGACACTGGATTTCAACCCAGCAAAGAACCTTAGGGACAATACACAACAGACAAGTGTGACGCAATCAAGTCAAAATGGACAAAGGTTTTTTGTCACTGCACTTTTTGAACCCATTTCTCCTGTCTGCTGTCTGTTGTGGTGGTGAATAGTTTCAACTTAACATGATACCTAATACAGCAAAATGTCAAGTTCTGACACTGTCTAGTTTTGGCCAAGCTGTGTCCTGACAATGTTACAAATCTTCTGTCCCTAACAGAGAAAATTGTCAAGTTGAAAAATGTATCGCTGGAAGTACAGTAGTTTCTCTCAAATCTCTTACTTCAGTCTCATATGCATTAGTCACCTTCTTCCCCCTACTGCTAATTTTCATGGATGAAGCCATCGAGAAAATTAGCTATGAGGGAGTCTAGGGCAGAAGCTATAATATGCCCATTCTTCATTGCACCTTAAAAGCTTTGATCCAAACAGGCATCAGTGGTTACACACGACCCATTTCTTATTTCATTTGGCTGGTGGGGGGAAAAAAAGGTTGCTTCAGTTACATTAAATTTAGACAAATTTGCTTTGGTGATCACTCTTTGCAAACAAAACAAGATCCCCCCGACACAGCATCACACTGTCGTCACAAAACACATTTGCAGTAAAATAAAATAATCTAATGAGGTTATATCAGTGTAACTGCAATTATTGCATTATACAGGCTGCAGTGACACAGTGGTATAGGCCTATGTCTTTTAATTCCAATATTTGTGCGTCTCAGTGGCTTTGTACTTGGGCTGAATCATTTGATGCATTTTAACCAAAGACCGACTGAACTAAAACATCATCATTTATAGTAGCCAGTTCAACCATAAGTGCTTTACACAATACAATGTACACGTCAGTGGATATAACTGTCACTGAATTTCACCTTGATCAAAAAGACAAACACAAATGAAACAGCTGCTTTGGTTACTCATGACTGTATCATAGGAGAGAGGATAGAGCTCTATTTTCTAGCCAACATCAGTCAAAAAAGCCAATTTTTAAAATTTCCAATGAGAGTTCATGACAGATGACTTTGTTTTTGGTTGCAAGAAATACACCGACTGCGCCCTTCAAATTCAAACAAAAGTGGGGCCCATTTCTAAGGCTGCATTCAGAGTCTTTGGAAGGGACAGCCTTGTCATATTTGGTCAAGAAACACAGACTTCAAAGGACGTAGTCCCTGAATTGGGCCACAGTGATTATGTGTACAACAGCATCGGCACAGTGACGCACATGCTCTTCATCACTATTAATTGGGTTATATCAGAAAATGCAAAACCCTCACCCATCTTTACACATTACATGCTGTGGCTTGATTAGCCATGTCTTTACATGAATAGGCTTAGTCACTGATAATTTGTTTATAAGGCCATCGAGGGATAGCTCCCCTTTCCTTTATGTGTTTATTACTCATAAATATGGAAGACAATACAGTCTAAGATCCCGTGACTAATTCCTAGTGACTGGCCTGAACGCTTGGACAGAGCGTATTTGGAAAGGCAGTGTGGTGTACCCTGCAGAAACATTTCAACTTTATGTAACTGCTACAAAGCATCTATACGACTAAGGAGATTAATCTATTGGAAACCGTTGACATTCCCCTTGTAATGCATACGATACCGTATCTGTATCTTTGCTCCTTCTTGATCATTAATTAATTACAGAGGAATGTTATTGTTTGCCACCCCCCACAGCCCCTCCACTCCCATGTGTCAACTGGGGCTGGAAAAAGAATCCCTTAATCTCATCTGGATCAGCTGGAGTAAATAACGGTTAATAAAAAAGCAGCCGACTTCATATGCATGGAAATAGACAAGACTTTGTGTTTCATCAGCCCTGTTAATCATGAGATTGACACCAGACTGCACGAATTTTCTTTCCGCCCTGTGGTGTCAGCTTGAATGGGCGACCTTTTCTTCTTCTGGTGAAGTCAGTCTCCCCAACAGCATGATTCAAAGTATGTTTTATCAATTGCTGAAGCAGATTTTTAAAAAAAAGTCATCAACTTTTAAGGTGATATTATATCATTATGAAGGATCAGTGTTGGTTTGATCAACATTTGAGAAATGTCAGTCAATCCATCCAGCAGGGTCACATGGAGCTGTACAGTAGCTGCTTTTGAAACTTTATTTGCTGTTAAATGTAACATTAAATAGGCTGCAGCTTAAAAATTATTTTCATGATTTGTTTATCGTCAAGTTATTGTCTCGGTCAATCAATTAATCATTGTCGGAAAACACTTGAATCAATTTTCCAGAATATACAATGTCATAACATTTCTATACTGTACATTGTATGCCTGAATATGCTTACCTTGAATATGTCATATCAATTTACTGATGAAGTGTTTTATAGATTTGTTAGTTTAAATAAATGATAAAAAATAAAAGAAACCCTGAACCAGCATTAAAAAAATATTTTCACAAAACCATGAAATGCTCGAGACACCGGGCAGTGATAAAACAATATTGTACCTGTACTGTAAATATTTGATTTTGCTTCGAAAAGAAATTAAATAAAAAATCCATTCTCAGGGTGGTTGACAGTAACTTTTTCATCAGTTCACCTCTAAACATCAACATACAGGGTTTTTATTTGCCCTAAGAAATGAAATATTTAATTTCCTCCAGATATATGGACGCCTGACCTTCAAGCTCTATCAGACGACATTAACAGCGACAACCTGTTCAAGTTGTGTTTAATATCTACCTGGCAACAGATCCTGTCATCACATGGTCGCTACCCGACTCCTATTAAAATCCGCTGCAGTGAACTCCTCCTTGAGGAGCTTGGCCAAGGTCACAGCAAGAAAGGGGGGAAAGAATCCTATAGGGCAACCTTGTCAAACTAAGCTGCATGTGTCCCCTGAGTTTCTCTATATTAAACTAACGCCATAGTTGATGACATTACTTTCAAACCGTGATTAATCACACATAAGTTGTGTCGTTTTATGAGCGTTTCAAGCTCTAGCTGAACATGCTGCTCTCTATTTCATCATATTGTCAGAGGTTTTTATTTTCCTCCTTTATTCTGAGCAGCCTGTTCTAAAGGTAGAAGTGTTTTTAGGGGAAGGGAAGTCTTAACTTGTGTGTGCATCCGCGCCAGAGCTGCTTAGTGATGAGTCGCTCCATCTAATGATATTTACAGTCTCTGCAGTGACATGTTGACTGTTGGTGACAGGTAGGCACTGTGGAGGAGCACTGGGTAGAGCTCCCAAACATGCCTTCCACACAATGACTGTTACCTCCAACTTACTTCCATCTGACAGTTTAATGAGGGGAATGACTCACAGTCTGAATGTCAAGTCAAACCATGTGAGGCCCTTTCTCTACACTTCCTGCGCAGATGAGCTCAACCAATCATTGTGTTTTCTTTACAGATGGAGGCTCTCGTGAATAATAAATGAGTGCATAAACAACAATGTGGAGAAATTAAAGATATGTATCGCTAATTAAACATTTAGGGCAGTTACTGCACCTGCTGAGGGTCATGTGTAAATTGTTCACTGAAAACAGCAACATCAGGAAATGTGACAATATCACATTCAAGCCCATATTTGTCATTTTGACCATGTAAGTGTTCAAACACGATTGTTGAGCTTCACTTTCAAATAAAAATGTGTATTTTTCTGTGGTCAAATTGAGGTTAGATAGCTTTTTGTGGGAATAAACCTTTATAAGAACCATAAAACAGGATTAACTTGATTGTGAGTGTAGTTCCACTGATAACTGACTTCAAGAGACCTGCTCATCATATCAGGCTTCGGTTTCTGTTTTGAGCTTTAGTGGTGGGTGGGGGGGTGACCCTGTTGTTTACATGTGGGTTTTGACTGTGGCTTTGGTTACTTTAAGTGTATGATTACCCGAGTATGTTGCAAGAGCTTTAGATGATATTGCAACACGATTCAGTGGTAACCTTGGGATATATGAGTGCTTTCTGCTTTGTTTCTTGCGTTGTGTTTCGCAGCTTTCACGTGTATCAATTTCTGGCAGGAACAGCACCACAACTTCACTAAAAATGACGCCAAAGCTGTGGGAAAAAAATAAATAAAACGTTGCTCACTCACTGACAGCTTCATGACATTTGTGTTTGCACGTCATTTGAAAAAATGTTCCGAGTTTGGATTTTGTGCAAATATTAATGGTTTGATCGCTTTCAAGCAGTTTTGTAAAACAGTAAAACGTCTGAACAGCTGGCGACTGACAGCGCACCGCCTGGCGCCCGCAGCTCTCCAGTCTGATAAGTGCTCTGAGAGAGGCAGGGGATACTCATTCAGGGCTGAGACTCGCCATAACCTCAACAGCCCAGAGAGCTGTAAAGTTAAATTAAAGAAACACCATCCTGGTGATCTAGGACATTAATAACAGAGTTTATGCGCCCTGGCGCGAGCAGGCGCGCACCAGGAGGTGAGCGCACATGAGCGAACATTTGTGCGTTTGAGAGAATAACAAACTGTGAAAAAGTTGGAGGAGTGACTGGGAAGCTATAATGTCCAACCTCGCGCCCTGTCAGGGGAACACACGGAGGTCTTCTGGCGTGGCACGTGGAAAGAGACCACCGGATTTGGAGCTGTCGGAAACCACGTTCAGCGCGCTTGAACCGGGGACACAAGTGGGCAACGACACTTTTCCCGAAAGCGACAAAATGCCAGCGGACGGCAACACCCGCACCGAGGTCCCCCCTGTTCACCTCCACCCGTATTTATCTCACCCACGGATGTCTATGCGGATGTCGGTGTACAGCACCGGGGTCCGACCAGTCCTCACCCGCGCCTACATCCAAGGACGCGTGTATAACTTTCTGGAAAGGCCGTCTGGCTGGAAATGCTTCGTGTATCACTTCGCAGTGTGAGTGTTTTTATTTTCATAATCACCCAGATCCACGGGGTATTCAAGGGCATAATTGCAACTCTAAGATCCTAATTAAACAGGGAGCTAATTGCGCATGTAGAGCCACGGAAGCCCTCGCTACAAAGAACTGTTAATCCTGTGAATTTTAGAAAGATGCTGCGCAGATATCACTGCTCAACTGGAGGTCCCTGTAGGAATATTGTAAGGATATTTTAGTCCAGCCACAGCAGATTAAAGAATACCATACAATTCATCACAGACAGCAGAGTTTCAGACAAAATAAGTACTCAAAGGAACACTATATGAATATAACACACATATTTCATTTCAGAGACAATTTCCTTTTGCACCACCATTGAGCATTTAATTTTGCAGAACAGTATGAATGCAGAAGCACATGCAGAGGTTTCTGCTCTGCATTCACAAGTCTACAACAACAGCACATTTAGGCTAATTCGACCTGACAGGAAATGTTTCAGTGTGTTTTCCCTGCTGACAGTGTGACAGGTATGTCTACCTGACTGCAGGAAAATGAAATACAAATAATAGAGCAAGTAATGAACACACAACCTGTGTGTGTGCGTGTGGCATTAAGTCGGCTAAATGAAAATGTCAGATTGTGATTCACCATCCGAAACTGATGTGACAGTGTTGTTAGGTGGCTTGAAAATCTGAACTTTCTTAAAATGAATGTTGTTACCTGTGATTTACGTCTCACCACCACTGATGTAATGCCAACAGATACAGTGTGGCTGTGACGCTTTTTTATTTATTTATTTTTTACCCCTCTAAGTATAACTCATATCCAGGAAACTGACAGTTCAATAGATCCAGACTGGACTGTTCACACAGAGGTTGAGGAATGTGGGATGTGATCCTCCAGCTCACCCCCATGTGTGCTGTCTGTCCCCACTTTGCTGGCACTGATAGCAGGCAGCTAAACTTGGCAGTGTGTGTGTGTGTGTGTGTGTGTGTGTGTGTGTGTGTGTGTGTGCCATGGAGGAGCAGCCCTCTGAGGCTCTGCCACCCAGTGACCCTGCAGTGTCGGAGGGGACAGGCAGGCTGTCGGGGCAGGTTAGAGTCTCAGTGACTCAAAGGGAGCATGGGCCAACAGAGTGCAGCTTAAACACATTAGAACATAACCAGGAATAACTGCACAATACATATTAATAGGGGAGCCGGTGGCTGTTATCATTACAGCGGGGAAAAAATGTTTGAATATTATATTATTTGACTGCTCAGCAGGGGAAATCCAGTAAGCTGAGATGCTTTGACTTTACTGTAATAGCCATTACATGCTGGATCCAAGAAACCTCAGAGTTCCTGAAATGGCAGGAAACACCACAAAGTGTTTCTTAAAATACAAAATCAATGTTTTTTGTGTGTGTGTGTGTGCATGTGTGTGTGTAACCCACAGTCTAATCTGTGTGGTAGTGATAATTTGTAAATTTCACTATGTTGTTTTGGATGAAACAACATGTGTTTTGAGGTTGTCTTTGCCTCGACTGACAAGGTTTTCCTCCCGTCACACTCGGCTCTGATGTTTGTTTATTTGCTGCTACTCAGCTCCAGACAGACGCTATAGCCCTGTTTGCCCCAGATTTTAAACTTGTGGTTACGGTTAGCATTAGTCTGCCATGTCAGGAGCTGCCCTGTGTCCAGCCGCCCTGAGCAGGACACGATGTTAGTAGTTCCTCCATTGGTAATAAATACTTGACAGTGACCGCAAACTCTAAAACCGTCTGCAGGGGCGGGTCCAGAGTATTTTCTGGTGGGAGGCACAAGGGGTAACAACAGTGAATCTGGGGGGGGGGGGGGGGGTGCCATTGACCGCTCTCTTGAACATTTATATTGTCCAGTTACACACTGTTTACAGTATGTCTTCATCTTGCTTTTATTGACCACAATATTGAATCTTTCACCTAGTAAGGAAGATGGCTGTGACCTTTCCATTTTCCACTTGTCAATATTAAAATTATAACCAATCAATAATCAATTATATCTGGTAAATAAGAAGTCTTAGCAGAATAAGCAACAAGTGAATATCGGTATCTTATAATCTTACCCAGTAGAGCTCAGCTCTGTGCAAACATATCAGTGTTTTGTGTAACAGTCAGTCGATATATGCAGAATAACAGAAAAAGCAACACTCAGTTGGTGAAAAATAACAATCTTACACAATTTTCTTATTTCCTACACAGAACACCAGTATGTTTGCTGTACAGAGTTGAGCCTTAGTCAGAAGATTGTGCTTATAGCTCTTTACAGTGAACATAGCAGTGACAAAGAGCTTTACACAGTGATTGACATGACCATTGGGGGGGCACACAGGGTGGCCAATCAGATTGCAGTGGGGGCAGTTGCCCCCCGGTGCCACCATGGAAGACCCGCCCCTGACCGTCTGTGACAATGGTACTGCACTTTGTATGCAAAAGCCTTTAGAAATATAACATGTACTTTTCCCATTAGTGTTGCTAATGGCTGACTGAGTGAGCACACACACAGATTATACACAGCATAAAGTGAACAAAGGTGATCTTCAAGTGTGCTTGCTGGGGGCAGCCAGGAGCTGGTACCTGGTAAGGCAGTGCAATATTGAATTTATCTGTACAGTATGGCTCTGGCTGACATGAGCTAGAGGCAGAGCCAGTATTTGCCATGCAGGCTGAAGCCTATGATGATGATCATAGCTTTTACTTGACAAACAATATAAATCCACACCTGTAGAAACCAACAGCATATTTATGAAACCTGCCCCGCGGCGTTAAGCCATACATCCAAAGTTAGTAGTTTTGTTTGCATCGTGTCTGGCAGCATATTCTCTGAGGCCAATGACACCCACAGGTGTTTGCTGTAAAAGCACGAACTGGGATGTCTAAACATCCACCAGGTTTGTGGGGTCAGCTCAGTAGCTTGTTTTGCAAATGTGTAAGTGGGAGAAAAGCAGTTAAGAACAAGCGCTGCCTTATCACTGACCCAGAACTCGTACGTCAGAGCGGTCCGAGGCTTTATCAGAGGTGCACTTGTGTGTGTGTGTGTGTGTGTGTGTGTATTTGCGCATGCATATGTATGTCACTGTGTGTACGTGTGGTGGTACAGTATCAGTATGCTTACAGACACTGTAGGCAGAGTATTGTTATGGTAAAGAAGAGATAGGGTATCTGAGTGAAAAACAACATGTAGCTTTATGCAGTTTAGAAAGGATGGCCTGCACTTTATGAAACAGAACATTTATCTATGTTGTTCTTATTATTTTCTTCTGGTTGAAGACAACACTTGCTTGTTTTTTGTCTACAATGCATCATACTTTTAACAATGGATGTTATATTTTAGTCTGGGGCAGTGTAGATCCGTCTCATATGCTGGTTTCAGATCTGTCGACCCCGGAGAGTTGGGAGAAAATCACAAAAGTGTTTTTCACACCAGTTTATTCTGTCAAACAGTATCCAGCTGGAGGAAGTCAATTCAGACACAATTTTTAATGATACAGCACACAGGCTGAAGGTTCATGTGTTAGTGGTATCCTTCTCCATTTTAGAGAGATTTCTTTTTTTGACTTGAGCCGTTTGTTTTTTGAGCCTTCAAGAAATTGTCGCTTTCATCTTTTCTGCCTTCAGTTCTCTACACGCAGGCCTCACTCACTCAGACGTCTCTCTTTTGAGTTTATTTTACAAAACACAGGAGTTCAGATTCTTAATGGAAGCACAGAGGCAAGGTCACTGATTATTTACCAGGCTTTTATCTCTGAGCCATTACAAGCCAAGGTTTTGGCTCAGGTCCTGACAAAGGCTCCTAAATGAGTTACATCATGTTCACCCTAACCTTTTTTTTTGTTTTTTGCTGCATTGCCTTTGGTGTTTTATTCTGTTTTAACATTGTTTAGGCAGTTCTAACAGGGAGAACGATAAAATATGACTGTTGTTCCAAGCTGGATGTTCGGTCAGCAGCGTCACCACTAAAACTCTACTTTGTCTCCACACTCAGTGCACAACAGACTGCAACTGAGTTTGTCCATCAATAATAGATAGGAGCGATGCTTTGAGCTTTTGTTTAGAGTTCAGTGGTGCCTATGTAGCTGAGCCAATTTATTATTTTGTCTGTTGCTACACCAAGCCCACGAGAGCCAGACAGTGATACGGAGCCCGTATTATCTATAGGCCTGGAAGTAAAGCAAGTGAAATGCGAAGGTGCAGTTAGCAGTGACGGCTCGGTTGGTCTCAGATGGATTAAAAGTGAGGCAGAAGTCTGCGCTCAGCATAGTGATTGTGTGATGTTTACTGGCATTTCAAAAGCCCTGAAATAATTTAAGCAGAGCTCCACTGACAAATTACACCCATTAGCATACACTGGAGTGTTTGGTTTGGAAAGTTTGCCGTTCATTTGTGTTTCTTTTGATCCTCTTTTAAACTGCCTCTGTCATATTTGAATGCAAGATTTTTTATCAATTACACCGCATCCTAGCCCACAAGTATTTTTCCTATTGCCCTGCTCTTGTTACCAGACAAATTTGCGCCTATTTGCACGAGGCAGCAGACCGTATTTGTTTTGATGTTGTTCTGAAGAAGGCACAGGTACCGCACTTCACAATCATTATGTGATCTATTGTCTGCTTGTTCTGTTCTTTCAGACAGGACCAGCTGCTTTGTTAGCTGCTTTGCACAACCGGGCCCATCTTCCCCAAGCAGGTCTCCCCTGTGTCTTTTATCTATGTGTAGTATGTGTGCCGTGCACATTCGTGTCCGCGTGTCTTTGTATGTGTTGATTCAAAGCCAGGGGTGGTGATGGCATGGGAGGGGGGTGGGGTGTTTTGGATTCCTGGCCAGTGTTCAATAAACTCAGGCTGTAGCATGTAGTGATAAGGGCCTCCATGGTGCAAACACAGATTGGAAACTATAACTCCCCCCTCCTGCACATAGTTTCCATCAAGTCTGCTCGTATAGGAACAAGACAGTGATCCATTACAGCTGCTTTGATTTTTTTTTTCTTTAATGATGTCAACTGGTAGAGCTAACGACTTTGATGCCTCCCTGTATTTTCAGGAAGTACTATTATCAAGTCAATATTCTCAATAATTCTGTAATGTATTTTGTACCAACATGTATGGATCCTATATTAAAGGGACTACGAGGAGTTTCGTAAAGTTTCCCACAAGCCTCTGCACTCATAGTGAAATTCTTGGGCCGGTGCAAGACGGACGAAAGGAAAAGCATTTGCCAAGAAAGTTTTCATTTATCAGATACCGTAGTAGTTCCGACCATAAATGATGCCAACCAGCAATCCGGCAGCGTTAATACCATGACCCGTCCGGGAAACTGAATCTAAGGAATGCTGGGCAAGTAAATGGTAATATCAAAATAGGACACAACAATATATTTATCGAAAATGGACAAGTGTGGGTAACTTTAATATTACACTTTAATATGAGATTCTTTTATAACCAAAAGCAAACTTCTCGGGGTAACTTTAACTAAGTTATCCCCTGACCTCTGCTTTAGCATCATTCTGAGGGATGCTAACAGATGTTTTTACACATGAGTGTCTGTGAAATCTTCTTCAGATACTCTTCTAGGATTTATCCCTCTACTTTTCATCTAGCATTATCATCAGATCAAACTTTTTATTATGATGGCCGTAGCCAGCTATGACGTCACCGAGGTCCGGACCTCAGTAAAAAATTATGAAAAAATAGAAGAAGCCACAGGGCCTAAATAGTATGATAAACGTATCGGTCAGCTTTTATTTTGAAACGACACCTGGGAAGTTGATGTATCGGCAGAACGCAGAAAACTTGAATTGAGATGACAGGAGCCATGGTTAAAACGTGTGTGTGTGTGTGTGCATGTGTTTGTGTGTGAGACATCGTGGTGAACCTGGCACATAGAATTCTAAAAGATCCCTCACATTTTCTGTTTTCAGAATATGAATTATTGCCATCAGGGAGAAGGTATAGAGTAAGCTGATGCAAAAGTAACCGACACAAACTTAGCTTCCTCCCTGCATCCATTTCCCTTTTAAATAAACCTGCTAAATTGTAATTGGGTTATTACCCACTTTTTTTTTTTTTTTTTTTTAGTGCTCCAGATACTCCTGCACTTTATTTGAATTCGAGTCAGTACTTTTTTTACCATATTTCTATGTATCTGTGTGAATGGGAGAATTGTGTGTATGTGAGAACTGTGCAAGGAATGTTGAGGTACTGGTTTTTATCTGTTATTATGTAATGCAGCTACTTGCGGCACATGACTGTTTCCCTGCAGGGACAATAAAGTTTGTATTGTATTGTATTGTATTGTGCGTGTGTGTGCATGGGAGCAGTACCGCTGGTGTTGTGTTAGACCGGTTCTGCTCCGTTTGAAAGGCAAAGGAACCCTGTGTGAGGAAAGTTGTCGCCCCCGAGATGTAAAATGTGTATTATAGAAGAGAAACACTCATTTTAGGACCACTGACTTTTGTCATGTGCTCAGATTTTCAACTCTGTATAGGCTCAATACAATGCTGTGGGTGGGGAAGCTGTATTAAAGTTGTTGTTTTTTTTCAAGAGGAGGGAGGGGGGGGGTGTTGAGATCCTTTATTCAATAATGTAGAAAGCTTAGAACAGTGGTGAAAACCTTCCCTATGGCTGTCCCACCAAAATACTAAAAAAAAACAAAAAACATGTATGTGTGACAAATCTGCAAGAAGTAATAAATCCGGAAGGGGACAAAAACTTTTTCACTGTACTTTATTTAATGGAGACCTGATGTTAAAAGGCTGAAAACCACAGAAGTCTAAGTCTACTTTATATAATGCTGGGTCATTTTAATGTAATTGTAGCTATGCTTCTTTTTTTTTTAAGTCAGCGGTACAAAGCTCAATCAGCCTCTTTTTAAACTGAATGGATCTATAATAATAATAAGGTGGCTATTAGTCCTCACTGCAGTCGACCCCTGTTCAATTGGATCCATTTTTCTTTTACTAAAGAACAAGCAAAGTTATATTTGAAGAGATTTCTTCTGCAAAGTATAGAACTAACATTTCCATACCAACTTTCCCCAGGTATAAAATATGCATTATCACCAGTGATAGTGGTACAACTGCTACTCTCTCCCTCTACTGAGCTTTGAAATGAACACCGGCAGCAGGGTTAAACTGTATCTAAACAGGAAACAACCTTTCCTGTGCCCTCATACGTTTGTTCTGCCGGCGTCACGTGGATCCATTCAGAGGCTGTGCGCTTCACCACCATATCTCTTCCCTCTTGTTTGTCTGCGCCCCAGCGGCAACAAGATTCATGTATGTTTCTTCCTAATTGTCTGAGATGTCCCTCTAACAGAGAGACACTCAGAACAGGGCGAAGCATGCAGTGACTCCAGCATCGACTCGCTTACAGCAGAGGCAGCGCTGCTGTAACAAAAATACAAACAGGAACTGAGGCTGTTCCTGGCTTGGAAGTACTGTAGATGTGAACAAGGTTATGAGTTTTTGAGAGTGACTCACTGCAGTCAGCTCTGCTCTCCCATCTTCCTCCACTGCCTTCAAATTAAAGGCATCTCTGACTTTTATGAACAGCTGTGAAAATCAGTCACAAAGACATACTGGTTGTCATTCAACACTTGGCATTTGGTCCAAATACCGAACTGAACCAGATAACAAAAGCACGGTCATACAAAGATTCCTTAAATCCTGCTGGTTGCTAAATTTATTAATTCTGTTTAAAAAATTTAATAGAAAAAAAATCAAGGTCACATGAGAGTGTGTGATTTATGTTTTTGGAACAATGTCACAGCTTGAACCCAGATCTCAAAGAGATTAAATATATTTTTCCAAAGTAGGTCGTAGAGTTATAGATGTCTTATTGTTGCTGCAGCGGAAACACTTGTGACCTTGAGGGAGGAATAAGGAGAATGTTAAAGAGCAATTTAATGTTTGTTGTGTGTGTGTGTGGGTGTGTGTGTGTGTGGGTGTGTGTTTGTGTGTATGTGTGAACCTGCAAGCTTGTTATTTGACAAGTTTATCATGCACTTTGCATTCATATGCTGGAGTTCAAAAGGTTCACAGCATTTCCTCCAGAGGGCTGTCCTTGAATGTTTGCTTAAATTCACTCATACTTTTCATGACAAAAATATAAAGTAATGTTATGCTGGCTTGAAACTTTTTTTTTTTTCCCTGAAGTTGTTCAGAGGCTTAAGATTCCAAAACCAGACACCAAAGCTGATGTTTTTTTATGTTTAAATCAGAGTGTGTAAAGTGTTGACATAAATATGAAGTGCAACGCTAAAAAGTGCAGAAGGGAGATCTGAGTTTACGTGACTTGACTGATGACAAAATGTGCAAAAGCTTTGATTTCCAAGATTTTATGTTTGTCAGTGACGTAACCAGAGCCAGTTGGACATTATTATTTAACTGGACAAAATGAGAATAAATTAAATAAACTCACATCTTAATCAAGACTAAGGTAGACCTGCTTCTTTTTTTGTTTTGTTTTTTCCTCCGACAGGTTTCTCATAGTTCTGGCCTGTCTGATCCTGAGTGTCCTCTCTACCATTGAGCAGTACCAGGACCTGGCTCACACAACACTTTTCTGGGTGGTGAGTGTTAATTTAACCAAACTCTAACCATAATACGCTAATTTTGTTGCCAGTTTGGAAAAGCTGTAGCTGACCCATTAGAGATGAGAGAAGGGTTTGGAGTCACATAGATGAATGAATTGCAATCAGAACAGAGAGTCAGTCTTCTTCTTCACATTTCTCTTTACACTACATCCTTTTACTTGTTGAATAGATGTACTACTTAGTTCTTACTCAAGGTCTTGCATTGCGCTGAGGTTTTTAGTGATGTTCTTCACTCTGGATAAAAGCATCAGTGACTAATGTGGTGGTTACTTAACTTCCCCCAACGTAATACTAACAAAATATTAATGTCAGCTGTCGTCAGTATTTTACATCAAACTGATGTTGGTATTAGACGCTGTTGCAGTGTACCGACATATATTTAACCACATATCAGCGTTTAATGGTTAGCTGCATGCCTGCTGACATTTCCAGCTGCATTTCTATTGTGAAGCAGTTTATACTGCAGAAGACTGGGATTATAATATCACAGCTTTCTCCCCTTTTTTTTTTGGTCTCTGGGTCTCTGTTCCATAAAAGATCTGCACCGCCAAGACAGTTTGGTCTTTGATGTGAATTCTCAAGTTAATATTCACCAGTGTGTGTAACCCCCATGGTTACTAGACCCATTTTTGTAGTTTAGATGTAGTACCACCGTTTCCCCACTGAGTGGCGCACCCCCTCTGTGAGTAATTGTCGACGCATTGAACGTGCCCCCCGAACGTGACCTGTGCGTGATCAGAGCGTGCACCGTCCGCCATTTTAGATCAAGCTGAGACACCGAGCAGAGCGGTCGCACATGAGTAGAGCTGAAGGACCGGGGTATGTAAAGCGAACAAAAACACGCTAAAACATCAGTTAATCTCGAGCAAAATCTTCATAAGTCTTCTGTTTATCAGGCAGAGTCGTTACGAGCGTGTGTGAAGGAGCCGGAGACCGAGTTCACCGTGCTAAGTGTCCCTGGGAACTCCGGTGAGAAAATGCTAAATTGCTGAGCAAGCCTCAGGCTAGATGTTGCTATTAGCATGATAAGATACAAGTTCCTGTGACTGAAATATGTTCATAAAAACCAGTCGGAGTCAATGCTGAGTCCATGATAAGTTCATGATATGTGTCGTTAATGTTTTAAACCTACTCTGGTACCTGCTGTATCATTGTGTGTATTTAAACCGAGCTGTAAAAAGATCGCTAACAACCTAGCGAAGCTAATGCTATTCGCCATTAAGCTAATGCTATTCGCCATTAAGCTAATGCTAATCGCTACTAAGCTAATCGCGGCTAATCACCGCTATGCTAATTCTGGGTGTTACCTGCTAAAGGCGGTATGAGTGCTAATTGTGAGCTATCTAAGCTAAGGTGTGCTAGCTGGTTAAGCTAATGAGCCTTTACTGTGACTTGAGATGAGAAATAGAGACAGCTATGGTGCAGAAATGTGGTTAAATGTTACCGGGTCATGCTAATTGTTTTTCCGGTCATTGAGATGAATGTTTTTGCATTAATAATGGGTAAATATGTATGTTGTTAAAAAGAATTTATACTGTTTAGAGTTTATACTGTAACTTAATGGTTAAAAAACAGATAAAAAGCATAGTTAAAAGATAAATATTGTGTTAAAAATGTAAATGCAGATTCATAGAGCTGTTTATAAATTTAAATAGAGCTTTATTGAAATAAATAAGGTAATTTATGTTGAATTATAAGTTCATGGTAAATAATAGTCATGGTAAAAGTACTTATACTGTACTGTAAAAAATATGCAGTCTCATTTAAAGCATTTAAATGCAGAGTATCCTTTTATTTTGGGTATTTATGTGAAAGAATTAGATTGAAAAGTGAAAGTAGAAAGATGTCAATTGAATAGAAAGTAATGATTATTTGTTCTACACTCTCTGTGTAGACTGGTTTTTTGTTCTTCGACGGATTAGGACTTCGGATCAAGAATTCCGAGCCTAAGGGTTCGGTGGCGAGCCAATCCAGCGAGAGAAAGATTCAGAGACGGAGCGGGTCCCAGCCTGGCCAGCTGTGAACCCAATCCGAGGAACCCCGACATCGATTCGCTTCACACAGATAAGAACACATACACAAATCTACCCGGGTAGTAGTAATTGAACATTGGACTGAACATTACACAGAACCTAAACACAATTGAACCTTGAACTCTGACCTTCCAAAAAGGCAAGGATGGACAATTTCTTTTGAACTTTTTTATTTTTTATTTCCACGAATTAAAGAGCTCTATTTTCTGTATTTTATTTTATTTTTTATTTTCATTCCCTGCAATTTAATATTTGTGGTAATAAATTGTTCACGATTGCCAACTCTTACGAACCTAGAGAATGTAGTGTTATTGTTGTTATTAGCTAGTTACGACTACAGGTGCTACATAAAACTTGGCGAGCCAGCCAGGAGTTGGTGGTTGAACAGTTTTTATTTTCTTTTGCTTTCAAAAAAAAAAAAAAAAAAGTGAACTCTAAAAAAAAAAAAAAAATTGTGTTGATGTGACATTATGGATGTTATCAAAGCTGAAAACGTTAAAGTGCCAAACTCAGTCTTAGTTGGCGGTCTAACTGGTGAAGTGATAGACAACGAGGTCTTTGATTACCTAGGGAAGTGCGGTCCTATTGAAAGGATAATCAAAGTGAGCAGTTCAGAAGCAATCGCCGAGTTCAAGTCAGGTGAACCCATTCACTTTTTGCAGAGCACCTTGCCCTGCAAGAGACCCACAAGTAACCCAAGCGTCGTTAACAGCATTCAGTCTCTCTCTAACTTCTATGCAGCTGACAGAAGTTCAACCCTGACACACACTTATTTAAATGAACTGAAAGACGTTGCTAAGCTAAGTGGTGCTGACTTTGAGAAAGTTTTGCTTGATGAGTTGACCAGAATCCGCGAGTCTACTAAACCCCAGACAGCTGAACCAGGTACGTCTAAAACCGATCACGAATCTCCGTTGACCAGTGACTCAACCTCAACACATGTAGTGACAAACCCGACCCAAAACCCTGTTAAAAGGGTAACTGACGAAACTCACTCACATGAACATGACTCTTTTTCACTCCTTGTAGGTGCAGAGGCTATTCCCTCACCTAAGAAACCAGGTTTGTACTTACCCTCTGAACATCTTACCACCTCTGACGTCCAGAAGGTAGTGGTAGAACATGTCATTAGGAGTGGTGATGTGGCTTCTCAATACCATGGTCACACCAAGCTAAGGTCCTTTTCTGGGAAAACTCCCTGTCCCAGCTTAGAGTCTGACTATGATGCATGGCGCAGTACTGTTGACTTCTTTCTTGCTGATCCTTCCATGTCTGACAAACTCACTGTCAAGAGAATAGTAGAAAGCCTTCTTCCACCCGCAGCCAACGTCGTTCAGCATCTTGGGCCGAACTCCAGCCCCAACGACTATCTCAGTCTTCTTGATTCGGCATACGGCATCGTGGATGATGGAGACGAGCTTTTTGCTAAATTTCTGAACACAAATCAGAACTCAGGTGAGAAACCTTCCAGCTACCTGCAGCGACTACAGGCAGCTTTGAGCAAAGTGGTTAAGCGAGGTGGCATTGTCACTGCTGACTCAGAGCGCCAGCTCCTTAAGCAATTTTGCAGGGGTTGTTGGAACAACAGTCTCATCACAAGTTTACAGTTGGAGCAAAGGAAGTCCAAACCCCCCTCATTCTCAGAGTTGCTCCTTCTTTTACGCACAGATGAAGATCGCCAAGCTGCAAAGTCAAACAGAATGAAACAGCACTTAGGGTTTTCTAAAGCCAAAGTCCAGTCGAACCCTCTTTCTGTCAACGACTGTACCCTTGATGGTTCTGACATGGCAGCTGCAGCATCTGCGACTTCTTCTCTTGAGACCAGCAAACTTGAACAGCAAATTGCTATACTACAAGCACAGGTAGCTTCACTCAAAACATCTTTGAGCAGCAACTCAGCTCAGTCTTTTCCTAAGTCGAACAAGAAAACAAAACCCAAACCAAAGACCCCAACTGAACCAAACCCCTCACTTCCAAGTGAATGTACTCCTGAAAAAAGACCCAGACCAGGCTACTGCTTCAAGTGCGGGCAGGACGGCCATATCGCGCCCTCTTGCAGCAACGAGCCTGACCCTGAACTAGTTGAACAAAAACGAAAAGAGTTCAGGCGGAAACAACAAGCATGGGAACAGCAAAACAAACATCATTTAAACTAACCTCAGTTCCTGTTGAGGGACTCACAGGAACTGAAACTAAGCATGCATGTCCCAAAACTGATTCATCCACTCGAGCATTTGTTCGCTCTCAAAACCTTGAACATCACTTCAAGCTTCCAAGAGGACTTGTAGGGAACAAGTGTACTGCTAACATCAAAGTGGCAGGAGTTGAGTGTAGTTGTCTTCTTGACACTGGTTCTCAGGTAACCACGGTGTCCACTTCTTTCTACAACAGCCATCTGACAGAACATCCCATTCAACCACTCAATGGTCTTGATGTTGAAGGTGCCAGTGGTGCCATAGTTCCTTACTTGGGTTATATCCCTCTTGTCCTGAAGTTTCCAAAGGACTTTGTCGAATCTGAACCCGAGGTCGCTACTTTGGCATTGGTCGTTCCAGATATACGCACCAACTGCGAGCTTCCTGTACTAATAGGTACAAACGCTCTCGATGTCATGTATGACGAGCATTGTCATGAAAAAACTCCAAATGACCTCTCACCTGTTTATGGCTTTCGACAAATCCTTCACACCCTGAAGCTCAGGAAAGAGGTAAGTTCCACTGGGAAAGTCGGCCTGATGACCCTGAAAGGCAGAGAACAGAGAGTAATACCTGCACAAGGGAGAATGCTTCTTGAGGGATTTGCTAAGATAACCACTTCAGATGAATGTGTCATCATTGAACAGCCTAGCATGTCCACATTACCTGGTGGTATCTTTGTGGAGTGTTGTCTTGTGAGCATGCCCAAGGAACATCCTTTCAAGTTACCTGTATGGGTAAGAAACGAGAGTGAACATGACGTAACACTTCCTTGTAGTTGTGTTATAGCTGAACTTCATTCTCCTGCATCAGTTCATGACAACTTACCTGCTTCTCATGAGGACACCAACACTGTCCGGTGTTGTTCAGTTTCTCCTCAGTCAGCGTCTGAATCCACTGAGTCAGGTCTTGTCTTTGACTTCAATGAATCCCCCCTTTCAGAAGAGTGGAAGGAGAGGATAACGCAAAGCTTGAGCACTTATGCTGATGTTTTCGCTCAGCATGATCTAGATTTCGGACACACATCCAAGGTCGAACATCACATTCACTTGAGAGACGAAACACCTTTCAAACAGAAGTCTAGACCAATCCACCCTAACGATTATGAAGCTGTAAGGAAACATCTACAAACGCTTCTGGCGGCAGGAGTGATTCGCGAATCAGAATCACCCTACTCTTCGCCAATCGTTGTGGTTCGAAAAAAAAACGGCGATGTCCGGCTTTGCATCGACTATCGAAAGTTAAACTCTTTGACCATCCGAGATGCTTATGCACTTCCACATCTTGAAGAGTCTTTCTCAGCGCTTGCCGGTTCCAAATGGTTCTCGGTAATGGACTTGAAATCTGGGTATTACCAGATAGCCATGAAAGAATGTGACAAACCTAAAACTGCTTTTGTGTGCCCCCTGGGTTTTTACGAGTTTAATCGTATGCCCCAGGGCATCACTAATGCTCCCAGCACCTTTCAGCGCTTAATGGAGCGTTGCATGGGTAGCCTTAACCTGAAAGAAGTGCTGGTTTTCTTGGATGATGTCATTGTCTTTTCGGACACCAAAGAGGAACATGAAAGACGGCTTTTACATGTTCTCCAGCAATTGCGGGAATATGGCTTGAAGTTGTCGCCGTCGAAGTGTCGTTTCTTCCAGAGCTCTGTGCGCTACTTAGGGCACATTGTCTCGAACAAGGGTGTTGAGACCGACCCTGAGAAGGTGAGCGCCCTTCGCACATGGCCACCGCCAAACACACTTACCGAACTCAAGTCATTTCTTGGTTTTGCGGGATATTACCGCCGGTTTGTCAAGGACTATTCCCGGATAGTGAAACCCTTGAACGACCTTACCGGTGGTTACCCGCCATGCAGGAAGGGTAAAAGAGCAACCCCGTCCTCCGCCGGATACTTGAACGTCAAGGAGCCCTTCGCCGACCGATGGACACCAGCTTGTCAAGAAGCATTTCAAACCATTATAGACAAGCTTACTTCTGCACCAGTCCTCGGATTTGCAAATCCAAAACTTCCTTATTTCCTTAACACCGACGCGAGTACCTCTGGGCTTGGTGCCGCTCTTTACCAAGAGCAAGATGGTGAACTACGCGTTATCGCTTACGCTAGTAGAGGGCTCTCTTCAAGCGAGAAACGCTACCCAGCTCACAAATTAGAGTTCTTGGCTTTAAAGTGGTCTGTGGTAGAAAAATTTCACGACTATCTTTATGGAAATGTGTTCACGGTTGTAACAGACAACAACCCGTTGACGTATATCTTGAAGTCTGCCAAGCTTGACGCCGCTAGCTATCGTTGGCTGGCCGCTCTTTCCACTTTTGACTTTCATATCAAGTATAGAGCTGGCAAGAGCAACCAAGATGCAGACGGTCTTTCCAGACGTCCTCATGACGATCTGCCAGATGATGACGTGTCCCTGGAGGAAAGAGAACGAATCAGACAGTTCGCTTCGCATCACCTTTCTTCTTCTCCTGAACATCTTGACTTACCACCTGACACAGTTACCGCCTTGTGCAGTCGTCATCTTGTTGAAGCTGATGGTAACTTAAATTCTGTCGCCCTTGTGGAGTCGTTGGCTTTGCATGCTGATGCAGTGCCAGATGCGTACGGAGAGGTTGAAGCCTTAGGTTGTTCCATCATACCTACATTCAGCGAAGCAGATCTCCAACATCACCAGAGGTCCGATCCTGTCCTTGGGAAGGTCATCAACATGCTGGAATCTGGAAATGGGACAAATCCCAAATCCATTCCTGATTCATTGGAACTTAAGCTAATGCTTAAAGAGTGGAAGCGGTTTGAGTTCAAGAGTAACCTCCTTTACCGAGTCCGACAATCAGATGGTGACATCACTTACCAGTTTGTGGTTCCTATGTCTCTTCGGTCCCCCATTCTTTCTTGGCTCCATGAAGATATGGGACATCTTGGCTTTGACAGAACTCTTGACCTCATTCGTTCAAGGTTCTATTGGCCAAAGATGGCTAAGGACGTAGAGAACAAAATCAAATCTTGTGGACGCTGTGTAAGGAGGAAAACACCACCTGAGAAATCCGCACCTCTTGTAAACATTCAAACAACGCGTCCCATGGAACTAGTCTGCATAGACTATTTGTCCTTGGAACCCGACAGCAAAAACACCAAAGACATCTTAGTTATAACTGATCACTTCACGAAATACGCTGTTGCGCTTCCAACGAAGGATCAGAAAGCAACAACCGTGGCTAAGAGTCTTTGGGAGCAGTTTCTGATACATTACGGGTTTCCGGAGCGAATCTTAAGTGACCAGGGCAGAGACTTTGAGTCACAGCTGATCCACGAACTCTGTGCTCTCGCGGGTATCAAGAAAGTACGCACCAGTCCGTATCATCCCCGCGCAAATCCAGTTGAAAGGTTCAACAGAACTCTCTTGAGTATGTTGGGAACGCTGAGAGAAAAAGAGAAGAATCACTGGCGTGATTACGTGAAACCGTTGACTCATGCGTACAACTGTACGAAAAATGATGTGACGGGTTTTAGCCCGTATGAGTTGATGTTTGGGCGCCGGCCCAGGTTACCGGTAGACATTGCATTTGGTTTACCTGTCCAGAGTGGAACTCCCAAAAGTCATTCTCAATACGTGAAGAATCTGAAAGCGCGTCTCGAAGAAAGTTACCAGATTGTTGTCAAAAATTCTGCAAAGGTTGCAGAAAGGAACAAAAAGAGGTTTGACAGGAGAGTAAGGGAATCAACACTCCAGGAAGGCGATCATGTGCTTGTACGGAACCTGAGGTTAAGGAACAAACATAAACTTGCAAATAAGTGGGAGTCAACTGTATACAAAGTCTTGCACAGGAAGGGAGACTTACCAGTTTATACAGTGCAGCCCATTGATGAAGACGGTCCCAAGCGAACGCTGCATCGGGATCACTTGCTTCCTTGTAGTCATCTGGTAGACGACGAGGAGCCTGAGCAGGTCGCTCCAAAGGTGCGCCGTCCCAGAACAAGGAGCCAACAGTCTCAGTTTCACTCCCAAGAGGATCATTCAGAGTCTGAAGATGATTCATGCGATTGTCCAGTTTCTTTGTCTGTCATGCCTGAGAAAAGGTTCGTTCAGGTCCTTGAGCTTCCTACGGGGCAGAATCCCCCTGTGAACCCAGCTCCAGATGCTGATTGTTCGTCAGCTCATTCAACACATTCCGAACCTCCAGATGTACTTGCTGCCGGCAACTTACCTTTCTCACCTGCAGGGACAGGTGAAGTACTTCCCAACTTGGCTTCGGTGGAACCAGAGGTTGCGGTTGAGCAAGTCATTGAACCAGACCTGAACAGAGAAAGCATAGCCATGAGCGAAAGTCAATCAGATGTAGATGTAGTTGACACAGATGTAGTCGACAGAGATGTAGTTGACACAGATGTAGTTGACACAGATGTAGTCGACACAGATGTAGTTGACACAGATGTAGTCGACAGAGACGTAGCTGACACAGATGTTGTTGAGACAAACATTGTTGACGAAGACCAGAATGACAAAGATGGACAACAGACCAACACAGACATCACTAACCAAGACAAAAACGAGAAAAATGGACAGTTGACTGACACAGACACTGACGACCCAGACTTGGCCACACGGAGATCTGAAAGGTTAAGACGACCTCCCAAACGCTTTCATTATGATGAGCTAGGGAAACCTTTAATCTCCTTTGCCAAAAGTCTCTTGGAGAGTTTCAACAGAGTCCTTGATACTATAGGAGATGATAGTTACCATGCAGTCCAGGGAACTGAGCATGAAGGGACTCACGCAGAGTTAAGAGGGGAGGGTGTAACCCCCATGGTTACTAGACCCATTTTTGTAGTTTAGATGTAGTACCACCGTTTCCCCACTGAGTGGCGCACCCCCTCTGTGAGTAATTGTCGACGCATTGAACGTGCCCCCCGAACGTGACCTGTGCGTGATCAGAGCGTGCACCGTCCGCCATTTTAGATCAAGCTGAGACACCGAGCAGAGCGGTCGCACATGAGTAGAGCTGAAGGACCGGGGTATGTAAAGCGAACAAAAACACGCTAAAACATCAGTTAATCTCGAGCAAAATCTTCATAAGTCTTCTGTTTATCAGGCAGAGTCGTTACGAGCGTGTGTGAAGGAGCCGGAGACCGAGTTCACCGTGCTAAGTGTCCCTGGGAACTCCGGTGAGAAAATGCTAAATTGCTGAGCAAGCCTCAGGCTAGATGTTGCTATTAGCATGATAAGATACAAGTTCCTGTGACTGAAATATGTTCATAAAAACCAGTCGGAGTCAATGCTGAGTCCATGATAAGTTCATGATATGTGTCGTTAATGTTTTAAACCTACTCTGGTACCTGCTGTATCATTGTGTGTATTTAAACCGAGCTGTAAAAAGATCGCTAACAACCTAGCGCGAAGCTAATGCTATTCGCCATTAAGCTAATGCTATTCGCCATTAAGCTAATGCTAATCGCTACTAAGCTAATCGCGGCTAATCACCGCTATGCTAATTCTGGGTGTTACCTGCTAAAGGCGGTATGAGTGCTAATTGTGAGCTATCTAAGCTAAGGTGTGCTAGCTGGTTAAGCTAATGAGCCTTTACTGTGACTTGAGATGAGAAATAGAGACAGCTATGGTGCAGAAATGTGGTTAAATGTTACCGGGTCATGCTAATTGTTTTTCCGGTCATTGAGATGAATGTTTTTGCATTAATAATGGGTAAATATGTATGTTGTTAAAAAGAATTTATACTGTTTAGAGTTTATACTGTAACTTAATGGTTAAAAAACAGATAAAAAGCATAGTTAAAAGATAAATATTGTGTTAAAAATGTAAATGCAGATTCATAGAGCTGTTTATAAATTTAAATAGAGCTTTATTGAAATAAATAAGGTAATTTATGTTGAATTATAAGTTCATGGTAAATAATAGTCATGGTAAAAGTACTTATACTGTACTGTAAAAAATATGCAGTCTCATTTAAAGCATTTAAATGCAGAGTATCCTTTTATTTTGGGTATTTATGTGAAAGAATTAGATTGAAAAGTGAAAGTAGAAAGATGTCAATTGAATAGAAAGTAATGATTATTTGTTCTACACTCTCTGTGTAGACTGGTTTTTTGTTCTTCGACGGATTAGGACTTCGGATCAAGAATTCCGAGCCTAAGGGTTCGGTGGCGAGCCAATCCAGCGAGAGAAAGATTCAGAGACGGAGCGGGTCCCAGCCTGGCCAGCTGTGAACCCAATCCGAGGAACCCCGACATCGATTCGCTTCACACAGATAAGAACACATACACAAATCTACCCGGGTAGTAGTAATTGAACATTGGACTGAACATTACACAGAACCTAAACACAATTGAACCTTGAACTCTGACCTTCCAAAAAGGCAAGGATGGACAATTTCTTTTGAACTTTTTTATTTTTTATTTCCACGAATTAAAGAGCTCTATTTTCTGTATTTTATTTTATTTTTTATTTTCATTCCCTGCAATTTAATATTTGTGGTAATAAATTGTTCACGATTGCCAACTCTTACGAACCTAGAGAATGTAGTGTTATTGTTGTTATTAGCTAGTTACGACTACAGGTGCTACATGTGGATTTATTTAGCCTCTGAAAGTGGATCTGCTTCAAATGCAGGTGTGACCATATGCCAGTAAGGCTGAAGGCAGCCTGAAGGACTCTGAAAGTGATCCTGGCAACAGATAGGGAGAGAGTTTAAAGAAAAGAGACAAGAGAAAACAGCTTTAATGCCAGCTCCAAGACCCATCATATGCTTTTTAAAGATTATATGAGTTAGTGTTGTGCTCACATGGACAAAATATCGTGTGTTCCTGCCTTGTATTTTTGATGCATAACTGCCCACCTCTGCTCTTCTGAATGAAAGCAATGACAACGCTTTCATGCAGTTCAGGGGTGGCAGTGGAGCAGAATAAGAAGAAAAATAAGTAAATAAGGCAGCTTTCAGAATAATAATAAAAAAAACCAACAGCTTAATAGATATTTTATAAAGCAGGATGCATTTCATGCATTTGTTTACCTATCAGGATGCATAAATGTGTTTGGGCAACAACCACTGAATGTAAACAAGAGAGCTCCAGAGTGTACCCTTAATGATCCTGACCAGTAGTCCATGAACCACAGGGCTCGAAAAGACACAGGCAGAGTGATTAAGGTTTGAGAGAATCTTAATCTCAGGAGTTTCCTATCACAGCGCCGCTGTTGACACTGAAGATGCAGCCTGTAGCCCTCTCTCCCTCGGCTGTCTTCTCATCTGATCCTTCCTTCGACTTTCTCAATTTGCAATGTTCCTCTCTTTTTCCTCTGTTTTCAGTAGTTACAGAAGGATTTTGCTCCTTTTCCATGTCAAACAACTCATGTGATTAATCAAACGCTAACAACGCTCATAAAACAATGCAGTTAATAGACATTAAGTGATAATGAAGGTCAATTTTTTCATTTGCAAGTAATTACGGATGCGTAATTAATTTCCATCACAGTTTGACTGTATCTTCTTCAAGGTGCTGCTGCAGCAATCAGCTCCATGACGAAGACGTTGCTGAAAACGACGACATTAATATCAAACTTCAGTTCTCTTGTTTCAAAAGCAATTTCATGCTTTGATTGACCTCACTGCTGGCTCAAAAGAAACAATTTAAAGACAGTTTGTTTGGAAGTACATAGGCGTTTCTTTCCCCCTGCAAACAATTTCAGGGTTTCCCGCTGGCCTGAGAGGGCGAAGGCGGCTCGCCTAAAATCAATAGTAAATGGGATAAACTTAACCCCGAGACACCAGCTGCTGAACGCAGGAACTGTTAGGGCGATGGGCGAGTCACTCAAGCTCAGACAAAAGAAAACCCCTCAAGAAAGGGCAAAAAGGACTCAAGGATTTTCTTGGAGGGGGACTGGAGCATGCCACATGTGACATGTTCACCTTGGCGTGAGGATAATGGGATGAAAGGGGCACGGCGTTGCATGAGCTGGCACGTCAGAACCTCAAATCTGTGAGGCTGTGTGAGGCGGATCAATTGAAAAGACAAATCTGAACTGTGGTACCAAACACACTGCACCGACGGAACCTATATTTCATGGCAAGATGTTTTTTCTGCCTTAAATTCACTCTCTGGAGATATTTAATCTTCTTACTCTTCTCTTCTACACAGATAATGAATAATTAATAACTGCCATGCGACTAAACCAAACAAAATCTCAAACATTCATCCTTCCCGTCCTCCATCCCTTGGGGACTGTTTTGTACTTGGTGCTCTCCAGTTTAGAGATTTGCTCTGACCCTGCCACTCTTTCATGCTCTCGCCTCCCCCAAACACAGTAGTATCTCCTTTGTCTTCGTTCTTTCTTCCTGCACACTCAAGGTTAACAGAGACCAATGTGCTCCCGATGTGAAGCTGCAGCACTGGCTCACAGTGTTAGTAGTAGTGTCTACGGCCAGATGCTTGGCAGCTCGCCCAAAGGATTCACATTCTCAAATGTATTTGTTTGCTTATACTGGGGCTTTAATGACTCAGTGGTATCTGTTGAAAATAAAGTAAAAAAAAAAAAAAAGTCATGCAGAATTAAAAACAAAATGTACGTGAGATTAACTAGCGGTGCGGTTGCATGTCGGAACGTATTCTTGATGTTGCATTTACGTAAACTCGGGCAGAAGTCAGAAAGACAACAGACGCTGCATGTAACAGGATAAACAAGCCTCTATGTAAAGAAGTGGTCCGCTAGCACGAGGCAAAACAATACCGGCGTGACAATATGTTGTCATGGTGATGTCGTATTGTTTACCTGACCCACGTTTTACCGTCTTTCTCTCGTCGAGTAAAATGACATCCGGTTGGTTTGCCGACGGGTCATTCAGGTGTCTGACTGCACCTGAATGCAACACCAGTGCCTCCGTCCTTCCTCACACTAGCCTACACAGTGGTGACAGTTTTAACAGGCGCCGTCTGGAAAACTTTCTCCCCGAGCCGACAGCTCTGGTGAGGTGAGTTTGTGGTTACCTACGGTCACGCTGACACTGAACGTAAAAAATGGCGATTCAACATGGCAGCCAAGGTTCTGTGCACCTCCCCTTGTATATTTGTAACGACTTGTAAAAACTCATTCTAAGGTACAAGAAAGCTTTTGTTTGTATGCGGGTGTGATTCCACTTCAGTGAAATACGTATGCGATATTTGATTTTTGTTAATAAAAAGACAAAAAACCTGCATACTGTCCCTTTAACCAAGGCAAATCACATTATTGGAAAGAGAGGATGGATGAGGGTTGAAGACAGCGTTTAAGATTGGATGGTGGGATGAAGTGAGGGTTAAGTACAAGGGGATGAAGAGAGGGTCGAAAAGGGGATCAATGATGGCTTTAGATGGAAAGTTGTTGTCAAGAGGAACTTGGGGAGTGAGACTCAGTGGAGGTGGGCGAGATGACGAGATGAGGTATCCTAGTTTTATTGTCCCCCTTGTGGTTCCCATAATGAGGGAAAAGGAGGACAGGAAGCAGAGAAGGAGGGGAGCTGGAGGGATGGGAGGTGGGGAAACTGGAGATAAAGAAGACAAAGGGGGTTAGGTACACAAAACTGGATAATATTTACCTCATAATTCAAATTATAACTTGCATTGTTGTCTAATTAATCTATCATTTCGAACCAAATCCTTAAAAACATAGCTGTAAATTATTCAACACAACATCCACCTGCTCATTTGTTTAGGAGTTCCCATGTCACAAGGTAAAGGTAGAAATCAAAAGTGTTGGAGCCTCAATTCCAAAATATGAGGAGACTCATATATTTAGATTTTAATGCTGATTTGTATTGGAAGATATACACAAGTCGATCTGCAGTGCCCAACCCTCATAACAGGGCAGGGAGAGAACACTTACCAAGTAACAAGCAACCACAAGCAGAGAAGAACAGTTTACAGATGACGTCATTGTGTTGATGCTTCAAAGTCAAGTTCTAAAAAGCATAATAATTTGATTAAAAACATTTCCAGTGCAGTGACTATGCTTTACAGTAGGCTATGATTGGTTCAGATTGTTCAAGGAAAGGCTGCATCATAATGCAACAAACATCTTATTGCAATTGTATGGGCAGATATTTTGATAAGTGATTTCATTTGGAATGCTCATTTTCAATTAAAAGAATGAAATTAATTATGTGAATTTTGTTTGGTCTTGTAACCCAGCATACATACTTTGCAATTTTGATTAGATGGCTATTAGTTGTACAGCCCTTCTTTTAGGGTCTCTCTGACCTAATCAGACTGAATCATTTCCTCAACATCAAGTGAACCTACAAAGACCTCTGGTGGAGCACTGATGGGATTTCTCTTGATTTTAAACGTTCACAGTGAAAGATCACGCTTTATCGTGGAAGTTCATTTTTGGAGATACACACATTCTTGTGCCTCCGAGGTCTAGAACACACTGACGTAAGGCGTATACAATGTGGTCTGGTGGTTTAAAGTGGTCCAGCCAATGTCTAAGTGTTTGATGACGGCTGGGGAAATGCCATCTCCTGTTGAAGATCTTTTAATGCAGTCAAAAGCTGTTGCCGAGTCAAGGATGAAATGTGAAACTGTAATTAAAAACAGCTGTTTGGATTTCGCTTCCTGTTTTGCTTTTTCAAGTAGACCATTTGCAGCCTTGAAGCAGCGATCCTCTGTGCATCAATTAACAACATTTTACATATTAGCTTCCAAGAGCGCAATTTAACATATTATTAATCCAATTTTCAGTTTATAAAATGTGCTATTTTATATTCACTGACGTTTTAATCTTTGGCTCTAATGATGAACAACACCTCCAGTATTTCGCAGCTGAAAAGCATCTCTTGCTTTTACATTCTCAGCCTGAATCCTCGGGTTTGTTTCTCTCATCATTCACTGCTGTGTCACTATTTAAAATCTAAGAAAGGCTACTCATTTGCCTTCAGACATCTTCATTTGCAAACTCTTGTCAATTATTAAGAAACATGTGGAGGTAATTGCGTTCTCATTCACACCAGTTCATTAATTTCCACACGTTGGTGTAATTGTGTGCTGTAATTGATTTTTTAAATCCATTTGTCCTCGAGGAGAACTGGAGGAAACTTGCATGGAATTGAAATAAAGACGCTTTAATTGAGAAGCTGTAATTGTATGTATGAGCTCCATGTTTAGCATGGGACACACGCTGTTGTGGTTGGTTTCATTTATTGGTACATGAATTGAAAATAATTATGTAGAGAATAGGAAGACAAGAATTATTATGTTTTATATTATAGAATCATTATGTTGTATTATTATGTGTTGTATGTTGTGTTTCGTGACAGCGGAAGACTGTAAGCTTGTGTTATTTTTCTGATGAGCTTGTCTTGCTGTTAACGTGAATCAAATCAAAAATTAAAAATAAAGTTATAAAAAAAGCAAGACAAGAAGAAGAGTAAAGTAATTCAGATGTCATAAATGACACTACTAGCCAGATATAGCACAAAGACTGCATATGTGGGGGAAATAGCTAGCCTGGCTTTGCGTTAGTCGTTTAACCAGACACTATCAGTTTTACACTCTGGTTTTTGTTTAAAATTAACAAAAGATTGTGTGTTGGTGGTATGCATAGTATGTGAATTTTGTGTACATAAATACCTGAATGTAGACTGGCTTAGCAAGAATTTATGAGAATGCACTCTGAGTAGGCTATACTGGACATAATGAACTGCCTGATGATGCATTGTGGTTTTTTAAAAATACGATGAGGCTGAGGCTCCTGATATCCCCACCACAGTCACTGGGGAGTCACAAAATGCATTCTGGGATACTGGCTGTATGATTCAGTGTGAACAGTCAACTTGGTAATGGCATACCAATTTGTCCATGTAGTACTGTAGGCCATATGCAGTTTATATTCTAAGCATGCACTATGTTACAAGGTGGTTTCGACCATAACTAAAGATTTCTTCCCTGGTGTAATTACTATGCTGTGTTCACCACACGACCAAACTTAAGCACTGCCTACAAAACATTTCCATCCATGTGAAGTTACATGTAACATTTGTAATTGCAAATATACTTTTAAACAGAGAGCTTGTTTTTTAATGGACATTTCTATCAGCTTTGTACCATATTTTATAAGCTTTGTGTTATACAGGTGCATTCAGTGTGTTGTTTCAGAAATCGTACTGTAGATACAAATAAAACAACCTGTCGACAAAAGATGAACTTTGAAAACTATAGTGCAAGTACTCCAGTATTCTTGTATTGTAGTAATATTTGATCATCAGTACCTTTAAATTGCCTCAGGTAATGGAGCTGTGCACTTTGTCCACCCTAATTATGATACATACCAATTTTTTTGTTAGGCACTCACTCAGAAGCACTCAGACTGCAGGGGTTGGATATCTTGAGGCAATATATTAGAGTCACAAAAGGTTTCATATTGTGATTAAAATAGTGACGTACTACTTTAACCAAATACCAAAGAATACTGTAATATGAAATGATTTGTGAGGGGCAGAGTGCGAGTTATACAATAACAATTGGGGGGGTCAACATTTTACACAGCGCACAGTGTAGCGAAGACGCGCGCTTGAGTTAACAGAAGTCTTATGTATCTTGCTTGTTCAATGAAATGTCTACCGTCTGTAGATGATGATAAACTAAATTTTATAGTTCATGCGGCACATAATGTACCACACAAACAACTTTTGTAGTCACCAACAAAATATTCTAGATCTAAACTGCCGAAATTCAGACCCCCACACACACACCCTAGCAAACCCTCATTTCTAGAGATCCACACAATGCTGAGCATCTACATAATACATGCTCTAGTCTAGAGACAGATTCACATCCTGTACTGGTCCAAATATTGGAACCAATGGATAAGATAGATGAGATAAGCCTGAGCTAGGGTGACTCTTACCTTTACCATTAATTCAGAAGTGAGAAACATAGACTACTTTAAGAAAACAGCTCAAAGTTTGATTTTGGTGTCACTGATGTTTTCAGTATTAAACAGGTAAAAGCCCAACTAAACCACCACTCAAAGACTATTAAAATTTTGTTTAAAAAAAAAAAAAAAAGTGCTACATAAAGGCTACACAAATAGCCCAACACTGCACTACAAACATCCACAATAGTTCTCATTCACTTCAGTTATGTTGTTTCCAAAAGGGGGAAACTGTCAAACCTGGCAACGCAGGATGCGGCAGTGTTTACATCCTGACGGCAGTGCAGCTAGCAGGTTACGATAGCTCCGCTAGCTAGAGTGACATACACAGGGCACAAAATGGATCGATTTCTAATATATGAAGTAAAATCAAATGGACAGACAGGCGACGTGGTGAGGAACAGTGGCGTTAAAGAGTCAGAGGAAGCAGCAATATGAAAATCAACTGGGAGACGCCAGAGAGGGACGAGCAGGCAAAGGCCGAGGTGTTACAAGCAAACAACTAAAGGTAGGAGGCGTAGCCAGGATGAGCTGTGCAATTCTGAAACTCTGAAAGTTAGTAAGTAAGTGTATTAAATAGCTTGGTAGCTACTTACATTAATTTACAGCACTCCATGAGGCGGTGTGAAGTCTTTTTTTTTTTAAATGCCCGCGCCGCCGCCGACTTGGATGTGAGCCAGTCAGACAAGCAGACACGGAAATGAAATGGTTTAGTCCACTATAGGGGTGTCTAAAATTTTACTACCAGCATCTTGCTGTCATGACTATGGAACACTGTATATTGTAATATTTATGATTACTAATAAGAAAGATAAATGTTTCGACCCCCCCTATCTGTTATTTGTACCTCTTTTAGGGGGGTCGAAGTCGTAATTAGGGGGGTCAAACCCCCCCGTAATTCGCACTATGGTGAGGGGGCACAATACTTCAACTGTCAGGTAGGTCATTGTGTGCATTTAGCAGCCGAATTAAGGAATTAATCAATGGTGTGGTACAAATTAAACAGTGACAAATGGCGTGTCTGTGGAAGGAAAATCAATAATTGCTAATAAGTTGCAGTGACATGATCAGGTGTGTGAGAGAAGCTGCAGAACAGCTGTGCAACAGTTGCATCTATAATTCAGCCATATCTGTTTTTCATGTGCACTTTGCTGAAGTCTGAGCAGCTGTTCAGGAGTTGTTGCACCCAATAACCTGCAACACCATCTGATGTTTGTTTGTTTGTTTTTTTCTTTCTGTTACCCCACCTGTCGTTCTCCTTCATTTGTCTGTTCCGTTTGTTCTTCTGCTCCTCTGACAGGAAATCGTCCTTGTAGTGTTCTTCGGCATGGAATACTTTGTCCGCCTCTGGTCAGCAGGCTGCCGCAGTAAATATGTTGGCATCTGGGGCCGACTGCGCTTCGCCAGGAAGCCAATATCTATTATAGGTGGGAGCACAACACCTATATGCACACATATCCATACACATGTACACAAAGAGACCCATCACTGCCTGCCCACACACACTATTTAAACAATATCTGTAAAATATCCTGGGCCTCAATCCAAAACGAGATAGCTCAGGAAAATTCAGCATGAAATTAAAACTGTCACTGCAATATTTCCTCTACCTTCAGGTTGGTTTTTATTCCAAAAAATTGGGACTTTCTGGTGTTTTTTTTGAAAATGGAGAAACGGATATTGGTGTTAAAATTTTTTGCAGCCCTCTCACCCCAATTAATTTATGAAACCAGTTATAATTTCTTAATAGAACACTTTCCTTCCACTTTATATCTCCACTCTCTAGTTGCCACACCTCTATATACTGAACATCTGCAAGCTTATCCCACAGTCATACTTGAAGCCCCATTTTCTCCATCTCTGCAGACCTGATTGTAGTTGTTGCCTCAATAGTTGTGCTGTCAGTGGGATCCAAAGGCCAAGTGTTTGCCACCTCTGCAGTAAGGTAAGCGTGTGTGTTTCTGCAGGTGTCCAGCTTCTTGATGGCGATGCACTTTGTTCCTGTGGGATCATGGTTTGTGTTTGGGCCCATATAGTTCTAATTAAGTGTGACTGTAACACCAGAGCAGTGGTTCCCACCCTTCTCCAGCTCATGGCCTAATTGGCAGCTTACATCCAAGCACTTTTTATTTTAATGATGATGACTGAACATTCGGGCCCTGAAGTAGGAGAAGCTCAATTTTTCTTTTCTGTTTGACTGCGAGATGAATTGTTGATTCACCATCTGGTTCGTGACTCCCTTTCCTTTGAATTCTTCCTGTTGCTAACCAACAATTCATTTTGATACTCCCCTTATTGCCACGGTCATAATCTTATAATCACACTGAGAAAGCTAACAAGTAAACAAGGTTTCACGGTAAAACAGCCCAGCCAGTGACATCATAAACATTCTTGCCATTAGATTATCATCAGGTTGAACTTTTTTTTTTCAATGTGTTTTGTGCATCATTTATCAATCCATTTGCAGTACCAGTGGTACTACAAATCAGTACCACAGGTTGTGAGTGGTTTTTAGTGCTTCTAAATTTATAGCATCAGTTTGTTGAAGACTCTCTCTCATTTCAACGAGACAACACCCTCCTGAATAAAGACAGATCCATTTGGAGGTAGGGTACTGAAAACAATGAATAATGACCAGAACAGAGCTAACCTAAATCCTATCTAATGACTGAGATGAACTGGCCAAGCTGTATTGTCCAACATCAGTGGCCGACTTCACGGATGCTCTAATGGTTGAATGTGCACTGTGCAGCCTGGCCCTGAAATCTTGGGGAAAGCTCTCCCAGAGGAGCAGGCAGTTGTAGCAGTAAATGGTTTTGGAATGAGATCTTAAACAATCCCATATGGCTGTGACATTTTGGTGCCCATATATATATATAGATGATTTTTTTTTCTTCTTTATAGTGTTGTACATTTTCGTCAACATCCATTTGCTCTGAAACATCCAGCACATGCTTGTTATTTTCCAGAGGGATTCGTTTCCTGCAGATTCTGCGTATGCTTCACGTTGACCGGCAGGGAGGAACCTGGCGTCTCCTGGGCTCTGTTGTCTTCATCCATCGGCAGGTACACAAACAGCATTAAGCACACATTATATGTCAGGTCCAGAACCATATGGTCTTCTGATTATTATTAGTAAGCTGGAAGCTCTCTCTCCGGGGATTTTCAGCCTCTCCTCATCGCGCAGGCCATTATTTTTCATTACTATGCAGTACAGAGGGAGAGTGTCTTCAAATGGAAATACTGTACATCACACGGATAAAAGAATAGTCAGCAGAGAGGCACAAGAAAAGAGCTACTGTGTAATGGGTTAGGTTTTTAGGGTTATGGACTCAGCGAGAAAAGGGCTGTGTCTTCCTCCAGGGTCTCATTCAGCTGAGACACAGAGGTGGCTGTGATTATTCCCACAAGGCCGCAGGAGCTGTCTGCAATGTCTGTGTAAAAAGAGAGAGTGATGAAGGTGAGCAGAGCGTCAGGGATGTTGCTCATCCAGCAACACCCACTGTGCTTCCTTGTACTGGCCTTGGCTGATGACTATATTACTGTTGGCTGCTGCTATAGTCATCAACAGTCATTGACCTCAGCTGTAAAGAAAGCGAGTGTCAGTGCAGGGAGGCGCTGGGGCATCTTCCCAAAACCATTTCTTCCAAGTAAGTAGCCATTCGTTGTGAGGTGTAAGCTGCATGAAATAATGCTCAGATCGGAAAATGAAACCAAACGCTGCAGTTCCTTTTATGGCCACATGAGGCTGGCTCCAAAAGCCAAAAACCTCTGTTTCCTCCTGCATGAGGGTGAACTCTGAATTTTATTAAGGCTTAAAGTAATCCATAATTGATGGTGAGGCCTATTTGAATAACAGGTGGAGGAAGTCTCGGCTCTACTTTTCTTTTCAAATAGCAGGGAGTTCAGTCAAAGTCAAGATGATGACATCAGAATAGCTCACTCTGGGTTTCAAACTGGGGTAACGGAGACTATGGTCATCATATTTTACAGTTTATGTATTTTAGTTTGTAGTTTATTTTGCAGTAGAATATCAGGTATGTCTGACACACGGTAATTCCCCCTGAAAAGCAATGAAAAGCTGCTTCATCAGAATGAAACTCTATAGTTAATTTGGATGAGTTAAGCAGTCATTCTGTTATCTGTTTCTGGTTTACCCTGGTAATGAACTGACAGCTATAAAACAAGCTTATTTAGGCTGCGGTGTGATGACATTGTTGTTAGCGCCAGCGCTAACCACGTATATAATCGGGATAGAGAACATCTTTCCTGTTTTTTCCATTCACCATAACATTTGTAGCTGAAGCACTTTCTGGGATGCACTTACCATTTGCATCCAAAACATCTGTCACCATAGATAGCTGTTTCCCAGTAAGAGCATCACGTCTCTTGAGCAATCACCACGTGCAATAAAGTAGATGATGCAGTCTTTATTAATTGAGTGGAATGTGCATACGGGTGTGAGACCTGTTAAATACATTAAGCTAGAGACAATCCTGTTTACTTTTAGTTTCAGAGCAATTTAATTCCACGTCTTGTTGAACTAGCCATTTGAAGACAGGGTAGGGGAAGTGTAGCAAAGGTTTGGGCCAGTGGTCCTCAAAAGCTAAACCCTTCCCAACAAAACGCTACAGTGGTTTTTCCTTATTTTGATGTATTATATGGGCCATTAATGTGAATCAGAACCCAAGAATGCAGGCTCAGTTCAAAGTTGCTCTTTTATAGACAAACATTAATACAAGGGATGAAGCAAGACAGAGCAGGTAATGGGCTAGCATGCTGGGCAGGATGAAGGTGAAGTCCAGAGAGGGGTGGAGACACAGAGGCTAAAAGGCGATGTGGTAGGGCTGGAATGGAACAGCAGTTCATGGCAGGCTGACGGTGAGTTATCCAGACAGGTGACTGAAACAACGGTGGAGGTAGGCTGGAGGCTTGAACTGTGGACGGAGGCACAGTGAGGGCAGTGGAGAGACGGGTCAAAAAACAAGGCACCAGCAGATCAAATAAAGCACTAGAAACGGTGAGCCCACACGCTTCATCACACCGGGCTGAGCAACAAACAGGCGGAGACTGGAGGCAGAGACCGGTCTTACTGCTGTGGCTGGCTTGGTGGCTGTTGGTGAGGAAGATGGGAGACAGGTGTGTCTGATTAGTCTGGGGCCGTTGACTCGCTGTTTTGGTAAGCAACCGGATCCAGCTGGGCGAGAGAGACAGGCCTTATCAAAATACAATCACCAAGCTAATAAAACGCGGTGAAACTCTTTAATTTAAGGAATATAATTTACAAGAAAGTCCCCGAGCCATTAAGTTAACCTTTTGCTTTTATTGTATTACAAGTTAATGTCTATTTTATAAGTTTTATGTTGGTGAACACTTTTATTTTGGTGAATTTGGTGATTTCCGTCTCCGCTATAGACAGGAACCAGAATTCAGACAAAATTCGGAGTTGACGGTGATGCAAGGTTAGTGTCTGATTGAGAACAGCCAGGGCTAGCACACAGCACACACACATAGAGAACAAAGAAAAAACATTTGATTCTAACAATAAAGTGACAAAACTAGCTACAATTTCAGAGGAAACAAGGGCGGATCAGAAAAAGATCTGAAAAATAAAATAACACAAATTGTCTATTCAACACACTTGCCTTAATTATCTTGTTTAGTCTGTATCCCTGACCAGAATAATATTTCTACCAAGTAGCAAGATAGATAGAGTATGACAAGTCAGCATGGGTGCCGTCTATTTGAGGTTTCAAGACGTCCACTTCTATCCCACACTAGCTGGGTTGAGGTCGGACCTGAATGTGGCACACCCCGTGTTCATGTTGTTCTCTCTTACATTTTCCTTTTGGCTGTAGAGCATAGAGCCATTAAGGCCCCATACAGTCCCAGCAGGCCTGAGGGGAAGTACAGTGTGTGCTCATAGGACAGTCAGTACAGTTTACAGTCGGAGCGCCAACAAGCATCCAGGTGAACTGTGCCTCCAGTGTTTTTTGCTCCTCGGTGATGGTCGGTTACAGTTCATCCATTATCCCGCACAGACATGTGGAACTGCAGCCATTCTGTGTCAACAGCTGGAGTTTTTAAAGTCGACAGAGTTTCACCAACTCTAATCAGGATCCGGTCTTTGTGCTGTAACAACATTTAAATACACACACTGAGTAGCATTCTCATGCTCGTGGCTTGTAAACACAATTTGCACACTTGCTACTCCCTGGCAGATGGAGAGCCACACGTCCCCTCAATGTGTTTGCAGGGTCACAGCAGCAGCAACACATGTGCTAAACCTCTGGTAGCGAATCAAGGACAGGCGTACCTGAAGGCAAAAAAGCTGTTATTTTCTAAGAATCACGCAGCTACAGTTTGCAAGCAGTGATGTTTGTTGAAGGTCTTAGAGGCTGTCGCTTTCGCTGCCAAAGATGATGACGCCAGACTTTTGTACAAAGTTGTGAAGAAGAAATGCAAACAGATGCTGGGAGAGCGATGGGGCCACAGGTGCTTTCTGTGTGGGGGTAATATAAGGACAAGATTATGTTATTTCAAGGGAGGCAAATACGGCTCCTTCCCACATCATAGCTGTGGTAATCTGCTGCTCCTCCGCGGCGCTTGGAGAGTTTTGGGCCGAGGAGCAAATAAGAATTTTGCTCTTAAGGAATTCATGCCAATTTGTGTGCTCCTACAGCCTGAGTGGTTAAACACAGCTTAAATCACGTAGTAGGTGAGTGCAAAGAGAACATTCACTTAAAGAGCTCTTTCACAAATCAGTAGTCCAATTACAGTCAGACAGGATAAGAGCTAAGCCCAATTAGACCTCCTGAGAAAATCAGAGACGGCTTCTTATTGAATCTGCAATAACATGCTTCATAGTTATTTTGAATATAACGGGAGAGAGACTCACGGTCTGGGATTCAAATTAATTTATAATGATTTAATGCCTGTCTGAATTCCGTCAAAAACCACTGCAGTGATTAGTGATTATTATAAAAATTAGCTTCAGTTTAAACTCATGTATGGTTCCTTTGCTTTTTTTTGTTGTTTTTTTTAATCACACTTTCACATCAGTTGTAAGAGACGGAACACACACTCTGTATAAATAATGGAGTGGTTATTTTCTAGGCTGGTTTTAGAAGCAGTCTTAGTCCTGAAATTAAAAGTCAATTTCATCCTCATTATTTTTAGTCAGATTTTATTCCACTAAATCTCTAGTTGTTTTGCTTTCATCTTGGCCTTGAAAAACCGTGATTTTTTTTCCTCCTTTGTCTCATTTTAGCTAACAATGACATTTGACATTTTTGTCATCAAAATCTGAGTCACCCGTTTGAATACATTCTAAAAGAATAGTTGGTGGAAACAAAGCCACAAAGTGACATGTTGTATGATGAAGAATTCAGCTTCTCAGAAAGGATGTGAGCTCTGATGTTGTTTATTTCAGACATGAAACATGCTCTGATTTGCATATTAATTTTGAACAAACACAATTCACAGAACGAGTCCCACGGCTGGATGAAACACACAGTCTATATAATAAACGTCCAATTAAAAAGCCAGATAACAACTATAATCAGCTATTCCCATTGTGCCCACTTGTTTTAAGACGAAAATTTCTGAAGCTTTAAAAAAAAAAAAAAAACTCTATATTTGTGATGCATTTTGAAAGATTTATGTCTTCGGTAGGATCAAATGAGCTTGGGGGCAGAGAGCCACAGACAGGGTGAGGAAGTCGGAAAGAAAAAAAAAACTGAAGAATTGTGAGCTGAGAATAATTTCAGCCTTATCCTTAAAGTATAACATCTCTGCAGCAAAATGATGAGTAGCTACTGAGTTTAAAGTTACTGAGTTGTAGTTGAATGACACAAGAGACAGCAGAGACAGTCAAAAATAGTCAAAAAAGAAGATTTTAATCATCATATCCAGCGCACATGTGCATGAATATTCACATCCATATGTCATGCCATCAGCAGATGCAGCCACACTAGACAAGACACGGCCACGCAGACGTACCATTCAATATTATTATGCTCTTTGAAGTGACCCACTGACCCTGTTGTTGTTTACTGAGTAAAATATGTGATGCATTTATTCATGTGAATTTCAGGAGCTCATCACTACGTTATACATCGGCTTCCTGAGCCTGATCTTCTCCTCGTACTTTGTCTACCTGGCAGAGAAAGATGCAGTCAATAGCAGCGGCTCCGTCGAGTTTGGAAACTACGCTGATGCTCTGTGGTGGGGAGTGGTAAGTCAGTGTGTGTGTCAAACTTGTTCCAGTTACTGTTGTTGGGGTTTGTGCCTGAGCACAACACTGTTGTTCCTGTCATTATTGCTCCTGGCCAAAAGAGTTTTCTATATAATTAATACGCTTTAATCTACTTTTTAAAGTTTTGTAGTACAATTTGTCTTTTAACTTGCTGCTGGGTGAATTTACTGTGGGATCAATACAGTATCGATCTATCTATTGATTTCACTGTAATGTCTGGTAAATATGCGACTTATACTGTATATATATATATACATATATATCAGCAACAGTATACATAGCTCATTTTGTTGATGGTTATCCCGATTTTGATCAAATTCGGGATATGTGGTTTCATTCTTTATGCTAACTACTTGACTTATCCCATATACATGCCTGCCTATCATGTACTTGAATATAAAATTATTGTCCTGTATTTTATCCACATCATTTCATGAACAATATCCTCAAAGTGCTGTCAAATGAAACCAAACATTTTATACCCCCAAGAGGATTGGAGAAGTTTTATTGTTGAACAGTAGACAGTGAACAGACTGACAGATCCTGTACTCAGTCCACTGTGAGAGAACACACAGACACATAGGTTGCTTTTTATAGCTATAGACAGGCATAACCCCACCTGGTGGAGCACAGACTATAAAGGCTGAGTCCAAACAGCAGGACCCTAGGTTCAAATCCAATCCGTGGCTCTTTGCTGCATCGGTTCACCTCTCTCTCTGTCTCTCTCTTTTTCTCTCTCCATGACTGTTCTCTGTAATACCCATTATAAATCAGCACTATGCTACATTTTTGCTACCCTTGATATCTGGGCTATTTTGAGTAATAGACACATAAAAGAGTGTGCAGTGGCATTTTCATTTTTGCATCAGCCTAAGGGTGGAGAGGGTCTCTTATTTCTTTACATAGACGGTGGCACTGCTGCCAGCTAATAGCTTCAGAGTGAACAGACAGACGTGTGAGTGGTAACAATCATTATATTTAACCCTCAGCAAGAAGGCAAGGAAACATACAAAATGTCAAATTATTCCATTAATTAATAATTAAGTAAGTCTTACACTTTCATCTAATGAATAAATAAAGATTATTCAGTATTACTTTAAATAACTGCTAGTGAGAAGAACTGGCTCTGACATGTCGTTAAATCACCAAACTAATTCTTACTATCGTAACATTAATATTGAATACATTATGTTTTAGCTGTCTTCTTTTTTACTGCCATCTTGCTGAGAGTGTGATAGTACAGAAAACACTCACTTGTTGTAAACAGTATTTTGGCAAGTGAAAGGTCAAATATAGACGGTGTTTTATGTGTACTACTGTTGTTACAGTAGGAGTTGTGTCAAACCCCAAGGGCACATCAAGTGGGCCGTTACAGTAATACAAGCAGCACAACAAAACAAGGGGAAATTTTTATTTTCAGACAATAAGTCACCACCCACTCTGCTTCTTAGAAACTTCAGGGATCCTGATATTTGAAAAAAAAAACATACACAGCAAAATCCTAACAGCTTCATTTACTGCAGGCAACTTACACACTGGAGTTTCATCAGGACTGAGTCCAGCACACACGCACTTACTGTCTGCATTAGGCACTCTGAGTGCATAAAGATGTAAATGAGAGTGGGAGCAGTGAAAAAGGTCAGAGTTGGAGTTGGGAGGTCAGGAGAAAACACTCTGGCCTCATGCACTACAATAAAGACTCAAAGCAGATGAGTTGCAACCAGTTGCCACAGCTGTTGTCACTGCCCGGGGTCAAGTCCAGGCCAAACACGCTGACCAGAATTGTAAGATTTTCTCATGACGCTGCTAGTGGTGATGTTACTTAGTCAAAATGTCCTTTCTATGACTGTTGATCTATTATTCAATTCTAGCTCCCTGTCGACCAGCTGCTAATCCTGCAGGAAATATTGATGTAACATTTTAATTGTTTGTCATTTATTCAAATGCTTGGGCGTAGGTTTGCATATGGATGGTATGGACATGTCCATGCAAATATTTTTAAAAGAGCAGATTTGTCCCTACCAATATTTGAACCAACTGTATGTCAACTGATGTAGCCTATGGGACGCTTGGCAGGTGTACTGGACTCTAGAACGTGCAGTGTTGAATTTGGTGCAAGGATACGCGTGCACACACTTTGGAGGAAAAAACAACACAGATCACTCAGCTCTATGTAGGTGCAGCGATACACCCTCGCATGCATCATAGCAGGGGTGGTGCTAGGATCAGAACTTTGGGGGGGCCCAGCCCCCAGTGGCTCTACCTCTCGTCAGGTCCGGGGGGCATGCTTTGAGCATTGTAAATTCAAATGCATCAAGCTGGTGCACTTAAGGAGTGCACTTTGAGAAATTACAATAACAATTTATTAGGGGTACTCAGCATGTTTGGTGCTGATGACTGAATGATAGAGATGAGAACTGATTGGATTTTATTGTTGTTATTCTTTATAGATTCCCGATCACAGTGGGTTGTGGCGTACCATAGACTGTATATAAAAGAAGGAGCGTACTCATAAGCACATCACATCACTGTAGGCAAAAAAAACAGTTGTTGTGTCCCTACCAATGTTGAGAACAAACCAATACACTGTAGCACTGTGGTCACTTTAACTCTCTCTGCTTTTCTCCACTGTTGCATTGTTGCACTTGATGATTGTCAATTTTTGTCCCGTGTTATTGTCCCATGTCATCATTCTGTCACTGTTGTGTATTTTACTGCTGCTAGCTGGCAACTGCACTGCAAATTGCCCCATTGGGACCATAAAGATTTCTTGAATCTTGAATCTCCTGAATTTTCAATTTGTCCATTGTTTAGGTTTATGACTAAATATCTGCAGAGCAAAGGGCATTCCCATCAGCCTTAGGAAGTTGTTGCCTAATTAGCAAAATTACATTAGCTTCATTCAACCACCAGAGGGTTGGCGGTTCAAATCCCACTCTCTCTCCCAGTCTGTCGTAGTGTCCTTGGGCACTAGACACCTTACCCACCTTGCCTCGTGTGAACGTGTATGAATGATCATGGTGGTGGTCGGAGGAAATGGCAGCCACGCTTCTGTCAGTCTGCCGCAGGGCAGCTGTGGCCACACACGTAGCTTATCACCACCATTGTGAATGTATTATGAATGAATAATGGTACGTGCTTTGGGTATTTGGTAACAATAGAAAAGCACTACATAAATGAATTATTATAACACATTGAACTAAGGAGGTAAACACTTTTGGGCTTCCTCAGCATGTTAGTATGTACATCTTATGTCTACAGCACTGCGGATGTAGTGTTGAAGCATCTTGTACTAATTCCTATGTGTGTTTTCAAAGGTAACCGTGACTACCATTGGCTATGGAGACAAAGTGCCACAAACCTGGATTGGAAAGACCATTGCATCCTGTTTCTCAGTCTTTGCCATTTCCTTCTTCGCCCTGCCTGCAGTAAGTGGAAAGAGAAACTGCTGAACCACGGCATATTTCAGGCTGAGGTGTCTCAGATCTGTTCACAGTTGTTGTGTGTTGTGTTCAAAATATTGATCCCTCTCTAATGTTTCCTGTATAGCGAGGGCCATCCCTGTGCAACAACTCAGATCCTACGCAAGACTCTCAAAGTCGAGAAATGCAGTTAAGATTAACTACTACAATAACTTTGCATTTACGGTTACAGTCAGGTGGTGCGTGGAGAAGAGTTTGGATCAGACGTGTAAAGCTTGGCTCCTTTATAAATCATTATTTGGTTCAGTATTCATAGTGTAGTGTATAAAATAATGAATTTGTTTCAGTTCAGACCATTTTCAGTTTGCAGCAATGTGGAGGCTCATGCATTGCAGAAACTTTAACCCACAAATATATCTTTAGTTGAGTAAAGACTTAAGTGATTAACATTTTAAACTATTGATTTCTGTGACTGAACAAAGTGAATAATAGACTTGGAAATTTCAGCACTTATCGGCACATTATTCTTCTAATTCTGGATTAACTTTGTGTGTATTTCTTTCTCCTTGGATCACGCTGCCGCCTGTGAGTGCGTTGATAGAAGTGGATTAATAAGCAATAACTCTGCTCTGCTGTTGTTCACAGGGAATCTTAGGCTCCGGCTTCGCCCTGAAGGTGCAGCAGAAGCAAAGACAGAAACACTTCAACAGACAGATCCCTGCAGCTGCCTGCCTCATTCAGGTATTTGACCAAGAAATGCTGAAACAAAACCACAGTATAGCAGAGGTACTGGATTGTCTCAAAGCCCCAGGCTCATTACTGAGACCATCCTTTCATGTAGCCTTTGCTTTCTTTCTTGCGTCCTGTCCAACCAATTTCTTGCTGTTTCCATGGCCCTCCAGACTTCATGGAGATGTTTTGCAGTTGAGAACTTTGAATCAGCCACATTCAAGATGTTTTTGAAGAAGCGATCCAGCATCCCCGCCTCGTCTTTGACTACCCCCAAGCCCAAGAAATCGGTTAGTAATCATCCTATAGATTTTACTGTAGCTGCATCTCACACTCAGTTTCCAGGTTATTAAACACACCATGGCAAAACGAATGCAGTCTGAAGCAAGGGACCTGCAATACTGTAAATCCTGCTGTCATGAGGATTGTGCTATGTCTTTTTTGTGAAAACTATTTTAGAGAGGTGTTGATTCAACCTTATGGTGTTTTTAAAGGCTGTAGTTTGTAGTGTCTGTGATAGTTGTCAGTGGTGGTATGAAAACTGTGTGGGAAGAATAAAACCAGACATTTAGGTAGGGAAAAAAGTATTCATAGTATTCATACTGATTATTCAATATTACTGAAACTTGGGTAAAAGAGCAGGCCCAGTGCATGAATTGTAAAATGTTGTTAACTTGTCAGAACTGTTCTGTTCTAAATATGCAGGAGCTCACCTTAAAGTGAAAAAAATCTTCATGTAAATGTGCATAATGTAAATATATCAGGTAAAATAATAGTTGTTTTGACCTGTCATTGCTCTTCAAATCATCGCTCTGTTCCTGTTGTCATCATCAACAAAATACGCAAGTGAGTAATGTGTTTTTGTGAAGGGTTAAAAAAGAAAGCAAATGTAGCATGGAGACACGAGCACAAAAAACAACAAAAAAAGTGAACATGGCTTTACTGTTAGAAAGTAGATTAGACGTTAGTATTAGAAAGCTTTTATTTTCATTATCTGGTCTATATTCAGCAGAGTTAAAGAGTTTCAAACTGTGATCTTAAAAAGGAGTATTGGAAACATTAATTTTGAATTCACCAAACTATTATTGCAGGTTATTTTTCAGATGACAGCTAGAAATCCATTGTCATGTTTGATTAGTATGATATTGCAGGAGGGGGTTAAACACAGTCATTTGCTTTACGTTACTCATTGGAAACAGAATATTCACACTTCTGTTTTGTTAACTTTTTGAAAAATATCACTTGCAGTTTGACTGCTTTGCAAAGCGGCTGTTGCGTCACTCAAATGTCAAACAAATGCCCATGTCTCTCCACACGAACGCTTTGCTGAGCTAAGATGTTTGTGTTTCCTTGGCAGGTGAAGATAAGGAGGAAGTTGAAGAGCACTGACAAGGACAACGGTCTGACTTCTCCCACAATTCCCAGCATCACCTTCGACTCAGTGTTTGACAGTGGGAAGGAGCTGAGTTCGGATGTTTACAGCACTGTGGGCACAGCAGGTACTGAAAAATGGGACAAGCTGTACAGTATTCTTATCTCTGATGCAGTAAGTTGGCTTTCAGTTCGCTTTAATCAGTGGGAAGAACTCTGTTTACTTCAGAAAACATCTTTGCTCCTGCACGGCTGTTACACTAAACAGGGCCAAACAGACCATTTTGCCAAAATGTCTGTTAAACCGGCTAATGAATTTCTGAGGTCGGTTTCATTAAGACGTCATGCAGAATGCACATGCACAGATGCGGACATTAAAGATGGATGAGCAAATTGCAGCAGTAAAATGTGAGGATGTATTGATGAGTATGAGAACTCCAGTGGTGCACTGCTGATTTTTTTTTTCTTGTACACAACTCCAACACAACATGCAGCATTTCTGCCTCAATAACAGAAAGCCGAGAACGAGCCGTGTCCGTATCCTTCCAACTTTCTTTCTGTCAATGTCTCTGCCGTCGGCGCAGCGCGTTACTGTGACTGTGAAACAGACTGGAACTCGGTGATAACAGCCAGGGAACATATTCGGGGCTTCATAATCTCCCACATTAGCAGCGTGGCTGCGAGGATGGACAGCCTGTTCATTGTTGTTCCTCTTTTCACATGCATCCCGTATATCTCGCACTGCTCTGATGAGGTGGTTCACACACAGATGATGAATGATGCCAGCATTCAGCGGCTACGGATGGATACATAATACAGATCCAGAAAAATAGCCAGTCACATGCTTTGGTTCTCAGAAGTGGTGGTAATCAGCTAAACACTACCGCTGCTTACACCCCGGTTTATTAGGTTTTATAAGGAGAATACTTGTAGTATGCAAATGGTTAAGTCTCCTGCTTTTGAGGATTTGGAGATTTGACAAACTCTCTCTTGGACGTCTCTCGGCTTTCTACTCCTTTTTTTAATCTGTCTCTCTTAATCTGCTTCTTTCAATCAACTTAACTGCCTGTTTCCTGGCCTGTGTCTTTTCTTCCTCTCTGGTTGTTGTGTCTGTGGACCGGGTCTAGCTGGATCCCACACTCTGAGAGGATGTGGTGAGCTGCTGTTAGTGTCCATGTCCTGCACATGTCCTCAGTACTGCACACTGACTGTCCCCTCTCTCACTCTGTGTTTTAACTGTCTCCTGTAGACTCAGCGTGTTTTTACTGTAACGGCATGTTTACTCTATGTATTAGGGCAGTGGTTTTCAACCTTGTGGTCAGGACCCCTCATGGGGTCGCCTGGAATTCAAATGGGGTCACCTGAAATGTCTAGTAATTGGTTTTAAAAATCACTGATGAAAATATTTGGTAACACTTTTTTGACGCCTATCTCTATAACACATTATAACCATACTTATAAGGAGTTATAATGCAGTTATAACATTGTATTACTATAGTTATAAACATGTATCATAATGCTTTGTTATAATACTTAACCTTATAAGCCATTATAAAATGCTCTATAATGTGTTATGCTTATTGCTATAAATCCTTATTTATGAGTGTTTATAATGATAATTATACACATTTATAAGCCAATTATAACACATTATAACTATATTATTTATAATTCATTATTGATGTGGGCATTGTGAGTGAGTTACTAACAATTATAGCGTTTTATACTGCCTGACCTTATAAGTCATGATAAAATGCATTATAGTGTGTTATGAATATTGCTATAAAGCATTATGATCATTTATGAGTGTTTATAACTAGTTATACAGTACTATAACTGCATTATAACTCATTATAAGTATGGTTATGCATTATAGAGATAGGTGTCAAATTAAGTGTTACCAAATATTTTTTTAACTAATTATTATTCTTTTTAAAACTTTGATTAAAAACACCACACACAATCTTAAACAATTGTGTTCTATACTTTCACTTTTTCGAATATAAATCAAGTTCAAATAAATTGCAGCATGTAAAAATATCACATGATCGTGAGGAAGTTTTGGTGTCAATATGGGGTCACGAGCCAAAAAAGGTTGGGAACCACTGTAGCCTATTAGGGCGTGATCATGTTGTGAGTTGTTGTTTTGTTTTCTGTTTTGAAATTGAAATTGCATTCTCAGCACCATAATGTTTGACTAACACCATTGTTGTTGTCATTTATGCCCCCCCGTGTCAACTCTGGCATCATTAATCTGTGTATCTCTTCGTCTGTGCTCCAGATCGCCAGCAGTCCTGGACGTCTCTGTCCTCCCTGCAGTTCAGCTCCCCCCCTCCAGGTAACGCCACCTGTTCATATGTGTGTTTACTAATTTGAAGACCTGTTACTTTGCTATCAGGAAAATCATGTGAAGTGAGGCGACTATTTTTTTTTTATTTGTTTTTGTCAACTGTTGATGTGTGATAATGTGCAAAGTATCACACAGACTCTCTGGTGGTTAAAGCAGCTCCGCTATGGAGAGAGACGTCAGCCGATGCTGTCAGGACATGTCACGACATCTGACACTGGCAGAAGCAATTATTCCATTCAAAGCAAATCACATGTATTTCAACACCATGTTTTCAGCCTCTCACATCATAATCATGCACGAGAGCGGTGGCATCACACCCTTGGGTGCTGCAGTTTCCAGACACTGCGTTTGGCGGTTCACAAACAATTAATAGGTTTCCACAGCAACTCGGCCATAGATCTTTGCTGTAGATCTCTCGCTGCTGGAGACGGTGACAATATGCATAGTTGCAATTATGGATTTCAGATGACTGGAGACGTCCTGACTCTCTGTCTCCTCGACTGAAAATAGCCTTTTTGTAAACACATCTTTGGATATGAAACCGACCTTCACGCCTAATACAGGTTGATACATTTATTTATTTATTTTAGGCTTCTTGTGTTACTGTTCAGGCTTGGGACAACGCAACCTTTCCTCTTTGATCATGTGTTTCATAGCAAATTACAGCCACAGTATTAGAAACCAATCATCCATCAGTTATACTGCCTAACCTTGTAAGGTCAGGTGAAGTGTGTGTGTGTGTGTGCCTGTGCCAGCGCCAGCAATCTTGGCTGATGAGTGCAGGTAACACCTTGGACAGGTCACCGGCCTATCACAGTGACATATAGAGATGCACACACACACACACATTCACACACAGACACACACATTTTCACACCTCTGAGCAGGTCAGAGTCGTCAATCATCCTGATGTACATGCCTATGAACTGTGGGAGGAGCCTATGTAGGAAACTCATGCAGGCACAGGGAGAGCACGCACACTGTACACAGAAAGGCCCCAGACCCTGGGTTCGAACCCTCTTGCTGCGAGGCGTCAGTGCCAACCACTGTCACACCCTTAATGATATAAATCATGTGTTCTACCTGTTTGTCAAAATGAGGCTGTGTTCGCCCTCCCTCTCTCTGTATTGGTCAGATATCAGTGTCTGTAAACTCTTGATATCTTTTTTCCCCATCTGAAACTGACAGCGTCATAATCTAAAACAGAGCTATGTATATAGACAGGGTCACTGCTCACACAAGGTCATAGTGTTCCCACAGTGAGGAGGCCTTCCCCAAGTCAGCAGGGATTTGAAGGGAGCTACTTCAGCATTTTCGTTTTATTTATTTCAGCCATTTACTGTGTCTGCGAGTGTTAGGTCAAGATAATGCAGCATGAACATACAAGGCTCATTTCTTTCTCTGTTCCCATTGGGCATTGTGGGATAGATAGAGTGGGTACAGAGGGAGAGAGAGAGGCCAATTACATAAATTACACTGCAAATCCAGGGTCATAGACAACAAAAAGAGTCAGCTATAGATGCACAGAAACATTTTTTAATATAAATTTTCAATATATTAATTAAGCGGGACAACAGACAGACTGTGTCATAATAATTTTTAAAAAAGCACAGCACTTGTTAAAGAACAAAACACATTGACAAGCGAACAGAAGGGAAGAAATAAAAAGAAAAGGGTCTGCTCAGAAACAGCACATTGACATACAGAACGTACCAGGTAATATATAAAAATCAAAAACATGAAGTTACATTGACGGAGATGAATGTGAGTGAAGTATTACTTTCAGGTCATTCTTGACAGATATAGAAGAAATGGTTGCCACATCCTATCAAAGGTTGCAGAGCTAAGAGAGGCATTGTGTAGCAGACTGGTGATTTCTGAAAGCCAGGCCTTAAAGGAAGGCACCTCATCACTTTTCCAATTCTTTTTCGCAATGCCCATTCCATATTGTGTAGTTTTACGGTGCAAATTGGTGAGCATAAAAAGGTGTCCAGAGCCACCTAGAAATGCGGTGAGTGGATCTGGAGAAATGTTACAGTCTCAGAAAAACATTTGAAAATATCAGACCAAAGCTGATTTAATTTGGGACAAAACCAAATTGTAGCCCAGGGCTAATCTGCATTTAGAGCAGATTGGGTATATAGATGGGTAGAAAGAGTGAAGTTTAGAATAAGATTAGTGTGGATGCACAGATACATTGATAACCCTAATGCATGTGTCTGTGTGTGTGTGTCTTTTTGTAAACATGCAGTGAAAAGAAACCCTGGCCTCTTGGATGTCCACTCCTCCGGCCCCCTCCAGAGGAACTGCAGCTTTGCAGACGACCTGGAGCTGGAGGCAGAGCGAGACAGTGAACTAGCTCCTGCCACCTCAGTGTCACAGTGAGTTCACAGCTTCTCTGCCATTGCACCAACGCTATTTGTGTGTGTTAAACTACTTGGTGTATTTTTTTTCTCTTTTTTTAGTTATTTGTAATTAACCTTTGCTATGTGGCAAACCCTAGAGCGCTCCTGTCTGTTGGGTAATGATTCTCTAGTCAGGAAAAGCACTTGTGCTTGCTGAGCCTCTTGCCCAGTGAGAGACTGAGAGTAATATGAGAAAATGAGCGTTAAGTAACTTCAGTGTAATGTAAGTGCGCAGTAAGTGAAACAAATGGAGCGACAGTTTTGACCCGTGGGACTTACTTTCAGTAACAGTGGGGTAATGATGCAGAGTGGGGAATTTCATGCAGCAGAGTTGTTGGCAAAGATCGCTCTGTGCTCTGCTGACTCCAAAATACGTAACCAGCTGTTTTCATAGAGCAATGCCACATGAAATCCCGTTGCCAAATTGAGCCATTACAAGGCGCTACTGGTCGTTTTGTCCATGGAGAGAGAAAAAAAGAGAGTAAAAATCGGCGCTGCTCTTAAACCGAATTTGTCAACTTAATGCAGAAACCCCTGGATCTTAGAGTGAGTCAGAGATTGAATTACGACTTGTCCACTTTGTCTACACATTGTTATGGTGATGAATAGTTCACAGACGTCAAACTGAGTCACTGACAGTTTCGACAAAGTCGGCTCACTTTTGTCACAAACACATTTAATTGCACTTAAAGTAACACAGCAGGCATGGCTTCTGAAGCGAAGTCAAGCAAAGAGAGTCTTGATTTCTCACTTTGTATTGTTTTGTTAATGAAAAGCGTCATGGCCATAAGCAGGAGAAAACACTCATGAACAGAGGGGGGAAACAAGCCAATGCAAAAACTAAACAGAAATATTAAGGCACAGTTGTTGAAACATTAGTAATGCCATTTGCAGCAGGGAACTGTAATAGATACAAAACGCAAAGATCTTGAAAAGTGTGCATCTAGTGCTTCAATGTTAAACAAATGAAATGTTGCTAACAGTTCCATAGACTACAAAAGCTCCATCAAGATGTGAGATGATTCATTCAGTCTATTCAGCTTAAACTGTAGCCCCACAAAAACGTCAGTGTGCTGACAGGGTCAACACAGTCCAGCTATACATCCATGGGTCAGTTCTATCAATAGGGTGTCAAACACGTGATACGCAGGTTACCATGGAACCCAAGACGAGTAGGTTTTATGTTATCAGGTAGAACGGTGTGGATCCAGACCACAGTGCACTTGTTATTGACCTTTGACCTGTGCAACTATATTAAACAACACTTTGATGTATTTCTTCACAAAAGATGTACTGATAAGTTGACAAGTGTTTGAAATCGGCCGTGAATGGCCGTTTGTTCAGTCTCACATACACAGTATCTATTTGTTTATCTGCCGTGTACATATTCACGCTCATGTACTTAGGCATTGTGGGTAAGTATATTGCTACACATCTTACCCCCCCTATGGATGACAGCTACTTCACTTAAAGGGATAGTTCAACATTTTAGCAAATTGGTCCATTGCCATAATCCCTATATAGTTTTAGGAGGAGGTTTGGTACCTTTAATTGTCGGTGCAAGCTATTTTTAGAACGGTGAAGCAGAGCCATAAGCTGCTCAGAGCTACGCAACAGAGCTGGAATTTCTTGGTTTCCCTCATCAAACTCATCAAATACACAATTCAACAACTCCAAAACGCTTTGGTGGACAAGTTGTGACCTGCACATTCATCAGGGTATGAGATAATAATGGAACATTACGAGATGGACTTGTTTTAGAGGTAAATTCATGCAACGTCGTTGGCAGTCCTTCGGCAAGCAGTCCCTGCATTTGCCTCGAAAACAACTCCTACTGCTATGTCTATGGGGACTATGGCAATGGGCCAATTTGCCAAAATGTTGAACTTTCCCTTTAATAAACTGGGGGGTTGTATATGTGCGCCCACACCACCAGAATTTCTGCCCTGCTTTGGAAGAAGAGAAGAGAGGGAGGGAATGAGAGACTTAGAGAGAGAACAATTTGTATTAAATGTTTTATCATGAACATATAGAGAAGAAAAGTTACGAAAAGTTTGGAAAATCTGAATTGGCCAAACTCCATGTAAACAGAAGAGACACGTTTCATCTGGTTGAACACCTCAGGCCAAATGGGACTGTGACCAACACTGGAGGAAAACTTGAATCAACATCAGCCGATTTATCTGCAGTTTGATGGCTCTCTCTTTGCCCCTCAGTTTAGAGCTGAGAGAGCCAAATATAGTTGAAAATATAGTCTATCACCAAACCATAATAATAGTGTGTGACCTCATCTATCAATTCAGTCTTTCGTATCGCACATCACAGTTGTCAAGGCTCAGGACACAGACTGCACTTGACTTAACAGCAACCAGTGTCAAGGGAAATAACACAGTGAGTCTGAATCTTATAGGAATCTTTTTATTTATTATTAAGGTTACAATTTTCCTGTCAGACGAGTTGGGGTGTGTACCACATGAGGCCTGAGCAGCAGCACTTTGACTACCGAAACTTTCCCTCAGTTGTATTCAACATGTGTTTCAGTTTCCAGAAACTACTGTTTGCCATATGGTGTAATTCTGGTAATATCACCACAGCATAATCCATTTGTGTGATTTTTACGCCTACAGTCCACAAAGCACATTATGACTGATAAAGTGCTAATTTGGCAGAAAGTTATAAAAGCTGCATTTGAGAGTCAGCCTTTTGTGTTTCTCTGTGAAAAGTCCATTATGAAACGCAGAGACCTTGTTCCTCTACATGTTTTTTTTACCCAACTAGATCAGACAAAGAGCTCACTTCTCTCCAACTCACACACTCATCCGCTGCCTCTCCAGAGAAGTGACGCCTGATGAGAAATAGATCCCTCATGATTCCAGTTCATAACAGTGTGTGAACACATCGCACTCACTCTGAGCTTTTTCTTAATGATTTTCAGAGGAACACACTGACCCCAGCAACCACCCATTATTCCTTCTTTAAGTGTAACTCAGCTTTGTCACATTAAAAAAAGACATGTCATAAGGGAGAGGCTTTTCATGTAGAAGGAAAAGTAATCATGAAACTGTGCTGCACTTTTAGGTTATATATAAAAGAAAGTTGCTGCTGCAGTGAATATTTCCCCTAAATTGATAGAATCTGAGTGTGAAAGCAGTGTCAACCATCTTTTCATCTATTCACTGTGACACCTGTTTCACACACGGAAAATAAAGGTTTCTCTGACGTTTCTGTTTGACAAAAAGAAAATCAATTCCTGTGATATTTCTCACCACAATCTCAGGTTTATTACGTTTCCTCCAGGAAAAGTAACACAAGCAAATTCCCATGAAACTTTCCTCCACAGGTTGACGGAGTCACATCGAAGAGCCATCAGAGTGATTCAGAGAATGCGCTATTTTGTGGCTAAGAGAAATTTCCAGGTAAATATGTCACTGGTTTATTGCGAATAACATTTTGTTCAATATATTGGAAAAAATATTAATTTAGAAAAACACCACACAGTTAACAGTTAAGTAACCCCTGTTGTACGGATTTAATTTAGTTTTATTCACTTCCATGATTTCCAGTGTTGACATTTTTGTCATCCAATTAACCTGGCCTTGATTTATTATACAGTCGAGAGTACAGTGTGGACAGCCATTATTTGGTTTCTACACCCACACTGACTTAACAACAACTAAAAGCAGACACCGAGCTCTCACACCAACAGGTAAACAGAGGCTAGGCTTTTGGCAACTGTTTGAGATTTCAATAGAGCTTTGATAGCTTAAATAAAAGTTTTTGCTTTTTGTACTGTAGTCTACTTACAGTTGATGTTCAATATCAATCAACTAAAATCTAAGATTTAAAGTAGTATTTTACAACCTCTCCACAATTTTACATACACCAATCTTAAAGAGGACATATTATGGAAATATTACTTTTTGAAGGTTCAGTTTGGCTTTTTGAATTGACAAAAGAATCTGTAATGTTTAGGCTCCCCAGGTTGAAATCCACATTTCAAACATTTCCATGATGTTTGATCCAGTAGAAGGGGTGGGGCAATCATTTGCATTTAAAGGGACAGGCACTAAAGGCAGCCATTCTGAACAGGGCTTTTTGAGCAAATGAAAAGAGCCATGATGTTTGATCCTTGGGGTATTTTGACCAAAGCATGTCACAGACATTTCTCTAAGACACCTGGGAACTATTTTGATTTGTGGAAAAGGGGCATAATATGTCTCCTTTAACACCAAAGACTGAGGAGTGACAAGACCATAACCAATGTACGTAAATGCTCTGCTATACACACACCAAGAAGGATAACCATGAAGAGAAGTATGACAGCTACAACCATAACTACTGCTGGCCTCACCTTTCAGAGCGATTTGATGAATAGAAACACCAACAGCCAATTAAAACAGATAATGGGGTCACAGACAGTGAAGACCTCAAGTTGAGAAATAGAATAATGTATCTGTTGAACTGTAGCACTAAAGAATATGAAGGTAACACGAGCACATGCTCTATCAGTACTGAACTGAGGTTATTTATATTCTTATAATTAGGAATACTGATGAATAAAAGCTAAATCAGCATTTCTGCTACCTCTTTTCCTACAAGGAAACTGATAGTTTACATTGTTTGTGTGGATGCTTACTTCTTTAGTGTTGTCATTCTTGGTGTGGGAAGCTCTTAATTGTCCTGTCATGATATTAAAGGTGTGAAAGAGGAATTTGATATTTATGATGTAACTCCTCCAAACTTTCATTTTTTCTATTCTGTTGCAGCAAGCTCGTAAACCATATGACGTGCGAGATGTGATTGAACAATACTCCCAGGGTCACCTCAACCTCATGGTGCGAATCAAGGAGCTGCAGAGGAGGTAAACTGTTTAACTAGGACAAGCTTGATGAGAACAGGATCCCCCGAGTAATGCGTGAGACATATGGTGTATGATGTTCTTGTGAATATGACAGAAAATAAACAATAAACAGTTTGAGTGTGTAAGTGCGTTCCTCTGATTGATCCTCTCAGGCTGGACCAGTCTTTAGGGAAGATAACTTTGTTCCAGACAGGCTCAGGTAATGAATCACTCCACTGCACTCTCATCAAATATATTACAGTAACTATGCAACAAACCACAGTCCTAATCCTCATGTATTATTATTTACTCTCTCTGTAGACAGAGCCAGAGACAAAGGCACCAACTCTATTGGATCCAGACTCAACAGGATGGAGGACAAGGTAGGATTTGTTCCATGACAACATGAAACTAGTATTCCCATTCATTTATTTGTGAAGCAGCGACCAAAAGGCACACACTGATGTTTGTCTTTATGGTTTTAAATGTTCTATGTGTAAATAACTTATTTTAAGATGATGTTGACATTAGTGTCGGTTTCACATCTGAAAGTAAACTGAATTTAAGAATTGTTTTGTACAACGCAACAAAAGATCTCGTCTTCTGTCACATGACGAGTGAAGTCGTCATCGGGGTCTGGCCCTGGCCCTTGTTATTGTTGATTCACTTCTAAAGCTTATGTCAGTCCTCCTGAGGAAAAAGAGAAACCTTGAGGTTGTTTTTCTTTCAGTTCTATTTAAGATGTGTCCAAACAACAGAAAATCGGAAATCAAAGCCAAGTGCATTCTTGCCACAAATCCATGAATAAAATTATCAATCAAAATTAATTTCTTGTCTAAAAAAACATTTTCTGAAGAAACAAAGTCATTTTCCGTTTCATTTCTTATCAAATGAAAACAAAAACTTAAATGGTCATTAAGTAGGCCTGTCACAGAAAAGCTCTCTTGAAATGGAATTTGTTTGATGTAATCATAACAGACTAATAGACCATACACAATGCAAAATGACGATGTAAAATAATGTGGCACAGGTTAAGGATCAATGCCATTGCTCATGTTGTCACACGCAGGGTAATTCAATTATATTCACCTCTGTCTGAACTTGCAAGTGAACAGATTTTCGTCTGAATCAGTGGTGTATCCAGCCTGATGATTTATCACATTTACTGTAACAGATAACACACATGGACCAGACACTGAACCGCATCTCCGAGTCCCTGGCCTTCCTGCTGGACCAGAGGGACGTCGGTGGGGGCGAAGTTGAGGGCGAAGGTGGAGGCAGGCTGAAGCCACGGCTGGGACGGACCTGTCATGTCCTCCCCAGCCAGGACAGTCTGCCAAGCTATGACCAGCTGTCTTCATCACCTTCATCCTTCTCCTCCAACAACGCCAGCGCAGCGGCCTGCCCCAACCAGCCCCCAAGCACCACCACAGCCAGTCAGGACGAGAGCTGCTGAAACCTGAGGCCATGTCTGGCCGGCCTTCTATCTGTCTGTCTGTCACCTACAGTAAAGTATCTAAGTATTGACTAGCTAATTTATCTATTCTAATCAAAGCAATGAATACAGATATGGCTGATAAATGTATCTAACTCATTTGTTACTGTAGATACTTTACCAATCCGTCTATCTGTCTTCTGATCAATGCAACAAATATTGATTGGTACGTCTGGCAGCTGCTGTTATGTTGAATGTTGCCATCATGATATTTATGTGAATTATCTCATCAGAGCATGTTAGGTATGGGAAAAGTGTAAAAGAGAAACAACAATCCAATAGTGCAAAAACTGTTTCCCCTGTTGGATTGTTGTATAGTTTTAATATCATATAGTTGTTATAAATAACAATCAACTTTATTTATGTAGCACATTTTCAAAATAAATGTACAAGCTGCTTGCACAAGTACAATAAAATAAAATATAAAAGACGATGTTAAACACATTTAGCAATGTATATACTCAACACTGATGGAGAAAACATAACATTAGGTCTTGAAAGACCATAAATACAAGTGCACCACACTGCTGCCTTATGACATTAACCAACAGCCCCTTTATAAGAATGGGTTGTGAAGAGAGATTTAGAAGTGGTTACTGAGTGAGTTAACCTGAGGTCAACAGGCAGACTGTTTTTAATATTGTACTTGAGATGTACTTGAATGTGCTACAGGGGTGGGTCCTAATACCTGGAGATTAGTTAGCATCTCAGCATCTTTGGTTCCATGGGTTTTTGGTTAGATGACTGACTGTGGCTCTTTGGTTTATACTCACTAGTCTGCCTTTACAGCCTTGTGTGTTCATGCTTTTGCAAACCGTCACTAACCAAATTAAATAAGACGAGAGGAAGCTCAGAGGTGCTGATGTTAAAGTTGCGTGACTGGAGTCTGACATTAGATTTTTACTGCTGCCGATTGTATTTAGGGTTCATCATAAAAGGGGTGGTCATTTGAGAGGATGATCCTGCTGAGCAAACTGTGTAAGCATCATCATGATATGAGATTATTTTCTGCAGGATCCAAATGCCAATGTGAAACCCCCCACTGGCTTTTTGTGTTGAGGGAAATGTGGTGATGCTAACCTCCAGGTTGGTCATCCCCACTGCACTTTATTCAGCTCAATGCCAAAGACACTGCTCCCACTGCATCGTGTACTGTGATTCAAAATCCTCTATTTCTTTTGAGATTACTAATGTTATTAAATTAAATTACATTTTAATTCAGTGAAATGTATCTGTGGGGAAAGGCTATATATTTCAATACAAATGCTGTTTCCACTGTTTTGATTTTATTTCACCTTCTTTTTTTTTGTAAATGTTCAGAAATATTCTTCTGCAGCAATAAAGGATTGTTAATTATTGTGTTAATAAGCATTTATGTAATGTGTCTGACACCAATTGGGAAATCTCTGACTAAAGCAAATTTGGAAAATATTGAATATAATCAGCTTTCAGTGAGGTTTATTCATTTTTGCCGGAGGCGGCTTAACAAGAAACAAAAGGTATTTTTTATATATATTTAAAGTATTTTTCTTTCCGTTTACTTTCAGTTTAAAACACAATCATTTTTAAAACACCATGCAAGTTCCTTATTAATCGTGTATCAAACCTGTTGGCGGCAGAATTTCCTTCTTTGTTGTTGAGTGGGGGTGGGGCAGTGGTGTCCCCCACTGACTTATGGAAATGGCCAAAAGCATGGCTAACACCATGTTCTATACACATGTAACCTTTGGGCAGCAGATGGTGACCTTTTCCCCCCACTGGCCATCCATGGGGTGTCCAGGCATTCCTTCACACAAGAGACCCTGTGGAGAAAAGGCCCAAATGACCATCTGCCTCTGGTGTCCACAACAATGAGCCGCACCCTCCTTAAGTGTGCTGAGGGCGGTCGGACCTTTGTGCTGATCGTGAGTTGGGTGAGGGGAGAGTTTGATTATAGGGAGGTAGTTAGAGAGTCCCCCGCCCACTAACCTGGTAATTAGTGCTATTTCGGGTGCAGAGAGAGGAAATCAGTAATTAGCATAACAGTCATAAACATTCAAACAATGAGAAAAAAAAACAGCTAAACTAAATAACACAAGTAACTGCTTTGGTTCAACATTATATTGAAGAAAAATATATACTACAATTTAATAAAATGCTACTTTCTCAGGCGTCACACTAAAGATGTACATATAAAGTCATATGTTTTGATAGATCTCACTTAAATCATTTCAACCCATACATTCCTGAATTTACCATGTCCTTTGTCAAGATGAAAGAAATTGAGCTCAGTTACAGACTTCCTACTGTCTTTAATCATCTTATTCTAATTCAGACAATTTCACTACAACTCATGCAAATTAATGCAGTTTCCATTCTAGAGTAAAAACATTTAAGAGGTTTGATTTGGGTATTTTGAATACATTTCAATACATTCAACAAGAACACTTCTGTCATATTATTGTAACTCACTCCAGTGTTGATAAAAGCTTCAATTACTCACAATATACAGAGCAGCTTGTAGTGTACATCATTAAGAACTGAATTGGATAATGGGTGGAGAACCCATGGGACCTTTTGGGACCCTTTATTATTGATTTCTTCTTGACTAGTAATGCAGAAACAAATACACAGTATAATGTCATATAAACTGATCTTAATTGAGGAATAACAGACTTGTGGTTTGCCCCAGCGTTGTTTAAAGATGCAAATGTGATGTTTGCACTTTCTTTCAATCTCATGTGAATATGACCACATCAGTCTATCTTGCAACGGTGGCACGCAAGCAAACAAACATGAGCTTAAGCGAGAATAAAACTGGGCACATGTCGGTGATAATGGCTGTTTGACTATGAAAAGGGACAAAGGGAAAAGTTGAGCAAAGACCTGGGGGGTCGAGGAGCTCCAAGGACTGATTTGCAGGTGAAATAGATGGCACACTCTGCTTTGTGGCCATTGTCCTGCTCTCCGGCCAGATGGCCTCTTAAAATGCTTTAGAGCCGAAAACCGTGCTACACTGTGGGAGTGCAAATGCTTCTGTGGGATTTGGTCTCACTAATGGGCTAATTTGGCAGTTACAGCTCATATTAACGGATATAATTTTAAGCTTGACAGCACAGTGCTTATGACTGTGATTATGAATCATTTCATAATACATCCTGGAAAATGCAATTACTCTAAAACCTTTTTTTTTCTTCTTCTTTCATTTGCCAAACTTGCAATCTGAATAGATTTTTCTGCGACTTTAGTGGGACATTTATTGTAAACGTGCTCATGTGTGGCTGCTGCCAAGCCAAAAAGTGCTCTCTCTCATAGGACGGCAGCCATGTTGAAAGAAAGATCATTTAAAAATCCAGGGGGTGTAATTGCAAATCTCAGATTGGTATTTGGTAGCTTTTGGATAAAGTAGTAGTCACACTAATGAAGAGTTTGTTGTATAAAGGCAAATATGACAAGATGTTATACACAGTTGGATTAGGAATCTTGAATTGTTACAATATAAGACTTTGGCTTAAAGATAAACCACACCACCAATGCAAAACAGACAGGTTGCACATACAGTAAATATGTAGCTATTATTTTCTGAATTACATGTTGGAAGGCTATGTTATAGATTTGTAGGCCATTTGTAGGAAGTAACTGAATGAAATGTGACAACACATTTCACATAGTGTTACTTGAAGATATGTTGAAGAATGTTCTCAATATGGTAAAACTTCATTCAATTCAAAAATGCAATTGAGAAGATGCAGACAATGCCTTAAAATGAGAAATACAGTCAGTATCACTGAAAAAATACTTTATTTAAAACACAATATCTGCATTTACAATTTCAGTCATCAGTATCTCGGTTCTTTCAGGACAACACACAGTGCTTTTTATGTATATAACAGGAGAAGTTCAGCACAAAACATTCATTCACAAATAAAGTTGACAAAGAGATGAAACATACAAAAATGTTCTTTCAAAAAGCAATGATGCTTACAATAATAATGATGGGAAAAACACAGCTGGATAAATTAACTAACTAATTTATGATGCCACAGGTGACAAATTGAAAATATAAATTAAATTAAAAAGTTACATAAATAAAATAAATATGACAAAATTAATTTGATGATAGGCACGGACGAGAAAGCTGACAATAAAATAAAATAAAATAAAATAACAATACAATCAAATCTTTGGTGCAGTAGGCATTGTTCATGAATATAATGTGTAGAACTACAAAAAGAGTCCATTTTCAGCAGCTTGTTCATCTTATTGTTTTGCATGAGGCTGCATCACTGGAACTTGGGTGGAAAGGACTCAGGATGCTCTTGGTCTCTGTCGTCCTCCTCCTCTTTGCAAAGAAGTCTGCCAAGAAAACAAGATGAAATGTTTGGTCACTTCAGTTCACATCCTGTCATTAGAAATGAAGAGGTGTATGAAAACACGATAAAGCAGGGAAAAAACAAAAAAAGAACTCTTCTTTAAGATTGGATTCTCACCTGTAATTCTCGCGTTGTGCCCGGGCTTGGCTGCCGCCCTGGGCAGCGTCCTCTTCCTCCGGCCGGGCGTCACTTCGGCGGGACACTTGGGCGTGTTGGAGATGCTGGAGCAGTTCTCCTGGTCGGTCCCTGCGCTGCCTTCACGGTCGCTCAGCCTGTCGTCATCCTCAGTGTTGGAGGAGCTGACAGCGTCCCTCAGCCGTGCGGACTCCTGATAGAAAGCGGCAGCGCAGTCTGCGGGCGTTTCCTCCCACTCAAACCTGCCAGGAAGCGGCATGTCAGCCTGGAAGTTAAAGTTCCAACGGCGGCTGTCCTGCTCGGCGATCTCCCTCAGCTTCAGCTTCAAGTCCCGACGCAGCTGGTCGTGGTCCACCGGGCCAAACAGACTCCTGCAGACCGACTCTCTGCGCCTGATGAAATCCATCCTCCCTCCGGTGGTTCCGGTCTAGTTACTGTGGTGAAAGACTTGAGTGTAGTTAAAGTGGGAGGGGGAGGGATGTGGCTGTTGCCTGCCTGTGGCCTGCTCTGCTCATCACATGGATGCAGGGTCTATTTAAAAGCTGCAGGGCGCACGATGCTCTGTTTGTACACAATGAGCAGAGGATGTTGATTGGCTGCAGCTGTCTGCATTGGTGGATGAGGGGAGGGAAGGGGGGCCGGGTTTCTTTGTTTGTGTGATGAAGGACCACTGACACCATCAATCAAACCCTCTACAGCCCCTACTCTGCTTGACCACTATCAGTTCTGACTGAGTCACATTTTTCCACACAGATCTCCTCTTCCTGCTTTTTTCATTTCCACGCCTGCAAAGTGCCAGCGCAGTAAACATATACATGTATATTACTCTGTGAATGAGATGGCACCAGAAGGCAGCAGTGCAGCAGCTCAACGCTCCAGGGAACAGTGATGAGTGGCCACCATGGTGTGTCTGCCTGCCAGAGCCCTGCTGCCAAAATGAGACTCAAAGTAAGTGTGGTCTAAATTGAGAAGTAGTTCAAGTCAGGAGAAGCAATTTAGCTTCAGTTACATATAGGTTAAGACTACGGTAATTAAAAAGTCATCGCTTTAATTGCTTCTTGTCCCCAGTTGTGCCCAGGTTTGAGATGTAAAAAGATTCTCTCTTCTTGTATTTGTGTTAGAAACTCAGCTTCAGTCAATTCTGGTCGTATTTTTTCAACTTGATTAAACTGATTCAATTTTCAAACACTGGCTGGGAAACTTGAAGACGGCCTCGTGCTCTCTCTCCCACACACATTATTCAACCGTAATAGCTGCCAGTTAAATCCCAGTATGATTTGCTCGTCACTGGGCAGCTCCACTGGAAAAATTGGGGATTATGGGTCTGGCACAGTGCGGGAGAGACCACTCGCTGTCTGCTGCTGCAGTTTGCGGATCAGTCTGGTGACCTTGAAGACCCCTTCACAAAGCTTTCATTCCACCTCTGGCGGATCTTGTTTAATATCTGTGCTGAGGGTTGTGAGGGTGGAGCAGAGAGAGTATCTTGCAGTGTGTGGATCCACTTATGTTACGATGGTGCACAATACTAATAAATTATAGAATTAATCAGGGAATCATTCACTACGCATCGTACCCATCTAACTAATTGAATATGGCAAAGTTGTGACATTGACACTGGTGGCTGGTGCAGACACTAATGGGAAACATTACAGTTTTTGTATTTATCTACGTTCCATTCTGCTGATTTTGCAATTTGCATTTTTAATTTTTGTACAATTCTTTAGTTGTGCGTGACTATGCCAAACACTCAATTGGAAAGCATCTCTTGTAAATTAAAAGTGTATCTACCAGTCAGCAGGAGTGTTTTTGGTGCTGATGAGAGCAAAGTTCAGCAGCTGACCAACATGCAAAGTACGGGAGGGACGTCGTGCCGGGATTGGCCGGAGGCAGGGCCCCACCTTTGCCCCATTTCCTGACGGCCCAGGTGGCGGAGCTGACGGATGGGGATGAAAACCCTCTCTCGGCGCCTCACAGGTGTGTTGTGGCAGGAGGAGCGGAGGAGCGTTCTCTTCAGCCATGCAGCAGAGACAAGACACACCTCTGGTGAGTTGCACACTCTGGTGACTGTTGTTTTTTTGTGTTTGCCAAGTTTTAAACAGGTCAGTGTGAAAGAAGGCTGCCTGGGAACACACAGTTATGTGTGTTTTATATTTCATTTCATCTTGATTTATTCTATTCATGGTTTGCATACTTCACATGGTTGGACATATTTACATAATGTACACATAGTCACCATAAATGGAAAGGAGCAGGATGAAGAACAACGTATAGGACCTGCCCCTTTCTACTGTATAGTTATAATTGCGTTGGCTTGCTATCAACACCAATATCATACACTAGATGATGAAATATATAATAATAAGTAAACAAACAAGCAAATAGAAGTGAACAAAGCTTGTCTATCTATCTTTTCTTTTTTCCCTTCTCTTTCTTTTTCTCCTTTTCTTTTTCTAGGCGCTTATTTTTTTAAACATTTTCTTAAACTGTGAAATACTTGTTTAACTTTTCAGGTCCTTACTTTGTGAATACTGTGTATGAAAACAAATGTTTGAATACAACGCAGTACATTTGCGCCTCCGCTTCCATTCACACCACACTGTGTATTGTAAGTCAAGAGCTAAAGCACAATATAAATTAATCCTGAGATTTATGCAATGTGTAAAGTAAAAATGTAAATGAATGTAAATTTGAAGGCCGTAATTACACAGTTGACGTGTTTTATGTGAAGGTAAAGCAGGAGTTCAGGGTTTGGTTATTTATCTAAAGAGGTGCACTAATGTGCCAGTACTATTAGAGATATTTCATGCCTTTTTTTCTAATCAACAGTTGGTCCTGAATCAATGGTTCCTTTGAACATTGCATTCTATGCAAATATCTTAACTCTCATGGTTTATGGTGGTGGAACAAACTTCTTTCTGTTGCATTTGTTCTTCTTTTCTTCTTTTTTTTCTAATCTCAAACCACAATTCATGCAATATTTGTTCTGAGTTATGTCCTTTCATAGCAAGCCCGAGGTTATAACTCTATAAGATGTATAGACGTGTCACTGTAGTCAGTGAAACTGAAGCTTTTGGGATTATTTTGCATCCTTTAAATTTAAACAGGAACATGTGTCTAAGAGCTGATTGTTGGGTCAATACGTCTTCCCCACACTCTGCAGCTGTGCTGGCTTTCTGCTACGGTGCACACATTGACTCAGACAGATCCCAGATCACCGTCTCTTCACTTTATCGTGCTTGACTTCAAGCAAGATGTAAAGTGTGTGCAGTGTGTGTGCACACAGCTGGGCCTCCTCTCCTCTACCTTTGCATGCAAATGGTCCTGTTTTTCATACCCAGGAGTCTTTTCCCTCCCAGACTCAGACCTGTAGTCAAATAAAGGCTCCCACACTCACATTAAAACAGATGGCTAAACTCTGATTGGTGTTAACCATAGAGCCACAATTTCCTAATGCCTTCTTTAATTTAAGATGCACTGGTAAAACCATTGCTTTTTGTCTGTGAAATAGCCACTTATGTTGCTTTTTTTGTTTTAATCATTTTTCACCGGCAGCTCAAGTGCCCATGCAAATAAGGCCCGGCTGATAAAAGCCTGTGTTTATTCATGCAAATGGATAATCTTATCAATAATGAACCAGTTTACCGACTGAGCTCTGTGTCATTTATTCTTATGAAAAGAATCACTCAGATGGACAGGCTGTGGCAGCATGAAACAATAACTACGCTCTGTCAAAAGCAACATCGCACACACTTGTATCGCAAGGGATTTTTACGTTCAGGATATAGATTCAGCGCCATGGTGCCGCTTCATGCACTTTGTATGAGTGACAGCATTTTGGAGTATTTGGAGTTCAAGCATCAGGCAGGAAACTCTTTGCATAGGAAGCGAGGATGAAAATTTAGCCAACTTTGCATTGGCCACAAGTGCCTCTAAGAATCCCTCCGTTGGCAAGTGGTGATGCGTTTAGAGGGAAAAATGGACATAATATCTCTGCATTCATTTGTTTACAGGGGACGCTGCAGCCGCAGACACGATGCCTGAGATGCGGCGATGCGCTGGAGTGGTCAGAGGAGCACAGGTGTGTGTGTATGTGTGTGTGTCAGAGGTCAATGATAAGCCTATTCCCTCCACATGAAGTCATAAATGTGTAATTCAGCACATGCAGACAGCTGGCAGAGGCTCTTATCAGAAACAAACGACAGCACTGTTCAGTATTCACTATGAAGACATCACCGTCACATCATCAGAGACGAGACATTTGCAAGCACCCAGATCAGTCCAGTGATTAGCAGAGCGAGAGTGGAAAGAGGTGCTACAGGAGGCAAACATTTGTACTGGACTAACAAGCCCTTAACTAATTCCAAGTACAGTTTTCTATTTAAATTATTCATGAGAGTCGGTCATTATTTCCTAGCTGTAGAATGGAACGCTTTAGTCCAGCGTTAAATACTGAGAAAAGCCAAAGTGCTCCATGTCTGATGCCGCAGATTAAGGACAAAGCAGCCAAACTAACAGTATAAAGCACTGTGCAAACCTCCAACAGGGCAAACATCATCCAAATGAGTTGTTTTTGATGATGGAACATGTGGGTAGGTGCCTAATCCACCTCTGCATCTGGATCTGCTGCTGCTACATAATAGGCATCATGACCCAGTCTGGAAATGATGAAGGCTCTGCCCAATTAAGGATGAAAGTGAGGGTTAAAGGAAAGTGGAAAGTAATGAGTTATGTCCAATTATATGTCAAACAAAAGGAGGGAAAAAAAGGAATGTCTAAAAATGGAAGATCGTTCCCATGGAGTTGTTCTGTGCCTGACTGTTCAGAACTGACATGGTGGCATTAAGGTTTCTTTTAGTTGTTCATATTACATGATGTTGCATTAGCATTTGCATTAGGACTAGACCTGATAAATAACACCCAGACACAACAACACAATAACCCACCCCGCAGACAAGAGTGACAACTCATTGCTCTTTAGGTTAATTTGAACACTGGCCTCACTTGTTGGAGCTGCTCCAAGTTAACATTTTACTAGATGTCTGTGACACTCTCAGGCATCCTTGAAATTACTATAGTTACTATCTGTTTATACATAATGGATCAAGAATATCCTATATTATATGAGGCTGGGAAAAAAATAGCCACATGGAGTGAGTTTCATCATGTAGATTTTTTTTTAGATATGTAGCAGAGCTGAAGTTCCCTGAGAGCCCTTAGTACAGATGTAATTATAACGGTACTGTTTAAATACCCAATGTCCCACTCTGATACCCTGAGAACTAGAATAGTCTCACTTGTTTCCCTAATTTGTTTTGAATTATTTTAATTAATTCATCTATTTATTTTCTTGTTCTCTGTTTTTTTCCTTTTTCTAGTTGTTTGTTTTAATTATGGTTAAAGGATATCCTGTTTGTTTGCTCAGTAGCTCTATTTATATATTGGTATATTTACTTATCTTACTTTGTATGTGCACGAGGGGGTGGATGTGTTTTTGTGTACTTGTTATTTTAAAAAAAGAAAAAGAAAAGAGAAGCAATAACCAGAGACTCCAAAAGAGAAAGAGAACTTGATCACCGGCCTGATGTTTTTAGGACAGATGTGAGCCATGAGTCTCCACAGTCCTGTCCAGGTGCCTGCTGCACTGCAGGAGAGCAGGAAGACTGAAGAGTCCGTGGAGCTCTATTTTTCTATTGTGTTGTGTCGGTGAGGACTGATGATACACTACACATATCCATTTAATGTGTGCTTGTCTCAGTGTCCTGCTGGGCTGCTCCTGCTGCTCCACAGTGGATGAGACACTGGAGAATGTAGCCAGAGGCCTGGCCAGCAGGATGAAAAGGGAGAGGAGTCACTGGGCAGCTGGACGAGTGGGCGACATCGACTTCATTGGCTCCACAAAGATGAGAGGAAAGGTGAAAGCCGACTACATGACTGAGGCTTATGCAACACAAAAGTAAAAGTTTGTAGAGTAAATGTTTTTGAGGAGAATCCTGACATATGAACTTGTGCTTCTTCTTTTTTTTTATATATATCCAGTTTATGAGGGTGTCCAGCAACACAGACCCTGTGTTGATCTACCAGATGCTGACAGAGGAGTGGGGCCTGGCTCCTCCTCACCTGGTGGTGGCACTGGTGGGAGGAGACGAGGTGGCTCAGATGAAGCCCTGGCTCAGGGACACTCTGAGAAAAGGACTTGTGAAGGCTGCACAGAGCACAGGTTAGAATCAAAAGGGGAACCGGCCCACACAGGCTCCGGCTTCTTAACTCACTCACTCACAGAGCGGGCTCTCTGTTGCCCTCTGTCGCCTGCCAGCAGAACTACAGCAGAAACATCACAAGAGATGAAAAACCAGTCTTTTATTTAGATGTGTGAGATCTAAAATAAGAGTCATACATTATTTATAGCTTCTTTTTTTAAACTGCATGATTGGTCAAATATTTTTCATGAATTTTAATGCATGTAAGGAGGCTTAACACTGAAGGCTTTTATAACCATACAAGGCAATAATCTAATTAGCGTCATCAATAGACCAGCAGCTTGTATAGAATCCAGGACACAAGTGAACTAGTTTGGTACAAACACGCGATAAAGATCTGTGAGCACAGATGCTGTCCATACCCCTATGCACACATTATACTGACAGTATGCCACTGCTTGTTCTCCAGGGGCGTGGATTTTAACTAATGGCCTTCGCTTTGGCATCACCAAGCACTTGGGCCAGGCGGTGAGAGATCACTCCTTGGCAAGCACCTCCTCTAAAGTTCGAGTGGTGGCCATTGGCATCGCACCCTGGAACATGATCCACAACCGAGAAGCTCTCCTCACTGCCAAGGTTTCAGGACACACATGAGACAATCGCGAGCTGATTTTTAAAAAAAGAAAGAATAAACCAACAGCATCAACACCTATGAGCAAATATTTACACAGTACACATCAATCAGGCATTATTAATGCTCCTCTGTCTCTCTGCACACCTGCATCCTCCATCACCCTCTCGAGGTGGATGAGCCCGCCGTGTACCTGCCGCAGGACCTGCCTCATGGCTCGGTCTACTCCCTGGACAGCCATCACTCTCACTTCGTGCTGGTGGAGGAGGATCCGAACAGGCCCGGAGCCACCAGCGAGATGAGGGTGAAGCTGCTCAAGCACATCTCCCTTCAGCGCACTGGTTATGGAGGTAAATCCCCTTTAGGTCACTGCTGGGAACTGAGAATCTTTTACCTAGGCATCAATAATGATATCAGAGTTTAGGATGACCCCATGAAATGTTAAAATCCTGCATTTATGTTTACATGATATAGAATTTAGAGAAATAAAAACTGTAAAATGTACTGACATATTAAAAGCAGAGGTGCTCATTCAAACAGCCAGTCCTTTCCCAGGTATTAAATGACATACTATATAATATATTATTCATAATGCATTAAGCATTATTCATCGTGGTGATGCTCGAAGTACAGGGAGCTACTTCATATACTGATACCTTAAAAAAGCCCTGCTTTCATATTTTATGACCTTTTAATATGGCTGGTTGTAGAATTATGTGCCTCAAAATTGTACACAAATGGAGTAGTCTCCTCAGAGCTCTGTTTGTTCAGCACAGCAGAGTAAAACTCTGCTATAGACTCCTCATGGCCCATGGGAAATAAAAAATATATATTTTAAAAAGTGAAAAACAGAAAGTCTCCCAGAGAATAGCAAGTGAGGAGACTCACCAGCGTCAGACGTTCTCTCTATCTCTCTACGGTCCCTTTAGTATTTGATTTTATACCACAGACTTGCAAAGATGGATAACTGGTGCTGCTTCACAAAACCCCCAGTAATCAAAGGTACTCTGGAGTTTCTCTTGTAAACAAACAAGAGATTATGTTTACACAGAGTTTATGTCTACACTCTCCCCACAAATGAGTTTAGTGCTGTTCGTGCAGCCATGTTTGCTCGCTCGCAGTCTTTCCCTCTTCTTGCCTTTGCAGGGATGTCACCGCTCTTGTCTATGTTGCTGCCAGCAAATGACAGCCAGCGGAATCATTTCAAACCAGCATCAGGGAGACAGAGCATGTGACTCACACATTCATGAGAGCACAGACAACAAAGCGGGGACCCATTCTCTATTCTTACACCTGTAGTAAAAAAAAAAAAAAAAGCCATTCAGTTCAGAATTGCTTTGCAGTTTCCTCTCAATGCCTCTGTTGTGGAAGATTATATAATATTTCATTTTTCCAGGGGACACAGACATACAGACATATTGAAATATCGATTTCCAACCAAGAGGTCATGACTTACCAAGGAGGCAAAACAACTAAGAAAACAAACAGAAAAAAATTTGACTTTTTCCACTTTTGTTTAACTGTTGGACTCCTCTGGCTTCCTACGGTGTCCATGAGAGCTCAAAAAACTGCACCTCAACACAAACACTCACACAAATTCAGAAACCCTCTTCATCCATTTGGCAAAACATGTGCTGCAGTGTTTCCAGAGGACACTAAAAAGCCCCAGCGAAGCCCTGTCCAAGGCCCAGTTGTGACTTTTGAGGTTAAAAGCATTGAATAACAAGGTTGACCCAGTCTGGGTTCATCTGTTTCTTCTTGTTTTTTCTCCTCTTGTCTTAATCCTGATAGCGAGGGTGAGAGAGAGAGACAGGGAAGTCAGAGAGAGAGAGAAAGAGGATGATGGATGATGTGGTGCAAAGGGACAACAACGGGAACTTGTGAAAAATACTATATGTATGAAAAACACTTCAGTCAGACTCGTTGTTTTTGCACTTGACAGAAGAGAAACAAACTGATGCGCAGTTCACACAGCACTGGGAGATGATACCAGAGTGGTAATGCTTTTTAAACCACTCTGACAACATGCAAATGATTTTTATTCTGAATATAGATTTTGGTGATTTCAGGTGCAGGCAGTTTTGAGATCCCTGTTTTGTGTCTCCTGGTCCACGGGGAACCCAAGATCCTAAGGGTGAGTTTTTGTTTTGTTTTTTTTGAAACTCAAGAACTGAAATAAAAAAAACACGTGAGACAAAAAAAACAAGGAGACTTTATTATAAAACCCAGATATCTGACGTGTCACGTGAATGTGCATAATCTGACTTTGAACAATGGCCTGAGAATTAGGCTCTGAATCAAATTCTGTCTGGGCCGCCTCCTGAAGTAGCGGGCCAGAGCCAGACTGCAAGACAAATGATCTCCGCTTACACCAAAAACCAATCTCTTCAACTTAAAACGCCTGCCTCTTTATTTGCATAAAGAGAATTCTAACTGAGGAGATTAAAGACGGCTTACACCGATCAATACGACTCTGTCGATGCCGAGTTATTAAGTTAAAAAAAAACATGACATTTATGAGTTTGTCCACGCGTCTGAACACCGTGTCCTTTTTTTTTTCTGCAGAGGATGTATAAAGGAATTGGCAATTCAACACCGTGGCTGATCCTGGCAGGCTCGGGAGGCGTGGCCGACATCCTCGTCACACTGATGAATAAGGGATGCTGGGATACGGACAGCGTTCATGAGCTGATGCTGGACACCTTTCCAAATGCCCACCACAGCACAGACATCAGTAACTGGGTCAAGCTGGTGAGAGCGATGTGCACAGCATGGAGGCAGGCACATACACGGATATGCACACATCTCCAACGCTGCCAGAAAAATGGGGCACAGTGAGAAAGATTGTGAGAGAAGCTAATGTAGGATTTCAGTCTTATCTTCAGAATTTGTATGTGATGACCTAATTAGGAATATGAAGGAGGAGGGAAAGATACCAATAATTCAAGATATATTTTTTTCAAGCTGACATAAAGTGGTTGTAATTTTAGAATAAATATCATCAGAAATAATACTACTACTAATAAAAAAACACATTACTGTACCTCACTGAAGTGAGATATTGATTATAATTTCTCCCACCAATCAGATCCAAAAGATACTCGATCACGGGCATCTCCTGACTGTCCACGACCCGGAGCAGGAGAGCTCGGAGCTGGATACGGTCATACTCAAAGCTCTCGTCAAGGGTAAAGTACTAAAGTACATGGGTTTTGTGAGAAAGCAAGAGAGGGAGAAGCTTGATATTTTAAGAATTTCACATTTTCATTTGTTGACATCCTGTTTTGTTTTGTTTTGTTTGTGTGTGTGTGTGTGCGTGTATCAGCTTGTAAGAGCCAGAGTCAGGAGGCTCAGGACTTCCTGGATGAGCTGAAGCTGGCTGTGGCATGGAACCGAGTCGACATCGCCAAGAGTGACATCTTTAACGGGGATGTGGAGTGGAAGGTGAGATTCCAGAAAGTTTATGTTTATCTGATTTGATATGGACATCACAAATGCAGTGGACAGAACAGATGCTTTGCTTGTTTTGTAGCTAATTTTCAACACAAGTCCAAGTCAGTTTAAAAACACAGGGCATATTTTCAACAGTACGAGATAAAACAAAGTGCAGTAATTCTGGAAATACAGAGCACATGATCAGCAAAAGACGTAAAACAACGTTCATGATCATCACAGTAACATACTAATCTAAAAACACAGAGCACAGGATAAGCGAGAGGAGATGAAGCAAACAGAAATCATGATCACAACAGTAGCCTAATATTTGTAACAATGAGAAAGTCCATATTTATACATGTGAGCATTGTTGTTTTGCTTTTGACCATGCTTTTAGTCCTCTGTTAAAGGAATTCATATCAGTCTTCAGTTTCAGGTGAGTGGGTAAAGTGTTCCATTAGGTCAACCCCTTTTATTGAGAAGGCATGTTGTCCAGATGATGTCGTACACTTGGGAACAATGCAGTCACCATTGTAGGAGGTTCATGTGTTAACTTGACTTGGCCTGGAAGTGTAACCATAAATTGAATCTCTGCTACCTCTTTTGACCTATGCGGCTATCCTTTGCACCTGTATTTCCTTTTATTTGTCATTTGTCATTGTTTGTATTCAGTCAACATGAAAATGAACTCATCTGCACAGAAATAAATAAGAGTGAGCCAGTGCACATCTCCGTAACCCAGCGCATCACAAAAAGCTTTTCACTGCCTCATGAGTCACTGTGACACAGATGCGTGCTCTTTGCAGGCGTGCGACCTTGAAGAGGTGATGATGGACTCCCTGATCAATGATAAACCAGACTTTGTGCGCCTTTTTGTGGACAACGGGGTGAATCTGGGCGAGTTCCTGACCTACGGTCGCCTGCAGGAGCTCTACTGGTCTGTGTCAGAGAAGAGCCTTCTGCACAACCTGCTCCTCAAAAAGTACGAGGAGAAGCAGATTCTGCTGGGAGCCGCCAGGACGCCCGGCCCGCCCGGACACCACCCGCCCGAGCAGGGGAAACCTCGCTTCACCCTGTACGAGGTCGCTAAAGTGCTGAAGGACTTTCTCCACGACTCCTGCAAAGGCTTCTACCAAAAGATCCCCACGGTGAGTACGCTATGTCACAGTTCAGGGCCAGTGACCTGTTCACACTGCACTGAATAAGAAACCTGTCCGCTGATGAATTAGGCTCCACCTTGTTCTGCCAGCAGCTCTCATCTCTTCTTCTTTCCAGCCTGTGACACCATTATGTGAATCAGCGTCTGTTTGTGACCCCTTGACACAGTTTGCATTTTGTCTGTGAGTTATGAGCAGAAAGTGATTTTCCCATCATTTCCAATTGTTAAAGGCTGCAAGGAGGCAATAAAAGAAAGACTTCACGGTAAACACGCCTCCTGGAGAACAGTGACTCTGTAACTCTGATGATCTCTATGGTGGCCCAGAGGGATCAATGCAGCGCAGCTCAAGAGAGCACATGCAAATACACATAAACACATTGCAAATGTCATTGCCAGGATCATCACAGTTTATTTTGCTTTCATTCCCATAAAGAGAGAGCAATATGTAATATATATACGTATATATTGCTTGACTTAAAGGGACAGTTCAACATTTTGTCAAATTGGCCCATTGCCATAATCGCTATAGTCATAGCAGTAGGTTTGTTACCTTTAATTGTCCATGTAAGCTATTTGTAGAACCGCCAAGCCATGAGATGCTCAGAGCTACGCTAGGCTAATGGGATTTTTACCTCATCAAACTCCTCGAATACACAATCCAAAAACAACTCCTTCGTGTAACGTTCCATTATTATCTCATAGTGTGGTGAATGTGCACGTCACAATTTGTCCACCAGAGCATTTTGGAGTTGTTGGATTGTGTATTTGATGAGTTTGATGAGGGAAACCAAGAAATCCCATGAGCCTCCATAGTGTAGCTCTGAGCAGCTCATGGCTCTGCTCCGCCGTTCTAAAAATAGTTTGCACCGACAAATAGAGGTAACAAACCTACTGCTATGACTATAGCGATTATGGCAATGGGCCAATTTGATAAAATGTTGAACTATACCTTTAACCCTGGGCTGCTGTGGTTTGGTTAACCCCCCCCCCCCCCCCCACACACACACACACACACACACACACACCCCACACCTACAGCCTTATGTCTGCATGAAACACGAACACTGTCATGGCTTCGGGCTGAATTTGCGTCTGTTTTTGTCTTCGCATCTGTTTCCTTCAGCGCCCATCGCAGACCTCACACTGCACCTGCAGAAGTGAAACACTGACTCAGACTCACAACCTCACCACAACTGTTAGTTAATCCCATCTCTCTGTCATGTCAGCCCTTCACAGTGACCTGATAGCTGAGTGGCTGGGGTGCATAGCCTACCCCATGGACTCAAATCCCCTGAGTAACAAGTCCCCAGTCCGACAACCATTCCTTTTGCTGCATGTGTTTCCTCCTCTTCCTCACTCTGTGTCAAATCGAGGCATAACCAAAAACTACCTTTTAAAAAAGTCAACCTTCTCTCCAGTGTTGTATTATGGAAGCTATGGAGGGATTTACAGCCTTATGTTTTATCCAAACAGGAATTACATCATGTTATTGAAGCCATGGAATATTGGCTATGATTTGTGTAGCGGAACTGTAATAGGTCACCTGTTTTCCATGCTGCGTATCAACACAATGCTCCTCTGCAGAGGTTGAGAGCACCTCTTCATTTACACCATGACTCTCGATGGAGCGATGGATCATCATCACAAAACCAAATCTGCAGTCACATATCCTGAGAAACCTTGTCTAAATATATCCTCTGGATTTGCAAATTAATTACCGCTCTCTATGTTGTGTAATACGTGGTGTTTGTACCATAGCGCGCAGCATTGGTGAAAAAAAAAGGTGATAATTTCAGGGAGGAAATTACACATCAAACCATGAAGAAAATCTAAGTCTCTTCGTCATGTTTCATAGGAATCGTTTTTTAAATATGACAGGGAGACAGAGCCTAGTTTTCCTTCCCTAGAGTGAATAATTGTTTTTTCAATAATGGCTGCCATTGATTGTATGACTTATGTAATAGCTGCGTGTCCTGTAAAGTGAGTAGATTTACAACATGGAATGTGCTGTCTGTCTGTCTGTCTGTGTGCTGCAGGAGAAGCCGGCGAAGGGTCGACTGTTCCACAGCCAGAAGAACCTGGCGGAGTTAGAGGAGCGCTGTGAACATCCTTGGAGGGATCTGTTCCTCTGGGCTGTCCTTCAGAACCGACAGCAGATGGCTAACTACTTTTGGGCCATGGTCAGTTCTTGTCAGCTTCTTTAGTCAGATCGGTTCCAGGCAGCTCACGCTCGGTCCAGCCCACACTGCTGCAAGCTTCAATCAATGAAAGTCTAATTGTGCTGAGCGTTGGCAAAAAAAAAAGGGAGAACGTGCTCAAACCAAACTTAAGTGAGATGAATTATACCCTGCTAGTTTGTATTCTGTATTCGGCGTCAACATGAGTAATGTGGGCCAGCGCAGTGCAGGTGCGGGTCAGCCCTGCCATATGAAAATGTCACTCCAGATAAAAAGGCGCAGCAAACGGCATATTTACCAAGAGCTGAGGTGAACTAAAAAGCTATCTTATCTCCAAGAACATTATTCAAATGAAGGTCATGGCGCTCGCAGAGGCAGTATATTCAAGCAGCAGCACGCCACTGGTGAGGTAGTGCAGGCGTGTCTGAAGTCCTTAGGAAGTTAATGAGAAATATATCCTGACATGTAATGGATGCTCTGTGAACAGTTTAAATGGCACCAGTCAATGGTAATTGCTCTTTGTTTTCAACATATTTTCAGGGCACCTTTCATTTCTTTATTGCCCTTCCCTGATCCAAGGGAACCAATTACTGTAATCTCACAAACGGTCACCGCGATGTGCTGCTTTCCTGCGTCTTATTTCAAACATTATCTGAAATTATGGTAATTGCGTTCATTGTGTGTACACCCCCCACCACCACCACCACCACCACCACCAGCCCTTCCCAACTGCAAAATCGTTTTACCACTCAGACCCTGCCCGGGATATCTGCATTCATAATTTCATTGTTTGAAGTATCTCTCATGTAGAAGGCCTCATCACAATTACGCTCGCAGGCTGGCTTATGCAAGAACAATATCTGAAAATTAATATGCACATACATATGAGGCTTGAAATGACATTATACAGCGTAATATATATTAAAAAAAATACTGATAAAGAGAGGTATGAGGTCCACACTACCAGCTGTAACTTCAAACACAGAGCCCAGTGTTGCTCTAAATTTACACATTAGACACAGGTCCTGTTGGTCCATGTTTCTTCTGCAAAGAGAAGGTGGCTATTACCTGTTGATTATAGATGATGGCATTATAAAACCAGAAGCATCATAGACTCTAATGCTTTAACAGATGACAGCACTGTGTTTAGGAAAGACCATGTAAAGGTTTTCTTTGCGAGGAGGAGTAGGCCTACAGCGGCTGTCAGTCGCTGTCTGTCTATCTATAAAAAAATAGCATTGACTTTATCCTCATGTGTCCGTGTGCATGATGGACAAAAAAATATATAATGTTAGAAATGCTGGTTTAAAGAAACGGTTCAACGCTATTTGATCCAACTTTGTTCACAGATAGACATGAAGATTGACATCACTATCTTATCTGACCGCTTGATAAGAAGCTTGACCTCGAGGACAGTTTACTAGATAGTGGCAGCAGTATGAGTCATCTTTCCCACAATGCTGAAATACTAGAGTATTCAAGCATCACATCTGTGTTTTTTTTCATACCTTACCCCCTTTATTAAAATCATACACAGGCTACTTTGCATAACTTCCAAACATTTGCAAACATTCCACATTCATACAACCACTTGTTTCCATTTATCTCTTTTAGAGATGATGATGTCAATTTGTGCTTTCAAGCTCATCAGGATGCAACCACAGCCCAGCTTATAAAAGTCTATTAAGACTAATGTTGAGTATGCTGAATTCATTATGAAAGGTTCGAGTTTGATTTTCTGTTTTTTAATGTACTGAAAAAAAACCAAAGCGTGTGCATAAGAAAATTCTCTGAGCAGTAAGACGAAGTGATTTGGTCATACATGTAATAAACTAAGCAAACACATTCAATGCATGAAGCAAACTCTGGTGGAGGCCTTCAAGGCTGTGGTTAGATTTCTCTATCTCAGTAGACGTCACCACTTTGGCCACATTGAGTCCAAGGACACGCATTGCTAAAATTTAAAACATAGTGCCTGATATCACAAACAAACCGTGGACTTATTAATTAAAAGTTAGCTCCTGGGCACAGACAGGTAAAAGCTAGGTCTGCACCTAACCATTATAATCTGTCGATTACTTAAACAATGAATCAATTATTTGTTTGGTCAATAAAATGTTTTTAAAAAATGTTGAAAAATATCAACCAGTGGTTCTCAAACCACAAGATGACATCCTCAAATGTCTTGTTTTGTCCACAAACCAAAGAGATCCTCAGTTTATTGTCGTAAAGGAACATTTAGAAATCAGAGAATTTTGCCTTGTTTTGTTTAAAAACTGCTCACACTGATTATTCAATTATCAAAATAGTTAACAATTAATTTAATAATTGATTACTGTTTGATTCATTGTTGCAGCTAAGCCCCTCCCACTACCACTCCAGGCAGAAAGAGACACGAAACAAGCACAGAGTGTTGTTGTTGTTTTTTATTATTATTCTTTTGCATGTCTTTGTGGCGATTTTATCTCTCTTGAGTCAGTTCCAACAGAGGCTGTGGACCACTTGGCCCCTGACCTCCTGTGTGGCCTGCGGGGCCTGTGGTCACTGAATGGCTTGTTTGCTAACTCCTCCATGACTCAAACTGACAGGCATTTTAGTAAACATCTGAGATATTTATATCATCTACTTGCTGTCTTTGTTTATATCATGCACACGGTCCTTTTGTACACTGTAGTTTTTTGCCCAAATTTCACAGTGGACCTTCAGAAAACAGGGGGGTGGGTGGACTATTGCAGCTGGATGCTCACATGCATTCAGATGCCAACAACGCAGCTCACTAAAAGTCTAAACTAGATTTCTCAGATCCCTCTCTCAAACCCATTTCTTGGATTCAGCTTTCTTTTAATCCCTCAGGGCCCCGAGGCGGTTGCGGCAGCGCTGGCGGGTTGTAAGATTCTCAAGGAGATGGCTCGACTGGAATCGGAGGCTGAGTCTGCACGAAGCATGAAGGAGGCCAAGTATGAGCAGTTTGCGCTCGGTGAGTACATAAACCACGCAATGACATTGGGTCAGAGCGCGATCAGGAAAAAGTAAAGGTTAAACAGAGCGAGTGGTATTTTTTAATGACCTCATGCCAGTGTACAAACAGAACCCAATTGGAAAGGGAATAAAGTATGTACCTGAATGTGCCAATTCTGTGTCTGACACTGTGTGCCTGTTACTATGGCAGATGTCTTTGGAGAGTGTTATTCCAACAGCGAAGACAGAGCTTATGCTTTGTTAGTGAGGAGAACACACTGCTGGAGCAAATCTACAGTCCTTAACTTGGCAACAGAGGCTGATGCCAAATCCTTCTTTGCCCACGATGGAGTTCAGGTAACAAGCAGCTGCACACTTCCAAGTGAACTGATTCTTTCATCCAACAGTTTTAAATTGTTGTAAATTCGATAAGGAGAGACAGGTGATTTATATTGCTGTCCTCAGTATTGAAACACTGCATTTTCCCAGGGCGCTGCAATCCATGTTGTTTAGCTGCTCATTGACCTCCATTCACTGCACAGTCTCATCTGAATATCTCTCCAGCTGACGTCCGTGTCATTAGAAAGTCATCACGGGGAGTAAACTCGTAATTCAATGTCAGCAGGGAGAGTTAATAAGCAGAGCAAAACTGGAATAACTATGTATTTAAATCACACAGTTGGATTGATGTAGCCTAGTGTGTTGTTGTTCATTATATTTTGGTAAATGTGTAATATTTCACAAGAATGCAGATTTTATTGGTCGGTTGTGACAGTATGGCATGTCCTTTCACGTGACCTCATCCCAAGATGCAACTCGACAGTTGAGGGGTGTAACGCCGCATTATGTAATAACGTCGCATTATGTAATAATGTAACAAATCTTCACGTCATTATGTAATAACGCCCCATTATGTAATAATCTGCCGCATTTTGTAATAAAAATCTTGAACGCAATATGTAATAAACGTTGCCGCATTTTGTAATAAGTTGTTACATTTTGCATCACTTATTACATATTGCGGGTGTTACACTTTTTTATGAAAAAAATGTAATAATTTGGTGCATTATGTAATAAACCACCAAAATGGATGTCTTAATTAGAAAAAACATTAACAATAATACGCGCTGCTCCTCCTCCCCGCTGAGCAGAGCGGTCTCCTCCGACAGCGCGTCCCACGCGGATGGTAACCGCTCCGCGTCTCTCCCTCCCCCCTTGCCCACCGACAATAATACGCCCGGGTCATGTTCGTCTGTGGAGGGATGACATGGACCACCGTCCGACTGGAGCTCCAGGCCGGGTCCAGCTCTGCTCCAGCAGCGGCAGGGGCGGCTGGGATCACCGCCCCCGGAGCCGCAGCTGGGGGGGGGGGGGGCTCGAGCTGGGGGATTTAATCGGGCTGATGATGCTGGAAGTGATTTTGCCTCTGATTTTCACCAGATTTAACATTTTATCAAAATTTGCCCAGCTGATCCATTTAAATTACTGAAAAATTATCATCATCTGCAAGCAGCAGCTGTAAAACGAGAACCAGAAGCTCCAGGCCCGGAGAACCAGAGAGGGGGCCCTGCCAGAGCGCTCCCCAAGAATGGTGCATCGCTGCCCGGGTAAAATACGTGAGGGAGAGGGCTGGATGATTTGACGCTTTTTTCAAAACTCCGATCTAAAATATCAGATTATACCACTTTCCCTTGGTCGATTGAGGTCCAGTAAAAAGTATGATGGTCTTTTAACTCTCCTCTAGCCATATGTGTATTATGATGTCATGTTTTTACACAGAGTCACGTGACCATGTGGGACTCATAGCTCAATATTATTATTTTTTTTTATAATAATTTTTTTTATTTTACATACTCATCGCTCATTATTAATAATACTGCACAACTGAAAGGTGAGTTTGAGGGTCCTGTGTGCATGTGTAGGTGAGTGAGTGAGTGAGGTGGAGCAGAGGAAGAAGTGAGAGCTGTCTGATAAAGTTTGTGTTATGTTGTTGTATAGTTACGTTGGGTCGGACGCATGCATGCTGGTATGCTTAAAGTCAGTGTTATTCTGACAGGTGCCTCGGCCCCTCAGATGTGTGTGTGTGTGGGTATGTGTATCATGTGTAGCCCGTATGTGTGTGTCGCCTGTGTGAATGTGTGTGTTAAATCTCGCTCGCGCTCTGTTAAGATGAATAAACAAATCGCTGCAGAACACGAGCCTGGCACAGAGGTGCGCGCTCTGGCACAGCTGGCACAATCTGTTAAAGGAAAACTGGCTCAGCTCCGCGGCTGTTTCGCGTCCGACGTCTATGTTAAGCACATGTTTTTATTGATATTGTAGCGTCCGACCCAACGTAACTATACAACAACATAACACAAACTTTATCAGACAGCTCTCACTTCTTCCTCTGCTCCACCTCACTCACTCGCACCTACACATGCACACAGGACCCTCAAACTCACCTTTCAGTTGTGCAGTATTATTAATAATGAGCGATGAGTATGTAAAATAAAAAAAATTATTATAAAAGAAAAAAATAATACTGAGCTATGAGTCCCACATGGTCACGTGACTCTGTGTAAAAACATGACATCATAATACACATATGGCTAGAGGAGAGTTAAAAGACCATCATACTTTTTACTGGACCTCAATCGACCAAGGGAAAGTGGTATAATCTGATATTTTTTTTCGGAGTTTTGAAAAAAGCGTCAAATCATCCAGCCCTCTCCCTCACGTATTTTACCCGGGCGGCGATGCACCATTCTTGGGGAGCGCTCTGGCAGGACCCCCTCTCTGGTTCTCCGGGCCTGGAGCTTCTGGTTCTCGTTTTACAGCTGCTGCTTGCAGATGATGATAATTTTTCAGTAATTTAAATGGATCAGCTGGGCAAATTTTGATAAAATGTTAAATCTGGTGAAAATCAGAGGCAAAATCACTTCCAGCATCATCAGCCCGATGAAATCCCCCAGCTCGAGCTCGGCTCCGGGGGCGGTGATCCCAGCCGCCCCTGCCGCTGCTGGAGCAGAGCTGGACCCGGCCTGGAGCTCCAGTCGGACCGTGGTCCATGTCATCCCTCCACAGACGAACATGACCCGGGCGTATTATTGTCGGTGGGCAAGGGGTTAGGGAGAGACGCGGTGCGGTTACCATCCGCGTGGGACCCGCTGTCGGAGGAGACCGCTCTGCTCAGCGGGGAGGAGGAGCAGCGCGTATTATTGTTAATGTTTTTTCTAATTAAGACATCCATTTTGGTGGTTTATTACATAATGCACCAAATTATTACATTTTTTTCATAAAAAAGTGTAACACCCGCAATATGTAATAAGTGATGTAAAATGTAACAACTTATTACAAAATGCGGCAAAGTTTATTACATATTGCGTTCAAGATTTTTATTACAAAATGCGGCAGATTATTACATAATGGGGCGTTATTACATAATGACGTGAAGATTTGTTACATTATTACATAATGCGACATTATTACATAATGCGGCGTTACAAGGGGAAGGAAATGGTTCACACAACATGTGAAATGGTTTGATGAGGAGGGAAAATTAGCATTTTTTTTTTTTCCTGTGAACCAAGTGGGGCAACTCCCTGAATGATGCTTCCATGGATACAGTGACAAGACTATAAAGGCTGTAATAACTCCAAGGCCTGTGGTGCCCTCTTGTGGTTGACGTCATTCACCTGTAAAAGTTAGTTTTTCCCAACTTCTTACTTTTACCCAAGAAGATACAAAACTAAACATTTCGCTGCAGGCTCTGCTCACTAAGATCTGGTGGGGCGCCATGACGACAGACACGGCCATCTCCAAACTAGTGGTGTCCTTCTTCTGTCCCGCGCTCATCTGGACCAACCTCATAAAGTTCAGGTGATCAGCCTCACGTCGCCTCAGTCACAGGGATGCATCCGTGTGTGTTTTGTTGTTGTTGTTGTTGTTGTTGTTGTTGTTGTGGGCACTGATACACTTGTGTGTTTCTCAGTGATGAGGAACACGACAATCGGAATGGCCGCGAGCAGTTTGCAGAGCTGGACAGTCTGGATACGGAGAAGGCCTTACTGTTAACTGATGACGACGACCCTCTGTGAGTTTGCCGTCATAAAATACTTAAAATGATCTTAAATAATAATGAAACTTATATTCTGTAAAGGTGGGTTAGAGTTCTGCTCATATACTCACTGCAAAAACTCAAAATCTTAACAAGAATATTTGTCTTATTTCTAGTCAAAACAAATCTCATTATACGTAAAATAAGATGCATCACATAAAAAGTATTTTTCTTTCTTATTACAAGCACAAAAAACTTGCTTTCACTGGAAGATTTTTCTACTTATTTCAAGTAAAAATTAGTTTGAAACAAGTGAAAATGATCTAAAAACAAGGTAATTTTTAGACAATGAGTCTTATTCGAAATGGAAAGAGATTAGTTTTGAAAAATTATACATTTTGACAAGAAATAAGACAAATACTCTTGGAAAGAATTTGAGTTTTTGCAGTGTATATTATGTCTAAACACGTGTCATATCCCATTACCCTGCATTAACACACCTCAACACATACACAGCATCACTGCACCAATATACTTTTTTGCCAGGTGGAATTTCACTTGTCTTGCACTCAAATGCATCATGAACATCATAAAATGCATATATCATGATAGAACATTTTATTGAAACAACACATACAGAAGCTCACATAAAACACTGTACATCAGTGACAGCATAACATAAAAGCCTGAGTGCATCCAGCCTACATCAATAAAGCCGACCATCAAACGTTTGAACAGCATCAGTAATCTACCCACGAGGCCAGGATAGTAACAAGTGTTTGGATCATTATGTACTCGTGTTTTGTACGTAACAAAAGCACCTGAGCGTCTCTTTTCTGCTCTTTGATATGCAGCGACGCTCCACCTGGAGATCCGGCGGCTCAGAGCTGTGCTTCTGTCTGGTGGCGTTTCTTAATCCGCCGCTGGCGACGCTTCTGGAGCGCTCCTGTCACCGTGTTCCTCGGTAATGTCATCATGTACTTCGCCTTCCTCTGCCTCTTCACCTACGTGCTCCTGCTAGACTTCCGCCCGCCGCCGCCCTCTGGCCCCGGAGCCCCGGAGATCATGCTCTACTTCTGGGTCTTCACGCTGGTGCTGGAGGAGCTTCGACAGGTGACCATCAAAGCACCGAATCGCACTGGCTTTTCAATCAATTTTTAAAACTCTCAGGTCATTATATCGTAATATTTTTTTTCCAGGTGTCCACATCTATCAGTCTATAGAGTGTGACACCTAATTTGAAGCTCTGCCTTTTTGTTAGATGTGCTTGCATGACAGAGTCCATGCCTGGCAGGTCAGACACATCTGAGTGGGAGCTGATGTGAATTGCAGCAATGAGCTCATTCTCTCTGGGGCTTTAAGGATTCATGAGCCTTTCACCTCTCAGCCTGACTCCCTCCCAGTGAGCCAGGTCAGACGAGCATGAGCCCTTATTTCACTGATCCCATTCAGACTTGCTCCCATGGGCACAAAAACCCCAGATGAGGCAGGGCTTCACCTTCCGTTCCCTCGGCTCACACTTTTTTTTTTTTTTCCAACGTGCATCTCAGAAAGTCCCTGAGCTGAACAGAACTGTGGTGCAAGTTTCCAAAAAAAGAACCATACAGCCACAGGCGGCCCTGGCACTCTACCAAGCCCAGCGGGGCTCCTGTGGCATCAAAGTGATGGCTCTGGGGTCCATGCTACTCCCTAAAGGAAGACAATGCCAATGGGGCCAGTGTTCTTATCATTGTCATAGAACAAGGTTAGAGACTGGAGGTTTGTCAGCTTTTTAAGTCTAATAGATGGGCTGATGCAAGACCTCTCACTCTCACAAAGCTGTGGCAACCGATGGAGATGTTGCTCTCTCTCTATATGTATATATATACAGGATATATAGTTTCAGGCATTTGACGCTGCGAAAGCGGGTTTGACCAGTATTTCCATCCAACAGTACTGTCAGTGTTTGATGGGCTTGTTACATACTGTAGTGTACAGATGTGAAAATTGTAATTGTGTCATTAGCTCAGGCATGTTGTGTTTTGTCTATTCCTGAGATTTGGATGAAGGTCAGATCACATTCTATATCCAAACAATGCAGAAAACCGGCTGATGTCATAAGGTTCACATATATTCTCTCATTAGTGTATTTTGTAGCAAAGTCATGAAGGCAATCAGTGCCCCACACACACACACACACACACACACACACACACACACACACACACACACACACACTGTTCTCTATAACAGCAGCATTCCTCTCTCAGCTAGTCAGACAGTTGTGCAATCCAGAGACCCAGCGCTGCTTCCACCTGCACTTACAGGTGCCCCAATCGAGCCTCAAGAGACATTCCACCTCACACTTCAGGTGTAAGGCACATTTCACGGGAATGAGAAAGTGGGACACTGCAGGTGCTTTTTAAAGCAGTGGAGCTGTGTGGCTGCCAACTCAACAGGGCTCCAGTGTGTGACCTAGCAAAGGGCGTCTTAATATGAGCGATATTACTCAGCTCTAATAGAGAATCACGGAAGATGGTGTTTAAAAGGTTTATTCTACCTCTGCACTTATTCACAGTATAAATGCACTCTGTATATATAAATGGAAGCTTTACCTTTTTTTCTAATTTATATGTTTTTGGAGTTTATTGCTGATTTAGCTCTAACGTCTTTCTTTCATTCTTTGAGACTCATGGCTCTAATTTCTGTCATAAGAAAATACTGTACACATCATTTTCATATTTCAGTTTATAAATGACACTTTGCTAGAACAATAAGACAGATGTCTCGTCACGTTTTACGGCAATAGTAATAATAAAAAAAACTGAATATGATTTTTCTATTTACAACCAACTATATCTTACAGTAGAAATTCATCTTTTCTTTATGACTCAGAGCTTTTTCACGGATGAAGAGATAAGCATCTTGAAGAAGTTCAAGCTCTATGTGGAGGACAACTGGAACAAGTGTGACATGGTCGCCATCTCACTCTTCGTTGTTGGGGTCTCATGCAGGTAATGGAAGAACATAAAAGAATGAAGCTAAAGGAGTGAATGAATGAGCTAATTACCCATTGTGAAAGAAGAGGTCAATTATGTAAAGTAATGTCAGTTTGAATATGATTTTTGCAGGATGGTCACTCACACCTATGAGGCGGGGAGGACGGTCCTGGCCATAGACTTCATGGTGTTCACTCTGCGTCTGATTCACATCTTTGCCATCCACAAGCAGCTCGGCCCCAAGATCATTATCGTAGAGAGGATGGTGAGCACAGCGAAACACCACCATCTACACAACCCTGTCGCTCTCTGCCGCTGATGAAAACACAACTTTTTCCACTTTACAGATGAAGGATGTTTTCTTCTTCCTCTTCTTCCTGAGCGTGTGGCTCATTGCGTACGGTGTCGCCACCCAGGCTCTTCTTCACCCCAATGATCCCAGGATCGACTGGGTGTTTCGCAGAGCCTTGTACCGGCCCTACCTGCACATCTTTGGCCAGATCCCCTTGGAGGAAATTGATGGTAAAATCCCAGAAAATGCAAAAAAAGAAAAAAAAAGAAAAATCTTTTTGATCAAGATTTTATTTAATTACTCAAAAATTAGCAAACAGAAAATAAGATAACTTTAATGTACAATTATATTACGAAAGAAAAAAAAGAATAAAATAGATGGATGAATGACAAAATAAGTAAGGGTAATAATAAGAATAAAAATATACTGTGAGAAAAAAGATAAAAGTATAGGGTAAGTGGATAAATTACAAAAAATAAATAAAGAATAATAACAGTGGTGATAGAAATAAAAAATACAAGAAAAAATTCTGGCGCAGCAAGAAATTCTATAAACAAAGCTACTGTTAATTTAAAACTTTGGGTCATATTACCCAGACAGAAAAATAATTAATAAAAAAGACAAGAAATAATTTGTAATTTTTAAACACGTGCTGTGCAGTGGTGGGACAGTTTATTGTCATGTTACATTTTGCTCATTCATGCAGTGCGGGGTGACTCTCTGTTGGCCCTGAATGCTGCTGAATGCTAATCTAATTTTCTTGTTCTTTCATAAACGGAGGACAGCTGCTCGCTTCCCTGAAATTAACTGCACCGATGACTCAGAGGAGATTATCATGGGCCTACGGCCGCCATGTCCCAACGTCTATGCCAACTGGCTGGTCATTCTGTTGCTGGTTATCTTCCTTCTTGTCACCAATGTCCTGCTGCTCAATCTGCTTATTGCCATGTTCAGGTGGGAATCCATAAAACGCCTGTATATTTGTTTTGTTTGTCTGACAAAAGGGGTTGAATCTGCGGCTTCTTCCTACATGCTAACATTGGTTTTTCTTTCTTTCTTTTTTATCCTTTTACAGCTACACATTCCAGGTGGTGCAGGGCAACACGGACATCTTCTGGAAGTTCCAGAGATACAACCTGATTGTGGAATACCACAGCCGTCCAGCACTGGCCCCACCCTTCATCATCATTAGCCACCTCTCTCAGATCCTCCTCAGCCTGGTCAAACAGCCTGAGCCCAAGCAGGAGCACCTTGGTATGAGGAGCCTATATGCACATTTCAGCATATTTCCACTGAAGACTATTAAGAACTTCTGCCTTATTTTCAGAGAGATGAAATAGCTTTTTGTTGCTTATCTGGGAAAAATTAAAATTAGGCTAAATGAAATACACACTGTGTGTTTATCTCTGCCCTTCACCTGCTCTCGCCTCAGAAATTGCCTGTCAGTTAATTGGTTATTGCGCTGCCTTATAGTGTGTATGCGTGTGTGCGCGTGTGTGCGTGCCAGAGAGAGAGCTGCCAGCAGGGCTAGACCAGAGGATGATAACATGGGAGACGGTGCAGAAAGAGAACTACCTGGCCAAACTGGAGCGTCAGCATTGGGAAAGTAGCGAGGAGAGACTCAAGAGCACCTCCTCCAAGTAAATGTCTATCACGCACTTTGTACTCTTATTATAATTATAATCTTATTTATATTAAACCAGCACTGGTAAACTCACTATACTCTACACTTCCCTTATGTTAAAGCTTTTCTGCCCCCTGGTGGTATAATGGCATTACTGCAACACTGCATCTGGTGTTAACTGAGCTTTCTTTTGTGTCCAAGGGTTCAGAGCCTGCTCAGGATTGTCGGTGGGTTTAAGGACCAAGAGAAACGACTGACATCCATGGAGGCTCAGGTAAACCTGGAAAAGTCACCTCAACATCTCCTTTTCACATTGTCTGGTTGCACTTCCCCTAACGCACGTTTCACATGAAAATCTACCAATGTCATGACGTCTTACATCACTCAGTGGTTTCTGGCTCACCTGTCTCTAGGTCAGATATTGTGGAGAGGTGTTGTCCTGGATGGCTGAGTGCTTTGCTCAGAGCACACTCAAGTGTGGGAAAGAAGCTCCCAGAGCTCCAAGTGAGTCAAAAGTCAGACAAAGGGAAGACTGACTCATAACTTGAGTGATTCTTGCACTACTGTATGAACTTTGTCATTTACAGTATATACTAATGTGGAATCCAATTTCAGCTTCTCTAGCAGGACCAAAGGCGAGTGGTTCTAAGGACGCAGCTCACAGTGAACCGGAGAAAGAAGCCAAGAAGGACAGTGGGGAAGCCAGAGCAGGTCACCCAGGATATGGAGCTAACAAAAAATTCCCCTACATTGATGAATGAGATTGAGAATAACATAGCTGGTAGCACTCAGACAGATAATTCTGATCTATGATAGTATACGTAAGGTTTTAATAATGTTTGAAGGTATGATCATGGTGTTGTTGGGGAAACGGGGACATTGATTCAGTTTGGCTCTTCATTGAAATTGATAAAAGTATTGGATCTATTCATTAATGTCTCCGTTTTATTTTTGTTGTTATAAGTTAGGGTGTGAATGCATTTCGGTAAAGGAGAATTTCCCCTAAATTGTTTTCCTGATGGTCACCCAGTGTTGGGGGGGAAGCAAAAAACGCAACTAAAATTGATGCAGGCAAACCGGAGTTACACCATGGCTACCCGGCACTAGGGATAGCCACAACGCTAACCCATGGGGGCAATTCTTTCAACCACAACAAACACTCAAAAAACAATCAAATATCTATGGTACGTGACTGGAATCCCTAGAGACACCACTGAACTCATAGTGTACAGGATAAACAGGATAAACTTTGTGTTTTTGCATGTAGTCACTCACCTCAGATGGCTAACTCTGAAACATCCTGGAAAGACATTACTATCCGATCGCAGAGCGCCTGCTCTCCCCGCCAACACTTTTTCCTTGTTGTGATGATTTCTTTACAAAAAATAAACAGTCGAGCAATGCAATGGTAATGTCCATAATAACTCTGTTTATTTTTGTAAAGAAAAAAAAAGTAAAAGAAATCATCACAACAGGGAAAAAAGGAATTCTCCTTTAATACTTGTACACCTTTGTTTGTTTTTCTGCTTAAATGACAGGAATAAATATTTCTTTCATCATCATAAATTATTGATAAATGGTCTAAGACAGTAGAAGACAGTAAGTTTAACTTTAATTTAAGGCTTTCGGTGAGGCTATAAGATCCATGACAACAACCCATTCAATCGTTTACATTAAGAGTAATCATTGATAACACAGGCAAAATCACAGAATGGCGACTTACCAACACACTGAAAAAGCAAAAACACAATCTACGGACAAAGCTTAACAACCTTAAAGGCTTTACAGGCTTTTTAAGTAAAGACGTCGATCCATGACGGTGGATTTGTGTCTACTCTTGAAATGTTTTTATAGGTCACATTAATCACACACTGTATAGGCACAGGGCGCATCAGGCATATTAAGCACAAGTCACACTGAGCAGGAGCTTGTGGCTGTCAAGAGGCGACATGAGTGACTGTGACTTTGCTGTGAATGTGCTTTGCTGTAAATGTATTTGTCAGAAATATACAGCGGTGATGTACAGCAGTGAGTAAACAGAGAAATGCAGGTGTTGTCAATGTCAGTCAAAAAGAAAACTGTGAAGAATAAAATGCTGCATGAGTTTGACTCGATAATCCTCATCCTCAATGTGACCTTAGTCTTTAAAAGGAAAAAAAAAAACACCTGTGGAGTTTTTGTTTACAATCAGTGTCTCCCATCAACATACAATATATCTTTGAAGGTCACCTAATATATTGAATGCATTCCTGAAAAAAAAAATCTTCTTCTACAATTATGCTTCTACATGTTTTGAAACTTGCATTGTTTTATCTAGGAATTCATCAAATACTCATCTTCCTCTTCTTCATCACACTTTCTCAGAACTTCCATGGCTAACATGATGCTCCTCAGCCACTTTATTCATCTGTAATCCAAAAATGGATAGCACCATTGAATTAACTGTAACTCACTGCCCTGACACAACCTTCCTCATGCTTCCTTGTTTCTGGCATGAAAGTAATATATTGTTCGAGCTATTCCATTTATTCATTTATCTCATGTTGTGATATGCGCTGAGTGATTTCAGTGTGTTTGAAGCACATTTTTGTTTTTCATTTCTTGTACACGATCTGAGCACGGTCACGTCACATTACTCGCGAGTTCAGTAGTGGCCTCTACCACCTGGGCTTAGCTTCACCTGTTTGTCTTTTCAACACAACTGATGTTCACTCTCCTGCTCACTCTGCAAGTAGCGGTTGAGGTAAAAAAAAACATGAAGATGGGGTTCTGCTTGTCAAAACACCGCTCCACCGTGCCACCACGGGTCAAAAACTCCACAGGGTACAAGACGTGCCTGACAGCCACAAGAAGATACACAGGTTTATCGTTGTGTTCAGTCTACAAGCAGTGAGAACATCTCTTGAACTGGTCACGACGACCTGATTAAACATTAACTATTTAACATTTGAACATATGTGGCTTGTTGATTGGTATGCTGGTGCCATACGGATGTGTAAATACATTTTAAAATGGTTAAAAAAGAACTGCACTTCTTCTATTAAAACAAAAAAATATGGACATTTAAAAGTTGGTTACCAATAAATACTAGCATACCTGCTCTTTCCAACTTTTAAATGGCTGTCAACTTTAATCTTCCACCTGCTTGTGTGTACCAATAGAATGAGCTGAGAAGTTCTGAAAGCTTGGGTCAGACGTATCATACTGTTGTCTCAGTGTTACAGTGACCCCATAGATATGAGTTTGACTTTAGTCCCTTGAAACTGATGCCTCAGGACCTCTGGGCTGCACAGCCGGCCCCTCCCGTTGAGGCATATTGTCAAATCGCGGTGTCACCTCACAGCGGATGAGCAGGGTGTCGTCTTTGACAAAGGCCCTCTGGCTCAGCTGACTCAGGTGCATGAAAGTAACATAGCCGAACCCTTTGGGGTTGCGCTGGTTGGTGGGCTTCTGAAAGGCTTGCAGGTCTGGCTTCGTTTCCATCACCTCCATGTGATGCTGACCCTCTGGGCTCTGGTCTAGGATGGCGAGCCGGATGGTGCCTTGTAACGGCCAGGTCAGGTGCGCGTCATGAGCTCCTTGCATGGTGTGCACAAAGAGGGAGATGTAGTTGGAGCAGCGCAGGGCGTTGGGGGTCTGCAGGTGCAAACGCAGGCACAGCTTGTAGCCCGGGCAGCCTGTGTAGAAGCCGGGGCTGTGCTCCACCACCGGCTGGCCTGCTTCTTGGTTCCGCAGGTGGGCAGAGAAACCTCTGAGGCGCCAGATGAAGATACCGCGGCACTGCTGCGCCTCCAGTTCCTTCACTGTGTCCTCAAGTGTAATCACCCTACGCCTGAGGTCTGCGATCTGGCCGGCCTGCGATAGAGATACAAGAATAGTTTTACAGGACGGAGGCTTAAAGGCCATCATGGCAAGGTCTAAAAAGTCTTTAACAGCTGGAGACAACATGCTGCCATGAAAACCAGGCATAGAAAGAAACAGGCTTTCTAGAAAAACCTAAATTGCATTAATGAATTGAGTTTCATCACTTTAAAGGGATAGTTCCACATTTTGGCAAATTCACCTATTGCCATAATCCCTATAGTCATAGGAGTGGGTTCATTACCTTTAATTATCGGAGCGGAGCATGTTATTTGGAGATCCACAGGGCAGAGACGTGAGGTCAGTGAACACAATGGAGGTGAAGGTCATCAAATACATAATCTAACAACTCCTATTTGCTCTTTTGAAATCACTCCACCCAGTAGCCGTGTCTGGAATGTAGTTACATGATTATTTCATAGTGTGGTGAGTGTGCAGGTCACAACTTGTCAATAAAAGCCTTTTGGAGTTGTTGGATTGTGTATTTGATGAATTTGATGCAGGACAGGGGACCTGTAACGTTCACCTACATTGTGTCCGCTGAGTAGCCCATGTCTCTGCCCCGCAGATCTGAAACAACATGCAATGATAATTAATGGTAATGAACTTACTCCTATGACGATAGGGATTATGGCAAAAGGTGAATTTGCCAAAATGTTGAACTATCCCTTTAAACTCAGATGCACTCTAACATCCCATACCTGTGTTTCTTTAGTGATGATGAGCTCAATTAGCTGGTGATCCTGCTTCACCAGCCGTCCATCCATGTCTCTGATCCTCTGCATCACTTCATTAGGTTGAGATGGAGCGCAGGTGCTGCTGCAGCTTACAGGTCCTCTGGGCCCACTAGAGACCGGTACTGATGCTGCAGCTCCATGATCCTCAGAAGAAACAGAAGGTCCTAGTGGCCACAAAGATTTGGGTGTGGTGCCATTGAGGCTGAGGCCACGCAGGAACTCGGCCATGAAGCGCATGTGCATCTGTGTGAACTCCTGCATGTGCTGGGCCAGGTTGTGACGTGGCATCTGCAGAAGTAAAACATTTTTTTCTTTGTGACAAAACTGTCCTCAAGCATTGTTATAATGTGTGTGAAAAAAAAGATTTGTAACATTAAAGGCCTCAATAGGATCACCTACCCTCTCTTTACATCCAAAGATGCTGAAGTTACAGGCAATGGGTGCTTTTGGGCAATCTGTGTCACAGTGCGATTCCATCTGAAACAAACATTTCAGTTATCACTGTTTAGCCATGATGAAGTAACATCTCGTAAATAACTAATAACCTATATCTAAAAAGCATTTAAACGCCTCTGTTTGCACTTGGTATTGCAGAAGTATCAACTACGACATGAACTGTGACTGGGTGTGAACTGGTTCCCTGTTGTTAAAGTAAAAGAGAAGTTCAACAAAAACAGGTGTCAACTTAAAACAGGACGCTACTTTTCACTAAAAACATTTCTGATTTCCTGAAAGCCTTTGTCATGGCAGGCACTGTTTCACTCACCTGGTCCCTGATCAGATCCAACTCACAGTATTGGCATTTCACGTTGGCAAGGGGACACTGCTGCTCGTGAAGCTGAGGGAAAAACACATCGTAAGGACACTTTCGCACCGATCCCCAATGCAGCCAAGTCATTGTGCTGTGAGAACTATTTTGGATATGTGTGTTGATGCCGGTACCTCTCTCTCCTCGTAAACGAAGGATGCCACGCAATCCGGACATGACATGGGTCTCCTTTGGCACTCAACAGCTGTATGCTCTTCTAGGTGGCTCTTTCTCACAGATTGCTGGCACTGGGAGCAAGGCACGGTGGCAAACTGACACCGGGTCAAGTGATTCTGGAAGAAAAATAATAAATTGAAGCAATGATGTTTATTATAGTAATCTAGGACAGTGGCTCGTATATCACAACTTGACATCAATTTATATAATCAATTTATTACAAGCTAAAACAAGAACACATCCCAAATCACTCATTACTCCTTAGTGTACAGCAGTGAGACTTTAGATCTCCTGGAGATATCAGTGATTTAATTTCAGTGTGTATACAAGCAGATGAGGACATCCTAATTCCTTCCTAATTTCCGAACGCCAATGGCAGAAATGAGCAACCGTAAAGGATTCTAATTATTGAGACTATTTATGGTCTATAAACAAATCACATTGGTCTAGATAACATTTACAAATCTTGTTGTGAGGGGATTTTTACAATTCTGACCTTTTCACTTAAGTTTTCTGTTTCCATATTGGTAGTTTGAACTGCCACTGTTTAAAAAAAAGATTCCTACCTCTAGATGTCGTAGCTCCATTTTCTCATCACAGCCAGAGTTTGGGCAGCGAACTGTCAGTGACAAAATCTCTCGTTTGGCAAAGTTATCAGGAAACAGCTGATCTTCCGACAGCATTTCATTGTCCACGGGGCATCTCTGTCCTGTGTCACTGTTTTGCAAGAAAGAACAGTGATCATTTAGGTCAGGCAATGAGACTGTCAGTTTCTGCACAGTGCTTTCAATTTGAGCTGAAAAGCCTGGTGGCAGGGAAAAATACTATATCATTTCAACACACAACTACAGGGCATTTTGACAGACCTGCTGTTCTGTTGCTAATAAAGAAAGTAATAGCTCTTCAAGAATGTACCATGAAGCTGGTGTTAATGTGCAATAAACCTAAGGCAGTTTACAGTGTTGTTGCACAACAACATACCGAATGGACTTCTCAATGCAGTTCTTGCAGAAGCGGTGGCCGCATGGGGTTTGAACAGCATTCCTCAATGCCATGAGGCAGATGGGGCACTCGTATTTACTCTCTAGGGGAGGGACAAACTCCACGTCGTAGCCCTGCATGGGCGTAGCAGCTTGAAGGCTACTGGAGGTGCTGCTGATGAAGGTGCCGTGGCTCTCCGACGGGCTGAGAAGGGACTCCCGTTCCTTCTCCAGCATTGCCAAGCCACAGCTGGACAGCTCTCCACCAACAGCTCCTTCATAGCTGTCTTCCTCCAAACTCCCCTTATTGCTCTCAAAACAAGACATCTGTGGAGAAGGAGACAAAAAATTAGGTCAGGTAAAACAAACAACAACTGAATGACAGCATGGACATGGATAGGCTACAATATATTTCATAATAGCACATTTTATTTCATAGGTGCCTTTCTGTCACTCAAGGAAACCTTAAGGAAGTGCAAAATTAACAATATAAGCCACATGATCAAAAACAGGTTAAAATTAGGCAGTGCAACTGAATCGGTTTAGGGCAAAAGGCAATCTTACACTACATAGCCTAATAAAGACCCTAATGATTTACCAGCCTGCTTTGAATGTCACAAACTACTACAAATAGCATTAGACTTAATGAAAATAAAAAAATATATAGTAAAACAGACCTTTGTGAATACAAATAAGACGTCGTGCTACCTTTTCTTGACTGGCAGACTTTCTTGAGCCTCGAGTTTCACCACAGCTGAGCTGGTGGTGTGTGACTAACCAGCTGTGGCTGTGAACCACATCTAGCTACTGCACGTAATCACAGCCAGTGACCTAACACTGTAACATAGAAACTGTAGCGAATAAGTTGCCTATTGACAACTCCACCTAATGAAACAGTGCTGACAATGTTGTCAGTCACTTGATGGACCAGTCATGCCCCTGGATGCGGAACTGCAACTTCGAGTCAGACTGTGTTGAGAAGAGATTTAGAGATACTGACCAAAAAAGCAGGCAGGAAAACAGGCGTCTTCCTCAGCAACGCAGCAAAAACAGCATTAAGGCAACGACTTTGCTCGTGAAAGTAATATACTCTCCTAATAGGCTAATCGTTTGACGTGAAAATGACTTTTCGTTTCTACAGAATTTCCTGTTTTTTTTTTTTTTCGATACGTCATAAACCAAGGAGGTGGCTCGGACTACGCAGAGTAGACGTAACTCGCAGGCGGCCATCTTGCGTCGGGCCGCTCGCTCTGACCGGCTGCTAGAGCAGAAATCATCTGCACCAAGAGTATACTTGGTCATTTTGACAGAAATAGTTTGAATTTTGTCTATGTAATGCCGGATTCTGCACCAAGGGTGTAACCACAAATAGGAAAGTATGTGACATACATTCTCCTTTTAAGAACCCCAGCTGTAATGCATCCATTGTTATTTTCGATTTATCTTCCAATTCTACAGTTTAATTTATTTGTTAGGGAAAACTGTGTGTGTGACCACCTCAGTATTTGCCCCCTCCCTGATTTCCTACTTCTTGCATAGGCTATTTGTCACTGTTCAAACAACTTTTAATATTAGCCAAAGATGACCCAAGTAAATATGCAGTTTTTAAATGATGATTTCATTTACTAAGGGAGTGAAAAGCTATCCAAACTTACCTGGTCCTATTTGAAAAAGTAAACCCATTTATCAATGTTTTAATTCATTTGACAGGCACAAGTAGGCTAACCACTTATTCCCTAACCCATACTTTTCACTGCACTTTATTTAATGGAGAGGGAACAATATGTTCTCAGCTGTAAAATGATATAGGCTAAATATAATCATAGAAGGCTGAAAACCACAGGATATTTCTGTCCTGATGGGCATGTGGCAGGCTTCTTTCATATCGAATGGGTCTATATATATTTTTTAATTAGCCTAATTCAGTTGCAACCTACAAGCAATGAGAAATAAGGACTTTTTCCTTTTTTAAAAACAGCAACAACCACTGCACTATAGAGGGAACCTATGTTGTCTGCTGCAAAACCATGTTTTCTTTTTTACAAAATAAAAGTTGTGAATGATATGTGTTGGTTGTGTTGAGTGTGTGTGCGTATGTGCAGGATGTTTGGATGATTGCTTAGCCTAAATGAAGCAAAAGTAAAGAGTTTCAGCTGATGGGGGCCAGCGAGAGTGAAGATACAGACATCATAACCAGGAGAAACAGGGAATCTTCTGGTCCACCAACCATGGCACGATAGCTTGTCAGAAAATGGACTAAATAATGATCCAAAGTCCGGCAAGATTCTGATGGGGGAAACTTTTAAATGGGTAGGCTATCTGAACACTCCTGTGTGTGCGCCTCTCTCTCTCTTGCTCGCTCGCTCCGGTGTGTGTGTGTGTCCCTGTCTCTCTGTGTGTAATGTGTTGAATTTAAATATAGCCTCGGCTGTGTTAAAGAAAATAGCATTAGCAGTAAAAGCAGAATATTTCATGGATCAAATTAAAATACTGATAGGCCTATCTGGTGACACTGCAGGCAGCTCAGACAGACAGGGAGATAGGGAGAGGCCAGACAGAGACGTTGATGCAGAAGACCAGGTAAGACCAAGACAACAATTCTTTTTTTAACCTGGTCCTACATGTCAGCAGTAAATAAAACTACTAAGCAGAATAGAGAGAGAGGGACAGAGTCCTCATTTTCATAAATTATCCTATTGTGGAAAATTCTGAGGAAGGGATCTCAGTATTTTCCACAAATTAACTCGTTTGGGTCTGCCACAGGTTCTCAGGGAAAAAAAGAGGCTAGGCCTATTACTAGGCTATATTGTTGTTGCTTCTGATTTCTGACAAAACAAAAAAAAACTGAAATTTTGACCAGCACACTTTTTGGCTCATGGGTCAGAATGAGATTTAAAATTTGATGGACGGGCCAGTAGGGCCTAGCTCCTCAGATGGATGGAAAGTGTTTGTGTGAACTGATTGAAATTAGGCTACATGAAAAAAGGCATTGTAAAGGACACTTATCAAATTATTCAGTTTCAGTGGGAGCAGAGTTGTTCCCTTTTTTTTTTTGCCAGTAGCCTACATCAAAGTTTGCAGTCTTTGCTTTAATTATGACAATTTTGTAGTCTACCAATATTTGATGGGCCAGATTAAGGGCCTTAGTTTGCCCGTATCTGGTATTTGCATAATGTGAAGTGCAGAGATGGGAACTGTGGAGTACTATCTCCATGCCATTTGATTTGCTCGTGCACTAAACCAGCACAGCTCTTAAAGCCAGGAAGCTGAGCTAATTAGTGCAACAGAGGTGGGAGCATGGATGTATGGGTGGTGGGAGAGGACCGACGCAAGATGGCGGCGGGCAGCAGCGTTCTCACCGTTCTTGATGACGGTTTTTTTTTTGTCTCGTTTGCCCGGTGCAGCGGGGAACAGCGCCCCCTGCCGACCGGAGGGCGGCTGCGCTGTCGTCCCTGCCACAGAGCAAAAGAAGACAAGAAAAATGGCGGACCTCAGGAAAATCTGTCCTGAGTCTTTGCCCTGTCGTGTCAGCTGTTTGCGGAAAACGTCGCTACAGGGGAAGCTTTTCATCCTTCTCTGCTTACTTATCGTGGACTCCGCGGCAGCCACGACTCACTGGGTCGTCACGGAGGATGGAAAGATTCAACAACAAGTATGTCACTGAGCAGCAGGCTCGATCCCCTGCTAACGCTTACGCTCGGTTGCTAGCGTGTGTAGCTAACTATTTTGGTTAGCATTAACAACACCGCTTCATTCCACGGTGGTTTCATTTTTCTACCATAACAGTTTATTTGGACTCAGACGGAAATGCTAGTGCCCCCTCGGTAACATTGTCTGCTACGATACAGAAGCTGTAAAAGTAGTTTTGTTGGGCTGAGTCAGCTAGCCCAAACCAGGCAGCTACCCTAAAACTGACGTTATCGGTGTTTGGTGTTTGAGGTCAAGATGACCAAAATATTTCTGTCCAATGGGAATGTTTGCGACTGATATCGCACACAGCACGCCACGGTTTACATTCATGTTAGTTGGTCCCACCTAGATTTTGAGAGAAAGACTTATGTTGACATCTAGGTGACAGGCGGACAGGAGTTTGCACATCTATAATTTTAAGTTGGATATGCTATTTCTAACATGCCTCATCAGTATTTATTTCTATAAAGTGTCATGTCATTCTGTTAATCCCGAAGGTTAGAGCTGTTTCTACTCAAGTCAAATGAACATGCTGTACTGTGCCAGACCTTACATCATTATGTTTATTTCAGGTTGACTCACCTTTGAATCTGAAGCATCCGCATGACGTTGTGATTTTCATGAGACAAGAAACTCGTGTTAACTACCTCAAAAAGCTGGAGGTGTGTGTGTGTTTCATTTTATCGCTGCCATGTGTAATTATGTCTCAATCAGCCATAAAGCTTGAGTGTTACACATTATGCTAACTGTCCATGTCTTACATTCTCGTCCTCGGTGATCGATTGTCCTTGGCTGCTGTTGAGCAGAAGCAGCTGGTGGCACAGAAAATTCACATCGAGGAGAATGAGGACAGGGACACGGGGCTAGAGCAGAGGCACTACAAAGAGGATGCAGACTGCATCATGGCTAAGGTTCCCCTTGGGGACCTGGACCTGTATGACGGCACTTATATCTCACTGGAAGGCAAAGAGATCACGTAAGCTCTCCTAACATAAAAACACACTAATGCTACATTCTTAATCTTATCTCTGCATGTATGTTTCATCATAAAGTGAACCTTTTTTCCCCCATCTCTCCTCCCTGTAGTCCTGAAGACTACGTGGATTCCCGGTCAGCTCTGCCCCCAGATCTAGAAAAGCCTGACTGTGCTAAAGTGTTTGAACTACCTTATAGTATCCATGCTTTCCAACATCTCAGGGTGAGTACAGCCAATACTTCAATACTGTTTTATTTGATGCATGTGTGGCCACCACCTGCAGAGGGGTTAAATACAAAGGTAAAATAAAAAGAAAGAAAACCTATCCAGAGGGCAATAGGGATGTGCATGTAACACTATTTGTAAAAATACAGTCCTCAAATATGTTAATTAAGTTGTTATAGTCACAGATGCTCCACATGACAAATATTGTTTTAATATCATCTCAACATGTACTCACCATGTGGGGAATTCATTCAGTTTGCCAGTGCTGCCGTGCAGTTTGATGGCATGGCAATGGCAATTATGGCAATGTCTCAAGCGATGTAAAAGCAGACACAAGTACAACCAGAATTTGGGCTCACAGTTAAGTAAAATAGTATTCATTGTTTTCTTATTCATCTCTGCACTGACAACAACAGCAGTCTTATAAGTCAGTTCTGGCACAGGTTTCCTGAAGCATCAGCTAGCAGGCATGGACCTGAACTCCCCTGATGATGATAAACGGTTGTTTCACATAAATTATGGAGGTCATTGTGCTTTAAATGCTGAAGTCCAAGAACAGACTTTTGGACTCCACTGTATCTTGAATGCCAAAGGTTGTTAAGTTCCTCAGTCAGGGAAAGACCAGCCAAGCTTATCATATAAAATGCTCCGGTGAGTGTTTGTAATTATCCTCTGTATTGACCCCTTAGAATGTGAAATGTAATCTAAATGCCAATAGTAAAGGGAGCTGCATGTCAATAAATTTTGTCTCAGTAATCCAGAAATAAGGGAGAAACTCTCTCTGGTTTTTGTTTCTGTACAAAGAGACTGTACAGCCTTTGGGTGTAGAATATCAAGAACAGTGTTTGTATGTGTAGAAACCGAAATTTCCCCTTGTGCCAAATGTCAACACATTTATATTCCCTGACCATTGTAGAATAAAATGCCTCTCTGGATATATTGCAAGTCACTGTAATCTGTGTGTCTGTCCAGATCTGAACAACAATGTAATTTTATTTTAAGGTTGTACAAGTCCGACTACGATTTTAGAAGTTAAGATTGATACAACAGTGTTATTTTGTGGAAAAGTATGACTGAATAAAGTTGATATTTTGCTATTTTATAACTTGACCACATTTTAATAATTAAGTAAAATATTCATTTAGAATATTTTAGACATTTTGCAGAAAGCTGTTCTACTGTGGTCACCAGCACATCTGTAAATGGTGTCTGATTGAATATTCCAAAAACTGGTGTGCTTGTGAAGTTGTCGTTGTTTATCAGGCTGTAAATGAGTGTTACAGTTACTCTTGCTGCCAGGTGAGATTCTATTTCCACTGCTCATTATTTACACTGCAGTGTGCAGTCGTTGTTTGATTACTCCCCAACCAAATTCCACCTGACTCTTCCCGTTTTGTCTGTTCCAGGGTGTGCAGGAGAGAGCAAACTTGACCTCCCCGCTCCTTTCTAAGGAGGATCCCATTTTTAGCTCACTGTCTCATAAACTGGGCCGCAGTGTTGATGAGGTGGGCCACCGCATCCATCAAGGTTTACTGAGGGTAAGGACTGCCGGTACAACTCCACCTCATTAAGCGACCTCCCCTTTGTAGCTGCCGGACAAAAGCAGAGGTTGTGTGTAGAAAAAAGGGGACATAACATATTAGTTTCAGAAGGTACTTAAAAAAACAAATGACAAGGCAGGGGAAGTACAAATTATCTGTGTGTTTGATTGTGTGTGGACATCTATCTTCTCTCTAGTCACTATCAGAAAATCAATGCAGCTTTGAAGATGGGTTGATAACACCAAAAAGAAAACCAAAAGCCAATGTCAGTACAATTCCAGATGAGACTAAGATCCATTGTCCACAGAAAAATTAAGTTAGTGGGAATTAAACCCACAGAGATTCCACACAGGCCTGACAGTCAGCACTCTGTCCTCTTTTTTTTTTTAAATAATTTTTTGTCACATAAAGTGTGTCTGTGTGTGCGTGCATGCCTCTATGATTGTATTTTCCAGAATTCATCTTCCTGGGTGCTGTACAACATGGCATCATTTTACTGGCGCATGAAGAACGAGCCTCAGAAAGCAGTGGACTGCGTGGTGCGTGCTTTGCATTTCTCCCCAAGGTACTGTCAGGCTGGTCAGAAATCAGCTGCACTACTGTACTGTACTGCATTACATCACTACTCAGAAGTGTCCACTTTGTCATGCTCTGTGTGTGTGTTTGTTGTACTTGTAGGCAGCACAAGGACGTAGCCCTGGTCAACATGGCCAACATCCTGCACCGTGCCCATTTCTCAGCAGATGCTGCTATTCTCGCCCACGCTGCCCTGGACCTGACTTCAGATTTGTTCACCAGCCACTACACCTTAGGCAACATTTATGCTGTAAGTCACAAATAAACCATTCAACCGCAGAAGTTTCTTATGTTTTGTGGTCGTCCAGGGAAAACAAATCGAAAGCAAAATTATCCAATGAGCTGAATGATTTACATTTGCATTGGTGGAGCAATTTGCATTATGCAAAGTTAGAAGTAGTTTTACCTGCTCACCTGTTGTTTCTGTTTTGAAGGTGCTGAAATAAGAAATAAATAGCTAAATGTGTTTTAGAAAATTACATAAAAGTAGGATTTCTTTTCTAATTTCACATACTGCGTGGTGGCAGATTTCTTGATAATGGATTTTGCTCACCATCTCACCATCTGTAGCCTTCAGGGTTTCCCCAAAACACAAAGAGATGTAATTCAGCTGTCAGAAATGTCTTTTCCTACTGGTCAGAATATAAAATCATATGTAAGCTTAAAACTTCATATTATCTATAAAGCACCGCTCAGTAACTTGGTTTAGTGGTTTTATTTTTGTCCTGGTACTATTTCTGCATAAAACAAATCAGTGTTTGACCCCTGTCATATCCATATTGTGTACATCTCTTCTCTCACTCTCTGACCAGATGCTTGGGGAATACAACCACTCAGTGCTGTGTTACGAGCAGGCGCTGCAGGCCCAGCCAGGCTTTGAGCAGGCTCTGAGGAGGAAGCATGCTGTGCTCTGTCAGCAGAAGCTGGAGCAGCGTCTGGAAGCCCAGCACAGGTAGTCAAACACTCATACACACACATAACTGAGAGACACAGATGAAGGAAATGTTATTTGTTCCGTACAAATATACTTGGCTGTAGTATCATTATAATGATTAAGGGAGCAAACGCTGACAGTAAAAGATTAAAATTGAATTTAATTTAATTTTAATTTAGGGTTAGGTTGAACAGGTGTATTTTTGGCTTCATATTGCAAGGATTTCATCCCACATATTTACAGTAATTACAGCACAGTTTATTTAACATACAAACATAATGTTTACACAACACGTAAACAGAAACATCAAAAACAGAACATAACAGGTTGACAAAATCTACCCCCCAGTGAAAACCTACTTAGAACATAGTTTATGAACTTTGTTTGACTTCACTGCTCTACCTTGATGCCCTATATAAGCGTGCATCTGGGTGTCAAAGGGATACTTCACCCAAAATCGATAATTCACCAATTTTCTACTCACCGCCATGCCAAGGAAAGGTTCGGAGAACGTTCAGAGTCATCAAAACGCATAGGAGTTCCAGGGGGGGTCCGGCTGGCAACGGATTTTCATATAATGGTGGTGGATAGAGCTCACATTTTAATTGTCTAAAACACACACTATGAAACATCCAGATACCTCCATACTGCTCATCCTACTGACCCAAATGTCCTGAAGCCACCACATGAAAAAGTTGTTGGGAAAAAAATAATTTGATCTCTGTTTTTAGCCTTGATGTAGTAGAAGCTCCCAGTGGCTCTGTTGATGTTTGTGCACATGCGCTAGATTTGCTGCAGCAGATCTCGGTATTGTTTCAGTGTGTTTTGGATGATTCAAAAGTGAGCACTATCCGCCACCATTATATGACAATCCGTTGCCAGCCGGACCCCCCCTGGAACTCCAAAAGCGTTTTGATAAATCCGGAAGTTCTCCAAACTCTTTCTTGGCATGACGGTAAGTAGAAAATTGGTGAATTATTATTTTGGGTGAAGTATCCCTTTAAGTGACCAATAGCGATCCTCAGATCAGATTAAAATGATAAAAACACAATGACTGTATTTCATGTTAAAAACCGGTGTTTCTCTGACAGTCTCAAGGACATCAGGAGGGAGAGAGGAGGAGATGCTGGGGAAGCTTTAATGTCCAGCTGATTAGCTGCTGCCAGTTCCAAGGGAAAACCCGGCCCCAAAAAAAATCTAGCTGGACCCGTGCCCGTTCACATTCTGTCAGAGCCCGACCCATTTACTGTATTTATCTGTTCATATGAGATCCGAGTGAAAGACACGGAGGAGACGCACCACAGCGCATTGTATAATGTAACCTTATTATGCAATCGTTTAAGGCTACTTTGTTATTCTGTATTACATTTGTGATTATTTCACAATAGCTTATTTCCCAAACCTTATCTGACCTCAACACCAGCCTGAACTCTGTGTGCGTGTGTGTGTGTGTGTGAGAGTGTGAGAATGAGACTAAAAGAACTATAGCCAGAAATGGCAGAGAGTCATTGTTTTGTCCATGAATGCAGTGGCTCTTTTTGTAGATATCACGCTGTACCTCTCTACCAACTGTCCTTTTGCTTCCCATCCTCTTTTCCCCGTGTTTTGTAGATCCCTGCAGCGCACACTGAACGAGCTGAAGGAGTACCAGAAGCAGCATGATCACTACCTTCGCCAGCAGGAGGCACTGGACAAACACAAGCTGCTGCAGGAAGAGCAGATCCTACGCAACATCATCCATGAGACCCAGATGGCTAAGGAAGCACAACTCGGTAGGACGCCGCGCACGACAACTCGACAACTAAACCTTGTAATGTAGAGTTATCTCACAGTTCAGCTGACTGTTTTTTGAAGCGTGAATACCCTGTGTCCTCTTCTTAATTGAGGAAAAGCTAATAGCTTTAGCCGATTGAGAAAGAATGCGGTGACTTGTTTTTTTTAGTTTTTTGTGTTCGAGAGAAACAGTATCACTTCTGTGACTGTATGGAAGACCTGAGAGGCATGAGTTAGAAAGTCAACAATGAGAGTTGCTGTAGATGTGTCATCATTTTAGCTTCAGTCTTCATGCATATTGGAACACGCACATCTGTTGCTCCTGAAGCATCATCACCTGACTATTTTTTCGCTGCAGGGAACCATCAGATGTGTCTGCTGGGTCAGCAGCAGCGCAGCCTCCTCTGCCCCTTTGACCTGCCCGTGCGTTATCACCGCGGCGATCTCTTTGAACATGTCCACTATGTCCAAGTGAGTTCTTTAGATATAATATAGTTGAGTTGAGTACGTTGTTTGTCAGAATGTCTTCTTAAATTTTTCTTGCGTCCCAGACACTTGTTTCTCATAACAAAAAACATAACACACACAAAATATAACACAATATAACACCAAACAAACATCAGACAAAATGTCACATCAGACAATAACAAAAACATTAGAAAAATATAACACAAGACAACATTTGACGTGCTAGATACGTAAAATCAAAGTGACTGCAGTGTCACAATGTTACATTAGGAAGATGTTGTGTGTTACAGATGTAGAGGATATTTATAATTTGGTTTAAATAAAAAAAAACCAAAAAACTTAACCATCATTGAGGGGAAATATTGCAACAATTTCCGTTTCACACTTCTTTGTTTTTATCTCTTTGTTCTTAGTTTGGGGAGGAGGTGTCAGTAGCATCCAGCGTGGCGCTTGTGTCGGAGCGCAACACCAACCAGACCGCAGCCAGCCCCCAGCTCCATCCATCTGTGTCTGGAGACCAAGACCCTGCTGCTGCCCTCTGGGGCAGTCGCCAGGATTACACACAGGCAAGATAAAAGAACTGCATGCAAAACAAAAGGACCAGTCATACCTCCACAGTCCTAACCCACACTCGACACATGCCTCAGACCTGTCCATCAATGTAGATGCAATTCAGTTCAATTCAACACAATTTCAGACACAGAGGCGGTCCATAGAACAATAAACACACACCTGTATACACCAATTCGACGAGCGAATTGTGTATGCCGCCATCTTGCGGCGGCGCCATTGCTGCGGTGTCATCGGGTGACATGTGTCAGTCACAGTAAACTGATTCTCTATGACAGCGTCATAAATATGCTGGATTGGTGATGTTTAGTGTCCCCCAGTAACTGATTAAGGTATGTTACATGAATACCAATATTAATTTATGAATTAATCATTTGTTTGAGCGATTAGCAGGAAAGATTAGAGTTATAAGAGACTGTATCATACAAAATATAGCCTAAGGTACGTTATGCGTGCTGTCGTTACAAGCCAGCAGTGGGATATTTAATCAAGTGGACGGGCTACATGAATAAAAACGACTTGTGCTTTGTTTCAGATATTCAAATATATTTTATTGATCAGCCTCTGATGAGCAGAAAAACGTCAATTACACGTCTCTGATTTATGGTCAAAATTACCTGAGCTCCGGATGGGTCGGACATATTTTACACCGGCTTTTAGACGTCCATCACATCATATTGAAGGGATCAGTGAGACATTCAGACCATCACCACGATGTGAAGGTAACGATGAGAAAGGAGAGTAGCCAGGTAGCAACAGGTCAGCTGTGGCTGCATCACTGGTGGCGGCTGCTGCTGCTGCTGCTGTAACATTACGGTGTAAACAGGGACAGTCCTCCTAAAGTAAGGGGCTGTCTTATGTCTAAAGTTGTTGTAATCTGCTGATATTAGAACAGCCGAGGACGGCACATGTCCTCCAGCCTTCCTAGACATATTTACAGAAGAAAAAAGGTCCACTTCTTGGCGCTTGCATTCAAATGCCCGCTTCGCACACAGAGCCCAGAGCTGCCTGACTGGGAGCTGACACCACAGTAATGGCGACTATTTCGCCGACTTGGTCTATACATGTGACTAGACAGTGGAGAGCAAGAGTTGCTGAAAGTATGTTTTCCTTTAGGATATACAGAGGATCTTGTGGCCTCAGAAGGCCGACTGTGCCCATGAGTACCCCAGTGTTCCCCCTGCTCACCTGCTCCCTACCTACTACCTTCCACCTGAAACACAGGCCCTCAGGTCAGTACAAAGTATCGAATGAGGGTATTTTGTTGGTATTTCATTCCGTAGCTGCTCGTAAAGTTCCTTAGAATGATGTTCATAACTTCACCACACAGTTAAAACAAGCATAGCATTTTTAGGTAAAGTGAGGAAGGAGTAAGTTACACACGAGTCACAGGAAAATGATTTGAAATAATCTAATACTGTGTTATTGTGTATATTCAGTCCAGTGGCCGCTCTCCTCTACGGGAAGAGCAGTCCTCCGCAGACAGTAGCTTTACCAGACTGCGGTCCTGCTCCCCAGCCATACCCAGCCCTCCTGCCAGCCTCACTAGACTGGCCGCTGGAAGAAAAGGAGCAGCCAGATCCCTTTGCCTCCCAGGTATCTGTCTATCTTTTCTTTCTGTACATATATCTGTGTGTGCGGTTTGAACAGAGATTGGATTGAGACGTTTACAGTTTGTTGTTTGAACCATGTGATTACAGATACTGCAGGTGCGTAGCGGAGGATGGACCCTGGAGCAGATTGGCTCCAGAGTGGCTGAAGCTATGCAACAGGTAAAAGAGTTCCTCACTCCTGTGATCTTGTACTACAGTTATATATGTCACTACTTGCTGCAACATGCCTGAAGACATTTTTCATTTCATTTATTTATTTAGATTGGGGACAGTGCATATTAAAGGAAAATTCCAGTTATTTTCTAAGTAATGCTCTACAGCTCTAGGTCTCTGAGTGCTACCTTAGGAAAAAAATCAGAGAAAAATATGTCCCGACTGGAACTAGCTCTCCTCCTGCTAGCTGTGCTACACTGCAGTTAAACAGTGAAGTAATGGGGATAGTAACCATGACTTCGGACTCTATCATGCTCAAAATAGCACTACACATGCTTTGCAACATCCACCAGTGCCTTACCACACATCACTGAGTGCATATAACTTCGTTTTTTCACATACCTCTGTTTACTCTAGCTTCCTTGGTAGACTGTGAGGTAGTCGACTGTCGAGCTTGGGACTGTTTCCATCTCAACAAAGACAAAAATGCAAGGAAAACATGGATTTAGGAGGGGGAAAAAGCATCAATATGAATATAACTGCTTTTTTCCCATCCAAAATAATTTGTTTTCCTCCTAAATCCATGTTTTCCTTATATTCCATTTATTGCACATAATTTGCACACATTTTTCCTATGGTCGCACTCATGGACCTAGAGCTGTAGAGCGTTACTTAGAAAATGACCGGAATTCTCCTCTAATGGACATGTACGTATATAAATATGCCAGATTATTGCCATGGCTAATTTCTGTCTGTAGTCCCCAGGCAGGTTGTTATAATAGTAAATAAGACAAATACATAAAAGAACCATAGAAGACCAATACAAGGAATTACACTAATGGCGCTTTTCCACTGGCACGGCACGTCACGGCTCGGTTTGGTTGTGTTTCCATTACAGCTGAGTTCTCTCGTACCTCCTCAGCGGGGGCAGGGGCGGCACGGGGGTGTTCGCGGGGCCCCATTGTCCATCTCTCTTTTTTCGGGTTTGATTCTCATGTCCGACGTCGCACTCGCGCTGACGTCACATTATAGTATCGCTTTGGCTCTTAAAAATGGGACCTGGTACCAGGTACTAGGGCTAGTGGAAACGCGCAAATAGCGCACCGTGCCGTGCCGTACCATGCCAGTGGAAACGCGCCATAAGAGGAGGAGAATACTGATTTTACGAAGACCATACACACGCAAGTACAATAAAACAAAACAAAAACAAAGAAAACAAAGGTAGTGACCATAACAAGAAAGAAAAAGAGATGGGGAAAAAAAGAAAAACAGTTCAAAGCCTTACACAGTTGCACTAGATCCCACATGTTTTGTGTCTTTAATCGCTGAGTGGGAATTTGTTTCATAGCAGCAAAGGTCACATTCATTAAAACTGTTCAGATTAAAAGGTCTTCATCATATCTCTCATTTAGAAAGTTGATCATGAATCACTCTAGCTTGTGCTCTCATTTCAACCCATCTTCAGTCACTTGCAGGGCTAACAGAAGTTTGTCTGTATATATAGGCCACTATACCCCGCTGGCAGGTCTACAATGAGGCAGCGCTCTTCTGGCGGGCCAAAGGCAATGGCAGCCGTGCCCTACAGTGCCTGCGCCAAGTGTTGAGCTCAGCTCCGCCTTCCCACCGCCATGTGCCCCTCACAAACTCTGCTAACCTGCTGCTGCACCACGGCTTGACCACCCACGCACACACACTGCTGGAGCAAGCATTGGCACTCAATGCATCAGAGGTAAAGGCAGATCGGTAAATAACCAGCTGGGATTTAACCATCCAGGAGTTGCTTCGCATTATGCTGTTTAACGGTGTCAATAAATCCCTAACACAATCATAGCAGTCATCACACTGCTCTTGTTCTGTGTTTGTATTAAATAAGATTGTTATTCACCAAAAAACACTACCAATTCTACAGTATCATTAGACCACACACATCATTGCACCATATTAAATGTGGTTCCCTGTGGAAGGGATTAAAAGAGGCTTGAATGTTAAAGCACAAATGTGTGACTGAAAACTGTGCACTATTTGCAAGATGCTATCGAGTCAGCATGGACTCAAATCAATAGGGAATGCTGCCAGATTCTTGTTAAGGGACTTGAAGAAGTAAAAGGAGTGTACCCAACATAATGCATACATTGCATGTTGATGATCTAGTCCTAGAACCAGTCACCATAAAGGTTGTTTGATCCCTCTTTCTCTGTAGAATTTAAAGATCTGCTAAAGCCGAGTGTCAGTTTTTGTGTTACCCATCATCTGATGTACCTTTGTTTTGTATTGTTTTTTTGTTTTGGTCAGCCACACACTCTGCTCAGCCTGGTGAGCGTGCAGTTGGCCCAGGGCAATGTGACAGGTGCTCTGGCCTTGTTCCGCCACATTCTGGTCATGGCCCTTTCCTCCTCGTCTTCCTTCTCATCCTTTGCTGGCTGTGAACAGTGTCGTACCAGCCTTCCTCTGCTGCGCTGTCTGCAGTTCTACCCCTTCCTCTACAACCTTTCACACCGACAGCCGTGCTCACGTGAGTAACTCATACACCACCTTCTCTTAATGATGTGTCTGTAATGTAAAACGTGTCGTAGGATTTACATATTCCCTGATTTTTGATTAGAGTTCAACAAAGCTCAGAGTTGCAGTACAGCAGCAATGACCCCAGAGAAAGTTTACAGCTTCTGAAGCATTAAGGAGATTTGATTTGTTTTTTTCCTAATGAAAAAAGAAGTTTAATGTTGTCCCTTTTTTTTTTACGTCTAACAATTTCCAACTTGCACTGTGTGAGAATCCAAAGAATGTGTGTGTTTCTTTATTATATATTTGTGTGTGTTTTTTTTAATATTTCACACTAATTACGTACAAAAGACAAAGAATATCCATCCTGATACAGTATCAGAAAAAAAGATGTGTGTTTCTTAAAACTAAGCATCGGTGTTGACCAATCTTACCATGTTTACAGAGTAATGATAAGCATCAACGTTTCTACCACTTATGCCTTTTATAAAAGTAATGAGTATAAATAAGGTCTCAGATTTTAAAAAGGTGTTTTTTTCATCACGGTTTACAAATAGCTAAGACCTTTTTGTGTTGACCATCTTTGCCAGTTGGCTATATTGACCTGAAAATTAGCCATGGGCTCATAATGTACATAATGTACACTCTGCGGGCCTTGCACCTAGAAACCCCCCATCGTCCCTTGAAGCTGCAAGAGTGGCGGTGAAAAACAAGTAGTATGTTGTGCTTCTGATGTGAACAGAGGCCTGCTTTTTTATTCATATCAGTGGGAGTGAAGAGAAAAGTGCTTTGAAGTGGAGAAATTTTGCCACTCAATAATTTAAGCAGCAGAAAATAGCTGTTGCCAAATTTAGAAGGGTCTATATTTTATTCTCCAAAGCTAAGTATTGCTCCCATAAAGCACGCCGAGTACATGAGGGCACACAAGCACTTATAAAACACACACCCACCTTAAGTTGGGGCAAAAGTTTAAATATACACCACACACAAAAAAAAAAATACAAACATTTCTCCGATTAAAATCTTCGGTGGCTGCATTTCCTCCTACATATTTGATCCTTTTAGCAGTGCTGCTAAAGTCAAACAGATGGAAATGATGTGGGCTGCCCACCTTTTTATTCATGCTCATGGAGATCAAAACATCACACATGGAATACGTAGATTCACTTTCTTGCTAAGTTGCAGGAAAACACACCTGAAAAATGATGTTCTTTCTCTCTCTGCTCCAAACTTTGACACGGTGACAACAAAGAGCTCACTGAATATCCCTAGGTGGCGCTATTAAGTGATTTTGCCCAGAGAAACTTAAAGAGGAATATGCAAGTTCGGTCACTTTTCCACTGTTTTGCTAACCCTCCTCTCCGGCATGTGCATTTGTTTACAACAAAGCCGGCGAAAAATCAATACATGGAGCGGTGGATAACGTTATATAACATAATACGACGTGTATATCTGTTTAGTCTTAACTGTCATAAACAAACAATGATGGGTTATGGACTGCTTTTGTGTCACGGTGCTGCAGAGATGAGAGCTGGGACACCAGGGCAGCGGCCAAGTACTACACTAATGTTGGTTGGTTTTCAGCCATGAGACACCAGGTGCAGGCTGAGAGCCTCCATTGTCACTCCCAACAAGTCACAAGTCATGTAGTTTATCATCATAACAATTAGTCTGGAGCTTATTTATTAAGGTAAAAATGTAGCATAGCCACGGGCAAAATCCTGCTTAGTTCCTCTTTAACATGAGGGGTGTGCATTTTGGGAAAGGCCATGTTCTGTGACCAGCACCCAGTACAGACGGCCTGGTGTTTCCTGACCTGGCGCCTCTGTATTCAGCCATGTTTCACATTTCTTACAGCAGATCTTGCATTGTGTGTGTGTGTGTGTGTGTGTGCGTGCGTGCATTTGTATGTGCTTGTGCGCATCTGGGTGGGGTTTTTTATGGGCTGGGGTCGGGTGGGGTGGGGGTGGCTTTTAAACATGTAAAGCACTTTGTGCTACATGTTTTATGTATGAAAAGTGCTCTATAAATAAAGTTTTTTATTATTATTATTATTATTATTNTTTAGAAGGTAGTAAATACATCAGAACCTCACAGCCCAGCATAATGGGTATCAGTGTGAAGCAGCTAATAACTGCAAATCCAATTCAATCCAATCCAAATTTATTTATATAGCACGATTTAAATAAACACAGGGTTTCCAAAGTGCTTTACAGCAGGATAAAACACAACAAAAGCACAGTAATAAAAAACAATAGACACAATAGGGTAGAGTAAAATCAAATCAAAGGTATAAGGAGTTAAAACAAATTAAAACAACTTCCTAATGGGTGTTAAAAGCCAAGGAGAAGAGGTGGGTCTTAAAGTGGTATTTAAAACCCGACAGAGACGGGGCTTTTCTGATGTGCTGGGGCAGGTTATTCCAAAGTTTTGGAGCTGCCACAGCAAAAGCACGATCTCCTCTGAGCTTCCTCTTAGGCCCCGTTTACACGTACCTGGGTATTTTTAAAAATGGAGACATTAACTATCGTTTGCACCCTCCATTTACACGCAAACGGAGATTTCGCCCATGAAAACGATGCTTTTTAAAAACTCCGGCCAGAGTGGAGATTTTGGAAAACTCCGTTTTAGCGTTTGCATGTAAACAGAGAAAAACGGAGATTTGGTTAGCCGACAGATGTGTTCATTGTAAAACATTTATTTATTGATTTCTGTACAGAGTCCCTAGGTTGTGCTGCTCTTCTGTCCACACATACTTTTCATTCAAACAAACTAATGTTACTGTCACAATAATTAGATTTCATCAATGAGACCAACATTTATCTCCTAAAAATAATTTAACTAGCAAGTGGTAAACCTCTAAAAACCTACGGGTAAGTTGATTAGCGATCGTTTTGTTCCCACGGGAGGATGGCAGAGGCTGGCCGACCGGGCAGCTCTGCAGAGCGGCCACTGTCTCTGTGATGTCCCGGTCGTTGCTCCACAGGTGGAGCTTCACTTCTTCGAAAAAAAAAAGCTTCACCTCTCAGGGAAACATCGGAGCAAACTTCTAAACAGCCGTCATTTGGATAAACTGGCCGTATATTTGGCATCTAAACAGTTACTTTGTCGCATGAAAAAATACTAAAACTTTACACACAAGGAGGACAAGTGACGTTGTTGTTGCTGTTGCTATCAGGTTGCTATGCGGGACCATGTGCGGTATTCTGATTGGCTAACGTGGGCTTGAGCTTCTCGCTGCACTCCCACCTGCAGGTTTGGCATGCTCATGATGGCTTGCTCTTGACCCGGGTTAGTGTAAACAAGACGTTTTCTGAAAACGGACTGGTGTGCACGCAGTTTTTTTTGTAAATGGAGAGGGTGAAATGTCTGTTTATGAAAATGGCCGGGCACGTGTAAACGTAGCCTTAATTTTAGGCTTTCTCAGGAGCAGCTGATCAGCTGACCTGAGAGACCGGGGTGGAGTGTAAAAGTGTAGGAGCTCAGAGAGGTACGGCGGGGCAAGACCATTGAGGGACTTAAAAGTAAATGAAAGGATTTTAAGATGAACTCTAAAATGTATGGGCAGCCAGTGGAGTGAGGCTAAAATGGGGTATAATGTGCTCATGTTTTCTTGTGCCAGTTAAAAGACGTGCTTCAGCGTTCTGTACCATCTGGAGCCGAGAGATGGCCGACGCACTGAGCCCCACATACAGTGCATTGCAGCAATCGAGCCGAGTAGTAATAAAATAATAAAATAAAAATAAAAGCATGGACTACTGTCTCAAAGTGCTGCCAGGAGAGAGAAGATTTTATCTTGGCCAGCTGCCTCAGGTGAAAGAAACTCGATTTGACGACGGCCCTGATCTGACTCTTGAGTTTAAAATCAGGGTCCATTTTTACTCCCAGGTTAGTAGTGGTGGGTTTGATGTACTGGGTAAGGGGACCAAGATCTGGCAAATACCCACCAGTGCAACAAAGAGCCACGATAATAGCATTGTTGTAGTGCAGCAGTGTTAGAAGGTACAATCAATTGTAAAGCATGTTACTATTATTTTAGTCTTAACAGCAACACTGTCATTACTCTCTTAAAAGCTGTGTTCAGCCTTGAACAGTACAAGAAAAACAAACTTATTGTACTTAGTAATCCATCACACCATCCCCCATCACATACACAACTCTTTACACAGGTCCTCCATGGCTCCTGTAAGACTGTGACATCAAGTGCAGATTGAAACGCTTAGAAACCCCCTTCTCCAGAGTGAATAGAAACAGTGAGTGATTTCAACAGAGAGGAGAGCTGCTTTGTTCGTAAACTAAATATCCAAACTGCCATGTAACTTATTCAGAGTAACAAGAGGCAGGCAGGGTGGTAACCATTCAGTTTATTCCATATTTACCAACACACTTGTGTGCATCACCAACCATCAATGAATACACGGAACAGTGTTGGAGACTACATTCAACATAATGCTCTACATCTTTTTTGTACCAGCAATCATGAATAAATACACCCAGTAACTGTGTGTCCAAGCTGTTCTATCGGGGGAGGGTATGGACTATGGAGTAATAATTCCTCCTCCGCCTGTGTTGATCCAGAGGGAGCTGCTTGCATGGCTGAGGAGGACCTGGGCATCCAGCTGGAGGAATGGGAGGCCAGCGAAGAGAAGCAGGATGCTCCAGCCCTCGCCGCCATGGAGGACTCCTTGCTCTTTGAGAGTAAGAATATGATGAGATAACATTCAGGAGAATCTGCCCATAACTTTGTTGCAAAGTGTTTGGTCTGCTGAAGTTGTAGGGAAATACTCGTTCAGTCAAAAAATGAAGGAGAACGCAACACTCAGTGTCTTTAAAATGTCTTTATTGCCTCACTGGTCAGGCAACTACCACAGACCGGTTTCGACAAACAGTCTTCATCAGTGTGTGTAGTGTCCAAGTGCTGTGGAACACAAGAACCCAGCAATCCCAGCTACACAGCTGTCAGCCATCAGCCAATTAGGAACCACCTCCAGGCTAGACATAGAATGCCGTCACATAGAAAACATCATCCCTATAGGCATCTCAAAACAACAGACATATCAACAATAAATATACAATAAATTAGAGTGTAAGAGGTTAATCAATATCAACTATAACCATCCACAAATATACAAGACATTCATAGAAAAATGGGTGGTGAGCATCTTATTGAATCATACCTCAGCACAGTGAAGAGACATGAAGTGCTAACATAACAGTACCCCCTCTCATATAAGAACAAGGCATCCACTCTCATACAGTATGTTTCACGTGAATAATACAAGGTAAGATAAAGAACAATAAAAAGTAGAAAAAATATAAACATGTTAAATATATCTCAATCCTGCTAGGATAAGTGTCAAGGAAAATAAAGCACACTAACACTTTTACAGAAAACAGCCCAAAAGCAGTTGTTCATTCATGCCTTTCGGGTGTAAATACTCGTTAAGTACAATAAAATCAGCAGCAAATACAATACAATCAAGTTACAGTAATGCTAGACCAATCTCTATAGTAGTTATTGCAAGCACGATAACTATTTAATGTATGGGTATTTCTGGTTTAGTATGATTTATGAAATAGAATTTTCCTTATTTGCCTGACAATATGTCACTGAGAATTAGACCACATGAGTCTCATACAACTTTATTTACTGCCCTGCATTTGTGAGACAAAGAGTTGAGTGTTCCTGTTTCTCCACGCCACTCTAATTAGATTCTTTGCCCCCCCTCTCTCAGAGGTTGTCCTGGACAGCAATGGGTCAGGTGAGGCAGCTGGACAGCACCGGGATTCTCCCTCTCCCTCAGGAACTGCTAAAATGGCCACCCCGTTCGGGGGTGGAGGAGCGGAGGGGGAGGAGGAGTGGCAGCTGAAGGAGGACCTGATGGGGGCTTTCGAGGGGGCGCTGGATGTCGGAGGCAAGCGAGGGGACCTGCGAGGTATCCGTGTGCTGAAGAATGACCGCGTCATGGGCGCCCGTGCCGGTGGCGGGCCCTGCTTTGGAAACTGCGAGGACGATGAGGGAGCAGAGTGGGTAAGTCAGGTTTGACCGGCCATCACCAGACTGCTGCATATACAGATCGAAGGGGGAGAGATAATGCGTCCTGGAAAACCTGGAATATGACTAATTCCAATCATGGAAAACACATAGAAAATAAGTCAAATATCCTGGAAAAGCTCAAGTTATGGTCATGGAAAATTATTTATCATATCTTCTTGACATCAGCTACTAGAGCTCTATTTGACTTTTTCAGACCATACCGAGGATTTATTTTTCAAACAAGTGCCCATAGACTGCACATCTTGAAATCAGCCTTCTGGGTGTGAGAGAATGAGGGAATGGAATAAACACAGAAACAATCATGTACAAAGTAAGGTACACAGGGCCGTAACCAGGGTGGGGGTTCCGGTGGGGGTGGGGGGGGGGGGGTGTTGGGGATGATCACATTATTGACAAAAAACTATGCACCGCTTTGGACCCTGTCACCCCTCTAGCTAGTAGTTAGCAAGTATCTGTACGTAATTACATCACTTTTCTTTTGGGGGGGGGGGGGGTGGTTACAGGACAATTGAGAGAGGCAGGAAATGGGGGGGTGGGGGCGTGGTTGACACACAGGATAGAGTTCTGTTCTGTTCTGTCCCTCAGCGTGAACACATGGGGCAGGTGCTCTACCGACTGAGCTAAACACCACCCCAGACTTAGACTCTGTATTGTTATTATAATGGACCCATTAGATATGAAAGGGGTCTGATTGAGCTTTATACCGCTGACTATCAGGAAATGTCCTGTGGTTTTCAGCCTTCTCTGATTATTTCTTACTTTCTTGCTGATTTGTCACACTTACATTTTCATTTAACCACGGTGGTGCAGTGGTTAGCACTGTCGCCTCATAGCAAGGGGGTTCTGGGCTCGAACCCGCCAGCAGACTTCGTGGTGCCATGATGAGTGCGTTGTCTCGTGTTTGTGACGGTAAGCTGTACGCGACAGAACTTTAGCTTGTTGTTTGTTTTGAAGCGGAGCTATCTCAGCTGTCTTCATAGAGTCCGTTCTTGCCGGCATGAACAGCCAATGAGATAACAGACGGGCGGACCCAACGTGCAGAAACACAGGGTTGCCAACTTTTCTCACTGTGGAGTGAGATTCTGTTGGGGGGTATAGAGGGAGGAGAGCTGTCCATAATACTAATGATAATAGTAGTAATGTTTTTCTCTTTCTGTCACACACACAAATACACACACACCATACCTGCAAACTGAGTAGAGGTGGAATAAGTGGCAAATTAAACCCCTCTAGGGGTCTATTACATGAAGAAAAAAAAAGTGATTTTAACATGTAAATTCAGCATTCTGGTGTACTCTGAGAAGAAAATGAGGGAAAAAACAACATTTGCTTCAGATAAGAGGGGGATTGGAGTTTATGACACACGTGGATATGCACACACACACCTGTTGCTGTGCTGTCTCTCTGCACTGAGCTGCCTGGCTACCAGTCTGCATGGACCTCCATGGGCTTTGATTTTAGTTCTCAACGGACAGGACCGGCCCAACCAGTCCGACCGCATAGGCGTCAGTTCGAGCCGTAAATCGGTATTCTGAATCGGTCAGAATGTGTAGGGGATTTTTGGGCCAAAATTCAGACCTCGGGTGCTGATACCTCTATGTTTAATACCCGCAGGTCGAGCCGGGTCAGCTTTTAACTTTCAAGTCCGTTTGAGCTCCAGCTTGATGCAGGAGCAGGACTTCAGGGCTGCACATCAGTGCTGAGCTAGCAGCAGGCGGACGTCACTGACGTAATGATGGGAAATGTTTTTAGCAAATCAATCAACAATCAGAGAAAAGTGTAAATAAGACATTACACTGGGATGGTTTAGAGTCTATGTAAAACCAGAGCTGGTTTATAGTCTTTCGGAAATGAGTACACATGATGAGTGGAAAAATTAACAACAAAAAATAAGTCCGATTTGGCGTGAGATTTCTCTCTTCAGCGTGAGATTGAGGCTGAATGTGTGACTGTCACGGCCAGTGGGTGAGAGTTGGCAACCCTGGAAACACCCTATCATATCCCCGGACATCACCAGTAACAGGCAAACAGCCAATCATTCAGCAGCTGTGTAGTTCAGTTGCAGTGGGTGCATGTGGGTTTGTTTACAAGGGAGTAGCATGTAGTGAGAAGCCGAGAGGAGAGGCGGCCACTATATAGCGGAAACTGGTACCAGCAGTAGTTTGCTTTTCCAGTGGTAATGAGCTAACATCAAGTCAGAGCCGCACTCAATGTACAGCAGCTGCTTCTGTGTTTGCTATTTAGGCCCTGTCCAGAATTTTTTACCGAGGTCCGGACCTCGGTGATCTCATAGCTGTCTACAGCCATGAAGGTACAACTGTTGAAAAGAACAATTTGCTAATAATAATAATACGCCTGTAGCAGCTGAAAAAGTCCTGGGAAATGATTTCAAACAGAGTGGGAAGTGATGATCTGAATGTGCGAGTTCCTTTTGTTTGTGTGCTCATCAGATCACCTTCCAGGTGAAGCGGGTCAGGAAGGCCAAGGTGGACGGGGCAGAAAGTGTTGCCAACTCTGACGACGGCCAGAACGGGGAGTCGCTGCCTGGAGCTCACTCCGTCCTGGAGATCAGTGGACCGACCATCCCATCACCTGGACCCTCAGGTACCACACGCACCCTTATGTTTTACTGTACACAGAGCAGGCTCTGAGAAGCTGGACCGTCACCTCACTGAGACGCATGTCCTCGTGGTTTGTGTGTGTGTGTCCGGACAGGTCGCTGGAGGGACTACACAAGTCTTGGCTGGCCCGGGCCAGAGGAGTGCCAGCGGACACGAAGAGTAGACCTCACTACTGTCGCTAGCACCTGGCTAGCGGTCTCTGCCAAGAACATCGAGTAAGACAATGGATGCCATTTGATGATAATCTAATTTTGTGTATAAATGTCTAAAGGGAGACGATCTTTGGAACAGCGCAATTATTTCACTACAAATCAAAGGTGTGGTCTGAAACTGGCCTGAAAACTGCTCTGAGAGTGAAAGGATAGTTGAGGTGTGCACTTGATCCACAAGACTTGATGTCCTCCTTTTTAAAAAAAATTATGAATCAGGTTTGTTCCTTTCTCTTGACGTACAACTTCACAAACATCTTATTATACCATTATGGGTTAAAGGCATAGTTCAACATTTTGTCCAATTGGCCCATTTCCATAATCCCTATAGTTTTGGGAGTAGGTTCGTTACCTTTAATTGTCAGTGCAAGCTATTTTTAGAATGGCGGAGCAGAGCCGTGAGCTGCTCAGAGCTACGCTCCAGAGACTCATGGAATTTCTTGGTTTCCCTCATCAAATTCATCAAATACACAATCCAACAATGAGACAGAGTTGTTTTCAAGGTAAATTCATGCTAAACCGCTGATCGGGGGCAGTTTTTTGCCAAGCAATCTCTTTATTTGCCTCGAAAACAACTCTGTCTCGTAATGTTTCGAAACCAAGAAATCCCATTAGCCTCCATAGCGTAGCTCTGAGCAGCTCCTAGCTCTGCTCCGCTGTTCGAAAAATAGCTTGCACCGTCAATTAAAGGTAACGAACCTACTCCTAAAACTATAGGGATTATGATTACTATGAATTGAGTTGGTGCTGAAACATTGACCATGTACACTCTGTCAGTTGTGTGAGTGACTTTTGGTTATATAGTTAGAAAAATAATTCCCAGAAAAGCTTTGAAGATGCCAGAGAAATGCCTGGTGTTGAGTGTTGAGGAAAAGAAAACAAGAAAACAAAGGGGAAAAGACAACACGGCTGCCTCGTTGACTTTCTTACATCACAGGCATATCGCTGACCAAAATTCAGTACATACAGTATAGTATTTAGCCTTTTATGTTTAATTAAATATTTTGTCCTTGGCTGTCTCTTTCCAGCATCACTGAGCACATAGATTTTGCCACTCCACTCCAAGAGCCGGCTGCTGAACCTTTATGTAACGCCAACCTAGCTGCCAGTATGCACACCCTGGACCACCTGGCGGGCGTGGCCAACCGTGCCGCCATCCACTACACTGGAGAGAGTCAACTGCGTGAGGTAGGCAGAGGCAGCAGCCATTGTTTTATTATGTCATAACAACATGAGCTTTGTCAACATGCATTCCTACCCAAATAATCCTCGGCTTCTCATGTGTACTTGTTTAACCATGTATCATGTGAATATTAGGGCTGTCAAACAATTAGAAAATTGACTCAGTTAATCACATTCTGTGATTAATCACGATTAAAATACTAAATATTATATACACTAACATTACTTGTATTTATTTCTATATTGACACATGCAATTTATGTACCTACATTTAATCCATTAGAATTTAAAGATACCATTTTACAGATGCGAAAAAACAATAACACATCTACAACATTATCACTATATTTTAATTTGCACACTGCAACTGCAATACACAAATCACATCACAGGCTTGAATGGAGAACTTTGTCCTCCTGAAGCTGCCGTATGTCTGACAGGACACCGTCCATCATAGGAAACACTCGCAACACAGGTTACAACTCATCCGATTGATCACTGCCAAACCAAGAGATTTTGTCCGTGATGAAACCACCGATGGCTGCGAGTTTTACCCGATCACAGGCAGAGTGGGACGGCTCTTCACATGTGGCGGGATGAAAGTCGCGTAACATTTCACTGCGTTATTGTTTCCGGATTAATCACGTTATTAATGTGTTAATGTGTTAACTTGTACAACCCTTGTGAATATTAATGTGAACAATTAAGCTCTAAAGGAGGAAATTGTAGCACAGAGCCTGTAGCTGATGCCAGAACTTGCACAGCTAAGCTTTAACCGCCAAAACAATCACAGGATGATTTCTGTACCATGCAGCAGGTGCAGCAGCTCCACTTGTCAGCTAATAGTCCCTTGTCTCCTCTTGTCCTCACCCACAGGTCCTGCAGAATCTGGGCAAAGATAAGTTTTCCCCTCAGTCCTTCGAGCAGGTCGGCACACGCATCGCTAAAGTGTTGGAGAAGGTGAGGCCTCCGCTGCTCCCAGGTCACGGCTATTAGATTGTAATTATCTGCAGTTAGAACCACACTGTGTTCTTAAACCCGTTCTGTCTCGAGTGAGCCACATGAGGAATTCTCCATCTCTTCAAATATCAATATCAAAATCAAAATACACTTTATTGTCCCAAGCGGGAAATTTGTTTTGGACAATCAGAGCCACACCCGGCTGCAGTCAACGATTATTCAATGCACACACACACAATAAACAGAGAACACGTAGAGATTAAGTAATTGCATCATTCTCCATTAAATATTATTGCATGGTGCATGTATGTGTAAAATGCACACATCAGGAAACCATACAATAACAGTCTAAAATCTCAGTATCATGGCTGTGTACAATGACACTGAATGATAAAAATCTGAAAGTAAACTAAATAATTATTTGAGGAAGGTGTCATAACTGTACTTAATTTATTAATTGTAACACCCAGCTACCACCCAGCTAACTGCAACATTAGTGACAACTCAAACAATGAGGTTTCAGTTGCACATGTCTTCCCTTCTCAACCTGCAGAATCAGACTTCCTGGGTTTTATCCAGCATGGCTGCACTGTACTGGAGGGTCAAAGGTCAAGGCAAGAGAGCCATCGACTGCCTTCGACAGGCTCTCAACTACGCTCCCCATCACATGAAGGCAAGTTGAATCAAAATGAATAAACCTACCCAGTACTTATTCTGAATAAAGGACTGTATCAAATGTGAATAAATAAATCAAAACTTTTTTTTCCTTTCTGTCTCCCCCTGAATCATGAACCAGGACGTGCCCCTCATCAGTCTGGCCAACATCTTCCAGAACGCTCGGCTGTGGGAGGACGCCCTCACAGTCGCCCGCATGGCCGTAGAAATTGCCCCACACTTTGTCGTCAACCACTTCACCCTCGCCAACGTCTACATAGCAATGGTAATGTCTACACTTAAAATCGCTACATTTAAAAAAGTTTTGGTCATTGTGTCTGCCCATAGCGACCAGAGCCAACACTCAGTCTCTCCTCACTCTTAAAGGGGTAGTTCAACATTTAGGCAAATTGGCCCATTGCCATAATCCCTATAGCACGCCTTGTCACCTTTCGGTGAAATTCGCCATTTTGGATCCCAAATGGGTGTGTGATTCGTGTAAATCTGCAATAAATAAAAATTTGAGCAAGCATGGCCCCGGACCTCCTATGGGGGTCGGTCACCTTTTTTTTTTTACCCCTGATGAGTTTACACCCATGCTATAGTTTTAGGAGTAGGTTTGTTACCTTTCATTGTCGGTGCAAGTTATTTTTTGAATGGCAGAGCAGAGCCGTGAGCTGCTCAGAGGTACGCTACAGAGGCTCATGGAATTTCTTTGTTTCACTCATCAAACTCATCAAATACACAATCCAACAACTCCAAAACGCTCCCATGGACAAGATGTGACCCGCACATTCACCACACTATGAGATAATAACGGAACGCTATGAGACGGAGTTGTTTTCAAGGCAAATGCTTGCCGAAAAACTGCCCCTGACAGGAACGTGCATTAGCGTTTTTTGCATGAATTCACCTAGAAAACAACTCTGTCTCGTAACGTTCCATTATTATCTCATAGCGTGATGCAGGTCACAACTTATCCATGGGAGCGTTTTGGAGTTGTTGGATTGTGTATCGTATGAGTTTGATGAGGGTAACCAATTAATCCCATTAGCCTCCGTAGCATAGCCCTTAGCAGCTCGCGGCTCTGCTCCGCCGTTCTAAAAGTATCTTGAACCAACAATTAGCTGAAGAACCTACTCCTAAGACTATATATGTCAATGGGCCAATTCCCTTTAACATTCCACCCAGTGCTGCCAGGTCTCTTGTCCTCGTTGTGACCTGTTTGTTCTTGTTTGGTGACAACAACAGGAGGAGTTTGAGAAAGCCATGCGCTGGTATGAGTCCACTCTGAAGCTGCAACCGGAGTTCGCCCCCGCCAAAGATCGACTGAGAACCATCCAGTGTTACCTGCTCACCAAGAGGGAACGCCGTCAGCCCTGAACCACTCTGCTAGTTTGATCTCACACGCACCATGCAGCCATGCACACAGCAGATACACAACACAACAACATACACACTAGAGCTGGGCTATTATAGCACAAATCTAAATCATGATAAATTGAACTTTTTATCTCAATTACGATTAATGAGCAATTACAGTAACCTCCGCCCCTCAAAAAAAACAACTTTGGATCATTTTTACATCTGTGCAGGACATGAAAGCACATAACCAAACATCCTGTCACATCCCTTGATAATGGAGCACGCTGAGAGTGACACGTGAACAGCCAATCATCCTAACAGACACTCCCTGCCAGGCTCATTGAAACAGCCTATCATGAGCGTTGGAGGAGAGGACATTCTATAAACAATAAAGGACACGTTAGCTTGTGTACGTCTGCCCCGATTCTGAAGCAGCAGCGGCTGCAGCAATAATCGGGTAGCAGCGGGCTGCCACTACTTTATGTGTTTGAGTTTTCCTCCAGGTCACTTCCATGTAGCGGACTGGATGGGGCCGTATCACATGACTATACAACAGTGTGTATTCAGAGGATGGCGCATCAGTAGGGAGAGAATTAAAAGGGGAAACCCTAACCCTCAACACGGGCAGGATTACAGCTGTTAGAGGCTCTAAATGTTGGTTTTGACTTTTTGATGAATTGCCCAGCCCTAATACACACACACACACACACACACACATACACACATAAACCCACTCATCCTCATCTGAAAGACCACAGATAACTTACACAAAATAAAAGTGTAAGAAGCTTGAGTGTGGTTAAAGGTTAGGTATCAAGATTCATATCCTGAAATATGTGGCTTCTTCTCTTTGAGATCTAAATTCCCAAAGAATTAGGAAACATCACAACTGTAGATACTTTGCCCCACAACTTATCTGTTAAGTGCAGGACCTCTTGTTATCTAACAATCAAGAAGTTAAGACTGTTAAGCTCTGTTGTTTTTTCTAGGTTTGCTTGTTTTGCAAAAATGAAAGGGGGATAAGGCTCTAAAGTTCCACTTAATTCCTCTGCAATATATCAATCTGTGCTAATTGGAAGGATAGCTCACACTGTCATTCATGGAGACTAGGGTTGTAACGATACACACAAATCACGGTTCGATTCATACCTCGGTTTTGGGGTCTCGGTTCGGTTCATTTTCGGTACAGTAAGCAGGCAGTAAGAGAAGCAAATGCAAAACACATTTATATGTTTTAGTCAAATGTAATTATTTTACTCACCTACTAATGTTATGTTGTAGGTACATTGTCCCTGATACAAATAAACGTATTAAACTAAACTAAACCATTATACAAAATATGAACAAAAATACTGTTGCAAAGTGCTGCCTATAATAAGTTCAAGAAATTATTCTCAAATTAACAAAACATATAAAATATGATTTAAAAAAACTTCTCACACATCTTTTTTTTTTCCACATGTAAAGTGCAGCACTAACAGTTCAAACCAGTGATGGACTGACCATAGGGCCACAACGGCTGCCTGACAATGTGGCCGCTCAATGAATGAATAACGCAGATCATCACGACGGCACAGTGCTTAGTGTCAACACAGCAGCGACATGCGCCTGTTGTTGGTGCATCTGCAGCAGATCCACAGGTGCTGGAGCCCCGTGCGCAACACAGACAGACAGAGACAGACAGACGGACAGGCAGACAGAGATAGGAGCCACAGCCCCCACCTCCACTCCTTCTACAAGCAGGAAGGGTCTTCAAGCCTCTGTTTTCTCACTAGCGGTAGCATTAGCGATAGCCACGGCCTAAACGGGCTGCACGTGTAGCTGCAGGCGGACTGTAAACACACACAACTTCTACCGAAACTCACCCGTTCTCAGCGCTGCACCGAACCGAACACCCCATACCGAATCGGTTCAATACAAATAACATGTATCGTTACACCCCTAATGGAGACCATTTAGCATGGCATCTACAATAAAGGAAATACAAGTATAATGTGTTGTTGTTCACAAGGAACAAAAATACTCCAGCCTAGAGATGATGCCATGTTTTAATTTAATGTTTTAATTGGAATTTTAATTTTTTTTTTTTTTTTTTTGGGTGGGGGGTGGGGGGGGGGGATGCCATGCTTCAATCTTTTGCAGAGATGGTAGAGAATATGCTTCTCAACTCAGAGGTTAAATTAGTGAATATGAACAATATTCTGCCCTCACTGTTTCTGCCTCATAAACCGGATGGGAATTCTCAGTTTTTGCACTTTTTTCTATATCATTCCTATTTATATGGGACCTACAGACTTTGATTTTGCTCCAAGCTAATTTAAGTACAAAAGAGAGAAAATGAAATATGCTATAACATTTGCTTCTTAACTTATGGAAATCATCAGGCAGAAAAAAAAAGATTTGCCATTGAACTTCTATTAAAAAAAAACTCTAAAAGTGGGATCTGTATTAAATGTACAGTATTAAAGGCAATGTGTGGATTTCATCAGCTCATTTCTCTGTGTTGGTTCTTTGTCTCTGTGTTTTGACTCCTTGAATCTTAAATCAACACTGGACCATTGTAACATGTCACTACCATCAGCCCCAGAAGAATCCCTGACTGAAAACTGAACATACATACACAACCAAGATTTTAAAACCAACCTAATGGTGGCGCTGTCCAACCTCTTTAAGGTGCACTTCTTCTTCACTTCCTCTATTTCTGTGCCCTGGTCCAAAATGCATCATATCCATCTAAAAGTCACTTTTGTGATCAAAACTAAAAATCAGTCCTCACGGGCTGCTCTGTCAGGACTGAGCCGTAATTCAGACACTGCAGCTGTAGCTTAATGATCACACTCAAACATTTAAATATGATCATAATAGAAGGGAGAGTATCCAGTTGATATTTAGGAAGAGGGTAAATAATCATTCCAAGGCACAGCTTTATATTTTTAGTTATGGTGTTATAATTATTTCACATCTACAAGTCAGATCATTTCAAAGACAACCATAAAACTTAATTACAAGGCTCTATGATCGCAGCCTCTACTAACTGCATAATGAAATGACACTATTATGACTCAGCATCATAAAAGCTGAACAATATCCCAATGTGATATCTCTCTTCCAGATCACATGACATTGGAATAATATTCAACATTGAGTGAGGAATTTGCTTTTTTATTTTAATTTCTGGTATAATCAGTGTTTTGCATTTTACAGTTTACACATAAAGACGTCAAAGTCAGTTAGTTTTTCAAGTGAATCCATTTTCTACTACACTGTGAATCAAATTTAAAGCAGTTCATAAAAACGTTGGATCCTATACACTGCACAGGAAGTGATTGATGTTCAACAACAATTAGTGTACAATAAATAATGATTAAAAACGGATTTCTGGTTGGCTGTGGACGCAGTGAGCGCACATTTACTGAAGCAATCCAACAACTGTGATGCAACTTTTTTTTTTTCTCAGCTGGTTTCCTTTAGCCTCATAAACCAGCCTCCCCCGGAAATGCATTTGAAATGAATTAAATGCATTTCCGGGGGAGGCTGGTTTACGAGGCTAGGTTTCCTTGAAGGAAACCTGAAGAGTTTGACTTGAAGGTGTGATCGCTTTGAAACTATCTTAACCAGATGAGCAGATGTGCTTTCTAGTAGCTCTGCCAAGCATCACGTCTGAATTAAACATTTACAGGCTCAAAAATAAATTTCTTGTTGTGAAATTCTTGCTTAATCACCTGTGCTGCAGTGAAAGCGGCAACCGGTCAGCGATACACTGTCAACTTTTTCTATGCTTTTGTTTTCTCACTCGAGATAAAACTTTATTTCTACCTTTCAGTTTTAATTAATTTAGTTTTAAATCCCATTTTTTTTCTGACAGGAAACACTATAAAGACATGTATGTGGTGGCTGCGCATTCTGTGGAGAAGTCATTTTGATAGCTACAGCTCTTCAAGAGCAAATGAATGATAATTAGACACTTTAGAAGCTTTGTAGTTTGGCATCCCTAAACCTGAAAACTCATTAGGTTTTGCACTTAAACTTGAAATAACATGCTTTGCCTCCAGTGTCATCAATGTGTAAAACAAAAACATGGGAAACAAAGATTAAAACCTCGCTGCGCAAAGCTGTTTATTTGAACACGACGCTGCCGATGCAGCACTGAGCATCCATCCAAAGCTGGAACAGTATGTCCCTTAACACACAGAAGAAGAACATCCACATAGTATGTGAAGCAGCACTTTTTTTTCTTTTCTGCTGCCCCCCTCCCTCTCACTTTAAGTTTGCAGGAACTAAAAATGGCACAAGCACAGTGCAGCCTGCTATTTTTAGAATCCTGTAAAGGAACAAGATGGCTGCAGAGGAGCTGAAGTGTATGCACAGACTCCTATAAATACAAGCACAACACATGAGAGGGCAAATTTGCTGCTGCCGCCCTCTCCCTCCCTCAAATTCAGGACCACTGAGGACAAACGGGCCGCTACTGCTGCTGCTGCTGCTGCATTGCTAATGGACATTATTTATTGTGAGCCCCTTGGTCTATTCCTGTGCAGCCGAACCCACTCCCAGATCTGTTTTGGAATGTTTCTCAATGAATAATTGACTGGAGAGGTATTTTTGACCAACCCTGTCTTGGGTGCAGTGTATAAATAGCTCATGTGTAGCAAAGCGTGCATAGATTTGCCAGGGGCGTGAGGCCTGGGAGTAGGAGCCCTGTTATGTAATAGGCATGTGAGCTGGCACACCACAGAGACACTGCATTGTATTGAATGGGTGTGTGTGACACTCTGTACCCATTGAGTGTTTTCAGAGTGATAGTATACTCGCTGGGAGTCCTTTGTTAAGTCTGCTGCAGCTGAGGCAGCTAATTTTGTCACTGCACCAACTAAACATGAAGTTGCATGCAGCTTTTATACATTTAATAATGCACTGTAGTAGGATTCACACACACGCATGTGAATTCCATAAAATGAACAGTTTTATTATGTTTTTCGCTATAATACTTGAACTGCATGGCACTTCTTAGGTAAATATTGATAGTTGTTTGTTGGCAATATGCAATGTGTAAATTGTTAAATCATGTATTTTATTTTAATCACTGATTTTTTTTTTCTCAACAGCAATTTATTTCTGATGCTCGAGACAATTCCTTCTGCAACTATGTGTTTACATAGCAGTCAGTCAAAGTTTGCCTCTGCACTGCTGAATATAGCAACACTGAGTAGATGCTGTTGCAAGATATTATATAATGATAGTGAATTTCCTACATGGACGTTGGGCGGCTATTTTAAAGACATTGTGACGTACAAGCGGATCAAAACACACACAGTCAGCACAACACTGAGGCTGTTGCTTCTTTATGGCGCAGACTTACGAACATTTGCATTGTAGGTACCTACTGTTGTTTTGTCATGTTTTATCATAACACTGAATCTGATCTGGGACAGGATATGAAAGATACAATTAATATTCAAGATTTTAAGAAGATGATAAAATAAAAAACAATGTATTTCATGGGAGTAGTGGTTTGGAAGAAGAAAACAGATTTTCTCCCTTTTTTCTGTCTGTGTTGGCTGGAATTCTGAACATGGACGTGACTGAGTACACATGAAAGACTGAGAGTCTATTTATTTGGTTCTGGTCCGTTTTTACTCAGCTATTATGGGGCTGCAACCAGTGCAATTATCCACTTTTAATCCATTAATCAATTATCTTGTCTAATCTAAAGATTGTGCTTAATTTCCCACAGAGTGACCTTAACCCTCCTGTTGTCTTTCTTCCCTTCCTTCTTTCCTTCCTTCCTTTCTCCCTTCCTTCTTTCCACAATCCTTTTCCCCCTTCCTTCCTTCCCTTCATCCTTACTTCTTCTTCCTTCCTCTTTTGATCCAGTTGACCTTCCATCTGTCTTTCCTTCCTTTTCCCTTCCTTCTTTTCTCCCTTCTTCCATCCTTATTCCTTCCTTGAACAAATCTGTTCCCTCCCTCCATCTTTCTGTCCTTCCTTTCCCCCTTCCTTCTTTCCACAATCCTTTTTCCTTCCTTCCTTCCTTTTCCTTCCTTTCTCCCTTCCTTCTTTCCACAATCCTTTTCCCCCTTCCTTCCTCCCTTCCTTCCTTACTTCCTTCCTTCCTTTCTCCCTTCCTTCTTTCCACAATCCCTTTTCCCTTCCTTCCCTTCATCCTTACTTCTTCTTCCTTCCTCTTTTGATCCAGTTGACCCTCCATCTTTCTTTCCTTCCTTTCCCTTCCTCCTTTTCTCCCTTCTTCCATCCTTATTCCTTCCTTGAACAAATCTGTTCCCTCCCTCCATCTTTCTGTCCTTCCTTTCCCCCTTCCTTCTTTCCACAATCCTTTTTCCCTCCCTCCCTTCCTTCTTCCTTCCGTGTTGACCCAATCTGTTCCCTCCCTCCATTTATCTTCCCTTCCTTTTCCCCTTCCTTCTTTCCCCCCATCCTTCCTTCTTTCCCTTTGTTCTTCCTTCCTTCCTTGACCCAGGTGGACAACAGGAGGGTTAAAATAGCTGTTTTGTTGCACAAACTGGGTTTTACAGAAGTGAATTGTAATTTCATTCACTTGAGTAGCCTAATTTATTTTGGTTTGTTTTCTGGGGTAGGCCTAATTATTTCAGTTTTTCTAACTATTTTTTCCCCTGTTATCTATTCACAAAAATCAATTATTTTGTTCAAAAGCATGCTACATTGAGCGGGTGCTGGCTGCCATTGTGTCGCCATGTTTTTACGTTCAGTGGCAGCGTGACAGTAGGAAACTCAGCGGAGACATCGGAGCTGTCGGCTCAGGCCGAGGTGGCATCTGTGAAAAGTCACCTCGGTGCAGTGAGGAGGAATGGAGCGTTATGGTGCATTCACACTAAAAGCGTCGGGAGCGTCGCAGCGGCCAGAGGTAATTCATTATCAATGGAGACTGGCGTCGCCTGGCGTTGGGAGCGTCAACGCACAGCGTCGCGTCGAGAGCGTCAAAATAGAAGCTGAGAGAAGTTCAACTTATGGACAGACCCAGTGTCTCATAGCAGGAGAAATTGAAAGCACCTGAGTGGACACATCTTCCCCACTCCCTGAAAGTCCCATGACAACATATTGTCACATGTATTGTTTTGCCTCATGCTGACAGACCACTCGTTTACATCGAGGCTTGTTTATGCCGTTACGTGCAGCGGCTGTCGACCGTCTGCTGTCTGCCCAATTTCACGTGAATGCAACATGAAAAGTACAACTGAGTTGCTTGCTATATACAACCGCAACGCTAGATGGGAGTAATTCCTACACAGTGTACCTTTAACGAGATTTCAAAATCCTGCGAGAAGCTCCCACCTGCAAGTAATATTTAACCGCTGCAGTCAAGCCTCCACTTCATCATGGATGCATTACATCTTATACGGTGTCCCGGCGAAACGGAAACTTGCGTCGTGTCCTGATATGCAGCATGACGATTTTGTCGTGAGTATATTCTATTGGTTTAGAATCCAAACCAATCAAATTATCGAGGGACGTAGGCTACCTAGTGGCTTTCATGAATGTGGCCTGAATGTGACTATGCAGTCCTGGATGAGAACACCTGGGTTGCTGTCGTTCTCCTGGTGGTCATAAAAAGAATGAAATAGAACATAAATAGAAATACAATTGATTATGTGAATGTTGAATTGCAGAGGCAAAACGATTTTGTTCAAAAAACATAGTGACTATGAAAAACCTAAGGCTTCTAAAAAGTTTGTGTCAAACCATCACATAATTGAAAGTAAAAAAAACATGCTGCTGAGAAAAAGTTGTTGGACTAATTTGCAGTGATTATGATGCAAGTGAAAATGTCACCATAAGGGTGATATCCTCATTATTATCAGTATCTCATATTTTCATTATTCATAATTTCCATTGAATTGAATCGAATTTTATTAATTTCAAACATGTAAGCAAATATAAGGCACAAGTTTGTTTAAACTGATGGACTACAGATGGAAAGTAGCTAGTAAGCTAAATCTGGTACAAAGCATCTCTTCTCGTCTTGAGACTAATGTTATTTAGTACGTTGTCCCTGATACAAATAAACTTATTAAACTAAAAAACTAAGTTTGTTTAAACAAAAACATTGAAACAAGAGCATATATTCTTAATACATGTACAAAAAGGAGTGAAGAGAAGCAAATGTTTATTTAATCTCACCCTTGTACATAAATCTATCCGTTTATCCAGCTTCCTTATCTCGTGTTGCATTGTTTACAAGACAAGAGAAGTCTATTTATTTTATTTGAAATGGTCACATTTGTAAGGAACATGCATTTGTGGGATGAGCAGCAGAGCTGAGCCTCAGTTTCCCATGAAAAATCTGGCAAAACGTATCGTGAGTTGCACCTTTCCTATGGGCCACAATGTTTGACTCCTAGTAGGCATCAGGAGTCGATGGCTTTAGGCTTAAACCTTGTCTGTGAAATCAGCAGTCCAAACCCGAAGATGTTCAATACTGACACAAGTGACAAACACTACTCCTCACATTTGGCAAATGTGCTTAAATAAATCACAGTTAATCACTTATCATAGAAAGATGCCAATTAATTTCCTTTTGATTAACTAATATTTGCAGAACTAGAGCAAATGCATCACAGATTGTGTAACAGTAGTCTGTATTTTAACTCTAACTGAACTTTAGAGACTGAATGTGAACCCCTCTCTCATGGCTTTACTTCAGCACCATGGACAGCTCTGAAGAAACCCATCATTCCCACTGTATGTGCTGCTGCTGAGAAAACTCAGAAGATATTGTGATTATCAGGATGAACATGGCTCTGGTTACAGTTGCCAGGGAGAAGTGTTGTCACAGAACATTTAAAACAAACTGGCATGACACAGAAAGTGAAAGTGTACAGTGTACACAGAAAGTGTATTCCATTTACAAAATAAAAAAGGCCTGATATACTGTATGTAATGATGCAAATGCTTCCTAAAAAGATGCAGCTTTACATCCTTAAAGGGATAGTTCAACATTTTGGCAAATTGGCCCATTGCCACAATCCCTATAGTTTTAGGAGTAGGTTCGTTACCTTTAATTGTCGATGCAATGCAAGACCGTATCTATAGTCTCTTTATTTGATTCTTAAGTCTGTTTTCTTTTTACACAGGCAAGCTATGTAGCTTGTAGGGCTGCAACCAATGACGATGTCCAATAAGCCTGTTCAGTGTGCATTTTCTCATTTGTCAAGGTCATAGTATCTCAAAGGAGTTTAAATCTAAAGCAACTGGACTTGGTTATTTGTCTAGGAAGACGTTTCACCTCTCATCCAAGAACTGATGAAGCCTCTTGGATGAGAGGTGTAACCAAATCCAGTTGCTTTCGATTTAAACTCCTTTGAGTGACAATGTCATTATTCACTTTTTATCCATTAATCAATAATCTAGTCTAAAGATTGTATTTGTATTGTGCTAACTTTTTAATGTAGGGCTGCAACCAGTAATGATGTCATTACTTCATGGTTTTATCCATTAATTAATCAACCCATAATGGTAGCCTATAATAAGATGTTTGTGAAGTTGTGCGTCAAGTGAAAGGAACAAACCTGATTCATCTTTCTTCTTTTCTTTCTTTTTTTTTTTAAAAAGGAGGGCATCAAGTCGATGTAATGACGCTGTTTCCTTTTTCTCTTTTCCTAACCTAGTCTTGTGAACCAAGTGCACACCTCAACTATCCTTTCACTCTCAGAGCAGCTTTCAGGCCAGTTTCAGACCACACCTTTGATTTGTAGTGAAATATCTGCGCTGTTCCAAAGATCGTCTCCCTTTACATACTTTCACATTTAGACACCTTATCCAACCTTGTTTTGCAACTCCCGGTATCTCAAGAAAACCATCTGTCATCAGTTGTGTGCTAGAGCTGCAAGATGACCAATGCCAACTAAACATCAGCTCACCAAAGCTAAAGGGTTGAAGGGCCATGCTTGCAAACAGAAATCAGAAGGTGTGTCTTGTCTGCAATGTCCTCAGAAGTCAAGTGGGTGGACAGGTGGGAGCTGCAGAAAACTGTCCCTTAACTGCACATATGTGTCTAATGGAATAAGATCACACTGAGTTTAAAGTCAGCTTCGTTAATCAATCTTCATACTGGACCACATCCATCTCTGACAATCCATGAGTGCCAGAGACCAAAAACCAGGACAGAGCTATACTTACTACTAAACAAGCAACCGAAGAGTTCCTAACTCTGTCTGCTGTGACCTTTATTTTATCTTAGTTTTTATTACACTTGTGTGGACGATGTGTTACGAGATCTGATTATTCATCTTTAAGGTGATTTGCATTTATTTAAAAAAATATGAACGGAGAGTTATGAATATAAGTCAAAATATGAAATAATCAATATCATTATGCATCAATTGTTCTTACAAAAAATAAAACATTCAATAAAGAATGGACTCGTTTCATCTCATGTAAATGCAATGCCGTGTAAATCCTACAGGTTGCAGCTTTAATGAATGAGGCAGGGTCTCATTCTTAAAGAGACACATTCATAAAAGAAAAAAAAGAAGAAACCATCTCTTAATCTGAGGAGGCTTATTTTTTCTGCCGTTATTCCCAGCCTTGAAGCTGAGCTGTGTTTATGTTTTGTCTCTCGTACAGTAGTAGGCCACCTTGAGCAGAGAAACCCGCAGCGCCAGGCATGTTGACTACGAGAGTTAAAAATAGCATCATCGGTCGGCCAAGCGCCGCTCCGTTACTACGCGTTTCAGCATTCTGCCCTGTGCAGGAGGGAGGGGGGGAAGAGGGGGGGGGGGGGGTCTGCAGGACTGAGAGCGGCAGCCTGTAATCAGCCCTCCACCTTCCTGTGGTGGTGGAGCTCCGCAGCATGCACCGCTGAAGGCCTCTCCCAGGTCTGTTGGAGGGGTGACACCCAGCCCGGAGCCGGTTTGTGCTCTGAATCAGGAGCAGGTTTATGAAAATAAATGTCTGTCTTTTTTTGTGTGTGTGTGCCCCCCCCCCCCCCTGTGGTTTGGTGCTGGTGGTTTGTCACATGACCAGAGGAGCTGTAGTAGTAGTAGACCGCTCATCTGCTCCCAATGACATGAAAGAGAGGCTTCACTACAGCCAGCAAACAATGGCCTCTCCGGTTAGATGAAGGAGGAGGAGGAGGAGGAGGAGGCTGCTCCTCCAGTAGCCTGTCTCCAGCTCTTCTCTATAGCCCGATGATTTAGTGGACATTGGCTGTTTTATTTATTTATTTATTTATTGAAACGGAGGCTTCTGCTTCCACCTTCAAAGTGGGAGATTCTCCACCTGACGTCAATGACTGACGCAGCCCCCAGGAGAAGGAAATCAGTTTAATTTGATTTGTATATTTTTAAAGGTCTTAAATAAATATATTTTTTAAAACAGGCCGCGTAAAAATAACATCCTGTGCCAGAGAGCGCGATAAATTATTGTAATTTTATACACATTTTCTATAAATTGACAGGGTGGGGACGTCTGTGCGCGTGCACAAGGTGGCTGGAGGTTGGGTAGGTGTTGGTAAGTGGGGGGGGGGGGCACCTTCATGAATCGTGAAATCATGAATTAATTGGGGGGGGGGGGGGTTCTGCACATTCTCGTGATTCCGTTTGTTTGAAAAATTTCCAGAGCATCATTATCAGGGAGATGCTAGCGTGCGCGCTCGCGCGAGCGTTTAGCGCGCGGGGAGGGCGGGAGCTCGCGCCAGTTCTCAAACGCTGCACGCTCGAAATTCCTCCAAGGAGGAACCTCTGCTGCGAGCTTTTCTTTTTTCATCACGCGCGAGCTAAAAATAGAAACGGGGTTGGATCGTGATCCAGAAATAGATAGGGGGCATCACTCCTATAAAAGGCACACCATTCAAGAGTACAGTGTGTGCACAGTTAGAAGAAGCGCAGAGCAAGAGCTTATTTTATGGAGAAACCAGCTTTTTCTTTTTCTTTTTGTCATTATTCTGTGTCCACCGTCCGTGTTTTTAACGGAGGCTCCGCTGCTCCTATACGGTGAGTTGTGTCAAGCTTTGCTCCTGCTGCTCTTCTCTTTCCTCTCTCTGCTCTCAGGGCTTTACTGGATATGAATGGTTTTTTTTTTCTGATTTAGTGCAAATGTGATTGTTTGATGGAGGCGGAGGGAAACGCGGTGCCATGAGTGTTTAGTATGGATTTGTGCCTTTTTTGTTTGCAGCGTGTTAGAGGAGAAATCAAAGCGGAGTGTGCGGGGATCACCCCTCACTTGTGACTATAGAGATGGGTGGATGTGTCTCCTGATATGATCGCTGCTGCTTCTTGTGTCATTAGATCAATGGGTTCTGGGGCTGATCTGTGGAGTTGGGTGCTGATGTGGGGAGTGAGTGGGGAGCTGTCCTCCTGTCGTGGTGCTGAAGTATTTTAACATTTTTTTTCTTCTTCTTGCTTTTGTTCCACCACCGTGGGCATGTCTGATAAGTTTGATGCACCAAAAATGTCAACGTAAAAAAAAAAAAAAAAACCTCCCTCTCCTCGTGTATCCGTGTGAACCGCGCGGAGCTCTGCCTGCTCCTCACACCTTCTCCTCCGCCTTTGTCCTGCAGGAGCCGAGCAGCTCCACAGCTCTACCTTCACTTCATTTGATGATTGTTTGCATCTTCTTCTCTTTTTCTCTCCCCTTCTCCTTTTGTGCACGACGAGTCTCGAGTCGTGACTGCTAAAAAAAAAAAAAAAAGTGAGTAAGGCGCGTGCTGCGTCAGTGGCGTCTGGCTCCGGTGCGCTCGAGACAGATGGGGGGAATCGTGACCGGCTGGGAGACGCGTCCGCGAATGAAAGGCTGGACGGCCCAATGAAAACGCAGCGAGGGTGGGGCCCCCCTGGTTTTGGCAGCTGGAGGTTTTGGAGCCAAATTAACCCTTTGCAAATCTGAGAGGGGAAAACTTTGCAATAATGAAACCGGAGGTGCTGATCGTTTTCAAACTAGAATTAGATCCACCACCCACAGCCACACGTCGCTGTCTCCGGTGATACCTCCACCGGTGGGACTCAGCTGTTGGCTCTTGTTTGGTCTGAAGTGGCACTGGTGATGGTGGTGGTGTCCACAGTGGACGGAAAAGGGGGGTGGGGGGGTGGATGAGACTGTCAGGTGCTCTGGCCTCCTGCTTAGGTGCTCTTTCCCTTCGCGCTGCTATTGGTCGGCGACGAGCCGTCCCGTCCAATCAAATCGCGGCCATCCCCTCCGCTGCGTGTTAAAGTCTATCACGTCGATGAGATGCCGCCTCTCCTCCTCATCGCCGCTCTTTTTAATGACACGGCTGCGGGTTGCTGCAAAAAGCAATGCCAACCCTATAGTGGCTCTCACCTCTGGTGGCTACGGTATATACATTACAGACGGTCAACTATAAAGCACAGAGCCTGCTCGGTGCTTTATAGTTGACAAGGCAAACAGCCTCGCGCACGGTGTGTTTTCGCGTTAAAAAAAAAAAAACACTCAGCAGGATGAAGAGCCCGCGAGGAGCCGTGGACTGAAGTGGATGCTGGATGCTGGGAGCCGTGTAGCAGCAGTTGTCCGTCACGAATCTTTTTGCGGTCTGGGCTTGCTGTGCATACATGACTCTGGGAAGCCCTTACCCCAAAAAGCATTCGTGGAGGATCCTGAACGTCGCCCGCGTTGTTGTGGCTGAGAAAGTCCCACTGCTGCTGCTGCTGCTGCTGCTGCTGTCAAGGCGGGTTAAGTGGGTTTGTTGGAACAAACGAGGTCTGGACTCACGAGAAAGTGCATAAGTGTGTGACCCACGCCTGCAATACAAACACACACACACGGGCTCACACACTCACAACTGACAGACAGACAGACAGGGGATCAGTCAGGTGTAACAGCGTGATGTTACACAGTGACCGTGGAGTGGGTGAGGCCACAGGTCACAAAGGAAAAATACACTTCAATGAGGAGTGTTGAGTTGTGTCTGAACACACTTCATCTGCACTTACCCAGCAGTCCTTGGGTTATTTGGTGTCACACTTGTGAGGTGCACACTTACGCAGAGCATTTGTTTTCCATTGTGCTATAAATAAAGATATTTGAAAGAGAAACAGATGTAAGGATTATTTTTAATCATTTTTTGTGTATTGTTATTGACTAACAATATATTTTATTTATGAATTATTGTGCATCAGAACCACATCGCATCATCATCATTATCACCATCCCATCTTCTCTGCACCACATACTGTATGATGCCCTCTTATCTGACGTGTATTTCTCACAGGGTCTTCAAAATGCAGCAGCTTTTTTTTCCGTCAGTTAAGGGAGCAGATAAAAACACAGACATGTTCTTCAGAGGAAGTTTTCTTTCTTTTTTCTGGGTGTTGTGTTGATTCTTTTCTTTCTGCTGAGTTAACATCCAGGATGTAATCTGAACAGTTGACAGGCAGATGTCAGGGAGATGGAGATCAATCAGCTATGGGGGTTTAATAATGTTAAGATTGTTAAGATTCAATAAATCTGAAATGACATGATTTTTAGAAAAGAAAATTGAAATCATGGACTTAGTGTCACTTTTTTGTCAGCCAATGAAAAGCAATTCCTATTGTGTTGGCATTACATCATATAGAAGTTTAGCATTCTGCCTTTCTTCAATTTACATTTGCTACAATTTCCCCATTACATTCATTACTATATCAATGCTCACCTCTCTCACCTGTTTTAAAGCAGTTTTTCCTACTCTGAAAAAACAAAACAAACAGCAAAAGCATTTGTTTGTGTATTTTTCTTGGTTTCTAATGGTACATTTGCTCTTTTTTCTGTTGTTGTTTATGCCTTCTGAACTTGCAGGTTCACCACAACATACACACGCACTGACAGAGAACCACAGCGGTGACCAGTCCTGCCACAGCGGGATCAGCAGGTGCACAGAGGAGACTGGAAAAGGGAAGTAAACAATTGTTTTAAACCTGACGCTGCATTTGTCGTTTTCTTCCGTTTCTTTTCTTGACTGATTGTGAGCTTTCTTTGCAATATGACCTGTAATGGGAAATGCCCTTTTACTGATGTTGCCAGCCTAAATCACAAGTGTCACACAACACAACATGCAACACGTTGACTCTCAAACTTTTTCGCTGTACAAACACTTGAACTGGCAGCACACATGGTGACTTTAATCCTCCCACACTGCCCTGTGAAAACCAGCTGTTTGTTCAAACCTCCACACAGCTGCAGGGCCTTCAGCTTATTGCTTACTGTCAATAGAGATTAGTAGACTGGGGTGGCCTCTTCCTCATGACGTCTTCATCACAGTGATCAGTTACCACAGTCTTTCAGTTTTATAAATATGCTTCTTTTTTTTTTTAATCTGTGACTTACCCCTGCATTAAATCTTAAATCTGGATTGTGATATAACAGAGTCAGTGGTGTAGGGATCCCAGGCTGCTGGGACGTGAGGTCTCACCCATGCCCAGGAGCAAGTGAACCCCCCCCCGTCCCTCACCCTCCCTCAGTTCCCTACGTACCTCGGAGAGTATAGGCAGCTCCTGGTCTGGGAGAGTGGGAGTGTGTGTAAGTGTCCTCCTCACTGTGGTTTCCCCTCCAGGCCATCTTTCTGTTTAATCAGCTCACCTGCTTAAAGGAGAGCTAATAGTAATTACACAAAAGTCAGAAAACACCCACACACTGGTCAGAGGACTGTCTATCTGTTTGTGTAGGTCTTTGTTTTGTGGGGTGTGACAGAGTGGAAAAAAACAGGAATATAAACAAATGCCACAATTATGTGATGCCTGTAAAAACCAAGTTTAAAGCATCAAATAATTCCCATTATGAACATATTAAAGATTATTCACTGGGAGTTGAGACGCAGCAGAGTGAAGACGTCACGCGTCTGCTCTTCTTTCTTCTGGGTCACGTTTCATGAGTCACTGGGAACATATTTGGCCTCATATTGTAAATCAGACGATGATACATGATCAGTTTTTGCATTTTTCATTCGCAGCTTTTAAGAAAAAAACCCTGCAGGCTGTTGTTTTCTGTAGGTGGACACACTTCACACAGAGCTGACCGCAGTGACATCACAACATGAGACAATGTTTGTAAATGTATCTGAACGTATCATCTTCTTTTATTTCAACTTGTCTGTCACTGTTTCATTTTGACAGGAGACACATTTTCATTTTTTCTTTCTTTCTTTCTTTCTTTCTTTCTTTCTTTCTTTCTTTCTTTCTTTCTTTCTTTCTTTCTTTCTTTCTTTCTTTCTTCTTATTAAAGGCAAAGACAAAGAAGTTCTATGTAGATAAAGTGCGTTATGGCATTTAGTGTGTGTGTGCGTGTTAGAGAGAAAGTGAGAGAGAAAAGAAGCAATAGAAAGGGAGAAAATCTTTCTATTTATCTGTAAAAAAAAAAAAGAAAAAGTAAATGTAACAATATTAAAACACTATGTGCCTTTTAGTCTTTGACTACATGTAGCATCTGGTCTCACAGTTCACAGGTAGAAGGCGTTAACTCAACAGCCAAACACTGTGAGTAAACCTAAATCTGCAATAATTCCCTCTCACACTTCTATCTATCAACATATAGTTAGACTAAACCACCTTGAACTAGAGAAACAAAAGCAGTCAGATACGTGTTTACTGTTCCAGGCTCCACATGTTCATTTACACAGTGTGAAGCACCTGGACTGAACCATGAAGCTCAACTCCCCGTTCCAAACTGAATAATTGATCTGTGATGTTTTTCTTAATTTAACAACAGACGACAAAGAGACGAGACACAGAGAGCAGGTTGTGTGCAGAGAGTCGTTTTAGATTCTTGTCATGATCTTTTCTATGTGCGTGTGTGAGTGTGTTACTTTGTGTTAGCTTTTACTTTACACATTTCTCTCCTCTTCCTGCGTGTTTCCTTGTCTTTATGTGATAACATTTATTTAACTTCATATGAAATTGTATTTCACGCTGCTTATTTTGTATTTTTAATTTTTCTGTTCAAATGTGTCATAATGTCTGTGGACAAACTGACGAATGAGTAAAGTGAATTTAAATAAAGTATATTCAAAAATATCATAAAATGTAAAATTCCAAGAATGACTATTATTAGAAAATTCTCATTTGCTGTGAATTATAAAATCCTATTAAGAGTGGATATACATCGTGTATATTGTTGACTGTGTGTGTGTTTAGTATGTGATGGCGTATGTGTGTGTATGTCAGTATTACTGATGTTTTTAACTGTGTATTAATACAGCAGCTCTGATTCATAATAAAAAGCAGTGTGAAATCTTCTGTCTTGTGTCTTTATTGACTCTGTGTGTGTAGTTTTGTGGAGCTCCGTTCTTCGAAGATCTTTGTTTTCACTCTTCCACCTCAGGTTGTCTGCTTCTTAGCTACACTCATTAGTTATTTTTGTATTTTAAACATATTATTGCTTCACACAGGTCTTTATGGTCTGTTGGCCGGTGGTCAATGAGGGAAGTTACGTTTGTTCTTCTCCTGTAGATGTGTGGAAATAAGAATAAAGCTGAATTTGAATTTAATCTTCTTTCTTTTCTTTTTTTTTTGGAAATAAACATTAAAAACACAATGGTGCAGTCTTTTCATGTGGGAGAGTGGGATCTGACAGAATAAAACTTATTGTGTACTGTAAACAACAATAGTTCTCACAGCTGTTCAATCAATGTGGTATTTTTCTGTGTGCATTTTGTCCAATGAATTACAGATTTCTTTGTGGTCATGGTTTTAAATATCCCCAACTTTTTTCTCTTGATCAACAAGATTCCTTTTGAAACACAACCGAAAGAGACAGAAATAATATGAGTGATATGAAGCTGTTTGTGTTGCAGCGTCTCCGTCTCCACTGCACCATGTTGTCTGTTCATATATTTTTAACTGATTTATTAAGCAGTTTTTTTCTTCGTCAGTGTCTTGTCTTTTTCTGTCTTAGGTATTTATCAATGCAACAGTGTTAACTCTCATTCACATTCACTCACACGTGGACTTAAAGCCTACTGTAGTTGCCTGCAGGCTCAGGACCCTTTATGTCCGAGATGGCACTTTAATCTAAATTTCATTCAGGTTCCTTTGAAAGCTTCCAGCCAACAGTTTAGACTCGTGTTTACCATTGCTGCATTTCTATTTTTAGATGCAATGCTCTTATGTAACGCTCACTCTCACATTATGGACCACTGCTGTCTGCTCCACTTGGCTGAATTTTGTACTTCGTGTGTGTGTGTATAATTTGGATTCTTGCAACTAAATTATAAGGAAACATAATATACATATATAGTCCAGGCACCTGTCGTACACCAAGGTAAGGAAACTCTGAGAGACAAATGTTTTACAAAAGAAAGCAAAATATCGGCTGATGATAATGTGACACCAGAAAAAACAGTATGTGGTTGTTTCATGGACAGTTACACTGCTTAGACTATCAACTGAGACCAAAATAATCCTTATAATGTCCCAGGGGTGGTATGTGAGTAAATATCAAGAGTTACGTGTGCTTCAGGATTTGTAACACTATCAGAAATGTACTTTATGAATATCTTAAGATTATGAAATTCAAACATAACAACATTCCCATATGAAAGTCCTATCCACAGTATATCCATGAAACCCAATCACACAGGATGAAACAATGAAAATATATAGAGTCCACTGGATACACCAGAGTTGTCAAACTGACTTTTTGCAACCAAAAAAACATTTTAAATATAGAAAACAGTGATGAGTTATTTTTTATTTTATTATATTTTTGTGCTTTTTTTGGTGCTTTTTCATAATTTTTTATGATGTCTGGAATCAGATCAGATCACTGTTATCAATAAGGCAGTCTATATGCAATAATACACACCAAATAGTAAACCATCAATCAACAGTTTATATAAACACCAACACATTTAGTGAAATGACATACATTTATTTAGACAATCTTCACTTTACGCATTAAACATTAACAAATTTCTATGTTGTAGTGCTGTGTAGGTTAATGACAACTGAATATAAAGTCAAGGTAAATTCCCTATGATGCTGATGTACAAACATCAGCTGATCAAATATCCAAAGATCTGCAGTCATGATGACAACAACCATAAAACAACACAATTAAAACTCAAAGAGCAATTTAAAAGACTAACAAGAATAGAATAGAATATACTTCATTAATCCCTTGCAGGAAATTCTTTTGTCATAGCACTCCAGTGTAAAAACAAAGGTAAATAATAGCAGAATAATATAATACAAAAATAGGAGAAAAAGAGTAACAATGACAGCAATAAGATATAAATAGTATTAAAATAAATTATCACGCTAATTTTAAAGCCAAGAAAATAAAAAGATCGGATTTAAATGTAGTATAGTGTAAGGGGTTCACCAGCTTCAACTGGCAGCTACATCTCAGTTTTGATCCTGGGGCAACCTGGGACTGAAACCTGGTCAGTGTGTGGTTACACACAAGTCAGAGGGAAAGGTTAGAGTGTAGCAAAATAATCTCATGGTTTCTGAGCAAACAATAAAATCTTCAAATTAATCCATAAAATTATGTTTCTATTATAGATAAACTACAACACCTGAACAAATTGTGAGCATGTAAAGGAGATCTAATGTTTTACAAACAGGTTCACATAAAGGACCATCAGGTCCAAATATAACAGCTTCAATTTCGCTCTTTGTTGTGAAGTATTTATTTTAATTTTTTATGTAGCCTATACAATTCTTTTTAACTACAGACACTCAAACAAACCGTCTGTAAAAGAGGTACAGCTCATACGTGCAGTTGTGCAGTTTCATGGTTGTGATGAGTGCTCACAGGTTGCCAGCAAGAAATGTGAAACACAACAATTCACAAGAAATATATGCAGCCACAAATCCTGGGTGAAAGAACAGATTAAAATCCAAGTAGCACTGGGCAACAATCACACAAATGAAGTTAAGAATGGAAAAATTATACTTGTCAGTGATGATACAACAATGTCGCTCTATACATCTGTCAAAATATGTATTCATTATATTTGAAAGTATTAGAAATAATGGCTGTTATAATTAATAGAAAATGAATGCCGAATTGAGCAGCAACCAAAGCTACAGTGGATGTAGAATGAAGAGTCAATATATAGGCTACAATATTTTTTCATATATGCTTGACATAAAATATATTTATATTCATTTAAATGAGATTATTGCATAAGAAGCTGGAACAGAAACGTAACGATAAAAAATAATAGATAACAGCTCAGGTAACGTAATATTATGAAGCACATTTTATTTTCAAAAATTGAGGCAGAAGACGCCGTTACTGTGTTATAACAGTAGGGGGCAATAATGCCAGGAATTATTGCAACTTCCTGTTTTAAAACAACTCAAAGAAGAAGAAAACGGGCCAATCACAGACCGCCCAGGGCCAACGCGGATATCCGGGATCCTCGTCGACGCGTGCGTCTGCACTTTGAGCGACTCTGAGCTCTTCTGTCTGTCAGGTATCTCAGACACAGGCGTGTGTTTGTGAGTGTGCGGAGATGTCGTCCAGCGGAGAAGCCGTGTTCCGGGCCGTGGAGACGCCGTTGTTCTGGCTCGGTGCTCTGACCGCGGCCTGGCTGTCTGTGTGCTCCGTGTGCCGGCTGCTGACCGGGATCAAGGTGTGGGTGCTGGGCAACGGCCGACTGGTGTCACCCGCTAAACTGGGGAAGTGGGCAGGTGAGGAACCTCAAGGATCATAATTATGCATAGGCCTTCTAAACGGAGGCTGTTACTAATGATGATATGTAAGATAACCATGCAGTGTGTAATTAACACATCTTGTAATGCAGAATAAATTGGGCTCATCAGGGACAACAGGAATGGAGCTCCTCATACAGTAATGAACCGTCAGTTTAGTTGACCAGTCACCGTGTTGATAACTCATTCATAATGGTCTACAGTATTACATTAGGCCTGTGTTTTGATGAAGTAAATGAATGGAACCTTTATCAGTGAGGGGGTGGGAACAGGGAAGGGGTTCCTGGACCACCTGTATTTGAACCTGAACCTGAACTTAGAGGAAACACATTTAGTTTTTTCTCCCTTCAGCCCTGAATGTAAACTGTCAACACTAACAATAACACTATAACACCTTTGTTTATATTTAGTGTCAAGCACCACAGGAATTCCCCTAATTGCAATGATTAGTGGGATTGATTAGTCAGTTTACAAAAAAACTATTCAAGAACTAAGAAATAATTGATTAATTTTATTTATTTATTTTCAGCTGGTTTGTATCATGTAGGGTTAGGCTATGTGAATAAATGGAAGAGGGAAAAAAAAGTTTTTTGAGCTGTTGGTTGGTGCAATGAGATGAACATTTTAAGGACATGCGTTGTCATGTTTCCAGCTACTTTTTTTTTTAACTTTACATCCATTTGTGTCAATACTGCTCATTGGTGCAGGCTGGCAGGGGGGCTGGAGCCAATCCCAGTTGACACAGGGTGATCGTGGGTAGACCCTGGACTGGTCATCAGTCTATCACCTGACACATAGAGTCACACAACCTCATACTCACATTCACGCCTACGGCCGATTTAAGGTCATTTGTCAACCCGGTTTGCACGTCTTGAAACTGTGGGAGGAAGCTGGAGAAACCACACAGAGAACATGCAAACTAGGAACACGGGAATCAAAGCCAGAACCTTCTCTGTGCTCCTTTTTGACTTTACACTAAATATAGACTAAATACATGAAATGAGAAAATAGTCAGAGTCTGACTTGAATACTAGCTACTGTTATTTTTTCCACCTGTGGATTTTAAATCTATAATTGAGCATTTAAAATTCACCATTCACTGATTTGTACTGATTGAAACTGACAGTGAGCAGCATCAACATAACAGAAGCCTCTGGTTTGAATAGTCAGATATTGATTTTAATGATGTTAGTTTGCATTCTAACTATTTTTTACATTCTCCAACAGCTTTCAAACATAGATGTTAAATCCAGCATTTAATGTCTGAATCTAATATTTCCAAAATTTAAATCACTCGGCCCACCAAAGATTGAATGTACCAATAAACCATTTTTTATCAGCTGTAGATAACAGGCCATTGAGCAATGAAGGCCGAGCAGCCTTTGACCAACTCCCTGAGGAGCGGAGATCAGGAATTTATCCTGTGGAAATGATTATAACACATTCTCCATTAATACTCATTACTTATATCTGATTTTATTGACTTTATGTCCTTTATTTGAGCTTGAATAGCTTCATTTTGCACCAGTAAATGAATTCATCAGAACATAAATCACTATTTCTGAACAATTTTGAGAGCACAACCGCACTGCAGTGTCGCATACATGTTACAACCAGGCATACATGTTTTCTTTTACAAAGTCAGTTTTATGCTTCAGCAGCCAGACAGTGGTGCACTGTAGTTGCACTGGCTCACAGCTTTCTTGCATAATAAGTTTGCTCTGACTGTTTCATAGTTCACACTGGTGATTACAAAGCCTCCAGTCTTCAGCACACACTTGTTACGCCCTGTGGCTCCTCTGTCCTGGCAGCAGCAGCAGCAACAGACGACAGCGCCCACAGTCTGCGATGCGTTACGCGTGGAATAAAGAGCGGGCGGTGAATGATCAGCGCTCTGTCTCTGGGTGTAAACTGTAGTCGATCTTGTGAGTGGATTACAGCTTGAGGGGATTATCATATCAGACCGAACGCTGTCCATCTGTCCGGCCTGCTCGCTGACTGAACCTTGAAGTTTGAACAGGCCACTGGGGTTCGATTCAAATCAGATGTTCAAGGTTCATATCATTACACAAAAAGCTCAAAAGCCTTTATCCTGTAGTGTGGAAGGAAATAGGCTGAGCAATTTTGGATGCATCTGTATCCAGCCATGAGCTTTAAACCAAATTCTAATATGATAATCTTAAGACTTCTTACAGAACACTGTGATCCTTATTAATATATCATTTTTTAATCAGACTTTAGATCCACCTCTCAAACTTTCTTTTTTTTTTTTAACTGAATGACTGGTAAATCTGGAGCAGTCCTCTCCAGTCTGCACAGTCACTGTCACATCAATCTGCCAGAGAAACCCAGAGGTTTTTGAGGATGCGAGCCGGAGCTGCCTTTGATCTTCTCGTCAGCAGCTAAAAATGGGAGGGCATCAGACGGGGAAGTTTTTTTATTTTTGGATCACACATGCAAAATGATTCAGAATATGCAATGAGCCGAAGGAGCGCGTTCGCCTCAGCTGCTGCTTTCATTCACAAACTTTGTCTCGCTGAAGTGGACCTGATTTAGAGGACGGCCTGATTATGTAACAGGGCCAGAGCCATTCATAAATGAGATTCACATGAGACGCAAGGTCCTCAGGAATCTGGTTCACTCACACAGACACACACACACACACACTTACTGTTTCTGCGTATGAGAGAGAGAGAGAGGGCAGCGATGATATTCATTTAACCATGATGAGCAAATTCTTTATTTTTGTAGAATTTGTAGGTTGAGACTTTTTGCATGAAAATAAGAAGGAATTGATTATGAAAGTAATTGCGACTATTGATATTCTGTCAGCTGACTAATTGATTTAATTGATGTTAGTCATGGTTGGGAGGGCTGCCTCTGAGCACCTGAGACTCTGCTTAAAGCCCCAGTATGTGACATTTACCCCCATCTAGCGGTGCGGTTGCATGTCGGCACGTATTCTTGATGTTGCGTTTACGTAAACTCGGGCAGAAGTCAGAAAAACAACAGACGCTGCATGTAACAGGATAAACAAGCCTCTATGTAAACAAACGGTCCGCCAGCACGAGGCAAAACAATACAGGCGTGACAATATGTTGTCATGGTGATGTTGTATTGTTTACCTGACCCACGTTTTACCATCTTTATCTCGTCGAATAAAATAACATCCAGTTGGTTTGCCGACGGCGTCACTCAGGTGTCTGACTGCACCTGAAGGCAACACCAGTGCCTCCGTCCTTCCTCACACTAGCCTATACAGTGGTGACAGTTTTAACAGGCGCTGTCTGGAAAACTTTCTCCCCGAGATGAGAAGGTCCGGCGAGGTGAGTTTGTGGTTAACTACGGCCACGGTGACACTGAACGTAAAACATGGCGATTCAACATGGCAGAGAAGGTTCGGTGAACCCCCCCCCTGTATGTTTGTAACGACTTGTAACAACTCATTCTAAGGTACGAGAAAACGCTTGTTTGTATGCGGGCGCGATTCCACTTCATTGAAATACGTATGAAAGCGATATTTGATTTTTGTCAATAAAAAGCTAATAAAGTCCCATACTGTCCCTTTAAGGTCGCCTCCTAAAAAAGTCTAGAAACATCTTCACAAATAGCCCTTTTCCACCAAGAAGAACCTGGTGCTGGTTCGATACTGGTGCTGGAGTCAGTGCTTCAAAATAATAATTTGGGAGCACTGTGTGGCAGAGTGGGTTGAAACATATACTTAAAAATCAATATATAAATAATTTATAATATAATAATAATAATAGTAATAATATGTCCAAATTATTACATTTGGACATATTGCTGGCTACCGTTTGTACTTGTAATCCCAGCGAACAGCAACTATGTTTGACGTGAGAGGTAATTATCAAAGACAAGCTCGGCCACTTAGCTCAGACTATGCATGTATCGATTAGACAAGAGTAGACAACAACGTTATAAGAGATTTACAGCTCTCTTTGTAGTCAATGCCACTGACTTGCTCGTCGACGTACATTGTTTTTGCTGTTCCTGTTTGGTCAGGTAACCCCACCCCCAGCCCTTCACCTCATCGGTACGTCATTGGTTCTTAGCTTAGGACCAGACCATAGTTGGTGCTTGTTTGGAACCAGTGGAAACTAATGCCAAACCTGACGACTTAACATGAAGTTACAGATGGAGGTTTGAGAATTTGTATTCCAAACTAGAATAGGACACTAGAATAATCGAGGCATTTCCTCACCGTGGTGTTCATTTGTCCCATTTTGCAAGAATAGAAAATGATTTAAGTGAGGTAAACAGAGTTTTTCTTCCAAGACACAACTAGGCTATACTAATTAAATTACTGATGAAGCTCAACATTTGTTTTTCTTTTTATTGATCTGGTTTAAGTCTGCGCTCCATGGTCTGTGTTTGATAGAGTGAGTTAATCTGCTGCCGATAACTGGGGAAATTTGGTCCAGTCCCAGCGCTGTGATCACTGTCGGCTCATCCACATTCCTTTCAAATGTCAGTCTTAACATAAATAATAAGGACAAACATGTGGCAAAGCTAAACTGTGGGTTATAGTCAAGTTGACCCACACTATAAACAGTCAATTCATTCAGGTCTGATATTTGAATAAGGATTTATACAAGTTGTTTTCATATTGAAAAGCAACACATAAACACTGGAGACATATTCCGCCCCTTTCTGCAAATTAAAAAAGTTTCCAGGTGTCTTAAAGACATGTCTGTGACATGCTTTGGTCAAAATACCCCAAGGATCAAACATCACAGCTCTTTTCATCCTCTCAAAACAGCAGGTTTCAGTGTCTGTCCCTTTAATTGCAAATGAACCACTGAACCCACCCCTTCTACCGGTCCCAGGTAGGGGTGGTATTAGGCAAATTTGAATCCTACATTACTGGAACACAACTGAGAGAACAGCTCGTAAAACCACATGGATTTCAACCTGGGGAGCCTGAAAATGACAGATTGTTCACATTTTGGGGGCCAGAAGGCAAGACAAACACCCAAATGTATGTTAAAGAACCTTCAAAAAGTGATATTTCCATAATATGTCCCCTTTAAAACCTGAGACTTATGCAGACCCCACTTTGAGAATGAATATGGCTACAGTGTACTTAAATGCCCTGACTTTTTGTATGAAATAATTAGCTGTGCGTACGAGCTCTGTTCCTCCCTGAGAGAGAAGGAAGAATCTAGAAGTAGGGCAGGATGTTGGTGTGTGTTTGTCTCCTGCACTGTACAGTGTTTACCACTTATTAAAACGACATCATGAGGATCCTTATACCTCTGCTTGTTCAGAGAAGCAGCTGCATGTGTGCCGAGCCTTAATGCAGGGATGTGCTGCGATACGCCGGACTCAAAATCATCATGTGTTCCTCTCAGTACAGACAGTCTGCGTCCAGGCTCAACAATTACATGCTGCTGCCTATCGCAGCCAAGTGGCAGTGTGTATTAGCGCTATCATCAGAGCACGTAGCCAGTCTAACCTACATTTGCAGAAGACAGCAGTTCCCAAAATAGACCTTGTTTTATTTGAGTGAAGGGAACATGCACTCAGCTGTAAAAGTACCCCCCCTCCCACCCACACCCACACCCCCTCCTCTGTTCTGACTGCAAAACAGTTCATTCTTAAAACAACTAAAAATAACCCAGCCTCTGTTCCCCTCATCATTGTGCCTGCAGACCCCCCCTCCCCCTCCCCTTCCCTTTTCTCTGTGCTATTTTTAGTTGCCCCCAGGATCCCCCGTATTTGTGTTTGTCATTTTCTCTCCTCTCTCTCTCTTCCCTCCCCATCCGGCTGTGCGCTGCAGCCCTGGAGGATGCTCGGGCACCTCAGCATCATCTGTACGCAGGAAGATCACATAAAGGGGAGACGGGTACAGCCAGAGGTGGAGAGAGTGTCATCAAAATAAGCCAAACATTTGCTTAAAATAAACTGCATTTCCGTGAAAACGCTGACGATCGGGTGTTGGACACGCTGCAATATTAATCTTTATTAACATGCTTTTTTCCCCGCCTTAAATACAAAATATATCACGTATTAAAAATGTATTCATGAATGCGCTGTACCAGATCATATAGCCTAGATGCTGATGCCGGCCTTATAGAGCAGTGATGTTGGCCTCGATGTGATTGGTTCATTCAAAAACAGCATCCTTCACTTTTTTTTATTACATCATCTGGCAGCAGACCTCCTGTGACTGAAATAATAAGCATCAATAGCGGTTTGATCTCGGTTAGCCGAAAGTGGTCTCGGGCACTAAAGTTTAGAGCTTGCACTTAATCTCTGCGCACCTTGCATGTAGCATTTAATGAGCCTGAGAGACTAAAAGCCACTAGCAGACCCCAGAGGCTGCACCGCTCAGTGCAAGCAGACACACTGATGGGGTTCGACCTAAACCGACTCACCAGTAGAACCGATCTTAAGTGCACTTCACTCTCACAAGTAGGTCAGAACCACAATACAAAAAAAAGAAAGCAAATCACAGGAAAACTCTGAAGAATGAGGAGCAACACAAGTTAACACAAGGACAGGATGGATATTGTTACAGGTCACACCGGGACATATTGTAATGCTCTGACTCTCTGCCCCCCCCCCCCAAAAAAACACACTTTTTGTTATATTTAGCCAGAGGTGTGATGAATAGTTGCTTCTGAAAGATGGGGATTGCTAAAAATAGCTCCCCTGCTGCTGCTGCTTTTTGTGCCAGGCAGTTCCAGGGCATCTGTTCGCTCGACTGCCACTGATGACAGAGAGGACCTCACTTTGCCTCTCTCCTCCCTCCCTCCCTCCCCCTCCCTCTCTCGTTTTTTTTGTCCTCCTTCTTCACCTCAGCTGCTCTCCACTCCACGCACCTCACCCAGCAGTACATCTGTCTGCGCTGACGTTCAAACCCTTTTACCCTTGAAGGTCCATTTATTTTTATCATTCTATATTGCCTTTTTCAAATTTTGAATGAAAATTTGATCACACACACACAAAAAAAGATCAATTTATTTTATTTTTCCCATCTTTTCCCCCCTCACTCACTGGTGTCTTTTGCACCGCTGTTTCCAGAGATCACTTGTACCACAACTGTGACGTCTTCATCAGTGGGTTTTGTGTGATGGCCGTCTTCCTGTAGGTGGCACTCTTTGTCTATTCCTCTATCGAGGTTTGCGCCACATTGTGCTGTGAACATTTATTGACATACTGGCTTCATCTTGATTTCATGTTTTCTTTCAGTGAAGACAAAACATCTCTATATGAGACAAAACATCCCTGTTCTTTTTTAATATTTTCTTTTTCTATGGAAATTTTCTAGTAGTGTGTTGTGACATGCAGTGGTGTTGAGTTTTCAGATGTTTTTAGATGTTGATCAGAATTTTTTGGCTACAATCTGTCTTTTTTTTAATTGTGTATTAATTAACATGCATTTGACCTGTTGAACAAATAGAAATGATTCCTTTCATACAAGTTCACTGAAGGCACTTCAAACCTCTGACAATGACCTTTGATTGTAACAGTGTGCTGTGAAACTGTGCCCTTTCTTTTAGAATTCACAGCCACAAGTTTGAAGCTTAATTCAGAAATACATTTATGCTCATGGCAACTCTCTCTGCTTTATCTAATGGTGTAAATGTGCAATACATTTGTCCTGGTCTTGGAAGTTTTTTTTGAACTGAATGAAAACAAGTCTCTGCAGCCAAGTCCCAACATTTATTAGGAAACAGTGGAAGCTGTTGAGACGTGTCCAAGCACTTTTAGCCAAGTGCTTTTATTTTTTCCATGTACAAAATCATACAAGCACACCTTTAACACCCCTTTCTGTTCCAAAGATGTAGCCAAACAAGCCCCAGTTTTATGTATTAAATGTAAATAATGTATCCCTTCTTGTATGTGAATTATCCTCCGTTTCATATCCTGCTCATTCGTCCCTCTTTTTGTCTTTCAGTTGTGACCGGAGCCACAGATGGGATTGGGAAAGCTTATGCAGAAGAGGTGAGATTCCCTTGACTTCTAAGATGAAGCTGTGTCACCTCTCTGTGTCTGTTCCCTGTCAAACAACTTTATGTAAAGCTGCAAGCATGAGCTGACTCTGAAACAACACGCATCCACGTAATTAATGACTTTCTAGGAGGATTTCAGACACAATCACAGTTTGATCATCTCTGCGGGGCAAATGGAAAATGAGTGAATGAGTCGTGTTGCCGCGTCGTCGCGTGGTGGACCTCTCCTTTTTATTGACACATCTTTTTTGCGTTTGTGTCAGCTCGCCCGCAGAGGATTCGCCATCGTGCTGATCAGCCGCTCTCAGGAGAAGCTGGATGATGTATCCAAGGCGATCGGTGAGTTGGACGAGTTTCTTTTCTTTCTGTCGATCTTTTTTTAAAGCACACTGTGAATGTGAATAGTGAATGTAAATGCAGATAAAACTATCACCACACAAGGAAACTGCAGGTTTTTGTGGATGAATTTCATTATGCATCCCAGTGAAAAACAGCATGTAACTCCATTACTCCATTTAATCCATCAATCCAACTTAATCCCACATTTTACAGTCAGGGGAAATCAACAGTACCTGTGGTCCAAAGGCACCGGGCTAATATAGTTCATGTGTAAAGTATGACAGCTGCTTGACTGAAGTTCAGTCTTAATGATCCATGCGGCCACACAGCCTCATTCATCCTGAACCTGAAATGTTGCATCCATATTGCGCCGTGTGGCGAAAATGACTAACGGCCAAATCATATTGCATCGAATTGCGTGTTTTGCACAAGTGATCCTTAATTGAATGGAGATTCAGCAGGACCCTCATGCTTTTTGGCTGTGAGGCAGTAAAGCCTCCTGCTGGAGCTGAAAGTGAATCTGTCCAATTAAATGAAAGCTCCTTGTTAAAGGGGTATATCCTCGTTGATGGTGAAGGATTTTTACAAGGGTTTAATCATTTTTCTCTTCTCCCTCCAAGTGACTGCGCGGTAGCAGCGTGGTCATTCGGAAATCTCAACGTCTCATGTTTATTAAATTAGTATTATTGTTTGCTTTTCTATGGCTGAAAACTTTGAAAGTGACATAGAAGACAAGAACCATAAAGCATCATAGACAAAGTGTGTCTAAAATGAGATTGCTGGGATGTTGTGATATAATGAAAGTGGAGCACATTACAATACTAATAATGATGATGATGATAATAATAATAATAATGATAAGCATCAGCCTCATCATGATAAGAATGATTATTATGCTAACAATAACATATAATAAAGGTAGAAATGCTGTAATAGGAATGGAAATGGCACATGTGCACCTCCACACACACACTGTCAATAGTATGACAATAACATGATACCATAATAATGTCATAGTATATGATAATGCCAGTCAGGATGGTAATTATCAAATGTATGTAGTAAGTATATGTACTGAATATGAGGGTTTCTGCACCTGTGTCCCCTCAGCGAGTAAATGCGGCGTAGAGACCAAGACGATTGCAGCCGACTTCAGCGCCGTAGACATCTACCCCAAGATTGAAGACGGACTCGCGGGGCTGGAGATTGGAGTGTTGGGTAAGGCTGCTGCAGCAGGTCACTTTTCATAAAATTTAATGAAGCTGCTCATATGAAATGGGGGATTCAATTTAAACCACGGCATATAGACATCAGCAATGCCATATTACACTCAGTGATAAATGTAAGTTTGTCACACCATCATAAAGGTTAATTTATCCTGGCTTCCTCTGCCCTCTGCTGCCCTCCGTAGATTGGAAACTGGAATAACACTCTGAATCCGCCCCCATTCACACAGACGTCACCCTCTCTTTCCTGCCATCAGTTTGTCACATTATTCTGAATTCAGAAAATCACACTGATGTTATTTTCCTCTCATCAACAGTGAACAATGTTGGAGTTTCCTACTCTTACCCTGAGTTCTTCCTCAACGTTCCCAATCTGGACACTGTAAGTCAAAGGTTTTTATTTATTTTATTTTTTTTTAATTATATTTTGGGGGCTTTTTTGCCTTTTATTTGACAGCCTAGTCAAGAGAGACAGGAAATGGGGAGGCAGATAGAGGGAGAAATGGGCCGCCCAGTGCCTGCTCAACCCACTGCGCCACACGGTGCCCCAAGTCAAATGTTTATTATAAATAACATTACCCAGGTGTTTTATAAGACTATAAGGAATCAAAGTGTGACTTGAGATCAGTTTTCTGCCTCATAAACATAAGCTGAACAGACAGGAGGGGGCTTCATGTGCAGATAGGGTCAGACAAGGTGAAACTACACAAAGGTGGCAGCTGAGGAAAACCTTATCAAATGTTGTTCTCTTATTGCTGTAAATAACATTGTAATTATGGAATTAAGGGGAATTTCCATTTTATTACAATCTGGACTTCATTTCTAGCATAAAATATGATCATTTACTCACCCAGATAACTTTGGTGTCATTACAAGTTGTTCTGGCGAAATTAGATCCAGCTGAGAGCTACGTATATCGGTATAATGCGAGTCTACAGGGCAGCGCAATGCAGACTCTAAATAACACATTATCTGCCACGAAACGCGTTCATTTCACCAATATTTTGTTATGATACACTAGTGCTATCCCCATCTGAGTCATCATCCCGGGGTGACCTGTTATCAACATCCGGGGTCTGTAGGTTGACCTACTAACCTCTGATCTGGATGATGTCATCCCGGCTCATTCTGAATAATCATTCTGCTTTGGCTTTCGGGTCCATTTTTAGCGCAACTAGCCAGAGCTTTATTGAGTCCAGTGCTGCTAACAAAATATTGGTGAAATGAACGAGTTTCGTTGTGGATAATGTGTTATTTAGAGGCTGCATTGCGCTGCCCTGTGTACTCGCATTATATGGATATACACGGTTCTCGGCTGGAGCTAATTTGGTCCAAACGACTTGTAATGACACCAAAGTTATCTGGGTGAGTAAATCATCATAAGGTCCAGATTGTAATAAAACGTAAAGTCCCCTTTAATTCCTTAATAAAGGTGTTAGCAACCTACTGTATTAAAAAAAAAAAAAAACCTAGTTGAAATCTGTTCCATAGCTATGTCAATGTAAGGTTTTCTGAACGTTGCAGATAAGTGAGGGGAGTGTTTGAGCTGCTCCATCTCTCAGAAATGGGATGGTGTGGCTCTGAGCTTGAGCGGCCTTCAGCACGTCAGCAAATCATTTCTCCCACCGAGCGTCTCAACATCTGTTCTACCTGCGGCTGAAACTCACACTGATTAAAAATAAACAGTGTCCGATTAGCATCACGTTGAAGCAAATAAACAAACACTCTCTTAGTAATGTAATGCCCCCCCTCCACTTCTTGTTTCAGTTCATCGACACCATGGTCAACATCAACATCACGTCAGTGTGCCAGGTGAGTATCGGCCGTTTGAAAAACCTGGTCAGACTCCATCACAAAAAACAAGGGAATTCATTTTTGATTTTAGAGAGAATAAATGAAACTTAAAAGGCATCCACCCTTCAAGTTAATGTTGAAGATAAGAGGTCCAAAAGAATTAAAAAACAAATTACTAAGTGTACGGGTTGTGATGAAAATGGAGAACCTGAGCAGCAGAGGTTATCTTCAATAAGTAGTTCAGTCCCAAGTGGCACAACATGGACTCTGGAGCCGTGGACTTAGAAACTGTCTGGGCTGCCTTTGAATTATGTTCGTCAGAGACACACACACACACACACTGACAAAAAATAACTTTTGTCCCTCTCCAACCTAATTTATGCTATTTAATATTTCTCCAAACTGCTCCCACTGCTGACATTATGATTTCCTCACTCTCGTTGACCACCTCTTCACACACAATCCACACACGCATTTACAAGCGTGGATGCACTCCTCCACACACTTGTCCAGAAACCCACACATGAGGAAAGACATCTTTTTTTTTTGGTCTCTCTAATGCTTTTACTCTGTTCCTCACACTCTTGCCTCTCTCCTTTGTTTTTCTAGATGACACGTCTAGTTTTGCCTGGAATGGTGGAGAGGTGAGATTTATTTGACTTAGATTTCTGTTCATCTGTTCATTTTTTTTAACCTTCCCTCTTTTGTAGGTTTGTTTATTGCATCAGGCATTTTGACTTTGTCAGGAACCTAGATTAAAAAAAAAGTTTTGACCGAATTCTAAAATGCTCTGGTTAAAATTATGACATTTGTGTTGTTGGGGTCGGTTACAACCCGGTTACAACACCAAAAACAATAATTAGAGTTAAAACTGAAAAGTGCAAAACCAACCTTTTCATGGATAAGGAGGCCTAACAACATAACCAAGAGATGAGAAACAAATGGGATGATAAATAAATGTTTTTAGTGTGTTTTACAGCTGATTTAACAAGAGATGATAGCAGAAAGCTAACAAGAGGGAGGCTAAATTGAAAAGAGGCCAAGGGGCCCACACCAAAAAATATCAAAACCAACATTTTCATGGATAAGGAAGCCTAACGATGTAACAAAGAAGAAAAACAAATGGGATGGGGGAAAAAAAAGTTTTTAGTGTATTTTACAGCTGATTTGAAACTCAGGTCAAAACGGACCCTAACACAAAAGATGGTAGCAGGAAGCTAACACAAGACGAAGGTTAAACTAACCGAGGTAGATAAATGATGGTTTATCAGAGAGAAAAGGATTGTTCATCTACTGTGTATGGAATGGTGATGTAATGTGAAGTAGTGTTGTCCAGATAAATGACAAAATCACTCTAATTGTTCTTCCTGTGTGATTCACATGTTAGCTTAGCTACGGTGGCCTAGAGAGTTCAACACAGGACAGCTTAAAAACACATGACGCACAGACAACACATTACTGAAAAAAACATCAAGTTGACAACACATTTGCTGCGACACTCAAGTGTTCGCCTGGCGGCTAAAGACTAATGCTAAGCTAACAGTGTATATTTGCAATGATATACTAATCTGAATCACGTGATAAACCAAACAAACTCTTTCAAACACTAACGGACGCTGTCTTCCAGGACTTCTAAAGTCAACAAGCGTTGAACAAAAGCGGCCCCAGCTGGGTCTGCCACTTTCTATGTCCCTGGAAACATGTTGTGTTGTGAGTTGTTGTAGCACAGGTGTTGTCAAATTGATTAATTTGCTTTTCTGAATTTGTTGCACATTTGCGTCTTTGCAGTAGTGTCCAACATATTAACATTGTCACATCCACGCCAAGGCGTTTGGCTCAAACCTGTGTGCAGTAACCTATGAGAACACAGTGAAATTCAATGAGCAAAATTATTTTTTTTTAACACAAAACAAAACATTAACTGAATCCATAAAGAGTTTGGAGGCTGGCTGGGAAGTCTGGGCCAAGCAGGGCAATGGACCGTAGCACCCACCCAGAGCCTTCCGCCCCAAAACTATCCCAACATAAATTACCCACTAAACTCACAAACAAAAACGGGAAAACAAAACGCTCAGACCTCCGTCCTCAAACCACAAAAGAAAACGGGTAATCAAGAAAGCTGCCTGGATGTGCAAGAAAGAGAGTGAGATCAGTGCATCCCAGCCTCCCTGAAGTAAGCAGTGGTGGGCAGAGCCTCACTCAGTCAACAGCAGAGCTGCCCAAAAACTCAAGCAGTGCTGAACTAGTAGGGAGCTAGACGTTTGAACACACCCACATTACTGTTAAATTTCTTTCTTTCTTTTTTAACGTTCATGAAATAAAAAGCAGCAGAGTTAATATTGAATATTTGAAGAAAGGCTCATATTCAAATTTCTCCTTGCTGCAGGCAGTAAATTAATACTGCGTTATTGATCTGGGCGCCAACGCATCAGCTGATTGTAAAGCAATTGATTGGGTTAGCGACACTTTAAAAGCTGGGAGAGGCATACGTGCTATCAAGTGCAAATTATTCAAATGGTTGGATACGTGTGCATGAAAATGTAATATAACTGGGTTCTAAAGTGCTCATTTCTGCAGTAACTCTCACAGCGAAAAGGTTTAAATTTGCAGGATTATTGCTTTTTGGGGGGGAATAAAACATACAGCACCAATCTGTAATTGTAATGTGATGGAATGTAAATGCACTGAAGCATTACAGCCCTGATCATTTCAAACTATGGGAAATTAAGTTAAACCTTCGCATCAGAATGATTCATCTCTCAAGATGCCATCCACCTGTGGTTGAGCTGGAGTATCACATGAAGGCACCACAGGCTGGAGCAAGAATATCATCAGATAGTAAATATTTAGGTATTGATGTTGCTGTATGTTTGATCTTATCAGCATCTCCCCGGCTTTTTTTTTTCCTCTTTGATGTTACAACAAGAGCGGTTTTGACTCAGCTTGCGAGTGCACACACACATACACACACAGCATGTTCTCTGATCATCCTGCCATTGATTTCAGGGAGAAGTGTTTGTTGCACATCTCTCAGCTTTCTCTCTTTTTAAAAAATGTTGCTTATATCTCTGTGTTTTCCAGGAAGAAGGGGGCCATTCTCAACATCTCCTCTGCCAGCGGGATGTACCCCGTTCCTCTGCTCACTGTTTACTCTGCCTCCAAGGTAATTGCCATACATACGCTTCATGACCTTTTCTTTCCTCGAGCGTCAACCGGAGCGTTACCCCGTCTCAGCATCACAAACAGTTTTACATCTTCGTCCTACGCCACCGTCCGCCAGGAGGAACCCACCTTTTGTTTGCCCTGTTATGAATTATTCCGTGTAATCCGCTGACAGTCTTTACCATGGGGACAAAAAACAAAAAAAGGCCGGTGACGACGAGTGTTGGTTCAACATTTGTTTAGATCATATGGATGAAGCGAGGGGACCGTCTATTTCTTCATATTTGCCATTTTGTTTTAATTGTGGAATATAAACAAGTTGGCGACTGACTCGGGTCCCGAGGTGGTGTACCAATTAAAAATGTTTATGGGAGCATGTGGCGTCATAATGTTTTATAACCGTCTCGTGTGTGTTTGTTAGCTTAAAAACCAGCCTGCTGTTCACAGTTTCAGCTGATTAATTTGCTGGTGTCTTCATACTGGGTCATGTTTATCTACTAAATCCCACACTTTCCGCAGCGCAAGTTTAAAAGTGCTTCTAAAATACATCCGGGTGAATATTCAGTTCAAACCTCCATTTAATGATCACCTCACATCATTATGCCGTTGTTAAATTACATAGCACATATATTTCCTGGTCAAGGAACTGGAAGCCTGTGGCTGACCTGACTTTCTCCCTCCACAGGCTTTTGTGGATTTCTTTTCTCGAGGACTGCAGGCTGAGTACAAGAGCAAAGGCATCATCGTCCAGGTAAATCAAAGCAATTTTTTCTTTAGCATTTCTGCTGTTGCACAGGGTTTGAATAAAAATCTGGTGATTTATGACTCTATTTGTAAAATATGAAGCATCCAGACTGCTGGGGGTCACTTGGGTCATGTTTACTCGCTGATCCCAGAATCAGGACAAAGTGATGTGAGGCATGTTTTAGCTCCTGCGCCTCCCACCTGTGGAACAAACCTCCTGAACGCCGAGCTCTGCTGAGACTGTCAGCACATTTAAATCAGGGCTTAAATATCTGTTATCACTGCAGCCCTTCTTTTAAAATGGAGTTTCTTATCTGATTCTGTGAAATCTTGATGTGACTTATGTTAAGTACATTCGTTCAGAGTTTCATAGTTGTTTTTCAAAAAGCTTGCTGTCATCTTGTCATCTTAGTGTTTATTTTTAATTTATTTCAGTGCCTCCGCGAAGCACTTTGAATCACTGCGTATCTACAAATAACCTTGTTTTGCCTTTTGTTGACTTGAGAAGAATAAATGCCGTCTCCCAACTGCATTGAGACATTCAGACACGTTTAAGGGAGTTGTGTATTTATTTTTTTCAGAGCGTTCTGCCGTTCTTTGTCGCAACCAAACTGAGTAAGATCCGACGGGCGACGCTGGACAAGCCCAGCCCGGAGCGCTACGTCACAGCCGAGCTCAACACTGTGGGGCTTGAGACCCAGACCAATGGATACCTGCCCCATGCCATCATGGTAAGACTGTGTATGGAATGCTGTATGCACGTGACATCACGGTACTCGGAAGTCGCTGTGGAACGTCCACTGAGTGGTAAAAAGAGCCGCAAAAGTTTAAAAACGACGTAAGTAACAAAGCGATTTGCGCATACCGTCTATACTCCAATTTATTTATTTATTTTGATGCTTAAATTTTCATTAGTTTTTATGACAAATTAATAATACATAACAACAGCACAGTGCAATATGAAAGAAACATCTCATACCCATTCAAATAGAATTTAAGTGACACAAAAAAAAGCAAAAGTAAGGTAAGTAGGTCATGAACTACCTTCCTCATTCATCAAAAACATTGCCCACTCTGATTTCATTTTGCAAATAGAACTGACAATGTAGGAGTCAACTGTACTGAGCATGTGCGTGTCAGTGGAAACAAGTAGCCGATTGTGTTCCCTGCAGTTGATTTGTTTTGAAAATTACTATCAAAGAGGAACAGTACAGACCGCACTGTTCCTCTTTTATTTAATCTGACTTTCTAGCAGAGACAACAAGGGTCAATAAGGCTTCCACTCTCCATGTTGTTTTCACCACTGGTACTCAAGGCTGACCAAGCCTCTTACATTTTCAAAGAGGTGTGAAAAATGCTTTTTTTTTTTTCTTTTTACTTTATTTTTAAGGGCAACGTTTTAAGGTTTTACAAAGAACATTACACATTAACCAAACAACACAGAACATTCAGGTCACCGAGGGGAGATAAATAATGGTGTATCAAAAATTAAAGAAACATACAATAATATTGCTCTGTGTAGTTTGGGGTTACAATAATCCATAGATGAGTGGTGAAGAGGGAGGGAGGTAGCATACTGTAAACCAACCGGCCAGGGAAGGAAGTCCCTATAGGGAGCAGGGAAAGTGTCTTGTAAGACATGACTGTGAGGCCAATGATGGCAGAAGGGGGAGTTCCCAGTGTGACTTCCATCAGTCCAACAACATTAGCTGACATAAAACATTGGTCATAGTATTGAGGGTGAATAAAATGAAATGGAAAAAGAAAAAAAGGAACCGTTTCATAACATTTTCTCAAAAAACAAACAAACAAACATTTCAACTACTTCTGGGCTTTATTATAATAGAATCTTAGAGAAAAAGTCAGCATTTCCATTTTGCATGTTACAGTGTCCTCCCTCCCAGTTAAGCCATTTCCTGGTTATCGATTCAAAGATGAGAAGATTATGCATCAAATGGTAAATGGACTTGTACTTATATAGCGCTTTTCTAGTCTCTTGGACCACTCAAAGCGCTTTACAATGTAATGGTCGCATTCATCCATTCACACACATTCATACACACGCATCGGGGGGCAAGTGTGGGTTCAGTGTCTTGCCCAAGGACACTTCGACATGTTGACTGGAGAGGCCTGGAATAGAACGACGACCCGCTCTACCTCCTGACACAGTGTCTCTGTAGAAGTGTCTTGGCTGTTACCAACGGTATTGGCTTACAGTATATTCACCCCAGCCTCCGCCGATGCCCATTATATAATGAGCCTGAACACTTTACATGCACCTTGAGTATCCGTCTGTCTGAATGGCAATGTAAGGCAGTGTAAGGTAGGGGAGCATGTGACACCACTGTAACTCAGCGGAGTGTCAAGGTCTGTCATGGCAACGGCAGCCAGAGCTCATCAGGCTATCATTTCACTTTATAGAAAAAAAGAGCCTCATAGCAGCTCATCTCCATTCACTGAATTAATGTTGTGTCAACAGTTGCTAAAGCATCTGTCAAAAGGTAAACATGCTCTGAAATAATGGAGTGGGATGTTCCACTACCTTGTTGTATTGTCTGCATCCTAACACTGTAATTAATTACTCCGTGGTGACACGAGACTCAAAAATGAGACGGTGAAAACAAAAGTCGTACTTCCTACTAAATCCACATCATGAGGCATCTTCAATTTAACAGAGGTCACCGGGAGCAACAGACATTATCTCCTCCGGTTTTTTCCACGTTGTGCGGGTTGTTGGTTGTTGAACTATGCGATCTGAATATCAATGATTGTGTTTATTGATATACGTATCAACAGCGGCATCATCCATTATCCTGTATGCATGGTCAATAAATCATACGCAGCTTGGAGAAAAAAATGGGCCTTTGTTGCTCCTGTGCAGTTATCATACTCGGCACAGACCTTCCCTGTCGTTGGCCTCCGGATTTTCAAACCACAAGCTGCAGACAAGTAGCGTCTGCTGTGATCAAACGATAATCCCTTCCACTGTGCAGCACGGCTCCGTCCATCCTCCAGTAATAATCCACAGTTCACCAGTTTCTAATTTAGACTGCCATGAAGCCGCAATCTGCAACCTTCTACATATTAACAAACAATGCAGGTCCTGTCGTCTGTGCTCTAATTCATTTGGTTTGGATTTTGCACAGTTAAAATGTTATGGTCAATGAGCTGAGGTGATAAAAGTGAATGGGTATGGAAGTGCTTTTTCTACATGTCTTAAAAGCTTATGTTGTATGCCTGTATGGGACACAAACAGTGTCCCAAATGTTTACAGCTGTTCTCAACCCTTTAGAAATGCCTGATTTTAATGATGATAACAGTTTGTTTTTGTCTGTACACAGTGACACATGCACACAGGCTATGATGTATGATGTATGTTGTCTACCAGAAATTACCCTGTGACTTTTGTTCAGTTTTTTAAGCTACATTTTAAGACACACTTTTTACACCTATTTTTTCAACTGATGAAGGATTTCAGGTATCGGGCATCTGGATCTTAGATTACAAAAGAAAAAAGCCAGGAAAATGTCAGGTAGCTCAGCTTCTAGTCGCTGGTGATGTACTTTCTGCTGCTGTGGTTAATCACTGATTTGTAAGGGGAAATTGCCTTATTCAGTGTCTCTCTTGGATTTATACCTCTGCTCTTTATTATGGAAAAGATTTGTCTGTGGATAATTTGGCTCCTGGTAAAACATTTCCTGAACAGTTAATACCGAGTCCAAACCAGGAGAAGCTTACAGCGATGCTAGTGAAGCCAACAACTCCCATGTTGTTTAAGTTGTTTATTATCATAATCATAACCATTACCATAATCCAGTGCTTAATTTTTTTCAGCTCCACACCGTCTGTTTTGACTGAGAGGCCCCTGAGGGGAGAAGTTACACACTGTGTGTTCAAGGAACCCCCTCGTAACATGAACACAAGCCCCGATAAAATCAGCAGCATCTCTCAGCTGTGCTAACTTCAAAACAAAGTACAAAAGAAGGTAGTCAGAGTCCAGATCCAGTTACTATGACAACGTTATAGACCAGGCAGGTCGTGAAACATTGAGTGAGGTGATGAAGTTGAACAGCTCTGTCATTGATTTCAACCGTTTTCAACATTACACAGTAGCAGAGCAAACAACATTAAATGTGCCTTTTAAGTCTTTCATCACACATAATTCAAATTCATGATCCATTAGTTTGTCCGGCGTTTCACTGATATGTCAATTCAGAGTAAGGAATTTCAGCTTTCAAGCAAATCCGCATGACAAATGGAAAGGATACAATTAAGAAGGAATCTATTGGTAATGAATTGAATAATAAGTCAATGGAGGAACCATTTACGACGCGTCATAAAACTGCTCCTTACTTAAGAAGAGGATTAAAAACAGTGGGGGGTTTCTTTAGAACAAAATCAACAGTTTCTGCTACACTGTTGAGTTGAGTTCATTTACGTGACAGTTAAAGCAGGAAAGAGTTTATTGCTGTAATTTTATCTGCCTACCAATGCACAGCACACACTTTATAGAAAAATAGAAGCAAGTTGGGTGATACTCAGAGATGTGTTTAGCTTATTTTATGGCAGCAACAAACATCAGTGAGAGAGAGAGAGCGCGAGAGAGCAAACAACAGTTGCCTGAATTGTCTCTTGCACAAACTCGCTCGCCACAGTTGTTGCTCCCGTGGGTTGGAAATTAATAATGAATGCTCATCTGTTATTTGTAAATGCCACCAGCTGACCATGTTATTCCCCCCTCTGCAGGGCTGGGTGACTACCGCTCTGCTCCCTGCCAAGATCCTCAACAGCTACGTGATGGGGATGGGTTTGTCCCAGCGTGCCCGGTACCTCAAGAAACAGAAGCAGGGATAGATCGGACGGCAGCGGTGGGGAGTGGCAGAGAGAAACGCAGGGGACCAGGTGTCAGCGGATCGTCCGACTACCATCGTCATCATCACGGACCAAAGCGAGAAAAAAACATGACAGTTTCTGAGCAACATCCCGACTCCCCCACCCACTCCGATACTCCTACTCATGATGATGTGAAGCAGCGACTGGCCACAGTTGCCGTTGCATGTCATTCAGTCCAAAACAATAGCGTGAAAAATATTGGAAGAGAGTGGTTCTATTTATTGAGTGACCAGCTTTAATGAAAGGAACACTAATATGGAAACAAACTAACCATCTGTCGGGGGAATTAAAAAAAAAGATTGCGATTGTTAAAGCTTAACAGGGGAAGGGGATAATGCAGGAAATGTGGATGTGTGTGATGTTGGAGGCATCAGTATGTTTGTCTATGTTTGAGCCTCTTGTGAGAATGTGAACTAGCTTAAAGCTTTTTGGTAAAACACTGATGGACAGCACTTACTGTTAACATTTTCTAAAGCACTTAATATCTTATCAAGTTTCAAAAGGCTAATGTCTGTGTTTTTTGTTTGATATTAATCACTTCCTTAAATTTTCATTTTTCTTTTTTAATTTCATAAGGTCCCTTTGTTTAATTGAACAAAAACTATTTTCATCTGTGAAAATATGAAAGGGGGCTCTGTAGATGAATCGCCAGCAGGCAGGGAGGGTGTTTGATAGGGAATATTAAAATGTGTGTTTTGTTTACATACTAAAGTGATTATCAAGTTCATTCTCAACTGGCGTTGCCGTCTGACATTCTTTCAAAAATATATTTGATCCTGTTCTAACGAGTGCGCAATGTCACTTCTACTTTAATCGTTTAACCTGGGTTGTTTATTTTTTACCAAAATGTTAAAGGTCCCATGTTTGACATTTCTCCTGTATTGTGTTTGAAGTGTTGTTCCATAACAAGATTTTTGTGGTTTTAAGAACCAGAACCATGTCAATATAGTTTTATAGCTCTCTCGGGCTTCGAGGCAGTGTGGCTGGAGCTCAAGTAACAACAGGTCAGGGAGCCAATCAGAAGAGAGCCTGAAAAAGGGCCTATTCCTGGTTTGAGTTGACTACTCTGAGAAACTAAATCCTAAAGTGGTAGCCTCAATACCAGCTTTGTTGTGACATCACAAAGTTCAAAGTCCTGACGGCTCATTTTAAGGCTCACTTTATCAATACAAGCTATCTGCATTTCTCTGTTGACTAAATGCTTGGACACTCACACTGTATAAATGTAGAACCTAGACCTGCTGTATAATGGAAAACATGAGAAACTTGGAAATATCACATTGTACAATATGGGACCTTTAAAACCAAAACATACATGACAGACAGATGGACAAAGTCAATGAGATAATGTAAAATGTCTGACAATTGTCTTTGATCCTCTCTGAAAATTCCATGTTTGTACAATCTGTCAGTCTCATATTTAACATGTTCTGGCTCAGAAATCAACTGTAAAGTTGCACTGCATTAATCCCAATGAAAATGGAACATTTTTCACTCGTACTGACTGTGTAGGTTGCAGCAGCTGGGGACCAAATTCACTTCTAGGGTCACTGCTTCTCTCAAGGGCAGTGGCATTAGGAATATTCCTAATACCTGGGAAGCATGTTGTTTAGATGAAAGCAGCAAAAGCAAATCTGGATGTTGTTGTGTCCTGACTCTTGAAATCTTTATTGTATTTGTTCTTCCAGCCTACAATAAATGCTTTTCAAATGAAATCACCCAGTCATCTGACTGCAGCGTTCTTGAGTTATCCTGATGCTTGTGTTGTGGCGGAATTTGAGCATGTTTTATTCTAAAGTCTTTATAAGAGAATAGACATAGTTTTGATTTCATATTTGGATCTGTAATTAGATAAAATATGACTGAGTGTGGAGTTGATTATTCCATTTTAAAAGTCAAGGATTTGTAAATGTCCTTGTGCCAAACAGCACTAAAAAGTCATTTGTGTAATAAAACTCCCAGGTTTGATGTTTAATCCTTTTACAGCCCACCCATAAGCTCAGATATCTTCCTTGAGTGACTTCTACCATTTTTTGCCATTTTCCCAGTCCACACAAATATGTTGCCTTTTCACGTTCTGCCTCCTCTCTTCCCTCCTAAACATCACCATCCAGTTCCCATGCCAACAGTTTTTGAGAGATTATTCCGGTGCACTGGTATGGAAGCTGCGGAAATGTGTCATCGCTGTGAATGTAGGAGGGGAGAAGGGCTCTGTGTGCGGAGGGATGCCCAAAGGAAGAAATGAGTGGGCCGGCAGAGATGTATATAAAGAAGAAGCTCAGTGGTGCTGAAGTCCACGGCTCGATCGCACTCACTCACACACTTTGTGTTTTCACAGCGAAGAGCACATTGGAATAACAGGATCTCTCAAATCATCTTTCATTAAGCAGAACCCTCAGGACTGAATATTAAACAGCTCCCACTGAATATTATCATTCTTTATTTTCTTTTTTGCAACATCTGTCCAAAAGAGGAAAGGGGAAAGCTGATCAGATAACACCAGAAACCTACATCTACTGCCACGTCAACTCCACAGCTTCACCGTCTCCAGCTCATCATCCTCACATTCGAGGCCACGATCAACCATGGCGACCAGCATGGACACGCTCCCTGCCCATCTGCTGCCTTTGGTGATGGAGGAGTTCCCTCAGTCTCTGGCCACGGCCTGCGTCTGCAGAGCCGGGCAACGGGAGCCACGCCTCCGCTGCGTGCAGTGTGGCATCATCGAAGAGGAGGAGGAAGACTGCTCCACCCTGGAGGAAGACCAAGCTCTCCGCTCCTTCCTGCAGACCGTGGAGAGCCTGAGGAGGAGCACCAGATGAGCTCCTCCAAACAAACTTCTGGCATGACTGTGGCATGGTTTGACTTACTTGGCTTTGATTCGCAACCAGTTCGGAGACCAACAGGAGTCTGCATTGTTATGGCTTCATTGTTCAGACTGAAAAGCTCTGTGGGAGGCGATGACTGTTGCTAAAACTGTCCTCACTGGTGGGCACATTGTATGGAAATGGATAGAAATGCACTGAATCAAGACACTAAGAACTGTAGATGGAGCGTTTCAAGGAGTCAAAAGCTGCTGGCAGTGCTGAACCACTGTTTTCTATATTGTATCAATATTTCCAAAGTAAAGCTGCTTCCTGTACAGCAATACCTGCACCTTGTCAAACTACTGTTAAATTATTTACACTATTGCATTTCTTTCTTCTTAATGTCTAAAATGTCTGCTGCTATAGTTTGAATTCAATATATAAAACTCATGTTCTAATATTTCTTTGGTTGTCTCCTCTCTCTATTATTAAAGTCAAAGAAAAAAAGAAGAAGAATCAGCTTAATTTAAAGCTGACACTTTAATCCCACTTCATACATCAACTTCCCTGTTTGTCTCAAACTAGAAGCTATGCCTTTCTGGGGAAATGCTGGCTTGCACACAGCCATTAGAATCTTTCAGGCCTTTCCATGTGGTGGCACTATTGATACACTTTTTTGAGCTAAATAGCACAAACTACATTGTACAACACAACAATCTCTCCTCTTGGTCCAGCCTAACCGCATGTTAACACCTGCAGTCCAGAACCCCCCCCACCACTATCTCTGCCATAATTCAACCAGGAATTATTTAGGCTTTGATTGTTTTCAAGATACAATCATGAACCATGACAACACAAAGCTACATCATTAATGTCCAACCATTATGCAGTGCCATCCATGGGCCTTGTAACCAAACATCACCACCCCCACCCCCCCAATCATCCACGCAACTATGATCAAAGCTGTTTTTGTAGTGCCAAGCCTCTGTATCTGCATCATCTCTGCATACTCAACAAAGTGGTGCTCTTCTCTTTAAAAAGGCAGAAACAAACAATTATGAGGCAGCTATTACCGGATGAATGAGCAGTTGTTTGTGGATCGTGCGTGGATATATTGGATTGCACTGTCTCAATATCTCCATCATTCATCAGAAAACAGCTAAACACATTTTTTGGTACGTTCTGCAGCTGTCTGCACCATAAATGAATTCAATTACAGATACTGTACGCCAGCTGCAGTCTGATTCATTCTTAGTTTTGAGTTTAGCTGAAGGAGCCTTTTTTTCTTTTTAATGTGCATTCATGAGAACAGCTCTCTAGTTTCTTGTTTTTTTATTCATTAGTTAATTCAGTGATCACTGCAGAGGTGTTGATCTGAGAGGCTGTTGCCAAAGCTTTGTATTGTCCAACAGACTCAAGTCCACCTCCATTTTGTTTAATCATTTATACAAAGATGAAATCAATGTTTTATTAAAGAATAAAGCTACAGTGTCTTTGGTGTTTTCTCCACAACTTTAAATAATGGCCTTTTTAGTCAAAAGGGTTTTTGACAACAAATGGACGTTGTGCCTCACCTGTACGAACGGAGCCGCGGTTCACCTGTCACTCACCAGCTGACTGCGCTGTCAGAGGAGCTCTGCTGTCCCTCTCTCTTTAGCCTGGTGTTTGGCTGCACTCTGTATGAAAGGAGTTCAATGTGTCTATGGTGTTTTGAACCAGCCTTAATGTGTTCTTAGATGTCCTACAGTGTCGGTGCACCTGAACGCACAGACACTGTAGGACATCTAAGAACACATTAAGGCTGGTTCAAAACACCATATGACAAATATGAAGATCTAACCTCCATTTGAATAATGTATAGCCTACCGGCTATGTGGTGCTGCTCCGCTGTAGGTGTGTTAACGAAAAGGAAAAAAAAGATCGTCGGTCGTCCTGTCAGGATGGAGACAAAACACGAGTCCAAGTCAAGTCTGAAGTCTGTGTGTGCGACTTAAGTGCGACTCGAGTTCGAGACACAAACTTGAGTCCCCATTTCTGGAGGAAACCCACATAAACATAGAGAACATGCAAACTCTGAACAGAGGCCATTCCTCTCTATGTTTTTTTTTTTAGTCGGTAGGTGACTCATTCGATGTCAGGGTTCCTACACATTTTACAGTTATAATTGCATATAAGTATAAATAGACACATGTTACGTGTACACGTGTTAATATGTTTTCAAAACGCAACTGTTAACATGTGAAATGAATATGAACAGTTGTAGCAGGAACTGCATGTTTACTCTGGTCTCCTCATCCTACATAGCAACAGTTTTCAGGTCAGCAGGTCAAGCATCTTTAACTTAAATCTACAAACAGTGTCATGGTCCTGTGGACATCATATCTTGTTCCAGTACATGAATTAGAGTGCCTGGCTGAGATGAACGACCACAGGCTGTTGGCCTCACGTCACACATCATGAAGACCCTTCACCCTTGAAGCAGGGGATTCTACACCTTCTGAGGCCACCAGACTTCAAGGGATGAAATGGTTCTTAACATGCTTTGGATCAGCAAGGTTACATGAGGATTATGTTCTTTTGATTTTTCAAGTTCATTTGACACGATCTTCTCCTACATTCCTCAAGACAAGCTTGAAGTCTGTCAGGCTGGGTGACTGCATGTCTTTCAATGATAGTGGTGAACAGCACTGGGGCTCCACAGGGAGCTGCTCTACTGTAGCTCCATTCCTGTTTACCTTGTGTATTGCAGACTTTCTCTCCAACACTGTGTTGTGTGACATTCAGAAATCCTGGGATGACACACAGCTATAGTGGTGTGTATCACGGAGTGGCACGAAGTGGAGTACAGGGATCTGATGATGGCCTTCAGGGAACAGAACGTCAAGAACTGTTCTATAATTCTAAAAAAGAACAATCTGGACTCTTCCTAGAGCTGGGCAACTTCCAGAGGGACAACCAATCTGGGTTTTAAATTTGAGTGTCCAGACAGGAGTCTCTCTGCAGTGAAAGTTTGCAAAAAAAAAAGAACACCTTCAGGAGAAAAAAACTCTCTGGCCTCACAAAACCAAGTTGGAACTGTTTGGCCTCAATTCTAAGTGCCATGTTTAGAGTAGAGTAAACCAGCCACCTGCCATATACTGTCCAAACAGTGGAGCATGTTGGTGACAGTATCATGCTGCGGAAGGGTTGTTCAGCAGTAGGCATCAGGGAGGCTGGTCAGGGATGAGGCAACAATGAATGGAGCAAAAATACAGAGGTGTCCTTGAAGTAATCCTGGCCCAAAGAGCTCAGGACCGCTGAAAAGGGCCCAAAGTTCTTCCTTCAAACAAGATATTGATCCTAGGAGTGGCTATATGCTGTCCAGAAAGTCCGACACCTGGTGGATTTTGTCTTGTATGGTACTGTACATTCACCATCCATTGTCTGGTGATGTGACTCTGCAGCAGTCAGCTCTAATCAACATTGACGGGGGCATGATACTCAAACAGATCCTGTAATTTTCACTCATTCTCCGGAACACTGTAATAATCTTGCTGTGACCCTGGGAAGTTGCTATTACGACCTCTTCTGTAGTGTATGAGCAAAAGTCTAGTCTGATAGTTTTACTCTCCTTTCCAACCTTGCAGGCATTGTATGATGACATGAAAACCTTTTCATGACATTGTTCAATCAGTCATGAAGAAACTGAAATAACAGCCGTTGCTTCCTGTGTGTTTACAATTTTTCCATGGGCAATTTATACGTGTATATGTGCTGATTTTGGCTTGAAAAAGGTACCTGTGAATGTCCTTGAGCGGCCCCTGACTTCCAATCCGACATCTCTTGAGAGACTTGTAAATGTCCACTGACGGTCCCCATTCAACCTGACTGAGCTTGAGAGGATCTGCAGAAAAGAAAAGCAGAAAATCCCCAAATCCAGGTGTGAGAAGCTCAATGCTTAATGCAGGTAGGTATAAAGCTGTTGTAAAAAAAATAAAAATGGTTTCTGCTTTGTCCTTATAGATCTCATTGTTACAAAGCACAATTTTGCTAGATTGCTGGGGGGGGGGGGTTAATTTAAATAAATTCAGCATGAGGCTGCAGCATATTGAATAGAAGGTGAATATGAAGAGAGATTACAGATAACTGGCAGAAGATTGTGGCTGGGTAGACAACTGTCCATACAGTTGACACAAATCAACACCAAACCCAGACAATATTCAAAATGCAAAACTGAGACAGTGCAATGTTTGTTTCACGTAGATTCAAATAACTGCACACCTTCAACAAAAACAAACAAACACAAAACAAGATGGTTTGTGTGCATTTCAGCAGTTGACTACAAAAAAAAGCAAAAGTCCATTGACTTGGCTTTGCAAAAAGCACACTCCACCTCTCTGCACATATTTCCTTGTCTTTCTTTTGACAACATCGAGCTGGCTCTGGCCTGTGCTTTCACACAGCAGTAAATATTTTGGCAGCCTAACTGCCTGCTCCCAGAGCCATGCATGTGTGATCAATTTATTTTTTTATATTTTTTTGTAAAGTAATAGGATGGGCAGTCTGGAAATATAAATAAATACTACATCTCTACATGGGCTACTTACTCTTCTCTCTATACATATCCATACTGCACATGGACTCAAGTAGTACTGAGGACACTGAAGCATTCCTCTGACATTTTTGTTCAGTTCCTAAAATGTCCCTACATCCCCGCACACACATACACGCGCACACACACACTGCAGCTGGAAACACAGTAACCTAGACTGCAGGCTGCAGGATTTCTTCAACTTTCTGTCTCAGTGGAATTTCCAAAATTAGAAGACTGTAAGAAAACCGCTAAGACCCCTTTCTTCTAATTTTCCTCCTGTGGAATGACTGAACTGTCTCAAATTGGCTATTCTGTAAACATAATAGATTGTATAGTTCTAGCAGAAAAATAGATTTGCATCTTACATTTGTTTAAGTTAACTTGTGTAACCTTTGCCTCTGTGTTATAGTAAGCTATTAAAAAGTTTCAAAAGTTTAGTGCTACTGAGAAAGAGAAAAGAAAATCAACACTGCAATTAGAGCTGCAGCAGTAAAACTTAAAGGGATAGTAGCATTTTTTTTAAAGTGGGGTTGTATGATCTACAAATAGCCCCTAAGTAGCCTACTTTAATTGCAGTAGAAGACTCTCTTTGGAGCTACAGTAACCAACTGCTGATTGGCGGGCGCTAACCCTGGGCGGAGGGATACATGAGTTGGTTAGGTCCAAATAAAAACCGTATTTTTCCTGCACTTATATTAAAGTGAACAATGAAGCTGTGTATTTTTTTTTTCAGGTAAAACCTCTTTTAGGCCACAAAAATAGGCCGTTTCTTTGGGTCCATTCACAGCAATGTATGTTGTAAATCTCTGGGCAGGGCTATGGGCTGGCGTTGCTAACGGGAGGAGTGCACAGAGTCTTCTACTGCAATTAAAGTACTTATAGGGGCTATTTGTAGATCATACAACCCCACTTAAAAAAAATGCTACTATCCCTTTAACAGCAACGTTTACAACAAGAATTTTTTAATATTTGTATGGAAATTTAGAGGAAAAAACATTGGATAAAGAAAATTATTGGCAAATGAATAAATAGCTTAACACATTGGTGATTACTTCTTGCAGCCCTAATTCTTGTTGCTAAGAGAGATGAAAGGATAACGTTTTTGCACATCACATAGCCTAAATATCTTTTTAAGGCTTCTCAGAGACTTTTCTTCATTTGTAAAGTCAAAATGACAGGAAGCAACAACAGGGAAACATACAACATTTTAGGACACTCAGTTCAGTCCCAGCCTCCCTGCCCGCCCCACAAGCTGTAAAACAGCTTCTTCCACCAAGCTGTCAGGATGCTGAACTCTGCCCACAGGTCCTCTGCCCCTTGGACTTAAACATTCATATGCCCTATAGCCTACTCTACACAGGTGATTTTATATATGATATTTTATTGCATCATTCAATATCTATAATATTTACCTTAGGTGCAAGAAACTACTTTTTGATTCTTCTGTAGTGATGTCTTGGTCTAAGAGAATTGAAAATAGACTACCTGAATTATATATAAAAAAGAGAATGAAATGAAATGAAAGATAATACCTTTTATGATGTATTTTGGTATTTCTCGTATTGCTATATTAGCCTATATATTGCTGTATTAATTAGGCTATATGATGTATTTCTATTTATTTATTATTATTTTAAGTGTGTTACCTGATGTGACTATTGTGCCAACTGCTGCTGTAGCCTACACCTTGGGGATATCAATCAATCAATCAACCAATCAATCAATCAATCAATCAATCAATCAATCAATCAATCAATCAATCAATCAATCAATCAATCAATCATAAATGGCGCTGTTATGTCTGAAAATGCCATTGCTCTAATCGGTTCACATCCAGGCCAAACTGGGGACATCCCCTGTGCTCAACATAATTAGGCTATATAAAATGGCATGGCAATGATCAACTGGAGCCATAGTGACAGGAACCTCCCAACATTGTCATATGGACTAATTTTTTATTTAATAAAGATTATGGCGCTAGTTATTTCCTCGTGTTTAAAGGGACATTGGGACTTTAATCGGTTCAAAAATCATCCAGGTGGAATTCGCATACAAATGCAATTGACTGGCAAATGTTACCGAACCTTCTCTGCCATGTTGAACCCGTTCAGTGCCTCAACATAATTAGGCTATATAAAATGTATTTTTAATGGCAATGGTAACTATGGTAGACTACTGCATAGGCCTAATATAGAGTAATTCCTCCCATTCTTTGTCTGTGTTTTTCTACATTGTCATATGGACTAATTTATTTATTTATTTTTCTTAAAGATTATCACCTTTACATTCACTTAGCCATATTTCCTCGTGTTTAATTAAGAATATGGTCGGAAAAATATAATAATATAAAAAAAAGTAAAATATAATAATCCGGAAGCCCAGTCAAGACTGAACTTTGACCTTTTAAAATGGCTGCAGGCAGCATGCGGTCCTCACTTGAACCGAACCAAAGATAGTTTTTTTTGCTTGAACGCATCTTCCTCAGATGGCAGGTCCTCCCTGTTGTGATGTTGTCCCTCCACCAGCTGTTATTGAACTGATAATTAGCCAACAACACTCTACTGTTACCACACTGTAAGACTCGGTCCGGATTAGTGGAGGAATAAGCATCGCCACCGCCGGTTCACACACTCACCTGATCTTCAGGGAATCACTGATCTTGGAGATATGGGGCCGTTGGATAGCTGGATCAAGTTTTCATTGTGGACCGTGTGCCAATGGTGCCAATGAACATGTTTTCATCCTGTCTTCTTGAAAAGGTCAGTTTATCTTTTCTTGACACTTTCCTCTCTTGTTGTAGCCTAACTTTTGCTGAGGACTTAGCCTAACGTGTCCCTTTACACGTTGTTTAATAGAGGTAACGCTGGGCTCATTTGTGTAATTTCTTGTAAATTAGTTTGTTTTACTTTTTTATTTTTTGAAGGTTATTGTTTGTTTGTCGAGTACAAAAGGTACAAAGCAAAACAAAACCGTTACAGTGACGAGGCTAATATTAGCAACTGTTAGCTTCCTGTTAGCCAGGAGGCTAACTGGTTATTTCATTTGCCTCAACCATCTGTTAGCAACACTCTTCCTGTCCACAATCAGAACTAAACGTTGAAAAAGCACACGTGACCCCCAATTCACCAATCCCTATGGCTCGTGTTCAGACGCTATATGAAATGTAATGAAATTAGCGGCTGATGCATCAGGCTAGCTTCCTGTACACCAGCTAAAGAAAAAGACGATTCACCAATAGACGGGTTTGTTGTGTACAAACAAGTGCGCGCGCAGCCAGGGGGCAAAAGACTGCTCGGAGTGAACTGATATCAATGTAGATGCCGTAGTGCTTGTCGTACTGCAGCCGATATCTGAGTACTCGAGTACCCGCTCGGCTTGGCCAGTATCCGAGTGCCTTTTCACTACTCCCTCCTGCTCGGGGACGGTCTGATGGGGGGTGGGTATTTGAACACATTAGCATGCTACTGTCACAACGCCACCTGCACGTGTGTGCATTAAGGAGGAGAGAGAGAGCGGCCGCCACAGACCCGTTTATTAAAAGGGAAACGTTGGAAAAGTTCCGTCTTTATCACACCCATAATATTCCCAGAATGTAGCCTATTTCAGATGTGTCCAACAGTTATGTCATAGAAAAGCCCAGTGTGTACACAAACAACAATTTACGTGAATATAAGTCTGTATGTGCAAAATGATTGATGATGATTTGATTTTTTAAAATTTATATTATTTTTTTAGCTTTATGACACTCGACTCTCGCCGCCTTTAGGACTTTCGGGACCCCAATCCGCCCTTTTAATGGCTTGGAGCCATAATCTTCTTTTTTTGGCAAACGGATGAGATTCCCTCAGTTTATTATACAATTTCCATCCATCCTTTTGCCGGTTTATGCAGTCAACAGCACAACAACTCCTTGTCCTTTTCGTTTTCTGCTTGACTCCGCTTGTAGCCTAAATAATGAGAAATGTCTCGGTTTCTGCCCCCTGGCTGCGCGCGCACATCTACGATGACGTTGCACAGAAACCCGTCTATAAAGGTTGAAATAAATAAAATAAATACTATAACATTTATTCGACCGGCTTACTTACTAAGTGGCTACTTTCATAGTGGAAGGTTCCCCACCATCATTCAAAAACAATTGTAAAAGATTAACGTTAGCTATAACATCAGAGACCTGGCCAATGGGAAGTTGCATTAGTACAATGAAAGGAATCACATTAGAACAAAGAAAACAAACATGTTTTAAAAAATAGGCTAGTTAAAGTCATGTCATGAGAAAATACAATGAAATGTGTTAATTAGCTAAGTTTAGTCAAGTTTTGACGAGTGCTATAAAATGTGACAGTTAGCCTACTGTGTGGCCTGCAGTGATTTCGATTCATTTAACACAGGGTCAAATTGGATGAGATTTTTTTTCAGCTCCTTTTCAGTCAAGATTCAGGGTTTTTATTTTCATATTATTTTTTTGGTATTTACATGGTCATTGAACAAAATGACTTTGAATTCAAAAAAACTAAATTGACTCAATAGGAGAAAAAAGTTTAGGTCTAACTGGTTTTACTATTTTTCCCTTTGTTAAACTTGTTTCCCTCCGCCCTCCTCTTTGTTGCACAATTGGAAGTTAACTAACACACTGTCTATTGATTTACACAGTAATGAAATATGAATAATCATCTTAGGGATACAAGTCGTTATGTGCATATTTCCCTATTAAGTAGTTATTGCTGTTGTTTTTGGAGGGTTTGCTGTTTGCTAACTGCAGACTTGGGTCCTTTTATAGAGAAATACTCCACATTGGCTTGAGGGATGTAAATATAACTGTTGTCTTGGACACAGACGATTAACATAATTAATATTATGATATTATGTGTTTCATGAGCAACTGAATATGCTTTTGTCACAAACTAATTAGACTGTCACATTCATTATCTCCCTACATTTCATATCCGGCAACCAGTACCTATAGTATGTGAGGATGTTGTCTATTCTGTTCCTTCATATCATAATTTCATGGTAACTGTTGAGCCAAGAGATGATGGCCATCTGCTGCTTATCAATGTATTTCATGAGAAGATATTGTACCTGAGGTCCTTTTGATTTTTAAGTTGGTAATTATCTGCTGCATAGCTGACGTGTCTGAGCCTGCTGCTGAATAGCCTGGTGGCTTTCAGGATTTAGTCTTATCCATCTCTGTTCACTAAGAAAATTAATTCCCCTCATGGTCTCAGGTGTCCGACTGGGAATGGACACACGGTTGGTTGAGCCTGCTAGCCAATTTGCTAACTCTGTTGTAACACTGCTACGCGCGCGCACACACACAAAAACCTTACTAGTGCCCTGCTGCTTTCTTGTAGCGTTTCATAAACCACACCATCACCCCAGCATCCACCTGTAGGCTCTGAGTCTAACCCCCCCCTCCCCCAGCGGGCAGTTTATTATCGTCACTCCCCAGTTGCTGCTGTGCTGAGGTTGGAGTTTGCTTGTGGGGAATGACAAGCTCAGAGTCTGACACCAAATATCAACTCTGAACATACTCTTTATTCATGTAATAAATCCCTTCTACGTGAGTTGGCTGCCTAAAAAAAGTTCTGCATCGGGAAAAATAAATAAATACGATCTCTTTGTATGATACTTTACAAAGTTTGAAGGACAGTTGAAATGACTGAGGCAGCAACTGTTCGAAATCCTGATTCATGCAGGCTGTTCTGGTGATATCCCTGACTGGTGCTGAAATGCACTTACGTATTCACAGCAACTTGCAGTATAACCCTGACCCACATTTTCGTTCCCTTTGAAAGTCTATCTTCACTTACTATATTTTTTCATCCCATCACAAGTGGCTGGATACAGTCATGGAGGTCGAACAGCGGTACCTAACTGATTTTCGTTGCCGCAGACACATTCGGTGTTCATTCTGTTTTACCGGCAGCATACAATTGTGTGGATTGTTGTTTTGTGAGGATGAAGAGCTAAAAAAAATTGCAAACAAACAGATACTGTGGATACTGGTGTTATGAGCACCAATCCTCATTACCCCACCGTAGACTGCTCACTGAGCACATGTACGTACATGATTGGACTTGCCCTTCCATTTCACTTGCCACACTGCAAATCGCTGCCGCGTTGGCGGGGTTCACTTCATTCGGGCACGGCATGCTATTAAGGGGTTATTTGTATAATTTACCACTTCTAATTCCAAGGCTCAGCCATATTGGCAGGAACATTCAAGACTAAATTGAGTGTGAAGATTGAGAGGAATTAATGTCTGCTGGACTGTGAGCTGAATGCGTGCCTTCAGTGGGCCCTCGGCCACCACAAGGACAAGAGTCTGAGACGGATTTGTACGTTAAAGGTTGACTTAGCAAAGTCAATAATTGAGCTACTCTGTGGGACTTTGTCCGCCCCCAAGCAATCAGCCATTCTTTTTTGTTGGATGGGAGGAGAGAGGCGAGCAATCTAATATGACTATTTGGCGTGTAAGTGGAACAAAAACAAAATCTGAAAAGGCAGTTATTTTGAAAGGAACAGAAGTTGGAACAATGTTTTTTTTAAGTATCAGCTTTGCACCTTGTAGCCATGACTTCATTGAAATAAAATAGCATACCATAAGTTGATTTGTACTTTAAGAATAAGTATGCATTTGTATGAATTATTTTGAGGAAAAACAGCCTGTGTCTCACTAACTTATTGGTAAATTAATTGGATCTTTGGCGATCCACACTGGCAGTGTTTTCTTTTTGGCACATATTTAATGTCTGTAATTCATCAGCATCTCTGACGAGATATGCTTCTACTTTGAATAATCGTATAATTTTTTTCATGGGAATGGAGTGGTCTGCCTCTGCAGTATCCGATGTGCTTGTAAATACCCAGGCCTCTTTTCTAAAGTCCAACAAGCTGCCATTGTCTCGATGCATGTTGATTCTCCTTAGTAGCTGTTTTGTCACATATGCTCCCTGAAATCTCTTACCACCCTGACTACTACGTACTTCCGTCACTATGTGTCTGATGTAGGGCTGACCCAAAAAAATCGAAGCTTCGTTCGTTGCCATGGTAATCGATCATGAAGTCTGTGATCGATAGTTTTTTTGGTTTTTTTTTGGACACCGTTTGCCATCGGCAATTGTTACATTAAAATGATTAGGCTACTTGGCATCCTGGTAACCTGCCGGATTTTGGAGATATGTGTTTGTTTGCCATCACTTTCATATTTCCGCTACGGTCAGAAGTTACGTTAAGCTTCGATTATCAAAATATGATAATCGGGTCTGCCCTAGTCTGAGGTGTGCTGCATCTTCAGCTTTTGCAAATATAGGGACAGAAGTGGGTGATGAATATAACAAATCTCTAGAAGAGACACAGCAAAGACAAGAAGAAGTTGAGACGTGTTTACACAGGTCTAAGTCGACAGCTCGTTCCATTTTTTTGATCCTGTTAGTGGTCGGCCAAATGCCCCTGATTGCTTCAGGCCTGACTCTAATATTTCTCGTGTTGAACCTTTCATGTCTCCTCATTATTTCTTATTAGCAAAGACCAGAGTTGAAAACATTTAAGCTTCTCATTTCTAGCCAGCTCTGCCTGTTAAAATGACCAACATCACCGGGGATTAGATTATATCAGCAATAGCTAATTAGCTAATGTTAATGCCCTAACAGCTACACTGAAACTGTGGTCGGTCGGTTAATGCGCTCTCCCCAAGCCGCTAACTGTTCTCTGCCAAAGATTGTTCATGGCTGACAAGACGCATCACTCTGTAACATCAACCGTCCGCCAAAGGCCAACTGTGCTATTGCAATTGAACAGAAGAGAGACTCTCCTCCGGAGGACTGATCTAGCCGATTGCTGCATGTTAAATACACACATCTCTCGGCTTTTTATGCATTTGGGCTCATTAACCTTTCAGTTCTGAATCAGAAACTCTCCTGTTTGGATGAGGCAGTTTGTGAATAATTGAGTAATCAATCAGCGTTTCAGATCTTTTGTCATCTTTCTCAGATTGTAACTGCTGGTTGTGAAAATGAACAGGGCCAGTTTAAGTAATGTTAGATTCATTATGAAAAACGATATACGAGGGGATATTGTGCTGGAATCAGATTCATTATCACAGGCCAAAAGATTCAAGATTCAAGTCTCTCTTTGTAAGCAAAAATATCAGTGATGCAGAGCAGAACGAAATGACGAGCATTAGACCAAATTCATTAGACCTGCAGATATCATATTGATATTTTTTTTTTAATCAGTGGTAGCCTAATGTGGAAAATGTGGGAATAGAGAAAAATACCCTGTCGAATAGGGATGGGCATTTTGAGTATCCTAACCTTGTCGTACCTGGGTAACTGAATACTGTAATGAAAAATAAAATTACGTGATAGAGTGCAGCCAGTGCATAAATGCGCTCTATTCGTCAGACAGTCCGCATTACTAACACACAGCGTCGTCAGACAAAATATCAGGTGCATAATAAGAGTAGAGACTGGAGTTATATGTGCATCTTTATGCCAGGGAATAAATGCGCTGCATGCGCTCTGAGCGCTGAGCACAGCGCATTTATGCCGCGGCTGCCTTGGAGGAGAAAGCTTTTTTTCTTTAAAAAAAAAAAAAATCATTAGCGGTGCTTATTTATTAGTCCACGCTACATTTTGGTGCCTTCGGTCCTCTCTGCCTCGCATTCTTTCAGGAAATAACTGGGAAGGTTTCAGAATATTTATAAACTGAAAGCACATTTTCTAACAGACTCGATGACACCTGTCGTCTCCCTCCCAACGGCTTACGCCGAGTCCGAGGCTCGTTCCAAAAACGCTTTTACACAGCAGAAAATCACGTTGCTTGATCCGAAACTGTTTAACACAGCTGAACCATGGCATGATAATATAGTTTGATCTGACACTAGACTGCGCCCTAACGTGCCGATTTTTTAATCCTAGGTTAACCGGATAATAAATTCATAACCAAATAGCAGATTGCCTACTTGGGTACCCGGGTACTGGGGTATACCGTGCACATCCCTACTGTCGAATTAGACTGTCCCCAGATCAGTACAAGTATTGAAGTTTCATTACCAGGGGCCTTTGTCTCTATACCCATCCCAGTTGCAGCTGTACGAGCACATAGCTGAGGAAATCCACAATACTGTTAACTGCTCCATAGCTCACGGCGAATGATCCAGAAAGCCCGCATCATCACCAAAAATACCATCAGCGTTCTCAGCGGATTACCTGAACTTTTGATATAGCCTCTCCAGCATCATCTCCTGTCTTGATATGAACAAAAACATCTCCTTCAAATAAACCAGACTAGAATGCTATAAAACCTGTACAGCTGGCGTCTGCTGTTGAATTAGCAGAAAATGAGAAGGAGAGCGGTCGTGTTTGGAGACCAGCAGAGTCACTTTGCTTTCCGTAATGATATATTTCTTTCATCAGAGAGGTTTTAAATCTTTTTTTGTGTTTCCAGGCTCTTTTCCCCACATTTTAGCTTTAGAAAGACATCTTAAAGCAAATGGTAGGTAACTTACATTTATTGTCGCGTTATGAATGAAAGTGTCTAGTGCATACTGAGTGTGCTGAGCCTCGTTCATTGGATTCCCGAGAGAAATTGAAGCAATAGATTGCAAACATTCCCATTACCTCAGCACAGAGCCAACTTGGTAAATAGAAAATCTTTAGCGCTTCAATGTGATGACAGAGCCACATCAATAAAAGAGTATACCCACTGTGCCTTAATGACAGAGCAGCGATTTGACTTGTTTTCATGTTTCCACAGAAGCTGCAGCTCACCTCCACGCAGCGTCCATACCCTCCACCTTTATCAGTGTTCACTTTTACTGTTTGGTTTTGTAGTAATGCATCAGAATAAGAGTGAGTCACTTTTTTTTCCTCCCGTTTTAATCTTCTCAAGGTGAAATCGTGGGTTACATTTGTTAATTATCAACCCGATTAGAGTTTATTATAACTTCCTACTCGCTCACTTCCTGACTCCATTACCTCAGCCGCACTCATTCACATTATTTGTGCAACCTTTCCACCCTTTGCCTCCTCAGAGGTCAGTAGTTTTTATACAGTACCGGTTGGAAATGGAGCTTTAAGAAAATATATTTCAGCTTCTGGCAAAGGACCCGTCGAGTCAGTGATGCTGATCAAGCCTGTCATACCCTCCTCGATGAATGATGGTCATTATGTGCTGTGAGACATGCAGGCCGAGTTCACCCTGTATTTTAGCCTGCGTGCGCCTGCATCCGTGTCACATTTGGCTGCCTGAGATTTCTTGATGAAATTTGATGTAATGTAAAAGACCCCCCACTTATGCTATTACAGGGCTTCAGATGCTGCCCGTTTGATGTGTTTTATTTTGATCAATGCATCATGAAAGTAGCCACAAATTACAATCTCATCCTGGCGGAGGGGTTTCTGTGGCCTCAGTGATCCAAACAGCATTGTGGTAGAGGGTCACCCAATAAGGGAAAGTGGTCTCAGCTCACTAGCTAGACAAAAGATGATTCACAGAGCGCCGTTTGGAACATTTGAAATTGGGACGCAAGCTGGACTCTCTGGTTTTCCAGCTAAAAATGAGAAAATACATGTGTCATCACAAAGCAACCCAGTTTTCTGATCCGTTGCAGCTATTAGCAGTGCCTCAGTATTTATAATTATCTCTCAGAACCATTTAATCAAGATACAAATATTTACACGACCCTGTTGTGATTTTCCAAGTAGCCATGGTCAAGGATTAGGGGCAAACTGTGGTCGTGATTAAAAAGAGAACAATGTTGACTGCAGGTGGAAACAAGTGACAGCCCCATGAGGATTTAGAGGGGGGAGGAGGGGTTGTCGGTTCTTAATTTGCTGATTAATCAAGTATGCTTGTGTTGTGCACAGCTTTGGTACACACCTGGCATTTTTAAAAACCTGCAAAAGCACACAGTTTTCCCATAGAGCTTGTGGCCAACAGTAATTGAGAAAGAAAAGGGAAGGCTAAAAAATAAAAAAATCCTCTTGTGCCGTTGCGTAGTATTTCGTCATCGCACTCGAGGGTTGCGTGTACAAATGTCGACCATAGTGCTTTTGATATGTCAGTGGATCAGTGGATTAATTGGCTTCATCTCCCCGGAGGGCTTTAGCCCGGCTGCAAATCACAGAGGTTTGGAAGAATTTTCTACCTCTCGGGAAAATTCCTGGACAATATTTCTTGAAAGGATGAGGTTCTTGAAATGTTTGCTCAAAATGCAGTGTAATACGGCCTCTTGTTCCAAACATTTCCCTCCAATTTCAGATTCAGAGCAGCTGCTGAAAACAGTTCACCTTTTATTAAGGTTCAGCAGGCGGAGGCAAATAGCAGGAAAGGCAAATCAGGGCACTGACAGTGGTCAGTAACAGGAAGGCAGATAAAGCAGGCAAAAGAGCAAAACCCCAAAACGGGCAGGTAGTCAAAACCCAGGCATGCAAGACTGGAAAGCACAATAGACAGTCTGGCAGGGAATGAGTGGAAATGGGGGGCTGCTATAAATACAAAGAGCTGATCAGGGAATTGGGAACAGGTGAGTGAGTGGGTGGGCGAGGAAGAATCAGTGGCTGAAAGGCGGGAAAGCAGGGGATTACTGAGGGCGTGGCAGGGCCTGAAAGCAATAGGCACACAGATGAATGCATGAGTGAACCGTGGCAGTGCTCAGTTTGGTCATGAGAATATCCTCACAAATGGGTCGGTGGGTGGTGGTGGTGGTGGGGAGGGTACGCTAAGAACCAAGCAAGTGAACTAAGTGTTGTTTTGGCAGATCTGTCCAGATCCATCAAACAAAAAGCTCTGCTGCATTGGGGGGATGGAGATTGTCTCTACTCAAAAAAAAAAAAGAAAAAAAAAAAGGTATGCCAACAGAGCAGAGCGAGCTGTGTGCACGAGGCGTTAATAACAATGTCATTTTACCCCTGCCCTTGTTCTTGACACAGTCGTAACTCTCGTCGTCCATCAGCCGATCGTGTAGGTTGCTGCAGCCGTTTCAATTAACGAGCAATTGTGTATTTCTTAAGAGATTTTTTTTTAATACCACAGTAATATTTTTTTATTATTATATGTGCAGCATGTTGCAAATGTAGATTTATACAAAGCCCCTCTCCAGTATTGTAGTGATTACATAAAGATATGCTGCAGAGTAGATGGTTGTCCACCTGCCAGACTGATATGAATCAGTCAACATGCCCAAGCTCTACCCTTGGCAAGAAATTACACAACAGCTTTTTTATTCGCCTCCTCCTATTTGGTGACAGAGATAATCTGCATAACTTGAACCCATCTCTGTGCTGGGGAAAGCAAATACATGGCGACAGTCAGATAAGCAATGGAAGCAGCAGAGGTGCTTACATTTACACTTGAGTCATTTCTCTTAAGACTTCAAATAGTGTTGTATAAAACTATAGCTTCATATTTTCAGTGTTTGCAAATATTATGCACATACTTCTGTCTGATTGTTTTTCTTTTTTCTTTTTATGCCTGAGGGTGAATTACATTATGATTTCAACCTGAACTCTGTATTCTTACACTGTTGGTTCCAATTACTTTTGTAACTTTGTTTGAACTGCATCTCTGAAAAGCGAGCCTTAACCTGGGCTGCTATTTTTATTACCGGTATTCATTATTTAACCAGTTTTTTTTTAAAATGGGATGCGTGCGTGTGCGTTAAACATCATCTTGCATGTTTTCCTGTCAACCAGTGCGATGCTTTACGCCTTAGTTTGACATCATGCATTGTCTTGCCTTCATGTAAACCCACCATACAGAGTGTAACATCTCTTTGTGTCTCCACGACAGTAGGCTTTTTGATCAGAGATTGCGCATTTTTTTTTTGTAGTGTTGCATTTCAGGGAGATTAGAATAATACCTGCGAAGAAAATCCATCGATGTTTGTGCAGTTGCAGTAAACAAAGTGAAAGGCCGTTTCTCCTGCCTCGTTGCCAGGTTTGTCTCTGAAGAGGGAACACTTGTGATGATGGACTAAAGCTGCCGCTTTGTTTTATCCCCCTTCTGCTCTTTTTCCCCCCCTTCCTCTCTCTGCCACAGTGACAAACAACCCTTTCTACTTTACACATTTCAACGAGGAAATGTGAATGTGACCAATCACCTCGCTCCATTAAATCAGCACAGTACACGGCCATTGTGTCTAGTCAGTCACAATGAGCCCAGATGTAGAGACATCCCAGTGCCTCTGCAGTCTCGTGTGCTTCCCCTTAATTACAAACCCAGTGGCGGAGTGAATTTAGATTTTGATACGGACTTCCTGGGCTTTTGGCATGATTGGATTTTTATCATGTCTGGGAATGCTCAGAAGAATACAGACAACGGACACATTGATCTACATGTTAATCAAACGGCTGACTGCTCTGAAATTTATAGCCTGCTGGGGGAAGGCAAGTGTTCAGGAGCCACACCCGGAGGTCTGACTGGAGACTAAAATCCTCTGCATTTAAATCGGTGTCCTCAAACAACAAGTGTTCCCCCACTTCTGATCCCACTTTATTTTTTTGCTGTAGAGAATTTATTCCATTCAGACATGGCATGATGTATGGTTTATTTAATAAAGTAGACTTTTGTATTAGATTAGATGACCAATTTGAATGATGCTGCACTGGCACAGTCATGGCTGTGTCATTTAGCATGAATTACAATGCAGAGATGTTGACAAAAGCCATTTTGCAAGGTCACTTGTCACAAAGGATTTAAAGGAAAACTCAAAGTGATTGATTGACCTCACGGAGTAGGTAGGGAGAGAGAGAGAGAGCGAGACAGAGGCTTTCTGCTCACTTTCTCTCAGCTTCTGCTGTCAAGACAGAAGTACACAACTTAAAATATTACTTGCTTGTCAATTGACAGAAAAGAAAAAAACAGCCACATTGATTAGCAGATTTTATTTTGAAATTGAAAAATTACTTTTTAAACGTGTCAGTTGTGAAGATTTATTGAATTTCACTCTCACAGATAAAAATCGGTTAAGATTTAGAAAATCTTTATGTGTGTACCAGGCTTAACTTTTACATTCAAGAACCTGCTTCAGTGATGGAGAGCAAATTCAGTTATAGCCTAATTTGTTTTCGATCAGCTGTGTTTACCGTTTCGGGTGTTATAGTTATGAATTTGTCCTCTAACACATCCTAAAGTTTGACTTGTCAGAGGTTTTGAACTCAGATTTAAGTGTCGGGAGTCTCTGTCGGGACAAAACAGTCGTACTCACCCTGCAGGATTGATTAAAGCACACAACATAAACATTGTGACTGTAGACATGTAGATACTGCAGGAGGAGGGGGTAGATCAGTGGTTAGTTTTGGTTCCTGTTTTAAATCTAATGGCTGATCGAATGAATTAATTTTGAAATGATTCAATGATTTCTGGCAACATGTCAGCGTCCGTGCAGACCGTTTTGGGGAGATGGTTCAGATCATTGTCCAGTCCTTCTGACCTCAATTTGTTTTGATACTTACATATTTTCCCCAGTGGCACTGTGTCCACCGCTATCCTTCACCACATTGAGGGAGGTCGGTTTTGCCACTCAGTCAGAATGAAAGGGCGTGTCCCAGGGGGAAGTGACACAATCGCATACCCTCCACACTTCACCTCTATGGATAAACATGCTGGAGTGCAGTGAAATAGCACAATATGTGAAATAATAGTGGTAAGTGAGGATGCAGAGCAGTGCAGGGCTGATCTATTACATTTTGTATTTGACTCTTATTATCAGGGATATGAAAAGCTAGTGTGCTAATGTTTCAAACATATTGTAACACCCCTGGTTGTTAATCATACATTCTCCTGATGGCTGGGTGGTAATGTGACTTCATTTGGTTGATGGATTTTTGGGGATTTTTTCCCCACACATCCCTGGTTTGAATCTGATTCCAAGATAATTTGATTAACAAACACTTAATCATCTTTTTTTGTCATACTAATGATCTAATGAGTTAATGATGCTCCTCTTTCAGCTCCATGTGAGGATTTTTATTATTTGTTTTGCGACTACTGTAATTTGGTAATTGATCAGTTGTTCAAGTTGTGTTCTGTTAGGCCATTTGAATGTGATCTGAAAATGTAGCCTTCAATCTATACATGTTTCTACACATCAGAGAATTCATGGATTGATCTAGAAAACCGCTGGCACACAAGATAATGATTTGTTAGCTCAACGTTCATGATTTGATCCAGTTAGAATAAAAGCCGTCGCCTTGGAGTCTGCCAAGCTAATTTGTACTATGTGGTCCGTCTGAAAAGATGCAGGGGGCACATATTAATAGCAATGCCAGTAAATTAAGCTAATTCCACTTACTCCCGGTTCTTCCTACACTGGGTTTACTCCTTTTTTTAACAAGAACAAAGTCTAGTTTGTCCCTGGCACTTGTCTCGCTCTCCTCCCATCTGCTTTAGGAGGGCATTGCCGCTATTCATCAAGGGCACTGTAAACGCTCATCCGACGACCGATTATTCCTCTATTCTCCCACTCCTGTCCTTCTCGTTTGATTTCCATCAGTGGGGTCTCGTTCTCCCGCTCTCTCCTTCCCCCCTTAATTAGCCTCCAAGAGAAAATTGTGATAATGAAGCAAGGAGAGGCGAGATTCCAATTTGGAGTATGGCTAACTCTTCAGAGACACACTATTTAATTCCTTATTTATCTTTCCAAGGCCACACTGCAAGTTTCACTTTAACCATCTTCAAAACATATAGATGTAAGCAGTAAATCTACAGCCGTGAAATATTAATGAAATTGGGACAAAAGTCTGCAAGCACTGGAAATACAGTGCATTTTAAAGTGCACTGTATGTGCTGGTGTTGAAACAACATAGTGAATCAATTGAGTTGATTAAGAGATATTCAATCAAAAACTGCTATGCTATCACAAGACAGTTTGTTAAGCAGAATTTAGGTTTAGAAATGTGCTGATGTTGATGATGCAGTTGCAAAAAATTGTAGCACTGAAACCTGAGGAAAACATATGTTGTATTTTTCACAACGAAAATGGAACTGAAACAGGGTTTCCCCCAGAAAACTTGCTAAGCCTGGTGGTAGGGCCGCTAGAGAAGCCCACCGGCGGCCCACCGGCGGTTTTGTAAAAAAAAAAATAAAAAAAAATTGTGTGTTATTGTAAGCCATTTATTAACATTACTCAATACAGTTTTAACAAACACAAAAAAAATAGAATAAAAATAAAAATAAATAATATCAATTGTTTAAACTTAAGTAAAATCCAAGTGAATCTAAGAAAACAAGCCATTTCTGGTCAAATTTAAAAGTAAAATAAATTAACATAAATAAAAAAGTGCAAACATGGCCAAGGGGGAACAGGGAACTCAGGCCTAAGGAGGTATGCTGTGTAACCACTTTAACCACTTTCAGGGGTTAAAGCAAAAAAAAAAAAAATCATCTGACTGAAAACCACCGAATCAACATCTCTTTTTCTTTTTTTCCTCACGTCATGATAACGTCTGTATTTTGACTATTTAAACCACCACAGATCATATTTCTCTTAGTTTGATAGCCTGGGCCACTTCAAGAGACTTTTGATTAAGTAGCCTAACCCCACGGACAGCTCCTACACAGGATCGTTCGGCCTTCTCGTCGTCGTCGGTGTCGCCGCCGTCATCGCCGTTACCCCCCCGGCCCCCGCCCTCCTCCTCGCACCCCGAGACACCAGCTGACGGCCGCGGGGAGGAGGGGGAGCTCATGCACGTTTATGTTACGGCGCAGTAGAGGCTATGTCCTGTTAAACTTACTGTATGCGCTACAATAACATCATTAAAAGCCCAACGGACTGACACACACTTGTTGTGTTTTTTTCTTTTCCACCAGCACTGAGCGCGACGTCCGACACGAGAATCAAACCCGCTAATTTTAAAAACACACCGGCAACAGGGACCACTGATCTGTCCTGAGTCTGTTGTCATTCTGTCACCTGAGTTAAATGCTTCTGTGGGAAAACACGCTGCGGTCTGTCATCCAGGTGCAGAGGGGGTGCAAAGAGTAGATACTGAGCAAGATAGTTATCTGTAGTTTACCTTAGTAGCTGCTCGCGAGGTGCAGCAGGACTCTGCTGTGAAGGTGGAGGCATGCGGCGGTGGTGGATTTGTGACAATTAAAAAAAACAAAAAAACAAGACATTTGAAGGAGCGGCTGCGAGGATTTAGGTGTAGCGGGCTGCCACTGCTAAATGAATGTAGAGGAAACACTGTCAACCGTATCACTAGATGCGGTTGTTTCTGGTGCATTAAAAAAAATATTTTTTAAATAAATAAACAAGCGACGCTTAGCCTGGCGGGGGGGCAAGCAAAGCCTGGCGGCCCGCCAGGCTTATAAAGCACTGGGGGAAACCCTGTGAAAAATCTAAAAAGTAACCTTCACTAACAGTTTCTGTTTTCAAATCCTATTCAAAGAACCTCACACATCTGTGGAAGTAGGAGCTGTAGCCTGGCTCTTGAGTTTCCACTGCTGCCCAATATATCTCTGTTACAGAAGTTGATTCAGCCACTTGACCTGTTGCAAGAAGCATCTCGCACTGGGTAGCATTGTGTCTCTGTCAGTAATGTTATCTCAAGTTGTGGGACAGAGTGAGATAAGAAGCATCAACAAAAACGGCTGAGACGAACTGTGAATACATGCAGGGTAGCACGCTGACACTGTGGATGTGGATGTAATGTTAAAGCTACTCTGAATCTGTTCTCCTTTGTGTTGCTATTGAGAGGAATGAGTAAATTCCAGGATTAATGTTGACGGTCAACCATCTTGATCTGCCTCTAAAGAAATAACACTACATTATCTGACTTTTTACCGTTTCTCCCCCTAAAGCTAAACACAAACAATGAACGGGATTTAAGCCAACAAGCGAGTGAAACCAGCCTCTGAATGAGCTGCAGCTCTGCAGTGGGGAGAAAGGGAAGCTGTGGTAATACCAGGTGATCAGGATCAACAGAGAGCTCTATGGAAACGGCCGGAGTTTATAAGGACAGCTGGATTATCTGAGCAGAGCCGGCGTGTTGTATCACTGCAGAGCACAGGGGCGTGGACTTCAAATGCCGTTGCAACAAACGTAATCACCTGCAATCATGCAAAAACCACAAAATGAAGACAAATAAAAATGGATTACAATGATGAAACTACAAATATGATATAATATAATAATTATTCTCAAAATATAAATAAAAAATCAATAATTATTTGCATGGGTTCAGATTAATTGATAAATTATTTTTAGTTGACGTTACAGTATTAACTCTTTACCTACTGAAAAAAAAAATCTGAGTTCATTGTCTGGTGACTGAACTGTAAGCACTTGGCAGAAAGAGAGTCTTTGGTGCATACAAGGCTTTTATCTTTAAGTGAGCATTTCCAGTACTTCACAGTATCTCTCTCATTTAGACGAATCCCGCTACAAACATGCTGCATACATCAGCCAGTGCATTTACATTCATTTAAAGCAGACAGTGAATGGGTGATTGCAATCTCTGGGGGGGAGACTAACTGATAAGAGGATTGATTGACAGATCAGGGGGTGTTGCTATGGCATAATTTATCTCCAAAGGCTCTGCTGCGGAGTTCACATTGAGGCGAGATAATGTCATTTTGTGCCTAATAAGCTAATGGATCCTAAATCCATTTTTTAGTGTGCGTATGAGCTGAACGCCATTACCCTAATGGTGATGCACAGACTAGTGAATGTTATTTGAGTTTAAATCCACTCTAACCTCAAACATCTGGGGTACGGATTATGACGGAAGAGGTGATTGTTGTGGTGTTGCCTCTCAGTATTCAGATGTTTCCTCAAAGGGATTATAATATATTTGCAGGATTTAAGGCACTAAATAGTTGATTATGGATGAAACTACTCATCTCTAAAACACAAATAAAAAACAAATGCTATTTTCTCAGGGTTATAACTCAGTAACAACTTTTTTCTTTTAAACATTCACCCGGAATAGGCCTGTCATAATGATTCTGTAATTGCCTGATTGCTATCATTTGAGCTGACCAGTATTGGTCTGAGATCTGAAGCTCACTTCTGCATTTAAAAAACTCTAATCATCTCGGCTGCCGCTGGGGGCTGGTGTCAGAAAGCAGCATTCTTTATAGACTCCCATGTTAAAATCGCCAATTTTATGTCCTCAATAAACATGATCAAAGCCTGGTGCCATCACATTTTTTGGTCTCAATTGAAAGTTTCTACCCCCGCACACACTCTTTTTAAAACTCTACCGTTTTACTATAATTAGGTTTAAAATTCTAGCCAATTAGGGCGTGGAAACGTCGAGTGACAGGTCCGTAGACCGCTGCTTCGAGGCCAGTTCTTGTCCGGTAAATCCAACATGGCCAGTGAGTCACAAAAACGACTCCCCAAAACCAATGGGTGATGTCACACATGCTACGTCCATGTTATTTACAGTCTATGTTTTCCACTGGTCTGGACCTCTTTTTAATGACATCATCATGTTGCACGTTTGTCTTCTGTGCTTTCATGGCACATGAGTGAAGAGCCACAAACTATCTCGAGGCGCTTCATTTCTAATATGCGACATCCCCATTTTAAGAAGGATTTAGTTGCAAAGCAAATAAATGGCTCTTCTTCTTCACAAGGTGTAAGTGTATAATTCAACTTTAGACTTGACGAGTCTAGACGAGAGGATTCCTCTCAAGGGGTTTATCCTACTAAATAAATTTCTGATGACTTGTACTATAATTGTAAGGGTGTAGGGATGAAAGATGGGAATATCTGTGTGTAGAAAAAGGTTATTTTAGACCAGATGCAAGATTCTGAAGAAAATTGGGGAAGAGCACACTGACAGTGATCTACTGTAGGTGGAAGACTGGACAGGAGACGACAGATGCCAGTGCACGAACACTAATTTATTACCAGGTTTCTTTTCAATACAGAAAGTCACAGAGAATAAAAACTTTTAAAAAGGTTCAAAACCAAGTTAGTTTTAACAGTCTGTTAAAATTAGGGATCGACCGATTATCGGTATGGCCGATAATATCGGTCATTTTCTGCATTTTTACGATAATCGATATCGGCCGTTTTATTCACCGATAACCGATAAAATTAATTTATTGTAAAAGCCGCTCCTGATGCAGCGTCTCTCTGCCTGCAGTCAGCACTCTGGGCTGTGAAACAATGTCCCGCCCACAGCCCTCACTGATTGGCTTCATGGCTGCATGGCACATGTCAATCAGCAGCCTCTGCATTGACACACAGACTAGGAGGAGAAGCAGAGAGCTCCGTCGCTCCGGTGAGCCAGCAGGGAAACGCGCGAACCTTCAATAAAATCCCTCTATGTTTAAGTTTTAAAAAACACCACAGGTCGTGGTGGCTCAACCGGTCATTAATTTTCGTGTCTCAAACAGTCGGTTTATCAGTGGCTGAACAACGTCTGAGGTGATTACAGCCGCTAAGTTTAACACTGCGCGCTAACGTGTCCTTTTTTATTTATAATAAACTCCTCAAAAGTGTACACGCTGCTCTATTGTCAACAAGCACACAGCTGATCGATTGTTTGCGTTTTGGATGTAATGATGAATTGGTTGTAATGACGCCGTACGGCGCACATTCAGTTCGGCAACCCCCCACGCGCCCCCCGTTGCTCCCCCGTTACACAGAGAGTTGTGTACAAGTGTGTGTCTGTGTGTTGTTGTCTGTCCCACTGAGCTCTGGTGCGTCTGACAGGTGAAGGAAGCCTGTCTGTGGAAAGACGTCGCCAGATGTATAGCCTATGTTTTTTGTTTTTAAATTATGCAGCGCATGTCATGACAGCTGATTACATTATAAATGTTGGCTGTTGATTCCTTCCAGTGATAAGAAGAGCAGAATGAGATTAGTTAACTTAAAAAACTAAGAAAAGAAGTCAGGGTCACATCACATTGGTAGGCTAATATAACTGTGACCATTCCCCTGTCCTTTGCCTTTATACAATAAGATCATTCAACAACAACAACGCAGACATGTGACAGTGATTTTCAGCCTCCTTTCATATTTAATATTTAATAGATGAGGGTTTAGAGTAATAGGCTATACCTGACAGTAATGTTCTGAGTTCTGCTACTGGAAGGTCCCTGCACTTTGTTTTATTTTAAAATAATAAAACATAGTGCATTTCATATAAGATTTGTGTTTGAGTTTGTGTTATTCCACAAAAAGTTGAGGTCTTTTTTCACAGTGTACACAAAACAAACCAACAGTAGGCTACTGTATTCAGTGTAATCCCAGGCGTATTACTCTACATTTTGACACCAAATTTTTCATTTTTACTGCAAATGAATATCGGTTCTAAATATCGGTTATCGGTTGCCCTTGATTATCAATAATCGGAATCGGTATCGGCCCATAAAAACCCATATCGGTCGATCCCTAGTTAAAATAGGAAGCCTTTTTGTTAAACAAGTCTTTAAAATACACAGCCAGACCGGGTATGATGGAGGCTCAAGGTGGTGGAGAACTACCGCGGCGTCGGGTGTTGCAGGTGCATTGGCTGCTCCATCTGCCAGCGTCCCGGAGATCCCCTGAAGATAAAAACACACAGCCAATCGGGTGTCCACACAACAAGCAACTTCTGCAGAGCAGGCACCACACAAACCAGAGCCTTACAAGCCCTGTCACATAATAGTCACATAAAATGATCAGAAAAAGACAATTAAACTGTTAATCACAATTATTTGTGTTGATTGTGACAGCCATAACCTGTAATCAAGAATAAACTGATTAGATCACAGTGACCTAACTAAACTTGGGTTTTGGCCAAGTATGATACTGCAACTTGTCATGAATGTGAATTCCTATATCTGGATGGATGGATGGATGGATGGGTAGACAGACAGAGAGACATATCAAACATGTAATTTGAAGACATCATTTACAGCTCTGAATGAATGAATTCCAAATAATGAAAGTAATCCTTTTTGCATTCCTAATTGACATTGGCTTGACTAATTGGCATACAGACTGGTAATGCTGATGATATTTGACCAAGGGGACTTATTAGCCACTTTGTTTGACAGAATAATTGCAGAAAATATTAAAGAAACCATTTGTAGAATTTTGAGTAATGTGAAGGGAACCTGTTAAAAAAAACACAGTTATCAGGGTTAGAAGTCTTCCAAGTTTTATAAGGTGCCACTTAAATCATGCAGCCTAATTCACTTCCAGCCATTTCCCCTCTACAGTAGTTTATGCTCAGTGTTTGAGGCTGCAGTATGTTGAGCATTGACCTCAGACAGTGAAGAGTTGTGGATCTTTCAGGTAGTCTGTCTTTGTTGTGAACTGGTAATTACTTGTTACAGCCTGGGCCATCAGACATCTCCCACATTCATCCACCAAGGGCCAAATCCTACAAAACTACTGTTTTGATGAAACATCTTGTTTTCCTCTGGCCCTTTGATTAAAAGACCTTTGAGGTTGCCAGCTTAAAGTGGTGCTACGCAGGATTTTCCCTTGGCTATGCCACATTTCGACCTTACAGTAATTCAAAGGCTCCGTAGTAATTGTGAATTGTTAACTACATGACTTGTTAGGAGTGAGAATGGAGGCTGTCTGACTTTCACCTGACGTCTCATAGCTGAAAAACCAACCTCGCAACATCAGTATAGTATCTGGCTGCCGCCCCGCTGTCCCAGCTCTCGTCTCTGCGCACCGCGACACAAACTCAGTCCATAATCTCCTGTGTATGACACAAATATATGTCATAACATCGTATGTGTTATCCGCTCCATGGATTGATTTTTTGCTGGCTTCATAGATGCACATGGCCAGGAGGAGGGTTAGCAAAACAGCGAAAAAGTGAACTGCAAGTCTTTAAAATGCACAACTCCAGTGTCTCGTTGTTGCTCATGGTCTCCCTCCTGATGTGCATGAGCTCACTAACGATGTTTGTACAGCTCATTCATGCTCATCTATTGCTTTTCTCATTCATCTCTTTATGTACCGAGTCTGACACAGCAAGCACTGTAATCACAAAAGACACGAGTTGTTCTCTCCTATTTTGCTGTGGGTTCGTGTGTGTGTAAAAGGGCTTGCAATAGCATATCATGTAGAATCAAATTAAATACCTCTTCCAGATAAGTACAAAATGCAAATGAATGTGATGCACAATTAAATTAAAGGCTAATAAACACACTCAATATTCATGCCCACAATTACACAAACCTATCACACACACTGATTTTATTTTCTACATCAGGGATTTTCAAATGTTAATTTTACCAGAACTTAAATGTGTCTGCTACATTCTTTTGTCATTTATATTCTATTACCCAGTGTGTAGCCCAGTTAACCTTAAGATAATCATTTATGTTACAAAATTAACAGTAGAGATGCGCGGATAGGCAATTATTTCATCCGCAACCGCGTCACAAAAGTCGTCATCCACCTGCCATCCACCCGAACCAACGTTTTTTCAAAACCACACCCGCCCACCATCCGCCCGCTGTTGTAGGCCAATATCTATCATACTGTATATGGATGAGGTGGGTTGGGCCATATTATGAGTTTCACTTCTACCGCGCGCTGCTGTCATGCAGTGCGCGCTCCCTCCCTCTCTCTCTCTCTCTCTCTCTCTCTCTCTCTCCACCAATAACGGGAAAAGAGTGCTATACGGAGATGAACGGAACGAGCCAAAAGCCGAAAATCTGACGTCCGCAGTCGATATAAAGTCAATACGTTTCATTCATCCATGTTTTGACAGACAACACAAACAGCCAGTGATAATGAGTTGTGCTGCTGCACTACTGTAAGCGGTTTCCACTGTATTGTCATTTCCATGAACAAAGTGTTGACTGGTGTTGCCAATGCCCTCAGATCAGGAGTGCGTTCCTCACAAAATGAATAAGGTGTACCATCTCTCATGCACAGACCCCAGTGGGCAATTACTGCAGTCCCTGATGAAAATTTGACTGTTTCAAAGAGTGCTGCTCCTTTCTCGGCAGACAGACAACAGACGCTGCGTAAACAAGTGGTCCGCCAGCACGAGGCAAAACAATACATGCATGACAATATGTTGTCATGGTGATGTGTATTGTTTACCTGACCCACATTTTACCGTCTTTCTCTCGTCGAGTAAAATGACATCTGGTTGGTTTGACGACGGCTGTCTGCCTGACTGCACCTGAATGCAACATCAGTGCCTCCGTCCTTCCTCACACTACACAGTGGTGACAGTTTTAACAGGCGCTGTCTGGAAAACTTTCTCCCCGAGCCGACAGCTCCGCTGAGTTTCTGTGGTTACCTACGGTCACACTGCCACTGAATGTAAAAAATGGCGATGCAACATGGCCGCCTTGGTTCGGTGCGTCGCCCACTTATGTATTTGTAACGACTTGTAACAACTCATTCTAAGGTACAAGAAAGCTTTCATTTGTATGCGGGTGTGATTCGACTTAAGTGAAATACAAATTTATGAAAGCAATATTTGAATAAAAATAAACAAGTAAATAAGTTGCATACTGGGGCTTTGAAGAACAGTATTCCTGCCAGCGCTTCCTGGGGAAAAAAAAAATTCCATTAATAAGATGCCTCAAACATATCTTTCCTTTTACACATTGACGCAAAACCGGTAACATTTGTGATAAGACTAGTTGATATTTCACTATTGAGTTTTTTCAGTGTTGCTTGTGCTTGTTGTTTCCTTCATTATTAAAAGAACTTGATGATTTAGTTTTTCTACTCCATTAGTGTATTTATAAAAGTAATACCTTTGTGTTAATTCTACAACAGTGCACCAACCAGTAAGGCTTATGCCTAATTAGGCAGATGAGTCAACAGCAGATAAGTGAGTGACTGTCATTGAGGTTTAACAGCCACTTGTTATTCAAAGAGAGCAGTCTCTGTTCTTGTATTTCACATGCGATTAAATGATATGTAGGAGATTTCTCTAAGGAACTGAGAATTCAAGGGGAATCAGAAAAATTCAAGAAAACTATAAGGTGGAGGCACGTCTGTATTGAATATGGAAATGGGGCTGTCTGAATCTTAATGTTGGGTCACAGAAGGGAGAGCTCATTGCTGAAACACAGGAGTCAGGGGTGCTGAGGAACCCATCCACTCACTGAAGGTTAGGCAGGACTTGAGTCTCGAGAGTCTACAAAGTCTATTTATCATTGGACTGAGCTATAGATAAGTGGACGGAGAGCGGCGTCTTACAATGTACTGTCAGACTCGAGGTTGGGTATGTCGTCTATACACAGTCAAAGCACATAAATGCAATAAATAATTCAGAAAGATATGCCTTCATGAAATACAATATTCTGAATATCTGCTTTTGAAAAGATTCATCAGGAGGAATTTAGCAATCCCTCCTGCATCCCTGTATGAAGAGTGGTGAGTCATACAGATCAAGGGAAAGCTGTATGTTTTCACCACCATTATCATACTTCCTCTGGTTGGGATTCCTCCAATCAGTTGTTCAGAAGCTCCTCCAGAACAGGTTGACCAGGTGTTAGTGAGAACACTGAAACAGCTCTTGTCAAAAATATGTGTTTCTCCAACACTCTTTAGGATGTTTTGGAAGAAGCACCTCAGTGTTTTTTTGTTTGTTTGTTTTTTGATAACTTAAAATCCAGATTCAACCTAAGATATGAACCTAAACCTAAAACCCTTCAAAGGTTAACTGAAAAAAAGAAGGTTATTTGGATAAAAAGTCAATTTTGGTGCAGGTATCAAATGAAATAGACTGTTACCTTGATTTAAAGAAACATACTCTTGGAGAAAAGGCTGTTGGACACATTTGGGATAATATAAAGTATACAGCTCAACAATACAGAATAACATAGGTCATTGCTTTTGCTTTTAGTCGTCTTAAGGTAGGAATGTTAGATTTTATCTCTTTAAAGGTAGGGTCTGGAGTTTTGTTTGTTGCAGGTTGTAAACAAAACATTGAAACTCAGCCCCTCCCCTCTAGGCTAAGCTGTGTAGCCCCCACACAGCCCCCACCACACAGGGCTAGAAGCCCATAGGTGATGATTAAGACGGATTTCATTTGTAAAAGTCTAATGTTTATTTTTGGGCACAAAACTCCAGACCCAACCTTTAAGTCCAGTTTAGTTTGAAAATGCCCCAGGAGACAGACATTTTGAATGTGGTTAAAAGATGATGTGCACTCTGAAAAGAAAATATTCAGGCCTTTCTTAGAGACAGAATGCATATTGCAATGGCAAAAGCAAAACAGATGTGCCTGTGGTGACTGGGATGTTTCATATTCTTGACAGGGAGACAAAAAAACAGTGGACTAGTCACTCTTTGATTGTTACTTCATTCAATCACCTCCTGACATGGTTTCACATTACTTCCGCCAAAGCTTTTTAAGATGAATGTGGTAGCTCTGAAAAAAATAGTGCATGGTTATGATGTAGTCATGGATCAAGGGAAGCAGCTTTTTTTTTTTCTTCGAGAAAGCAACACTCGCCTTTTTCAAATAATCAGGAATGCCATCAGAGGAGATGAAGCCATTTACAATAAAGAGTAAGCAAGCGCTCCCTATAACCTTTTTGAGGAATTTCGTGTGAATAATATCTAAGGGAATTTGGGCTGGTTGGAGATAACCACAAAGAGCGGGTTCAGCAGTGATAATTTTCCGCATGAGCACCTCAAGGCCAGAACATTCACCAACAGAAATAGATTTACTGTGCTAAAAACAGTTTCAAAGAAATCACTGTGATCTAAGCCTCTGTCAGAAAGAAAGGTGTAATTTGGAGTTGTAATTTGGGCGTGAGGGATGGGGATAGGCTTTAATCAAAATCTCATAAATTGATCCAAACTTGAAAAGTAAGCTCAGTGTTTACAACTCACTTTTTTTCCATATAGGTTATAATGTACCTTCCAATATGATTCAAATGTGGATTTGAAGGGCACAGCACCAGAGGTGTGGAGGCTTGATAGTCTCCTCTTGTCCGATCAATCAAGCTCTGCATCATTCTCATAATTCCGGTGTCACTTAAAACCAAAACTGTGATCGACCATGCAGAACACAACACTTACACAGATTGCTTCTGAAAATCTCCTCTGTCATTGCATGCTTTTTTGGAAGACATACACTCTCATCGCTGCCTTAAATTTGTAAATTTGTAAATTTATTTATTTAAGAGAGTCAGGACAGTGCACATTAATAAAAACATGTACCAAAGTACCTGTAAATGTGCCAGATTATAGCCCGAAGGCTAATTTCCATCTGCAGTCCTCTAGGCAGGTTGATGTTACAATACAATGCATGGGGCTTAATGCCCCATGCTTGAATGCCCACTGTGGAAGTCCAATAATAAGACATCAGCATACTTCTACTATACTATAATAATTATGTTGTGATTATCATTTCACTTTGGCAGTGTAAGAGAAATCCACTTGCTTTGCTCTGACTATAGGCGTTTTTTTTCTTTTTTTCATGCACATATATTTCTCTTTGTGGTAAACACCATCATTTACAAAGGTAAGCAGTAACTTAATCAAAAACAAAAACCTTGTAGAATATAGAAAGTTGCTGATTTTGGAGATCCAGACAATTACAGTTTTTCGTTCTGATTCATTATGAGGACAGTAGTCTTCTAGTAAGAAGTAGCACACCTTACCAGTAGGTAAAAGGGAAGGTGGTCTGGTTGGTCACAGGCTCATGCTACAGCAAGATAATAACCCAAAACAAAGAAGAGAACTAGACAGTGGTTTCCCATAATGGTGATGGAAGAGCAGCACAGTCTCCAGACTCAGACCCCATGCTGATTCAGACCGAACTGGGCAGAAGAAACTGGGCAGGTGAAAGCAAATCAAACTGCAGTGTCAAATATAACACAAGATGTGCAGTCCCTATATACACACATTATTTTGTTTTAAAAAAAACATGTGAAATTTTAATTAAACCAAATAGACATGTCCAAAAACAAGCTTGCATTTAAATAGTCTGAGGCATAATGTGTTACAGGTGTAACAACACATTTTTTGTGTAGGCTAATTTTTTTTTCTACACATGCCTTCCCTCCAAATAATAGTACACATCTTTTGTTGAAATTCACACAAAACATGTTACAGTTGTAACTGTAATTAAACATTACAGAACATAAATGTGTTCTACAGTTCAATTTTAGTGCACAGGTAGACATTTGACTTTAATCTGAGTAGCCTACCAACTGAAACTATGGAGGTGTTCTAAAGGTGCATTCACATCAGAACCTTCCAAAGCATCAAAAACGCTCAAGGGGCTTCAGACAAGACAGTTTCCAAAACGGCAAATATTTTCAGCTGCTTTGGTCGCTCGTCATGTGACTGACGCCAAAGTTTGATTGAGCTGGTCATCAGGGAGCCGAAGGAGAAAAAAAAGGGAGCCGAAGGACAGGTTGCCGCCGAACCGCGTCATAGCTAATTACCCTAAAGTTAACCAAGGCTCAACTTCTCATCTGGTGACGCTTTGGAAGCGCAGTGATTCACCTCAGTTGACACTTTGGTCGCTCAGTGTCACCGGGCTCTCATTGAAAATCAATTGACTTCTGGCGTTTTGACGTTTTGGAAGCTTTTGGTGTGAACGCACATTAACACTTTTGACTGAAGTGAACATTTTGTCCAACAATAGCAGATAGCTGCACAAAGGAGGGCAAGTCCATTATTCACTCTCTTTTAGCTCTGTTTTTTTTTTTTTTTTGTCTACACCAACTCCTGAGAGGAATATGTGTCTCTTAAGCTGTTAAACTGTCTCTTTTGCTAAGTGAATGTATCTGCTGCTGCTGCTGAGCAGGTGTAGTGCTACAGTTTGAGGGTGGTGAGAGTGAGTCAGTGAAGATATAGACCCCTGAAACTCTGTATATTTAAAGAGTGGGTGCAGCTGTTGAGAGCTTTTAGCATTGAAATGATAATTATCTGTAGGTTCATCACTAATACATTACACCCTGTTCACATTGTCAGTGTGTTTTCACACTTTAGAAATACTAAGAGAACTAACAATGTAGCACAATATCCATTACACATAAGTTTAATGACCAGATATTATGCATCTCTATTGTAAAGGGCCAGCAATGTTGGATATATTGGGTTGCAGAATCCTGAAAAATTGAAATTTCACAGTTGATTTACAATTTGCATGTTGACATGAAATCAAACATGGCACCAGCTTGAATGTGGAGTAATGTTGGATTCACAGTCAGAACTTCCACAATAAAAACCAAACATTACCCAGATTCAACATAAACTCATACTGTATCTGTATCTTGGCGGACCTTTCGTCTTAGGACGAGGAGGAGCCGGGAAGTCAAGGGGATTGGATGGAGGGTATGAGAGAGAATGGCTCCTATTGGTCAATTTCTCTTCAGGCCTGCAGCCACTAGAGAGAATGGATTTTTCGTTCCTTTTGCACTTCACATACAGTAGTCAGGGTTTTTTCTGCATTATAAATTTTGTGGCGGCCGCCTCGCTGAAATTGTCGGCCGCCTCGCTGGAATCTTGATTGAAAGTCAATGTATGGTGTGAAAGCTCAGTAGCGCTGTTTTCAACTCAGTTCAACTCGGAGTGCGTTTGATTTCTACTCCGGGCCGGGCCGCAAGATGACGTTGATGCGCGGCTTGTCCCATGCTGCTTGTGTGCCCGTGGGGGCGGGGCTCAGTGGAGCTCCGCTCCGGTCAAACCTGGTGCTGAGAGTAAACGCACCCCACTGGCGCCTGAACGTAACCCCCCCCCACACACCCCGCCTCAACCGAAATTTTGGCCAGAAAAAACCCTGGTAGTGTACAGTACGTCGTACTACAAGGCCATAACCACTGTCTAAATGATGTTAATAATAATGATCAATCTTTCAAATCATAGACCATAGCTTTAATTATAGGAAGTAATTACAGTAGCTACAAATATGTATGTAAATGGTAACCTACAGTACAATATTGTGCAATTACGCTACTCATTTACTTTCTCAACAGTGAGCCAGAATGCTGATAAACTTTTCACTACGGTGAAAGTGCTGACAGAGGTTAGGATCTCTCTCTCGCTCTCTCTCTCTCTCTCTCTCTCTCTGTCATTATCCCTGTGGGACTTGCTCGTCGACATAATGCATTGTCTTGCTCCATACCTTAACCTTAGCCATCCCAAATAAAAGCAAAACCCTTACCCTAGCTTAAAAGCTGTAGTCCCATCGTGCATCCAGACTGAGATCACCATCAGGTTATAAAAGGATGCACAGAGGCACACACACACTCCCTACACTCCCCATACCCCCAGATACGCACATGCACACCAAATAATGGGAATGTAATGTTGGTAATTATCCCATCTGTAACACTAGTGTGTTGTTCATAAATTAGTGTGTTTTAATATGAAAACAGAAAAACAATTTACTCGTGCATGCCTGCCCCAAATTTCTTTATAGGCCTTACTCTGATCATTTTTGGAGAAGTGCTTTGCCAATGACTTGATAATGCGAGTAACATGATTTTCAGTGGAGTCATTTCATCTCTCCACTGGTATTTCTCTGGTAGCCTTCATTGTGTTATCACCACAAAATATTCATAATATGGGAAATTAACATACCAATAATCATTTTAGATGAAAATACGACACCACTCGCAGGCCCTGGAGATCCATTAAAGGGAAGCTGATGTTATTTCTCATTTAATTTAATGTCGTATGTAATGTCGCAATGTTCCATAACACAGGCCAAAGTTTTGAATAATGAGATAAGATAGAAGATCCAATAACAGGTTTCTATACAGGAAAAAAAATACATGATTGTGATGTTATGTTGATGAAGTAATTTACCAAACTTGAATTACTCAACATCCAAACATTAATTACCCAGCATCCTCCTGTGTTGTCGTTTGTGCTGTCGGCTCTCCAACATCGGATTCAGGCTCAGAGAAGTTGTCTTTATGAATTATTTTATTGCTAATTTTAACTTTTGTAAAGTGTCCTTCAGTGGCCTGAAAGGTACTTTCTAAATAAAATGTATTATTATTAATTATTATTATTATCATTAATTATAAGTAATCAGTTAGTAGCCTATCTTAGGGTTCTTTCACACCTGCAGTGTTAGTGCACACAAAATTTAGATCGCACTAAATTTGGTCCTGTTTGGGTCAGTGTGAAAGCACATCGCACTCTAATGCGCACCAAATCTAGTGCGGGCTGAGGAGGCGGTCTCGGTTCGGCTCCAGCCGACCTCTGGTGCGCACTAGTTGATGTGTGAAAGCAACCGCACTCTGGTGCGACCCAACTGCCAGGCAAACTCAACAAGTTTGAGCTACAATGGCTCCCGTAGTCGTTGACAACGGGTTAACGCAGCGGAGAGACCGCCCGGTGCTCCGGTCCTACGCAGCTCTGTCCCCACAAACGAAGCAGCAGCAGCGGAGCAGCCAGTCGGTGCATGTCCGTCCCTTGTGCCTGCGGAGCAGCTGATTACCGAGCAGCACGTCCGCCAGTGTTTAACTGGCTGGGTGAACGCAACCGGAAACCAGCCGGAAGCATCAAAACAAGAAAAGATGGGAACTATCGTTTGCCAAGAGTTATACATTATCAATCAGCGCTTCCAGAGTTCAACCAGTAGTCATGGAGACATGACACTCTCCAACTTTGGTCCCGAGGGACAAAAAGCAGGTGTGAAAGCAACTGCACTAACTAAAAAATGAAACAATGTATCATTTTAACATTTGGTGTGCACTAAACATGTGTGAAAACACCGTTATTTGCAGAAACGTATCTTCTCTAAGAAGATGAGGCCGTGTACCCACAACCACTGGGTGTACCTCACCTCTGGAGCTCTCTGGAAGTTCCACCAATCTATGCAAAGTTGACTTTTTAGGAATTCTGATGTCTGCAGTTGCACTATTGACATTTTACGGTCTTCCATTTTTTTCTCTAAACCTGTGAAACATGCAAAACTAGTGGACTCTAGGGATACAAGTATAGAGCTGGGGATACATAAGGGATCCTATTTAGCTCAATTTTCACCAACCAAACTTAATGACTTTGAAGGCCTCTTGACTTTCTTTTGCTGGCAATAAGTGTCTCTCAGATGGCTGCTCACTGTCTGCCAAATATGCTTCATATTTTGCTTTTAAAGACTTATATAATTACAGAGCATTTTTATCACTGATTCACTTGCCCTCTGCTAACTAAAACTCCTCTCTCACTACTCTAAGTGTTCCCGGCACTGTCTGTTTGAAATGACAGTGGTTAACGTATGCACCATCAGAAGTTGTGGTAACAAATCATTTCAGGCACTTCATTAACCAGTATGACCTCGCAGTTATCATGGGTCTGTTGTGTTGGCATCAAAAATATATTATTTTTTATTTTTTTGTGTTTTAAAATGAAATATCTTGAGTTTGTTATACTCCTCACAAAACATTTTGCCTTAATAATGGATTGCACATTGATTTACAGTATGTTTTTATGCGCTTATCATATTCTACTGTTTCAAAAAACTAGAGCCTTTCTTCACTTGTTGCACACTTTATTGTTCTAGAGGTTTGGAGTGGATGAGGTTGCCATTTTTCCTCATCAGTTTGTCCAAAGCCGGCAATAATAACAAAGCAAAAACATATAGTGTGGCCCAAAAGACCACTTTGTCTCTACTGTAATTCAGTACTTACCTTGTAGAGGGCCTGTTGGCAGCAATTGCAGCTTATGAGCCAGCTCGTTATGGGAAAAAGGAAGCAACATAAAACTAGATGTTTTTTTGGTGAAAGAATGTTTTTTTATTTTATTTTGAAGGTACTTGGAAATTTTAATAAACAAACAAATGAGCTAAACTAAATAGAGAAACTGAAATTCACTTAAAAGTAAGAAGAATTCTCAAAAAAAGAAAACAAAAACAAGACTTACATCAATCTTAAAGATTGAATATGTTGAGTCAGTGGAGAATGAGCAAAATCCCATCATCTACTGTATGTCTCAAGATAGGAATTGCAACAGACAGAAAAATAGTCAGCAGTGAGCCAGAAATATAACACACCATTGCAAGGGACGCCACTCTGACCAGACTAGCGCAGAGAAGAAGAACTATGCAGGGTATTTACCTCTTTTTCATTTTTACCTTCAGCTTCAGACTAATTGTGGTGTTAAGGTAAAGGTAAAGGTAAAGGTACTTTATTAGTCACATATACAGGTGTACAGGTGAAATTCTTTCTCTGCATTTAACCCATCCCTGAGGAGCAGTGGGCAGCCGCGGTGCAGCGCCCGGGGACCAACTCCAGATTTAAGCCAGTGCTCTGGTCAGGGGCGCTGACTGGAGGATTAGCTAACATGTTTTGGTGGTGGGGGAAACCGGAGTACCCGGAGGAAACCCACGCAGACACGGGGAGAACATGCAAACTCCACACAGAAAGGCCCTGGGCGGCCCAGGATTCGAACCCAGGACCTTCTTGCTGTGAGGCAACAGTGCTAACCACTGTGCCACCGTGCCGCCTTTTTTTTTTTTTTTTTTTTATTTTAGATAAATGACTCGTAACTTACGTTACACGAAGAGTAGAGGCTCCTTCCAAACCTGCATGATCAGGGCCTCTGACCCGGTGTCACCATGAGTCCGTGACACAAACGCGCCCCACAGAATATAATCTCTTGTTGATGACAGATAAGTCATAAATCATAAGTCAAATCATATATGATAATCCATCAATCACCGATTGATTATAAAAGGCTTCGCTGAAAACAAATGCACATGACCGGGATGAGGTTTAGCAAAACAGCAGAGAAGTGACCCCCAATGCTGGCTACTGGCTGGTACAAGGTAAACAGGAAGTCATTGTCCAGCCCGTTGAAATTTCATAAATAAGTTCAGTCAGACTTAATATTGTTTTTTATCGAAAAAGCAATACCTGTAATATGCATCTGTCTAAAAGCCCAGTGGATGTATTATTTTTGAAAAAAATAAAGTTTTTAATAAGAATTCTCCATATTTAACCTTTAGTGACAGAAATGATGCATGCATATTTGTACCTACTCAGACCCTGGTTGTATAGCAAGTCCATCAGTGTATTGTACTGTATACAGTGAGACATTAATTCATTTCAGCTAGTACACACGTTTGTTTTCACTCTGGTCCAAACGCAGCACCTCTGGCAGATGATAATGTTTCCATGACGACTGACCAGAAAGAGACACGTGGTCATGCCTCTTGATTGTAAAAATGAAACGGAGACTAGCTAGAACCAGCGGTAATTCATATATGACAAGCTTTGCAAACATGTATTTGCACAGTCTCTCATTCTTCTTAGCAGCTCTCAACCTCTATTAGCGGACACAGGAAATATCTTGTTCCATTATCAGGTCTCTCACATAATCTGTAGCTGGACTGCATTAATTTATAATGGAGCATTACTATACTGTATTTTGACCAAGCAATTCTATTTTAAGCGGCACACGCAGCTTTTCTAGCTCCTCACTCCTTGTGAGATGGTCCATGTGACCTGGTCGTGCTCTGTAGACAGCTTCTTCCATCCCATCTAAGGGCTTCTGAAACTTTCTGAATGGTCTTTGGTCACCTTGCTGACCATAGCCTCTCTTGTCCATTTATTCACTTTGTCTCAATGGACAACTGGAGGAAAAGTGCTGCTGGTTCCACACTTCTTCTGTTTTGGTCCTGACAGGCAGTGTGACCTCATATACACAGGTTTTTGCCTTTCTTAACAATGTCCAATCAGTTCAGTTTGCAACACCAGGGCCTGACCACAAATCCAACTGCCACAGCAAAAGTCTGAATCCTTTGGCAGGGTTTTTTCTGCATTATAAATTTTGTGGCGGCCGCCTCGCTGAAATTGTCAACCGCCTCGCTGGAATCTTGATTGAAAGTCAATGTACGGTATGAAAGCTCAGTAGCGCTGTTTTCAACTCGGAGTGCGTTTGATTTCCACTCCGGGCCGGGCCGCAAGATGCCGTTGATGCGCGGCTTGTCCCATGCTGCTTGTGTGCTTGGGGCTCAGTGGAGCTCCGCTCCGGTCAAACCTGGTGCTGAGAGTAAACGCACCCCACTGGCGCAGAGCGTGGAGAGAGAGAGAGAAGGAGAAGGAGACGGAGCGGTGCAGCAGCTACTGTGAAGCCAGTTTAGTGGGTTAGCGAGGCTCTCCTGTGGTACAAAAGTGACTCTTCTTGGCGACTTTCTTTGTCAAAAGGGACTAGCGACTTTTTCCAATGATATTACAAACAGTGAAAGCACGTTATTAGAGCTGTTTTCAACGAGCAGCGGCGCTGCCGCGAGCAATCACTGGCTGTCAGCGTACACAGTAGTGTCACAGTAGCATCTCCGCTGCATTCAGAGACGCACTGCTCCACACCAAAAACACATTACTGGCGTACAGGTGATACGCTGCTCAGCTGTTGATCCGACTCGCGTCAGGAGCTCGTTTCACTTTTATATACAGTCACCGCTGAAAGAAGTTGTCCCCTCGCAGCAGATGGATTTGGTAAAGTTAGCCTAATAATTTCACTTAATGGCCATGAATACATTAATATTCAACTGCACTGAAACCGCACACCAGCCTCACTTTCAATGCGCACGGAGAGCCGTCAAACCAAGCTTCGTAGTCCGGAAGTAGGGGGGTGGGGGTACGTCTCAACTCCCCCCCCCCCGCCTCAACCGAAATTTTGGCCAGAAAAAACCCTGTTTGGTAAATGAGATTTCAGCTCGATAAAACAAATTTCAACTTTCTGAATCGTGGAATTTAGATCAATTGGCAAAAAATTGCATCTGTTTCAATTTGACTTTGCTACACAGTTCGCTGTGAAGAGACACTAGTTTCCACACAAAGCACAAGAATATAAAGTGAGTTCTTAACTTGTTCTTTACCCAGCGCCACTGATATGACCTCTGCTGTCAGCACCACATTTCAGAATTTTAATAGCAGAAACATAGTCATAAACACTTCTAACCACATTAATACACAACTAAAGTGAGAAAAAACTTTCTCGACTAACTATTCAGGCGCTTTAGGTCAGTATCAGTGTTTTTTTCTTTTATGTCTTTTGAAAAAATGCTTAGATGAATGTGCAAGCCATCCACACATAATTCAACTGTTAATCATTTCCCAGTAAAGGTCTAAGGCTGGAGGTACAATATTCACACTGCTGGAATCAGTGTTCACGGTACTGTCATCAATAGCCTGTATTGCCACCAAAGTGCATTTGTACAGGCATGTTTAGTTTACTTGGAGAGCTTCAAGGAAATAAAGAAAGTTCAACTGTAACCTATTACATGGTGTCTTCAGCATTAATGCATTTTATTTAACACAACCGAGGTTATGTTTTTCAGTGATCTTTTTTTTTTTTAAATTTCAGTTTAGTTCAACAGGTGATTAAGCAGTTTTAGTTCAGTTTTTATTCAGTTATAGTCTTAATTATTCCGGTATTAGGAGGAAAGCCTTGATTTAGCTTCTCTGTGAGAGCTTTGAAGACAAATCTTTTACCTTTTTAGTTGCATCCCCATAAATGTTCTCATAAACAGTTCTCATAAGGAAACATTTACACTTATCTACCTGAGGGCCATACTGGAAATCATCCCATACTGGTGTTTTCTTACTGCAACTTTAGCCATTTCCACGATAATGGAAAGCTAAGCTCATTTTATCTGCAATTCAGTTTAGTTTTAGTTAGCTTTGCATTGTTCATTGTAGTTTTTATTTAGAAGTTTTTTTTTTATTTCAATGAACTAAATATTTTTTTCACTGCTAGTTTCAGTTTTAGTTAACTATACAAACCCTGCACACAGCATGGTGATTGTGATAATAAAGTAGACCAGTGGTTCACAACCTTTTTGAGTGCCAACATGTCTTATATTTGTTGTTTTGTCCCATATGAAATAGCTATGCAAGGAGAAAATAAAAGAAGAAGCCAGATGCAGTTAGTGTCACTGACGAGCATTGTGACATAATGATGTAGAGCTGAGAGCAACTGTGAATTTGTGATTAAATTATTAAAAAGGTGAAACCCTGCACCACGACCAGAGCCCCATTCTACACATTCTGCTGGTTTCTTGCACTCAGCAGGTTTACCAATGAAACCTGTGTTCATTTGCTTCTGCAGCCAGGTAACCCAACCTAAAATGGTCACTTTTCTAAAGCGCAGACCCAAAATACACAGGGGTCATTTTCGATATTAAATAGAATAGGCCTGGTGCATACTGTAGGAGGAAAAATGTCAGTTGTGGCTTTAAACATCATCGTTGTGCTCATCCTCATTACACAGTTATACATTTCTTCTCATGAATAATAAAAAGCAAAAGTATATGAAGCCATCAGGAGTCTAACAGATCAGACAAATTGATTCATAATAATGTTCAGTGGGCATGAAGCCTAAATTTCCAAATGTTCTATGCCTATAGGTCATAACAAATTAGAGGTGCTGTCATTCACAAAGCAAACTTTATTTTCAGCTTTTTCCCTCTGGAAAAATATCTCATCGTAATTAAATGTGCTCCCAAGCCACTGTTCCTTGTCTTAACTAGAGAGCACAGTGGTGGAATTAGATGGATGCACTCTGTGGCAGACTCTTCATTTGAGTAGATTCTTTATTAGATTGTATACTTTAATTTCCTCTGTTCAAGCCACAGTAAACAGCGTCAGGAGTTGCTTATCGACGAGAGCAGACTTTCATTGTATTTGTCGACATAAGAGCACACACATTGTAACGCAACGCGTGATTAAACGCATAATATGAGCCTGCGTGAGAAAGCGAGAGACTTCGGAAAGGAAGGATATTTCATAAGCCAAAGGAGTGCAGATTTCTTTTGAAGTGTATAACATACCTCTATTTAGCAATATCCACCACAGCAATCCTGCGTGATTGCGTGCTGCTGCTTTGCTCTTTGTTATTCATGCACGATCATTCCGGGTTTTTGTAAGATGTGGAGTGTTTACCAGACAGGGAGACGTGAATAAATATGGCTTTCCATATTAATAAATGTGGTGTGAAGTTTCTGGAGGCTTATCGCTGGAGTTTCTCAAAAAACAGATAAGTTGAAAGTGGACAGGAGCAAAACGTGAGATCGTGCTCAGATTCAAAACAAAGATCTGAACGTGATTTGATGTGGTCCATTAATCACCGCATTAGTTTGGAGAACTCACCCCTGGCCTCGTTGCAAACTTGTTGATTTCTCAGGTGGTGAGAATTGAACGCATGACATTTTCTGCAAAATGCTCATTTACACTCAATTTGCTTTAATTCACCAAAAAGAAAGAATAAAACAATAAATCTTAATTACTGTCAAACATTGTGCATTTTCCTTAAGCACACATCACAACATCACAACACAGCCAGCGATTTTCTCTCTCTTCTAGTTCAGAAATTTTAATTTAATCAGGCAGTCTCATTGAGATAAAGATCTCCTCCAAGGGATACCTGAGAACAAAGGACAATCACAAGAACACAATAGTGAGATGCAGAAACAACACAGGAACAAACAAACAGATCCAATAAGAATGCATTTAAAGGGGAAGTATGCAAGTCTAGTGGCTTTTTGCAAACCCTCCTCTCTCCCCCCCTCTGGCTGCGTATATATGAAGCAGTCAAGAAGGCAATGCATGGAGCGGTGAATATCATGTTTTATGTTTTTTGTCTTATCTGTCATAAACAAGGGATTGTGTTGTAGTGCTGCCGAGATGCAGAGCTGCAGAGCTGGGGCACCGGGTCGGGAGCACTGATCTTGGTTGATCTTTGGCCAAAAGACGCTACAGTAGGTGGAAAGCAGAGACTCTCCCTTCTTCCTGTAACTAGTCATTAAACCATCACAAATACTCAGAAGCTGTTTAATTAAGGAAAAAAAAATCTTGCATAGTTCCTCTTTAAGACTCTGGCTTGAAGGCAGTTTAGTAGTAAGTCGAGCTGGTTCTGTCAGCGGTAGTGTGAACATACACGTAAGGTTAAGTAGTCACTGGATCATGTGCTGTAGTTACTGGATGTAAATGAGAGGGAAGATGTGAGGTCTGTAATTTAAAGTCACCTTGCACACTGCACACATTTTCAATTCACTTGTCTTCTGTGGACTGTGAGAACCACTGCAAAACCTTAACACGTTGCTTATTGAAATAGCTCATGGTTCAGTGTTAATCTACCTTCTGTTAAGGAACATTGTGTACTCTGTGATCCATTTCTTTTTTTTTCTTTTTTCTTCTGAGATTTGCTGATATTTCTTAAGGCCAAAGCAGAACGGCCACTGAGCTGCGTCGTCATAACAGCAGCCTTTATTACTTTCTACGTACGACCTCCACACCGGTGGTGGCTAAGTGTTTGCTTGCGTGCGTTGGCATTTCAAACCACTGTCCTATTTTCAGCCTCGCTACCCCTGGAAAAACCCGTCTTTTCCACATAACGGGCTGTTTTGTACAAGGCGGCTCCCATAAGAACTCAACTTGTCCTCACCTCTCGCTGTCTCTGTCTGCAAAAGATGGGGAGAGTCTAATTGTTCAGGTTGTGAAATATACAGAGCTACAGAACCCACTATCAAGTTGTGGATTGCACTATTGCACTTTTCTCGTCTTTGCACCACGAGGGCTTACTTTCTCCACATAGAGCGCTTCTATAGACACATACTTGTACACTCATGGAACAGCCATCAGCGGCAATTTGGCGTTCAGTATCTTCTCCAAGGACACTTTGACACGGACTAGAGGAGCCTTCTGATTAGTCGATGACCCGCTCTGCCTCTTGAGCCACAGCTGTCAATGGCTAAAAAAAAAAAAACTGCCTGGGGAGCCATCGCTCCGGAGATGAAGTTTAAGTAGTGTGTTCCCACACATGATTGTAATGTGTATACAATGTCCCTCTGTGTGTGGACATGATCCTGTTTGTGCACTGTAGCTTGACATTTGAGGCTGGTGCTAAAAAAAAATCAATACTAAGATACTAATCAATACTTGAAACTGGTATCAGATTAGATACTCATTTGCGACAGTATCAATACCAACAGTGCTGTTTTGGCTTCCTCACCAGCAGTTGAACACATTTGCTTGTTGACGCTGGCTGGAGTCACCAGCATTTAAACTAATTCACTTAACATGGAAAACGCTGAAGGGCCTTCAGCACCGGTTTTAAACAAAAATGAAAAACAAAACAAAACAACAACCAGGGAATGGCTGAAAAACAAGCTGTGTCTCATTTCTGGGTCCATGGTCTGTGAGGCTTTATCCTCCAAAGACTGTGTCGACCAGAACAAATGGTGCATTACAGGCAACCTGTAACTTGTATTTTGCCGACCTGTTCCTATGGTTACCCGTTAGAACGTACAGTCAAACTGGTAACTCCCACCTGTGAACTCATACTAGATCGATCTACTCCCAGTTCCCAGTTAACTTGCCTGGAATACTGCTACTGTAGCTCGTAACTGGTGACTTGAAGTCGTGACTTAGGGTTCAAAAGCCTGGAACGCACCAAGTGTTGGTAAATGATGGCCATGGTGATGACGCTGGGAGGCACTTATTTATATATAAAAAAAAAGTTAGTTTCCCATATATTAATTTATTTGTGGCGGCCCGTTTGTGATGCAAGCAGTATAATATTAGTAGTAATAATAATTCCGTGTCACTCAACTCTGAAGTTGCTGCATATGTTTTTTGGGTTCTTGGAAATGAAATCTATTGTGTCAACTGTGCCATTTCACAACAAGACTGTCATCACCTCCCTCACAATAATGTCTCCCAAAAGGGGTGTTGATTAATCCATTAGCAAAGCTGCAATTATGATTGCCCCTGCAGTTATTTGCCTGTAATAGAAGAAATCAGCCCTTATGGACTCTGACAGACACCATCACTTTGAAATATTCCATGCAGTTCAGGAGTTATTTTGAGATGAAGTGTTTGATTTAAATTTGTAATTTAATTCCGTGGTACTCCCACTTTCCCCTCGACTTGGCTGATATACTTCTACTTCAGTTTGTGATTTCCTTTGTCATCCAAAAATAACTGAAACAACCTGCAGAGAAGGGGCCATGAACTTATTACTTTCAATCAAAGGTGGGCGTATAGGAATATAAATGTCTTACCAGTGAGTTCTTCAACACTGGAGCAAGTCTTTGATTGCGGCCGAGCCCCTTGCTAAAATGTCTAGTGACTGCATGGCATTATGGTCTATTGAAGCTACTGTCAGTGGAGAAATTGGTCCGTCTGCCTCTTGTACTGTGGATTTTCTCCTTGTATTCCCATTGTGTGGTGCAGCAAAATGGCGCCTGTACAAAGGAGACCTTATTCTGAGGAGCTGACCCCAATGCTTACCATAGACTGCCTTTTTTTTTTTTTAATACTTGACTATGATTTCATCAATTGGGCACTTACCAGTATAAGACAGACTCATGACCACAATAAGAGTTTCAGTTTGGATATTTTTTGTTTACATCATATGAAAAAGAAAAAAAATACACTGCCCGTCCCCCCAAAAAAGTCACACACTCAAATATTTAATCGGACCACCTTTAGCTCTGATTACAGCACATATTTGCTGTGGCATCGTTTTGATGAGCTGTCACAATGTTGCATTCATTTTTCTGCAAGATCTTGTATTGATGATGGGAGAGTCGGACCACTGCGCAAAGCCTTAGCACATCCCAAAGATTCTCAGTGGGGTTAAGGAAATAATTTGTTGGACAGTTCTTAACCTAATTTTAGTAGTCTCAGTAATCTATGTTGTAATGTTTTATTTGCTTGATGCATGCCAATAATTTCAGCCTTCTGAAACTGATTTACATCTTTTCCACGACCACAGGATATGTCTTTCAGCATGGTTAAGAAATGAGAAGCTACTGACTGCATCAGTTAGGGATAAAGGTGTTAACTACAAGTTTAATTCCTCCTGGCCAGTACGTGTCGCACTCACACTTGCCTGCGCTCACTCCAACCTTCAATTGTACTGGTTGCCAGATACGCCGCTAACGGTATTTAACGAACAGCAGCTCCGGTGTTGACAGCGTAGTGAGAACACATGCTGAATCAGCATCACGCCTGTACCATAGACTGTAAAAAGAATGGAGGTAGCACATGTGACGTCACCCATTGGTTTGGGGGAGTCTGTTTTGTCTATTAACTTATAGTGGAGACGATTTTTGTTTGGACAGGCAGTGCAGTTTAGTCCTACCTATCGGATATGGGGTGCAGCCCTGGTGCTACAATTTAATGTGTTTCATACCACTCATCCTAACATTCTGTGTACATACCCTATGGAATGTTTTGTTTCTTCTCTTTTGACAGGAAATGAGCAGGTCCGTGCTTCGCTGCCAGTTCACAAAAGCAGTGTTTGGTGTTCATACTTGGTCTCATTCGCACACACAGCTCAGTGAAAAGAAACGTGATACCCGTGGGGTTGCTTACGGCTCATTTCTTGGTCTTGTCTCACATTCACCGCACACAATTCCATTAAACTGTGAGGTCTTTTGAGAAAGAGAGCATGCTCCCTCATGTGCAACACAAACAAATGCAATACACACACACACCCTACAGGCTTCTTTTCTTGGCGAGGGAGCGCTCACTTAGCGCAGCAGCCGAGTGCAAAGATTGGAAACTCAGCAAGTGGTAGGGAAGTCGTGGTATGGAAGGAGAAGACGTTTGATGTTAACAAAAAACTCAGTCTGCACTGTACAGGCACTTTGCTGCTAAGACTGATAGGCACTTGAGAGATTGTATCAAATTAGATTCTATTTTGGGTTGCCACATAGTATTTACCAAACCTGTGTACTATGGGACTGAGTGTGCGTTCATGTCAGTGTATGCTCGCCTTTGAAGAGCATTGGATGCACTTAAACCTTTCTGTTCTCTTGGACCCCACACTAGGTACATTAAATATATCATTAGAAACTGCATCGTCAATCATTGCTAGGATGTACTGCTGTATTTTCAGCTGTAGCACAGCTAGTTCCTGCTCTGTAATTCATACACGTGAAGCAGTTAATCAAAGGTGCATGTTGAGATCCTCTCTAGACAATAGGCTGTCAGACAATGAGCTATTCTGCTGGCATATGTACAAACAATAACTAGATAGATTGATTTTTTTTTTTTTACTTGGAAGCCAGAGAAGCAAGTTGAGAACAACACTGACATTTCATAACCTTTTGTTGGTACTGTATGCAGAATTTGTTAGCAAACTCCAGTCGTTATCACTCATTATTGTTCATTATGAGCAATGTGTCTGGCCACCTGGCAAATGTAAGTCCTATGCTCGTTCTCTTTTTTAGAGGCAACAATGAGCTGACGCTTGTCATAAAGCTCCATAAAGATAGAGGAAGATGCAAAATTCAGATAACTATCTCTGGGTGCATCATTACTACATTGTTGCACTGGAACCTACTACACTGTTCGCATTTGATTGAATTTGAGAATGATCTTAAAGCCTCAGTATGTAACTTATTTGGCTTTTTATTAGCAAAAATCAAATATTGCTTTCATTATTGCCTATTTCACTGAAGCCGAATCACACGTCGCGTACAAATGAAAGCCTTCTTGTGCCTTAGAATGAGTTATTACAAGTCTTACAAATACATAAGGAGGGAGGGGAAAACCGAGCCGAGGCTGCCTTGTGCTGGCGGACAACTTGTTTACATAGAGGCTTGTTTATCCTGTTACATGCAGCTTCTCTTGTCTGTCTGACTCGCGAGATTTGCGTCGGCGATAGTGCGATTACTGAGAAAAAATAATAGGAAATTATAGCTTCTGCGCAGAAATGGGTCGGGTCCGGGCTAATTTAGGCAAATTTAGGCAAATTCTGAACAACAAACAGGAAGACAGGTTAATTGACCTTGTAAAGTTCATTTTTACACCAGTTGAGGATTGAATCCACAACCTCTGGAATCAAAGACTGTTGTCTATCGCACTGAGCTAATTGGCAAGTGGTAGTGCCATGGTGGCTTCACAAATTACAATTACAATAGTATCCTGGCAGCTCAGCTGCCCGGACCCTAATTAGAATAACTGTCAAAATAGTAGGCCTATGGACGGTATGAAAACAAAAGATGATGTTGGCATTACTGTCAGGGAGCGATATATGTAAGAATGTGTCCAAAATTGTTGCTGCAAATCAAATTTAATCAAATTCCCCTCCCCTACCCCCCAAACTCAAGGTTGCCAGACAGCAACGCACTAACCTCTGCTCTGCTCACTCACAGTCACACTGCCCTGACTCACACGAGTGGAGTTCAGGTCACTCAGGTGATCTGTTATTGTTACATTATCGCTCCCACACTGTGTGTCTCTGTGTGTAGCGCTGACAGACACACACACACTGTAACCCCGCATCTACAGAGGCTTAGTGCGTGTTATTGACGCCGTAGATGAGCCAACATATGAGACGTCTTACCACAGAATAAACAACGCGAGCTGCTCCTTTTCTCCTCCGCTTTCTGACCGTCAGATCATAAAACATGACGACCAGAGAAAGGCGACCGGACTACATATTGTACCTTTAAAGCTGTACAGAAATGGCCGTTTGTCCCGTTTGTCCCGTTTGTCCCGTTTGTCGCGCCGAGTAGTCACGAGCTGCAACACGACTTTACCCGAGTGAGGAAAACGGATTTGATTGGTCGTTGATTCTCGATATTGCCGATTCTCTCGATTTTTAATCTGCATTTTTAACATTTATCTGCACACAAATACTGTAGGAGCCTATAAATTAATATACTCCATTATAAAGTGAACTTAAACCCTTTTCAAAACCTGTACTCTCTGTATGTAAAAAAAAGGCGAACAAATGCACATTGCACAGTATAAAAAAAAATAAATAAAAAAAAATAAATCGATTTTTGAAAAAAAAAATCGATTTAAAAATCGTCAAAAAAGATATCGCGATATATATGTGAATCGATTTTTTCTCCCACCCCTATTGTTGAGCGGGCGGGATATTCAAAGCTTGGGGCGAGTCCGAGCTCCGTGTGTGCGTGTTTCAGACGTTTGAATGACGGATGACAGATCCAATATCAGTGGCTAATGAATCGTGTACAGGCTGACGTTTAATCCGTGCGCCTGCATTGTCCGATGTGAAACAAAAAACCACACTTTCATCCCGGATTTACTCAAAAATAGAATTTTGCACAAAGTTTGGCCTACATCGATGAGTTTTTATACTAATTTTATGACCCATGGGCTCAAATTCAGTTTTCTTTTCTGTACACCTTTAAGTGTATGTTTGTTATCTGTACTAAAACAATATACTGTAATAATACCAGTGTGATTGTATTTCTGTGCATTCATCTAACCTGTTGTTCACAACAAAGGATGCTTTAGATTATGCTATCAAATAATTGGATTTAGTCAACTGGAAATGTACCAGTAAGAGACACTGTCTCTAACATGCAGCGCTGGGTGTAAATCCATACTCGATGAAACTTACCCTTTTTAAGGATTTTTTCTTTTCTTTTTTGGAATAACAGTTTGATTTAAAATCATGACTTACATTTGTAATCTTAGTCACTTCACACTCTGTTTGTGGGAATAAACAGCCAATCACCAGAATCATTAGATCCTGCTTAACAACATGCTGTGTGCTTACTGGCTGACTATTTACTCTCAGAATTGAATGACGAGGCATTTTTTGATTTTAGTTTCAAACTAGTCCAGTTGGTCCATAAAAGCATTGGAGGTTGACTAGGAAAACAAGATGGCAAGACAAGTATTAGATGCAAGTTCAAATCATAATCATATCAATTTATATACAACTAATTTAACATTTGAGAACTTTGACTTGTTCATTGTTTAATTTTGTAAAAAAACAGAAAGAAACTCAACAGATTCCTATTCATGCCGTTGAAAAAAGCCTGATGTCGTTACTCTCGAGCGTTGAACTGGCAGTGACATCGTCAGATCATTCGAAATACCCAGCCCTACTCATTACAGCAATAACCTGTCATCTGTCAAACTTACAAGCTATGGCGTTGTCATACAGTTTGTCCTCCTCCCTGCTGCAGCTCTACTGGCTCTGCTGCTGTGAGTCAGCAGCTCCAACGGGCCGTTAGGCACTTGTATGGTGATGTGGCTGCTAGTGCTCGTAATGCAGATTTAGAAGAGCAGCTGTGTGTTAGCTGCCGCTGTTGACTCATACTTTTTCGGGGGTGTAATTTGACCTGGATGGTTAGACTTTTGATTGGCTCCAAAAATAAAAACAGGACTGAACTTGACTGAACTATTGTGGATTCAGGTTAAGCCTTTAGTTGAATTTGACACAGTTTTCCCACTTGATGAGCTGCCGTGGAGTCTCACACCTCCGCAGTAACAGATTTTCAAACTGCCGATGTTTGACAGAAGTAATCAATCTTGTCACTGCTCATATTACAGGTGCATCATACCCTGGTTAATTGTCCTGTGGTTCATTTAATCGTCGGTTTATTCCTGTCTGTTTTGGTGTGTGATGCTCGTAACTAAGAAACAGGGAATCATCTAAATGCCACATAATGTGTTGGCAGGGCTGGAGATAGAGGACAGATGTGCACATCAGATTGGTTCATGGTTCAGACACACACACACACACATGCGTGCACACACACAAAATCAGTTTAATATGTGATTAATCCTGAGGAAAGTCAGAGAGACCTGACCTGACGTGAACCTGCTGGATGAGGTGAGGCTGCAAATGAGAATCAGCCCTCTGTAACAATTAAACAATGACAATAATAAGTTGTATAGACTTGTTGATGACACCACAGAGGAGTTTGCAACCAGCTATTCCTTCTTAACTGTAACAATGAAGGAGCTCAGTGTGAAAGATGATATAATTGTGGTGGGAAGCAGCTGGGCGTGGGCTCAACATGTCTTCCCTGCATCATGATAAAAAATAAAAAATAAAAATCCCTCAGAACAAAGAGATTATGCATTCAGTTTTTTTTTTGAGTAAAGAGAATTGGCAATGATATTTTTTAAATGAAGAAATCTGTCTCTCCTCTTTAAGAAAAGATTTGTGAATCCATCAAAGGTGATTCAACTATTAAAACCTGCTGGAGTTTATAACCACCACTGGGTTAATAATTATTGCAGAATCTCAAACCCACAATCTCGTGATTAAAGTTAGCAGGGCCGTCACAGTGACCTTTAAAGCTGTAAAGAAAAGACAATTAAATTTGAACCCACTGTGGGCCCTAACATTAGTGTGATAACTCATCTATCAGACGACGTAGGCCGAACTTTGTGCAAAATTCTATTTTTGATTAAATCCGGGATGAAATTGCAGTATTTTTTTTCCCGCATTCGATAATGCAGGCGCACGGGTTATACGTCGGCCTGCGCACGATTCATCAGCCACTGATATTGGATCTGTCGTCCGTCAATCAAATGTCTGAGACACGCACACACACATGGATCTCGGCCTCGCCTATAGGGCTGTACGATACCAGAATTTCAGTAGTCGATACCAATACCTGTGAATTTCCACGATTCTCAATACTAATTCGATACCAAGATTAAAAAAAAAAAAAACATAACCCATGTAGGCTACTTTTAAATTCACTACTTATTTTACAGTTTCAAACTGTCACAGTGACGGCTGGTATCAATGGGCTAGTGGGGCTAAGCCCTCCCTACAATACACAACAAAAGATGAGGAAAAAATATTCTTTTTTTTAAAAAAATTGAACAGTATCGTCGTGTGCGCGCGTGCATGAGAGAGAGAGAGACTGTGTGTGAGAGAGAGTGGGTGGGTGAGAGACAACCAGGTTTTTTTGTTGTTGTTTTTTTTAACTAGACCCTTCTACTTAATGCAGTGTGTAGGCCTAGTTAGTTGCTATACTTTCGTGCCAGTCAGATGGGTTGTAACTTTTAGCTACTGCTGTGTTAACCATTTTAGGTACAGTATGATTTATTTATTAGCCTACCCAACTAATTTGACCACCAGCCGCCACTGAACTGTCAAATAGTCGACCAAACAAAAAACATTTGGGGCCCTGTCTTGTCAAAATTAAATCAAAATCATGACTAGGACTTTTAATTTGAAGGGCCAGATACAGGAAGTCGTGACACTCGCTGTCAGTTTTTGGTGTTGTTGTTTTTTACATGGCAAGGCAGGTCTTACTCTCTCCTTTTTTTCGGTCAAAAGGGACTTTTCCCGACGTTGTAACTGACACGAGTTGGAGACTCCGACATGGAAGCACGTATCTCTGCTGTTTAAACCATCAGCGGGTTCTGCCGTGCCCAGACCCCGTGTCAAAGCACTCAACCGGCAGTCAGTGTCACGGAGCAGATCACCGCTGCCGCTGCAGTCAGAGACCCACACCGCTCCACGCTGCGGAGCCCCCACCTGTCTTACATGGCCTCAGCACCAGATTGTATCAGTACCCACCTGATCTACTGTAGCTACTGTGTTTATTGCTTTGAATATCCCGCCCGCTCGATAACGACCAATCAAATTTGTTTTCCTAACTCGTGTTGCAGCTCGTGACAACTCGGCACGACAAACAGGACAAACGGCCATTTTTGTACACCTGAGTTTTTTGTTGGCATCTGTTCCAAAAATACATTGATAAATTGAAAGTTTATTTCCTTATTTCTGCAGGTATACACTGCTCCTGCCAAGCAAAATGACTGCTATTTATACAGTCACTTAGTTCGTCAGTCTGCTGGTTTTTCTTACCTCCTGTCCGTCCTTGACTCCCTTCAAAAGGACACTGCCTACATGTAAAACCCTATGAGCAGTCTCCACTCTGTGTGTGCTTTGGTAATTGCTCATTGCGGAGCTTTGGGTTTAACATGACAACAAAGGAAATGTTGCGCATGGGTGAGGTTGCCAGGAGTTACGTCCTGCTGTGTTAAGTTTGGCAGGCTCAGTGGTTGTTTCATGTTACTGTAAGTATTCACTAGTTTCCGCCTGCGATTTCTAGAAATCCCCCGTCACTCAGCAGATAATGCCGACCTTCTAAATCATGGTGTTTTCTTTGTACAGCTGCACTGCACTGGATGTGTGATTCAAAATGTGGTTGGTGGTTCACAGGTTCCTTGAGCTTTTTGGATGCACTGGATCAGACAACGTGATGTCACGAGGTCTCGTTGTATTAATGAATCCACAGCTCCATGGTGTTTGACCATCTCCACTGCTCTGCTTTTGCAGCCCACGACTCTTTCAGTTTTGCTGTCACAGCTTGTACCAGCATCTTCTCCAGTAGCAGCAGAACCCAAAGTGCTTCAGCAGCAAGTGTCAGAGCTAACACAGAGCTAAAAGGAGTCTCAGTATTGGCCTCCATCCAACGACCAGGGACATGACTCTGAAATAATGCTAATGTTGCTCTGTGAATGTATTAATAAAACATTGTTTGCTAACAAGTATGCCATATTGACTTGATAATCTGATGAATGATGTCGGCCTTCACAGCTCGTTTGCTGCCCCCCAGTGGCCATAAAAGCATCAGGAATACATCTTAGGAAATGACCACACTCTGAAATCAGAGCTTTTTTTTTAAATTTATACAGGCTGCTATTAATGATTGATGAGAGCAGCCAAAAAAGATGATTCATACATGATGATGAATCATCTGGTTAGTCAATCACTCCTTTTGGAACGGCTGAATTTAAATTAAACAGATAACAATGTGTGTGTGGCAGGATTCTTCTTCAGTTCTTCAGTTTTTAAACTGAAATAGTCAATATGGATTATTAAAACTGGCTTGTCTTGGTTCTCACAACTCCAACCAGAGATCAATAGTTATTCAATTACAGCACTGCACTTCCTCATGTCAAACTTGGATTTTGTGTGTAGAACAGATGAGCCCATGATAACATCTTGACAGAAAGAATAGAGAACAGTCTGTGAGCGTTCAGAGAATCATCTAAATGTGAGGGTGAGACTTTGAAACATCAAGTGGAACAGTTCAAAGAGGTCAAAGACCTGCTGAGGTGAGGAAGGGGACAACCCATCGTTGAGATACAAAGCACAAACCAATTGTGGCTGCAGTTTCCACAAAGGTCTCTAAATACTATTAACAGTCCGTGATAACAATACCAAAGGCAGCTCTTCTGGTGACACCATAACAGATATTGCTCAAAATCCTCAGCCACAAGGTCATTTAATACTAAATACAAATGATGAATGAAGCCTGGGGGTGCAGAAGTGCATGCTTCTAGTGTGTGAGGACAGTGAAGTCGAATACTGAAAGTTTTAAATTGTCTTTTGTGATCAAGGACCATTACCTGGCAATGAATGAGTCTGACTTTGATAATTCAAGGATGCTGTACAATACGTGCCGTCTCCCAGCATCCCGAGCGCCGGTATTGTCTTGGCAGTTCTGCATCCTGTCTGTGAAGAGACTTCACCTTCATAAATCTGCGCAGCTTCATCCAAGACCATAACAGCTTGTGAAATCAGCTTTTAAGTTGTTTTTCACATTTCGCTGTATTCTTTGATAAATGACAGTTTTTATGAAAATAATTCATTGATGCACCAATGCAATGTGACACTGAAATTACAGTTGTTCCCAACTTCCCAGCCTGAAATTTGGTTAACTGCAGCACTCCCAGTAAAATGGAAACTGAAATGTCATATCGCCATTTGCCAAATGTGTGTATGCAAATGATACCGTCGGTCTGAGTCAGTTACCAGTTGTGTACACTTTTCATAACTGTTTTTCCTCGGTGTATGGCCCTTTTTTCAGTTCCAAGGGAATCATCTGCGATTCATGACCAAATAAACATGTTTCAGTCTAGCTTCATGATGCCACACCCAGAGACTATACAGGATATCATTCAATCTTCCGCTCAAATTAAGTGTCAGTATATATGTATACAGGCTTCATTTTGATTAGCAGCACATTAAGCTACACAAGCTGAAAGAGATGAAACCTTAACAGAGCATGACTGCATGAAAATGAATCATGATGACAGTAAATAAGTCAGACTGAAATGACTAACAACTCTGCGGACACATTCATCATGACATGTCACGTACTGCGCTAAATTGCATCTTTATTACTTCTTCCCTATTGAAATGCATATTTAAAATGCATGTGCAATGAGTGAGGCAGAGAGAGAGAGAGCAGTGTGTAGAGAAAATAGGGTATCCCCGGGGACAGTGCTTACTCCCGGTGGAGCGACCTGTCTTAAATAAATCATTCCATTTCCATGCCCAACTTCCCTATCTTCCTTTAATCCAGTGTGGGAGAGAGTGGAGAAAGATAGGGGAGTAAGCTGTTTGCCTTCCTCCTCTGCCTGTGTGTCGCTTTAAGCCTTTGGTAACTTGAGTTCCCAACTTTTTTTTTTTTTTTGTTGACCCACTTAAATGCAACTGTAAACCCAGTACAGTAGAAGGGGGGGTTGAAATTTTTCCAATGAATTTTCTGTCGGTAAACAAGGTTGTTTTCATCGATGCCTTGGTTCCGGCTGCATAAGATGAGCAGGTTGACCACACATAGCTACGAGATGTATTATGCACTTTGAAGTATAAAGCTCATTCTAAGTGACTGAAATCTTTTTTTATTTTTTAAATGTCATACTTCAAATGGCACTAAGTATTGCCCCGTCAGTTATCTGCAGCTTGATGAAAGATCACTGTATTATTGTTATTCATCCAAACACACCTCACCTGTTTCGCTGACTCCAGGTAAAATCTAAACTCCCGCCAAGCAGCAGGAGTATATGGAATCCTATGGGAACGCTAAATGAGATTTGGAGGTCACTGGTAGTCCCACGAACAGCCTTGCTGTTCTTAAGCTACCCTTGGCACATCTCATGGGTCTGCCTGAAAAGTGCACATACTGCATAACAGATCAGTTGACCCTGTCAGCTGCGCCTCGCAATGATTGACACCACACTCTTAGAAAGCTGCAGAATTTTACTAGTGCTGACAAGACAAGGTTTTCCCCTCACACAATTTTCTCTACCTCGCTAAGCCCGGAGACCCTTCAGTCTTTCAAGCTGTGATCAAGTGCAGGAAATATTTGTGAACTCTGATGGATAAAGCCCTTCATTCCTCGGTGAGCACTGGGCTGGAAAACTGAGGCACTCGCCGCAAACAAGGCAAACACGAACCATGAAATAAACAGCGACTTTGATTTGTAGATAATAGAAATTTGACATGCATTTCACCATCCACATAAAAAAAGACACTGTGAACCCAGAGCAGACACTTTATAAAGACTCAATTTGAAGCACGCTCTGAAAAGCAAGATAATTTTAGGTTTCTGTTTTTTATAGTGCAGATGGCAAACAGTCAAATGCACATTGTTCAACAGAGACAGAGGGTCATGGTACAGATAACACCAGGCTGGGCTAATTTAGCATAATTTACTTTGTTTGAAAGGCTGCGTATAGTATCCCTCTGTGTCTCTGCAGAGTCCTTTTTAATCTTTCTGCAGCACGCCTTTGGGTCCCATCTGTATTTTTTTGAAAAACGCTGCTCACGGGTAAACATCTAATGAATGAAAATGGCCAAAGACTCACAGTAAAAAGAGATGAAATGGAACAGGATACGTGAGACGGCTTTGTACCACAACATGCATCTGCTCGACCAAATTCAAATCTGTTTTTTTCCCCCCTCCAAGAATTTCAATGCCATGCAAATTGTCAAAGTGTGTCTGCACCCCATCGCATGACAAAAACTATTATGTCCAGTTCCCTTTGCTGTCCTCTGAGCGCAACAGTACGAGGCAGCCTTATGAGTGAGTGACTCCCCGAGTTTCACACTTACCCGTTAAATCACATCTTCTGGCTGGGAGCTTACTCCACTCATCTCTTGGAAGTCAGCCATTTTCAACATTATATCCTTATCTTAGTTAGTGGAGCCCACCAGGAAAAGCTCAGACTGGCTTTTTGAGGCCATGGACACTTCTGCAATCGGATGTAAACATTCACAGAGCTAGAACATCTCCTAGTTCCAAAAAGTTTATTGTGCCGTTTTAATTTATTTTGCAATGCTTTTCAAAATACTTTTTTTTCCCCTTCGTCTTCTTTTTTTTCCAATCTGGGCCTCATGTTCCTTCAATGCTTTGTTCCCTCAGCTCTTTTAAGTTCAGTAATAAACTGTTCCAATATGGTGTCAGTATGTGTCCCTGTAGTACATGAAAGGCACAAAAATACAGAATTTAACTGACAAAATGACTATGAGGAGAGAAAGTCTCAATGCAGTGATGTTGCAGCCTTAGTATGACTAATAAATGACAATGCCATAATTGTTTTACTTTAATAGAGCAAATCGAAAGGCATGCAGCAGTTGCCTTATCCCTGAAGGATTGTCAAATAGAAGATTCTCTGTTGTCTTTCCAAACATTAAAATCAGTGTCCTCCACAGCCATTGTGTATGATATTAACTATGCAACTTGTGAAATTACATCAGATTATGCTCAGCCTCTTAGACTGTGTGTGGACTCTAAAGCATCTTGTTTCTGCAGTTTCATTACATGCACTTAATAGCCAGTTGAAACTCTAACCTCATCTGTGCCGTCGGCAGATTGTATGTTACACATTGATTCGTTCAAATCATGATTTCTATGCAAACCTTCAGGGGAAATCAAATTTTATATTGTTACCCATTATCCAGCAGTGGGCTGTATCCTCATTGGTAATTTTGTAATCCCTCATCATGTTTATTGTTTGCTCAGACAGATAAGATGTTGCCTGGGGGCAAAACCAATACTTACTGTAAATCCAATAGGCAGCACCAGCCGCCACTGCAACGTGTGACACCACTTCAACATATGTAAGATGAGGAAACGCAGTGCGGTCTACGGAAGTTATTAAATAAATAAAAAAAAGAATCATGCAATGAAATGATTGCAACATATTTGAAAATATTAGATTTAAACATTGGTTTTACCTCTCTGCTAACCTGGAGGAGGACACAAGCAGCAGCTAGAACTGTATCTAGTGGAGTGATGTTAGCTACTAACTGAACATATAACAAGATGGTATATAACACAGAAGCTGAAGCAGCTGCTTTAAAGAGAAATAACTTTTTAAAAATGAAGGTTATTCTAATTGATTAATCATGCAGTGAATCCTTTATAAACCGATGTTTTTTAGTCAGATAACCTATGAAGGCTTTTAATGGTGAAGCATTAGCTAATAAAGGAACACAAGGAGATTGACACACAAATTACACAGTGCATGTACTAAAGAGATTCAGATGAAAGTAATTACAGCAACCTATTTTTTTTCCTGTTGAATCATAAATTCAATCAATAGAAGCTACCTAATTGAGATCAAACATAGACACACAAAAGTAAGTCCAATTTCAATGTCTGCCAGTAGCTTTAAGCAATATAGTTGTATTTTCCTCATTTCCAATGAATCACAAAAAAGCCCAAAAGCAATAGCAGTACATTGTTTCCGCCTGTACAGTCTCATATAACCTCTCACCGTGTGCTGTAGTATTATAAGAATTATCATTTATTGTCCAAAAAAAAAAACTAGAAACATGTAAATCTGCCATACTGTTTGACTGGCTGACATTTGTTTGAGGAACATGAACACTGTAGTGCATTTGCATTCAGAGCTACACATGCCTTCCTGTTGCTCCAGATACAGCACCACGTGTGTTCATCCGAGGCTAAAAATAGTCCACAACAAATGCAGTATTTACTCCAATTTGAGGAACATCTGCTGAAAGCTAAAGTGCCCGGCTATTAAAGGAAATTAGTTAACGTTTTCAAACTAAAATATAGACTGTGCTTCACACAGAGCATTGAAGTCAGTAAGTGTTGAGATATGGAATAGTTGGTTTTAGTCTTTTATTTCTTGTTGGTAAGAAAACTAAAATAGTGATGGACTGTGCAGCATGTCTTGTTGCCTTTGAGGACCAGCCTACATTTTCTCATATAACACTGATGCCTGATATACATTACCAGTTGTGGTGCACAGTTGTTGTTGTTGTTGTTGTTGTTTTCGTCCTAAAGATATAACCAAAAGTAGAATTAAAAAGGAGGATTAAACACATCCAAGGTTTTGTATTTAGTATTATGTCACATTTACCAATAAAACTAATAAAATGTTGTTATTGCTGCTTTTGTTTCAGGTCATCATTGTAAATGAGAACAGCCTATTAGCACAGTGGAGAGAGAGACAGGAAATGGGGAGGCAGTGAGGGGGAATGACGTGCAGGAAAGGGCTGCCCAATGCAGGATTCGAACCAGGGCCGCCTGCAGTGAGGACTGTAGCCTCAACACGGGGCAGCAGCTTTAAGCAAAACGTCACCACTAAAATAAATGTTTTAAACTGACACTTTGAAATCATGATATTAAGAGTCTGTTACAGTGGCTTTATAGTTTAATATGATTGTATGATTTAGAATCACAACTTTCCTAAAACTTTAGGACCTAAATTAAAGCTACACCAAAATAAAATGGCAGAAAACTCTGACTTCCCATTCCTGACCGAGTGAGTGATTGAGTTCAATGATGAAGTGACTTGATTGGTTGGCTGACGCCGTTGGCCTTCTGTCATGGGTCATTGCACTTTCCAATGATTGGGCACAAATAGATTCTGGTACATTATCAGACAGTTTTCAACTATTGTATTTCCTCAAATAGGGACCATGGTCTTAATTCATTAGAGGCAGGACTTTGCCTTTGTTAAACATAATTGGTTGTGCTGGTGTCAGGTACAATGTCTTGTTTTAAACTGCTCCCATTTGGTGCATCTGTTATTGCTGTGCTGAGGTACTGCAGCAAGTTTCCCATTAGCATTGTTTACATGACATCTGCTAGATTCTTTAGCATAGCAGTTAGCAATAGCATCTCTCTCCTAGTCCCTCTCCTTCGTTCTCTGCCTGTCTTATTTTTAGTTACTCCACTGCCTCCTTTAGTGATTATTGTACATAATAAATGTATTTAATTTGCCATAATGGAAGTGGGGCTCAGTGAATTGGAGGCGCGGGCTAAGCTTCCCTGAAGCCAGGTTGGCTGGGTGACTGCCCGTAACAAGAGGTATAGCCTTAAGCCCACATTTCATGCCACTACTGCGCCAACAAAGTGTTGAAAACAGCACAATTATATTGTTGAATTTATTAAATTAAAGCGGTAAAAATGTACATTATGCTTAAGCAGCATGCACAGTATATGACAGGCAGCAGGAGTTTACTCCCCTCTGGACTCTATATCCTGGCATCTGCTGAAATATTTATTTATATATCGCACATGCATGGTCTGCTAGATTTAGTGTTGTTTCTCTAACTCTCAGCTTGTACACAACCTTGTGGTCCACATGAAAGCAGAATTTAAAAAATACAGGACTAAAAAAAATCACGAGAAACGCTTTTGAGACTTCTTGAAAGTCAGAGGGCATGGTCGTCTGCTCACCCTGGTTCAAACTTGCTGAGTCACAATTACTGCAGATATTCTAGTCCTAACTTTCACAGAGGTAACTTCTCTCCTGGGTTTTCCTAGAAGGTGTGAGCATTACACAGTTTAAGTGTGGAGCAACATGTGTGCGGTTGAGCTCACACCAACACCCTCCGTTTAGTTTTCACCTCTAGTAGGGGTCCAGCCATTGGAGAGGAGCTAATCAAGTATTATTTTTCATCCACAACCATTAAACATACATTAGGCACACTGCACACTTTTGCATCTTTAATGAACAATCTGCTTCAAAAGTCTTCCCATTTTTTACTTGTCCTTGTGTAAACATGGGGTGTTTTTTCTCTCTCTCGACCAAACAGCTTGTTAATCATTCCCACAAACTTTTTTCATCCACACAATGTTCCCATCCTCCTACGTAAATGTCAACATTCACAGCCTGCATATCTGCTCAGGGAATAAGAAACACAGCAAAGCTACAACTATAAAAATATATGTTCTGTCTGCATTTGCATCATCTGCAGATGGCAAATGATGCAAATTCAGACTTTTCCAGTCAAAACAAACAGAAACAAAACACCCAAATATTTTTTGTGGATATTCTAGGCCTTTTTTTTTTTAGCTTTACATTTTTGTTTTTATGTTTTTATATAGACTCTAAGGTATAGACTATTATAATAAAAGCCCATTAAAAAGAAAGTTTATTGTTATAAAACCAATTCATTCTTGCTGTGCTTCCTTGTTTGAAGTTTCTGGAACAAGATAGAGAGAGCTGTGATGGTCTCCCCCGCATGGTCTGAGGTATCATACATTTTCAGTGGAGGGAGAAGTCACACTTTTCCTCTCACATTATGATGCACTGCAGTTTGCTCTCAGATTTGGCAGAAGCAGTGGGGGAACCAGGCAGTTATGAAGGAGGTGGTGATTGATTGCATTTTATATTTATATATATATATATTTATATATATATATATATATATATATATATATATATATATATATATATATATATATATATATATATATATATATATATATATATATATAGACACACACACACACTTGTGTGTAGAATTACACCAGAATTACACCAGTGTAATATCCCTGAAGAGGGATGGATCTCAGCTTTATGTGGAAGGTACACACAGTATATCCAACTGCAGGATCTCCCTGGTCATGGAGGGGAATAGAGGGGATGAAGTGTAAAACAGACAGTTGACTAAAGATAAAGCTGTGGTGTAATGGAGAGCTGTTATGCTATGACTCTGAGTAGTTTTGTCTATGTTAGTTTACACTAATTTAAATCTTTATACTGTATATGTGACAGTTGAGGTTCCTGTCACTATGCCTCCAGTTGATCATGCGCCCTGGCTACTTGGCCAATGGGATGTCCCTTTGGCTGACTGGCAAGCGCGCATGACTCTTACCCAGGAGGTGTGGGTTCAATCCCCACCCGGGCCCTCTTCACCTTGCCACATATAGAAAATTGACAACTGCAACTATCAATTTGGAGATCAGGGTGTATATTCTGCAAGCAATTAGTCTCTTGTTTTATCTGTCATTACATTTACTGAAAAAATCCCACAATCACAGTGCACCATCAAACTTTTCTATGGCAAATTGTTGCTTTACCACAGTGAGACAAAGAAACCTGGCTAGGTAATAATTGCTTTTACATATTTATTGTAGACTGTTGTGTCTTTAGTCTGAATTTCTTCATCTAGGAACTAGCTTTTGTTCTTTCAAATGTCTGCATGACAGACTATTAATCATCGGCGTATCAAGTATTTCAAGTGTCCTTTAGCTGTCTGGGCTCTGAACCGAGCTGCAAAAAGTCAGCAGCTTAATTGTAACTGTTCTTGCGTTTTAATTGCTGTTTTGCCACAGTGAGTCGGAATATGATTTGTTCTACCTGTTGCACCCAAGCCGTTACTAGATGAGATAACGCTACACTGATTAAGCTGACGAGCTCTGGAAAACTCTTGCGATATTTTTCCGTATTTGTTGTTTTGAATTTTGTGTTGACAGGCAACATTCTGGCGCACAGGAAATGCATTTCACCTCAAAACAAGATGGGAGCTGGAGCACTGAGTAGCAACAGGCAGCAACAAGTGCACACAGACAAAGCTCAGAAATGGATTGTACTTCACAGGAAAAGAGTGACCAGCGAAGAAGGACTTATTGGTGGTGTTTTTCCAGACAAAGTGCTTTCATTGTGTTAGTGTAACAACTAAAGACTGTGTGGATAGAAAGTGTGTGAATCTGCCACAATGCAACCAACAGATTGTGTTAGAAATCCTTAGCAAAGCTTCCTGTTGTGACAAACACCAGTGAAGTGTGCTGGGCTAGCTTGGCTTTCGGCATCGTAGCATGGCATGTCAGGAGGTGTCTACACCGAGCTACAGTACGTACTACTCCACTAGGGTGACCATTTCCATGACACCAAAAAGGAGGACATTATGCGGCATATCAATAAATTACTATGGTGTACATAGGACTCTGGTATACTCTTATTTATAGTACAATTTTGAGTGGTTTAAAGATGATGTTTGTGTGGCTGAATAGGAAAAAATATTAAAGTCAAGTGTTTGTTAACAATATTTGTATTTATTCAATACATTGTGGTGTTCAAAAAGTGACCACTGAGATGAATCTTTTCAAGTGCAGAGTGCCACAAAGCATAACATGTGTGGACTTAAATGTAAACAACAATTAACAGGTAACATATATAATAATAATAATAAAAAATGCTTTTTAAAAAAGCCTGAATAACCTTTTATATAAACAACAAAGGAGATTGTAAAAAACAAACAAACAAAAAAACATTCAACTGCTCAAAAAGCATATCATTTCTAAAGTGCTTCAGTCTTTTGGGGACTTGTCTTCAGTGTCTGTGTGTGTGCAGCAGACAACATCCCCCCCCCCCCCCCCGCCGACATGTGCACACCTAAACCGGGCCCAAACACTGGTGCGCATATCATGCCCCGTAATGGGACTTATCGCTCATTATTCATAAATAATAGCCTATACTGCACAACTGAAAATATTGTAGCAACCGCAGTAATGTTCTTGTTATGATTAAGTTGTGTGATTTCTGACTGACTGTGAATGTGTAGTATGGGCAGGTATAGGGTGGTTCGATGAGAAACTGAGGGGCAGAGTGAGGAAGACAGCTGTGTGTGTCTGTGTGTAGGTGAGTGAGTGAGGGAGGAAGAGAGAGCTGTCATAAGTTAGTGTTATGTTGAAGTTAGTCGGGTTGGAGTACAATATCAATAAACACGTGAGCAAGCCAGTTTCCTTTCAGCCCCGTTATTGTCGCCAGGTGCGCCAGAGCGCAGTGAGCACCTCTGTGTCAGGCTCGCGCTCTGTGTTTTTCACCTTAACAGAGCGCGCCTGAGATTAATACACACATTCACGCAGGCTACACGCACATACGGGCTACATGATACACATACCCACAGACACACAGCTGAGGGGCCGAGGCGCGGCACGGAGAAATGCGCATCTGGTGGCGTGCTCCCCGTGGGTGCTCAACCTGCTCAGTGGGTGCTCGAGCCCCGGAGCACCCACGGAATCGGCGCCTATGGTTGGGGGCATTTTTTTTACGGTCTATGATTGGCTATTGCGCTGCAGCCCAGCAAAGATGAAAAAACTCCGCTCTTCAAGCCTAGTGCCTCAAAAAGGAGGACAAATACGTGTCCGGCTTGATGCTGCGCCGGACGCCGGACAGGGCATTAAAAATCCGGACTGTCCGGCCTAAATCCGGACACCTGGTCACCCTATACTCCACACAAGCTAACAGTAACACTCTCATGGTGGCAAATGTTCACCTTTTGTCTTAAAACATGGGGAGCTTCTCAATGTAGCGCGAGGAACTGTATGCACTCAGAAGAAACCTGGCTGAACCAGAGCACCACAAGCACTGCGATTCCAGCTGGAGGAGCTAACGCTACGTCGAGCCGACAGAATTCACCATCCAATAAGATGAGATCGTCCGTCTGTGAGCACTGTAATTATGGTGCCGTGGTAGTTTCCACTCGCCGCTCCCCACACGTAGAGCAAATGACTGTGGAGCGCCCACCTTTCGGCTGACTCCACGCGAAGCCGACGGCGGGCAATAATCCCCTGCTGGCCGCTCCCTGCATTCACGTCAGTCACCGCAGCCTCGGTCACATTTTCAGTAGCTGCAGCATATGATTATGCTTCGCTTGCCAGTTCCCGCTGTGTATGAACAATCTTTTAGAGTGGAGTTAGACGCCTCCCTTGCGCCCTACAGCACACATCACTTAACGATCAACATTCTGTAACTTTTGGCAGCCATTGATTCTGCAGTAAAACATCTGTGAAGCAGCAACATGTGTCGGCAGCTGACTGCCTTCTGCAGACGTTACAACACCTGCATTTGTGTATGTGTGTGTGACCACAGTCTATACTTCCAAACAAAACAGCGCCGGTAGGGCTTTTGTAATGACGTAGAATTCTTATAACGGTCGACAGAAGTTACACACTACAGCTTCCAAAGTTTGTTTATTTTTATATCCTTTATCGCACAAGGTGTGTAGATCATTGTTGCACCCCTATTCAGGTGTTAATTATGTTCTCGCTTCAGGCGCACACTGTTAGCTGTGGCACTTCCAAGTGAGAATGAGGGAACTTTTAACATAAGAGACTGGAGGTGATGAAACCTGATGAATGCCTTTGTGGCCACTCGTGGCAGTGTCACAGATGGTGCACCTGCTACAAAGCAGGCTGCAAATTCAGCAGCAAGTCAAGTGAAGTGCTCGTTAACTGGTTAAAACCGGCTCTATTATTTGCATATGAGCTCTATGGAAACTGCAAAATGATGTTTAATTAATTCTGTGGAGAGATCTTTCATATCCTGCACTTGAAGCCCTTCTTTCATGTATCCATAGGCATGAGAGACAAAGGGAAAATTCACTTCTGATGGAAAATCTGAGAACTGGTCATCAAATTTCCACAAGTATCATGACTGAATTAATTTTTGATGGATATTATTACACAACAGTTAACATGCAGCATGAAAACACGCACAATTAACAAGCACTAAATCAGCAATTAAAACTGTAAAAATGCAAAACGCAATAGTTATTGTCTAAAGTTAATTGTCTCATTGCTAAACCCATCAGCAGTAAGAACAGCATGTCAGGTTGGTTATTAGAATCAAAATCAGAAAGATTTTAATGATCCCCACAGGGAAATTGCCTTGTTAGAATTGCTCAACACTCCGTTAGGAAAGAAGTAAATAAGTTAAAAAGTTACCACTCTAAATTGTTAGAAAAACTAAATTAAAATAATAATTACAGTACATACATGAAGTGAATGGAAAATTCTGCAAATGCAATGTTAAAAAAGTAAAAAAAAAAAAATCTCAGCATGGGCAAATGTACAAAACTGGGGATGTGCAGAGGATATTAACTTTCGAGTACATTATCCATAATGTGGAAAGGTAAACGAAATGAAAAGTGTAATGTGGGTCACCAGTAAATGATCAGGAGCATATAGAGCAGAAAGGGGAGAAACTGTGTAACTGGATTGCCACAGGAAGGAGGGACCTCCTGTGGCGCTCTGCGGAGCACTTAGTCATTCTGAGTCTCTGACTGAACGTGTTCTTCTGGCAAACCACGACTCTCTGTTGAAGCTGGGAGATGTCCATGATGGAGAGGAGTTTTGACAACATCCTCCTCCACAGAATTGAGCCAACCTTCTGAATCTGTTTGAGTCTGTTGGTGTCTGCCACCTTCACACTACTCCACCTATTCCCAGACTGCGAAATAGCACTGGCCACAAGAGACTCATGCAGCATCTGTACCACACTGAGGGTGTCTGATATAGAGATCATGTTCCAAAAGTCTACCATTTTTTCCCTTCCTGCATACCTGTGCTATACAATAGGTCTTTTCAAACATACTGGCGTTAGCCTATACATTGTTTCATTTTCCAGCTCTGTTGCCGGGCCACTGGCAGAGCGAAAAGAAGCATGGTATGTTATGTTTCCATGACTCCTGAGACAAGGACATGGGTTATGTAGCGTTGAACGTTTCGTTTCATATTGTTTGCAGAGTTTTTCCGAGTTCAAAGTATTGAAGTCATGCGAAATATTCGTGCGAATGCCGCGGGTAAAAACAGATATTCCAGCAGGCAGAGTAGAGCGAGGCGAATATGTTACGTGCGCCCAGTGTGAACGCATTGTAACAGGTGACTGTGCATCGGCCGGACTCTGAAGCAGCGCCAGTGTTCATGGTCAATTGGATGTCCAATTAAATACGCTGAGTCGCGAGCGTTGTATAACTTACTCGGTAGTGTACGCCCCCGCAGCGACCATGGGTTTGATTCCACCTGACAGTCCTTTTACTGCGTGCCTATCCTCCCTCACTTCCTCTCCCTGTCGCTGTAGCTCTCCAGCTGTCCTTTCAAAATAAATGCATAAAAAGTAAGAGGAAAAAACAAACAAACAAACAAAAAGGCACCGACTTGTGAGCTGGTGGCGGTGAGAGAGCCGCCACCATATTCAGGAGAGGGGTTAGAGGTTACCTATTCTGCATATAATAGAAAATGAAAGCATGGCTGCCCAGCTAAACTGCAGGAGCCCTACACTGGGCAGTTGGAGCGTATCGATGTCCTGACAAATGGACCGCTCCAGAAAGGGCTGCAGCCCATTAGTTGTTTGCAACATTATTGGGGTATGTCAAAAAAAGAATAGTTCACCCAAAAATGACATGTCACTCATTATTTACTGACCCTCACGTCGACTAAGGGCTGGGAGAAGTTTCAGAGTCCTCCGTGACTTAGAGGGGGTCTCGGCGTACAGTAGCAGTGCATGTCCAGTTACAAATGGACACCGGCGGTCTTCGTCACAAAACACACCAAAAACCATCCAAATACCTCACATTTCGGGGCTTCAATACAAGACGGCAGACATTACATACAAGCAGCATGGAGGTATTTGGATGTTTTTTGGTGTGTTTTTTTGTGATGAAGACCGCTGGTGTCCATTTGCAACCGTTATATGGACATGCACTGCTACGCCGAGACCCCCTGTAACTCAGAGAAGCCACAGATAACTCTGAAACTTCTCCCAGCCCTTAGTCGACATGAGGGTGAGTAAATAATGAGTGACATTTCATTTTTGGGAGAACTATTCCTTTAAACTTATGGGCTACAATAGAGAATGTGAAGCTGACGTCACGCCGCTTTGGCGTTGTGGGACGGCGCCATCTTTGGAGGAACGCAAACGTAAACAGAGTGGGGAAAACGGAGGAAAACGAGCAAGAAGTAAAATATAAAGAAAAAGAGATGAGGAAGACAGACAAAAAAAGAAAAGAAAAAAGAAAAGGGGAAGGGAAACGAAGGAGGAACGTATCGTGATAAACTCAAATTTAATGAGAAACAGGTAGACAGAAAAACTAAAACTTATTAAAGGGACAACGAGGAGTTTTGGAGAAGCGAAGTGTTTTCACGCTGCCTCCGCGCGCACCGTAGAATTCCTCCACCGGCGCAAGACGGACTCATGTTTTCATTCATCAAGGATTAAAGTCGGAGGTTCAAAGAGGTTCAATTACCGTCGTAGTTCCGACCATAACGCCGCCCGAATCGCCGTTATTCTCATTTGCGTCCGCGAAACCGAAAGTAATAAGTGCTGGTCGGCTCGACCAGCATTTCCGCCACCACTAATAATAACAAAATAATGATAGAGACAAAACGATATATTGATCGAAAATGGAGCCATTAACAAGTGTGGGTAGCGTAGATTCATCCACATTAACGTGAGACTGTTTTATAACCGGATAGAAACTCCTCGTTGGCCCTTTAAGACCCAGATTTACTCCCTCCACTGACTCATCCAGACATCGTGAACTATCTCGTTTTTCGTACATATACTACTGTGGCATTTTTTATGCAGCAGTACTGTCCCACCATGATTACTTTTAAGCGACTTTGGGAACTTTTTTCAGGGGGACGAGCAAGTGTTTACATCTGCGATCCTCCAAAGATGGCGCCCAACGTCCAACAGCATGACGTAGGCTAACTTCACATTGTCTATAATAATCATCAATGATGCGACCATTAATCTGTACTGAGACTGTTGTTATTCTGTCACTTGAGTTAAATGATGCTGTGGAAAAACACGCTGTGGTCCGTCATCAAGGTGCAAAGAGTAGGTACTTAGCAAGTTTACCTCAGTACTCGCGAGTAGGCCCACCTGACCCAGTGCAGGACTCTGCTGTGAAGGTGGAGACATGCAGCGGTGGTGTATTTGTGACAATTTAAAAAAAAGAAAAGAAAAATAAATGTGAAGGAGCGGTGGCTAGGATTTAGGAATGGCGGCCGGCCTGCCACTCCTAAATGAATGCAGAGGAAACACTGGTCAGTGAAGTCCGTTTGTCTTGTCCGTCTTCTGTGTGTGTGGGGCAGGAAGAGGCCGCTACAGCAGGACCGTATGGAGGTGTGACATTTAAATGACGATCGAGTTCAACCGCCAAATTCATCATCACGGCGCCACTCCACTTTTACACCAGATTCAGAAACTTTCACACCATCTGTAAATCACATGTAACACCTGGCATATGCTGACATTTACACCAAATCCTACGCAGGTTTGATACTGTAAATCAGAGCCAATGTGAACAGTCAGCAGTTGATTAAAGATAATTGGATAATCAGCAGTGTCTGTAAACCCCACAAATCCAACTTTTTTTATGAAAATGAGGAAAAATATACAAAACATTTTAGTAGGAACACCTGAGGAGGCAGCCAGTACCAGTTTGGTCAAGAGCAGGAATAACTTACTTTTCCACACAGGAATTTATGTAAATTAGATTCTTACTGTTTGGGAAAAAAACCCTGAATGTTTTCACTTGCCAAATCACAGGCTTCCATGATCCCACTGATGTTTGGAATTAGTTTCTTTTCACAAAGATCAACTGCAGCTCGGATGAACTCAAATCATGCCAGCAGTTTCCGAAAAATAAATCTTTTTTTTCTCTCTTTTTCTTTATTCTTCACCATGCTAGAGGAATATTTTCTCCATCCTGCCTCCGTCTTAATATTACCCAGTGCTTTTTTGATATCCATAAAAGAGTTTAATCAAAAGACTGACTGACTCAAACACTGCTTTTTGACCTAGTGTGTGTGTGTGTGTGTGTGTGTGTGTGTGTGTGTGTGTGTGTGTGTGTGTGTGTGTATGTGTGTGTTTGTCATCCCCATCTGCATTCACAGGAAGGAACACTCAGGAACATGGACCACATGGAGGACGTCTCTGCTGTTTAATGGCTGAGCTACCAAACATCCATCATGGCCGCGGCTCCATCTGTCAAAAAAGGTAACAAGGAACACACACATGCGTGTACACACACACACACACGCACACGCAGAGGGCTCGTGTTCCCATTAATTACAATGCAGCAGCGCGTGTGGACTGGTGGAGATGAACAAGGCATGTCTCTCAGTTACTGTAGCTATACCTCCTCCACTTCTCATGACTCAACAATGAGTTCCAGAGACTGGGAACTGGGAGTCTCTGAGTTATTTTGTGCTCACATAGGAGATTATCTCTGAAGGCCACTTACCTGCTCACTTCCCCTCAGTGCTGCATCCTGATAATATCTTGCTATTAATGTCTCCATCTTTCATTATATTTGCACTAAGATGATATGTCTGCCAGCGGCATGTACAACATGTATTTTTCCCCAGTGACCTACTGGTTAAGTAATAGAATATTACAGAAATTAGTTGCTCAGAGCTGACTGTGTGTGTGTGTGTGTATACTTCACAATGCATTGGTTTATTTCATGCGTATCTTGGATCTTCTACCTGAACAGTCGAAACAGCCGTGGAGTCTGGGGACAATACACAATAATAAAACATCTCTACTGCATTCAGTTTTTAAATTTGTAGTGTTACAGGTGTGTTTGGGTGCAATTTCACAAGAAATAAGAACCTGTAAGAAAACCAGACAGACTCCAACAAAAATTCAGACAAACAAATACTACTCTCTGTCCAGTTGTATTCAAATATGCTTTGTGCTATATTGAGTGAATCAGACAACATTTGGAGGACAGATTGTGTAAAAAAAAAAAAGGTTTTGAACAGGTAGCCCTGTTTTCTTTTAAGGCCATCATTCTGATTTGCATGTGCACTTAGCAGAAAACAAAACTACTAAGAGAGAAAGGGAGATGTAATTTCTATGTATACAAATGTCAAAGTGTCAAGGCATGTAATCCTTTCAAGAGGTGATGAGGTCTTTGGTTAGAGCCTGGCACCATTCCAGACTCTCACATAAGAAAAATGCTTACTCCAAGTTGTGGAGGTGAACGCTGAGTTCTCATTCCTCTTTCCTCTTCTCTCCCTCTCTCTCTTCTGTGTTCAGTCTCCTTCTCTCTCTCTCTCTCTCTCTGTGGCTTTGAAGGGATTATTTTGGTATCGGTACTGTACATATGGATTTACAGTAGTCGTGTACAGTCTATCCTGAGTGGCGTGCTCCATTTTATTTACAGTGCCACCACAGTTTTAAAGTAACATTGCAGAGTTTTTCGGCCTTAAGATAATGTTTCCAGACTCATTGCAACGGTAGAAAAATGGTTAACTCTTTCAGGGAATCCAAGCGTAGTTTGCCAAAGACGAGATAACTCGTCTTTGTGTTTTTTTAATTGCAACGCCATGCTGAATGTCCTGCCCTACTCCTCTGTGAAGATCAGACTTGTACTATCAAAATCAAGTGCAGAAAAACACATTTGGATTAAAAGGTATAAGAAAATATAGCCTATTTCTCCCCCCTCATGCAGCGGTGCGGGCGTCTGACTGCAGCGGGGCTGCTCCGTCACCGGCTGCCGGTGAGAGGGGGGCGGCGGCGGCGGGTCTCATGGCGGCTTGGCAGCTTGTTGAAGCTCTGTACAGCTCAATGATACAAAGCACACACGTTAGTAACAACAACCCCGTTGATCGCTCGTCGTTAGTTGTCAAGAGCGTTTGGAAAGTCACCAGATTTTGCGAGAAATCACACAGAGAGCAGCTTGAAAATCCCGCGATCTAGTGGAGGAGGAGCGGATGTCGCCGGCGAACGGAAGAGAGCTGAAGGTGGTGGGAGTGTCTGTTGTGAGCTACAGAGACTGTGGTTGTGGGTCCAGGGGGCACGTCAGCCACAGCTGGAGGCTGTGTGTGTGACAGACAGAGAGAGAGTGAGACCGCTGCCTGCCGATTAGAGGAAGCTGGATCTGATCTAAAAAAAAAAAAAAAAAGTGCCGTGTGTCGGCTACAAAAACCTGTCGAACTGCGTTTGCGCACACACATACGCACACGCACACACGTAGGCTACATGCAGGCACGCACACACACTAAAAGAAAGGAAAGAAGCCTACTGTGTGACAATAGCTAAATGTTTCGTCTTTTGTCATCAAAAGTCATTTGTCAATGTTGATTTCGTTGTTGTTTACAAGAGAACAGCTGTACAGATGTTTAGGTTACATTCTAAATAGTGACAAACTCCAGCTGCTTTCTTGGCTTTCCAAACCTTTTTGCCCCGCCTTTTCTTCATGTGTTCAATACTTATTCCCTGTGTCATTTCACCTTATTACACATAACTCAATTTATGGACATTAATGTTTGGATTTCTTTGTATGTGTGCATTACTTGGGTTGATGTCGACATCTGGTGAAAATTTCATGTCAATAGCTCGATTAGAAATATATTTTCTGAGAGAAATGTTGACGTGTTCAATACTTATTTTCCCCGCTGTATGTCTATGGCCGTCGCAGCCTGAGCCGGGTCGCGTCGGCTGAAACTTCACTATGTAACTTCCCTGCACGGGTACGAACTCCCCCTCCCCTCTGCGTTGAGAGAGAGACGATGTGGGTAAAAGCAAAAGTTACGGTTCCCCTCCGGTCGTCGCCGCCGCTGCATCCCCCTCCCCCCCTCCCCCGACCACCCGCCACACAGTCTCCTTGCAAACATGTGGGAAATACTGTTGTTTATTAATGGGAATAAATGCTTGATGCGCTGGCTGATAAGTTTTGTTTTCGTTAAGTTTTGTTTTTCCCCCCAGACGATAGCGCTTCTCAACCAGATGGTGGAAGCACTGAGCTGAAACTCCGAAATGTGGCTTTAAAGCCCCAGTATGCAATTTATTTGGCTTTTTATTAGCAAAAATCAAATATGTCTTTCATAAATATCTATTTCACTGAAGTGGAATCACACCTGCATACAAACGAAAGCTTTCTCGTACCTTAGAATGAGTTGTTACAAGTCGTTACAAATATACAAGGGGGGCTGCACGGAACCTTGGCTGCCATGTTGAATCGCCATTTTTTACGTTCAGTGTCAGCGTGACCGTAGGTAACCACAAACTCACCAGAGCTGTCGGCTCGGGGAGAAAGTTTTCCAGGTTGCACCTGTTAAAACTGTCACCACTGTGTAGTGTGAGGAAGGACGGAGGCACTGATGTTGCATTCAGGTGCAGTCAGACACCTGAATGACGCTATTGGCAAACCAACCGGATGTCATTTTACTCGACGAGAGAAAGATGGTAAAAAATAAAAATAAAACGTTGGTCGTAAACAATACGACATCACCATGACAACATCTTGTCACGCCTGTATTGTTTTGCCCCGTGCTGGCGGAAGATTTCTTTACATAGACGCTTGTTTATCCTGTTAAATGCAGCGTCTGTTGTCTGTCTGACTTCTGCCCGAGTTCACATAAACGCAACATCAAGAATATGTTCCGATATGCAACTGCATCGCTAGATGGGGGGAATTCCTACATACTGGGGCTTTAAAGCATGTTTTCCCAAAGATGCATGAGGACTGGGATGGTATATAGAAAAAAAAGTGTTACCATATGCATGTATTTGTAGTGTCAAAATGTTTTAAAAGCATGGATCTGTCAGAGAGAGACCTTGGGGCAGACACCAGACCAGTTAAACATCTACTGTGTCTAATCTATTAAGAACTATTTGCTCTTTATTAGAATGAATTCAGTCATTCCTTAAAAGGCAGGATTATTAGATGATGACAGTTAGATGCTACATATCCAGCTTCAGCATTACCAACTGTTTACGTACCAGTGAAGGGAAGGTTGCAAGTTCAGCATCACACCTCAGTCCTTTTGTCACCACAAAGGTGCTGGAGTTTCCCGTCTCTGTGACCACACACACATAGCCTACACACACACCAGGCGGGCTGAGGTTGAAACTAGCGGGGTAGTGCGGCTGCAGCGAGCAGTGAGAGTACGCGAGGCACTGCCACATACGGCGTAGCCTCCGCTCAGACGTCGTTGCTACAGCAACCTGTCAGATCGGTCAATAATGTGGCCTAGTCTGAACAGAGCCAAATGCGATTTGGACACTTGCTAAAAACAGTGTGGACAGTCAGCCCTAAAAAGATTTGCCTGCAGTCTGAACGCGGCCTAACTGGCTAACTCCAGCCAATCCTGTCACTGTACAATAGTAGCTCACTTAACGGCAGCTTACACTAAGCCCGGAAGATGTAGCGCTGTTCAGATGATGTAGATGATAACCTCTTGTCTTCCAAATGCAAAAATGGCTGAAGGTCATACCATCACCTTTTAGGAAATACAGGACATATGGGATGCTTGGTGTTTGAGCAGTTGAGCACGTCCTATGTGGACATTGCCCAATGCAGTAATCGCTGGATCGATTCCCGACCGTGCCAATCTTTACTGCGTGTCGTTCCCCCAGTCTCTCCACTCACCTTCCTGTCTCTGTCCACTGTCTTGTCAATTAATGGCAAAACATATAACTCAAGTAGAGGAAATGTGGGCATCCATATATTATTAAAAAATTTAATCAACATAGTATTTATTCCTCCACAGGCATATAGTGCCCTTTCTATTATGTCTTTATCTCCTTTCTTCCAAATATTTAGTGCATTTTATTTCCTCTTATCAGTTGTTAAAAATGTCATCTTTTTAACAACAACTTGACATTTTCCACATGCTTATTTTCATAATCAACCCTAAATAATTCCTTTTCTGTTTGTTTATTTTTTTTTACCTCAGGTTTTTCTTCCCTCACAAAATCTCCATGATAAAACCTATACTATACTTATTTGACATTCCATGCGTTCCTCTACTACTTTTTAGAAATTCTGCCCGACGTCTGTCCTCACACCACTCGTCTTGTCTGCTTCTACTTACAGCAGCTGTTGCTAGGGAACAGCTCATAGCTGCATTAGAATATTAATATTTACAAAAAAAAAAACTAAACAATATCCAATAGTCAGTGAGTATAGGCTAACGGATATAAGTTGCATCATGGAGCTGCCAAGGTAAATGAATTGAATTTCAATGCACAGTGCAGGCAAAGAGCATTCGTAGCAGATCATTAAGTGCAATGTGGAGAACCTTAATCTATTACTGCTACTTTTACTGGAATCTGTACATTTAAGTGTGATGTGATACTGCCTTACTGTGTAGGATGACTTTTTTTTTAAGTACATCTTTTAGCTTTTTGTTACTTTATTAGATAATGCAGTTGAGAGAGACATGAAATGGGGAGGCAGAGAGAGGGGGAATGACATGCAGGATTCGAACCAGGGCCATCTGCAGTGAGGACTGCAGGTCTGCTCAACCTACTGCGCCACTCGACGCTCCGACAAGGTGAAATTTAACAGTCACCCGTCCTGACTATGAAAATAATGTAGACTGGTTTCCTGCAAAGCACTGTGTTTTTTTTCATTTTGGAAATGAAAATGAAGAAATCAAATAGATAAAAGTGCTGCTGCTCGATGAACCTGCTAAAAGCCACTTTTCTGAACAAGGCAGCATCACTGCTCTATATGACCATTTTTTATCACCGTTTGCCATCCACTGTAGCTTTGTATCATCTTAACATGACTTCTGTTCTGTTCTGCCTGTTCTTCATCCCCCCTGCATACCCGTAGATTGGACAGCACACACACGCACCATATTTCCACACAACCTGCATCTGAGCACTTGCAGCCTCCTGTCAGATTTTCAACAGATTTTTTTTTTTTCTTCAAGATTTTATAGATTCTCAACAAGGCCAGGACATTTCTCAAATGTTTTAATCCCTTTAAAAGACAGAGTGCGTTCTGACATCTCATATCTCTGGCATGAGTCCATCTACAGTATAGGAGATTGGGCTTTTGCCATCGGGGCCAAATGACTGGGATGTCCTGCCAGAGAAGCAAAAAAAAAAACATCTTTAAAATCAGTCCTCACATTTTCCCACATGTGTTTTCATGTGTATACTTTTCCTTTGTGTTAGCTTTTTTTATTTGAATGTTTCATATTCTATTTGAATGAATATTAGGGCCACTCAAAGGATGAAAATATTGACCAGTTCCGCCTGTGTTCAGAGAGGACTGTAAGTCACTTCTATCATTCTGTCGCTAACCCTGCATATGACCTATTGGTATACGGTTAACTGAACCAATAGTCTGGCATTTATCACGTACGTAAGGGCGGAAAAGATGATCGATAATTCATTTAGGCTTTGCTGCCATAGTAACATAAACACTTGGGGAGAGGACGTGGCGGCGGGCGCTGTTAGATTAGTGCTCGCTCTCGCATTAGCGGTGCCAGAGAGAAGCAGCAGTCTGTCATCTGAACGGCTGAGCAGTCGGGCGGTCGTCTGCCAGCTCATCAAAGCAAAGGAAAAGGGCAGAGAACATTGCTGCCACCGTCAACCGTTTGTGCCAACACAGGTAACCACCTGTTTAGCATAAAACACTCCCGGTGCATCTGAGCTCACAGCGGCTATCGCTGCAGCAGCTGTCGCGCTCCTCTGCTGTCTGTGTGTGTGAGACTCCTGAACACACAACAAACCATACAGTCCCAAGCATACCTCCCCCCGCAAATACCTGGCTAATTCTGCAAACGGTCATCATCTTTTATTATTGATGTGTCAGTGAAATGATTAATTGCCTGATCGGTGAAAAGGTCACACATGTTCCCATCACTGTTCACCAGGGCCTAGAGCGATGATCTCACACACAGACACACACACAGTCTAAAATACAGCGTTAACATTGATGCAAAGCAGAGAAAAAGCTGCAAATTCACAGATGTGAAGCTCAGGCCAAACGGGTGTTTTGATGTGTTTTTTTTTTTATATTTTGGCTGGTGGTCAATCTGCCAACCGTTTCAGCATTACACCTACGTACACAACTGTTATATCTGCTCATAGTGCTCTCTTCCTCTGCAGCCGTCCCTATATGTCAAAGTAGCACTTTTATGACTGTGCCAGGCGCCGCTTGAAGCGTCGCCAGAGCTGCAACACCAGCACAATGACACTTACTGAGGTATTGGATATAAAGGCTATACTTGTTGTGTGCTATGTGTTATGTTTAATCTAACACCCGATGGTCTGACTTGTCTTCCTGTGAGAGGTCCTGTCACTGTCTGTCCTCTGCTGAATACGTCAGTCATGTCTCATGTAACTTACACTTAATTAATTAAGAAAAAAAAAAGAAGCATTAGCTTAGTGCAGTTTTTTTGGCTTGTGACCCTGTTTTGACGTCACAAAGTTCTGGTGACCCCATCATCGCGGCCGTCAATCAAGATGCTCCAGCTCAGATATTTTTATGGTGCATTTTATTTCCACTCTATATTTGAGAAAGTGAAAGTATAGATACAGTTGTTTAAGATTGTGTGTGGTGATTTTAATAGTAATTTTAAAAGAATAATTATTAGCCTAGTTAAAAAAAAAAAATGATATCAGTAATTATTTTCATCAATTACTGGACATTTCAGGCGACCCCATGTGGGGTCCTGACCCCAAGGTTGAAAAACACCGGCTTAGTGGCACGTCATGAAATTAAATATAAGATGAATCACTGTAATATCAGAAAAAAAGCAACTGAAACTAAAGGGATATTAAGATAAGGATAGAATATCTCTTTCAGTGAAAGATTGACATAAAAGACTGCAATCTTTCCTTCCTCACCTTCAGAATTCACTTTGTGCCTACAGTATCACTTAGAAAGTCCTGAATAAATAAAGTTATTATTTATTTTATCAGATGATATTCAGCTTGTCAGATTTTGCCTGCTAGTGGTTTTGGTAGTAACAACCACGAGCAGATGTCTTCTTCCAGCCCAAAGGGAAACATTGCCTGACATCAGCATGTTGTATTTAAGTGCTCTCTCATGCTTTCTCTCTCTCTCTCCACCCTCTCTACCTCAAGGAGAGCTCATTTCTATAGCTGTGACACATATTTTAGATTTCCAGCCCGCATGAGTTGAGCAGGCATGTTGAGTGAGTATCACTTCCAGGCCGCAGCGACGTGCCTCTGCTGCTGCTGCCGTTGCCAGTTTACACACAAAAAAAACCCCCTTTTGAATCATTTGTTTCCGTGCTGGTCGTTTTGCGGTAGGTGGGACTTAAGCATCTGCTCCCGTGCTGTCGGGGACAACGTGCAGCCGTTTCTTTAACCTCACGGGTCCACTGTGGCAACTGTCGTATCGCTGCTTATCTGCTGTTATAGACACATATGTTTCCTGACTGCAGTTGGCACCCTATCACTTTGGCCAGAGAACCCCGTTGCCACTCGCTGCCCACGCTCTCCCATTCCCTGCTACCTGACTCCTGCCTTGAATTACATGCACATTTCTAACAATAATGGAGAAAAGGGTTGTAGTAATAATTTGAAAAATAAAGATTTCTTTTTCAAATTATTACTACAACATTTTACTCCATTATGTTGTTATTGTGAAATAGTTCTATTTATATTGAAGCTCTCTGACCTCCAGCAGCTTTATTGTTTCTCTTCTTTACTATGTTCAAAGCAAATACTTTGTAGGTGAAAACCTACGCAGAGACCAGTCTGACTCTGATTAAGGTCTAAAAGTAGTTTCCTCTGCATCGCTCAGCAGTGTGTGATAAAAGAACATCCAGCTCCTACTGAGCTGCAACTCGACAAAAGTATCAAAGGGATTCTTCACCCAAAATCGATAATTCACCAATTATCTACTCACCGTCATGCCAAGGAAGGGTTTGGAGAACTTTAGGAGTTATCAAAACGCTTTTGGAGTTCCAGGGGGGGTCCGGCTGGCTATGGATTTTCATATAATGGCGGCGGATAGAGCTCACACTGCCCGAAACACACATTATGAAACATCCAGATACCTCCATACCAGCCAGATTTGCTGCGAGATGTTGCTCCGTGTTTACATCATACATCCAATGGTTTACAACGACGAACAAACATCTCGCAGCAAATCTCGCGCATGCGCACAAACATCAACAGAGCTGCTACTACTACAACAAGGCTAAAAACAGAGATCAAATTATTGTTTTCTGAACAGATGAGCAGTATGGAGGTATCTGGATGTTTCATAGTGTGTGTTTTAGATGATTCAAAGTGAGCACTATCCGCCGCCATTATATGAAAATCTGTTGCCAGCCGGACCCCCCCTGGAACTCTTATGCGTTTTGATAAATCTGACATTTCTCCAAACCCTTCCTTGGCATGACGGTCAGTAGAGAATTGGTGAGTTATTGATTTTGTTTGTAGTATCCATTTAAATGCAAAGTCAAACACTCTGTGGTGACAGAAGCCTTTGTAAGTTGGATTGCTTTTACTTTTTAATCAGCATTTTTGAAGCAACATTTTCAGCTGTTTGCTCCTGCCTCATATTGTAATGAATTATCCATTAACTTGTGTCTTAATCAAACCAAATAAAGAGACATCTGGTATTTTACACACTCTCACACACATGTTACAGAGTGAGCAGTAAAGCCACACGAATGTTTTTCTTTTCTCCATAAAATCATGAAACACTTGGCTCTTCCCATCCCGTATGTGCAGACAAATGTCTGTCGCTACTTTGGGCATAAAAAGCTGCCGAAATTGAAGGAGTTGGCAAGTTAAACTGAGAGGCAACTATCAGCGCCTCAAAAACACAATTTTAGGCATTGGCCTATCTGTTTCACATTGACTCGTACACTAATGAAAGCGGTGGCTACTGAATACAGACGAGGTATTTTGTGAATAATGCAGTTATTCAAACTGATGGAGATGAAGCTGGTTCCTATCTTATTAAAACACTGCATTTCTGAGTCCACTTTCGCAGCAAAGTTGATCAACTTACTGCATTTTCTATTTTATTTGATTTTATATTAATCCCAGTAAAAGGTCAGTCTATCGCATCTTCTCTCATGAAATGGAATGCATGTGCCTTCATCAAAAACGTAGCATTTGATGGTACATAAAAAAACAAAAAAAACATCTTTGTGTCCTCATGCATGCCCTCATAGTATATTTCTTCTTCATTGTCATTGGGCTGGAACAAACATCACCCTTCCAAGCCTGATTACAACCCTGACGATTCATTAATATGTTTCCTGACCAAATGATTTTGCTTCTTCACCTCTGCGTGCTACTGGTCTGCAGCCTTGCCTTTTGCGGTCTACCTTTCATATGTGAACAGGTGTTATTAGGTGCTTGATTATAGACAACAGCAGTCAAGTGAGAAACCATCTGTTTCACAGCTTGCTGGTGGTCCGTTTAACCCGGCTGTCTTCTCTTGAGCTAGACTCCCCGAACAGAGCTTTGCTTAAAGGGGACGTTTGCACTTGTAACTCAACATGTCACGACATGGTAGATTTTTTTACTTAAGGATGAATATACAGCGGGGAAAATAAGTATTGAACACGTCAACATTTTTCTCAGAAAACATATTTCTAATTGAGCTATTGACATGAAATTTTCACCAGATGTCGGCATCAACCTAAGTAATGCACACATACAAAGAAATCCAAACATTTATTTCCATAAATTAAGTTATGTGTAATATAGTGAAATGACACAGGGAATAAGTATTGAACACATCCTTTGGAAAGCCAAGAAATCAAGTTTGTCACTATTTAGAAAGTTATCCTGTCCCCTATCAGTACAAACTAATATCTCAGATTGATGTATTTTACAAAGGTTTCTCCCCACCAAGGTGTCGGACAAGAGGCACTGCATGATGGGTAATAGCAAAGAGCTGTCTAAGAGCTGTGCAACCTTATTATTGCAAAACACACTGGAGGCATTGGTTACAGATGCATTTCTAAACTTCTGACAGTTCCAGGGCACCACTGGGGCCGTCATCCAGAAGTTGAAAGAACACGGCATCGCTGTAAACCGGCCACGACCAGGTGCTCCTCACAAGATTTCAGACAGAGGAGTCAAAACAATAATCAGAAGGGTTCTCCAACAGTCCAGGACCACTGGTGGAGAGCCTGGAATCAGCAGGTACAGTTGTTTCAAAGAAAACAATTAGTAATGCACTCAACCGCCATGGCCTCCATGTCTTGCATGTGTGTGTGTATGGAGGCCATGGCGGTTGAGTGCATTACTTATTGTTTTCTTTGAAACAACTGTACCTGCTGACTCCAGGCTCTCCACCAGTGGTCCTGGACTGTTGGAGAACCCTTCTGATTATTGTTTTGACTCCTCTGTCTGAAATCTTGTGAGGAGCACCTGCTCATGCCCGGTTTACAGCGATGCCGTGTTCTTTCAACTTCTGGATGACGGCCCCAGTGGTGCCCTGGAACTGTCAGAAGTTTAGAAATGCATCTGTAACCAATGCCTCCAGTGTGTTTTGCAATAATAAGGTTGCGTAGGTCTTTAGACAGCTCTTAGACAGCTCTTTGCTATTACCCATCATGCAGTGCCTCTTGTCCGACACCTTGATGGGGAGAAACCTTTGTAAAATACATCAATCTGGACTAAACCATATGATATTAGTTTGTACTGATAGGGGACAGGATAACTTTCTAAATACTGACAAACTCCAGCTGATTTCTTGGCTTTCCAAAGCTTTTTGCTCCTCCTTTTCTTCATGAGTTCAATACTTATTCCCTGTGTCATTTCACTATATTACACATAACTTAATTTATGGAAATAAATGTTTGGATTTCTTTGTATGTGTGCATTACTTAGGTTGATGCCGACATCTGGTGAAAATTTCATGTCAATAGCTCAATTAGAAATATGTTTTCTGAGAAAAATGTTGACGTGTTCAATACTTATTTTCCCCGCTGTATTTATCCTTTGGCTCATGTGGGACACTCTTTACAAGAATAATGGATTCTCTTTCTCTACTTCATGGCACCTTTAGTGCGGTGTTCAAGCAACATAACTGTGTTTGCTCCTTTAAGGGCTTTCACACTGACAGCCTGACAAGGTACTGCGTGTGCAAGTACACAGAGCACCAGGTAGAATACCATGCACCGTGATTCACTTCCATGTGCCGCACAGTTCTGTGATACTGTGTGATATTTGAAAGTCAGATAAGTCTTCAGATTGTGCATTTAATATTCTCTACTTAAGATTTCCCAGCAACACGCTGCAATAACGGAGCTCTTGATTTGTCACACCTATTTGACACTGGCCTCGTGACACATTGGCTCGCACACCAAGCTCTGGGACAAGACGGCAAAGCTCCTTCACTGTGAAGAAGCTTCAACAGTGCTGCGAATGATTTGAAAGTTTAAACGGACTTTTGTCGCAATGAAAAACCTCCATCAGCGTTAAACAGAAGTAAGGCTCCTGCTGCAGGAAAAAAAAGCTGTAATTGCTTTCTTTCATTTAAAGAAATGAGAAATTTTTTAGTTTGACTGCAGCTCCCTCCGTCTTCACACATATTAATGACCTTCAGTTTCAGTCGGTAATTTGTTACAGTGCACACACAACATACGGCAGCCTTCACACCGACTCCGCAGAAGAGAAAGCAGACTCCCTTTCAATGAGACCGATGCTTCCTGTTGCTGATGGCTCATATACATGTGTGAAACTGTCCCTGCAGGTAGCATGGAAGATTACTGACTAAATATATAGAGATGTACAATAATGCCTAAAAGAACACACAGCCAAAGTGAAAGCAGAACATCTATGTGAGAAAATCCCACTCTGACTTTGTACAACCTTTTGACATCACCTTGAGATGTCAAAAGTCTTGAGATTATAATTATAACAAATTTTTATAACAAAATTATTTTATAAGAATATGAATAAATCCCTGAAAGGTGGGTTGAAGGCAGAATATGTAATGCACTGCTGTTATGGGTCTCTCAATCAGAACAATAACCATCAGGGATCACTGGCGTTCCTTTCCAAGAAGCCAAATTGACTGCGGAGGCTTTTTCCTCTCCAGAACAAAGAGGCCTGGTAGTCTGGTAAAAACTGAGAGTGAGGCAGTTTCACGTTAAAAATCATTATCCCTCTGATGGTTGCTGCCATGTTTCAGATTTTGTTGTTTACCTGTTCCTCTGTAGTATCATGGTCATACTAATGCAGCCTCTCTTCTTTGTCTGAAAGCGCCTGTTTTCCCCTTTTATCTGGTTGAAAAAGTCCACTGCAGGCTGCTTTGTGCATTATTTCCCTGTGTGCTGTTGTGCATTTATGTGCAGTATGATCATCCAGCATCCCAGGCTTGACTGAGAGAATACCCTTGAAGCAAATGACCATGCTGTTTGTTTTCCAGTAGCTGTTTTTGTGTGTATTTTTCTGAGCACAGTTTGTGAAAGCAGTCTAATTCATCAGCTGATTCACAAGTTACAGATAACCAGCGCTTTACAGCGGCACACGAATGCACCACAGACAGAGACTATATGGTCCGCCAAGTGAAATGCACTGAGAAATAAAGACGCATGGAATAATGTTTACATGCAGTTCCAAACCCGTATGGACTGCTTTGAAGATAAATGGATATCCGATTCACTAGGAATTGAAAAAGAAAAAAATCTAAAGAAACTCCCATCTCCCTGGTATAGTATACATACTATCGCCTGGAAATTAACGAGATTACTGTTCAGTCTATGAATTGGATTTGGCATCATTTCATTGTGGCTAAGTGTGTCACCTCCTGAATAAATTTGTATCAGTTAGGGGATGAATTAATGATCTCTTGGTCAGAATAGCATTCAACACTGACCATACGACGCCAGATAAGTGTCTGAATGGAGCCTGCAATGGTGGCTACACACTCTTTAGCTGAGCACTTTGTGAATGAAATTGAATAATCCCAGCGGCAATTGCAGCTGAGCCATTTTGGAGGCACTATAATGAAAGGCAGCGTCTTTGCTGAATTGTTATAACGTGTTCCACAAATATTGTGATATTTCCTGTTTTTAATTGTTTCAGTTGAATTTAGCAAGTGGGATTGGGGTAGACTTGTGTTTTTTTTATTAGTGTAACAATGTTCTCCCAGGGTCTGTGAGGTCTTTGTTCTTCACAATGAGTCAGCACTGAGAGCAGGAATAGCCTATTGTGCTATTGGTTCTTAACTTCTCAGTTTTGCCCACATGAATCAAACGATTCTGTCATACAGATGGAGTGATTGAAATTGGATAAAAGAATCAGACTTCCAATGTGTTCTACAGAAGAGATCGCTTTCTTTCTTCATCTCGGCAAGATCCACTTCCCTCCTCTGACCTCATAAAATAAGCTACAGTACATTTCTTCACAGCACATTCGTCTTTGTTCAGCATTCTGGGAGCTGCTTCGTAATCCTTTTTGTTTGAACATTTCTATACATGTGCTCATGTGCAAATGGGACAAAGAATAGTCTAGTGAATAATGCATTCCATGAAATCTATTGGAAAAAAAGAATTGCAATTTTTATTTGTATTCATGTACAGTATGAACTACAATCTCAGGTATCAATAATTGAACATCATCCTCAGAGAAATTAGTTGGACTCCTTACAAGCACAGTCTCTTGTTTTTTTTTTGTTTTTTTCTTGTTTTTGTTTTGCATTTTTGTATTTTTTTAACAATTGAAGCACATGTAAAATTATGATCTGAAGATTTTTTTTTTTGCATTATGTTTTTGAAAATATTTTTTTTTCTTTTTTTTTGTAGAAATTTAACCATTTGATGAATATTCTCTCCAAAAATGAGAGAGAATATTCCCACGTACAGTAACCCTCCCCATACATAGACAGTTGGCAGAATAACACACAAGATTTTGATCACCTTGGCTTAGGGTTTTGCACAAAAATCAAGCTCACTCTGCTGGTATTTCAAGTCCAACATTCTGCACGTCAGTCGTAATTTCACTCTGGCATTCAAATATATCTCCACGTAAAGCCATCCTGCCTAAGTAAATACCAATACAGAGATATTCCATTCACCCCAAAGAACTCACAAGCCGCATTTCCAAATATATATATTAATATATATGAAAAATCTCCAACCCTTTTTTTTTTCACTGTAGCCAGCATCAACAATGAATCATTAAGCCACCAAAAGCATTGAAAAGGAATTGAGCATTGAAAAAGAAAACAGTGGAAAGGGAAAGAATGGTTCACTGTAGTATTGTTGTTGTTCATAGCGCTGAAAAGGCTGATGCAGAATGAGCTTCTGTTTCAGCTCTTCCTGCTCCATTTGCAGCTTCATCCGTCTCTGCTTCGACAGAGGCGCTCAGTCGTTAAATGTAAATTCTGCCATCTTTGTTCACCACCACCTCTATTGTCGAGAGATAAGAAATAATTTCAGAGAATGAGGTGTCTGATTTTTGAGAGTGAGTGTTTCGTTGTGTGAGTGTGTAAGCTGTGGTCGTAATCTTCACAAGATTCAATAAGGCCAGGAGAACCGTTGGACAGTGACATTTTTCACATCATACAGTGATTCATTTCATTTCTATCACTAAAACTAGGCAATGCTCTGCAAAAGGGGCCATCATGTGCGGGTCACATCCCATCTAAGCCATCTGTAAATATACATTTCATTATGCCGCTTTTGTCAGTAATTAGTCGCATTTGTGGAATCACTGGGGGGGGGGTATGCGTAAAATAAATCTGCTTAAAATATGCTTGTTGCACAGACACCCAAGTGAAAGGCATACCTACTTCTTACTTTCTGCACAAGGTCACTGTTTCCCTGGCAACAGTCTGATGGCTAGTTTTGCCTCCTTATTCCTTATCTATTTTTCACTCCTCTCCCTTCATATCTGCAATATCTCTGTTTGAAGACCCCTCATGACTGTGGTGCGGCTGGCCCCCCCTCCTCCACACCCACTGTTCTTCACTTTTTTATCCCTACCTCCCCTTTCCTTAAGCCTCGGTCTTTGAAAGACTAAATGAAAAAGCAAAGCGTAAACAGACTACAGGAGAGACAATGTTTTGATGGTTTATAAATGATGCAACATCAAAGTGTGTGTGTTTTTCCTCCGACAAAAATGAGACTGAGCAGGGGTCGCTTCAATATCAAAGGCCTCTACCCCCTGTTAGATGTTGGGCACAGGGAGAGTGGAAAAGTCTCATGCTGTTTTGTTATCAGCTTTCCTCTGTTAGTCTGCAAATGAACTGCTGATACAGATTAATGAGCTATAACCCATCTCCCCTTATTTTGTTGCAGGTTTCTAGCTGCTTCACTGACTATGTTAGCCCCTTCTGTGTTAGTCTGACAGGGTCACACTACATTACAAAACAGCCTCATTTGCCTCTTTATCTGTACTAACAGATGGACTATCAGCGCCCAAGCTCGTGTGACCCTGGGGTGATGGCAAGGTAACGCGACACTGAGTGGACGTAGATCATTACTGGGTTAACAGGAAGGCTACAGACCGCAGCCTTATGCTCCCCTTCATTTTCCCAAGCAATATTCTGCCGTCGTACGGCACATGCCGGCGGATAAAGCGAGACAAATGAGACATGGCGAGGGGTGAGGAACGTGCCTGAGCTAAGTGACAGAGAGACAATCAAAGAAGCAAGAGGACATGGAGAGAAGGAGAGTGGGGGAGAAAGCAAAATGAGGGTAGACGGGGGAGATGGAGAATTCAGAGGTGGAACAAGAGAGGAGGACAAGAAAGAAGGAAGGAAGAAGTGTAAAGAAAAGGTAGTGGAAGCAAGAACTCAATCTTAATTAAAGTGAATGATGTATATCTGTTGTTTGGGAGCCACAGGGGAAATGCACATTTAACTAATTTCATTGCTTTGCTCCTCAGGCATGCTGGCTTCACTGTGATATCATCCAGGGCTGTGCCATTTAAAGACCTCATTTTGTGTCGAGTGACATCTATAATATGATGGCAATGAAAATATGAACCTATTTATTGTTTTGTCTGATAAACCTCTGGGAAAATGGACAGGGGTTACTTAACAAGTAGCAAATAACAGCTTCTAAATAGTGCATCAATGTCCTTCTACAAAATATGTTATTAGGTAAAAGTGTTAAATTAATGGCACTGCATTAATTTTCTGTATTAATGGCCAATTTCTAAAGTGGGTTTCACATGAGATGCATTTGATTACATATTCACTTTTAGTAAACCATTCTTTCCCTTGTGCATTATTACACACAGAAAGAGAGAGAGAGAGAGAAATAAAATGAGCTAAAAAGCTATCACAAATTGTTTTTCTTCATTTAGCCACTAGACATACTTTTAATAAATAATCTTTGTTTTTGTAAAGACACTTTTTAAAGTATCATATGTCGTCCCTTTGCCAAATGTTGATTGATCACCATTGTCGACATCAACTCTGTCAAGTCAATGCCGTTTTGATTTCTTTTATTTTTATGTTTTGGTCCATTGTACTCCAAGTATGAAACTTCTGATACTGAATATTAAGTCAAATTCAAGATCAGATTTGGGTCTCTTGTACATTGTCTTTTGAGCAGGCTTGAATCAGTAAAGGTTCCTGTGTGGCTGAGCTGTGTATGGTACTGAGCATAGGAGGGTGGTGGTAAGTGCTCTTGTAGGTGTTGTAGTGGTTGTAGTGCTCCAGAGGGGGCAGCGATAGGTGTCTCTCCATGGCAGCGACACCCGCAAGGTCTTCTTCAACAGTAATGACCTCCATAGAGGAGGCAGGGCCATCGGGATCCTGCTGGTTTTGCTGTTTCCTCATCTTGTAGAAAATAACCAGCAGAACAGCAGCCATAAGCGTGATGGCCACAAAGCAGCCAATGATAATCTTGGTAGTTTTCATCACTTCTTCCAGGCCATTGAGTGCTCCCTCTCCATCCAGATCAAGAACTGGAATGGTGTAAGTCCGCTCTGTGGTCCTCGTTGACACAGGAGTACCTTTTGTTGTTGAAGATGACACCCAGCCAAATGGGGGAAGGGGTGTTGGGCTATCTTCCCCCGGGAAGTCAATGGTCTCCACGGTGACTGTGGTAAAATAGGTCACCCCGCTGTTCTCCACAGAAGTGACATTAAGCACAGCAGAGGCTGAAATGTTGCCTGCTGTGTTGCTAACCATACAGGTGTAAGTCCCAGTGTCCTGCATTGTGACACTGGTAAAATTCAGTGTCCCATCATTGAGCACAGACAAACGCACCTTATAAGCTCCATGTGTTACCAACGAGCCATTTGGTGTAAGCCAGCTGATTGATGTCAGTGAGCTTGTGCGACATTTGAGCTCTGCACCCATGCCTTCTGTCACATTCAAGTCACTGGGTGGCTCCACAATAACAGGGACATCACACTGGAAGTAGCTGTGGTCCAGTTCGCCAATGTAGCGACCTTTAAAAATTGAAGGAGTATGGCAACGGGCGCAGCAGCTGGTATTGGCAGGTACTGTTTCCTTTAGCCACCAGCTGAGCCACAAGATATCACAGTTGCAGTTCCAAGGGTTGTGATGAAGGTGGACCCGCTCCAAGCGATGCAGTGGTGTGAAGAGGTCATGTGGTAGAAAGGTAAGGTTGTTGTGAGCCAAGTTGAGCTCCACTAGGGACTGAAGGTCATCAAAGGAATTCCTCTCAATAGTTTGGATCTGGGCATGCATCATCCACAGCTTCTGGAGGTTAGCTAATCCTGTAAAAGAGCTGGGCTTGACAACAGTGAGTTGGTTTCCTGACATTTCCAGCTCTTCAAGTCTGACCAAAGGTAAGATGTTGGGTATCTCCTTAAGGTTGCACATTCCCAGGTTCAGGTAGCGCAAGTTGCTCAAGTCCTTGAAGGCTCCGTCAGAAATGTAGGACAGACGTTTGAGCTCACCTAGATCCAGCCTTCGAAGCGAGGGCACCCGGTTGAAGGCATAAGATGGTATACTTTCGATGGGGTTGTTACGTAGCCACAGTTCCTTTAGCTTGGACAAGTACTCAAATGCTCCATTTGGGATTGTCGTGAGCCGATTATCAAAGAGCTCCAAAGTGTTGAGACTGGCCAGTCCATTGAAGGCGCCGATTTCAATGCTGCGGATGTGGTTCTTGCTCAGCTGCAGGATCTCCAGATGGCGCAGATGTTTAAAACTGTCCACCTTGATGACCTGGATGAGGTTGTCCTGGAGATTCAGGTAACGAGTGTTGGTGGAAATGCCATCTGGGACATCCCGTAGGCTGCGGCGCGTGCATATGACTTTGCTGAACTGATTGCTGCACGAACAGACGGAAGGGCAGGTTTGAGCACGAACCAGCCCAGCCACCACCAGGATCTGAAGGGCCAAAAGAAGCACAAAGAGGGGGTTGGACAGCGCCCCCTTCAGCCTACGACCTCTCATTGTCTGGCGCTGGAGGGAGGAGATCATTTTGTTCAGCATTCATAGTTCATCTGCTGTGTGTGTTCTCTGCAACAAGAAGAAAACAAAAGAATAATATTTAGTAACCACATAAAGTAGAAGGGAGTACATTGTCGATGTTGTTGTAATTATCATTGGCTCAATACAAGATCTTCTCTGGTGCTACATTGATTAGTTGGCAGAGAATGAACTGACAACAAAAACATTTGCTTTTTTCAGCTTCTAAAATGTGAACAGTTGTTGCTTTTGCATGTTTTATATGATTGCAAAATTAATATCTTTGGGATTTGGACTGTTGGTCAGATGAAACGCAGTATTTGAAGATGTAACTTGGATCTCAATCAACAGATTAATTGATAGCGAAAATAATCATTACTTGTTGCCCTAATCTATTTATACAGCACAATGTGCATAGAATGACAAATGAACAAGAGCAAGATGAATTAAAAGCTTCAATTAATTGTCAACATTGCCCATCTGTGGATATAACAAGCTTTTTGTTAGCTCCCTAACCCTGGATTGCCCCAGATTTGCAGACTTCACAGACGCTGATATATCTACACAGGAGACCAAAAATGAAAAATGAGAACTTAGCATTCCTATCTCCCAGCTGTGCAGGACCTGTGAATTTCCTGTAAACCCATTTACTCATTGAAGTCCTAAGCCTGCAATTATTTAATGCTGAAGCCTTAGTTATACATTTAAAATAAATAAACAATCTGTTTGTCACTGGGACAAGATATTTTTAGGACAAGACAAGTCATTGACACCAAAGCATCACACTCGGTGATTCGGTGCATTTCTGCATTGTTACAATACAAGAACAATAGTGTGTTTGCCAGCATATAAGTAAATATGACAATGTGCTGTGTCTGTAACACAGCAATATCACAGCAATATACTGTATTAACAAATATTCAGGGATAAAACAAGTGTATCGCTTTTTATAACCCTATACCTTTACTTCGCCTGTATATTGCCTTCATTTCTTTGAGTTTATGAGACAGTGTTTCTCAGTGATACTTGATTAATCTTACTTTTTTTATTCAAAGCATATGCAGTGCTGTTTACTTTTCATTACAATCCAATTTATTGTCACGTCAAAATCCCTGACAAACACTGTGAATAAAAATTGTGAAGAGGTCTGATAATGTCCTTGTATAATGATAGCAGAATCTATTATCTCCCAACTCAAATGACTAACAAGAAACTTGTTACTCTTAGATTAGATTAGATTAAATTAGATTACATTAGACCATTCAGCCAGAGTGCCTGGGAATATGCCCGAGTGTGCTTGAGACCAAAATAGACCAAGACATTCATAGACAGCCAGTACAGCCTGAACATCCCACTGCCACAAAGCAGTGGTGATGTGCTACCACCCCCTATTAACGTCTGCCTACAAAGATGCTAACCTACACATAAATCAATAGGTACCAAATGTTACTTATAGTGTTAAGTTATAAAATGTGGCTGCATTGTGTCAAGATGTACTGTTAAGTGATGCAGACACCATTCTTCAGTGCAGTTAACACCGTTGCCAAAAGCAAAGCACTCTTGCCTAGTGCTAAAAACAAAACAAAATATTAACCTTCCCCACTGGCTCCTTTGGTTTATGTTTTCTCCCTCACTCTCCTCAGCTCTTCCAAGTCAAGTTATCTGTTAATCATCTCTTTCCAGTGAGCCCACAAGCGAGAAGGCATGAGTTTATTGTGACAGGTGTTTTCTAAGATGTAAAAATTGTTAACTGTGGTGGAAATGTTCTCCGGTGAGGATGAATGGCTGACTTAATCAGCACAAATGAGTTCTAATGTGGCTTGGTTTTTGCACCAGCCGGGCTGCCACGCCAGACACGGTGCAGAGAGGCTGCGGCACGACGAGCCTCCGCCGGGGGAATCAGATCGAATGAGGCCTCCCGCTGGCACGAGCTCATTTAATCTGGCTGGAATTACAACAACCATGTGCTGCCACTTTAGAGAAGAAAATGTCAGACAAGACAAACTCCTCATGAGCTGTCAACAAAACGCTCATATTTGAGCTCCCACTTCAATAGTTAAGGAAGAATAGTGAACTCATGTTTATCTACCACTCAGGATAATTGTATCCTTGGCTACATGCCTTCTTCATAAAACATTTTATCAGCACAGAATGCCTCATTACATAAAGTGATGCCATACATTGCACCAGGAAAAAAAAAATCTTCAAACATCCTTCCTCCCTTTGTCGCTGCAACACTGCATGGATTAATTTCATCTAGGCACAACATGTATTTAGAGCCACTGAAAGCAGTAGCTGCTTACATCTAAAATCCTGCCAGCAACATAAAAACACACCCACCCTTACTTTTTCTGCTTCTGCACCAGCAGCTACTGGCATTATGTCTGGCACCACTGTGATTTGCCAAATTCATTTGTTATAATGAGTTTGTTGGAAAAGCAGTAGGGTAACATATGTCTCAATCAGGTTGCACATAGCAAAGGAGACTATCATATAAAACAGTATTTGAGAGCATCAGGGCGCTTAAATGACAATGTCAGGCGATTAGAGTCTGTCGCTGCCGTGCACGGCGAGCCACATCCTACTCTAACAAGCAAAACGTGTTAGCCTAGACATTCCCACCCTCCAGGGAGGCGAGCTTGGCTGTTTACAATGCAGAGACCTAAATAACTGAGTGTTTACCAATCAAAAAATAAAATCACACCTCATGTCCAAAAAAAGCCTCTCTGATCATGTTGTTGTGGTTTTATTATGACAACACGTGTTAAAAACAGCTCGACACAAGTCAGCATGAGGATATAATGTATCGTCACCCTATTAAAATAATGGCCTAAGTCATTTTTTGACAAAAATGAGTTTTTGGCCTAAATCTTCTCCTGATTATGCTGGCCACCTCTGGTAAAAAAATCTTAATCCTTAGTTGAGAGGATCATGGTTTTTATGTCCTATAAGACAATGGCCTATGTCAAGAGGGTGACTTAGGCCATTATATTCTTGGCCTAAGTCAAAAAATGTTGATTCTTTAGGATAAAATGTCTGACTTAGGCAATTTAACGCTTGTGTGATTTTAACTTCCTGCCTACACTGGTGCTTCACTGAATTGAAATTGAACGTTTTAAACTCAAACTTTCAAGTAAAATAAACGTAACATCGTAAATGTAACATCTAATATACTCATTATCCCACTTATTACATGGCTTATGACTTTTATCGATTCATAAATTGCATCATTCAGTGAATCTGCAAGTCTGGTCACTTCTCCGCTGTTTTGCTAACTTCCCTCCTGGTTGTGTGCATTTGATTTCAACAAAGCCTTTGATAATCAATCAGTGGATCAATGGATTATCATATACATATTACGATTCAGTACCTGGGATGAGAATCAGCACCTCGAAGTCCAAGGCTATGGTTCTCAACCTCCAGGTTGGGGGAGAGTTTCTGTCTCTAGTGGAGGAGTTTAAGGCCCTGTCCCACTTTACCCACTTCTACTTGATTTTGACCCAAGCACTCAGTTTTGCACATTCCCATGTAGGGGTAGTGTGTCCTAATTGGCTCTATGCACAGTTCCACTATTTCCTGAACTTAATGCTGCTCCTTTGTTTGCTTTCTTACATTATTGGACAAACTGATCAATCCAGGTGTGTTTGACCATTATGACTACTCAGACACACCTGGATTAATCAGTTTGTCCAATAATGTAAGACAGGAAACAAAGGAGCAGCATTAAATTCAGGAAGTAGTGAAGCTGTGCAAAGAGCCTACAAGCCCCTTCTTTCAAGAGCAAGGGGAAGTGCTCTTACATCATTGCCATACGCGTCACATACTGTAGCTGACCACGCCGGCTATGCTAAGTGGTGTCCCATTGCGTAGGGTATGATCTTAACTTCTAACACTTCACTCTTCATCGTCAAGGGGTCCCTTTGGAGGCCACTCAGAACCAAGTGCTAGTGTTAAGGGAAAAGAAATGGGACTGGGCCTAAGTATCTTGGGGTCTTGTTCATGAGTAAGGATGGACTGCGAGATTGACAGGCAGGTCGGTGCAGCGGCTGCAGCAATGCGGTCGTGGTATTGGTCTGATGTGGTAAAGAAGGTCGTGATTTACCAGTCCATCCACGTTCCTACCCTCATCCATGGTCCTGAACTTTGGGTCATGACTGAAAGAACAAGATCTCAGATACAAGCGACCAAAATGAGTTTCCTCTGCAGGTAGGCAGGGTGCTCCCTTAGAGATAGGGTGAGGGGCTTTGTCACCGAGAAGGAGCTCAGAGTAGAACCGCTGCTCCTCCACATCAAGAGGAACCAGCTGAGGTGGCTGGGGCATCTGTATCGGATGCCCCCTGGACGCGTCCCTATAGAGGTGTTAAGGCCATGCCCCCCTGGAAGTAGACCCTGAGGAAGACCCAGGACACATAGTAGTGACAATAGGTGCGTTCGAGATGATCCAGGCCTGCGCAGAATCAATCGCCAGTGACCAGCACACAATGCATGCCGGTTAGATTTGTGTCCGACTTGCTCCCGACTTGCAACCGCCTGTAAGCCTCAAGGCATGATGGGAAAGTCATCGGATCATGATCTGTTTGGTTCTTAGTTAGGTCTGTGAACACTACCTGTTGTTGTATAATGCTATATGGATCTCATGTTGTACTGCTAGAAAATATTCACACAGAGTCAAACTTCTGTTCTGAGAACTATGTTGGTTATTTCTTGGACACTTGCAGTACTGCATAAGAAATATTTCGGTGACTTCCTGTTTGTATTGACGATGGCTGGAAACCGTCTGACTTGACTGCAGCTTTCTGTCACCACCCCCTGCTGCTGCCGCCTGCTCTCACCAACCTTCCAGGCGAGGCGCAGTTCATCTCGAAAACACCCAATGTCACTCGGCTGGGTTGGGAACACATTGGTATCCTCCCAGAAGAGCTGGAGAAAGCGTCTGGGGAGAGGGAAGTCTGGGCCATCGAATTTCAAGTCGAAAAAATTTGGCTTACTAGGTTTTTTCTGCTCTTAAACGTGCCAACCAGGTCATTTTTGACCCTAATACGACACAGGAGTTAATTTAACTTTAATTTAACTTAATTTAACGTTTGTACAATGGAATGCTAGGGCACTTTAAGCCAGGTTTAAAGTTGCCTAAGTCACCCGAAAATGTTCGGAAAATTGCCTAAGTCACTTTACTCTTTAATGTTACATAATTAACACACAACGTTCTATGTATGTCAACAGTCATCCACTGTCAAGGCCTTTTTGATTGAAATGATGAATGAATATCATATCCTCTGAATTTGGCAAAGTTTTTTGTGTTTTCCCGAAAACTTGAAAAAATGACTTAGGCCATTATTTTAATAGGGTGACGGTATGAAATGTTGTTAGCTTTTTTTGGGCATAGGGGTTATTCTAACCAAATGTCCAAAAAAAGTGAACATCCCAGTTTACACTTGAATTTTCAGTCACCAGGAAGCGTCATGTGTAGAACAAGGTTCTAATGTTGATATCATTCCAGTTAACACCTGCTGTCATTAACACTCTGCTGCTTAATATGCCCTCGGGAATCACAAATCCTTTTCACCTCCTACATCTACAAAACACGCTTTTTCCCGTATCCCTCCATGAAATCTATTAATATAATATCAAGTATCAAGTCCCTGCGGAAGAAAAAAAAAAAGATGTGATATTTGTGGTGAAAAAAAAAGAGATTCAAATCAAAGGCCGAGTCACATCCTTTATGCAATTACCACAGCCACTTGCAGCTAATTTAGTGAGCACGAGTGGGTTAAATATGAAGTGATGTGAAATCTGGCAAGTCTCACATCATGATAGAGAAAGGAGCCCGTGGCTGAAGGCTGTCTGATGAGCTGAATGTCATCTTGCTAATACATTCAACGCATTGCTGATTCACTGCATTTGCATACGTTTGTTGCATGTCTCGTTTTAACCTCGTTTGTGCTGATGTTGTAACCTCACAGGCCATCTGCGTCTTACAAGCCCCGCGTACTGTGTGGCTGGGAGATACAGATGGATAACAGGTTTTTTTGTGTCAGTGTCAAATCTCGAGTAGTGATAAATATATTAGCATATATACTGTGTGAAAGAAGTCAAACGGCCTAACAAACAGCACAGTGCAGGACAGTAAATGATGAGTTTGGAGAAAAAAACAAACAGTGTGTGCAAGCGAGTCCATCTCCCAGTAACACTGTATTTATGGCACTCTGTTCAAAGCCTATTTATTCCCTCTCTAGATGTAAATCTATATGACCCCTGGTGACTGCGTTTTCTGGGGAAAACACAGCGAAGTTGGAACAAACATTACTCAAGCAGCAGTGGAATTGTTGGAGCCAGACAATGCTATTTATAGAACCAAAATTATTATTATTTTACCTCTTTTGGAATTTCCTGACAATACATAAACGTACAACTATGAAATATTTGATATTTCTAGCCCCATTCTTTACTTGGAGACAAATAACATGGGTCTGAAACAATTAGTCAAATGATTTTCTGTCTAAAGGACATTCAGTTAATCACCAGTCAAATTATTTTGCCAATTGATTTATCATGTTGGTCATTTTTTAAAAGGTAAAAATATGCCAAACAACTCTGTTTTTAGCCTCTTAAGCGTCACATACACTAATGATGGCTATTGATTTAAGTGAAGTGGAACAGCAGCGTTGCTGTAACCTTGTGGTGCAAGATCCTGCACCCGTGTGCAGCCTTGTTTCATTGTGGTGCCTAGTTGTTAACAACTATTAGCCTCCATTTATGTAAATACAGCTAATTACTACTAATTATTCAGTTTGTTAAGTTGCTGATTTGATTTTACGACTTTGTCATGAAAATCCCTTTGTTTGTGTCGCCTCATGTTGTCTTGTTTTAATCCAACACTGGAATCTTCCTCTTTGCTGCAGTGCGAGCACGTGTTTGCATGCTGCCTATGCATGAGCCTTGCACTGGGGGCCTTCATAACTGGCGGCCACCACTGCTGCTGTCTCAGTCTGACATGCAGACTGAGAGTGCTTCGCTCTCCAGCTCTGCTCCACCTGAGAAAATAAAGGCGATTCCCCCTCCCCCAGCCTGGCTTCAATACTCAGAGTGCTGGTGTTAGGGAAATAAATCTAGCAGGCTGTTGGGCGCTGCTGACTTATCAGCCAAACTCTATTCTTTTAACAGGAACAGGAATGATGGCTCTTTCGTTGACCCGATGAGTCTCACAGCAGCAAAAATGAAGTGTATTTTCTTGAACATTTCTCATTCTCTTGAGACAGTGTTATCTAACATATTTTTTTTTTTTAGTATTATCACTGGCTTGCTCGCTCCTGCCCATTTTAAACTCCTAATGCTTCGAGCACAGACCTGCAGCAGTCGTATGCATTCTAGTGCTTGTTATATTGTCATGTTTGCAGAGCTTGAGGTATAATAACATCTGTCAGTTCCTCTATTTGTTAACAGTAGATATATATTTTAATTTTCCTTATGCGGCTGGTTTGTTTGGGCCAGCTGTTGTAGAAGTCACATTTAGTGAATGTTTTGCATGTGGTGTGTTGACAGTGCAGCCTCTCTTTGGTCTCTGTGATACAGAAATTGCAGCTGCAACACACTGACATTTAGATCACACATATTCAAAATATGATGCAAACCACATTGTGGTGTTATTTATGTACTCATGTGAAACAGGGCACCTGAAAAGAAAAAAAAAAAAGGGGTCATGATTTCAGCTTGGGCACCAAATCATTCCTGCGCCTTGAATCTGATGATTGATTAAGTACAACTGACAGCAGCAACAATACGTAAGAAGAGCACCCCTGGAAAATTGCTGAACTACATCCATGCAGAGTCAAGCTAACTGATTGCATAGGAGATCCAACCTGTGAAACATGCTACAATGTTTTTCTAATAGAAGATTTAGTAAATGATACGGATGCAGCCACCGAAAGCCAGAGAAAAATAGAAAATGTGAAACCAACCAAGGTCATATACTCAAGTCTTTTCTCATCTGTTTGGAGATCACATTCTTCAAGGGTGAGAGTGAATAGGTGAAGTGGGTTTCAGCTGTGGTGCAGGACCTTACTACTTGCTCGCACTAAACAGCGAGAGCCAAAATGTGTTTTGATTCTATAGACTACATAATAAGCAATTCTTAGTCATTTTGGTAGAGTTCAATAGAACAGTGTAATTGGATTTTCCAAACGTTTTCATGTAAAAGCTTCATTGGTTCCTTTAATTTTAAAGCTCCATTAATTGATTTTAGCACACTAGGGGGCACAAAAACATCAAAACAGGCTGAATGATGCATCGACGAAACCTTTCGGAGAACGTTAAAGCCGTAAAATTCGGAACAATGAGCTAAAATGAGTGAACCCTGTCATTTCACACAAAAGAATTTGATTCAATGTTAGCATCAGAGATAACATTAGGGTTTATGCTCATGATATTCAAAGCTCAAAAATGTAGTAGGAAACTAGTTCATCCATCTCATTCACTATCCAGTGCAGGGTCACACTAAATTCTACAACCTCACTGTATTAAAAGAAAAATCCTCCAGGGCCTCGGTGCAGTTGTGGCTGTTGTTCTGCTTGACACAAGTAAAGGTTCATGACCAACAAAAGATAACAAGCAGTGATTTAGGTCTCTTCATCATCATGATATGATGAGCAAAGAGGTGCTAGAGCTGACCCCCTGACCCGAGCTTAACGTCTGCCATCCCCTCGGGGCGGGAGCCCTCCCAGATGGCATGATCATATTATCGAAAATCATCATGATTTTTGATCACCAGGCTCATTTTCTCCAGCCGTGTGATGGAATGAGATTAAATGAAAATAAAGGCAAAATTGAGAGCAATCAGACTGCCATCTGGAATAATGGTCAGACATACAATCAGTGCGAGGACAAAAACCTATAGACACATTTTAATTTGTTATCTCTGTGAAAACAGCGCAGGCGACATTTTTAATCAATCCATTGTTTCTGATGAGAAATGTCATATTACCAGCCATCCAGCCACTCCGTCCTGCAGACCCATGACTGCAGTCTTGGCTGGTGATAGCCCTGTTTTACTCGCTTTTGTTCAGTCAGTGGCTGTAAAATGCCCCCATTACAAACATTTTAAACTTTAGTGGAGAATGGAGACAAAAGAATCAAATTACTCTGTAAAATGTCAGGCATGTTAAAAAAGGCACCCGAGTGCAACCTTTCCACAGGGATGCACTTATCTATTGTGATGTTAAAGAGAATCACATTATAGAACTTAAACTTCCTGTATGTTATTTCCTCTGCCCTTATTTCAGGGAAGTAACCAAAGGTTGATATTCTGTCAGAAGGTAAAGAGACACCTTTCAAGTGATAATTCAATTCCTATTCACATTTTGCCTTATGCTGCCTCCATTATGATAATTGCATGGGCTAAATAATCTGCAGGGACCTCCATGTTCAAATGCACTCTGCCAAGGCTCTGTCTGGTCTCTGCAAAGGGATTAAGACAGGATGCCCTGGGTGGCAGGCAGACTGAATGCGAGGGCGCTCTTAGTATTCGTGTCACTTGTGCAGCCCGCCAATCTGCTTCCATGACTGCGTTCCTAAAAAGAGATCTGTAGGATCGGCCAATTGTAGGTGCAAGGGCATCGCGGCAGAGTCGAGGATGACTGGAGTGAAATGAAAACATGGCACAGTTAAGCGTGCTAGCGGGACTCAGGCAGTGGGGACAGTCTTGGTAATTGGTTACAGAGATATGGACTAATGCTCTCGCTGCAAAACATTTGGGTTTTGTTGATCAGAGGGGAACTGTGGAAACACATTCCTTCCACATGTGGTGCATAAAAGCAGGTGGCAGCCCGGGTTTTAGGTGGGTGAGTAATAATGAGCTGCACACACACCCCATAAGCTGCCTGCTTATAGTAGTTAAACAGATCTGAGTTTTAGCCGAGGATTTCTTGTGATTGGTGCAGAAGGTGCACATGCGGCTGATGCTGAATTGTGAATGGACTTGTGACTCATTTTGTTTGAAAGATCAATTATTAAATATCAAATTAAAAATGTTCCACATTACAGTGATGCACTTGTTACATTTTATGCTTCATCAGAGGAAATTGGCTCTTTGCAAATGTGGTAATAACATTGCATGTGATTTCTTTCAGGTTCAGAAGCTGTAGAAAGTGAGCCAGGGAGTTGTGTTTTAGTAATATACACATGCAAATTGCAAATTTAAGTTTGCAATTTGCGTGAACCAATGAGATTTCTACCACACCGTGCCGTATCACTGGCGTAGTGATATTCTACGGTAGTACTTCCAAAAGGGAAAAAATACTGTTATTCGTTGTAAGTGTTGAGAAATACAACAGTGTTGTATTAAAAAATGGCACAATAGCAATGTAGCTTCAATGGCCAGTCTTGGCAGGTTGCCGCTCCCTGCAAAATGCAGAGTGCTCAAAGGGATTAGTTCACTGAAGTGTCCTCTGTTCAGTCACAGCTATTTGCCAATGAATTCCAGCCATTCTAGTTTGCAAATTGACTGCATAGGAGGAGTTGGAGGCAGTTCTCTCTGGAGCCTTTGTGTTCACATTGGGGTGACAGGATACTAACAACAGATGGCACCATACGTGGTGCAGTCCTTTTGTTCTTTTGTTTAAGATTGCTGTTCACCAATGTGCCTCCGGTTCTCATTGGAAATACTTCCTCTGGATGGTGCCCTATGTCTGTCAGTATGCGGGGAGTCATCCTTCATGTCTCCAAAAGGTGCAATGCTCAGACAGTGTAGCCACAAGCTGGCGCACAGTTGGTTTGTAGGTTGGTGTTGGCTCAGATTGCACTACATGAGTGTAGTCTCTGGAACACAGATGACATGTGTGAGCTTAAATTCTTATAGGTTGTATTACGATGAATCAGTTTAGTGACAAAAGTTCTTGTGAAAAAGTAAGGGGAGGTTCATTTTTGTAAAAGCAGCTTTTAGTTGGTGCAACATTAACGGACTATCCAGCTTTATTATACAGAATTAAAGGGAGGAAAAAAGGAACTGTCTAAGTAAGGTAATAGGTCACCACATACTGTCTAATAGACTATAAACATGATGTAGGTCTGAAAAATCTGAAGGAAAAAAAAAAACACGCTGATTGCAAAAAGTAGTTACAGTTTATAGAAGGCTATAAGAAAATGACCCAATTTCTCACTTGATGTATTTTCAAAGTCAAACTCAAGTCAAACTATCTTTATTGGTCTCCCTTGGGAGAAATTTGTCTTGGACGGAGGGGTCAGCTGCATTACACAACACATTCCACACAACGCATTCCATTCACACACAGTAAACATCTAATAAATCCAATTACATAATAAATAGTTAGCAATCAATAAAAAAGATCAACACAAAACTCAGTAACCTTCAAGGACATGTGACACTGAACTTGTACTATTTTGTCTAGTTTTTATTTATTTATTTATTTTTATCTCAGTAAATGTTTTCCTAATGAGTTTATGGTCTCAGCTACTAGTTTCAAGTCCGCCTCAAAACAACAAGATGATCATTTCATAAAGTATAGTCCCAGTTAAAGGAAAATTTGACAATAAAGCAGGTTATGCTTTAGAGGATTGGTTACAGCGTGACTGACAGATCGTATAGTCAATCAGGATGGAGATTGTGTTGGAGCTGGAGCGCCAGCGTTCCATTGTACCAAATGACACATTGAGGAGTCGGCTGTTCAGTTTATTCTTAGTCTTATTCTAAGCCTGTTTTTCATACAGCAGAATTATCATCCCAGTAAGAATCACAGTTAATGAATCACAACATGTGCTATAGAAGTTGCACAGTCATCAGTGTGTACTGAAGGTTTGACAGTTAGATTTGAAGCAGTTGTCAGTGTAGTACAGCTCAAGATCACACCTGTCCTACATAGCTACAGCAACTGTAAAAGAAAAATATGTTTGATAAATAAACCAACTTTGATTGTACTAGGTTTTTTTTCCTTCACCAAATACATCATATCTCACAGTCAATCTGACAGGGTGTTTTTTTTGAAACAGTGTTATCATTAAAACTGACATATGAGGAAAACACAAGCTCTAATATCATCCTAAGACCCTTCATCAGTGTGTCCTTGTGGTATTATAACAATGTGCATTTGCTGTTGTTAAAATTCATACCGGATATGCTCCATAAAACCATGAACAAACTTCGAGAGCTTCATAAACACCTTTATTGCGCACTAAAAAAACTACATTAATTTCAACATTTTACAACATCGGAAAAGAATGCAATAAACGGACTAATTCAATACTGTTGCGTGTAAATTACAATCAACTGTAACTATTTACAAAACAAGATCTAAATAAAGACTTCCCACACAAGTTGCAGATAGCAACAACTTAAAAGCCTTCATCACCAGCCTCAGTGTGTGGAACAGTTTATATGTAGCAGGTTCCCAGCTTGAAGGAAGGAACTGTTCTGATGTCACCGTGAAAGGGACTAAAAGGCAACCTGACACCGTATTTGAATGTAAATGTGCCCCAGTAACAACCTCCCTCTAAATAAGTGATGCTCTCGGAACAGCACACTGATATTAACTTTAATGACAGAGAATTGTGAACCACAGGAACTGGCTAATGTTTTAAACTATTTAGAACATCGTGCTCCAAGAGTAGATGGACTGCTTGTCTGACCTGGAGTCAGACAGGGTCAGATACCGGTGGGGCGGCAGAAGAACAAGGCGGTAGAAACAGGTGTGGGTGTAGATTTGGGAACAAGGAAGCGCAATGCTGATAAGACTGAACAGTGTTACAGCCTGAAGTGTTACATTAAAAGATATTATATTAATAAAAATAACACTCATACTGTAGGCTATGTTTGGGCTTTAAAAAAAATCCATTAAGACTCAGATTCAGCAGGCGAACAAACTATCGCATGAACATTGCTGAAATTGGGCTTTAATGGACTCTGCAAAACTGTTTTAAAATATACTTTCCCCTTCTGGTGAAATCTCTACTGGGCAAAAAATAGCTCAGATGTGTCAAACCTGATGTGAGGTTGATGTACAAACCTGCCACTTATACAATGAACATACAGTATGAGGCCATGACACTGTTCCTAAACCTGTGATCCCTGTCACCAGCCTTCCACCTGCCTGGGTGATGCCAGAGAAGATGATCTTCAAGTCTGTTCCCTAGGTGGAGGCGGCACAGGGCCTCCATCATCGCTGTGACAAGGTCCTAGCTGTCGCCAAGCATCCAGTCTAATGCTGTAATAGTCAAACATGTAGCAGTGATGGTGATGGTTCCCACTAGTAAGGGTTGGTTGTTCTGAAAGAGAGTAAGAAAATTTCTAACAGTTGTAGACATTTGCAGAACCTATTTGAAAACACAATGTTATCAGCTCATTCTGTGTTTTTTTTTTGTCAGTCTGTATGTTCCATTTTATATTGTAAAGCATAAGTCAGCGATGTGGTCGTTTTGGCTAATGCTACGTTCCAGGCAGGCTTTTGAAACCGTACATTACGGCTTCAAGTCACGACTTACGACTTTGTAGCGTTCCAGGCAACCCGTAACTCGTGTTTTTCCGACCTGTTGCCTGTGAAAGTGCACTATAACGGCCACTCGTAACTTCCAACCCATGAACTCGTACCAGATCGAACTGGTACGATTTCACAGGTCGGAAAAACACGAGTTACGGGTTGCCTTGAACGCACCATGAATTAGCAGCCCCCGCCCTCGTAATGGATCTATTGGTCCTCGTCCCTACGTCACCACATCCACGCGCATCCCTTGGCTGCACACACAGCCCTTCATGCCGTTCTCTCTCCTCATTGGATAACACTTCCCACAAGGAAAGTTTTCTCCTGGGTTTACAGCAGAGTAGAGTGACGGAGAGACTCGTGTTTCAGCCCAAACACTCCATGTACAGTAAGTGATTGCTGACGGAAAATACAGTAGGACTATTTAGGACTTATATTAACAAAAACATTCCGCTGACTTATGCTTTAATACAATAATATGACACAGTAGCTTCAGATACAATAACATAACAATACTAAATCTGGTAAAGATTATATTTTCAAATCTTTTAGACTTGAAGGCTAATGTATGCAACTGGCCAATTACTTAAACACTTAGCCATAATGTTTACCTGAAATGTGGAAGCTGTTAGCGCGGTCAGGAATCCAGTGTAGGGGGGTACAGTATGCACAGTCCTCTGTTCTAAGGTCAGATCCACCCCTCATTACTTCCAAGCTCCACCTTCTCGTCCATTTCTTCTGGTTTTAAAAAACCAAGATGGCGACAACCAAACGGCTTATGAACCAATTTGTGATGTCACAGTGAATCACCATTTGTTGCTGCCAGAACAGCCTCGATGATCGCATGAACTTCATTCTTCTACACAATATTTCCTCATCGGGTGTTGGCATGATGGTGATGAAGAGCGCTTTCTAACACAAAGCACCAAAATCTTTCAGCAGTGTTCAGCTGGATTGAGATCTGGTTGCCATGGCATTTGATTCCCATCATTTTCATACTCATCAAATCATTCAGTGAATGTGGATTACTTTATCACCCTGTTTCTCCTCTAATTTCTCCTTTAAGTTTTCCTTTAGTTTCTCTCATATACCATGAGCAGTTACATGGTAAAATGAAATGTCAATAATAATAATTTTAAAAAAAAACAGTAGCATACACCCACACACCCACAAACACATGAAATCCATCCATCAAAACAAGTACAGCATGTCCAAAAAGACGTGGTCTGACAGTAAACCGCCAACCTTAAGCCATATCTGCCATATGCTACGTGCTGTAGCCAGTGACAGCAGCTTGTTCATGTTCATCTGTTGGCTTGGCTTAAGTTTGAAATGACTTATAATGTCAGAGCAAATGGGTGTTAACTAAATAAAATAGTCCTCCTGAATCACCTTAGCTGACGTGGTTCTCTTGACTGGTAAGCATTAATATGTACTGTAGTATTTAATACGCAGTACTATTCTGAGGCAACAGGTGGGTTCAGATCTTTGTGTACTGGGAGGCTGGGTTGTAGCTTGCTTAATCATGTTTTCCTGGAGAATGCCTGAGATGAAAGCTGCAAGGGAACTTCTCTGTAGTTAATGGCCTTCAGCATATTAATTGTCCCGTATAGTCTAAAAAGGAAACAGCATCCAATCATCTACTTATTCTTCCATAAAGAGCATACGTTGTACACCTGTGCAGCCATAAGTGGGCTGTTTACTTACAATTATCTCTATGCACAGATGCAAAACACAAAAACGATTGAAAACCAAAAGCCGTTCAACATTTCTGTGAAAAATGAAAGTCATTATGCCATGTCGAGCATAAAGAGGATGGCGTCTTTTAATATTCTGAATACTCAACTTTTCCAGTTGTAATGAACATGCATACATTCACCTCGTGATCATATTTAATCCTGTGCGCTCGCAGACACACACATGTTCACATACGATTTAGACTCCTGCATATCTTGGCCTGGGATTAAAGCGAAGCTAAACCCTTCTTCCTCACATTGCTTAACTGACTCCAATAAAGTGATAACCGTGTGATACTTCTATTGATCCCCGCAGTGAAATTCTCTTTTCACTTTGCTCCCTCTAGGGAGGTCAGAGTGTGGGGTCATCTTCACATGGAGCGCCCCTTGAGCTGCCACACAGTCAGTGGGGAATCACTGATTTGCTCAAGGGCAGGACAAGAGCGGCGAGTACATTACAAGCTCTTTCCTGTATGTCTACGACGGGAGGCCCGTCTCAAATCTCTTCTGCTTAGAATATCTTCAAAAGAAATTCCCAACATAAGACACAAGGCTTCTGGAGGTAAAGGCTAGATTCGTATTTGAAGTGAATATTAAAAGAGCGCCATTAGGTTGTCCTACTTTGAAGGCGACTTATTCACCTAGTCCTCTATATAGAACAGAAAGAACAATGAGTGCTTCTCAACCACGCTTCCGCTCCACAACCCGCATTGTATCATACGGGTAAATGTTACCTATAGCGTTAATGTGCATCTCAAAATAGCATCCTCGGCAACGTTCCTTGTTGCGTATGCATTGTCATCTAACTGTCAAAACTCGAGATGCCATTAATTCCTTTTTATAAAGCAACTAGTCCGTCCCACTGCAACGATTTACAGCTAGGAAATTAAATTCCCTTTGACCAGATTACTATAATTATCTACCTCACGATGAAGGGTGAGCAGAGGATTAAGGTCTGTTTAAAAATAACCACCATCAAATATATTTGGACTCAATAAATGAAAGCTGAAGAGCAGACATTTTCTCAGTGGTGTGATTTCTCTCCCTCTCTCTTTCTCTCCGTCTCTCCTCTTCTCCTTCCTCTTTTCTTTTCTCTCTGCTAATCTTCTTTGATAATTCGGCAGCGAATGCATGACGCTTGGTGGGAGACCGTCTTAAAGTCAGACGGAAATCAAAGCTGGGAAAATGCAATTATTCAAGTGGCAGTCAACATTTTTTTTTATTATTATTATTGCAAAAGACGGATGTACACTGTGCATGCGGTCTATCAGAAAGACTCAGATCTACAGAGAGGATTGCAACTCATCACCATGAGCCATGTTATTGTTCTGCTTGTGCAAGGTCGTTTGGAAGGGAGTTACACAAACAAACCATACTACCTCTTTAGATTTGCCCGCAAATGATGACGATCACCTGTTATTTTTGAATGTTTTGAAGTGAAGTGTTATTACACTTTGTTATTGTCCACCAATCCGGCTGCTGCATACACTTTGGATGTGCTAGGTAAGGGCTCGTGTTAGTTTTCCTCGCCGCTGATGGCTGATTGATTGTGTGTAGCCAGCGTTGACAGCGCACAGCAGGTAGTCCATCTTGTTTTTCTTTCATTATTCGTTCATAGTGTGAAGTCTCAGCTGGCATGCTAATAAGCTGTTTAGGATTAGTGTTGTGCCAAAATTTGTAACCCCCCCCCCACGACCCTCCAACCACCACCACCAAAAAATGAGTTTCCCCGTTGGTGTGTCCTTGTTTGTCCTTCCTGCTTGTTTTGTTTTTGTGTGTGTATTTTTAGTTTTTCTTTTCTTTTCTTCACAATCAAATTATAACAAGTAGCAATTAAAGTAATGCATATACGTTAAGTTTCTTTTTTTTCACCCTAATTCTGCGACAGTAATCCAGCAAACCTTTGCAATGTAGTGTCATACAACACTCTGGGCCTGCTACGATGAGGGTGATGACAGTGTTGACGCCGTGTATGAAAATCAGGCGCTAATTTTACCTTTGTGAATCACGCAGCAGTTGCTAATCGGCATAAGTCCAATGCCCTCCCGTGCAAACATCATGTTACAGTAGACTGAATCTGTTAACTTCGGGCTCAAATCCCGAGTTAACATCACCCTGGGTTATCTTTACACATTTAACACTGTTTATATTTAATCCTGGCTGCCCCGAGGCAGTACTGTCCAGCAGCAGCGGTGCTGATTATTCTTCATCTGAGGTTGCTTGTTTTTCCTCCACTTCCATGATTGTGCGACCCCAAGCCATCTATTTGTATTTATTCAGGAAGGTGCAGTTTGTACTGGCAATTATTTATGGTGTTAGAAAAGTATGAATCTCTATTTTTGTCCTTAGCTGCTGGTAGCTAATGTTGGTCATGTACAGTATATCATGATGCATGATATATTATTTTCATGTCCTGTGGGTTTTCACACTGGAGTTATTCCTCAAAAGGTTGCTTCTTTCATTTGTTAATATAAAAATGTTTCCCATGCCCTTTTGAATGGGATAAAATCAAAAGCACAATAATCAATAATCCTTTATGCCACAAGTGGCTGAACTCAAAGACTGCTTCAACAGCATGAACAAAGCTAAAAACTCTGGCTTTCAGGCTGATGTTGAACAGTCAGCGCAGTACTTAGATGTACTAACTTGATAAGTGGATTTGTTAATCTAATCCTGACATGAATAACAGAGATATACTGTAGAACAGTAATGTGTTGCTGCCCTGTAACAACCGTCTCCAAACTGTCTGGTTTTTATTAAAGGGATAGTTCACCCAAAAATGAAATTTCACTCATTATCTACTCACCCTCATGTCGACTAAGGGCTGGGAGAAGTTTCAGAGTTATCCGTGGCTTCTCTGAGTTACAGGGGGTCTCGGTGTAACAGTGCATGTCTGTCCATAAAACGGTAATGGATACCAACTGTCTTCGTAACAAAAAGACACACCAAAAAACATCCAAATTTAATTTTTTTTGGGACAATTTCGCATTTCGGGGCTTCGATACAAGACGGACATTACATACGAGCAGCATGGAGGTATTTGGATGTTTTTTGGTGTGTCTTTTTGTTACAAAGACAGTTGGTATCCATTTGCAACCGTTGTATGGACATGCACTGCTACGCCGAGACCTCCCATAACTCAGAGAAGCCACGGAGGACTCTGAAACTTCTCCCAGCCCTTGGTCAACATGAAGGTGAGTAGATAATTCAATTTTGGGTGAACTATCCCTTTAACTGCTATGTAACACCTTCTATTAGGTTTAGTGGAATTGGATTTTTAAGGTAATCCACAGGGAACTTCAAATACTTCTAAATGTGAATTATGTTATTATATTATTGATATTTATATTTTCCCTTTGACTTGATACAATAGTAACTCTGGGACAAGTGAAACAGGTGCATCACCTCAGAAACCTCACTAAGGGGAGTTTTGGAGTGACAGCAGTGCACAGTATAGTGTCTTTATGGAAGGTTTACAGGCAGTCATACTTGTTCTTGTGTAATCTGCCAGCATTTACTTGCATTGCGTATATTGATAGTGCGCCCCTGATGATATGATATGGTGAATTAATTAACAACAGCTGTTGATTTACATCCACTTGTGTTGCGTTTCTGGACGTCTGTTTAATGCGCATTCAATATCCACTCTTAGTATCACTCTAAATGCTCCACTCTATTCATTAGCCATTCGCCAACTGTCTTTCTGACCTTTCAAAGCTTTAAATAATTTAAAAAATACTTTCACTTAAGAAATGTGTCAGTTACAGTTATGCCATCAGCAAATCCATTCATGCATGTTCTCTGGCACTTGTTGCTCCCATGCTCTGGGTGAAAATCTCCAACGACAGGTTGCCAATCTATCGGAGCGCTAACACATAGACAGAGAAACACCTTCACACCTACAGGCAGCTTGAACTGTCCAGATGACCTAACATGCATGTCTTCACTGTAGACTGGGAGGAGGCTGCGGAGCATGTGGAGGAAACACACGTAGGCACAGTGATAATATTGTCAACCTTTGTGTCTGGAGTTTATATGTTCTCCCCGGCTAGCTACCAGGATAAAACACACAACCCTCGGCTTATATGGCTCAGAATTACATTTTCCTATATTCATAGATGTATATTTGTAGTTTGTTTTTCTTCTTTTTTGATCTCGGCTTCACAGATGTTGAAGTTCTGCAGACTGAGCACACAGAGTACATTGTCTTTTTTTTTTTTTCTCCCTGCGTCTTTCTCCATGTCTGCAGCTCCTCGACACCTTAATCCTCCAGCTTTTTCACTCTCTTTCCTCGAAGCACCTTCCTCTCCCTTCTTCCCTCGCTCCCCTGAGAGCCGCTATCCGTCTCTCTCTCTATCCTGGAGCCTTTCTCTGTCTCCCTCTCATTCTCTACTATCATCACTAAATAATTCCTTACAGAGGAAAATCTAATCAAATCTGAGTAAGAGTGAGAAAAAGCAGAGATGGGAAGAAATTGCGTGTGTGAATCCAGCTCTTGGAGATGGGTGGGTGGATGGAGGGGAGTGTGAGTGGGTGGGGTGGGGGGGGGTGAAAAGAGACAGAATCAGAGAGCAACATTGGCAGTGTGTGAGGGGGTTGTAGAGTGAGAGAACTGCAAGTGAATTTGCAGTCAGAGCACTTAGTGTGAGGAATCCATTCATTATTCATTAGCTAATTCACCATGTATAGTAATTAAAATCAGGGCCTGCTCCAAAATGGAGAAAAAAAAAGCTATGATAAACTGGTTTTCTATGTGCAATATTTAAGAGGGCTGTTTTTCAGTACTCACACTTGGGCTTTTATAAATCATGTTTACGTCTTTAAAGTGTGCAACTCACTGTCAGTGCTCCTCCAGTGCAGTAAGTACCGTACACCGGGTGACATCCTTCTGACACCAGAATGAATCCAAAATAGAAATATGCAAATGTGCAGCATGACCTATAAATAACAAACAAACCAAGCGCCTGTTCATTATACAGTATACGTGAGGAAATCGCTTATTAGGAACAAAAAATCGGCATTGTCACTGTCAACATATGCGCTTAATAATTAAAGTATGTGTAGCTCATTTTGCATATTCTCACACTGTTGTATCGCTGCGTTTGATGTATGAACCCAGACAGTATGTGCATGAAAAATGGTATGTATGTCACGCCCCAGTTAAAAAAAACAACCACAACATTCATTTATTTGATCCTGAAAACACTACGAGAGCAACAATAATGTCATGTCAATTAATAGCACGCTAAAAAAGGGTGTTCTGATCACAACCCCCAGCCCCCCCATTCAGTCAGTGGGAGAAAAAAGAGTTGCTTGTTTGAGCTATATTTGAACAACAAAGTTGCTTGTTCTGGCCTCGTTCTGACAGCAGCGGTAAAGGTTGGAGTCAAAATAACCTAAACTATGTGGTGTGTGTGTGTGTTGGTCGGTGTTTGTTTATTTGAACTGATAGACTAATTGTCTCTCTGGAAAGTGGTTGAGATCAATGACTATAACCTCCAGCTTCTATTTTTTTTAATATTATTATCAGTTGACTACAATTAAAAATGTTCCACTGGGTTGAGTGTGTGTGTGCCTTTGTGTGTGTGTGGCAGATATTATTCAGTCTTCTTTAGAAAAGGAGACTGAGTGTACGTGAGGATTAATCCAGAATCAGAATGGAGGCGTGCGGTAAGTCCCAATAAACACGGTAGAAACATCATCTTTTCGCTTATCTCTAACTTCAGCGCCTTTTAATACCAATCCACTCTACAGCGGGTTCAGTGTGGCATCATTACTGAGAACACATCAAGACAGTGTGCACTGCTTTCTATTGACGACTTACACAATACTGATTCAAAATACATCCATGTGGTGAGAACTTTTGTGTTTGCAGTCCTGCAGGACTCTGGTGGGGAAAATGATGCTTCTGCCTCGGGATGCCCCGATACCGATACTGGTATCGGGTATCGGTCCGATACTGTTGTAATGTACTGGTATCGGTATCGGTGAACTTTAGCGAGTACAAGAACCGATACCAGTGCATGCAACTGCTCTGCATGAAGGCCGCGATCAAAGTTTGGCTTTGCATCTTTGTTGTATTTTTTTTTTTTTAGATCAGAGGCTTGTTACAACAAAATTTGTTGTAACAAGCATAAAATAAAATAAAACTTGTCTTCCAATTCATTGCATTTTGCCTAATCGTTTGTTTTTTTGTTGTGGTAGAAGGATCGGCATCGGTACTCGGTATCGGCAAGTACTCAGATCCAGGTATCGATGTGAAAAAAAGTGGTATCGGGGCATCCCTACTTCTGCCGGATGAAGTGTGAGCATCTCCAGCCATGTGACTGACCAAGCAAAAATAAATAAATAAAAGCTACCACCTGCAGAGAATCAAATCACACAAGAAGAAAATGTAAGGGAAGGGAGAGGGAAAGACATAAATTGAGAAACATAGAAATAACCTTCCAAAGGTGAAAAGCACTTAAGGGTGAAGTGGGACAAACGAACCAAATGGCTTGGTTCCTGTTTTTCTTTTGTCAGAGCAATGATAAATTATCAAAGCTGCTGTCAAAATAAAATGGCGGGGAAAGAAAAACCTCATCACATTTAGATTCACAAAGTGTCTCCTAAACGGCAGCTAGTGACTGCTGTGTCAACAGAACAGCCCTACTTTACAGCATCACATCTTCTGCCACTTTTGCCCATTTAGCATCGCTTACAGCCACTGTACTAACAATCCCATTCCATAACAGCACTTTATCCCTGCAATGTGAGAATCTGCATCACTGGATGTTTACTATTGCAGTTATGGCAGGTGCCACGGCTTTCTCAACATGTTTTAATTAACCTACCAACCTTCACGTGGCCTGACATAGTAGAGGTTAAATATGGTCTTCTAGATGTCTGAATTCCTCTCATTAAATAAAGAATTAAAAAAAAACATGTTGTAGTGGGAGCATGTGACTGAGATGAAGCATCTTCATCTTCTAATGTAACCTAATCCTCCCTTTTAATCTCACAAGAGGGAAGGATCTCAGCTAGAGAACTTGGGGCAAATCTAATGATTGTAGCTACATGATACAGCCTTTGTTGTCCATAACAGCTCAATATATAACGACATGTCTGTTTCATCTTTTGGAGTTATTACAGCTTAAATAGTTGTAGCTTCTCCAATAGGAAGTTGTCTGTGCGGCAGATATCCTAGCCAAACATTTATGTCAAGTTCTTAATATTTGCATGAACAACAATGCATTCAAGCCAAAAATGATTTAATACATATGAATAATTTAACATTTGAACTCAATCTTTGACCTGTGTCAAACCATGTAGGATGTTTGCGCCCTGGTTTGTTGAATACAGAATACAGAACCTATTTCTGGAAATCGCTGAATAACTGACACATTGTCAGATACTTGCTTTTTGGGAAGATGTTTGATTTCCAAACACATAAGCATGGATTTAAATATTTATATTTTTTCTTGTAATATACTGTATAGAGGAAGGCCTATTGGGGATTCTGAACTTGACTTTTTAAGCCAGCCCAGAAATATGTTTTTGACAAAACAAAAAAGAATAATTCAGTACAAAACCATCTGCCAAAGGGCTACAACCTATTATCATGATCATTTGATCTTCTATGATTAGGCTATTATTTCCTTTTTTTTATCATCAAGCAGCTAATTGTTTGATGTATAAGATCTTAAGAGACAATGAAATTTGTCTGTTAGCAGATAAGTTTCAATTTTTCCTTTTGTTGACTAACAACTGCATGGTCAATAATTTCAGTTCTAGTCCTCAGAGTTACTGTAACTGGAATCTCAATCCCAGCTGTTGATCTACTGTAATAACTATTATCTAAACCTTTTCCTCTACATGACTTAATGCTTGTTCATGTTTAGTTTGTTTACTCTGGATTCGTTGCCGTAAACAAGACAGCAAACTCAACAAATAAGCGGAAACTAATTATTTACTGAGAGTTCAATATCAACAGCCAGTTATTACATGTTATACATTATTACATTAAACATATACTATTATTATTTTTGTTGCAGTTCATGTTCTATGTTCACAAACGCTTTTATCCTCCACATTCGCTCTGAAGAGTGACTTGTACCTTCAATTAACATCATTTCTGGTCTTGTGTTGCTACTTTTAAGTGGATGAAAGTGACTGGCGGAGGAGTGAATGGAAGATGTTGGCCGAAGTCACTGTTGCTCGTCTCTCTCTTGCCCCGGTGTAAAAGTGGGTGTTGATCCCCTGAACACAGATGGTATTACACAAGCAATCCTCTAAACGGCTGAGACACGCTAACATGCTGGTGTCTGGAATGGCCCGCGTCTATCTCCAGCGCCTTTCGCAATGCCAAACACCTTTGTTAATGTCACAGCCAAGAGTCTCAGTGCAGGACACGGTTCACAAGACATTTCATATTACCTTGTGCGGTCCTACAGTAAATGTGTTGCATTGGTTTTTCTATTTGGCCGGTGAAGAGCAGTAACGTGTGCAGAAAATTGGAGTTTCTCTTTGAAGCTGCCTGAAGGTAGTCAGCACGAAGGAATCAATGCCTAATGGAAAATATTGCTTGAATGCACAATCATCTTAATAAAATTGTGGTATCTCTCCTCTGGCCCCTCCCTTGCGCCTCGGTGGTAGATTAGGCTGAACTTATGACAATTAACCTTGAACACCGTGGGGGAAAGAAGAGGAAGGAGCCCGCAAGATTTTCAATAATTAAATTACCCCTCCTGTTGCACATCTCAAAGTCCACTGCCACGTTCTCTGCCTCCCTGGTTAGTGATAGGCCGGGCTCTTTGTTGTGCAAATTCCTATTCACTGTACCCACCTCGCTATTCAAACACCTTTAATGTACAGAGATGCACGTGAACGCGGCACCACTTTAACAAATTTGACATGTTAAGTGAGGTATAAGCCATTGTTCCACTGTCTTATCCAGCTAAGGCAACTGCACAGGGAACATAAATGATTCAATGATTATATATCTGTGTAACTTGACATGTAAAATCAGGTTCAAATTGGTGCAAAGCTCATTAGCCATTGCAAAGAGGGATGGGAACTACAATAGAGGTAGGAATGTAATTCTATAGAGCTGCGGCTGCACTTCCAATGTAGCTGTATGAATCCTAATGAAGAACACTTTTGAGAGGAAGAGAACCAGTGTGGATGTACTGTAGCCATTCAAGGCTGGATTATAGCTCTCACTCTCAGCCTGATGAAGGGCCACTGAGACCAAACAAGACTGGATGGCGAATGTTTAAAGGCAAATAGACCAATGCTTTTCTATCAAAATGTGTCAAAAAAAGGCAAAGAGAATGAGCAAATGATTATTTAATTAAAGCTGCATAATTGTCAACTCATTGAATTCATAAATTCAACAGGAAACCCGTAATGATGCATAATGATGTGACTCACCACCTCTCCAACAGGGCAGGGTCAGATACCAGTTCCACTTGAGAGCTACTTCCTGGATTTGTTGGTCCTGGAATATCTTGTGCCTTTTTGTTTCTGTCCTTGAGGTTTTTTTTTTCTTTCTTCCCCAATAATAATTAATGACAAAAACCCCAGCGGGTTAAACTGACAAACATCACCTACAGCAGTAATTAAAAGAAGACGGAGTAAACTGTTTTGGCTGTGTATCCAGCAGAAACCTCTGCAACTGAAAAGTGAACCCACAGAGGTGATTCAAACTTCAGTTATTCAAATGACCACTGTCAGGACTGGGTCCAACAGTGAGTCAATCCCCCAAAACTCGTATTACTTGTCAATAACTGCTATGTATAACTCATCTCTTTAAATTTTATTAAGGCTTAAAGTTCTCCAGAGTCAGGCACTGCCAAGATGTGGAGGGCTGAGCAGCTCACTCTGAGCCTCAGAACCATTCCTCAGAAAACCAGAGGTGATGTAATGGAGGCTACATCCATCTTTCTATGGTACTATCAAAAAGCACCAGAAAAATAGAGTGTAGGTTATTAGCAGGCTGTCATATCAACATGCTAAGTACATACAGTTCTGAAAAAAAAGAGACCACTCCAAAATGTTCTTAATAAATCAGCTTTTCTACATGTATGGCAGCCATCAATTCCAGAGTCTATTGAACTCCAACACAAGCACACATCACTCTACTTCGCTGATCACCTCAACCACATCATATTTAATGAGGTTATAAATAAATAAATAAATAAACACTGCTGCAATTAAAAATTGGGATTATTCCACCAATGTTGATTTGGTTTTAGAATGAATATGAACTTGTTTTCTTTGCATTATACAAGGTCTGAAAACACCTCAATGTTTTTGTTATTTTGACCTGTTGCCATAGATGCTCCAAATGACACTATTTCTATTTCCAGTTTGGGAGAAATGTTGTCAGTAGGTTATAGAATGAAACAAAAGTCTTCATTTTACTCAAACACATACCTATGAATAGTAAAACCAGAGGAACTGATCATTTTGAAGTGGTCTTTTTTCCAGAGCTGTAATTTGCATAATTTACAACTGATAAAACCCTAACTTACTCTATAAGTCGCCAACTTTGTGAAGCACTATTTCACTGTAGCACTTTCAGACAAGAGCATAAATCTCAGTGAAGAAGTTCCTCCAGATGAATCTTAAATATTCAAGAGCAGTGGCCAGTTCAGAACCTGAGCCATGAGACACGACTCTAGGTTTGGAAGGAAACACAATGACAACGGCCAAGGGAAAAACAGGAACAGAGCCAACGTTCGATCCCCAGGACCTTGTTGCTGTGCAGTGACATTGGAGCCTCTCCTGTCTCCTCCACCTCGGACTGATCTAGAAACATATGATGATGGATCATGTCAGAACTCTAGAGCAGCTGCAATGTTGGTTTGTTTGGTTGTTTTTTTTTGTGAAAAATCATAAGCACAGAGCAGTGACAGCCCAGTGAGTGGCATGCTCATTCACTCTGTTTGAGGAGTGCGTCTGTACTGTCTGCTGTAGGAAGGGCTCATGTTGACGTCTGACTGAAGCTACGAGCTGTCAATCATTCACTGAACAACCTACTTGACAAAACACTTGTCTCAAGCTAATGCCTATTGATCACCGCGAGTGTGGGCCACGCTGGCATGGATCCACTCGGAGGAAAAACAAACCATTACAGTGCAGCAACACAAAAATATCAGTTCAGGTGGCTGACTCAGTGTGCGCACCCAGCTCACGTTCCTGTCATACTCGTGACACCAGTGTAACGTTGGCTCTCTGCAGGTTCTTTTTTTTGAAAAGATGGATGACACATTTTGTGAGATAGAAGCATTTCTGCTCCTAAACTACTGGTTTAATATATGAAATGCAGTACTTAAGTTATTAAATTATATTTACTGCCTTTGCTGTGTCATTGATGCAGGCCATTACCAAATATTAAGTTATGATACTTAGAGGGGAATTTATTTGATATGCAGTTAGTTACACACAAAGTCTCTTCAAATCAGATGCACAAAAGCCACTGAATTGCGATTGTGACCTCAGACAGATGAGGTGAGATCAGCTCTGGAACAGGTGAAACACCTCGATCACCAGAATGAGCCACAAATCCGCACCATTACAGTAATTGATGAACTGCAATGTAATCTCAGAAATTATTGTAGTTTTCCATTTGGCTAATGTAAATGAGGAGCTTTTTAATTTGATTGTGTAGGGTTTACTGATAGACTGAGTGACAGCATTCTGTTGGTATCTTTTATTTTTTTTAAATCTATTTTGTTTTGGAGGGATACGATCTACCAGAGCTGGGCAATGCACATCGCACACAGTAACAGTAGCACTCGCAACACACCACATGCTGCTGGTCACGGACCACGGTTCACGGAATATAACACTCGCGACTCGCCGCACACTGCTCGTCACAGCACCTTGTAACTTACTGCTCGTTAGGCTAACGATGTGGCTAACACCAGCTGCTAACAGGTGTTGCTTCTAGCAGCAGCAGAGTGCTCTCCTCTCTGCTCGTTTTCCGGTAAAACCGAGTAAAATGCGTCATTTCCGTCGGTTCCTGTCCACCAGTGCGGGAAAGTCGCTCCAAGACAGTAAATTACAAAAAGAACAAATACTGAAAAATACTGCGAGGCGTTTGAGGAGCCAAACGGCTTAATCAGCGTTGTAGACATGTAGAAGTTACGCACTATAGCTTTAATGACCTACTTTTAAATTGAATTCAACTTCAACTCTTTATTCAACCCCCTTTCCTACATACAGCTATATCTGATAACATAATTATAGGCAAAGGGACATCTACTAAGTGACATGAGGTCAGTAAAGTCTGATGGACCTCCGTCTGTGTCCAGCTGAGTCATTTTATAACTAGGCCTGCTCAATTTTGGAAAAAACATAAAATCACATTTATTTTAGTCATGACTGAAATCACACAGTCACACAGGAGGGGGCATTTTTCTTTATTGTGCCAAAGACCTGCACCTTTTCTGAAGCAGCAACAGCAGGTCAGAGGAGCTAATCAGCTAACTCACCAGCCAGAGATGACTTACTACAACTGCTTTTGTGTATGAACTGACACTTGTTGGTAGAACGACGAGCAATTGTAGAAGGATGGCATTGTTGTTGTTGTGCATGACGTAGAGCTGCAGCTGCAAAGTTGTTGTTTTTTTTTTTATTGTGCTTGGGCGGTGGGTAGAAACACTTATGCAGTGTGCAGTGAAAGTGATACTAAAGGCGCCACTTTTTTCAGTAACGAGTAATCTAAAAAGTCCACGAGTAATAGTTACTTTTCCTGGTAATTAGTTACTTTTATAAAGTAGTAGGTCAGTTACTTTTTAGGGAACGCATCTAGTACTGTAATGAACCAATTACTTTTTAAAAGTAACGTGCCCCAACGCTGGCAGTGCACCAAAAACGTACAATGTTGAATGTTCCTGCACTAGAGAACTTGTTCTACCTTCCTTGTGGACCGAACGGCGCTGCTCTACCTCTGCCATCTCCGCTCACGCTTATTTTTACACAGCGCCGGTCACCACATACGAATGGCCTCATTCACAGTATTGACTGTGAATGCAGTACAGGCTGTGTTACAGTATGTTAAGCTAGCGGGGCAGAGGGCAGGAAACTCCGTGCCTGGGTCAGCGTTTGTGATTGGCTGTAAGGAAGTAATGACTTCAGCGTCAAACAACATGACAGTCTTAAGAAACAGGGATGGAACCGCTTGTCCACAGGTCAAACTTTTTATCGAGCTGTTTTTAATATTGATCGTTACTATACGTGTCTGTCGATAGATATATTGCGTTACTCAATTACTGCCCAGCCCGATCCTCACATTCTTTCTTGACCTCGTAGAATGTGACTTGTTCTACTGTATATCTGCGTGTACCGTCAACACATCAAATGTGTTTTCACCATCTCACTATCTCCAGTTTGAAGGTTAACAAGGTCTTCTTACATACTGTGTTCTCTCTCACACACACACACACATACACACAGATCAGATACACATGTACAGGTGTCTCGTGGGGCTTCCTTGCAGTGCTGCACTTTCCTCTGTATATGCTCAAACAGAATATACGAGCTGGAGGGCTTGGAAGAGGGCCAGGCTTGTCTCCTCGATTTTGGGTCATAAACGCGGCCTCTGCCCAAGGACTGCAGGGCCTTTTAAAACAGGGCTCAGCTTGATTAGACACACTTCTGTTGCTCCATCCCAACTGCTAGCAAGCCAGCTGATCAGAGAGGCAGAACAAAGCCGGTCTCTTACAAGCCAGTCTGCTCTCAACCTCTCGTACAGTAAACAGGATATATATCCTGTATCCTCCTATATATATATTTATATATATATATAAAAAGACCTTCTTCGTTTTGCCGCTGCTTGTCGATGGTGGAAACTGCTGTAAGAACAAACACAGTTTTATATATATACTACAGTATATATTCAAAAAGAGAGAAGAAACAGCAGCGTATATTGAGCATCAGCAGCTCATTCCAACAGGGAGCAGCAGCATCAGGATCAGCGGCGCAAGAAAACAAGATTGAAATTGGTGGAAGGTGGAAGAGTTTCAAGTGAAAGTTGGGTTTATGAGTCCCTGTGCATTCTGCATAAGGCCGCACTCACACTGGTGTTTTGAACGTCTAATTTGTTCATGAATATTACATCGTGCACCATTTGGCTCATGAATATGAAATAGATGGAACCACAGGCTCTCCCCATAATCAACAGTCGACACACAGTCCGTCGTCAGCTCTCTAACTCTGCGGCAGCATTTTTCTCTTGTGCATTTAGCCAATCACAGACAATCATAGCCTCGGCAGAACGTCAGCATTGGTACAAACTGTCCGAGAATAACGTGTGAATGTGAGCGTCTTTGGATATTTTAGCGGATCACAGGCGCTCTGTCTCTCCGTCTGCCTCTCTGTTTCACTCCGTCTCTCTCATCGCCATGCACAGACAAATGGTATTTACAGTGTTACAGCCATAATTCCCTCGAACACCAACTTTTTCTAACATGGAGCGGAAAAAATGTGATTGCAGTGTTTTATTTACTGCTGTTGGATAAACAGCGTGCTCACTGTAGAAACAACATGGAAACATGATGCAGAGCCGAACAGCTAATGCACCGACAATCTCTGCCCATCCGTTTACCCTGCCTTAAGCCGCGTGGCTTTGCTCCAACATGGCCATATGCCCCTTAGCCTAGCTGCTCTACTCTACATTAAATGACTCATACACAGTCTACATGTCATCACTCAACAATAAGAAAACACAACTGGAGGGAATACTGGTAGACAATTCAGCGCTTGTCTGGCACAAATCAGATCATTGCAGTCAGTTGAGCAACAGTAATGTTTAGTGTTTCATTACTGTCATTATCTATTAATCAGTTAATTATTATGATCATAAAATTGTAATCACCCACACTTCATCCATCTCTCTTCATCCAAACAAGAAATTTAAAGATGTCAACTAGCTTTAGGAAATGAAACTAAACAATTATCTCATTTATTTCTGATAATAAATCTTGAAATTTAATAATCATTAGCTACAGCTGTAGTTGTGATCAAAGATTGTAAAGAAAGGTGATGTCATCCATATGTTTCTGAGGAAGCTCAGAGTCGGATACTCCACTGTTGCCATCTTGGCAGCGCCCGACTCCCAATCCAAAAACCTGTGTGGAGCTGAGGCTTCAGTGCATGCTGAGAACAATAGTGACAGACGAGTCTCGCTATATTTCATTTTTCATGTCACTATATCACTGTTTAGACTAATCTGATGTTTGTAAAGTCTATAAAACCTATGATGATTGATGATGATGAATTTCACGCCAGAGGATAAAACATCTGTTCAACGGCACGACTGGACAACGTACAGAGCAGCAGTAAGGGCGGGTAACTTTACCATCTATCAACCCACAAAGACGAGGTCATCTCACTGGTTGTCAAACTGCAAGTTTTTGGCGATTGTGAACCACATACAGCTTCCGCTGCTGTTTTTTTTTCTCCCACCGCTGTATCAATCAGGGAAAGCAGTCCCTGCCTGGGGGATCCCTCGCCTGAAAGCCCAGGTAAAAGCCCCAAAAGTACGGCTGTCATGTCAGAGGTGAACGTATGGTTATCCCCATATTTACACTTGTTCAAGTTGAAAAAAAGTCTGCTCGTACTGTATCTGAACATCTCTATATTGCTGCTGCCGCTGTAGTAGCAGCAGTTGAAGCAACAACATCCTTCTCTACAAACAAATGTTTTTCGTCCTAGCAAACGTAATCACTCACAGCCGGAAGCTTGCCAGGCCTATAGTTACGGTTGCTAACGTAGGATTGGACAATAGCCGTTTGTGGGAGGAGTTAGCAAAGGGTCAACTGGCAGGGCTAACCATTGCCTGTGTAACTTTAATAACTCTGAATCACTATATGGTCCATGATTTTTTTTTCTTTTTTTCCAGTGGATATCTTAGTTACAACATGACTGGACATAACTGGAGTAGTTTGATGTTGTGTCCAACAACCGTATTGTTTCAACAGTTAAAGGGACAATGAGGAGTTTTGGAAAGCAAAGTGTTTTCATACTACATTTACCATGAGCCTCCGTGCGCACAGTGAAATTGTTGGACCGGCGCAAGACGGATGTCTTGCCAAGAATGTTTTCATTAATCAAGAATTAAAGTCAGAGGTTCGAAGACCGATCAGATATCGTTGTAGTTCCGACCATAAACGGCGATTCGGCGGCGTTATTCTCATGACCCGCCGGGCAGCGTCTGCAAAACCGAAAGTAAGGAAACGCTGGTCGGCTAGCCCAGAGACAAAATGATATATTTATCCAAAATGGACACATTAACACGTGTGTAACGTAGATTCATCCACATTAATATGATACTTTTTTATTGTCGCAGAATTTTTGGTTGTGCCGGTGGAGAAACTCCTCGTTGTCCCTTTAACATCCTGATGTTAGCTTTGCTACTGCCTTTGCTACAGCTGTCCCTGTCAGCTGACTCACTGATGCTTTCTAGACACTGTGATTCCCCAAAACTGAATAAATACCACGTATATACTGTAGCAACACAAAACTGCTTTGCTCATGCACACAGAGATAGTAATGTTTGTCCAATCACTTCAGATTTGTCTAAGCGGTGATAGTTGTGTGAAAAACATGACAGCTAAACTCTAGTTCGTTACTGTTGCTGGCATTCAAATTACGTTAGTTTTCCCGGAAGTAGTTGTCAAGCAGTGTTACTATCTCTAACATTATTGTTAATGCTTTTGTTATGGATGTAATTGTTATGCTTTTTTATTACTTTATGTAAAAAACAAAAAAAGGAGACTGTTTCCCAATAAACATATTTGAAAGTCAATGCTTTCGTTACCAAGGTGTGAATGTGATAAAGACCTCACACTCCTCCTTAGTTTGTCTCGATATTCCCCGCCTGGATAATTAAAGTCCAAGCAGCAGGTGCTGGTTAGACAGGCTCGCAAAATGTAGCTTCAGCTGTGTATTCTCAAAGACATTACAAGGAAATACACAACGCTTGCTGTGCTGCAAGTCTAACAAACAATCCCCTGAGATGTTGTGCCACTTTGGATGATCAAAAAACTAGGTTTGCAACTAATTACTATTTTCATTATTGATTAATCCTCCAATTTCTGTCTTGATTGATTAAGTAACCGATGTGTTTAATGACAGAATATAGTGAAGGATGTGTGCATCTTCAAAACTGCAAACATGTTTAAATATTTATCATCTAAAAACCTTTTAGAAGCAGGTGCTGGTTAATCGTCTATGAATTAATTTTTGATCAAATCATTGATTAAACAGTCAACTCACATAAATCATTTCTTTCTTCCAGTTAACCCATGCATTATTGAACCATAAGCCATTTGGATAAAGGATGCACTTAGGTTTGGAGAAAATGGAGATTGATGGAATCTGTTGGTTGTAGTTTTCTAATCATTTAAAAATAGAAAGCAGTTTGTCTTTCCAGAGGCAATGTTCCACTAAATCTGGATGAAATCAGATGTGTCACATTTTTGGCTTGCTTCTAATATTTGCAAAGTTTAAGGCTGTGTAATTATCTAATTTTTGAGTTGCATCTTCTTTTCCATTTTTCTTTTCTTTTTACCGGGACAGCATTTGTTTTAAAAGGTATATCTCGAAAAACAAAATTATATCTGGATTTTTTTTAAATTTTTTTCCAAATCTGGCTGTTTTTTTTTCTAAATTGTTTAGCCTGAATTATTTTTGATCCTTTATTTCCTGCTTTGAGTTTTACATATATGTGCTAAACCCCAACACACTTCATGTAACAGACAGTGACAGTGACAGTGACAGTGTCAAGTGGACATAGCTGCTTTGGGTGATGAAAAAACAAAACAAAACAAGAAACACAACAACAACAAAAAAAACAACACAGCAGGTGCGCAGCTGTCGTTTAACATTTCCTCTCAGCCTGTTGTAGACGAGCTGCACCTCTGACATGACATGCTGCTGTTGTTGGGAAAATTTTCATTTCAGGGGTAGAATTTTGTGCACAGTGTCTTTATTCTGTCCACGTCGTCTTTCAACAGTCAATTCAGACAGACAGTCCTCTTTCCTCAGATAACACAGAAAACTTGCGATGCAGCGTGTATTCTCCTGAAAGAGAACTATTTAACTGTGACATATTTACAGTAAATGGCTTTAATAACTTTAATGCGGGCCTACGGCACTGTAGGCTATGCATACACTGTGCAACTGCATTATGTAGTGATGATTAAAAAATACTGGATTGACTGTGAGTGTGAACGACACAGCAGGGGAGGAAACTCTGTTTGTAATTAGTTGGACATTATTACCTCCAGTGACGTGAAACGGCTTCCAGATGCAAGAAACAAGCAAAAAGATCAAATTGTGCTTAAACTTGCTCCTTACTTTCATTAAAAAAAAAAAAAGAACTCCAGCTGCACTGGATGCTCAGTCAAGTCTTAATACGTTTCACAACAAATGAAAGGGACTTTGTTATTATTGGGGATACAAGACACAAAGGAAGGCATCTTAAGAGCTTTTCTCTTTCTTTCCCTTTGAATTTGAGGGACAAAATGCTCTTGTGGCAAACAATGAGGTTCGCCAATAATGCATTAGCACATGGCAACAAGGGAACATGATGTTCTAACAGCCACGTTCAAATCCAGAAAACACTATGGTTGGAGGAAAGTGTTGTCATAAAAGGGTAGAAATGTATCAGAGGCGACTGTGAGCCACACACTACAGAGACAATCTTGTCAGCCTCACAAGATTCCTTTCTCAGTTTAGTAGTGTTTGACTTGGCGCCAGTTACTAGGGTTTCATCTTTGCCAATTAAGCCAATCTAGTGTATTCCAGCAACTAGAATCTGCACTGTATGCCAAAGTATTAATGAACTAGATATTATTTTCATTCTTTTACTGCTTTGGTGACTCCCTTCTTTGCATCACGAATCACTGTCAGTTCCTTGTGAGTTGCAACATAAAAGTCCGTGCGTGCGTGGCTCTTAGTAATGTTACGATGTTTTCATCAAAGACATCTGAGCTAAATCAACTAGCAGGAGATAAAATATGTATAATAATATGTAGGGAATTAGATAAATAGGGGCAAAGTTAGAGAGAGGGAGATGGAGGTGGGGGGTGGGGCATTGAACATGAGAGAGATAGAGACTCATCATGACAGTCATCACTTTAGCTATTATCCCTAATTCTCTAAGGGAATATCTCAGTAAGGCGGAGTAAATTTGAGGCTGATAAGCAGACAATGAGATTTGCCTGGGCTTTGAGGCAAAGCCCTTCCAAGGTCTTGTTTTCACCTACGCTGGGTTTGAACTTGACACATCAAATGGCAGAATACAAAGTGCAGATGTTGGATTACGGGGCCGCATGCTTTGGTTGAAAAGCAATATTGCAGTTACTGTAGAAAAAGAGATTCCAGGAGATACGGTGGTATAATAAACATGCGGTCTCATTTGAACCTCTCTGCTGCGTTTGTAGCGCAGATCAGAGATCAGACCTTGAGACAAACAGTTCTGTGTAGGTGTGGTGCCTCTTTCTCTACCAGGTGTTATTTTACTTTTAGCACCAATTAGGTGTCAGGCTGCATGTGAAATCTATTTTCCAGCTGGTCTCTTAGTCATGTGACCGAGTACAGATGAGGCTCTTAACACCTTAACAGAAACTGATAGGTCATCTCGTATCATTATGAGCAAACAGAGAGGGAGGCTGCACATTCACACCTGCATGGTGCACACTGCAGTTTGCAGGCTGCAAACAGTGGTCAGATTAATCTTGCAGCACGACGTTGGATTTTGCTGCATAGTTGCGTATTCAGGTGACATAAGCAGGCGCTGTATACATTTGTCGGTGGGTGGCTTACAACATGGATTCATTGTGTTGCACATGTGTGTTGCCTGTGATCTTTGCAGAGCAAAGATTTGATTCTGTGTCTCTCTCTGCCCTCCGTGAATCTTTAATTAGCAAACCACAAAAGGTTAAAGTGAGAACCGTAGCCTCTCGCATCAGGAGATCCTCCAGGAAATTCCTCCTGGTGTCGAGCTGTGGGCTGTGTGTGCAGGCGGAGCACTGAGGAGTTTTGTTTCACAGATGAAATGCAGTGGAAGGTGTAGGTGTACCATTTTTAGACACGTTAGCAGCATAGCTGTGGGGATGTTAATGGCTCTTGGTCAGTGAGCCGGTCCACCACTGAAATATCTCTACAACTACTGGACTGAGTGCTGTGAGAGTTTGTGCAGACAGTCATTATCTCCAGAGGAGGAATCATACTGACTTTTATAGGCACATACATTTTCTTCCTGTGCCACCATGGCCTTGATATTTTGGGCTTTTCACAGAAATGTTTTGACAACTACTGAATTGCTATGAAATTTGCAGATATCTCCTGTGCTGTGAGGATCAACCCTGACACCTGTGAGTCCCTCACTGTTCCAGTAGCACCATGCCAGGTCAGTGTTTTCATTCTTTTTGGTCTTATTTCTACACCTACGTCTACATGAACTGGCACCAACTTTTTCTCAGACCTTCATGGTTCCCAGAAGATGAACCCTATGGACGAGTGTGTCTGTACCAAGTTCTGCCTCACAGAGCAGCTAACATACACATGGCTACATGGCTTATTCTGCTCTTAGCTCCACTGTTTCTGTGGAGACTGTGAATTGCTGCTCCCCACTTTTGTTAAAGGAGACATATTCTGCCCCCTAGCCACACATTAAAATAGTTCCCTGGTTTCTTAAAGACATCTCTATGACATGCTTTGGTCAAAATACCCCAAGGATCAAACATCACAGCTGTTTTCATCCTCTCAAAACAGCCTTGTTTCTGTCCAACACTGCTTGCCCAGCCCCATCCCTTCTACTGGTCCCAGGTAGGGGTGGTATGATGCAAATTTGAATCCTAGTTACATCACTGCAAGACATCTGAGAGAACAGCTCGTAAAACCATGTGAATTCCAACCTAGGGAGCCGAAAGGCAAGACAAACACCCACATATGTGTTAAAGAGCCTTCAAAATGTGATATTTCCACAATATGTCCCCTTTAATATAGCTCCTTCTCAAAGCTTTATCTGTAGACATTTCTGAACACATCAGTGTAATTTATCTTCACATAAATGGTATAACAAAATAATGTAGCCGCTGCTTCTGTTTATTTCAGACCACATGCCACTGAAAATGAGGGAATACTAAGCTAACACTCAAAAATTCACATTTTTATCACCAAATACTGACTCAGTAAAGGTCGCTACCTAATGGAGGATTACAGATTTGATTGTGGAGTTTATAACATGGATTGCAAAACCTAGCTCAGTAGATGTTTGACACAAAATATGAAATCACCAACAGAAACCTTCACCATCTTTTCTGAAGTAACACATACTGCTCCACTGTCTGTCACCGTCTATATTTGCCATGTTTTGGCAAAAAAAAACAAAGTCGCCCATTTGGAACATACTACTGTGTGCAGATGGACAGAGGAGCAACTCATAGCACTGTAGAAGTTTAGAAGTCTCTATGGACACACTGATACTTGTTGGGCTTTTTCAAATTCATTGTAGCAGCAGAGAAACCAAGCTGCTGTCCCCTGTGAGGGAACATGAGCCGCCTTTCAAGCCTACGCTAAACACAAAACAAAGAAACACGGTCAAGCAACCTAAGCTGAAGTTTGTTTGTTTCTTCAGATAAATTACATCTCATTGAGTGTTCAGATTTACGTTCTTTAAAATTATCACTCAGAGCCACGGAGCCAGAATATCTCTCTCATTGAGTCTCTCACACAGAGCACAACCTCTGTCTGGGTGACACACTGCTGCTCCGCCTCTCTGCCACTCACTGAGGAGAGTAGATGCAGAGAGAGGTGTAGCTCTCACTATAACAGGTCAGTACTGCTGACTGTTTTCTATGGAAAGCAGCTGAGGTTTATCCAGTAAGTCTCAAGATTTGTTGCAGGGTGCTTTCTTTGAAAAACACTTGCTGAAAAGTCAGTAAATTTGGTGACAAATGTGCTAACTCTGCAAAAGTGTGGGCTAGAAAACGCAACAGCTTTTCATGCCGGTGCATTTTGAAAGAGGAAATTTGGCTGTCAAAACGCGTACCTCGATCACTCGGTCAGTCACCGCCATTTGCATTAATAGTTCTTATCCCGCAAAAAGACGCATTTATCTGAGCTTTCGCTAAGATTTTTAGACGTTTCATGACTCGCATGTAAATAACAGCACACTGACCGGAATACTTTCTACTTAGCTTCAAAATAAACTGTAATAATTCCCGGGATGCACAGCTTTCTGTACTTTCCTTTTTATGCTTTATATCTTGGCGCTATTCCCATTCCTGCAACCTGGGGAGAAAAAACACTTGAAATACTTGAAAACTTGAAAAAACACTTGAAAAAAAGAAACTCTGTAAAACTCTTGTACTGTATGAAAGCCATAATTGCCTTTAGGATATTGTTCACTGTAATTATTATTCATTCTTTAGAGCAGTGGGCGTTACTCAGTTGTGCCTCAAATCACAGCCCCACTGTATTTATAATCACAGAAAATAGTGTTGACTAGTGCATTATTGCTAAACTGTATGTGTAGGCTGTAGGGAATCTGTAGAGGTATCTGTAGAGCACTATGGCATTTGCAGAAAGTGGCTGGCTGCTGAGGAGGCAGAAACATGGTACCCGTAGCCTGAACATACTCTTTCTATCAGAGGCTCTCGCTGGAGTTGATGGCTGGTTCCTGCTGCAGGCCACTGCAGACACATGCTACACAACACAGATGGTGAAATAAGGCACCAACGGCTGCAGTCAAAACAGTGAATGTGTCACCATGACATTCGTGCCATAAGTTATGATTTTTTGCAGGCATCAACACTGTCACTCCACATAAGGCGTACTTAGTGATAATGAACGGCAATGGATCTACAAACAGGCGCGCTCAGATACAGCCTCCTCATACACCACCACATTAGTATTTGTTGATTTAGAAATTCAGACTGGTGAATGACACAGAGCAGGATTCGCTGAATAATCCGCCTTTCTGGTGCACAAAGGCAAAACTTAAGCCGCTACAGTGAATACTAAGTCTCCCCCAGCCTGGCATGCGTCGGACTCTTTCACACCCGAGCAGTCCAACTCGTTCAGATCGGCCTGTCTCTTGACTCGACACAAACACATGTTTTGTGGAGGTACTACTGGAAAGATAGAGTGCTATCTATCAAAATGGAGCCGGGTGGAAGTCAGCGTAATCTCAAGCTGCATCCCACTCGCTTATTTATGTCACGCAGGCACATACAGTACAAATCCATACTGGAATGCGCACGATCCTCCTGCATTAGTTAAGATAAAAAAAATAAAAAATAAAAAGGCACAGGCCTCGGGACAGACAGAGCCTCAGCCATAAATTATCACCACTCCCAAAAGTAATCCTCATATCACACAGAGGCGTATGCAGAAAGTAATATAACTGATGAAACAACAAAACGGCACCACGTTACAGTGAAGCATATCCCTCAAAAACACCGACTGCCCCCATCAGTCGCCAGAAGCATAAGTGCAATGGCGAAGATAGTAATTTGAAAATGAATCAGCATTTTTACCGTTGACAGGTTGAATCCCAGGCCTTTCAAAAATGGACATTAATCCACCCCAGTTCATAGTATGTAAGAGTAACTGAACAAAAAACCATCATTATACAGTGAGGTGTTCAGGCTCCACAGAAGGTTACACAGTCATTTACTGAAGAAAAGAGACAAGCTGAATGCACTGAGCGAAAATATCTCATGTCGTTATTTTCGCAAGTTATTAATCTGATTATGAATTTGAATGATCGATAATTGGTCTAGTCTATAGCATGCTGGGAGATTTAGTAGAAATGCACATCACGTTTTCCCAGAGCCCAAGGTGATGCCTTTAAATTATAATCCCAGAAGCCAGAGATAGTCGATATACAATGATATGAAACAGGGAAAAGCAGCCAATCCTCACATCTCAGATAACGCATGGCGGTTTGCTCGATAAACGACCTGCGTGTTACTTTTTTTTTTTGTTGTCAATTAATCATTTATCGACTTCAATGTTCCAGCAGTAAATGAATCCTTAACGTCCTCGGCTGATTTCAGCACCATCACAGCCTGACACCGAGCATGCTGTCATTAGAAGTAAGTCTTGAGAATGTCACAAAAAAAAATCAGATAAAGACTTTGTTGCTGCATCGGTGAACTTTGTTTTCTGTTGCTGACCCGCAACTGTAGGAGCGGGGAAGTAATTATGAACCCTGGTTTGACTGACAGCTCGTTTGAAATCAAAAAGAAGAGAGAATAAAATACCTTTCCTTTTGCTTCTTTTTTCTTTATTTCCCACCCAGGTGTGTAACTGGTCCTTGAAATTACTCAGTGATTAACACCCCACCATGCTTAGTGTTGTGTGTAAAAAGCTTGTGCAGACCCAGTTGCTCATTATTCCGGCTCCTGGGGCTCAAAGCAAAAGGAAAATCTCTGACTTTTATCGAGGGCTGATTGTGGAGGTATATTATGTATATTGTTTGACTTAATGATGTTTGATGATAAGAAAATGTGGCTGAGGTGATGATGTCATGAAAATATATGGAGGAGACGGAAGAACAGATGCATAGTCCTCCACTTGTGATTCATTATCTCCAGATGCAAGAAAATAACAGGAGTGTGTGTGAGGTATAGGAAGGCAGCTTGTTCAAGGAAATTTAAGGGGCGATATTATGATGGAGCTGCATCTGTAAAGCCCCTATTATACGTAAATTACCTCTTTTACACAGCAGGTTATGCAGGAACAAAAGCTGTGGTCTGTTGAGGAGGAGGGGAGGGGGGAGAAAAAAAACTCTTGGATGGTTAGATGAGTCACCATTCACCCTGTTCTGAACCAGTGGTTGACTACATGTGTGTCACGCATGAAGAGAAATCTATTCGCCCAAGTGCTGATTTCCCACAGTGAAGGCTTCTGTCAGGGCTGTTCTGGTGAGTGGTCCTGGCAGAGTCTACATCCACTGGGTCCCTTAGCGGGGCAGGTAAATGCCAAAACCTACGCCTGTCAGAGTGATCACATTTCTTCTGCTTTGGTGTCTCTGTCATGATGACCGGAGGAGTATTACAAGGTCGAAAAAAGAAAAAAAAAACAACAAATCTGCAGGCCATGACTGGTCCCTGAGTTGTTTGCAGAGCATGAAAATCATGTTTACCACCCTGGCAGTAACGGTCATCAGTCTCAACCAAGCCGAGCCCTACAGTTACTCTACAAACACGCTCTGTGTCTGGCCACCTTTAAAGTTCAAATGGTGGAACTAGTTGTTAAAAAAAATGTCAAATTTCTCTTTTGAGGTCAGCGATGAGGATTTTAAAATCTTTTTTTCTCTTTTTCTTTTTTCTAATCGAAGCTGAGTGTAGCTCAGGTGCTGACCCATTGCCCTATTGAGACACATTGAGCCAATTATAATAAGTGTTAAAAAGAAAAGCTGAAAATGTGTTGTGGACGTTGTGGACGCCTATAGAGAGCTGATCTAAGACTTTTTTTTTCTCCTCAAATGACCATTTTCTCTCAGTTGTCAGACATTTAAAGGAAACACTGATACTGAAGTGGAACGGGCTCATCTTCACTGACAGAACGCTTCACAAATGATCCAGTCCACCATTTAATCACATCACCACCATCACCATCACCAGCAGCAGCAGCAGCAACATCAACCCCAAGCAAACAGGGTGTAGGTGAAACATAATGGGGCAGGTTGTGCTTATGGATGCATGCAACTAACTCTCTAAATGACAGACCCCATTTCTCAAACACACTCAGGCTTGTGTCCTTCGCTTTAAAGGCAGGTAACAGCAACAAAATAACGTCCAGGTGTGGATACGACAGCGTTTGCACTTGAGGACGGAGCGGCTCAGGTTGAAGTCGAGTGCTTTTGACTGCAGCAACAATTTCAGATGTGAAGGCTGCTTCCAAATGCAGCTCCCTCCTATTTTACCCGTTCCAACCAACACACAAGTATTTTCAGCATCAGGGCATTTTCAGCACCTCCCACTGATGGACAGCTCCTATTCACGTTTTTTTTTTTTTTTTTTTTTTGAAAAGAAAGGCTGTACTGCCAAAGCAACAACTGCAGGACTTGACAGTTTAAATTTTAAAAAAAATGTATCCTGTGGTGCTTAATCTGCTCAGGCTGTGGTAAGGAGAAATGACAACCTCATCTCTCCTGGAGGTGCATCACCCATGGGTGGCTTTGCTGTTTCTTTCTTTTTTTGCAGACGTAGTGGGTCAACACGCAGAAGCATTGAGAGACATAAAGATAGATAGAGAGAAGAGAGAGTGAGGATGAGGGGGTGGGGGTGGGGGTTGGGGGGGGATGCATGAGGTTGAGCATGAGCAGATTCTGTCATATAAAGCCTGACCTGAAGCTTTTTGCTTTGCCACATTCCAACTCAAAGCGCCCTTCCTGTGGGGGCCAGCCGGCCCACCTGGCCAATCCGCCGCTCTTTTTTGCTGCAAACGTGTATGCTGAGAATACCTGAACTGAATTTGAATTACCATATGACGTAGGCCTTTTTCTAGCAGTAATGTCCTACTGGCAACAGGGACTGCCACAGCCAGACTCATACAGTCTCTACCAAGCGCTCAAACACACAATTTGTTGCACCAGCCCCCCCCCCCCACCATACACACACACCACCTCAGCCCCCCTTCCTTCTGCTCCTATCTATCTTTATCTCTATCTACATCTCTCTATCTCTCTCTCTCTCACACACACATTCACCAACACACACACGAAAAGAGACTGCTAAAATAACCCACCTATGGAGATGAAAGAAGGACAGAGCCCGATTTTTAAAAAAATAGTAATAATAATTGTAATCATTTAAAAAAAAAAAACTATCTTTGGTCAGATGGAAGTGTGTGAGGCTGCCACAGATTACGGGTTAAATGGCGATGAGTAATGGGAATATACAACAGCACACCACGCCGAACAGCCTCATCAGGACTGAATTCAATGTGGAGGGGGGGAAATACTTACGCATTTTCTCGAATAAATGAAATCGAGGATGAGAGCGGTGCAGGAAAAATCAGCAGGGCCCCGGTCCCCGTTTTCAAGATTTGCAGTGCGACCGAGGCACAAATCTCCATGTGAAAGGGATCGGAGGCTGCTGCAGTCCGCGTTCCCTTCTCTCCCTCTCTTCCTCTCTCTCTCTCCCTCCCTCTCTCTCTCTCTTCTCTTCTTTTCTCTTCTCTTCTCTCTCTCTCTCTCGATCACAAGTCAAGATGCTCGCTGGCGAAAAATGCCAAACATTCAGAAAGAGTTGCGTGGATCTGCGGCGCGGCCACCGTTCCCTGGGATTGTAGGGAGCCCTCAGAGCAGCAGCAGCATCAGCAGCCTCAGCCTCCTGGACCTGAAGATATTCCTCTGGACTGACAAGGAGGAAATCCTGCAGAGTTTATGATGGGGGGGGGGGGGGGATCAAGTCAGTGTATAAGCTCTTTCCCCCCCAAACCAGTCACAGTCCACAGGCTGACTTCCACCGGTGGCTTCCTCTCTCTCCAAAAAAAGAAGAAAAGAAAATCACCAAATCAAATACAACCCCCCCCCCCCCTCCCTCCAAAAAGAGAAAAGAAAATCAAAGTGGTCTCCTTCTTGAGGGTTTGACAGTCTGGCTGGTTTTTCGGATTATTTCCTTTTGAAACAAATGCACAAAGATCAGTAGACAGGCGTGACAATTAACAATTACCTATATACAGCATTGTTGGTAAGGTCAGACCAGAAAGGGGGTGCAGAAGCGTCCTAAAAAAAACAACCTGAGAACGCCTATTGGATAAAATTAAGGATATCCGTCCCACTGCAACCATCACACGCGTCGCATCAGGACAAACGGGTTGCCATAGCCTGCTATAAAAAAAAAGAAAGAGAAAAAAAAATCGCAGAGCGTAAGGTTTAGGTAGAGCACTGCTTTCTACCAAGAAGAATGGGAAGAATCCACCAGATGCTATATTCCTCCCCCCAGTCCGGTGTATTGATTACATAAGCGCAGTTATTAGGAATAATTCCCTATCAAGGAGACTGCGTCCGATCCGGGTGGTGTGGTATAGCAGCAGCAGCAGCAGCAGCAGCATCCGTGTGTTGCAAATAAAGCGGGTTTCTGCCACCGGCTCCTAATGGTTCCCCCGCTCGCTGCAGTCCATGACTTGAATAGCGAGCACGTTGAAATCACGGTCTCAAGGCACAGATCTGCCACGCGCGCGTGTGCGAGTCACGTGTGTGTGTGTGTGTGTCTGTGTGTGTCTGTGCTTGTGTATGCGTGTGTGTGCGTCCGAAGTGTAGGTAGGTGCTCGCCTGTGTAGGCGTGAGTGTGTTCCTGTATCGCCCATGGGACCACTTTAACTTTGACCACTTTGCCCGCCTGTCCATCTGCCCATTTAAATCACTCAGCGGCCGTTAATTATCAGGGATCAATGGCATTAATGCATAAAGCTCCCAGATCTGATGTCTTTTCAGTGTGTTCTGTGGGTGCGTGGGTGCGCGTCCACGTGTGATTCAGTTGTTGATGAGGTATGGTTGCCACCTACAGGCGTTAGTCTCTGTCCAGTCATCCAAAACGGACCATTTCCACAGTCTGCATCCACAAATAAATCCACATCCAACACATTCAACACATAGAGGTCTTATCAGCTCTCCTCCACAGTAAAAGCACAGATGAGTCCACCATGTTTAAAAACAGCTACTAGAGAAATACTGATGCAATTTGGACTTACTGGAATATTTCATTATTTTTCTTATTTTCCAGAGAGCCCTTTTGCCTTAAGCCAAGTTATTCCTTTAACTAACACTGTTGAGGCAGACTAAAGTAACCTAGGCAACGTCTGCATGGTCATGTAAAGGGCAAAACTTCATCCTCTGCAAAGCCCAGTGTGGCAGGCAGGGGCTGTGGGGGTGAGGAGGCTTGGTGACTTGTGGAACTTGCAGTTTGGACATGTGAGGGTGCATTCATTGGATCTGAGATGAACAGCCTGTCTCATTAGATGACATAATGAGCCTCAAGTCAGCTACGTGACAGAGTGGCTCCTGGCCACCGCCGGGGCCGAGCTGCTGCTGAATGACACCAAGGGAGATAAAGAGAGGGTGAACAATAATGAATATGAATCAGTCATAATGGAAATGTGTCACATGTTGTTTTGATCACAAAAGGATGAGAGAGTAACGAAGAAGTACCGAAAGTAAGTAATTACTTATTTCCAATCTAATCTACACACCATGGTGTATGGGGATTAATTATAAGAGAAATGCAAGAAGATAGTGAATGGGAGGGGGCGACTGGATTATTTGGGTATGAGTCACCAGATCAACACCCGTGTTGGATTTTAAACATAGAAACCACCACCATCATCAGAGCAACAAAAAAGAAGAGTGCAGTTCCGACAATAACAATTAGACTCACGATCCAGTAATAAGGCCATTATTTCCTTGATTAGCCATTTCATCTGTAAACTGTCAGGAGATGGTAAGAAGAAAGGAATCAAAATGATTCACTTGCAAGTATTTTTATGTTTTGTTTGACACGATCCAAAGACTTAAAGGAATAGTTCACCAAAAAAATGCAGTCCTGTATTGAATTTGCCTGGGGAGTGCTCTCACGTTCACGCACGTGAACAACAGAGCGCAATACAGGACTGTTTAGGCTGTAAAATGTCCTAAATGACGTTGTTTTGAGTAAACTCTGGACTGTATCCCTATTCAGGACACTTGGATTGCAGCGGACGAGCAGCGTGGAGGAATATTGCAAGGGTTTTGTGTAGTTTTATGGACATTTTTGTGTCAGGCGCTATTGACTTTCATATAAAGTTTTAATTGGACTATACCCCTCCCGGGTCTCCAGATGCACTTTGAGGAATAAAAAGCAACTCCGGGGTATTCATCAGCAGAATTTAATTTTTTTGGTGAACTATTCCTTTAAAAATCTTCAACAGGTGATTTTTTTTCTTCACATCTGCTTCACTGTTATGTCTCTGTGAGGCTGTAAGAGAATCACTCTGGTAGATAAAGCAAAGTGTTGGACAAATTGAAATTTTGACCTGATGATGGTGCTAGATGAGAAGGTGCCCAAAGTCAGTAGGAGTCATCATAACTGTCTGCATCAAATTTCACCACCATCCACCCTGCAGCAGTTCAGATCTTTTAATGTGGAGGAATGGCCGACAGACATCACCAGACATCGACGCCTCATGAGCTTCAAAGCAGGGTAAAAAAAAAAAAAAGACTTAGTCGAAGATTAATTGTCTGTCGATCAACTTCCTTATCAATCAACTAAGTAATTGAACTCTTCTTGTCTTTTGAAAGCATAAGCTGCTGTGGCTCAACACATTACTACAGCACTTTACATTGAGTTTTCCGCTAATTTGTCATCTGTGGATCTATATATCTTTGACAGTTGTGGTAGATAGGCCGCAACAGTTATCTACTTATGAAAGCTAATTGTTATCTCGCTGAATAAGAATATTTTTAACGCTGGCAGCAGTCGTATTTATTCACTGTATAATGAAGATCTTTGAGATTGACAGCATTTTATAGAAAGCTGAGATGAAAAAAAGTGTGAGGATCATAAATAAAAAAGAATCAAAGAGACTCAGTATAAGGACTAAAGCAGAACGCTGTCCTTGTGTTTCCACATGCCATTGTTATAGCTCTATTCTTTCTATCACAGCAGAGGTCAGGGCACAGTAAAAGGCAGCTCTTACCATGACGTGGCAAAATGAGTAACAAAGGATTTCATATGGTGGAGAATACAAAATGTTCCAGTGGTTCAAGATGTAAATTCGTCACTTCCTTTTTAGAGTTGGTATTCATCTAACTGTGAGTATCTCACACTGAAAACTGTTCCCAAACTCTCGTTTTAGTTCTTTTTCCTACATCTGTGAAAGTCAGAACTTTCCTCCATTTTATGCATAATTAAAAAGAGGAGCTTGTCAAAACACAAGCCAATTTCACATAGATTAAATATGCTGTGCCCTGATCTAGGAAGCTGAGTCAGTGGCATCATCTCATCTGAGAGGATTTTCATTCCCTCAGATAAAGTCTCATCCAGGTGCACACAGCTGGACCTTTGTGGCTGTCTCATTAGTTATACCTATACGTAATTGGACTTTTGTTTCAATGTCATCTTTTATATGTTGGTGCTAATATTAATGTGGTGAGAGTTACACAACTGTCAGAGACTTTCACCGTCTCCACTACAAACACCAGAGATACACTTGATATATTTTCTGTCATCAGCATTTTATTCACGCTTTGATAAAATATGAATTTTAATTCATCCAGATCTCCCAAGCTGAGAGAGAGGGGGGGAATTAAATAAAAGTGCAGGGAACAAGGGGAGGCATACACACACACACACACACACACCCTGTGCTGCTATAAATGAAAATCCTCAGCACATCTGCACAGTCAAATCAATGTCAACTACACGCTGCTTCAACTGTGCACTTCCTTATCAAGGCCTTCTTCATACAAGGACAATATAAACGCACTGGTTGTCTTATTTAGCCCCGTTTGAATCCACACAGTATCAGTGCCAAGGGGTTTCAGCCCACAGATGACTTCTGCATGGTAAATCAGAGTTTGAAGCCTGTCTGACAGCTCAACTACCTCCATAACTTAACGTTTTTGACTTGGAAATAGTTTGAATGGCGCTCATGTTCCCGTTCCTCTGTTTTTCTTTTTTTTTTAAAGGTGTCCATCAAGCTTGAATGCTGTGATTAACTGAGACGCGGTGCATATTAATAGCGTTTTTTTCTTTTTCTTTTTTCTTTTTGTCAAGATTAATCTCAGTTTTTGAAGACAGACAGACAAATGAGGCTTCCTTTTGCTCCTCTAAATGCAAGAACACAGCCAGATGGAGGGTTGAACTTCCTTATGAAGACTCCCTCACGTGAGCGGGGGGAAGGAACACACACACTCGCACAACTTCACTGAGCATCGAAGGGATTTCATATAGCGGCTTGGGATGTGATAAAAATGAGAAAAGAATAGTGAAATTTTTAAAAGCAGCCTCATGCTTCACTCAGTCTTCGGGGAGGGAGACGGTTCCTTCCACTGACTTATTTAGACATTTTTTGGCTTTAAAGTCTGTCAAACAAATTGAAGGACACAGATGGGGGACGGCGGTGGGGGGGGTGGGAGGATGGGGGGCGCTATGTAAAAGTGTTTAACAAATTATAGGCAGAGATGGCTTCGGCTGATTCTTTTTCATCCCTCGTTTTGGTCAGTTGCCACTTTCCTGTCAAAAGAGATTTGGCCTCTATATTTCTTTCTCTCTGTGAGACGTTTTCTTTTCCATCTTCCATCTTTTTCTGTCTTCTTCCATCAGCCTATTGGGATTGTTGGAATCGGCTGCTGTGGTTGCACATGTCCCAGACTGCTTTCTGGGACAAACTTCAAGAAGCTGGGTAAAAAAGCCTGGAAAAAAAAAGATGGAAGGGGAAAATATGGTGGGGAAAGAGAGAGAAGGAGAGAGAGAGAGGATCCTCTAGCGCTACGGAGCCTCTTCAATTATTCAAATGGCCGCTGTCCCTCTGCACTTGTTCTCTCTACTTGGTTTGAATATTAAAATGGCTGCCCCCAAAGAGACAGATATCCAGATGATGAAGCCCACGCAGAGAGCAAAGGCTGAGTGCGCTTGACTCCCTGCATCCCCACCGCAGCAGTCGATGAACGAGAGACATATCTGTGCGGCTGACTGCATGACTTTGAAGAGGGAAAGTATTCCTGTCATGTTTGGCCTAAATTCCATGAAAGACAGGCTGAGGGACTGCATTATTAGCATCAAGTAGAGCATGTAGTACCTGTATCCCAACAGACAGGAGATGCCACTTCCTCTCCGGAGTGCACAGTGACACGGTAACAGAGGTCCTGATCCTCTCTTCTGGGGGCCTCGGGCGCGGTCACAAGAGTCTGATGAGATTTTGTGACATGATGGTGAACCCTGTGAGAGCTCACAGTCCTCATCACAGGCGGTATCAGGATATGACTGACAGACCTGCCTTATATAAATTGCTTGGATTCAGGCAACTTTTGTTTGGTTTTTATTTTGCTCTAGTGACTAAAGAAATCCTATCAGGAGGTGGAATGAGGATGGAGATGGAGCACTCAGGTCTTTTATTGTACAACCAAGGTAAAAGTAGTCTCTGTTATTACATTACAATATGGTGTGACTGCTTTCGTAGAACTAGTGGGTTACTGTGTACAGTATGTTGCAGTATGTGGAGCAGTGGTTAGCGCTGTGGCCAATATACAATGTAATTAAAAATGTGACCGTGGCGGCGCCTATATATAGGAGCTGCTCCATTGTTGCCACCCAACTGATTGAGTGCTGTGGTGAGTTTATGTTTGTCTAAGTCTTAATGAGATTTAACCAAGAAACAAAGTCAGAAAGGGTCTGTAAATTAGCTGTAGAAACAAAACAGATTTGTACCAGGCAGTAGACTTGTTTATTTCTGATTTAAAGTTGTTCCATCTCTAGGGATTGACTAATTTTTGGAGCCCACCTCATGGCCATTGAAAGACATACAGTTTGAACTACAGGTTGCTGCTTGGTTTTAAATACTATGTCGGGCAGCCTCGGCCTGATAGACTGGTGACTGGTCCAGCATGTACCTCACCCTCACCCATTGTCATCTGGGATAATGAATGAACATTTTCTATGCTAGCGGCCAGTCACCAACAACATAAAGGTAAAAACATGTAGATAAACAAATTTGAAAAATACGCACGTAAAATAAAGTATTTTTAAAGCCCCAGTGGTTATTTAAAAGCGGTGCGGTTGCATGTCTCATATTAATGATGATGCATCTATATTACTCGGGCAGAAGTCAGAAAAACAACACCTGCATTAACAGGATCCAATTTTCAAAGTTTTGTCCTATAGTGGTCGGCTCAATATTTTGTCATGGTAACAGAATTTCCTGGTTTTGGTTTCTCCGTCGAGTAAACATCCAGTTGGTTTGACGGCGTCATTCAGGTGTCTGACTCACCTGGGAATAAGTGCCTCCGTCCTTCCTCGGATTGCTACGTTGGTGACAGTTTTAACAGGTGATCATCTTTTTGAACCCCGACTTTCATTCTTGATTAATGAAAACATTCATGGCAAATGTTGTGCTTTCTTCCTGTATGTTTTCACTGGTCCAACTCAATTTCGTTTGTATGCATGGGCGTGGAGGTTCATTGAAATGTAGTGTGAAAACACATTTGATTTTTTCAAAAAGCCAGTAAAGTCCCATACTGTCCCTTTAAAGAAACCCCAAGAATTTTGCTTGTGGTTATAAAAGAGTCTCATATTAATGTGGATGCATCTACATTAACATTAAACATTTTCAGGACGGGTCCATAGTGTTGATCCCAGAATTTCCTAGTTTTGGTTTCCCGTACGCTGCCCGGTGGGTCATGGGAATAATGCCGTCGGATTGCTAGTTTGTATCTACTGATCATCTTTGAACCCCCGACTTTCATTCTTGATTAATGAAAACATTGTTTGAACAAACAGCTTTTTGTCTTTCAGTTGAATTTCAGCATGCCCATTGAGTTCTGGGAAATGAGATTTCAGAAATTTCTCGTAGTCCCTTTAAGTTCTGCTGAAGAGGAAGTGTACTTAGTAACATTAAACTAGGACGGGTCAAGTGTTGATCCCTGCCTTCTCCTCAGTGTACGTCTGAGTGGCCTTGAGCAAGACACTCACCCATGTATGGAGCAAAACTTGTTTGAACAAACAGCTTTGTCAGTTGAATATGAGTAGCTAATGAGATTTGATCTTTTTCCTTTCAACAGAACAAAACAACATTAAGCCCCCCCCTCCACACACACACACACACACACACACACACACACACACACACACACACACACACACACACACCACAAACCTCCAGAAGATCTTCAGTTCTCCATGGCTCAGATTCAACAGCTCTGCTGGAGACCTCGTTCTTCTGAAATACATTTTGGTGCTTGGATGGTGGTGGATGGTGGGGGTTGCAGTCCAAAATCTCCTATAGGTGTCCATCTGGGCACACATCTGTGACTGTGATTCATATTCATTTCCATAGTCATCAAAAGCCTCACTGACCCCGGTGCCCTGCATGGAATGCCTGTGTTTCTTCATTTATTTATTCAGGGTTTTCATTTAATTTTCTCTCTTATCTAAATGTAGTAACATAAATGAGGACTTTGTGCATGTGAGTCAATAGAAACTCTCCGCAGAGAGCCCCCGAGACATTTGAATATATTTATATATATATATTATTTTGTTCTATTGATTTATTTCATTATTTTTTTGTTTATTATTCATTATTTTATTTTTTTTCATATTCAGTGATCACAGTGAGCAGCGTGGGAGGATGAACCTTAATGGACCATGTTTCCTCTCATTACAGCAGTTCCAGATAATTGAAGTGGCATTTCTGTGTATGCATATTACACTAAAGCCCCTTTGTGGATTAAAGAAAAAAAAAAGTGGCTGTCAAGGCTTCATGTTTCCACACCGATGTGTATGGAAAGGCAGCAGTTTTACATTCACTTCTTGCAGCAACACAATCACTTGTTTTAAATTTAAGAAATTCTTTGGTCAACATTTTCTCTTTTCACCAGGGCATTAGTGCGTTGTCAGTCAGTAACTGTATCTGTACTTTACAGAGGAACTAAACAAGATTTCTCCTGTGACTATGCTACATTTTTACCTTAATTAAAAAGCCCTGGAGTAATTGTGATAATTAACTACATGACTTGTGACTTGAGGCTCTCTGTCTTCCACCTGGCCTCTCACAGCTGAAAACCAACCTTGCGACATCAGTAGGCTACCTGGCCACCGCCCCGGTGTCCCAGCTCTCGTCTGCACACTGCAACACCAATGCACTCTGTAACCCATAATCTTTTGTTTATGACGGTTCAGACTCGTCGTAACATCGTATATGTTATGTAACTTTATCCACAACTCCATTTATTGATTTTTCACCGGCTTCGTTGTAAACAAATGCACATGGCTGAGAGGAGTAACCAAAATGGAAAAGCGAGCACACTTGCATGCTGTAGTTCCCCTTTAAAGTCTTAAAACTTATTAGGTAACCACCAGAGGCCGCACAATACAATATTATCACCCTACTTAAGTCATGATGCAGTATCACTTTGATTTTAAACATTTTGCAGTATCCTGAGAATTGGCAATGACATATATCATATCTTTTACCTCTATTACGTGAGATTTATTATCTTCTCTGCAACTGCAAATTATGTCCTGGAAGGAAAATGGTCCACATCTGTTTTATCTAATCTGAATAAGCTCGTAGTCTGTTCTCACTTAAATCATTTTTATTCTTGCAAAGTGGGATTGTCAAGCAGACAGATTGACCTACACAGTCATTAAAATTACAAAACACTTAAAGTCAAATTTGCAATAAAAGATTAATGCTTGGTGACTGTGTATCCATGCAATATTGGCTCATCCCCCACCCCTACAATATGTGGCTTATAAGGCACCAACATGATCTGGTTAAGCTGTTTCTTTGCTTGGTCACAAAAGCCTATAGTTTCTCACAGGCCTCTTGTTACTGATGTGGAAGGAAAGCAAACAGCTGATGATCTGTTTCATTGTCTGAATTGATTTGAAGTAGAGACCAGAGATAAATATGTCCATCAAGAATGAACAGCTTGAGTTGCTTTGTTAGTTCTTTTAAAGCACATATGTTCTTTACATTATTGATGTTGTCCGTCAGGTGTAATTCAGGAGCACATCCTTCACCGTTTAGTTGGTAATGTGTCTGATAACTGCAGCAATATCTAAAGCAACAGTGAGAGTGGTGGAGGCTTTAGAAGCCAATTATGCAAAAACTCCTCCGATTTTTGTGACAGATTTGCAGAAGAAAGTGCATAAAAGAAAGAAGAAAAAAAGTGAGTATTAAAAATATTATATTTGAGCTCTTTTCATAGGTTCTAGGCCAGATCATTTTAGGAGGAAACAATGGAGAGTTATGCAAAGCTGCAGACGTCTGTGCCATGCCAATATGGATGTGTTGGCGCGTGGTCAAATACACGCGGTGTTCCTATCTTTGTCGAACACTGCTGTCCAACAGACCTTGTTTCTCCAGAATACATTATTTTGATTAATTACACAAGGTCCCCATTGGATTTGAATGACCTCCAAAAGACTGTACCAAGTCCTGGTCATGTGACTTCCTGGATTTCTATAAAGCATGATAATGAGGCATATTAGCATAAACATGCAGACAGAGAAGAGGTTTTTAAAATGGGTTGGGGTGTTATATCTTTTATCTGTAACTTTCTCGATGGTTTTACCGCCGCCCGTGAACCTACAGTGCAGCTCAGACAGACTAAATGCATGAGGATGGTGATTAATGCAAATGCTTTAGGCACCGATGAGTGCATAGGGACAGCTGTTAAGGGGAATTTGGCGTGTGCTGTTATTTTGTCATAAATGCTGTAGCATGTCATAATAAAGCAAACCAGAACGCGCTGAGTTGTGACACTTGGTGATGTACGGTATGTGCATGTATGCGGCGCCAAGAACCGGCAAAATCAGCTTCATCACATGCGCTGTCATACATGTGATCTGTAAGGTCTCGAGTCCTATACATAAAACATCTTTGCACTGAGAAGTTCTCTCAAGAGTTAAATTGATCAGGAATGAAAAAGAATATCAGCCGAGTTATAAATTAATTACCATTTCGATATATATGAGATTTTATGGATATTTACATAAGGTCCTCTTAATGAAAGGTTTAGAATCACCCAGATGTGAAGAGAACATGGTCAACAGTACATCACAGGGAGATGCACTGAGCATGTGCATCCATCACTTAGAAAATCAAGCAGACACTCCTGATGCTCTCACAGTGGCGGCTCAATGTCCCTCTTAATCAGAATGGACAGTGGGTGTCATAAAGGACTGAAGTGGAGACCTTCCATTTGTAGGATTGCCTCCTCCAAGCCAAGCCAAGCCAACGCTGGTCTCTGTGTCCTCATGTGCTGAATTTTGAATCTTATCTTTTCAGCAAAAACCTGTCATGAATGCCTGACACATCTATATTTAAAATCAATGCCGAGGGAAAAAAAAAAAAAAAAAAAAATCTGGGACAAGTGAGCGCTCTTAAGTTGTCCTGGCGATAAAACTGTCACCTTAACAAGACCATTTTCTCTCCTCCGAAATCCTATAAAATGGATGACAGGTATGATCAGGTACTTGTATTAATCAATACACAGGATCTGATGTTACAATCTTTTTGTGCCATAATCCAGACTGAGCAGCCGCACAGGAGCCCAATTCAGATGTCAGAAGAAGGATATACTCACCTGCAAATGGCGATGGGGCATAAATCTATGTGACAATAAGACAAGCAGCACAATTCATTATGTAACCAACTAATCTAACTGCCCCATTCACCAGCCAACTAATTTAATTAATAGAGGTTACGTCTCCTGGGTTATCAGATACACACTCCTTACTGCTGATGTTATGCTACCAATGCTACCATGCTCAATTCATCACCGATGCTCGATTCGTTCTAAATCAGTGTTTTACTCCGTCGGCGGGGAAGGTGAGGTTTGTGGAATGACTAAAGACCACCTGGAGGCCTCTTCACAAATCAATACCAACCTCATGGTCGACGTTATCTCCTAAGGAGGGGAGTTAAGATTGATTGTCGTTAAGCACTTTACAGGATGGAAAGAGGATGAGGACGGATCATAAAACGCCCACGCACCACCTACCTATCCCTCTCAGCTGCAACAGAGTGCAGCCAATCGATAGGAGCAGGATCAGCAAAAACATAAATAAATAGAAATAAAAAAAAAACACAGCAATGGAAATAATATCTAAAACATGGAAGCAAAAAGATGAGTTAATATGTGACAAGAAATTATGATTTAACTCAGAATGAAGTCTTAAATGGTTCATTTGAATACAGATTTTTTTTTTTACGCGTTCACGTTGAGTGTTGGTAGACAAACTGGTTAGAGCTAACCCCCCATGTTTCCCTGACATGACAAGAGAAAAAGGCAGATCTTTAAATTAAATAACTGCGTCTCTGCAGCTTCAAACTAATAAAGGCAAAGTGGGAGTATTAGCTTCACTCTCTCAGGAGGTTACACAAATATGCATAATGGATTATTAAAAAGCATGGGACGGATTATGATATCATATTAAAAGGTAGAGGGAGATGAAGCGTAGCGTGCAGACGCTCGCTCCGAGAACAGGTTATGTACAACCTTTCTGTAAACAGAGCTACATATTGCTTCAAATGTGCACATCCACGACTAAGAGAGCATTATCTTTTCATCGCTTTTATCGCTTCCTTTCGCGCCTCACACAAGAGAGACGTTTTTTTTTTCTTCTTTAAAGCTTGAACAGAACGTTTTACCAAAACACATACACAGTCAACGTTACATAACCGTACCACCTGACAATCCTTACTCATGTCACAGTACATTCTGTAAAAATAACCGTATAGATACTGGAAGAAGCAGGAAATCAGCAGCACAACAAACTTCAGGTTCTGTGGAGGTCTCTCCTAATCTTCATCTCATTCAAATATTGACATGGATGAAAGCCAACTGGGTGTTGATTCAGTCTAAGTCATTGCTTCGCATCATACAGACTCTAATCATGCATTCCAATTCGGACAGAAATGTCTTGTTGAATATTTATTATATGGAGCCAGTGGTTCACACTCTTATTGGATGATGAGCCCTTTAAGAAATGAGGTGATTTTGATTCATGATCATGTTTCAGCCTAATGCAAACTGTTCTTCCCTGTTAATGAAACGTTTCATAGACGATCAGTTAATTGGATTATGTATGCAACAGTTCAATGGGCTCGGCTGCATCAGTTAAAGTCTGCAGTGGTGAAATAGACTTTTTACATACATCTTTAACTGTAATGCTGGTCTTGATTTGGACACAGGCTGCAGTTTTCTTTGCAAAGCTTTGATAAGGTTTGTGTGGTCTGTTGTCTCCACGCAGTTTTTTTTTTTTTTTTTCCCATTCAGTGCCTGCTGTTGGTGATATACTCGGTGCAACCGTTTTTATTTGCTCATGGATGAATAAACCCACAGATTTGACAGCTCTTGTTTACCGTTGCAGGGCGTGATGAGAGGTGATGTCTCTAATGTGAAATGTGGATTGCTGCCATTTTTTCCCCCTTAGTTTACAATTGTTAAATGATCCTCCCAGCTATATGGAAAGAAAGAAGAAAAAAAACACAACAACACTTGAGCCTGTGGTTGTAGATACACTGCCACTCTTTGTCAACAGAGAAATGACAGTGTCAGTTGTTTTCACACTTTCCTGAAAAGCTGCCTTTTAAAGTCACAAGGGTAATGACTGTCTTCTTTTAAGCAGCATGGGTGGGAGAAGCACATCATCATTATATTGTCAAAAATGTCTTAGAGAGGAGGTTGATATTGACACGGGAGACTCTGGTTCAAATCCCATCTCCTCCACCATGAACCTCCCCTCGACCTTGACCGAACCAGTTTTGTTGGATAAACTTTGTGACTGTAACAGTGTCATATTTGTGCAATATTGCCTTGATTCACAAACTCTATTCATCTTGTGCAAAATTGTGAATATGAATTATATGTATTTAGTACTTGAATACTAGAGTTATTTTTATGACTGTGATAGTTGGCCTGTCTGCTTGACAATCCCAATTTGCAAGAATAAAAAGGATTTCAGATACAACAGCTGTTGACAGAGTTTTCCTTGCAGGACTTAATTTGCAGTTGCAAAAAAAGTAGTAAATTTGAGTGTTATTGCAATACTCAGGATATCACAAAAGGTGTAAAATCACATCGGTATGGCAATAATATTGAATTGTAGGTATCGTTAAGTACCATTATAATACTGTAACTTGCAGCATCAGGTAATTTCCACCACTAGCTACAGGACAATGGTTATTATTCCCCCTGTACAGCTCGACATGAGATTGTGATGAGATGGGCTAAACAACAAGAGTTAAAATTGTTGTTGTTTTTAAAGGTGTACAGAAAAGAAAACTGAATTTGAGCCCACTCTGGGTCATAAAATTAGTGTAAAAACTCATCTAAGAGACGCTGTAGGCCAAACTTTGTGCAAAATTCTATTTTTGAGTAAATCCGGGATGAAAGTGTTGTATTTTTTTTTCGCATTGGACAATGCAGGCGCACGGATTGTACGTCAGCCTGCTCACGATTCAAAAGCCACTGATATTGGATCTGTCATCCGTCATTCAAACGTCTAAACACGCACACACACACGGAGCCCGGACTCGCCCCAAGCTTCGAATATCCCGCCCGCTCGGTAACGACCAATCAAATCTGTTAAATTTACTCGGGTAAAGTCGTGTTGCGGCTCGGCACAACTCGGCGCGACAAACGGAACAAACGGCCATTTCTGTACACCTTTAAAGGGGTGAAGATTGAGGCTGAACTCACAATATTTTCTATGGACTGGTAAATAAACAGCTGCTAATGCTAACACTGGTTAGGTAGCAAATAACTCCTTTAACCATAGTGTTCAAATAACAGATAATTGGAAAACATTTACATTTTTAAATGCATTAACACAAAGTATAATTTACAGTTTGACCTGTTTTGTGAGAGCAGAGAGATGTGTGTGGTTTCCCATCCATAATATTAGCTAAATTATATTAACTATATGCAAGTGAAGCACCATGAGGGAGCAGGCTTATCACTCTCCTGATGCTAAATTTAGCTAATGGTTCCTCTGACAATTTTCACTCCTTGCTTGATATGTAAAAATTAACTTGGAAAAAAACATTAAAGTTTAGGAAGTTTAGTTACAGGAGTGTGACACCCAGAAATGATTCACATGCAGGACAACTTTTGTGGTGATATCTAATTAAACAAGGTTAAATAGTGTTTATTTATTTATATGATTATTGTATTTGTATTTTATTTATGGAAGCCCTAATTATTAATGTACTAATTAGTTGAAACACATGAAGCACATTTAATTCCACCAACTCTAACCTCCTTTTTAAAGTTACCTGCAGTCATATTATCACTTTATCTTACTCGTGAAATCTTTCATAAAGACATGAGGAGTAAAGCAAACATATTAAATATGAAACAGGCCCTGACAGCAGTGCCATCTCCAAAACCGTAAAAGAGCTTTGTAATGCACATTTTCCTGAAAGCAAATCCGAACAAGTAAAAAGTGAAAACACTGCATCTCATTGCTTCTTAAAAGAGAAAGAGAAATCATAACACCTGTCATAGTTAATGTTAGTTAAAAAGCAGGGAATGAATCGTGACATATTCTTCATAAAAGTCTGTCTGAGTTTGACAGTGCTGAGGACATTAAAGTAAAGTAGCTTTAAATTTTATAAAGTACCAAAAACACAGCTGTTATCACCTTACTCAGTCAGACAAAACTCTCTACTCTAAACTATACCTGCTTCAACTCATCTGAATTAAACAGCATTACACTCAGACAAGTGAACTTCCAAAGATGATTTCCTGACAAATTACACTCAAATAATGGTGATGCAGATCCTACTGTGACTCACTAGCCTTTTTTTAAAAAATTATTATTTTTATTCTCGTGCCGGAAGGAACATTTTAATATGCTAATACGTGTTTTTCCCTCTTAACAGCAGCAGCTCTTTGAGACAGTTATATCCACTCGCATTTGAACGCCAGTGTTGAGATTGTAGCCAAGTGTGTCCTACATCTGTCTGCCATTTGTTCATGAAAGCGGTCAGGATAAGGACAACACTGGGATCCAGAAGCCAGACAGTGCTCACTGGTAATGTTGTAGGTGTAAATGGAGTCATGCTCTGTTGAAAGAGTGAGGCTTTTGTGCACGCTCCCCTCATCCATCATATATGTGTCTGTCTATGTGGGCAAGGAGAGACAGAGGATGCTCTCCAGCCGGGCCCAGGAGATGGGCTGAAGGCAGGATGACAGATGACAGATGAGGTGCCGTCATGGTTTCCTAAGAGCTCAGTAAGACCTGTCTTTTGGCGGCACATCTAAATTATTACCCCGGCGTTTGTAGCGCATGGCCCGGTCTTGCGTTTATTCCTGCAAGGCTGCAGACCTTTTAGGTGCTGTGAGCTTATGAATTTGTTTTTCATCTTTCACCTTCTGCATAAAATTATGCGTCTTTATCTGCCACTGATGTATTTGAGCGTATAATAAGAAGTAGTGATCTCAAAGGAGAGGTGGTCAGCCTGACTAGAGGGTAGCAGCTTCTTTTACACCAGAGTTCTGCAATGAAATCTCACATATGAGAGCGTATTCTTCATTCCTACTCTGACTCCCTTAGAATATGTGATCATATATGTTTAATGGTGTGTAACATGATCCTACGTGAAGAATTAATGGGAACTCTACATTACATGTAGTTCAAGTACATGATCCTGGAACAGCTGGTCTCGAGTGATCTTTCCTATTATGAAACACTTGACGCAAACAAGCCCTAATGATGAATCCTGCTGCATACTCATTAATTCAGGAGTTAAAAAAACATGCATGGAGTGTGATCTTCTCCCTTGCGGGCAGACTCTTTTGCAGGGGCCCCCGTCCCTCTTATTTGACTGTGGCCCTAGAAAGCATAACTAGCAGGGAGGCTTGCAGAGATGTGAACTTGACACGTGTTTCTGCCAGTTGCTGTGATCTTTTGCTGAGTAGGTGCTTCAGCATGCCAAGCTGGTGTTGAGGGGGAAAGTAGGGCAAACAATGTAATTCAAAATACAACAAAGTGGACGTTTTTCCCTTTTGAACAGAAATTACACAAATATGATGCGTCTACAAGATTTGCATACATTTGCAAATGAAATAGCAACAAGAAGTCATTGTTACGGCTTCTCTGCAATCCCATGGCACTTGATGTTTTGCAAGACACGATCTCAAGGCACATTGAGAAATTGCAAATATCAGCTGTAATCTATGTGATTTTCTTTTTGGATTTTTTTCCCACTGCACATCAGGGTGAAATCTGTGACAACAATTCCTTTCACTAACGGTGTAATATTGAAATGTCCCTCACTCCCACACTCCTTTGTGCTGGATATCTGGTCTGACTCACCGTCTAAGTCATCTCTATTGTGAAAATGTGACTTTAGTATTTTCATTAAGTACCATGCCTGAGGTTCAGACAAGCTAATGAAGACAAGGACTAGAAATAAAAAATAAAAAGCCTCATAGAACAGTTTGGATTTCATTTGGCAGCATTTTAAGTGTGTAAGTGTGGTTTTCCTCTTTGCTCATTATTTAAAGTTTTATTATTTTTACCCAGATTTCCAATTAGTGGAGCTGCAATCACACCCATGGATTGTCCATATTTTGGCTGCAATGAATGACTATTCTCATCGCAGACTGATAATATTCATGTAAAATGCTTTAGCCACTTGTTTGTCGACCTACCGGTTGAGTTTAGTTGAATAAATATATTCATCATGATTGAAAAATGAGGACATTTGTAAATTAAAGACTTCCCCTTTGTGTTCTTAGTAGTTTTTAATTCATTTAATTGCTCAACTGAGGTGAAATACTCAGTGGTAAAGTCACAACATTATTAATGGCATCAATTAGCAGAAAAAGGCACCAGCAGAGGGCATCAAAAATCATCATCTACCCAGGCAACCATTTGTAGGGCACCTCCAAGAGCTCCATTTAACAAGAGCCCACATGATGCAGGAGGGACAAACAGCAAAAGAGGCGATGGCTGTGGGGTAAGCACATGCTTATGGGACCAAAATGTGACAGTTAATCTGGGCTAACACACAGCACTGCTGTCATGTCTTGCTGTGGAGCAGTGGTGAAGCTGTCAGCTCGCTCAGACCTAAAAGTACCAGTCGTGCACAACTGGACAGTACTGGCTGCTGCCTCAGAGTCTCAGGCTTCACAGGCAATCACAGTCTACCCTCTGTAAACTGTTTGAGATGCAGAGCTGCTAAATCACACTCACTGCAGCTCTTTCCCATGATTGCAGGCTAAGATAAACCATTTTACCTTTGAGGTTCAAAGGAAGGTCTAATGCAATAATGTAGTCCTCCGATCATTTCCCCCGAGCAAATAACCTCCATTCCTCAGATGTCAGATAAACAAGGCTCTAGTTTGATTATAAAAAATGTGTAAAACAATATATTATCCAACATCCACTTGGCTTGCAGTTAATTTAATCCAGATGTGGAAGTAACTGGATTAGAAGCACGTCTGCCAGATCTCCACTGGATATATCCAATCACGTTATGTATGAAATATACTGCAGGAGTACGAGATATTTCCACTGTGATAGCCGAGATGTGCGGCAGCAGCTGCATAGGCACTATGTCTTGTGGCTGCCTCTTGAGGCAGGGATGTGTGCCAAGAAGGAACTAAGTCCCTTGCAAATCCATTCACTGGGAATGGTTGTCATCCCTCCAATCCATTCAAATTTGATTTGGCAAGAAGTAGTTTGCATGACAGAACCTTGAACTCCAATTGGGGGAAGGTGATGAGGGGGAGGAGAGTGACGCACACGCCCGGGGAAGCTAAATGACTCAGGAGGAGGATTCCCAGTGCTCATACAATACACTTGGTTAATAAATCTAATACATCATTTTGAAATGACACTTTATACTGCTAGGGTGCAGCCAAATAGATTTACTCTACAGTGTACAGTAGATTCGTTGGGGGTGCCTCTTAAGTGAGAAGGCCCTGGGTTTGAACCCTCAGGCTGGATGATGAGCAGCTTCAGTCTCTGGTTGTTAATGGTTCCACGTGGTTCCACATTGGACTCAAATGGCCAGAATGATAATGTAGCACCATGTCTGCTTGATGTATAAATAAGCAACTGTCAGTAGATACCTTCAGGGTTATACAGTACGCCGTTGGTTGGTGGCTTTGTAGCTTGTTTCTGCTGCTCCCCTAGGGGCAAAAAAACTGTCATGGCAGACTCTGACGGCTCAGGAGGCTCTCTGTGGAGCAGCACTTTTAGATGGAGTCGTGCGTCAGATAGATCTCAAGTTAACTGGACAGATGGTGCTGGGGGTGTGGCTTTTGTGACCATAGTTACACCACGCCACCACGTGGTCAACTGGTGTCAAACTTCTGGGGAAACACATGCACACGTCTTTGTAGTTCGCAGGAATTAGCGTCATAGCCACAGGCAAGAGCTCAGTCATTCAACAGGTGAATCACCAGTGAACTGATCAGAATGAGCAGCTTTTTGAGGCTGCTGTCAAGATTAGTTGAAGATTTGATTTAATAGTTGATGCATCATTTATTTTTTGAAGCTTTCTTTTCTTTTCTCAAAACTGCCGCTGTACCTTCTGCTGCGATGCCTGCCTTGCTGTCCTTGACGCACATGTGCAGTAGTGGTAATCGGCTTCAGCCATGATGTCTCCAGAAAAGTTATTCCCCAAACAGTATCATGGCTTGACGGCCACGGAGCTCAAAAGTTTGGGAGCATTTTTACCGAAATAAAAGATAAGAATGTGCAATGCAAAATCAACACAAGGCAGAACGTGCCTTCCATGGCAGTACGACAGCGATGCTCAAACAATCGTCTCGGTAAGCTAATTGGCTAGTTAGCTGCTAACATTAAAGCTACAATTGGTAAGTTGACAAAAGTAAAAGTAAAGTCTGTGACTTGGTCAGAAATGTCAAGACGATACACCATCAGGTCCCTCTGTGAACCTCTTCCAAGCCACCATCTTAATTGTCTTTTTTTTTGTTAGCACATACTTAAAGGCTAGGTAGGCAGAAACCTAGAAAAAAGCTTCGAGTTGAGTCCACACGGTTCTCATCCCCTCCGACAGTCCGTCTATGAGCAGCGAGTAGAGAAATAATGTCACTTTCTTACGTTTTAATATTTTTTCATGCGAGAAAGTTACAGTTTAGATTCCCAATCTGTTGTCAGTTTATCCAAATAACGTCTAAGTAGATACTCCGACAATTGTCGGAGGAGTGCAGAGCCACACACGAGCGGCAGCAGCGGCTCGTCACAGAGGCTGCAGCCGGGGAGCTGAGCTCATCGGCCGGGCAGCTTCTCTGTCCCCCTCCCTAACTAACCAACTTGCCGAAGCTTCTTTTCTTTTCTTTTTTTCAATGTTATCCTCCATAATGTCCGAGTCACGGGTAAGAAAAACATTTTTGAACAAATGAATGATAACATAGTGTTTATATTTCGTGTAAAATAATACGAATAAGAGCTGCTGCTCTGTGATTGGTCAAAATCTACCGTCACGGATAGATTCTTTGCAGGCTGAAAACAGAGCCTAGGGGAGACGCAGACGTCTGATCTTTTTTCACATCACTTCATTTAAATTATCCCCAAGGTTAGTGTGTAAGTTTTTGCCTAATACTGTCAAAAAAAAGCTGCCTACCTAGCCTTTAAACACTTAAAGCTGGACAATAAGGATGGTTATAAGAGCAGCTGCATGCTGGTGCGATAAGCTTCAATTTGATATTAATATAGTTACGTTACATTGTTATAATTACCCACACTCACATACTTGTGTGTGTGTGTGTGTTAGGATATGTTGTCATACATAACCGTTGAGTGGCTCTCTTGGCTTTACTGAAGTTATGTTGCATAATGTTACAGTAAAGAATAAATAAATAAAATGATTTGGCATTTGACTCAGAGAAAAAAAAGCAACAAAAAAAGAAAGAAAGACAAGACTTGTCAAAAAGCTGTTGAATAATGCATAAATCTGTTTCACTGTGCAATGCTGAGTGTATTTATTGAGCATGCTGATGAGGACATCAGTAGTATTATGAGCAACATCATCCACAGTCAGTTTGTGGTTCCAAAGGTGAAAGTACACTACAGGAATACGATTTGAATATTAAGTAGAAATCTCAAAAACAAATCTTTTTATTTCTCTTTGGATAAACTTCTCAGAAAACTGGAGGAGGATTGATTAATCGTTAGTGTGGTATCAAATGATCATGGATGATGAACTGCACCACAAATGTTCAGTTACATCTGTGAAGCTTGGTTTTACATTGCTTTTGATAAATAAAATTGGTATCAACTCAGTGACTCTGTTTGATATCATTGGACCTACAGTAGATCTATATGTGATGAGTTTTCTTTAGGTCGTGCAAGGTAAAGACATGACTTGAGCTATTTTCACACATGGTAGCTAAGTGCTGTCTTGATTTACCTTTCTTGTGCTATAATTTATTCTTTGTCGTCAAGTAAATAACCTTAAATAAGAAAAGTCTTCTTTATACCTTTGGTCTTGTTCCGTTTCTGTTTTTCGTTAATTTTTCTTCTCAGAACATCTTTAGAAAAAGCACTCACCTTTTGTAGAGTTCAGTTATAGCTAATTAAAATACACTCAATCCAGGTCTAATAAGAGACTAATACAAGATTTTCATGCATTACATCTTCAAACTAGTACATGTCCGCACATTAGTGACTGGCCAAACTGACATGGAAGATGGAGGCTTTGAGAAGAAAAATTACATGAATATATGACTGTAATCCGTTTGATCTTAGTCAGGTTAGACATATTTTCATAGAGCTTGGCCGATAGGCCTGCTATATAAAGTGACTTATTCACCAACTAATTTAATCCAAAGCTTTTACCTAACATCAACATTCTGTAAGATTATCTCATATTTCTGTACTGAGCTGCTGCTGGAGGACACTGTCTGCTTGAGCTGCTATCAGCATCATTATTTAGTGGCGTTTCTTTGTGGAAGTTAGCATTGCAGACTTATATCCAGACTGAAATTCATTGCCCGTTCTGAAGTCTGCAGGATCAACATTATTTATGACTTTGCCTCGTCTTGGGCCTGGTTGTCACTTAGAAATTAGGATTTAGAGGAATTACTATCAATCAGTGATAAGTCTGGCTCATAATCTGTGTCATATTTCTCTCTCAGCTTTTTTTTCCTATATGTTGGGTCTCCTGATATGCTATGAAATAAAGGAGATGTATCTTACATGCAATTAAAATAAAAGGCAGCTATGGGTCTAGTGTATTTTTTTTTTGCTGATGATCTTTCTTGTCTAATCCATCTGTTTGAGGATCTGTTCAGGACCCTCGGGGGGAAAAAAAGGCCTCAAAAGAGGAGAGAAAACCAAAGCTAAAGTCAAAGCTATTGCTCTCAAAGCCGAAGTTATAATGAACTCCACATGTTTGAAGTCAGAAGACATGCGTCTCAAAGAATATTAAACTCAAACATGAAGTGTGCCTATAAATATGGTCAACTAGTAAAGCATTGATACATAGGTACCTACTATTTATTGATTAACTCAAACTTAAAAAAAATTGATGGCTATCCATCGATGCTGAATTCTTCGACAAGACACTGACAGTTGAACCTCACGAGGGGTGTTGGCAATGTTTATTATTTATTTCAAAAAGTAAAGAAAGGATGGAAAGCTGGAGCTGGAAGCACAACTTTGCTAACTGCCTCAGGCCTTGCGCGCCACCCATCACCGCTGCTGAAGCTTGGTTGTCAGGTGAAAGAGCAGTGCGTATTGCGTACAGCGTTAGGAGAACATTGGAAGGACTGGAAAGCCGGTCGTCGGTGAGACTTTAGGAGACGTATCTGGGCGGTCAGTCAGCATGATAAATAACTTCTTTTTTGTAACTGGCAGTGTTTGCAGTTGTGCTATAATGTAAACTTTTACCCTGTGTACTGACAAGGTTTCGGCTTTATTTGGCCCATCCCATATCCTGGCAAGCAGATGTGATCATGAGCCTCTCATTGGATCACTGTACTCCCAAGGGGTTATGGCTTTGACTGCTTATTTCACTCATGAAGTCAGAAGCTACATACATCATGTTAACATAGCTCTTTGTATTCACTGGAGGGGTCTTCAAAAGCCTTCTTAAAGGTGCAGTTCATTATACTTAATTAATTAATCCTCTGGATATTTTCTTAATGAAGGCTTTGAAATCACTTACACTCATTTTAAACATAAGCAGACATGGCTAGACCACAATAGATTAAGGAGGAATATTACTGAACATGTATTATGCTTGTGGTGTAGCTCAAGGGAAGGGAATAATGGTTGGTCTGTCAGTGCATCAATTTTATCACAGTGAAATATCCTGGCAACCGGAGCATTATAATGGTTTACAGTGAAATTCGCCACACCTGTGATTCTAAAGAAATAAGAAAGGGGGTTCTTCTAGCATTATCTATATATTGTAAAGAGTAAAAGCACAAATACATACTAGTACACATACTTTTCAAGCTTTGTGCTTTGTGACGGAATTGTATAATGAAAGGGTTGGACTCAAAAAGAAAGAGCCACTCATTACAGTTGTTTACGAAACTATATGTCACATTATCCAGTTTTAAAAAAAAATACATTAGACACTTGAGGTTGTTTATGACTGCTGGCTTGAAACAGCACACTGTATCTACAATTTGGAGAAAAATAATTGTGTTTGGGGCTGCAGACGCAGTTTTTTCTAGGGAAGTGGATTTTGATCCTTTACATCTCTATCAGCAAAGTCAGAGCAGGCGAGAAAACAAAGTGAGGCCTGGGTGGAAGGATTAAGAGAAGAAGAAGGCCCAGAGCAAAGTGCTGCTGCTGGTCTGATAAGTTTGCTGAGGAGGCTGATTCACTTTGGAATTTGGCAGACATCAAACCATTACTACTTTGCAGAGGACATAACCAGAAGTAAGGAGACTATTTCATTTCTCCTCAAATTGTAGCCGGATACCTGTAGTAGAACAAACGGTGGCATGAGCCCGTCTGTTTGTCAAGCTGAGGACTCACAGCGGGTATAGCTACTTAATTTATATGGCTCACTAAGCTCATTTAGCCAGCTATCTAGGTTAGATTATGTGGCATGCAGCTCAGTAAATAAAACCTGATAGAGGGGCATGAGTCTCAATGCCGACCTGAACCAGCAGCACTTTGCCTCAAGTCCTCTGACAGAAATTAATCCCCCTCAAAATCCTCCACTAAACCAGTTTTTGTTGGTGTGTTTTAATTGGTATGATCAGTAATCCATAAGTGCTTGATGTATTTGCTCTAGATGATTACTGAATTACAACAACCTTTATCCAACAAAATTAAACTGTGATGGGTTGTTAAGCTCCATCAATTAAATAATTATTGTCTTTTGGTCATTTAAAAAACAAAACAAAAAACTTTAATAATGTGTTATCAAAGCCGTATGTATGGGCAGACGTTTACCGTAGATATTTTGTGTTAACAGCCATCAGTATTCAATTCAAGTTCTTATAAATTGAGTGACTTTTCTCAATGAATGAATCCACTTGACTTTTTTTTTTCACAGCTGTATGACTGAGATCTTAACTGCCTCCATCACACAAGGACAGCAGCTACAAAGGATGGTGTAGAACTGCCTCTGCTTTATCACACCATATTTGGTCGGCAGGCAGAGAAAGGATTGGAAAAGTACCATCAACTTAGCTGACAAGAATTTGATTGAATGTGTAGGCAGAGACCATCAAGGACATCCCATTGGAGTTTCAGCCCATCCGCAATATTCACTCCTTATAACACCCACCAAGTCATAAACATCTCTCTGATGTTTTATCATTTTGTTGACAAGATATTAGCAAAATGTTTATCTGCCATTTTTGCTAAGAAGACATTGTGAATATTGTAAGAGTAAAGCATGCTGGAAAGTAGGCTACACTCTGTACATTCTGAGTGGCTCTGGTTGTATTGGAAACATACTGACTGTGTAGTCGTCTGATTCAGAAAAATGGCCACCTACAGCGAGCAACTGAAATTATAATTGGAGCTAAATTTAGATGTGTCAACGTGTCAAAGGGGTTACGTCTTATTTTGTCACAGACTTTGAAATTGTAATTCATAGCAAGTAGATGCTAGCATGCAGTCATCATGGAACAACCCATTTCTTTTTTGAGATGCAAAGTCAAGAGGTTGGTGAGGTCAATAAGGTCCAGATATACAGAGGTAAGAGTATTCTACTGAATATGTATTGGTGGTATTATTGAAAGGGGAAGGTTGTTTTTCAGTGGCTTGACTGAAAGGAATAGTAACTGCTCAAAAAAATGTACATAGTATATTGATTTATTGACTGTTGAAAGGTCCTCATGTTGAAGTGCATCTATAATGCATAGGGTTGTTTTTAATCACGAAGGGTTCTTATACATTATATAAAATGTAAACGAAAAAGGAACAAGAGATAACAAAAATATACATGAATAACATGAATCTTTTAGGAGTCTAAAGTGGATTATTGTGAGCCCACTCATGTTAAAAAATAGTATGTGAAGTGACAATTTGCTATAAGCACCAGCATTAGTCCTGGTGACTCAGCCATGTAGCTGCTGTGTCCTGGTTTCAAATCCAGCACTTATATCGTAGTTCCTGTCTTTCAGTATTTCTGTCACACTCTTGTTAGAAATATCTAATTAAGGAAAAATGTCAAAGTAAACTAATAATTAAATAATGCAAGTGAAAAATAAACAAAACAGAGGATGTCCAAATGCAGAAGTGGCTCTTTTAAATGTCAAGGCTAAGATACATTAGTAAGCTTTAAATGTTTGTGTGTGGATGTGTGACCGTGTGCGGAGAGGCTGACACACATACATAAGCTTGCAGTACTTGTGTCTGTACGTCAATAATATTAATTTATATCACCATTTGGCCTGTCACAAGGCTTTTACTGAAGCTAAAAATCATAAACACATTTACACTTTAATCAATATCATAAAAAATATGGTGCGGCAATGAGTGTTCCTTTTTCTCCTGAGACATAGGTGCCAAATACGTTAATACAACTTGAATATAATTGATGGGTTGAGAGGCGCCACTACAGCACTTGAACTGCTCCATGTCCCCCAATTGATTGAAAAGGCTGGGCAAAAATAACGTTTTCCTGCAAAGTTTATAATGAGATGCCCTGCACAGCAACTGATAATGTGTTCCCAAAAAAGACTGCTAATGGCTGTGGTGATGAAGGAGAAGAGGATCAAAAACAGTGATGTGATTTCTTGCCTATCCAGGCGACACACTGTGTGTACTATTTAAAGTTTTATGAACACATGTAAATTAAAATTAGCTTTTTGAGGAGGCTCAAAGAGAAATGCAAGCAGGGATTAAAAATATGAAGAAAGGTATCCCAGAGCCTGTGTCATAGACAGCCTGAAGGAAGCAGGGGTTTGCTCAGACTGGAGATTACAACAGGGGATTCTGTGCATGGATGCTAGCTACAATCACTACAGATAGCAGTGTAAAAATGAAAGTCATTGCCAAGGGGCTCATTTTTTAAAATTTGTGTTCCAGAAAAAGAGGTGGATTCCAATATGGTTTTAACATGATTGTTTTGCTGGTGACTTGGGAATGCTAAACCAGCATATTGTTATTTGAGTAACCCTAACCACACACACTTTCCACAATTTCATTTAAAAAAAAGAGTCATTCTGTTATTTACAAGACCTTTCTGGGAGGACAAATGTTTGCATAAATGTTTTATTCATTTCAGATGATGCAGGAGTGTCCTGTAGTGGTCAGTAGAGGACATATTTTGAAGTTAGTAACAAACAAGCTGCTCCAGTTGGAACATACCAGGCTGGTTATATTTTTCCCTTTTCTCAGTGTTACTTATGCCACTGTGCCGATAACAGCTGACACTGAAGGCTTTTTTTTTTTTTGAGCATCCTTCTATTTCTCACCAGCTCCTTCAAGTGTGGTATTAATATTCACATGGTCTCAAGAGTGAACTGATTAGATGGTGATGATCTAGAGTCAGGTTCACTGTGACCTCACAAAAGAGGGTTCTGCCATCCTTAATTGTGATATCGCACAGCTTCTTCAAACCTTGTACAACCATGTGCTCGGACAAAACAAAGACCAGATTAGATGTAGATAGTCAAGAAATCCATGCACTGATCATGACAGTTTCACAATAAGTGAATAGAGGATAAAATCATTTTACTTTCCGTTGGATGCTGAAATGGTGACCCCTAATCATAGAGTGTGAACTGCTGTGAGTGAAGACATCCTTTGTGATGCTGGCAGCTGTACGTGTGAAGGCTATATACTGTATAGTACGAGGACCATACAACCTAGAGCTTGTCATTCAAGTTTTCTGTATTTTCTTCAAGGTAAACTCGATCCAGGAAAACACTGGAACATAACAGCAGGATAATGTAACTTAAAGTGCTCAGTGAGGTTTTCTCAAACAAGCAAAAAATCGGTTTACATTCAGTGTCACTCTTCAAACTATAATGTACTCAAGCATTGCAGAAAAGCACCCCTCATTACATTATGTACTGTATTTGTGTACATTGAGTAAATTTCATCTGTGGAGAGAGGGGGCGGTGGGGGGGATAAAATGCTAATCGAATAAAACTGAACTGAACAGAAAAAGTACATCTTAGAGCCAGTGAAGGCCAAAACTCAACAGACAAACTGTAGTGAAACTGATCCTGGTACAAGAGATTTAAACTTCACATGAGCATTTCTGATTCATGTGGCTTTGTTTCTACTCCACCATATTATTCTATGCATGGCCGTAGCCAGCTGAGGTCACCGAGGTCTGGACCTCGGTAAAAATTTCTGTGTAATTTCTGTTATGTAAGCGAGCGAGAGCAAACGATGTTCTGAGCAGTAAACGCTGGGCTAAATATAATCTTAAAAGGCTGAAAACAACAGGACATTTCCTGAAAGTCAGCTCAATCAGCCTCCTTTCAGGGTCTATAATAATAGTAATAATAATAATAATAATAATAATAATAATACTGTAATAATAATAAAGATTCTAAGTCTGGGGCGGTGTTAAGCGCAGTACCTGCCCCTTCAGACTATTAGGCCCCACTGCTCTTCCCACTTCTCCTAAACGTGACCTGCAACTTGCAGCAGTTTCACTCACTCAGTAGGTGTTTGTGAGAAAGGCTCCCGTGCCCCGCCGGCCCTGATCCACTCTCTGGTTAATGTACCACAGCGCCCCCAGAGCTCTATTATCATGCGACCCCCCCCCCCCCCCTCATATCGGATTCTTGATGTGTCTGTTGCTGAACTTTGCAGGCTGACAGGTAATAAATATTTATATGAATGCATAATGCTATGAATATTGGAATATATAATATACATAACATTTGCTATGAGCAGTCGAGTCCCTTGAAATTTTTGGTACCAGAGTACAATCAGACTTTGACACTGCTGAACGCTTTGCTGTACCTCTTTTTGCTCCAACATCGTGGGTTTTTCAGCTTTTGTTTTGTCTGTGTAACGACTGACACACTGACACTGTGGCGAGTCATTTTCATGTTACCGGCTGGTGGTTGGTGTCTTTTGCGAATGATTTTTTATCCCAGAAATCCTCATTAATCAAAAGACGAGGAATCTTGGCAGTGTAAGTGCAACATGAAGAAATGTTTTTGATGCATTTTTTTTCTTTTTTAATACATATTTCTGGTTTTTCCAATTTTAACTGAGCCTCCGGCGTATTTGACAATGCTCTGTTTTCAGCAAGTACAGTGGTAGAAGCAGTGGGATTGTGGCAGCAGAGGGAGCTTGTTAAAAGAACAACAGTGTTGGCTTTCATGACAGAATGAGTATGCAGACGACTGAAGGCATGCTGTGCAAAAATCTACAGGCATTGTGCGGCGCCTGCACCAAATGGACCTGCCTGCGCTGGAGTGGTGTAGTGGGAATAAGAGGCTGTCCACAAACACAGCAAGGGGCTTTTTTTTCCTTTTTTTGCACAGTACAGTGTTATTTTCACTGAAAGGTGTTTGACAGGATGACCACAGCCATTTGTGCTCTTGCTGCATTTTCCACAAGTCGAAAATGGGATCAATGTATTGTATTTGATGACTGAAACTGAAGTAAGACTTAAAACAAAAAACATGTGTACCCTCTCTTAAAGGTCCAGTGTGTAAAATGGGGGGGGGGGGAACCGTGATATCTGGCATTCAGATTCTAGCTTGCAGTGTTCACTTGCTCGCACTCACCCCTCCCGTCGGCAAAGTGATGGTGGCCTCTAAACAAAAAACCAAAGTGCTGTACAAAATCACACATAAAATATACAATTGGTATAAGACACAAAATGTACATAAAACATAACAAAATAAAATAATAAAAATAAAAATAAAGTGCATTTAAGATAACACTATATACTGTAAAACCAATAAAGCAATTAAAACATAGCACACAGCTAACAATTTGTCAAACAATAAATAACTAATAGCAGATTAAAAGACATCAATTTTGGGGTCAAAGGCCAAGCAGAACAGGTGAGTTTTGAGGCGCTTTTTAAAAACATGCAGCGATGGAGCTTGTCTGATGTCAAAAGGCAGGTCGTTCCATAGCTTTGGTGCCACAACTGAAAAAGCGCGTTCCCCTTTGAGTTTGGTTGTCATTTTCGGGACTTTCAGGAGCAGCTGGTGGGCTGACCTGAGGGGGCGTGTAGGAGCATAACTAACAGCGCAGAGAGGTATGGCGGGGAAAGGCCATTAAGAGACTTAAAAACAAATAAAAGAATTTTAAAATTAATCTTAAAACGAATGGGCAGCCAGTGTAGCGCAGTTAAAATGGGGGTCATGTGCTCACGTTTATTTATGCCACTTAAAAAGCGTGCAGCAGCATTTTGTACCATCTGGAGACGGGTGATGGCGGATGCGCTAATCCCTACATATAAGGCATTACAATAGTCTGCTGCCTCGAGAGAATATGTTTTATTTTAGCCATGTGCCTCAGTTGGAAGAAACTTGACTTCACAACTGCCGTTATCTGACTGTTCAGATTAAGCCCAGGATCCAATTTTATCCCAAGGTTTATGATAGTGGGTTTTTGAGTATTGGGCTAGTGAACCTAGATCAACGGGTGGAGTCCCAGCAGTGCCATTAAAAACCATCACCTCGGTTTTATTTTCGTTAAAATTTAAAAAGTTGAGTGTCATCCAGGCTTTTAGGTCATTAAAACATTTAAAAAGTGATTCCAAAGAAGATGCATTTTTCTTTTTGAGGGGCGAGTACATCTAGCAAACATCTGCATAGCATTGGAAGGATATGCCAAGTTTGCGTAAGGTGGACCCCAGTGGGAGCAGGCATATGCTCCTTCTTCTTTCCTTCCTTCTATTTATGAATGTGAAACTTGCAAAACGTGCTCTCTGGCTGGATGGATTTTCCATTCGGGCTGCCGTACAAACATGGCGGCGATATTCTCTAAAGCAAGACCCTACAGTATTTATATATATACACAGTATACGTATGTACATATAAATAGAAAAGAAGAATCATAAGGCTACGAATACCAAATAAATTTTATTTTATAGCGATTATACACTTATACCAGTATATTCATGGGTAGAATATTCCAATTTTGCCAATAAACCAAATATATTTCACATTGGACCTTTAAAACAAGCAAACAGTGTAAGAAATGGCAGAGAAACTCTGTGAGTCATGATTCACATGAGTCAGTTTTTATTGATTGAGGCGAAGGCAGATAATCACCATTAGAGATCAACTGAAATACACATAATGTTCACGCCTAACATGAACCAAGACCTTGATTCCAGTGCAGTCAGACTTGAATAGGGAAGCATTTGAACCTGAGGACGTTGATTTGACAGCCGCTCTCTTATGAGTTGATCCCACAGTGCTTTGCAGCATAACCTACAGGTGCTTCTGGATCACAGGCGTTCAATCTCTTTCAGTCCTGAGTCTACCCATGCCATCAAATTTCATCAAATTTGAAGCTGGCTAGTGTGAAAGGCAAATGATTACAATCTGCTCTCCTGATTGAACTCCATTGACCTTTCTGCAATAAAATGTCTCTTTAAAAAAGCATCAGTGGATGTCAGACTATTCCTTTCTCTTCCACGGGGAGGGCTGAGGGGTCCAGTCCACACTGCTTCATCTGCACAGCCATGTCGAACAGGTAGTCATAGCATTCACACCTGGGAGGGGTGGGGGAGGAGGAGCGCAATGTAAAGAATTGATATGCTCACGACATAAACATACTAATATACTAAGAGTCATCAATAAGATCAAGCAGGTTAATAGCAGTGGGAGGTAAATGCTCACATGGTCTTGGCTTTTTCCCACGACTCGCCCCAGACATAAACTCCATGTCTGCGGACGAGGACTGCACATGAATCTGGGTATTCATCCATTGCCCGAGCCATCCGGTCTTTCAGGTCCCTCTCTTCTGGAGTATTTTCAATAATAGGCACGACCAGGGTGTCGTCATACCTGTGTAAGGTACAGAAAAAGAGACATTACAACTCAGGCTTGAAAGAATCCGAGGCATTAACATGAGTCATGAGGAAAAAGGCCCTCGAACGCCTGTTCTCAGAGCACGACTTCACCGCCGGCTCCACAGGCCCTCTGATTGTGACACGGTGTCTGTGAATCAGGCTAAACCAGCTAGCTGCTTCTCTCTGTCGTACAGCATGCCTTGAGTTTTAAGCCGCTGATTGAATGAATCAAGCAATTTGAAGTCATCACTTCTGACAAGGAATCAACCTGTGTGTGGCCTATATGCGATTGCATGCTCACTGCAGACCAGTAGGATTTTGGGTGATTTCTTCTCCCACCACCACCAGATTTGATTTTGATAGACTAAACAATTCAGGCCTGAATAATGAAAACCGATCAATGGTCGTTAATTGCTGCCCTAACCCTAATTAGGCTCGTGTCTAGCCTCAGTCCCAGCTGGAAGCAGAGAGAAAAAAATACATCACTGCAACATTTCCTCATTTTATTCAGCTGCATTGACGAGCAACTAACTCACTGTCGAACCTTTAAAACTTTAAAGCAATATTCCCATCAGGCTGTTCTGTCGATTAGAAATCGTGGACCGAATCCTTTAAATGAAGGGTGAGGACATTTTTAACAAACAGTGCTTGGTTGTATGCTCCAAATAAAACATCTTTAAGGAAAACAAACTGTTGATGATGACTGATGTCTTAGTGATGAAATTCATGATTAGGACTCGCATGTTTGTACCTGTCGCCTCTATCAGCTATTGAGAAACTAAGGCAAGACAGGGCACATTTATGTACACACAGATGGCAAGAAAAGAGCTGCTCGTCTTTAATGAGACCTTCGTGTAAATACCCACACGGCGTGATGAACCTGTACTCCTTGTGGTTGACTGGATGTACTATCGTTACGCTTTCCTTAAGCTCAACCAGGGCCGTAAGCCAGACTTTGCCGATTCCCACAGCATAGTTGGCAGCTGCGGGGCCGGGGCTATGCTGGGGATTTCTCAGATTGATAGCGAGTGAACTTGTTCCTTGGCAGGTGCGCCACATATTCGTTTTGGACAAGCGGTGTGAGCGAAAAACAAACGGCCGGCCGCAGTTCATCAATTCAATGTCTGTGCAAATTCACGCCGTGGTTTCGCATCCTGTCATCCTTTCCCGCTGCACTAAACATTTCTATTATAAGAGCCGAGGTGTCTCCATCAGTCGAGACTTTGCAAAGCTCCTCTTGACTGAGAGATGAAAATGCGAGGAACCTCTTTGGACTTCACTAATCCTTGCTGCCTGATTACATACCGATAGTTGGAGCCTGAGGTGCCCTTACGAATCCCCTTGATCATCTCCTGGTGTGTTATCCTGAACTCCTTGCCAGGATACAGCAGCGTTGCCATGACAGCAGCCTTGGAGTGGGTGTGTATCACTGCCTGCGCCCCTGTATTTTTAGTAAAGGAAGAGCAGATTTTGATTTGAGTGTTATCTACTGGTATTGTCTTTCTCAAATAGTAATTCTAACAAGGCGGGAAAACGCTCATTGACCTTTACGCCTTTGTCAAACAGCTGATATTATCATACAAGTGTAATCTCGTCTGTTTCTTTATTTGAAAAAAGAAAAAAGGAAAAGCAGTATCTTAACACATCAGATTTCTAAAACAGAAGAGCTACATTTTCTGGATCCTACACTTTATTTGAGAGTTAAAATTATTCAAAAGAAAACATTACAAGACATTATTTATTCAATAAATAAATAACTCAAATGTGTTTGTTAAGAAGGAAGTCCGAAGGGACAACGTCTACAGTCTCCCATTGACTTTACGATTTTGTTTCTGTGGATATTTATTACATCATTTCTAACGACAAAATGGTGTTCCCGCGGCGACTCAGAGCAACTTAAGAGAGCACATGCAAATGCAAACACTACACTACTCTGTGAATACACACAACACAAGCAAACAGACACACACACACAGGAACCAGATAGACAATTACCCTGTAAATACAACAAGACAACACAATTAAATAGACAAATGTGCTTCAAGTAGCACAGACAACAGCTCAAGTGTTTCCAGGGGACTTGGAAAAGTGATGAACTCGGCTCGGACACGCTCACTCTCGGGTGCTTTGTGGGTTATTGAAGCCGACTACTCATCAGCGCTGACTAATGAGCTGGCGAGAACTTCAATACAGCAGGATGTTCCTGGTCTGACTTCAGACAATTGTTAGCAGGCCTACGGGCGTTGTGCAAACGATGATGTGTTCGGACTAGAGCGACTCACCTCTCATAGTGTAAGCATTCATGAACAGAGGTGTGCACTGGCTCTTCTTTAATCTCTTCCAGGCTGGCGGACAGCTGATGTCCCTCTCCTCCACGTCGCACACGAACATGTCGTCCGGCTGAGTAACACAAATATTACAAAACGGTATAAAAACACACTAATCCTTCTGCTGCCGTTAAATCAAAACACTTAGTCAAACATGAGTCATCGTGAGAGAAAAGTTCCCGTTGTGATAAGAGCACGCTCACCTGTATTCTCTCCTTCTGCACCCCTGATGGTGCGATGTAGATCTGCTCTCTACGAGATGCAAAACATGCAACATAGCAAATATTAATATCAAGGACAATCAAGTTGTCTTTGAAGAACTCACGACACAATGGAGCATCGTAGACTCCCACAGCAAACACATAACTGAACTCAAACATCGGGCTCTGTTCCATTTTTACTAATTTTTACTATTTTATGTCTTGCTGTGAATGATGTTGTTTATTGTGCAGCTGAGAAACTGAATTTCCTTTGGGATAAATAAAGTATTTATCTATCTATTTATCTATCTATCTATCATTTGCTTGAAAAACACACTGAGCTACAAACACACCATGTGAAGGATGTTTCAGTGAGTCGTGTGTCAACGAAAAGTTTTATATTTCAAGGCCTTCGATTAAAGGACCTCTTGTGGGAAAAAAAAAGGTCTGAAATGTACAGAATGAGAGCGTTCAACAGAAACAAACAGTGATCACATTGTTACTTAACTATGAACTGAGAGGCTTAACATTTCCCCATTGGATGTAGAGGATAAAGCCATTGTACTCTTCTTTATCTAGCAACAAACATGCCAGATAAAGGAGTAGCCTATTGATTTTGAGTGCAAGGTTTGGCGAAGCTGCCTCGGGCTCTGACTCATTTCTGAGTCAAAGCAAAGCAACTGTGAAAAAACGGCTTCGAAACTTAAAATTCAGACCTGCACTCGCAGAAAAATAAAAATACACTTATTTGAATTTTTGTATAAAACATCTGACAGCGCTGCCGTCTGTTCACTTTGCTTCATGCGTTGCATACTTTTCATCCACTTTATTTCATCTAGACTGAGTAAATAAGTGTTGGAGGCTTTGTTTTAATAAAAGCAGCTTTTGGATTCCTGAGCTCCAGCGCCAGTTTATCATTAGTCTACAAGCAGCCACACGATGGATATATCTGATAGTTCTCCTTCACTGCAATATGTAGATGATGTTGAGGCCATAGAGTTCAAATTATTCTTTTGAAAAAAATCATCACTCTGTCAAACAGCCATGTAAAGGAGCAATACTCTGCACAGTTGAAGTACTGCTGCTGAGCTGATAACGGCTTATTTTCCATCTGAGTCTGAAGGTGTAATCATTTAACAAGACCAAAGACAATCTAAGAGATACGATGTCTGCCTCCCTCTCTCTGAATGAAACGCCGGCATACTCGCAGCAGCAGTCAGTAAATCTTATTTTTGGTTTCATCTGAGGTTTCATCAAGTTCTCCTGTTGGCTTAAATAAATGTCTGCCATTCCCCATTTCAAGCAGGGATTTGCTAATGGGTGGTGCTTTCTCTGTAGCTGCCATCCAGAACAACACAGTTCAAAGATGTTTGTAATAACCTGTCAAACTCTTCATTTAGAATTCCGTTTCATTACGGCAAAACTGTGGCCTTCTGTCTGCAGCCCAGATTTACACACACTGTCAAAACCTCACATCAGGCTCGCTAAACACTCGTCAGCAAAAAATAAAAAATCGGATCTCCACAACTGCTTTCCGCAGCATTTTACCATCAAAGATATGCTAATAGACAAGTTAAATGAAGGTGCGTCCATTTGTTATTTGGCTGGAATGAAAACTCCTTCAAGATCGGATCGACTATCACAGCAAAGTTTTATTTTTTAATCTATTTACTCACCCTTGTTTCAGGCTGATCCCTCCGCCCGTCCCCGTCACCCATCCCAGCTGGTAGAACAGGCGACATAACTCAGGGATGAGCACTCGGGGATGCTCCTTCTCCTGTAAAAAAAAATCATAATTCTGGTTTGATACCGATTTTTATTTAAATTTTTTGATCATTGCATATTTTTCTCTCCCAGGTTTGAATGTTTTCTGATACATTTTGATGACTGTAATCTATGAAAAGATCAAAAACAACCATTAATCCATCCTGGAAACAAATACTTCCAGTACAGCCGACGCTAGGTTATTACTCTAAAACCACAGAGCTCCAGAAACCATTAGAAACACATCAGCGAGCCGCATTGTTGCACATGGTGACATGTTTCTTAACCATGAATACACAAACTGTTTATTTAGACTCCAATCTCCACCACCGTACCATACCGCCTTGAAATATTCACTAGAGCATCAAATTTATACAAATCCAAAGCTGAGAATAGCCCCTAACAACAACAACACTAGTTATTCCAGTTTGATAAAGTATAAAGAAAAAACTACAATGCAAAGTGCCTTTAGGAAATTACTGTACCATCAGTAAAACTCAACTATACATATATTGGGACTTTTTTTTTTCAGTTTTCAGTACTTTAGGCTGTGTGCCTGAGGCAAGGTCAGAGCTGTACTGAGTAAATGAGTAATGACGGCGATGACACATAGTTGGTTCCACTTGTTTCATGGTTTTTGTTGACAAAAAGAAAATATGGAGTAACACCAGTCCTGTACTACGAATGCTTGAATGCACTGAACCCCTAATCTTTCTGCAGTTACTGAAAACATCATATTACTATTACTGCCACTAAAGAAGTTGACAGCATCTTTAAAACTCCACAAAGTAGACTTTGTAGACTGTCACTTCGTCAGACTGAGGAGAACTTCTATGCAATCACTTTATGCGCGTCAGGTTTTTCTGCCGTGTTGTGCTTGCCTGTTTCTCTGCGACCTCTTGACCTTCATCTTGGAAGCCGTTGCTGGTGCCACACAACGCTGACATCTTCCTGTGAGAAAACCATTCATTATATTTAATAACAATTCACCATGCCAAGAGCAGATATCTGGGAAATGTTTGCAGTGAAAATAGCTCGGGTGTCACATGAGACGGGCTTAGCGCTCTTAAGTAACAATGAAACGGCATTCTGTTGAGCGTCTTACTTCCTCATTTTGATTTATTCCCGCCTGGAATCAGACACTGATGAAATACCACAGGGAAGAATAAGTCAGAACTGATATCTCTAGTTCTCACTAATTTTCTTTTCTTCCTTCTCCTCCCACACTTTGGTAGCGAGAGGCCAAGTTTCCGTTGAGGGGAAATTTTCTATTGTATCAAAATGAAAAAAGGTGTGCACTGCACACTACTATTATTCCGCTATTAAATGGAAATGTTTTTCATTTTGTTGCAATTAGTGTGTCTGTTCAAACACATTTAACTTCCAAAGGAAGTTTTAAGATGCCCCCATATAGAAAATAAAAAAAACACAGGCACGCCGCCAGCATTGACTGTATATTTGGTTTTATGTGTGACTGCCTATCAGCAGTTTCAGGAGATGGGTTGTGCTGTAGGACGCTGTACAAACACAGTTAAAACTGGATCCTTCTTGCATTGTTGACAGGTAAACACACTTAGTTAGCTTTCATGAGTTTACAGTAAACACCAACTTGTTTGTTGGCAGGAGAATAGGCTAATGTTATGTAATGTTGAGATGCCTGCAAGCTGTTAGCTAAAATTCCCTGAAGGGTTTAATGTAAATCAACAGGGAGTTGTGGATTACTTAACGTTTCTACAACTGACAATCAAGTGCCACTCACTGTCATTTTTGTCCTGACAACATCCACTAAATATCAGGAGATTGAGGAAAGAAGAAACCTAATAATAGCATCCTTTTGTACCTGTGTGTTATTTGTTAAACGCTCTTATATTCTCTGCTTTCATCTACAGTGGTGACAACATACTGTACTTCAATCTATTTTATTTGACAATGAAAAAAAAAAGTGCATTCATATAAAGGAGATTCACGTCTCAATGGCTCTTGTGCTTCATTTGACCTATTTCATATTGACGAGCACTATTGACATGTAACCAATTCCTGCTTCTCTGTTCTTTCTACTTTTCTTTTATTAAACCAAACACTTTGAGCTTTTGAGTTGTTAACCGTTGAGTTGTTAACTTTTGAAATTTGAAGAGCTTAAACTAACTGGTAATATGTCACCAACATACATGTCATTTTAAAGTGGCAAATCAAGAAAAGAACAGATTAATTGGTTAAAATAATTTAAAACTGCATACATCCATAAAAATATTAATACAAATAACTGAATAAGGTAAAATTAGGAATATCTAAAATACATTTTTATCAACCACTTTCAAAGTGGTCACAGTTCTGGGTGTTTTACCACATTTTGTTTGACACAACCGGAGGAGGTTTCCTACTAATAAGCTCTGCTGTAGCTCCTTTAGGAATACTCTACAAGTCAGCACACATACCTTCAGTTAGCAATCATATGTCATTGAAAACTGAGTATGCAAATTTCTGATTTCAAAGAAAGATGAAAGTCTTTTCATTTCATTAAGTGGGTCTCTGTGCCAAGTTGTGTGCGTATCCGAGAGCTCCTCTGCTGCAGTCTTTGGGTTTTGGGTTAGAAATAAAAGCTCATATAACAAACCTAAATGGTACAACTGGCACGGTTGATTAGATGCATGATACTGTATTCAACTCAGAAAAAATGAAAAGCTGAATGTAGGCTAATTTTATAGCTATTCAAATCTCTTTCAAATGAGTTGCACTTTACATTAAAATAAACTAGGGTGATGTAGGCTACATTTAGGTCGCTTTCACCATTTCTATTTCATGTCATTGTAACAAAAAGCCTCTTTTTGGCTTGTGCTTGTTAAGCCATGTAGTGTTATTCTGCTGCAATACTCTGTCCTGAAGCCTGTTTCCTGGAGTATTTCTGTTGTAGCCGCTCTGGAAAACACGCCACATCAGCACCCACCTGTATCATCTAAGATACAGTTGGCTACATCCCGTCAAACAGTGTTTATCAGTGAAATCATCGGTTGAGGTTGGAATGAAACCATCCAGAATAAACTTGCGTAACATCACTGATTACATAAAGATACTGCCCTGATTCTAATAAACAGTCAAATGACTGGTTTTAACATTGTGATAGTCTACTTTATATCAAGCCATGAGGCCGTGGGAAATGATTGAAGCTACAAATTAAATCTTCAAATCAAATGACTAATGCTTAAGAGTGAACCACAGCAGCAAGTCACAGATCAACCACAACAATAAAAAACAGCTTCCTGTTGAGATGTTATGGATAATCTGAGTTAAAGGCATTTGCAGAATATTTCAAACCCAGGTATTCAGAGCACTTTTTACATTACATTACAGTTAGGCTACTCAAAATTTGTGAAATAAGATTGACTGGTAAGTTGTTTTAAAAAAGTATATTACTGAAGGGGAACATATGAAGAGATGTTTTAGTTACTGGTTTCAACTTTCGTTAGTAGCCTACTTGTTTTTTTAGAATGTAACAAAATTGTCAATAAAAAATAAATGCCAAGACTGACAGTTTTTAACAAGTTTATAATAAATGATTTTAAAAATAGGTCTAGCAAGTAACTATTCAATTCATCAACTTCATTCCTTCAGACATATTTAGCAGTTAGTGTGTTACACTATCCTTCTAATCAAATAAATAAATAAATAGGCCTACATATTTGCTTATTCACTGTAATTTTTTTTAAATAAATGTCATTTGTGCGCTCTACTTATTTTTTCTTTTCATAAGACAAAATATCGTAGCCTATTATTTTATTTATTGACTATTTATTACATAATATTTTCATAATACCTGAGTCGAGTATGATAACATGTAAAGTTATGAATTCCATTCACTGAATAATTGTCAATCTAATAGGCTGATTAACGTTAGTTGATGAAACTAATAGTTATCTGCAGCCTATCCGCACAAGTGGTAAAATTAAGCCTGTGGCGTGACCGAGGCAGAACATATGGTTAAATGTTTTGTTTACTAACCAACTAAGTCACAAGACACACGATACACTTGAGTAAATTGCTTCCCGAAATAATATTAAATCTGAGTAGCCATCACTTCTTTGTGTTTCCGTTATGTCCGTTTTGAAACATAAAGGTTTGAGCAGTTGCCTGATGAAAACATTATAAAAAACAGACGAAGCCCTGTGTAGCTAGCTAATGCTAACGTAGCTTCAGCTCTGGCTGCAGTTACACCAACTTTGCTAAACTGATTTCTCTTGTTTGCAATGCAATGCACGCTCCGGCGCGAGTAATGTAGTTTGGTATTTTCTAATAAGAGCAGTAAAATATGAAGAAAAAACACGACTTCTTACCTCACTCGCGTAGTAAAGTCAGACTGTGGTAGAAGTAAACGAAGTTACAACAGCAAACGCTACTGCTGCTAACTCGACGTCATCAAGACGCGACGCACAAACAGGATACCGGCGTGTTGTGGAGAAGTTTGCTCCCCTTTCATTTAAAGACCCCTGGAGCACCCCAGGTTTCAGGCTTTAATCATGCGCAGTAGAAACAGGACCGGCAATGCAGGGGTCAGGGTAAACACCCGAGAGGATGTCCGTTTGGATAGATCTAAGATTCTCATGTTAAAGCAGAAGTAAGTGATATATTTGTGTTAATATAAGTCTTAAATAGTTATATCTTCCGACAGCAATCACTTACATAGAGTGTTTGGACCAAAACACGGGTCTGTCAGTCACTCTGCTCTGCTCTGAGCCGAGGAGAAAACATTTATCGTATCCTACAGTTTTTATCCAATGAGGAGAGAGAACAGCATGCAGGGCTGTGTGTGCAGCCAAGGAACGCCGTGAATGTGGCGACGTAGGGACGAGGACTGTTATGGTGCGTTCAAGGAAACTCGTATTTTTCCGACCGTGAAGTGGTACCAGTTCGATCTGGTACGAGTTCACCGGTCGGAAGTTACGAGTGGCTGTTATAGTGACTTTCACCGGTAAAACAGGTCGGAGAAACACGAGTGGGTTGCCTGGAACGCTACAAAGTCGTAAGTTGTGACTTGAAGCTGTAATTTACGATTTCAAAAGCCTGCCTGGAACGCAGCATTAGCGAAAACGACCGGACCACTTACTTCTGCTTTAAATTTAAATGGCAGTTTCAAAACAGAAACAGACAAACAGAAACAGATTTTGACGTAGCCTAACACCTGTGGGCCATCTGTGGTTTAGTCCATATAGCCTACTACGAGGCATAACAGTGGAATAGGATTCCCGTGCTACTGAATAGGAATATATAGGCCTATAACATAGCCTACTAGATAATTTCTGGAAACTAAGGAGGGGATTAATTTACAATAGATTAAGACGTAGGCTAGGCCTAGTTTATTTATTCCAGCTAATAAAATTCATTTTAGACTTAGCCTATTAGAAATATGTTTTTATGTTTAAGCCTCTCCACTCAAACTTTCACCATATGAATGCAGTAAAAATGAAATGTAACATAAATGCATGTCATGTAAGCCAAGGGTAGGATATAGTAAGTAGGCCTACATGAAATGTCCTGTTTGAAACAGCACCAGTTCTCCTCAGTACGTAAGTGTCCTAAACAGCCACATTCTCCTTAATGCAGTCTTTCAGCATCCTCTTTCTCCTCATGTGATCCCACACAGACTCTGTAATGCTACGATCAGGTTTCTGTGGGAGTAATATAGCTCTTTAAGACTCTGGATGCAGGTGGGGAGTGTTGTTGTGCTGCAGACACCTCCCTGCAAACATATGCACTTTTCTACCTGGTTAGGTGGTAAACTGAATTTTATTGTGCTGCTGCTACTGTATAAAAGTACAAGTTAAATCTATCTTCCGGCCTTTTATCTTGCAGGTGTAAAATTATGGCATGTAGCCTACAAAGCAAGGAACTGAAAAGTTGCACAAGTTTGTCTCAGTTTAAGAAAATGATTAAAAAGGAAAAGATAAGTGCTTACAAAAAAGAAGAAGGAGAAAGAGAAAAAAATAGATAGAAGAGTGGTATTTTGTTTGTTTTCTTGTCACAAATATGTGTAGGGTAGCCTATTGGTGTTCAGTAAGTCAATGTAATTGTATCAACAGAGAGGGGCAGGTATCATAAGTTTTTCTTCATCCTGCTCCTTTTCATTCATGGTGATAATTTGCACATTATGTAATTTTGTACAACATTATTAAGAATGTATAACATGAATGGAATAAATGAAATGAAATGAAATCTTACTTCAGTGTTTACTTCATTTAAACTCTATTTACTTCTGTGTTTACTTCTGTGTTTTCAGCAGTCACAGTTTTTCATATCAGCCCTGTCAACTGTCTGCCTTGATCACTTTTAAAAACTCACAGTAATGCCATCAGATCTAGCATCACACATTTCATCAACGTTTTGCATCCCTGCTCATTGACTTGTTAGAACTCTGCATGAGGCTGTAACAACTGTAACACACAGACTACACATTTATGCAAAGACAAGGTACACTGCTAAACAAAGATATCCCAGCATGCACCAGGCAGCAGCTGGATAACAAACATTATACAGGATATACAGTTGTTATGGTAAACATTAAACATGCCCCAGGCAACATGCCTGCGGTCATAAGAACATAGGCCTGTACAAACACAAAAATCATATGCAGTTTAATTCCCAGGAAAGCTCAAATCCAAAGTAAAAAATCAAGAGTATTGCATCTATGACCACTCTGTGTGTTTGCTTGAAGGAGGATCCCTACCTGGAACAGTCCACAATTGCTCCATACTGCCACTCCCCATCACAGCTTGACTTTGTTTCCTGTTGAGAAGACTCCAAATGCTAGTCTGCACGTAGAAGGGAAACTGCAAAGAACTCTGTGAATAATCTGCGGAAGAACCCATTTTGGCCAATCTTCAGTCTGGCAGATGTCACTGAAGCTCTGCCTCTCATCATGGTGCTCATCAGAGTCGGAGTCAAGTGCCATTGAATTCTCCAACTGCACCGGTAGTGGCACAAACACAGAAGAAGTAGGGTTGTTGAATATGAGCCGCAAAGCCCCACATCACTCCAAATCATCTAGACAATAAATTCATTGTCCATTTTTTAAACAAAAAAGACAAAACAATGACAAACAACATCTATTACCCAAGATAAAAGCGAATATCAGAGGATCAGTCCGCAAATATCAGCCTTATCCCTAGATTAATGCTGTGCAGCTTGTTGTGTGAACATGTGGAAAATGTTCACATTATTGACAAAAAACTATGCCTCACTTTGCACCCCTCTAGCCAGTAGTAATTTCTTATAGGCTGTATATAATTACATCAAAATCATCATAGCTGATTGCGCACAACTTTGGGGCTTCTGGGATGCATAGAACGAAGATGAATGTAGATCAGAGCAAGAAGTGAAGAAGAAGAAGAAGAAGAAGACGAGTGTGATCGGTACAGAGTTTTAAAAAAATTCTATTTCTAGAGAAAAACGACGGGCAGAGCCCTGATCTAGATGATCAGTAGTACCATAAGGGTAAGAGAGCAGGCATCACCAAGCATAGTACTAGGGCTATACTTGTTGTAATTTAGTTGTTTTTTATTTATTGTACAATGAAAAAACACGTGAAATTAAATTTTCAAACAAACTTAAAACAGATAAGTCACTGTTTTTCTTGAGAGACTCTCTTTCACAAAAATAGATTTTTCTCAGATTTCTAGAAAAAAAGGGGTCTTTTTGGTGCAACCAGGCTCTATTCAACTTAAAATAAATCAAGAATGGAACAAGGTACAAACAAATGTTTGTTCCCCTAATTAAATAGAGTCTCCTCTTTCCTTTGAGCTATTTTGTGTTTTCAGAGTCATAGCACAAAATATTCTGTGGGTCTTGAAATATTACTCAAAATGCCACAAAACGCTGGCACAGGGCACTGAACATTTTATAAAAGGGCTTAAATGTTCATTTTATATATATTTTTTATGTGTATTTCTCTTCTATAATAGCCTACACATTCTACATTTCGGAGGTGACGTCTTTCCACATACGGGTGTCCTTCGCCTTTCCGGTCTGACACAACATCAGCGGTAGAAGCAGGCCTCATGGAGCTGTGAGCCGCAGACGTGCACGAAACAAGCGCACCGAATGTGCCCCCCCATGCGCTCACACGTTTTAACCAAGGCGCCTGTCATCTCAATTCAAGTCAATTCAACTCAATTCGATATAGCAACTTCTCGTGTGTTGTTTCAAAATAAAAGCTGATCGATATGTTCATTTTTTTCTCACAGAAATTTTGACCGAGGTCCGGACCTCGGTGACCTGGCTACAGCCATGATTATGCCCCTTTCACAAAATGTTTCACATGTGAAAACTTAAAATCAAAGTGGTTCCCTAAAGACATTGGTCAAGATCAAACATCACAGCTCAAAACAGACCTGTTCAGAACAGCTGGTTTCAGTGCTGGTCCCTTTAAATGCAAATGAACCACTGCTTGCCCCACCAGACCCATTTTACTGGTACCAGGTAGGGGTGGGGTTATGAAGCCTGCACATTACAGATTTTTTGTCAGTTCTCACATTTTGGGAGCCGGAAGGCAAAACGAACACCCAAATATAGGCTACTGTATGTTAAAGAGCCTTCAAAAAGTGATATTTTCATAATATTTCCCCTTTTAAGCCGAAGGAACCCATAATTTCTTACTTTCTTTCACAATGTTACTGTCCGGTATAACATCTTTTGATGCTTTGACATTTCATTGAGTGGCAGCAGCAAGTCAAAGTTACATAACTCACATGCATACTCGTCAGACAATGATTCTCATGATTTTTGATGACTTCTCATTATGGGTGATTATAGGGAGCTTTAGGTGTTCTGAATCAAATATGCTGTAACATGTTGTAGCCTATAGACATTAATGGCGGTTTCTGTAGGCTAAGTTTTTTTTTTTATACTGCTGTGCTAGCTATGTAACAATAGCGAAACTTAAAAATTGCTCCTTTGAAAAAGATACAGTGAATTCAAAGATAACAAAAAAGACAGTTTTAATAGAACATGAAAAAAGAAAGTATTGTCAGCTCTTGATCATTTCAGACAGCTGAGTATGTGACAAAACTCAACATGATGTCTTTCTGTATTTCATTAAAATCCAAACGGAGCAGGTTATCCATACTGTAGATATACTGCAGGGCATAGTGTAGCCTACCTGAACAAACCATAACATGACATGCATGGCACAGCATTTTGATTTTCTTCTATTAAACCTTGTGTTTGACATTTGTCAGTTTACATAAGATAATGAACCAGTTTTCAGATTTCAAGAGTAGGTCAATTTCCAAAAAAGCCTTGTCAAATGTCTTAACAGGTTCGTAATGGATGCCATTCCTTCTTAAACCTTTGAGGCATAATTAACCTACAACTGAAAAGGAGTGGCACCATTTCAGAATAAATACCTGCCACGTTTCGTTTCAGGTTTTACCATGTCCAATTTTGTGGTACATTAATCCTGCCAAGTCAGCTTCGGGAAGGAGGCATCAGTTTGCTTCCTCATTTCTTTAACATTGAGCAACACAGAGATGTGTCCCAGTAAGAATTTTCAATCAGCGGATGGTGGATAGGTTAAAATGCTGGCCACATATGACCCACCATTAGTAAACAATTTAATCACATGGCTGATCTCAGAATGAAAGTGAATGACTTTCCCGGTTTTGCATTTATTATAATGCGATCAAACCTACTGTGCATGTTCCCTCCTGTTTTACGCATCTGTGTGACTCAACTCATGCCAACTATTTATACTATTTCTGATTGAATGTCACTTATATGATTTAATACAATCACTGTCACCTGCACCTTAAACAGTTTTCCCACATTTTGCTGTCACGCAATACAAGCTAAGCTGAGAGGTTCACACATCAAAGCAGCGGTAAACAAATACAAAAGTGTACTGTAGGCTATATCATACAATAAAGAACAGCTCACTTTGTTTTTGTATATTTTTCTATTTTTTCTCCCATCTATTGTTTTTCATTTATTTACTTCCTTGTAGTACACATTTGTTATTGTATGTTGCAAAACAACAAAGCATTGCATGAACCAAATATGGATGTATTTTGATATACTGTTTGCTTCACAATATGAATATTTATCACTTTGAATTACTGGTTTCTTTGTGAATTATGACAGCCATGTTACTATAGCGACAGTTCATTTCGCTCTCTGCAGCTCCCTTGTCCATACTGTGACAAGTCCAATGAAGAACCTGGAGAAGCAAAATGTATGGATTTTTTTTCTTCACAGCTATTTGTAGCATCGTCTTAACGTTCTGTGTCTTCGAATTCAGTTCAGTGGGTAGTGAGTCACCACCTTTTACCCAACTGATTTCAGACAAAAAAAACACTGATTCTGGCTGCAGAGGAAAGGTGGCAGAGGAGGGGAACTTAAATTAGACATTTAGGAAGCCTCTATTTATGTGACTGATAAAAAAGATGCAGACTGGAGGCTGATATCCTCCTCTTTTCAGTACATCGATTGAACTCTATCATACTGCAATGTTTCATCACTTCAGCAGCTTGGGTTAGCTTGAAATACTGTACTTTGGGTCATGATGTAGAAACGTATATATTGAGAGTGATTTGGGTGAATGATATATTAAATTGATTTAATTGAAACACGACTCTATTTTCCTCCTGTGTTTGCCCTTACAGAAAAACCACATGAAATTCACATGTGATTTACATGTGAAAAATTTTGCACAGTGAATCATGTTATGCAAATGGGGAAACATGTGGTTTTGGCCCAATCTTATGTGAATTCCCATGTGAACCCATTTTCCACATGTGGTTACATGTTTTCCCACATGTGCTCCACATGGTAACACATGTGTGAGTGCAGATGTGTCTGCAGAATCACATGTGAAGTTCATGTGGTTTTTCTGTAAGGGTAGGTTTATAAATCCTTTTTTACATTCCTTTTTTTTTTTTAAATCCAGTATTTGTTCCCCAGAAGTTCACGTGAGGTGAGAGGCAGCAACAAACAATGCTCACATGTGTTTTCACAAGTTTAATGCAGATGTGCAAACGGAAGTGGATGTTCCTCCATGGTAGAAGGCCATGATTAGTTGCTTTTGGTTATTCATGGTGGTAATAGATGTGACAGCCGAAGTGCACAGGTCACTGAGCTCAGTTGCCCTGGGATTTTGGAGATGGTAACAATGGTGGTTGCCATGAAACACGGGGTAACGTTGAGGAGAGAGGGAGAGAGTCTGTGAGAGTGGCTGCTAATTGGCCTGCACATGCCCGAAGGACCTGCCCTTGAAAGACCTTGTGCAGGGCTGCTTTGCTGCAGTTTGTTGTATGATAGAGTAACATAGAGCACATACGGTGTTGTGATTTAAAGTTTAAAAACCTGGTAATACTGACATGGATGTGGGTGTGTTTTGTTGTTGTTGTTGTCGAAAAAATAAGAACATCAAAGTTCATCCTGTTAAATTTCATGAGGCAGTTGGCCGGTGCTGCCCATGTTCAGGCTGCATTTTGTTTTGTTTTGAAACTCAGGCCTCTCGACACTTAAATGCACTTGAACTTTTGAAGGAAAACCTCACACCCACAGGAGCCAGATCGCCACAGCTTCATGCCAAGGTTTTTGAAAAAAAAAAAAAAAAAATCTTACTCCAAATTTCTGAAAATGTAAAGCAACAGCTCAAGCCAAAATGAGAATTCAGTCATTACTGATTCACCCTCATGTAAGCTGAAAAGCCATTGAAGTTTGCAGGATGATGCAACTCATGGCCAGTTAGTTACATCTCAGCCTTCTCCCCGGACTGCTGATGATATCTTACTGCACCAAAATACAGACAACCGTTTCCAGAACAAAAAGCACATGTCTTCACATCTCAGTACACTGGATGTATATTGACAGGAAAAAAAAAAAAAAAAAAATTAAAAATGACATTGACTTTCCCACAGTCGGCCTCATGATTCAACTTCTGTCGTGTAGACCCTGTTCTGTTCCCCACACACTCATCAAGCTGAGATCATTTGAATACTTTGACTCACAAGCAGTGTCTAGTCGGAGCAAGCTGACTACCTCACTTGTGAAAGCAAGATTTGGGCTTGAGCCTTTAGGTTAGACTTGTTACGCATCGCGGCTAATATACAGTGATATTTCATTCTTAACAGTAACAGCCTCAAACGTTTATTAGGTGTGGAGAGCAAGTCTGGACACGCGCTCACCCACACAGGGCTGAGTAATTCATGGCAAATGTCGTAGTCGTGAACGTGCCAGAAGAGCCCGGGGCCGGAGCTCTGCAGTGACGCATCAATTTCCGTCAGATGCCAGCGTATCACAACAGTCATTATACACAACACACACTGCCTGCAGGAAGATGATACTGAGCCGAGTTTCTCTCTGGTCCTGTCCAAAGTTGCGCACTGAGATTTTGGAACGAGACCAAACGGAGGGAAAAAAAAGAAAAGATGATTGTCTCATTGAAATCCCCGGCTAATGGAAGACAGACCAATAAGGAAGAACTAATGGGAAAGGGTGTGTTGTTTCATCTGCCTCCAGAGCCGCTCATAATTCATCACGTCTCTCGCTGAGATCTCGACCTGTTTCTCAGGTATTCTCCTCATGTCATGAGCCAACCAAATCTACACTTACGTGAAAGCAGTTTCTCACATTGTCCAGAGTATACTTTCACTTTGTCCTTCTTGTTCTCTAACTGCTGGTTGAACTTGTTTAAATAACAATGCACTGATCGTTGATGGTCTGTTGCTTTTGTTTTGAATGTTTCTTACCTTTTGGCTTCCCTGCTTTGAAGACCTGAAATCTCATATCTCACTCTCTTTACAGGAAATTACGCTCCTCTATTTACCTCTGGTATCTCATAAATCCCCCTTTATATTGGTAATCACACACTTTATGAGATCTTATTGCTAGTTATTTTGTTTCCTCATCCTCCATATCTGTCCTTGAATTCTTCTGTTTGCATCCTGATATATCTTATATCAGATCAGGTAAGTCTTTGTAAATATTGCTTTTGATATACACTTGACTTTAAATCCACAGACTCTTATGTACATACTTTTTTTTATTGTTATGATCCTGTCACTCTTTGGGGACTATTAGACTTCAACTTTTATATCATATCATATCATTTTTAGATTATTTTATTTTATTTTACTTATTTGTTTGTTTGTTTTAATTAAAAGAAACCACATAACTTACAGTCTATAACAAATGAATTTCCATTTGGGGAATAATAAAGTTATTTGTATTCCACTTTAGCAAGAAAAAATGATTCAAAGTTATCTTATTATGTTGTTTGTGTTTGTTGTTTTGTATTATCATGTATGGCAACCAGTGTATTGTACCAGTAAACAAAATGTTTGCTGCCTCACACCGTGAGAAAGTGTGTGAGGAAGAGGGTGTGTGAGGAAGAGGGCGTGTTCTCCAGTGCACCAGCCCTCCTGCGTATGTAGTGTGTGTGTGCCAGCCTTTGTTGTACTGACGCAACACCTACCTGCTGCTGTGTATAAAAGGCATGGCCATGATTCATCTGCTTCAAATTATCAGCTAGCCTAACAATTAACTTCAGTCCATGGCTGTGTCACTCGTCTCTGGTATGAAGATGGAGAACCTATTTCTGGGAGTTTTTCTTGGACTCCTCGCTGTTGTCCACACAGTACCTGTTAATGGTAAGTTCAAGACAATTCATTATTTTTATCCTTTATCTGTTTTTTCAGTCAAATCTATACTTTATATTTCCTATATGTTTGTATATGGTTCTATAAACCAGGTGATTTTGCCCTTGAGAAACAGTCAAATGAAGGTCTATTCAGATGGATGTGTTTTTCCCCCCTCACATCCAATAATTACTGATGCTCAGTGAGATTCTTCAGCACAGTGACATTCTTCTGTCAAGACTCTGGGAGCCATAGTTAAGGGTGTCGCGAGCTGACAAATACAGAAATTCTTCGGTACAGACCTTGGAAATTTCAATGTGATTCCCAGGGTGTCCTTTTTCTCACCCTGTGAGTCAGCACTTTCGCTGCCCGCCACCTTAGATGCTCTTTATGTTTCAGGCCTAACTCTTGCTGTAAGAGTAGGATTTCATTGTCAGCGCGCAGGTTTCACCGGCACCTTCCAGATTACACACAGAGGTCTTTGTGAAATGTTCTGAGCTCCTCCAGGAGGTGCATTAATGCGTATGACTTGAATGAGGTGAAACCAAAGATCAGCAGAGAGCTGTTACAAAAGTTTGAGCAAACCGGTAACTTCATAGGGATCAGTGAAGCTGAGCATGACGGGGCAGAAATGGAGAGTAGAGTTGTGTAGCCTGATTCATAGGCCCCTTTTATTTAATTAAGCTTTATTTTTTATTTTTGATGGTTGAGATTTCACAAAGCATCAGCAAATTGGTTAGTGGCAGAAACTGTTGTAAGATGCACCAATTTATATTTGACATTAATATTAAGTTAAGAAAATACTTAAATATGAACTGAAAGTAAAAGTACATTATTTTCAGGAAAATCTCGTCCTGTTTTTGAAATATTTTATTTAATATATATATATTTTTACTCTTCAGCCCTCCAGTATTAATTTAAAGAGAGAACTTTTTCTTTGATTTAACACCAAACAACCCCTAGATGTCTGAACTTACTTTTTTTTTTGTAAGTTTGGAGACCACTGGTTCTTTAAAAATGTATCTCATTTTAAATATAAAATCTTATTCTGAAACATAACTCATGGCTGTAGTGCCAGAAATGTAGTAGTACAATATTATGCACTAGAAGTATGAAGCAGCGTAATAAGATAATTACATTTTACCACTGATTACGATAATATGACAGTTCACTATGTAACTTGTGAAGGTCGTTGAAAATGCATGCAAATGCAACACCCCAAACAGTTGATTTTTTCAGTCATTTCAAGTTGATTGCCTAATTTGTCCTCTCACTTCCTCGTCTTTGATGGTGTTAAACCCTGATGATGGCTTCCTTCCAACTAAAACAAACCAGTCATGGTTTACTCTGAACTGGGTGTGTCAAATGCTGCTTAACAAAACTGATGCTGGGACGGCCCATCTATTGTCACCTCACATAGAGATGATTAGTCATCCGAGTTAATCATTACTGTTTCTCACCACACCTCATCAAAGAAGACCACATCACAAGTATATACAAGAATTTGGGGCGAAGTGTGTAAACCCTGTGTGATCTCTCTTTGCTTGGTAACTTTCCTCTCTGCTCATGCCGGGGCTGGTTGGTAAACACTTGAGCTAATCTCTGAACTTTTCCATCTGTCTTTGTCATAGACGTGACCCAGATCCCCACCGTAGCCGAGGACTCTGTTTTCCGAGATGCCGTGACGGAAGGCTTCCTGGTCGAAAGCCCGCTTCAGACTGCTTTCACAACTGAGTCAACCAAAACAAACACAACCGCTGAAATGACCATGCAGCTGTTCACTGAGCCTGAGGGGAGCGCCGCAGGGGAGGACAGCAAGGAGTCCGCCTTAGATTTGTGGTCGCGTGTTATGAGGCATGCCCAGATCTCCTCCACAGCATCGCCGGATTCATCCACCACCCAAAGCCCTGAGTCTGACTCTACCTCTTCCCCAGTGCCAGATGAAGCCCAGTTAAATGTCACCCCAGACCACACTTCAGTCTCCCAGACCACTGACCCTGCCGTCTTTGGCTCTGACGTCCAGAGCACTCCCAGTTCAGATTTAGAGTCTGAAGAGGGAGAGGGGCCAGGTCAGGATTCTGCTACAGGCTCAACCACAGAAAGCAGCACCACAGCACCAACCTCCACACATGAGCTTATTAAAAACGAGGCTCCCGGGCTGTTTGAAGAAAGTGAAGGATCAGGACTAATTGAAGGTATGTCAGAGGAGCTTTCGGCAACCACCACCACTGTGTTTCCTGTTTTCACATAAAGATTTTAAGCCTGAGTTTTTCCATGTCCCTCCACAGAAACCAGCACCATGCCATCAACCTCCACAGCTGATGTTACCAGACGTATGGCTCCACGCATATTTGCAGTTGCGGAAGGATCTGGATCGATGGCCGGTATGTCAGAGGAGCTTCAATGTCAAGTCAATGCTGAAAAAGGCAAAAAGAGCAAAACTAACCAAACTGAACAAGTTTTGACAGATTGGATTAACACATGATTTTAACTTCAGTCTTGCTTTAAAATATATTCTGGGGAAGATTTTTTATTTTATTTTTATCAATCATATTGTAACAATACATGGAACCATTAACTGCTAAGGCACTGTTGCAATTTATTACAGCATTTTGCCAGTTAAGAAGTTAGATCTTCTATCAAAGAAAAAAAAGTATTAAATATAAAATTTTAAACCTGTGTTTATCTTTATTTCCACAGAAACCAGCACTGCATCATCGACCTCCACAGCTGCTGAGACCACACCCACTGTAGAAATTGTAGAACCAGAACAAAAAGAAGGTACATCATAGAAACCTTCACTATCAACCAAAACTGAAATGGCAAAACACCGGCGCGATTACTGTGCTATTGTGTTTTTTGTTTGCCTGTATTTATTCAATCTTTATTCTTCCTCAACAGAAACTATCGCTCAATCAACCTCCTCAGCTGCTGTTGTTGGAAAATTGGCAGAACAATTTACAGGTATGTCCAGCTGTCTGTGCGAACCTGCTGAAAACACAAAACAAATTGTTGCAATATCTGTCCAACCTGTTCATTACTTGTTAATATCCAGTAGTTATATTGTCAGCACAAATGCTTTAAGTCTGTGTTTTCATGTTTCTTTAGGTAAGGAAGGAGAAGTTGATACACAACACAAAGGACACAGCACACCAGGTGAGCCCAGGAAAACTGTGTGTGTTTTAATAAACCAGCTGTCTATGTGATTAAATCTCTGGCTTAAGACAGTCCATCTCATTAACTCCCACTTCCTCTTATCTCCAGGTTGGATCATTATCGTTGGTTTTCTCGTTGGTGTTGCAGCCCTGGTGGTAGTCTGCGTTGCCATCGCTACCAGAGACAAGTAAGGCTTTATAATCATTTTTAAAAAAAACACTTTTTTTGACTGTATTATTTTTTTCCAGCATTAAATTAAATCCTCCCTCCTTCTTGTTTTACAGGTGGAATGGACCACACCAGGTGTCCCAGCTAGAGACCAAAGCTGTCTCATCAAACCAGAAGAGGGAGCTAGAGATGGAGACTTTCCTGCACAAAGAGGAGCCCAGGGAGAACGGGAAGGCAGCAGAGTACACAGTCATCCCTCTGGACGAGCTTCCAGACAATTATTCATCACACTGAGGTTCAGAGATGGACCCCTCTGGAGGCTGGAGACTCATCACAGAACCACAAAGACTGTGTTTGGAGCAGATGAATTTGATCAGAGGAACATAACTGCCAGGGCTGTTGAGCAAAAAAAAAGAAAAAAAGAAAAAAAAAAACCTTCCTGTGGACTTTCACAGCTTGGAGCCCTTCCTGAACAAGACTCATGGTCCGGTTTTCCGTGACAGTTTTTAAAAGCTCTTACCACACCTTCAATTTGAAGCTGCAGCAATACTGTGGTTGATAAAATCTGTTCTGTCATCCACTGTAAAATATGAAACTAGTTGGGTATTATACACAAAAGCCATTTATTTCAAGTACAACTGAAAGGCCTTAACATTGTCATTGTATATACTTTTTTTGTTTTGAAGAAATTTATCCTGTGCAGTCCTTTTTTTTCTTTCAGTTTTTCTTTGTTGTTACAGTATATAAATTAAGTATCTTTGTTATAATTTTATTTTTTATTTTTTTGTAACTTATATTAAGCCTCTCGTTTCCCGACATTCATAATGAAAGCTCACAGCGCTCAACACGCTAACTCATTAGCTTCACTTCACAACCTACAGCACTTCAGATGTCGAAACATGCATTTATTGAACGTGCACATGCCGCTTCGCATCCACCCTCATCTGAGAAATAAACACAACGGCAGCTCATCAATAAACATTTATTTGTGTTTAATATTTACACATAAGTATTAAAACATTTACACATCTTCAGTCCATTTGTGTGCTCTGTTACAGTTTCATTTCAATCCTGCGTGCGTTCAGTCGGTCAAAGTCACAAACAGCTCTGCATTAAAATGAATGTCAGACACAAAAGACCAAAAAAAAGAAGAATGCTGAATACTTCCTTGGACCAACATGTGCACAGAATCAAAAAGGGAGATAGAAAATATAAGTGTGATGATCTACAGATTGTACAGTCACATGTTCATAGAAAACACTTGCTACCCTAGGCCAGTTGACTAAGAACAAATTCTTATTCACCTCGAAGATCAATAACAAATGAAACAGATGGGAATGTGTGGCGATCAACAAATAGAGGATGGGTTTTCACATTATGTCAGGGTACGCTGATAATTCCTGAGGAAGGTGAAGTGGCGCTTGAGATTTTTAAAAAAAAGAAAACACTGGATGGCTTGCTGAGGTCTCACGATATGTAGACATACTGTAGCTGCCAACACCAATTTTCTCACACACAACTGCTGCAGTGTGCTAAGAACCCTTAAATAACCAAATCTACCGTGAATCAATAACAATGAAGTCATCAAACAAGTGGAAAGTATTGATCTGTCGTCCCTGATAATTGTTTTTGGAGCTCTGTAGTTTCTCTTATGAACAGATAAATTCAATGTATTGCTTGCAAATAAAGCCACCTATAAGTTCACAACCTACTGAGACAACTAGTGGCAACTAGAGGAAAGTTAACATTGCACTAATCTCTTTACATACAGTACAGTATATATAACTATAGTCTTAATAGAAACCTTTAGCATAGCAAAAAGAAAAAAAATAATTCTGATAGATGACAAAAATGTCAAATCTATACATTTGATTTATACATGTCATCTAAAGAGAGTATATACACAAAGTGCAAGGAGGCACTTTAAAACATGAACATATAAGCTGCTGCTTATATGGAACGACAAATAAATAGTTCAGCTTTCACCTAGGTGTGAACAGAGTTGTTACATGGACTTAAACTCAAAACATGTACATATTCAGCCGACATCCAACAACCTTGTTGTTACAACTTCAGATTTTCAAGTCCTTTGGATGCAGAATTTAATGTGTACTTGCTAAACAGAAGTGACAATCGCTAATTTATTCTCCCAAGCTTGTTATTTCAATCTATGAAAAAATAAATAATATATATATATATCTGCTGTGTAAAAAGTAAAACCTGCAAAACTTTAAAGTATCATGGTGTGAGGAAGGCCCAGCCGTCCTCACACAGAGCTGATAGCTGGTAGTTTGAGCTTTGTTTTCATTTCCCCTGCTAAATGTGAGTTGCGATACTGATGAATAATTGTATATATTTTTTAATTCTTTATTTTTTAAATCCAGAAATCATACTGACTGCACTCTGCAGTTGACATCTTCAAGGCAAGGTTGTCATATAGCAAAGAAATAAACAGTTTGAAATAAAACATGGAGCAATGCACTGGCTCTGTCTCTCAACACTGAACCTCCAGTTTTTCTTCCCCTTGTACAGTAACACAGTGCTTAACTCAAAAAAGGACAAATATGTATATATATATATGTGTGTGTGTGTGTGTGTGTGTATATACAAAAAAGTTAAAATGAATAAACTGGGAGGGCACCCTTCATGTACTCTTGTTTCCTGCTTTACGTCTCTCTGCAACACATGCTGTACCATTTGTTGCTACATTTAGAGGCCACGGCCTCTTACAGTAAGTCCTAAGCTTCGTCTCTTGTGCTCGAGCATGTGTGTGCCACCTCAGGCTGTAATCCCATAAGTCAAACAGTCAAAGGTAAATGCAGTATTTAACCATCTTGCACTTGCATCGCGATGCCACATGAAGCACTGTTTTGTTCCATTCGCACTCCTTGTTTTCCTTGAAGCTTGCAGCAGCACCACGTAAGGCCCTGAGTGTTGTCAACTGAATGTTTTATTCTCCCGAGTCATCTGTAGTTTTCTCCAGTACAAAAAAAAATGAAAAAGAAAAAAGAACAACACTGGCCAACTGCTTGTGCTTGCCGTACAGTTGACTCTGCTAACTTTCATGTTTTTCTTCTCTTTGTTGTGATTTTTATACATTTTTTTGTTGATTTTTTTTTCTTTCTTTTTTTTGCAGTTGCATCGGCGGAAAGTAAAAGCTGGTGGAACTCAGGGTAAGGCGCAGCAGCGTCTCAGGCTGCTTTACTCGCATTTCCATGGTTCCTCCTCAACAAGAGAGAACTCTGCAGTCTTGCCATTTTTGGTGACCTGTAAGCAATTATCAAGAACATCTAACTATATATACTTGGGCCAAGGCACTGTCATCATTTACACACTGTCAGTGGTTGGGGGCAGAGAAGCCATTGTTTGGTTACATTCAGGCCCATGACCTTAGGGCTGTGTCCCCAACATAGACAAACATGTCCTCTCATGGACTGATGCAATGATATACTGATGCCGTTTACATGTCACAGTGCTTTGTTATTAATACAAAATGAGTAGTTTTACAGAGCTGGCCATGTATTTTATGGATTCTCTGCCCAACCGAATTACAATACTTATCATCAAAATGATCACAATGCAACTTCAGCATCAAAATGTTGCATCATACAGGCATTATGAAATATCAACAGGAAGTTTTTTTTACGGATGATATTCTGCAAAGTTGTGTTTGTTTAGAGAGCTAGCTACGATATGCATAGGAGAGGATTTGAGATTGGCATTCATGAATGTATATGCGTCACTTTGGATGAGACATAGTGAAATAGCAGTCTTTATGTGAACCACTGGCTATAATAACCCTTTGAAATAAGGGGTGATTATTCAAAACTGTAATTTGGTCAGGGCTGCCACAAATACATGTCCAATTAAGTAGACAAAAGAAAAAAAGAAAAAAAGAGAACAGCTTCTTAATAAAATCCAAGACATACCACAACAAAATACAAGTCAAATATATCTGTGTACAGACACAATGCAATCTGTTTGATTGATGTTTGAAAATAAAACATGTTCACGTGGATTTTATGAGAGAGGTGGGTGTTAAAAAATATATATTTATAAAAAAAAAGGAACAAACTTTGCTTTTAAAGATCTTGGTATCACAAAAACTGCTTTTTCATGTGACAATCACAATACACATAGTCACAAATACACCAATACAGGAGGTCACGACACAACAAACACAGGAAGAGAGACAGAAACACAAAACACAGCTGGGGAGGAGTCTCTACATACAAGTCTCTATATCAGTTAACGTGAAATGTACCTTGCAGTCGTCTATCAAGATTGAGTTGTGATGAGTGTACATATTCTGGTTGCTGTTATTTTCAAAGTAGGATTGTGTCTTTGCCATCTCGAATTCGTCTATGCGGGTCTGCTGGGCGTCGAACATGTCGAGCTCGTCTTTGGAAAGGTGGTAGACGATGCCCGCTCCGTAGGAATCCCCGACCACGTTGACCGAAGTGCGGAAACGATCCCTGAATGGTAAAGAAGAGAGTGATGGGAGAAGATTCAGGAAGACAATTAACAAAAGAATTATACATAACAACAACACAGCTATAAGCAGTCCTACATTCCTAGCCAGAGGCATGGTTTCAGGGAACGCCAATGTCGGTCATTTGGTTGGCCAATCTCTTTGGACCAGATTGAAATATGTCAAGACACACTGACATTATATTGTACACAAATGTTGATGGTCTGCAGAGAATGAACCCTAGTGATTCTAGTGATCCTCCTGTACTTCTGTTATGCAGTTTTTGTCTTAAATGTCTTGACAACTATTGGATGGATTGCTGTGACTTTGTACATTGTTGTTCATGATCTCCAGAAGATGAATCCTAATGGTTTTATTGACTGTTGAACATGCTGCTTCCTCCTGACCTGCTACTTTGAATTCTGTGCTTTAAAAAAAATGTTGAATGTAGTTAACATTATACATTATACCTGATAACTGACCCCCACAACTGTTATTTGTGCATTAAGCTCAAAGTGCTACAAGTGCAGCTTCACAACTTCAGTAATAACTTGTCTAAATCATATGAGGTTCGGATTACTCACCACCCCATTTAGCCTGAGGGTCAACATAATATCTGTAATTAAATGAGCGTGGAGGTGTGGCATCTTATTCCCAGCTGAGTGATATCAGCATTATGTTAGGTTGCACTGACAGCCAGGAGAAGGCCAGGACCCATTTCTTTTTTCAACCAGAGTAGTTACATGTTGTCTAAACTGAGGCAAAGATGTTGCTGTGTGGGGATAATTAGGGGTGCTATTTCATGTCTACAGAAAGTGTATCAAAGCTGCAGTTGCATTGGTTTATACATCTGAAAAACACATGGAAAAAACATGCCATAACAAGACACACTGCAGCAATCTGTATTCAAATTATAGTTAAACATCTGTCTCGATGCTAGATCAGGCCACATGCATGGCTTAGCTTTGTGTGTGTGTGTGTGCTGCTCTGCAAGATCTGGAAGAAGATTAAGAAAATATATGATTCTATACTATACTATAATGTCTATCTGTTGGCTTTAATTCTTAATGTCATTTACAGTGAAGAAAAAAAGTGACACTGTATGACATTAAATTGTTGTTTTGTTAGACAAAATGTGGTGAACAGCACTGTTTTGAAGCTGACATGAATAACTGATATTGAGCTAAAACCCACTGTGCCTTAGATGTTTCTCAGTCGTTTTTAACGTCTCAGTTTTATCGAGCTGATGATACATTTTAGAAAAAGAAGACACAATTGGACTGTTAAGACACTAAAATCAATGCTCTTGTGCTGATGTGTTTGTGTTGATGTTGAACTTACAGCAGCCAGTCGACAGCGACCAGGAGGCTGATGTCCTGAGTGGGCAGCCCCACCGCTGTCAGGATCAGGAGCATGGTCACAAGTCCAGCACTGGGGATACTGGCTGCTCCGACGCTGGCCAGGGTGGCTGTCATACTGAACAGGAGAACAGGTTCAACTCTCAGCAGGACAAACCACAGGATGTAAGCCACCCAACACACTACTGTGCACACATTCACTCTCTTTCCCTTTTTTTTTTTTTGTGAAGATTTTATTTTCCCTTTTTTTTAACAAAAAAAAAGGAAATATACAACAAACATACAAAATGGGCATACAGCACTAAGTAATTTGAGTAAGAAAAGGAAAGACAGAGGCTATATGAGGATATATACAATAACCCAGTGTCTTCTGTCTCATGATACCATCAGTGGTATGAATAAATATGAATAAATAACAAAACAAAAAACAAACACACGCACACAAAAATAGAACCCTGAGAGGAAGATCAAAGCCTTGGTCAGTACGGAAACAATACAGAAAAATAAATAAATGACTGATTCATATATTGGTCACTTAGGTCTCGTCAAGTAAGGCCAAAAATTGTTTCCTTATTTTCTCATAATAATTGGGTGCATTCCCTCTGCTGAGGCAAATCTGTTCCATCCTCCAAACAAAAACCATTTCGTTAAGCCACCTCTTAAAGCAAGGGGATGATGAGACTTCAAGTTAAATGAAATAATTTTTGGCCTGTTTTGAGAGCCTGCTTAGGGTGAGAAGGGAGGGTCAGTGTCCTTTCAGAGGATCCAAAAATAGCTGGGTTATTCACTGCATTTCTAATAAAAATGGAATCAAGATAATGTAATCAGTCAGATAAGGGAGCATGCAGTCTCCTATAATAAACTACCATTATACAGAAAAATTAAGCATTCAAGATACTTTTTGAATGTTTCGCAGGTATTCATAAGGAAGAATATCATTTGAAATAAGGATATTCATTGCTTTTGTAACCATGCTGAGCCGATTCATCGCTGAAATATTACTTTGCAAATGTGGCTTCAGTCTGATCTCTCACCTGACAGTGATGATCTGGCCCCAGTCGAGATCAATCCCGTTCATCTGAGCGATGAAGATGGCGGCCACGGCCTCGTAAAGCGCAGTGCCGTCCATGTTGATGGTGGCTCCCACTGGGAGGACGAATCGCGTCACTCTCTTGTCGATGCCCAAGTTCTCCTCCAAGCAGCGGAACGTGACAGGCAAGGTACCGGCACTGCAGCAGATAAAAAGGGAGAACGTGTTTCATTACAATAGTCACAAACAGCAAGCTGTCATGTTCAGTTTGCAGAAACAAAAGGACTGTACAGCAAATTATAAAATGCCCATTGAAAGTTATTTTGAGTGGGTCATTCTTGTTCTTCTATTCACTCTGAGATAAATCAGTTTTATTCATTTTTAATTTTCCTACATGCAATAATGTAACAACTTACATTAGTTATGTATTTTTTGAATCTTTGAGTTACTCTGCAGTTGCTCTGTTTGTTTTTTTTAGATAATTAATAAGGCAGAGCAGCGAGCAGACAGGAACTTGAAAGAACTGAGCTCACCTCAGGAGGGAGGGAAAGAGTGTATCTGGTGTCATTAACAAAACATGGAGAATAGGAAAGATATCCCACATGGAGGCAAAGTGAGAAGCTGCTGCCAGTGAGACTACATGGTACTTTATGACTTGAAATAAAAGTTATTGCTTTGTTTTTTTAAAAACATGGATGTAGATGTATGGGGAACCAATAGTTTCTATGAAGACATGCTGCATATTGTCAGAAGGAGAGTCTGAATAGCAGAGATGCCTCATACCTGGACGCTGTTCCAAGTGCTGTCACCCAAGCTTGGAAGACTCCCATGAAGAATTTGAAGGGGTTTTGTCTCACTATTACAAAATATATTAGTGGAAGGAAGATGCCTCCGTGGATGATCAGGCCCACTATCACAGTGACCATGTACATCCCCAGCTGCCGTGCAACCACCTCCAAATCAGCAATGGAGATGATCTTTCCACAGATGAGACAGGCGATACCAACGGGGGAGTACCTGAGAACACACACACAATTGTGTTTGTGAGAGGGATTGTTGTTGTTTTTTATTCCTTATATGCCAATGGTCTGACACCATTTTCCTCTAGGAAAGAGCAGAAACTACAGGGATGGGTTTGGCAGTTTTCCTGACTGCGGATCAATGTCTGTGCTGGATGGTACAGTTACTCACCACATAATTGCACCAACGAGCCTCATAACAATCTCATTCAGGACATTGAAAAACTCCAGCATCAGTTTGGCTTTTTCTCCCATTTTGCCCATAATGACTCCAAAAGCGACAAAGAATCCAATCAAACCTGCGAGACACAGAAAACACAGGAGTTACCTTAAGAATGATAATCACTTATGACAGCACTATGGAAGATATACTATTGTGAAAAATATCAGCGCAGTGTAGGTGGTAAAAAGGAACATTATCTTGATATATATATAGTATACGCACACTATTTTGACACAGATGCAGATTGCAGCGTCTTAATTTTTTCTATGGTTCAATGTGATGGTGGTGCCGGTTTATCAACAGGATTATGCAAAAACGACTGAGGTGACCGAGCCAGTAGTGAAATGGGTTTTGGGTCATGAATGAACCCATTAAATTACTGTATATTGCTGATCTGGGTAAAGAATGCTTTAATCACTATCCTTAACATTGCAAGGAAGGACATTCGTACACTTTGTTGCAGCTCCATGCGTCACACGTATAAAGTACCTCCAGACAATAATCCTGTTCTGGTGGAAGGACACTTTTGGCTTTTGTGGAAGTGAAGTGCTCAACTGAGTGCCATTTGAGATATTATGTAATTGAAAAAAAATATATAAAGAACTTATGTTTTTCTTCAACAACTGCTATTTTGAGTCACGCAGTGGGCGTGTTTAAAACTTTTCACCCACCAAGGACATTCATCCCACTCTTGAACTGCAGTGACCTCTTCACTGTGAAATGTTGAGGCCCCTTGGTCCTGTTAGTGGGCACTGGTACCTTGGTGGTTACTGTCTGGATCTGAACAAGAAGCAAAAACAAAACACAGATTGGAGCACGACTGGCATATGAGTCAGACCCTTTATGGTGGATGAAAACTTTCTGTAAGACTCCTACCTGCTGAAAACAGGCCTGCACAAGGTTCTCCGGAAAAAGGTTTCGGATGAGATCAAAGAAGGCGTCCACGCTGGACACCTCGTCATTCTTCTTTCCCTGTCCGAGGTTAGCCCTCAGTTTGGGGTTTCCTGGGTGGATGAGCAGCACGAGGATCACTCCCAGGACGGCTGCGATCACCGTCGTTGACATGTAGTACACCATAGCCCTGGTGCCCAAGCGGCCGCTGGATTTGGCATCCAAACCAGCCAGGCCTGTCAGAATGGAATGTTTTACAGTGTCAAACATCAAGAGGATAAAAGTTAAAGTTACTAAAATTTTCTGCACATCATTGTACGTTTTGTATGTTTTCTGCCTTTAATTGACAGTGATAAAGTTTCTCTGATTAGAACATCCCAGCTCCCCTCACCAAACAGATGCTATTGGTCCCTCCAGAGTGTTCAGTGTTTGAACTGAGAAGTCTCCACACTTCCTCAAGTAGATAAGAGGTGCCGGTGGAGTGACTGCTTTGCTCACTCCACCGGTCTCTGAGGTTGCAAATGGAGCAGAAAAACTATTTCTACACTAGAGAATTTAGGACTTCCGCCCAAAGAGAGAGATGACTCAGGCAGGAATCTCTGCCAGAGTCGCTGTAAAGAGAGGAAGACGTCCACACATGTCTGTACTTGTGCTTAGCTAAACAATTAGGCTCATCTCATAAATTCATAGTTGAATTATCCAGAATGACAGGGAGTGACTGGAGCTCTGTTTGACTCATCTGCACTTCCCCAGCGGCAAGTAATGCGCCTCAGCGATATTCAACACATGTGGTGCATCCAGAGGTGAACTAGAGGTTTGCTGGGAGTTGTAAAAACGTAAAGGTGTGGAGAGACGTACTTCTGTGCACACTGTAAAATATCCAGTATTTCCAATATTAAATGTGCAGGTATCATAGACCAGTGGTTCTCAAACTTTTTTTTTTTTACATCAGGGACATGGACCCCTAAATTGACAGAAATTAGACCATGGACCCCGTTTGGACAAAATTTTGAAACAATCACCAGAAATACACAAATATTTATTCTGGGACTGAATAACGTTACTTTCGTAGTAAATGTATGTTCAAATTAGGACCATTGGTGTGAAGCTTTGGAAACATTTTTGTGAAATTTCTGGGGGAAAAGTGCTAACAATATCTCAAAAAGAAAGTTCAAAAATACCTAGAAAAAATGTTTTACCCTAATTCTGTCAAAAAAAGTTAAAAAAAAAAAAAATTCTATAAGAAAGTGATACAATTTCTCAAAAAACAAAAAAAAAAACAATTAAAAATGTCCAGAAAAAGTGGTAAAATTTAGAGAAAAAGTTGGGGACCCCCTTATACCCTCTCAAAGACCCCTGGGGGTCCCCGGACCCCACTTTGAGAACCACTGACGGTTGAGGCGCTCTCTGGAAATGAAATATAGATAAACTAACACACCTATTGCATATAAAATTTTGTTCAGTCTAGTAGTTTCAAAACGTTTTTTTTATTATAAGTAGAAAAAACAGTGACTTGTCCTTCACACAGATTTTTGTTTATACACAAAATTAAATTAAGCCTTTCCCACTTCTGTTGCAACTCCCATGCAGCACTAACTGTATGTGACTTCACAGTACTTGTTGTTGATTCACAGTAGCTCGAGTGCCTCACCCACCTGTGACCAGACTGGAAACAACAAGAGGCAGAATAAGCATCTTCAGCATCCTCATTAGTATCTCCCCCGGGAAGGCGATGATCATGATGACATCAGGAGGGAGAGGGGATATGTGCCGCAGCAGCATCCCAGTGATGGAACCCAGAAACACACCTGAATTGGTGAGAAAAAAACAAAATGCAAACGAAAACCTTGTGACTCCAGCTGTGAATGTCTCGTGTGTCTTACTGGAAATACATCAACACCTTTTGTGATAATGAAAAATCTCACCTTCTTCTCACTAGAAATGTAATTAGTTTAAAGACAACTTGTCATCACAGACCCGTGTGCAATTAATCTGACTTTATAACCCATCAGGATTCTTATGTTGTACCACACAGTCACTGATACATTAATGACTCCAACTTAATATCAGTTTTTATTCTTATCTGTCAGCAAAAGCAGAAGGAGAGAAAAAATAGTTGAAATCAAAAGAATAACACTGTAAACACGTTATTCTTGTTGAGTTTGCCCCTGGTACATTCAAATGGAATATTTAAGTAGCACTTCTTTACTTCAGTGAAACACTTTGTTTTAGGAATGTGTACTATTTTACATGAAGAAAGAAGTTATGAAGAAGATATGTCATATTTCAGGCATACATAGAAAATTGTTTTGCTGTATGTGAGGCAGTGCAATTTCCCAGAAACAGAAAGCTGAATTCGAACACCCAAGTTCTTTCTGAGTGGATAATCATGTCACGGTGTCTGCCTGCCTTAGTGTGTTTGTTGTGCAGTAAAATAACCTGGCTAAAGTTCAACGTGGCTCTTGCTAATGCATCCTGGGAAACTTTATGCATTAGCGGCAATAAACTTACCAAGGATTGTGAGAGTGAGAACCATGTTCTTCATGATTTTATCACACAGGCTGCCACATAGATTGTCAGTGGGGTCCACCATTGGCTCCAGATGGTTCTCGTCCATTCTGACTTCCACTTGCTTCTGCATTTTGTTGGCACTGAAGAAGACAACAAGTGCTAAATTGTTATTACATATTTTTTTCCATGTTTTTTTTTTCTTTTTTAATCTCTAAGCAACAGATTTGCTTTGCAGAGGGGATAAAGAGTAATGAAGACAGTTCAAAAATGGAGGTGGGGGGTACACTATGATTAAGAATGTGAAGGCAGCTTTGTTTTCTGGTAGAATGATTCCAGTATTGCAGAGTGTGAGACAAATAGTAACTACCTGGTAGCTACTGTACCTGGTGCTGAAACAGCCCCCATAGTACTGAAGGTTGATTAGGTCTAATCAACCACATTCAGGCTGATTAGACAAATTCACAATAGTAACTGAATATACAATATTGCACACAAGATTAGAATTTGAAAAATGAAGTCGCAACGTTCTGTCATTAAATAATTAATGGAGGCATATGCACACTTGATTAAATTCAATTATTTTTGCACACTCTGCATTCTGTGTGCATGCAAAACTTGTAAAAAAGTTCACAGATGGCCTTTTATAATTAGAGACTGACATTCTCAAACAATCAGCACAGAATCAATAAAGAGTATGTTTGTAATCTGCATTTTAAACAAATTATTCCAGTTTTCACTTGCTAAATTTGAATAAACACAACACCAGCTGTTACTCATACCCTCCCCCTCTGCTACTGCTGCCACATGCCCATGCATAGTAATTTATGATACTGTGAGATGTTCTCTTGTGTACGTGGTAAAACAAAGAGGTGTATAAAGTCAAATAAGTATTTATAACTTATTATACTGTAGATATGCTCACATGTGTATATCTTTGATTCCTTAGGTTTGAATAGTTGTTGTAAAGGCATCTGGTGGTTTTTGTGGCTAAGAGAGAGTGGATGTTGATCTCATCCACTCATCTTACTCCTTCCTCATGTCACTGGGAGCAACAAGTGTCTCCAGGTTTGTTGTGGTCTGGCGTAAAGCCTCTTTGACTTAAAGATCAGCTCTCCCCTGTGCAGCTTTTAAATCCCCCAGAGTACAGACGTGCACAGTTACGTAACAGTGAATCTCTATGTCATTTGGACACTCGACCTTCATGACTTGAACACCTGGAATATTCAAAGTTGGCCGCAAAATCCCAACATAAAAATGTTCAAGTTTCTCTCAACAAAAGTTTGAGAAATATTCTCTTCCAGGAAAAACAACAACAAAATAAAACAAGGACAGTTCACAGAAAACAGTCAGGACAAAGCTTTCATTTCAGGTGCTGTAGAGACAGAACGTCTTTTCTTCATTATCTATAACATAACATACCAAATAATTCAGCATTTGAATTAGCTTCTGTATGTGACATGAAAGGGGACTGGGAACATGTAAGGTAAGGTAAGAAAAACTGCCAAGTCAATCACGCCCGTCTGATGACACTGTGCTCTTGCATTAATGAGACTTAAGCCCTTTAAAGAGGATAAAATTAGCACCTCCAGCACACCAGTGATTGAGTTATGCAACAGAAAAGGGGCTTCCCAGGAAAAGTCAAGGTGTCACCTCTTCCCGCTATCCGACTGTTATGCAGGAGATTACTAATTTAAACAGCAAACTTCAGAGATCAGACTAAGGACTGAAATGTGTTCAAGACTAAATAAATCCTCAAGGGTGACCAAAATTAGCTACGCTGACAATTTATTTGCAGACAAAGCAAATATTTGTGCATGCAAGTAATTTTACACCAAATCCGCTAAAAGCTGCACAGATACAAAAGATGAGCTTGATGCAAAAGGGTGAAAGGTCAGAGCTGGATGGTGTGTATGTGCAGTGTTTAAAGGGGAATGACACAAGACATTCCGAAGTATATGTCCGTTAGAGTACTGTATCCACTAATGCATCATTCACAAGACTTTTACAGGCGTATCACTGATAGTAGTTTACTGTTAAATATATATGACAAAACACAGATATTGATCACCGATGCATCATCAGCATTCAAGCTGATAAATATAATTCCAATGGAACCTCTGTCCCATACACCATCATCACCATGTCACTACATGCTACACTAATAATGCTTACCAGTTGTTTTGTAAATTGCTTGGGGTTGAAATGATACTTGTGGAGAGCGACTACACAGACATGGGCAAAGATGAAGAAATTAACCAAGTCATGACTCCTGCATTGGTGAAATCCAGTTAGAACCTCCGACAACAAAAAAGAGAAACAACGCAAAAAAAAGTTTCTTATCCCTTAACAGAAGAAATAAAAAGACAATCTGCAGGTCACTTCTTCCTCAGTGCTCAGTGTACATCCACAATCACAGATGCCTGTCCATTCAGCTGCAAGGGAGGTGCGTAAAAGGTAAACTGATGAACCTGGAGGTTTGACAGGAGGCTCCCAGACAGGAAGGGAGGAGTCAAACAGCTGAGATTAGCAGGGGAGTGACAGTCCTTGTTGATTCTTTCTCTTTTTTTTTCTTTCAAACTTTTGTTTTGTTTACTTCTCTAGTACTGACCAGAAAGAACATTGTCTGCAGAGCTTTTATTTTCTACAGCAAACACCTTGACTTAAAGCCACTGAATCACTGACCAGTGATGTCAACACCAGCAGCAACTTGCTATGTTGTGACATCTTGTGCAAACAATGTGTATGCAGCAACTCTGGAGCATACTGACCAAATTCATAAATTCTTAGACAGTTCAGGAGAGAAACTCAGAGAGGAAGAGTATCCTGAGGAGAAAGAGAAGTGACTTACCACTCATTAATTAGTGTCCTGTTTGTGAGGATTAGAAATTGACTTCCTAATATATTAGCAATTCAGAATTGTGATGTTGAATGTGTTGCACTCAGGTTTATCTGTGAACCAGGGAAGAGAAAGGCACGAATTGAAGGGTCAGTTGTGGTTCTTAATTACAGTAAGACATTCATTTCACAATAGACAATTAATTTCCAATCCAATTAAATGGGAAAAAACTAATTTAGCAAAACTAAGGGAGCACAACTGAAGATTGCAGCTGCTTTCTTAACTCACTTTGAGCATTTTATCTGACATTAATTACTATATTACGAGAAATTTGATATATAATTATGTCTGATTTCTTATTTGTCTGCTCTGTATCATCTGGATTGTTTGAATGACGGCAAACAAAAAGCAAATCAACACAAATAGAAACTTTTTTTATGAGTTTATAATTTGCTGTTTGTTTTTCCCTTCAGTAATAAAACTGTGAAGGTTTCTCGCGCTCCTCTGCTCCAGCACGGCGTCAGTCAGTCAACAACACTGATTTGAGGTGTTTTGCAGAGACACAGCTGTTCGCTCACTGAGGGGCCTTAGCGGCACGATTATTCTCTTCTTAGAAACCGGTATGATTTCTTTGAGTCTCTCCACGTGGCATGCAAGAGCTCCATACAGTCATTATGGTCGTGTTGCCATGTTTATGGTGGAGCCACCAACTTTATGTGGACAGGACAAGATGATTACTGAGTTTCTTGGATGTCACAAGAGCCATTTGAACATTTTGACAGTTGTCGTGCTCCTGTCTGGTATTTATTATAGGTTAGTCTGCTATGATGGGGCGTTACTGCTTCATTCTGTGACATGAAAGAAGAAAGAAATGGTCGGTTAGAAGCAAAGGTGAACTGAATGCCAGCTGTCTGATTGCACAGTGATCGACTATTAAAATACCATGTAGCTGCTGTGGGAAATAGGCCTATTATCCCTGCAGTTTGAAGAGTTACTGGGCATAAATGTGTTGAGTAGCTGACACTTTATATCCGTTAAGTGTGTGTGTGTGTGTGCCCGCGTGCAAGCTTCCCATTATCGAGCTGCTCTCAGAGCCCCAACTGGGAGAGGAGAGACAATCTAAGAGCACATGGCAAAGCATTTGTCCATGTATCTCCACACCTTGCACCGCCTTTTCTCCCCTCAGCACCAGGGCAACCTCATGCTGCAACACCTGACAACACACACCACGCTTAGACAGCAGGTGTCTATAATTAACTAATCTGTCCTGAGCCACCCTAATCCAGCACACACACACACATACACACACACACGCACACACACTGAGATGGATCAGACACATTAAAGAGAACAAATCTACAGTTGTGATATCCTGGAACATCTTTTCCAGATATCACAAAACCGAGGTCTCATCCTTCATGTGCACGGTGATACTGATAGTAGATCACTTTGTGGTGATAACATAATACACTAGCTCGACGATCACACAATGACTCTGCTTGGGATAATCCTCGTGTTTGTGGTAGCAATTAGATCTCTGCCTTGCAAAGTCCCGAACACTGTAAACACTACTGTCACAAATATAGAAGTATCACAAATACAGGGGTGAGAAACTGACTGATTGTATATCAGACAGGTAAAAAAAAAAAAAAAAGAAGGAAAAAATAAACCAATTTGATCAATACATGACATTGGACATTACAATTTGAAAGTGAAGACAGTGTAATCCTTGATACCAGACACATGGTGAGTGCACAAATTATGAGGCAGGCAGACAGACACCCCAACCCCCAACCCCCACGCCTCCGTCCCTCTATTCCTCCAAATGCTGGCCAATCAGTGAGTGTGGGCCCCGACTGGTTCACAAATCAGATGACCTTTGTTCATCTCTGTTAGCACTCCTAATGGAATTAATATAAACACATCAAGCAAAGCCATTTAATTGCTGTGCACCACAATTTAAACCTCTCCTTGACTTAATAGGAACCTACGGCCACACGCTAAAAGACCCAACACATTCGACCGTCGAGCTACATGTAAAGCAGGTCTCAATCGTTTTTTGTTTTTGGTCTATTTCGTCCCATTTGACGGGACAAAAGAGAACATGTGATGTTGCCAGCATCATTGTTAATCCTTTGAATTTATTTTCAGGCAGACGAGCGCTTTTCAAATCAATGTAAACAAAGACAAAATAAAACGCTTAAAAAAACAAAACAATGCAAACCTCAATTTCTTTATAATGGATTTAGTGAGGCTGAATGCTGTCCCATTGTTCAGCCTCTCAGATGTTTTGATGAACACATCGTTTGTTGTCAGGGAAATAGCAAAATAGAGTCTCAACTTAATTGATGAATTATTGTGTTTTGAAAGAGTTTTTGTCTGCTTTAATTCTTCTCAGTGGTTGTTATTTTAATGTCAGAATAATAAAATCCACGGTCCTTTTCTGACCTTGGTATGAGGCAGTTAAGATTACAGTAGGTAAATCAAATGGCTATTTTTTCCCCCTTGAAATTAAACAAAAATGTGAGATTTTAAATATTTGTGGCTCAGCAGATTGTTGACAATGATATTCACCCATTTTTATACTGAACAAGAGCTTTTGTTTTATATTTGCCTGAATTTGTCCTTCATCAATTAGGCCTAGTGTAGGCTACATTCAAATAGCTCTATGTAGCTTTTCTCCGTTTTCCATCCTGTTAGCACTGTCAGAACATTTTCCGGTGTATAATTTTGCTCTGTTTGCCACCGGTGATTCGTTCACACCAAATGGCTGTAGTCTCGCTCACCAGACCCTCCTCCAGAGAACCTGTGGCTGTGTAAAAACCAAAACCAAAAACCGGGGCTGTGTGTCTGTTTTCCTCAGATCAATAATAGGCCTATACATCCATGGCTGTTTCCCATTGCTTACGACACGACGTCGTACTTTTACTTTTATTGCTATCGTAATAAAAAAAGATAATGCCTGCAGAGGGTCAGCGAGGAGGTACAGCTTCCTCCTAATACTTCATATGTTTATGAATATTTCTGAGCCATGGTTGACGAGAGAAAGAAAATAGCGGGAGGTGGGTTGCATCACAGCGCGATGAAGCGATGTTGAAAATGTGACAAATGTGTCAAGCGACGCGATACTCACGTTATGTCCATCGCGCTTGGTGTGAGTGCACGGTAAGGTTGATATAAAGAGCTCAGATTTTAAACGGAGATTCATGGAGACGGGACAACTCTAATTCTTTGGACAAGTTATTTGAGTTGGAAACCAAACTGTTTTGCTTGTGCGAAAAAAAAAAAAAATTGCATAATTTATCCAAAGACTCACTGCTTTGTTGTGATTCAGGATTTGCAGCAGCAAGTGATCTAGAATGCACATCAAGTCTGTGAGTGTCTTATCTGAGGTTCAAGCAAAAGCAAGGAGTGGTTGCACTGCTGTCATTCTATGTTACAATGAGAAATGAGTCAATAAATCAAGAGCTGCCAAACCAGACCCTCACGTCTTTGCTAAGATTTGAAATGAAATGATGCAAGCCAGGGATAGGTGAACAAGATGGGTGAAGGATAGGCAAAAAGAGAACTTTCACTTATATGTGGTTGTTGTATTAGCCTATCTATCTGCAAAAAAACAAACAAAAAAACTATTAGCTAATGATAATTTAAAGAACACCAGATGAATTAAAGTAAACATGCAAATCATCAAGGGAGTGGCGTGCTGTTGCACTAGCTAATAGCAACCCTGTTTTGCATCATAGAAGCAGAGACAGTAATCATAGTGTACTAATGAACCTGTCTGAGTGATGATTTTCAATGACATCTGTCTTGTTCGAGCAGCGTTTGAGCTGGAGCTGAGCCCAGAGCACAGCACCAGCTCCTGATGATGAGAGTTAAAATGCTCTCACTTATGCAGGAGATAGGCCTACATACAATTAAAACATTTCAGATCAGATGAGCTGCTCTTGATCTGCCTTGCCGCCGTGCCCTCCAGTTGAGGAGGAAATGCTGCTTCCACTCAGACGCATCTCATGCACCCAGGATGATACGCTGATGATTTACTTTCTTTGGAGGAGTTCAGTTGGAAGATTATCAGAGTCAGTCTCTCTTTGCATTGAAAAGCAGGGTCCAGAAAGCATTTAGCCTAGCTTAGCTTAGCCCGAAGCTGCAACAGCAACGCTATACACATCAGTGTTGTTCATGTGTTGTATCTCATTAGCTACTGCACTAGCCACCAGCACCAGTGATGTAAGCACTGGCACAGCCTCAGATTTTGAATAGGTTTTTAAAAAGTTTTAAAGCTTGTAACTTCTCCATGAGGACAAGGCCTCTGAGATGCTGCATGCTGTCACCAAGCCCAGCACTTGATGGTCAATATAAAACTCCAGAGCTGGGCTTCCCGCCAGTAAACTGTGGTGTCTTGGTGTCTGTTGCTGCATTTCTTAAACAAGTTTGACAAATAGAAAATAACAAGTATAAAACTTGTTACAAAGGCGCCTTTGACAGGCAAACTGTTTCCTCCAGTCTCTTCTTATATTCTCCTCTCTACTGGAGGGATGAGCAAAATATCCCTTTATTTAGTGTTTCTATGATGTGGCTGCCTATGTCGGTCCTAAATCTACCATAGGTGTTAAACTGTTTGTCACGTCTGGGTATAGTCTACTAGCTGAAACAGAATGAAAACTCTTGTATGGCAGATAATATTTTCACAAATGACTGGGTGCAACTTAATGGCTGCATTTTGAAATAACAGCATAACCCATGTTAAAGTCTTTCACCTAACACAGAGATTAATTGCACATAAAGATTAATAATTTGCCTCATGCCCGAGGCCACTATCTGCAATTGGAGGCAAGATTTTAAATAACTGAAAAAAGTCATGCATTCAATAGGTCTGTCTCATCTGCCTGTGTCCCAGTGTGAAAAATCTCACAGATGATATGAGCTATAAATATATTCCGGAGCTAAGAAGACGCAGCGTTTTGCGTCTGTGGGATATGATTAGTCATCACAGAGTGATTAGACGGTTAACGACGGCAAAGTCTGACCTACAGAGGAAATGTGTCAAGGTGTTGAAAGGGAGAAGCAGCATTCAAGAAAAGCTCAAATGAAATCTTAACAATCATTCATGATGCCATCCATTCAGTTATACAATATTTCATCAGCATTTTTGGAAAAGCAAAATGTCCAATGAGTCACACATGTCAGTCGTGATGGTGCATAGTCACATTTACTGTCAAGAAACCAAAGTAATTAACAACATTCAACATTTCATGAAGCTGAAATGATGGATTCAAAAGAATAACAATTTTTTATTGTTGATGTTTTTTCTGAAGTATTGTTTGTTCTTTTTTTTTTTTTAATCTGAGGAAATAGGATCGTGTACAAACTCTCTATCAGAAAGGGCTTCAACATGTCATTTTGGTTATTGAACCTGGATCATTTCTCCCCAGGCCTCCAGTTAGGCCTGCTAATTAGACACTTGAAAGATTCTTTGATGCATGAGTGAATAACATTTCTTCAGAAATAATATTACTTGACTGCTTTCTGCTTTTCGTGAAAGTGTCAATTTTTTTTCTACTTAGTGAAATTGAAGATTTAATTTGGTAATCAGCCACTTCATCATGTAATATCTGACTATGTTGATGAATTACTTTGATTTTCAACAAGAGTTTTGTTCCTTTCATTAACAAGTCTGAAACTGTGAAGGAAATGTTTTTTTTTTACATTTCTATTTGCAAGTAGTAATGGCTGTGAACAGTTTCTGGCTGATTATTATCCTAGTTTTGATGACTTTGAGGGAGTAAGAGTGTGATAACAGTTGAAATTGAAAAATACAAAATGCATTGTTTTATTTATGCTATGTCGAAAGAAGATGTGATTATGTCAGGAGTCACGGTCGCTCACGAAACTGTCTGATGTGTTACCCATCAAGTTAATTTTAGTTTGGATGCACCGCATAGTCCCTCTGGTTATTCTTTTGAACTTCATCTTGTTTCATAGTTGAGTGTTTTGGGGGTGAATCTCACAGCACCGTATCTCCAATGATGCACACGTGGCCCAAGGACAACTGGTTTTGCATTGCTTTAAGAAAGTGTCACTTTCATAAAATGCATGAGTTGATTCGTTCCAGTCCTGAGATGTAAAGTCATTAATCATTTAATCCACAAACAGATGTTGTTTCTATCATTTTTTGGGGCTGGGACACAGTGAGGGACCAACACAGCTTGTTTCAAGACTTTGTGCACTAATGATTTTCACTGGTTGGCCAGTATTTTGTCAATATCCTGACTTGAATTACAGTGATCCACTCACTCACTAAGGAATATGGGTCACAATCCATCCAAGCAAAGCGCCGATTATTACAAGCAGGTCCTGTAGGAGTAGAAATGGGTCACGGCAGCGTATGTGTCTAACCTGTAGCAGACAGTCTGAGGATCATCCACATGCAATGACAGACAGGATGAAGACTGGGTCACACCGAGCGAACACAGCTGGCGGAATAGTTTCCCCTCACTGTCCTCACACTTTAAATCACTTCTAATTACTTGTTTGCCAGCGTTACACATGCACAAATGCACAGATGCTCTTGTAAGGAAATAACAGTCTAATTATCCACCCCTGGCATCCTTGAATAAAAGAAGATGCTCACCTGTGGATGTCTTGTCTTCTTTCAATTTACTTTCCTGGTTGGAGTAAGTAGTAATTTCCTTCAAGCGTGCATAAAATTAAAGCAACAGTTTATAATTTGCAGAGTGGAATCATACAGGTGTTGCAGCAGGTTCCTCCTCCTCTCCCACTCTAAGGTATAGAAGTCCTTGCACCTCCCACTTGCAAAAAAAAAAAATCACCCTGCACATGCACAGTGTGAACACCGCTGCACTGGCAGGGAGGTGGGGATTTGAGATGAGAGGTCAGTGCCTCCTCTCAGGTGTGGGCAGGCTGTTCTCACACTTAAAGAGTGATAGATTAGTAGAGTTTCACCCCATTTTTAGCAACATGACATCATACAAGGAAGATGGAGACTTCTGCCAGAACAAAACACTAACGAACAAGTGCGTGAAGTCATCATAAATACATAAAGTTACAGGTAGCCTATACAACAGGCTTAAGTTAAATGCCTTTGTATTTACATGCATCTGTTAACTAATGTGTTTTAGAATCTGTTGCAGTCAGTCTGTTACATTTTCTAGTCTTGACATCTGTGTTTTATAAGACATTTTGTTGATACACAAGCAATGCAACAAATTGTTGGTTGCCCAGTCAATTGTGCTGTCCTGCTCATTGACTTTGAATAGAGAGAGTAGAAAGAGAGAGTGACCACTCACTGTTTAATTGGCTGGGCTTAAAAGGTGTCCTGCACAAAGCCACGGAGAGCACAGCGGGTGTCTGCGTCTCAGGAGTAAGAGCTAAGTTTAGCAAATCCTCTCAGTGTGTTTCTCAATGACAGCACATGTTGGACAGTCTGCAGAGAAACTCACGAACGCATAAGCTCACATGCAAACAGGCCTGCAGACACACAGGTACTGTACATATTTACTGTTTAAGGTGTCCTGCCATGCACGTGCACACATGCACAGCTTAGAAAGCCTCAAATATGTGCAAGCAAATGAGATGAATGATATACAGTATCATTGTACTGGCCAGTTGCATGCTGACAAGGAAATGTGTGCATTTTTAATTATGTTTTTAAACAGCGCATGCAAAGCGATTAATACAAGCTAGGATATCAACTTAGAAGTAAAACTTATGCTTTGCTATGTGCAGATGCAATGACAAATCCTTCTTGGAGATTTTTTTTATCACAAGTCAGAGCTGGCAGGTGTCCAGGACCCAAGGACAGGTCATCAGAATGTCTTCATTTTGTATTAAATTGTATTTTAAAATTAAAGTTAGTGAATACAGCAACAAAAACCAGGAGTTAAAATGATATTTAACATTTCTTTTATCATAAAAAATGTGACACACAAACATTAAGTAAACAAAGGTGTGATCTGCCTCACATTGACTTGTAAAAGTGGTGTTGACCCAAATACAGAACAATGACATGCACACAGGGAAGACACAAGAGGAGTCCTCGCCACAGCGACATGACATTAAGATAAAGATGTGTAGAGAACAAAAACACATTTATTTCATCATTTCCTCCATCCAGAGTTGAAAGCTGCTTATTTGTGTTTGAAGTGTGTAAGTCTGTCGGTGGCAGTTCTTCTCCTCAGAGCCGAAACTCTCTAAACCCAGCAGCTGCCAGCCAATGCCGGAGGTTTCCCGAGTCTCCTCGTGACCAGACAAGACACCACTTGTGGATGAAAACCCAGCTGGCACGACTGTGAGGCCTGGAATAATACTGGGACAGGGGCTTTCAGGACTGGACGGCTTCCTAACGACACACAGTACATTGTCACTGATCTCCGCGGTGTGTGCTTCTCCCTGTGCAAATTCTCTTTCGCAATGAGCGCGATCGCTCAGCTCAACAAGTTTGGTCTGGCTGCGAGCGGTGAAGCGGCCCAGGTGCCTGTGATTGTTTGGTAAAATCCACCTCACAGTATAAGCCTCCTGGGCTGTCACCTCTCCCCTTTGCATTCTGGGTAGACACACTGGCAATACACGTTCGCTGATCTTGGCCTTGTCTTTAAGCTTGAGCACAGCGACGTTGTCTCCTGCACGGTAAAACTCTGGATGCACTACAACATCTGAGACCTTTTGAGAAAAAAAAAGAGATTTTATTTATTGATTTTGGTACTTGTACCTGGAATCTGATCATTTGCAGAGAGATGCATGAATATTAATTCAAAAAACAAATAAAGCTGTACCCAAGTAACTGAGATAAATGCCAGAATTTTTCATACTATACCATTTACATACAAAAACCTATCCTCAAGCTTATATTTATTTCAGGAAGATTCCTTGCTTAATACTTCTTTGCATCTGCTGTATGGTAAATGTTGCTGTCTTAGGAGACTTTTTATGAGCTCTGTGTCACAGAAAACTGAATAAATTTAAATAGTGACGTTAGGGCCTCTGAATTAAAGATGGGTTTAATGTGATTTAAATGGCAGTTATGACCTTTTGCATTGAGATGAATAACATGATGTGTTTTACCCTGAGGTGGCGCTGGCTTTTCAGTTGGTAGCGCACTCCTATGACAACCTTCACATGTGCCGGGTGAATGGGTCGCTTGTCCTTGTCCACCACACACTGAGCCGCTACCAGGACTCTACGCTGGCTGAGCAGAGCCCCGCTGCAGGCCAGGTACCAGAACGTAGACTCCTCTGAGACCTCCCGCTGGTCAGCTGCGCTCATTCCATGGGATCTGTGGGTGCTGCTGGCAGTGCGATCAGGAGGTGAGCGGATATAGACGGCTACATGCCAAGGCCACTCAGTGTCAGAGAGGTTGTAGGAACTGAAGGTGTCGAATTTGCCACAAACTGTGGGAGGGGAACAGAAAGGAGAGAGAGTGTCAGAAACTGTCGTTGCATTGCACAAACTGGCAAAAGATTTTGGTCGACAACCTTTTAAATAAAGTATTTTTGAACAAGTTCTAGGCTCTTCAAATATGCACAGGTGTTTCTGCTTTTTCTGGCAACTCAGGTTAAAGTTGCTGTCCATTGTCATTTCAAAATTGAATACACCAATATGTGGTGTAAATTGTCCTTTCTTCCTGTCTATATATTCCAGAGATGATTAAGGCAGAACAAGTAAAAAAAACAAAAAAATAAGCAAACAGAAAAACCTGTGCAGCTTGATGATCTGTGTAAGGAATGGTGATATTTGTGAAACCTGCTTATTCATTTTCTTGCCAAGACTTAGATAAGAACCTTTGGACAGAGAGAAGCATTGTAGAAGTTATAGGTGCCACTTTCCCACTGAAGGTAACTCAGGTTTCACTTCAAGTTGGATCTCAACTGCTGCTGCTCTCACCAGGTGAGCAGGAAACATGACGCCCACTCCACCTGCCGGTCTTCAGGCAGGTGCGTCTGGGGCTTCCTTTGTGGCTGTAGAAAGGTGAGGCACATTTATACTCGATGCTTGTGTGGACCGCACGGAAGCCTCGAGGAAGCTCATCCAAAGCTGTGTCATCCGCTCCCGCACTGGTCTGTCTGTCCAGTGGAATAAAGCCAGCTGACAACAAATCATGCATGTCGTACATCGATGAAAACGGGGGTTTCTCTCTGTGGGGAAGAGATGCAGTTTGTCTTAGTGGCCTCTCAACTGCACTAAACTCTTTTCATGTGGGAAGTATATCATATTGATGTGACATTAACATCAAGAACAAAATAAATCATTTTCAACCTTAGCCATGCATAATTAAAAGCCTTACAAAAAAAAAATCTTAATGCAAGAAGAGGATTACTCTCATGAGTACAATGTTTTTTTAATTACCATTTCCAGGGTCAATAATGAACCTACGGGCTTTATTAAAGTTGCATTACCTGGTTGTGTTTTAGTGCCTAATAAAATGTTATTTGTTTGTTGAGCATTTGTGAATTTGGTGACAGTTGATGTATAATAAAACAAAACACCTTCAAAACATTATTATATCTGCACCAGTTTGACTGTTGCTCTGACAAATCTAGGAATATAAACTGCTTCCAAAGTGAAAATGTATGATGATGACTACATACAACATGTGGCACCAGCAATTATGCAGTGTTTATTCTTTGTAGGCACCATGTGCAAAATTTGAACATTTGTGATTCTGGAAACCAGAAAATGACACATGCTGTGACTGCGCTCATCCTGCAAATGCATTCTGGCAACACTGACAACAGTGTTCTGAAAGCAGCACGTGAACTGCACCTGTTTTCACAAAAAACCAAATAGCAATAGTAATAGTAAAGTAAAGTAATAGTAAATAGTGAAAGAGCAGAGAGGCGTGAAAAATACCTTGATAGTAGATGTGGCTTCACAACGGTTTGTTGCACAAGTTCAGACACTTTGGGCTCTCGACAGGCTGCAAAGGTAAAAATCAAACAGGTGGCTGTTAGTGTACGTATATAAACCACTTTCGTAGCTCCCATTGTTCATCAGCTCTGTTTCTTGTAGAGGGGAAAGTAATTCAGAATAAACATGGACAAATATGAGCATAAAATAATCAGGATCAAACACACACAAGCACAACCATTTACTGGTCCATCTTAACAAATGGTTTTGTTTACTATGCACTAATCACAGTGCTTTAATTGCTAAATTGTTCCTTTGTTCGCATGTCAGAATGTGTGTCATAAACAAATAGTAGGACTTTCACTGTGTGCCATCTTTACATAGTAATGAAGTGGAAAAATAGGCTACAGTGCTTGTGAAACACTGTGTTCTCGGCCCTAATGTGTTTTTGAAAACAACTACCTCGCACACACTTTGGAGGCCTGCTACTCCAGGATCCATTAGAGAGGCAAGTACTCAGGTGGTTTCCACTCAAAATGTAGGAGTTTTTACAGAAAAACTCAATCGTCTCTGCTCCCGCTGCTGTGTCAGGAAGAGGTTGGTGGTAGCCGTTTAGCAATTTGGGTGGAGGGGTACAATGGACTCGGCTTGTTTGGTCTGCATAAGCACATTCGAGAGAGAGGACAGAGAGAAACTCAACATAATTGCATCATGCAGAATTTTATAAACATGAGAAATGAAGGACTCATGGTGAAAAGGTACCTTTTACACATGTGGGAGCTGTGCCACTCCACATGCCATTAGTTTGACAGGTCCTCTGCTGGGAGCCGGTGAGAATGAAAGGCGAATGGCACCGATAATTTACAGTTACAAGCTCCTCCTTGAGGCCATAGACGGGCAGTAAATATCCATTCACCAGTTTCTCTGGAAGAGCACATGCTGGATTCCTTCTGGCTGAAACTGTTGAAATATTTTGATAAATAACCGATGAAATGAAGCATCAGCAACTAAGATTTAAAATTTTAAAATTTCACAGTTTGTTGAATTGACATCAGTGATACTAAATTATGAAAATTCTCATTCGGCTGTGTTTTGTGACATTTACTTTGCATTGTTGTACTATAAATATATTTTGGCCTCACAAGTAAGAAACAGTTCTATCTGAGTGAGACTTAAAATGGATAATTATTTTTTTCTATTTATTTTTAATTAAAAATATCCCTATACATGAAATATATGGAAAAATATGAAAATATTGTTTGGACTACAAACTAGTCTGCTTCAACTTAAATTCTTGAAATTGTCTCACTTGAGCTCATACATAAAGGAACCACTTTCCCTGAATAGTAATCAATTTTGAATCTTTATTTACAACATATTTGAAAGTAAAATTTCATCTTTCTGGTGACACTACTAATGCAGTATTACCTGCATAAAGAACTCAGCAGAGCAACCTGCTTTTGAATCAAACTTAAAACAGAAAGTAATGGCCCCAGGATACTGCCATGAGGAACCCCATATATTATGTGTTTTGGGCTGACGAGTCACAGTAATTGAAAACTAAAACCAAAATAAATAGATCCCTCAAGTAGCCTCTCTAAAACCACCATCTCTGAGTTTGGTCTGTTCTTACTTTTTTTAAAACAGTTTGTTTATTTTTTTTTCACTGAAATCATTATATGTTGAAAACTCCACTCTTTTTGACTTATTGATTTAATCTTTACAGATACATTGCCAGTATATGCCTGAGCATTCGCTCATGCACTATGCAGCACTACGGAGGAGGGGGAAAAGACTGGATAAATGGGATGCAAGTTAGATGCATGATTTGCTTCAAAGAAAGCAAATGGAAGGGAGCAAGTATGATAAATCTGTGTCACTGACTGCTAGTCTCACATTGCTGCTCTGTGTAGGAGGCTTCACACGGACACACAAGCATGAATGCACAACAGAAATGAAAGAAAAATGTCCAGGAGAAAAATGCATGCAAGCAGAGAGAGGTGCTGCACTATGCATGGGAGGACAGTAGAGTATCATGTATTCATGATATCTGAAGGAGATACAGTATATCATGAATAGAAATATTGCTATTCTGGGTGTGTTGGCTTCACAGAGGAAGCCAACTTTTAGCATCAGCTAAATCTTTTATAGCATGTGGACACAATAATATAGCAATACTACCATGGACTCAGACACAATTACAATCACATTACTGAGTACCTGCCTGAACTTTCCTGAAAAGTAAGAACAAATCCATCAAAGTTGTTGTAGCCATCTGACGTGAAAAGGATGTGCAAGATGTTTCCCGTGCTTTTTATCGGAGGAGGCAGCTGATCCCCACAAAACCGGCCAATCACCGGGGAGCCCAGGTCATCGCCGTCTCGCACCTCAACGTAGTCATAACGACAGTTATGGTCAGACTCCAAACTGATCTGTGAAAACCTGCAGCATAACCACAGACAAGGCATGGTTAAATGGTTCTTTTCAACCCAATTTGAAACACTGAACAACCAGTCTTCCAAGTGCTGAATTGTGTAAACAATAAGTCCAATTATGTGGGCTAATGCGGGGCTGTCTGGCTGCTTCGCTTTGACCTCGACATCATTTGACAGGCTGATAATGAGTTGATCCCCCATGGAGCCAGTTTCTCAGTGAGGAAAAGTATTTCCAAGCACATAAAAACAAAATACATCATTTGTCCTGTGCTGTCTCAGCAGGTTTACAGAGTTATAAATGAATAAGAACTATCACTGGTCTTGTTCATGTCAGCCCACGTTCCAGATATGTGGGCTATTCCAAAAGTTTCTCATTAATTTTGTTAGTGTGGTATTTGTGTGACTGACACTGTGTATTTTTGTTGCACTAAAACAAATAAATGTTGACAAACAAGTTCATCATCAACAAGAATAGAGAAGTCAATATGATAAATAATTCAATACTCAACTTTCTGTGTTTGTCTTAACTATGGTAACATTATGATTAGAGTCTATGTCAGTGCAAATCCTGAAGCTCCAGTTCTTTCATTAATACAGTAAAAATCTGTCACATGACTTGTGGCTCAGCAGTCCCTTCAATAACACAGTGTATCTGTCAAATAAAGTTTGACCAGATAGTGTTTTCTTTGGGAAACTGATATTGCCAGAGTCTTAAAGGACTTGACTTTACATCAGAGCCCCAGGAAAGTGGCCTACCTGAGCTCGATCCCGCTGCCCTTCTGCACTTGCACTGTCCACTCACATCGGGCATTTGTTGGGTAACTCTCCAATGCTATGTGACCCTGAGACCGCTGGATGATGCCTCCGCATGCTACTTCCCACAAGAGAGCTGTAATTACTATCATTTAGTGAATTTACATTCCCATCAAATATTTGTTTATCACAGTGGAACCAGCACTTTCATTGTGGCAGGCAGTGCCAGCGATGTGACATGCTGTGTGAGAGGGCAGATTATATCCAAAAAATGATGAGATGACGGGATCCAACCAGCCACTACAAAAATCGTGGTTATTAGCATCATGCTGGGGTTCCAGCTGGTATGTGTTTTTTTCAAGTGGAAAAGCAAAACAAGACACAGCAAATTCCCAAATTGCTGTCTGTCCGCCCTGTGAGGGTTGAAGGTTTGAGTTGGTGATTTGATGGTTAAAGGTATAGCTTTTTGGAATATTTCAGAATTCAAAAGCTGTTCCTTTAGGAAATTATTAGTGAGTTCATACAGCCTGTACTTTGTCGGTTTGTCAATCACACACTCTAAACAGGTTGTACAGGACAACATGAGTGGCACAATGGCTCCTCTTGTGTTTGTTGAGCTGGCTTCAAATGGCCTCTGAATGGTACTTTCCCCTGGGCCATGAAAAAAAGAGAATGGAAAATCACCACGGAAGTGAATAAGAGGAGTGGCAACAAGGTAGACCTGTTTGCTTTCTTCTATTACAGTAATAGCACTTCACCATAACTTTAATAATTTTCTAATGGGAGCTGTTGCAGCATTATACTCATAATTAATATTTTTTCATATAAAAAAAACAATGACAAAAGCCATTTTCAGAATTTCAATATATTTAGACCAGATGCTACTAGTAGAAACCAGCAGTAGACTGTAGATGTGGCACAATAAAAAAGCATTGTCGCCACCAAGTGACCTTATTGTGTATTACATATGTAGATGTGGCAGTCTGAAAACTGTGGAGCACGTCAACCTGTGATGATTACAGCCCAAATGAGAGAGTATGTGCTATAAATTTCCTGAGATAAGGTTTAATGTGATGTATTGTGTTTTGTTCAGCTTGTAATAAACTGAAACACATTCCATGCAATGTTTATAGATGTTGAAAAAGATTGTAAAACTGTAGTGCAGCACATGAAGAAGTTATAATATGTCACTTATTGCCACTGTCAGTCCTTCTGCATTGGCTTGGCTGTCAATGGCATTTTCTATTGGCCTTACATGCGACTCGATACATTTTCATAATGGTAACTAGCCAGATAACACGCTGGCTGGAAAAGCATTGAGCCAAAGCCTTGTATTGATGATACACAAGAGCTTGGGCATGGCAGAGTGTTCTGCATCACTGTGTGATTCATGCATTCTCTCATCGGCAATGAGTATTCAGAGTATTCGGCCTATTCAGTGGCAAGATAAGGCTGTACAGCGATTCCGCATTACAGCATTTTGACTCACTTTTACAGTCCCCTCCACTCCAGCCTTGGCGGCACTCGGTGCAATACTTTCCATTGACAAAGAAATCATCATTGGCTTTCCATGTTCCATTGTGGCAGGTTTTACAGTTCTCAAACAGACTGCAGCCTCGCAATGACAAAAGAAAGAGAATGAGATTAGGATTTTAAGTCAATTTGTAAGTTTTTGTCAGTGACTAATATAAGTCATACCTGGTTTGCTTATGCCTTACATTGATCCAAATACTACTGTCTACCACAGCTTTCCCAGGTAAAAAATGTATAAACATGAAGTGTTGTCTTTCAAATCTGTGAGCAGCTGCAGCTTGTAAATAACTGCATTGATTATTCCAGAAAGCACTGTGAATAGGCAGTAAGAGTGTACCTGGATGAATGATGCAGGGGTCACACTGATCCAGCGCGTTGCGGCAGCAGGGTACAGTGTAACCTACCCTTGACCCTTTTGAGGGACACCGGCACTGGATCAGGTGGTACTCACAGCACGGACGACACATGACGCTCCACCGAGAGCTCGGGCAGTTGTCCCCCGCTGGAGCTGTGCAAAACAAAGCAACAGACACCTGAATCAAAACAACAGTATTCCTATCGGAAACCTTTGACTTATTCTGGGGGGTCAAAATATAATGTGACTAATCAAAGCTGAGGAATTGTATCTGCAGAATGGCAGCTTTGGCTCCCTACAGATTCCTGTCTCTACACGTGTTGATAGAAATGTAATGAACAGAGCAGTGGTACTAATTCTTCCCTACAGCATATTTTCCTGTGATCTGATGGCCCAGATCAGACTTCCCTGTACAATACAGGTACAACATTTCACGATGACTGAACAAGTTGCTGAGGTGTGAAATTTATCTTGGCATATGATTTGGTGGCAGATGATGCTATCAAGCTCAAGCTGGACTACATTCTGTTTGTGGCTCAAATCTTGTACGTTATTATTACCTTGTGAAGTTTGCTTGCTCTGCTGATGCCTAAACTGGTTTAAATGACCCATTTGAATAGTTATGTTATTGAGCAGTTGTATTATTGTACTGTCCAGATAGCAAACTGTGAAGCAGTGCAAAGTGAAGCTCAGAGGCCCATTATAGTCATCACATGGTTAATTTACCTATCAATAGTTATGGATTACTGTGCTAAATGAAATGTAAAAGCCTCCTATACACCACACCATTGGATCCTCACTGATACGTCCAATATCTGCATAGACGTTGAGGGAAAGGCTGCATACAAGCTTTAACAGGACAAATTATAGAGTGGCACACAGAGTCTGTTCTATTGCATGAGTTGAGAAGAGTCTTAGCAGAACAAGTGACTCATCGTCATGAAATAACTCCATGGTTACTCAGCAGCAAGTAAGCAGGCTTATTTTTTGTTAAAAAATAATCTGCAGCATTTTCACAAAACGAAAAAGCCATGTGATGGGGAAACAATCAAACAAACAAAACAGTTCAATACTGTGTACAGAAAATAGAGCTTTCAATCTAAACTGCAGTTTAACTTACCATGTGGCCAAGCTGTTACACCAAAACAGAGATTTAAGAGGAGGTAGAAGAGCTTGGAAGCCAGGAGAGAGGGCACAGGCACTTTCCGTGAGGGGAGACCGAACATGTTGACTGCCAAACTCGCAGCAATAAACTTCTGATAGAGGTTCAGAGAAGGTAGAGCTAGCTCTCCACAGATGTTCCTCTCCGCTTAAAATATGACGTAATTACTGATGATGGAGTCTCCCATCTCAGCATAATGGACAGAGATCCTTAACCCATTCCTCCCAGGATGTTTTTATCTGCGATGGTTTGAATTTGCTCTGAGATCGTGCAGCTCAAAATCGATGCTGTTCCTGCAACTGGTTCCAGGCGCTCTGCTCCTGGTATGAGTTCAGAATGAGTGCTGCTGCACGCTGAATACTTGCTGGCAAAGGAAGTGGAAAGTGCATTTGAGAGAAGTAAAGACATCCTAATGGGGAAAACAGTGATGTCCAGAAAAAAAAAAAAGAAAAGGAAAAACTCCATCTGCCAGTTTACTGGAAAATGTTTGGAGGAGAGATGGCAAGTGAATTTCTCCAAAGCTGCAAGTTAGATTTTCACAAGCACTCCTGTGTTATCAAGTCTTAAAACTGAAAAATACATATTTGCACATGCATCAAGCTAAATGTGTTCACAGAGTCTTCATCATACACCAGCTGTCAGGCCAGACATGATGATTTCACAACAGATGTTGTCTTTAATGACCCCGTGCAATGTTTATGATGTCAGTGAGTCTACGTAGATTTGCCAGAAGCAATGAGGCCGATAAGATCGTCACAGCCCATTTCATGTCCAAGGTTGCTTTTCCATTACCTAAACTGTTACCTAGGAGTTTCCATGCTTTCATATCTGTTCTCATCTCCATTACAGCAAATAGTGAGCAGACAGTGATGACACCATGTGGCTTTGTTGTTCTTTTAACTTTTTGTGATACCTAATACTCTCATTGTCTTATAAGAGATAAGACATTTAATCACAGTGAAAGCATTTATAGCGAGTTTGCCTGGTTGTTTTTTCAAGTTTCATGTCGTCATTATATATACATATATACACATAAGGTTTGGAGGCTGGAGCTTCAAATTCAAAACTAAACTTACAGGACTAACCCTAACCCTGAACATATGGAGCAGGTGTGAGGTCAGGATACTCAGCTGCAGCCTGCATGCATGTTGTTGCAGAATCCAGATCCTGTAGATAAACAGAACAACTCCTAATGCACTAGTGATTCTGAGACTTTTTCATGCCAAGTAGATGTCACACCAGACCCTATCTGATAAATTTTGTCCTAAGGACCCCTGATCTGTGGTTATAGATGTTTTATCATTTGCCCATTATCAAACTTTGCTTGCTTATGGACGAAAAATATTATTTTTTTCTTTTCTTTTCTTTTTTACGGGAAACCCCAAGAACCCCTAGCCTCGTAAACCAGCCTCCCCCGGAAATGCATTTAATTCATTTCACAGGGGGAGTCTGGCCTCATCTCCGTTGTAACCGTTTCGCCGAAACACTCCGACTACCGGCCAACGTGCTGTGATTGACACAGCACGTTGGCCAATCAGGGACCGAAGAAGAACAGCGATAACGTCTTTTCCTCCAAGAAACTCAACAAGCGCCGACTCTTGCTCTTGTTTAAATTCTGTAATTGATGGTATTTCATTTAGAACTTCCCTTACTGCTGTTATGCCGCTGTTTGATGCTCCGCCATGTTTGTTGTAGGTGAGTCCAGTCCATGTAGTAATGTTTTCAGGCCCTGATTGGCCAACGTGCTGTATCAATCACAGCGGCGCCGGCGACGCAGATTGGCTCGGTAGACAGACGATTTCTGGCGAAATGGTTACAACGGAGATGAGGCCAGACTCCCCTTCTGAAATGAAATGAAATGCATTTCCGGGGGAGGTTGGTTTACGAGGCTAAAGTACCCCCATAGGGTCCATGGACCTCACTTTAAGAAACAATGACCTCGAGAAGTTGTTCCATTTAACCCAAATTCAGAATGTGGCCGGTGTTTTGAATAAAATCTATGATTTATTGAGGACCTTAATCTGGTTGCTTTTCCGCTGATATGCTAACACTCCTCCTGGCCTTGGCCGTAGCCAGCTATGAGGTCACCGAGGTCTGGACCTCAGTAAAAGTTTCTGTGAGCAAAAATAAAATAAAGTGTGACAAATCTGCAAGAAAGTAAGAAACCGGAAGCCGGCAAATACTTTTTCACTGCACTGTATTTAATTGAGAGGGAACAATACCGGATGTTAAAGGCTGAAAACCACAGGACGACAAGTGTGTCTCCTTTCATAATGGGTCTAATGAAAATAATGAAAAGTCTAAGTCTACTTTATATACAGTAATTGTGGGTCATTTTGATTCATGTATAGCTAGAGGGGTCCAAAGTAATGCAGCACTGTAAGTCATGAACTAGCTGTGATAATCTCTTTTTTTTTTTTTTTTTTTGCATGGAGTGAAAGAAATTCAAGAACAGGTGAAAAAACTAATTGACACCTACCGTACCGGTCTGGAAAGTGTTATAAAGACATTTCTAAAGCTTTGGGGAGCCAGTGAACCACGGTGAGAGGTGCCTTTATCAACTAAAAGAGAACGATATAGAACAGTGGTGAAAACCTTCCACAGATGGCTGCCATACAATGAAAAAAATTATATAAAATTACCTTTTAATTAATTCCGGAACCCTCCGGACCTCACCAATTTCAAAATCCTGGCTACGGCCCTGCTCCTGGCCATCTGCATTAAACAACACAGCCGTCAATAGAGTGATACTTGTGTGATATTTGTGATATTATGTGTCATAAACAAGAGATTATGAGCCTCCATTCTCCCTCGTAACAAGTTAAGCCATTTATTAAACCATAACAATTACTCTGGTAAAGCTGTGTAATCAAGGTAAAAATGTAACATAGTTAGGCTACAAATCTGGTATAGCTCCTCTTTAAGTTGATATTTTTATATTTTCACATCGACAATGGATCAAATGACTGTGACAAAGATCACATGCCCCTCCTGCCCTTCAGTTCATTTTACAGCTTGTAATTTGACTCTGTTGGTTCAGTCTCTTTTATCTCACTTTCAGTGAAAACCTCTGGTGAAAGCATTGTGTTCAACCTGCACAGCACTAAGTGAAAGACAGAGGAGCTGGTGGAGTCCAAAGCAGAGCTGCAGTAAATAGTAAAAGTAAAGTAAAAGCTAAAACACAACACCAACTGAATATTTATGTTGGCATGAAGGAGTTGCACTCTGCTTTCATGTTTGCCATGTCAGTTTGATATACACCAATGTGGTGCTATGCTGCCCTCAAGTGTCAAAAGAAGAAGAAAAAAGGATAATTGGATGCAATTTAATTATGGTGACCGTATTAAAACTGCATAAAACATTATAACCATGGGTTACATTTCATGATGGAAATGTATTGCTCCACACAGTGAAGAAAACATCAGTCACAATTCACTGAATATGTTCCAGTGGTAATTAACTCTCCCATCGACAGTGACAGCCACGTTCTGACCAGCACTCTGAGCTGACACGTATAAAGAACCATGAGTGACTCCTTTTGATCCCTGCAGCGTTTGAACTGTCAATCACAGCTACAGATTTTGCCTCCTCCTATCATGTTGAACTTGACCCGACCAGACATGAGAGAGATAGATGAAAGGTGGGGGGGTGGGGCAGGGGATGAGGATGGGGGGTGGGGGTGGGGATTATGTATTTCACACGGCGACACAGTTATAAAACTCTCATTTGTGTCACAAGGCCAAACTCACTGTTGAAATGAGTTCTTGACATTAGAGACCAGTGTTTTTTTGGTTCATGTAATTACCCATGGTGCTCAGTCAGCTATTTTTAGCCTCCACCGTTGCTCAGAGGGATATTCCATTTGGACACCAGAGAGACTCTCATCCAACCCTACTCCCACATCCACTGACCTTTCACAATTCAAGACAATAGGGGCATATAATGAAGCAGTCTCACTGAAACATGTCACCTCAAATGAGGCCCCACAATTAAAAAGAAAGAAGATGGATAGCAATTACACGCACTTAGCTTTAAAGTGCCATTGCCAGCAGACATCTAAATTATACTATCCCCAGACAAATTAAAATGACGAGCTAGAATTTAGTAGATTAAAAATCCAAAATTAAAATGTTAAATATGTAGAAATAAATATAAATAAAGCCGACTGCTGTTGCATCTCATCAACAACAAATGTTGCCCAAAGCAAGCAATTAAAAGTTAGTGTAACAACCAAATGGTGTTATTTTTCTTTTCTTTAAACAGTTTCATGAAGTGAAAATTAAAATAAAGTTTGCAAATAAAAATGACCCAGAAAAGGATGAGGTTTATCATAAAATTTTATTTTGTCATAAAGCACAAAACTCCTTCGTGTATTCACATTTCAAGGAACAACTGAATACCATATTCTCATAAAGATTGATTGTAGTAGATGCATCACTCAAAACCATCCTCTACTACATGGTTGACCATATGATTCTACCTGGTTTCATGAAATGATTGTGACAATATGATTATTCTTGATAGAGAATATCTTCTCAAAACCTTATTAATCAATATTCCAAACATATCACTGTAGGAATAAAAAGAGGAATGTGTCTGAAAACAAAATTATTCCAATTTTGTGGCAACCGGATCGTGTATATCATATGTTTCTGGTGACACTCACTGACTCGTACGCGCAGGCATAGTGTTTAATCGTTGACTTCAGCAGGTCTGAGACTCTTCACCTTGATGCTCCGAATTATGACATGAACCGCATTTTCGTTAAGGAGTTAATTCTTCTCCCTTCATACCAAACATCAATTCAGATTTCCGTAAAAATGTTTACATGTGACACACGACACCTCTGAAAAGAACGACCTATGTTTGCAAAGTTAAACGCATAGTGAGCTGCAGCACGCGATGCTCAACAGTTCAAAAATGCTGCAGAGGAGTTTTCCGGGAAAAAGGCCTACGTTGGTCCTACTTTGTCTCATCCTCTGTAAACCACATGGCAGTGGCTGTGTTCACATTTAAAATAACAACACTTCCATGATCTTGACAAACTTTCAGTTAAAAACAAAGGCAGCCATTTGCGTGTGGGCAAACCTTCTGATACAAATATCATGATCACGATTAAACAATAGAAATGCTTATGTTTTAAATATGATGCCCTCATTGCGAATACCGTTTAACTGAATAAACACCTTCTACATTCCCTGTGAATAAAAACATTATCTTCCCCTTCATCTGTAGACACATTGTTATATTTATCTGAAATATAATTTAAAAATAACTTTTAAAAAGGCCTCAAGTTAATATGAGGCTCTAAATACATATATGTGTCTCCTTCATAGATTCCCTCAACTGTATAAAAACCCATGTGACTATCAAACCCAACCCAAATAATAAATGTACCACTAAAACCACTCACTCACATTCTGGCACACCATGGTTAAAGGGATAGTTCAACATTTTGCAAATTTGTCTATTGTCATAATCTCTACAGTCATAGCAGTAGGTTCATTACCTTTAATTATCGGTGCATGTTGTTATGAGCTCTGCGGGGCAGAGATGTGAGCTGCTCAGCGAACCCCAATGGAGGTGAAAGATGCAGGTCCCCTGTCCATCAAAACTCACCAAATACGCAATCCAACAACCGCAAAACGCTCTTGTGGAGAACTTGTGACCTGCACATTCACCACACTATGAAATATCAGTGTTTCCCACAAGGACTGTGGTGGGTGGTCCGATGGTGTGTATAAATAAATAAATACATGATAATTTCATAGCGTGGTGAATGTGCAGGTCACAACTTGTCCACAAGAGTGTTTTGGAATTGTTGGATTGTGGATTTGATGATTTTGATGAGGGGCAGGGGATCTCAAACCACATGCACTGATAATTATGAACTATAGGGATTATGGCAATAGGTGAATTTGCCAAAATGTTGAACTATCCCTTTATGGACTACACGTTTCTCTTGCTGTTGTTACACTCCCAAACCACCTTTCTCCCCTGCGAGCAGTTTTTCCTTGTCCTGAGGTTCTTTGTGAGGGGTTTTCTTCATTTCTACACTTTTAACCCCAGTGTAGGCTGACGAGCCAGCAAGAACCATCATGTTACTGGTCCACCATAGCACGCTTTTACTGGAAGAGTTGTACATCACTGCAATAACAGTCTGTGCACAGGCTTTTGCCGTTCCCGAGACGTTGTGTGTGAGCGGACTGGTGTACTTGATCTGGAGGCCTGTGACGTAACCGATGGCGAAACCAAACACCCCTCCGAGTGTCATCATACTCCAAAACCCGGGGTCAGTGAGGCGGGTGAAGCTCACGATGCGACCAAACTCCCCGAACACGATAATGAGCGGCACAAAGAGGACGCATGCGTTAATGTTGTTGTAGTAAGAGAGTTTCCAAATGTTTCCATCCACCGCTGGCATCACCTTCTTGGTGTAGATGGCGTTGAGGGAAACACAAGCGCTGGCAATAACCCCAAAGAAGACACCGGTCCAGGAGAGGGACCCTGCCAAGCCTTCCTGGTCCACACCAAGCCAAAATCCACCTGAGAAGCAGGGACACATACACAACTGTTACATCACAGTTTTTAAAGTATCTGCTCTTTCAACCAATATTCATTATGTCATAGTGAATAACTAACTAGACTTTTAAAAAATGTTATTATAGTTTGATTAATTTTAGAAGCCAAGCAGAAACTAGTGAAGGTTTCCCATGTTTGCTTGATAAATGACTAAATCATATTATGAGCTGTCTCTTTGTATCTCATATATCACATACATGAGGCTGAATATATGCAAAAAAAAATTAAAAGTTATATTAAAATTAGATGAAAACTGTTCACTTTACTTCATTTATTTTAATATATATTTTGTTTATATTAATCATTCACCCCAAAACATTAACATACTGCTTTTTCTTCTGTGTCAAAAATAAGTCATGAGTGGAATGCTATGAAACTTTAAAATTATAGATAGATGGATTGAAAGGTAGAGATAAATACAAAGATATCTAGAAACAACAGATGAATAAGGACATCCTGTCTGTGAGTGTTGGAAAGTGACCTGGAAGAGACATGCTCAGCATGGTGGAACAGCTCTATTCCAAGTTTTACATAGTCAAAGGTCATATCTAATCAATTCTAATCATCTTTCTTAATCATTTAATCTCCATCTAAATACATTAGATACAATATATTCAATGATGAACTTCATTTATGTAATTCACAAATCATGTGTCACATATTTAATATAGGCTAGACAGACATGGCTGCACTTTCTCTACTTATTGATAAAGAAAGTGAATTTACCCAGTATAATCCCACAGCACAGCAAGGCTTTGTAAGATGTGGTTTGTTTCAGGATGACGTAGGACAGCAGCACATTGAAAACTGTGCTGAGTGAGCGTCCCACTGTGTAAAACGCCACTCCGACGTATTTTAGGCACAGGTTGTTGAAGGAGATCATGCAGATGAACACAATGGACAGAGGCAGGACCTCCCGGGACGTCTTCAGGTTGACTCTGACCGACGGGAAGTCAATGAGCCCCGGACACAGCCTGGACAACATCTGCATGACCCAGCACAGCCCCACCGTCACCAAGCACTGATAAAAAGTGACGAATAGCGGCGCGTCCAGGTCTCGGTTGTCCAGCAGGTAATTATTAAGGAACACCATTGTTATAGAAATGAACCAGTAGAGTGCGACCACGGTTGCTATCCGGAAAGCCCGGAATAGGAAAGTCTCTCCATGTCCGTCCTGGTCTGCCGTCTCCGTGCCGGTCAGAGCCATCTTTAAGATGGTGAACCGCTTCAGGTGCGTCCTGTTCATGGTGACAGAGCGAGAGGAGCAGCCCGGGTAAGAAGTGGGGCATTTACACAAGCTAAACACATATAGCAACAGGACTGCCAGACTAACTGTATGTTGCAAACATGACTGTTGTCTTCCGCAGGATGCTACAATTGAAACTCTTCCGGTCCTATTAATTTCAGAATAAAAGCGCCCTCTCTCAACAAAGCCTCACATTCAATTTCAACTTGATCTTTGCGATATATTCAGTGGAAACTGTTGTTAGGCATGTATTTCTTTCCAACTACGACAGTATGCCAACAACTGCATTAGCCTACTATGATGCCTATTTCGGCGGTTTTTATTTATATTTTCTTTTCTTTTTTTATTAAAGTAAAACCTAAACTTTTATTTTGAAGGCAGGCGCTCAAAGCGGAAGTCTTCTACAGCGACTACTTTGCTACTTCCTCGAGTGTAACAATGTTTCTTTTTATTTAAAGGTACAAGATCCATGGATCCATGGATCAGCCTGTCGTCATGCGAGGCTGTGCGTATTTGTGTAAATGTAGATAAGAAACAATCATTAGCCTATTTGAAATAGTTTGCTACATGTTCAAATTTCTAGTCCGAACTTGCTGCATTTTAAACTATAATTTATGTTTAATTTAATATTTCACCTGGTAATTCGGTCGTTTTTAACGTGTGGTTACCTGCCCAAATGCCCTTTAGACTGATAACATCATGTCCTTGCCCTATATAAAACACTGGTAAAAAGTGTGTTTCTTACCTTCAGGTCTGGAATCACTCCGTATTTGAATTGAGCGTGAGAATGAGAATGAGGAAGTGACTGGTCTTACCACTCCCTGGTGGGCTAACAACTAGTTTAGGGTCATGTATGACCAGAATTTCTTGATCGACCTGCTAGCCTGCAAAAAATATGCGGCCTTTTGCATATAACCCTGATATGCATTTCTTTGTAATAAATGAATAAATAACATCTTACAACGACTACTGTAAAAACTAGCCCACTGATTTGATAAAAACTGTAAAAAATAAATGAATAAAATAAAATAAGAAATAAAACAATGAGGTCTACTACACACACCCAAAGTACACGTATGTTAAGTTACAGGGCTGTTTAGTTATTATTATCTGCAGTGAGATGTGTACTAAGCCTGATGCTTGATGACTGGTGAAGCCAATGCCTTCACCAGTCTCTCTGCAAGATGTTTCCTCTATGTTTTCCAATCACAACAACAAACAATGATAATAATTTTCTCATTGAAATTGTTCAGAGTGATTTTTCTAGTTCTCATACTGTATATTACCGATAACAGCATCCATTCTCTGATATAGGACACTGCTGTACTACAATCTCAAGACAGTAGGTGGCAGAAAACAATCACAAATGATGATTATGTGGCTGGTTACAGGAGTCAGACTAACTCATAGTTTGTGCAAACACAGTGTGGAGTTGCATAACAATGATCCGTATAATCAGGTTTTTTAATTTAGTAGTGAAATCAAATGTTATCAAGTGTGAAATATATCAACAAGGGACAAACACTTGATTAGAAAAGACTGATGTATGAATTTTAACTACGAGATTGACCTTTTCACTTGCTTCATACTGTAACAGCAACCCTTGGCCATGGACTTGTCAAATGTGACTGCTGGACATGTAGGCTACTTAAATCTGACCTTTACCATGTAACACTTATCTTCCTTATTTTCAGCCGGCGAAGTATATACAGTACACACAAAACACCATCCTCCTCCAAGAACACATAGGAAGTATTTGTGCAGGCTGACTCACCCTGTACAGCACATCCATCAGGAGGTGTCTGACCCCTCATTAGATTCCCCTTTGCTCAGGCTTTGGAAGTGGAGAAATGCTGTGCTGGGGCCGGATTTACTATTCACAAGACAGTTTGCCTCCCTGACCTCCCAGCTGGAGAGATTTCCACTTTATTAGCAAGCACAAAAAATGAGGGAATATGCTGCTGGTGCTATCTTAGATGACTGAGGCTCTGAAGCCCCCATTCATATCTCCAATGTGTGGAATACACAGAAAGTCAGGAAGTGTATAGGAAAAACACAGGAAGCTGAAAATTAATGAAAAAGAAAAATAATAACATTACTCCTGGATGAAATGCATCACAGGTTTCACTAAGGGCCCAGATGCCATATAGACAAAAAATCACTGTGATTAGACTGCAAATTATTTTCCACAACTTTGTCTGATGCAAGGGATATTTTAGTAGTTAGATATAATTGTGAGACTATATGAAGCTTTTAATTCTGTAGCTACAGTACAGTATTCCACATACCCTCCAGATGGCACAGTATACCTTTTACCACGGCAGATGATCAGTGATACAGCCTGTCAGGTCATAATGGCCATTAACTGATCACTTTGATGTGTGATTTGAATAGAGACATACTATTTGTTCTATAATTATCCAAAATGTTATTCAAATAGTGTTGTTTCCATCAAAGACACAAAATACACTGTCATGAGATATCACACATTTTAATAATACAGTAAATTTAGTATATGGCTCTTGGTGTTTAACAGCAAGTGAAATACCACCACACCAATACTAATACTCAATCAAGGCTTCTGTTAAATGTCAAGAGCCTCATTAAAACAAACATTTGTGAAGGATGATGGCCACTTGATAACAGAAATGACCAAAAAAAAGAAAAAAGAAAACGTCATTTAAATCTCTTCATTGCATCATGTCAAAGCAAAAGGCATTGCTCATATCAGCACTCTGTACAAGGTGAATCCTGTACAGGACCAGAGAAGATCGGAAGAGCTGCACAATAATAATAGGCAAGTCCATCATTAAAAGGAGGGAAAATTAAGAAAATGGAAAACAGAAACCAAAACAATTAGCTCCCATCTTTTTCTCCAGGGACTGGCATTTGAACCTTTTTAACCTCACATATGCTGGAAGTGAAACAAAAAAAAAAGCAGTGAATTACTCTCATATCAATGCCAAGATCACATAAAAAATATATTCAAAATATTTCCTCATCGTTTCCACTATCACTATGACCTGTAATAACATAGCAAGCATCCCAGAAACATTTAAATAGTAAGACCAAGGATGAAGACACAGGATGAAATTTGGTTAATGGCCAGTGTGCAGGACATAAAGCAAAATGAATAGTGTTGTTGTTGTTGTGTTGTTGTAAACGACCACTTTAAATGGCCAGCTGGAAACGTCATTAAAAGTTGGTGGATGTCATAATTAATTAATGTTCATGACATCATTGCATAATTTTTGCATCCTGCCTCACGGTAGTTAGTGTCTGTCCTTTATCTGTTTACTTCTCTCCAACTCTTTATGCTCATAAACACCATTTAAATACAGTTAAATTCCCCAGTCTGTTCTCATCTATGTGTTTTGTTTTGTCAGACAATGGAACTAATATGAAATTGTGACTGAGACAGAGCTGATTAAGATCTCAAGCCTGGTTTATACTTATTGTGGCACAGAACCCACAGAACCTTTACTGTATCTTACAGTGGCCAACAGCATTGTGAGCGTTTATGTAAGCGCTGGTATGTCTGTGCCGCTGTATTGGAGCAGGGGCTAAAATATGCTGCAACATAGACAAAAGACAAGATGACTGAAGTAAATGAGGCAAAAGGAGAGTGAGTATTTTGGATTTCCAGGCCAGTGAGGCGCACATCAGTCGATGGCTGATACATGGCAATAACAAACCAATAGTGTCAGTTAAGTGCAGCCTATTATACGAGGAATTATCCTGAGAACACTGCATTGTATGAGCACGGAGCTGATGTCACTTAACTGCTGCAGAGAAACACGAGTGTGTGTTCACACCGGCTGCATCTCTGCTGTGTTGCTGATCCTGCCAGCTCTGTCTCACCACCACCACATACAGTTGGTAGGTTACTGTTGGATTTCTTTCATCATGAATCACATTCTGACTTATTTCTAACAGAGAGTGTCACTAAAATAACACTGTCTCCACATGCAGGTAGAAAGTATGAATCAAAAAGAATACATTTCTTATTATGTAGTCCCTCAATCAGTCCACATCCTCTGGGACTGAAAATTAAATCAATAAAATAGATCGGTTGAAAAAATAATATGAAAGAGCAAGATGCCAATTACTAGTAGGATCTCACTTACTCAGTCACTCACTCACAGCTATGTGGGGATGTTGAGCTGGAATGTGTCTGATTCATCTAAAAAGAAGCTGGCTAATAATTAATTAATATGAAATGGGCTTTGTGATAAGAAAAGTCAAGGAAGCAGCTTTTCCCCAAACCAAAGACAAGAGACCTCTCTCTTCAGTAGAACCATAGCTTTATATTATTAATGACATCACTGGGATTAAATGAGGCTGTTGTGGCCACAGCACAAGTAACATTGCGTGGCTCACCCAGCGCCGCCATTGTATTGTGCTGCTCTATAGGTAATTGCTGTTCATGATGAATTGTACTGAAAGTAAGGCGAGCAGAGACTGGGCAGGCGAGGGTGAGCTGTGTGGTACAGTCCACAGGGCAGCTTAATTTCAAACACATATAATCCTCCCTTGTGGAGCAGAGTTGGTTTCCCAGCTATACAGCTTTTCCCTCTTTGATCTCCCCGTACCTGTAACAACCTCTGCTTTCTCACTCTGTAGAGAGAAGAGGAGGAAGGGTCCTTCTTAAGGGTATGTTCCTCACATTCTGCCTCTGTTTATCCCATGGGCTGAAGACGGATCTTCTATTGTTGTACTCAGATTATAGAGCTATTCCTGAATGACCAGATTCATGTTTTATGTTTGATAGCAAACTTAAGTTAAAAGAGTCAGATTTGACAGCCACAAATCTCAGCGCTTCAGCTGTAGGTCAGCTGTCTTTATTTTTTATTTTTACCAACAAATTTCATTGCATATTTTTTTATTACTGTATTAGAACAAATCTATAATTTTGCCCTCCAGTCATTGCAAGGCAGACAGCTCCACTTCTCAAAATCTAACAGATTTTTAAGATATGCTTTAAATTCAGCTTAATTGATGAACAGCTTTAAGTTCATTGACAGCAATATTAAAGGCCAATTCCGGGCCAATTCAACCTAGGGTTAGTTTCCTATTATTTTAGGTCTAAAAGAATGAATCTGAAGATTTTGTCTCCTGTTATGCAGTAGTTCCTGCATCATCACAGCAGTATATAATGGGAGCGGATCGATGTTACACTGTTTAGGCTGTTTACGTCCCACAAAACAGCTTTACGTCAGATGGCTATTCAAACATACACCGATGGGTTTTGTTTACTTCAAGAAAGCTGACATTTTTGTTTGTAAACTGAGCTGTAATAAAAAGGCTTGTGAAGTCTCGCGTGAGAGTCAATTTGACACGCTTATTATGCTTACAGGCAGAATAAACAATATTCAAACTTATTCTTACTGCTACGAAGACGTCGTGCCTCCGAGTTGACATTCCTTTGTTGGTAAAACAAACGGGAGCTTCAGCCAACATTTTAGCCGTCAACTTGACTCTCACGTGAGACTTTGCGAATTCATGAGACTTTGTATCACAGCTCCCTTTACAAACATGTCCACTTGCTTGAAGTAAACAAACCCCTTGGTGTATGTTTGAAAAGCCATCTGACACTGTCTCTGGAAAAAAAGAAGAACATCATCAGATTCATTCTTTTGGACCTAAAATATTAGGAAACTGGAGCGCCAGGTTGAATTTGCCTGGAATTGTCCTTTAAGCCTCATAATGCTTCTCTAATGAATTATCAGCTACTTTTTACTTCTGCTTTTTCTCATCTCAGCAGCCTATCTCATATGTTTTTATTATGTTATCCTCATCATTCTATCTTCATTTTTGTTCTTCTTCGTCTGTGTTTCCTCAATAAGATCAAGGAGATTTATGAATTTCACAGCAATGTTGGTCGGTTCCTTTATTTATTGTGTGGTTGTTATTATTTTTATTTATAACTTAGTCATTTATTGCTTTGTGTGTTGATGGGGTTGGAGCTGGCAGCAGCGGAGGTGGTGTTTTATTGCTTTTATTCTGTGTTTTATTGTTTGTATGATTCCTTTAATGAAATAATGGTTTAATGTTACACACACACACACACACATGAAGAGAAAGGAAGAAAGAAACAGTGATTCTGGCCTCCTAATCAGACTGTTATATTTGAAAGACAAACCCATGCTGTTTGAATGAGAGAAAATGTATGTAATACTCCTAAAATATCAAGGTTGGATTTTCTTCATTTCTCACAACTGTTCATCTACAAGCTACAAGAAAGAGGACATCTCTTTGTCAATCATGGCACCTAAAACATTCCAACCTCCTTCAACTATCAGAGCTGGGAAAGGACAATGTCCTCCAGAAGAACCTAAGACAAAAAAAGACAAATGAACTGTCCTCTCTTGTAGCACAACAAAGCTAATAAGAATGCCTGTAAGTATTCAATATAAGCTGGCCATCGTTTTCTAAGCCTGGATACATGACAGTATATGCAGATGCCCTATTTGTTAGTGTCAGACTGACACATTTGGCTTTGTTCAGTATGGCTGCCAGACTCCAAACTGCTGCTATTAGAGACCAAGTAGAGTCTGATGACTCACCCTTCTGTGAGGATCGACAGGCAAAGCAGAGAGCAGCACAGTGACAATGGTGCTGCTATTTTGTTCAGCAACACTTTCCAACCATCAATTCTCGCACCCATTCCCCTATGAGGGGTCGGTGTTTGTCCCAGTGTGCAGGAGGAGACAGAGAAACACTCCAGATAGGACAGCAGTCAAACAACAAAACACAGACTCGGGCAGCACTAACACCTTAACATCTAAAGGCAATTTACAGTGGAAGAAAAGTGGGATGAAGCCACAGAGAGGCAGCTCCTCACAGACAGGCCTCAGATAGATTTTAGTAGTCATTTTGATGCTTTTTTTTCTCCATTTGTCTAATGGATGCATTTGCTAATGGATTTGTATGTACAATGAGGTCCAAAACAACTTAAACCTTCCTGCTGTAAAGCGACAGTGCTCAACAATGCAATGCAAACATAAAGCTGATCGGTCATAGGGTCAAACTAAAAGATCAAAGTGGTTTCCATTATTTAAGCTCATGTTTGTTTCAGATTTTAATTAGTTTTTTCAACACAATATTAAAGTATAATGTCATGATTGACAGCTGGGATTAAAGTGTAATAGGGTCATGCTGACATCCTGCTCCACCCCCTGATCACTAATGTAAAGCTTGACTCCATAATGACACCAGTAGCACAAGATGGCAGTGCTCGCATCTGGAATATTTTTGGCTTCATTTTTGCTCGTGATACATCTTAGTGTACAGCTATTACCTTAACTTAAATTAAACTAGCTCTTCCCTGGGAACCGACCACATATTAAGTGCCCTCAAACACCCTACAAAGGTCAGAGGCAGACTACCTCACAGAGTGACTCACTGCTAATGAAGCTAAAGTGGTTGTGTACCGCACAACATTTGTGTTTCCACTCCCTGCACTGCTGCCCACAGGCTTGGTTAATTATCTCCTTTGTTTAAAATTGGTCTCACACCAGCCTTGAATGTGCTGTTAGTGGGGTGAATGAGCAGTTTGTGCTTGATCAATAATAGGACTCCTGTGTAGCAGTAGAAAACCGCTCTTTCTTACTTCATGTCTTTTTTTTTTGCCTTCAACACTTTCCTGGTTAGTGACTCCTTCTTCTTTAAATCAAAGGAAAAGGCCCAGTGAGGTTTTGCACTGCATAAAACACAATTATTTTGAAACTTAAAACTGAACATGATATAGCCTATTTTATTTTGTCTTCAGTGAAGAAGTGAAGGGTATCATCTGTGGTCTCCTCAGCTGTTTGTGGTCTGGGCTGAAGTCCCAAATTGGGAGGTTTGTGATTATTACTCTTGACTCTCACAACCACATCAACGAGAGTGGGCAGAAATCAAGCAATTTATGTTCAAGGTTTGGTCACAGCAGCACTGTGTCCATCGTGCCACACAAGTTCTTCTGTGGAAAAAAACAAAAACATTCTGTACATCCAACTGTTGTGTTGTAGAAAAACTTTGCCGCATGTAGAGTCAGCCAGTTTTATGAGGAAAAAAGGTATCTCATACTTTTGAAAGTAAATACGATTTCATAGTCCTTACAGGAAAATCCAAACAACTGTCTCCAGTTACTTTTGTTCTTGACAAGGCATCACAACATGAAACACAAAATCAACCTGAAATGTACCAGAGAAAACAACAAGAATATTTCCCTACTGTAGTGAAAGTATCACACGTCAAGCAGTAACAAACAAAATATCTCAGCAATGGAATAAGAGGTATTTTTGTCAGTAATTCTGTCATGTATTTTTTTTTCTGTTAATCAAAACTCTGTTTTCCTCTTCTTCTTCCCTTGAACTACAGAGTGGAATTTGAAGAATGTATTGCAATATTATTGGTGTACTAGGGATCCTAAGGACATACCAGCAGGTCAATAAAGATCTTAAGGTTGCAGTGTACCAGCAGGAATGTTAAAGTCCTTAAATCAGTACAGAAAAGAAAATTGAATTTGAGCCAACTCTGGGTCAGAAAATTAGTGTAATAACTCATCTATCAGACGATGTAGGCCAAACTTTGTGCAAAATTATATTTTTGAGTAAATCCGGGATGAAAGTGTGGTATTTTTTTCCACATTAGATAATGCAGGCGCACAGATTATACGTCGGCCTGTACACGATTCATCAGCCACTGATATTGGATCTGTCATCCGTCATTCAAACGTCTAAACACGCACACACACACAGAGCTCGATCTCACCCTAAACTTTGAATATCCCGCCCGCTCAATAACGACCAATCAAATTCGTTTTCCTCACTCGGGTAAACTTGGTTGCAGCTCGTGACAACTCTGCGCGATAAACAGGACAAACAGCTATTTCTGTACACCTTTAATGGTTTGTTACTGTTCACCAGTAGCTGTATGATCAGAACATGAGCAGCCAAAGCACGCACCGCTTGATTGGTCAGTTTCCTTGGTCTCTGGTGGTGAAAGGCAAGTGGCAAGTGGTCCAAAAATGTAGCCATACATGCCATAGTGAAATAAGTCAATTGCAGTACATGCTTTTATAGTTTGACTTTGACGAAGTCTTCCATAAAGACATCAAGCCTTTTTCTGAGACGAATGAGGTCCTGACTCAATTTTTATTCAGATGTCTGAGAAGTAGGCTAACAGCTGTATGAGCTTTGTCAGGTGTTTTTTTAAGACTCTGAGAAATTAATTCTGATTTAGAAAAGACAAAAAATAATGTATTTATATGTACCAAATATCAGTGCATCGGTAATCAATGTGGGCATTCTGCACAATACGAGTAGAATATAAGAAAAAAGCCACATTTAACTCAAAATAGCGAAAAAAAAAATCTCATTCTCAACAGAATGGTTATTTAGGGGATGTTAGATGATGATGGCTTGAATTTAATGTAATCTTGGCAGTAACTCGGGTGCCGTTCATCATAAGTTCAGAGGCTCCTCAGATGATGTTTGGGCTTCAAATACTAGGTCAACTTTTGACTTTTCATCTCTTGCATCAACCCATCCCTCAAAATCAGTCACCAGGGGAAATAACTCATCACAGTGAAAAGACAAATGATCAAATAAATGGAACAGGCGAGGTTGTGTGTGTGCGTGTTTGTGGTAGCCTGTGATCGGGCAGTGGGGGCGGGTTGGTAAAAAAGAAGCAGTATTTTCTGTTCTCCCATGGCCAAGGCGGTGTTTCTGCTGACATAGTGAAATATTGATGTGGAATAAATTCTCATCTAATTAGAGTGGCTGAATTAATCAGGAAGCGTTTAATTAGCAGAGTTTTCTTTTCAGTCGAGGGGAGGTTTTGATCTGAGCCATATGGTTGTTCCCTCTGATGTGCTGTGGTTTTAAATATGAACTTTTGTTAGAAGCTCCAGTGAAAATGAGCTTTTAGGGGACAGAGGGTCAGATGTCAAACAGATCCAAATGGAAAGTAACAGCATTGCATTCTGTATCTTATGTACTGCAATATACTGTATTATCCTGTTGCATCACACGTCAGTACAAAATGATAGTGAGATGTGATTATTGGAATATTGTCTGTGGTTCCTGTGTATGCTTATGAAAAATTCACCCTCTATCATCTATTTGATTTATTTTACAGTCACTCTTGTAAACTGCAGGAGTTAAATCCACTCAATAGTGGCCTAAATTTCTGATTAGACTAAACAGCCATGCTAACAGCTCTGTGAGCAAGAGGCTGTTTGAATGAGCTGCTAACAGCCTCTGTTACACTCTGCTGGCTTTATTCCTATGGTATCGAAAATGTGCTATAATCTACAGATGTGGCCCATGGGAATGCTATTCAGTTTGCAGAAATTTGGGACAAGGTGTTACAAGTTATTACAAGGGGGGATGGATATCCACACCACATTTCATGGCAACCCATCTAATGGTTTACTCAGAACCACACTTGTATGTTGATGTTAGATGGAAAGAACTGGGTTCTCTATGGGATAATTATCTGGAAACTAAATTATGATGAAATTATAGAATTATTATTATTATTTATCTAGAATGGAAAACCATTGTTGAGATGTATTTCAGACTTGAACACAACACAGGCCCAACAGAAAGACACAGAGATTCTGCTTCTATTGTCCCCACTCCCACTTGCCACTGCTTCCTATTCATGTGGTTTTCTGACTGTCTGAATGGATTAGCTGTCACTGTTAAATAAAAAAAAAAGTTCTGCAGGTTACCAGGGTTCAAAAATCATTCTTTAAACTGCAAAACACAAGAAGGAGGAATATTGTGTCCTTTTGTTTCATTGGACATGTTAAGTGCAGGCTGGCACGGTGGTGCAGTGGTTAGCACTGTCGCCTCACAGCAAGAGGGTTCTGGGTTTGAACGCTGGCTGGGGCCCTTCTGTGTGGAGTTTGCAGGTTCTCTCCAGGTACTCCGGCTTCCTCCCACAGTCCAAAGACATGCAGGTTAGGTTAATTGGTGACTCTAAATTGCCCATGAGAGTGTGAATGGTTGTCTGTCTACAGTGTCTCGCCCGAAGTAAGCTGAGATAGGCTCCAGCTCACCCGTGACCCTAGTGCAGGATAAGCGGTATAGAAAAAAAAAAAAAATGAATGAATGTTAAGTGCAAGTGTATCTGATATCTGTCTGATGTGAAGCTTGTAGAGAGTGAGTTTCAGACTAAACTACAGGTGTAGTTTATAATCAGAGGTAATTTCACAAGCCTAATCAGTGATAACTATGATTATATGAAATTACTAACAAGCCAGAAAGTCTGGTGAGTTCATTGATTTTTTTTTGTTTTATTTTTTTTTTACACACTATGTTATTGAACATTTGTGGATCTGACGGATGATTGATAGTCAAAAAATATTAGCATGTCAATGATGAGTGGAATGAAAGAAATGGAGAGGGCAGAGCAGTCAATGGTGTGACTGTTAGACACTATCAACAGATACTGTATGTCATTTATCTGGTTATTGTCATATTGTGGAATATCTTGATATGTAGCTTGTGTAGTTGTGGTACTCTTAATGTTATTGTTACATTTTTACACAACAGTGTAGTCAAAATAGACACACAGTCATATGCCCACCAGCTGAGTTAGACAGGTACTTCTTCAGCTATCAAAACCGTTGTCATTTAGGTTTTGGTGAATTTTACTTGAGCCTTTTCACAGATAAATGATGCCCACTGAGAGAAGAACATATGAAATGGGTTAGTTATTATTGCAAAGTGATTAAGAAAGAAACTGTGTTTATCTCACTGTTGTGCTTCTCACCGCACACTCAACAAATACAGTACATGAAATGATGTCATGAAACAAAAAAAATATTGGTCTACATTTTGGCAAATAGTTTAAAAATGCATTATACAAAGAAGGTGATAAGTAACGACTCAGTGGCTGTGCTGCTTCTAGCGCTCTGCATACAACCATGATCTTCACACTCTTGTTTTGTGTTTCTGAAGTGGTACTCACTAATTTTAATTCAGGCTTGTGTCAAGAAGCCCAAGAAGCTGTGAACAAGCTGCGTGAGTGGTTCAATTTTCGAGAGAAAATATTCTGCTATGTGACACTTTTTGCACATTAAATTGTGTTGTGGATTTAATTTTCAGTAGACAGAGCCAACAACCTCCATTCATCACTTTTTTTCTGGAGATTTTTGCAGTTTTATCAAAAATTGGAATCTCTCAGAGAAAAGTAGCAGACCCTTTGCTGTTGCACTCCAGCTTTCTTCTGTAGCTGACTTATACACAGATGTATTGACACATCTGCATCATTCACACAGCATGTCAGGACAAAAAGCATGGAGACCAAGGAACTCTCAAGTGTATAAAACATTTTCCCAAAGCTGTAAGTGATCCTGCTCAAGCTATAGCAAGTTCACCTCACAACATGATAATGACCTAAAGCGCACAGCCAAGACGACACTGGGAGCAGCAGCTGTTTTAAGGTCAGGAGGCCAAGTCACAGCCAAAACTTTGTTTTCAGAAAGTTGTCTGAATCTGAATCTGAAAACTTAAACCACATAGAACAACAGCAGTGAGACCTCAGAGTGCCTGGTCATAGGCCTCCCATACATACTGATGGAGCTTAAAGGTGTTACAGAAATGGGCGTTTGTCCTGTTTGTCACGCTGAGTTGTCACAAGCTGCAACACGAGTTTACAGTACCTGAGTAAGGAAAATGAATTTGATTGGTCGTTATCGAGCGGGCGGGATATTCAAAGCTTGGGGCGAGACCGAGCTCCGTGTGTGTGTGCGTGTCTCAGACGTTTGAATGACGGATGACAGATTCAATATCAGTGGCTGATGAATCGTGTACAGGCTGACGTATAATCCGTGCGCCTGCATTATCTAATGTGAAATAAAAATACCGCACTTTCATCCCGAATTTACTCAAAAATAGAATTTTGCACAAAGTCTGGTCTACATTGTCTGATAGATGAGTTATTACACTAATTTTATGACCCAGAGTGGGCTCAAATTTTCTTTTCTGTACTGCTAATATAGGAATGGGCTAAAGTGGCCAAATGCAGGTAGTAAGTAGAAATTTAGAGCCCTAATTGTTGCAAGAAAGGCTTAATCTACACATCATTGAATTAAGGATAAAAAATAAAAAAAAAGATAATCTAAATACATTTTAAGGTGAAGTTTAAAAAAAGTGAAGGCTATGTTGACATTTAAAAGGGATAGTTCAACATTTTTGCAAATTGGCCCATTGCCATAATCCCTATAGTCTTAGGAGTTAAGTTCATTACCTTTAATTGTCGGCGCAAGCTATTTTCAGAACAGCGGAGCAGAGCCGCAAGCTGCACAGAGCTACGCTGTAGAGGTTCAGGGAATTTCTTGGTTTCCCTCATCAAACTCATCAAATACACAATTCTCCAAAACACTATTGTGGACAAGTTGTGACCTTCACATTCACCACGCTATGAGATAATAATGGAACATTATGTAACAGAGTTGTTTGAAGGTGCGTTCACACTGGACCTTTTATTTTTGTCACTGTCGCCCGTATCACTACAAAAAAACACACCCCGTCGCTCAGCTGCAGTTACTCGTCAATTCGGCACAGAGCCACAGACTTGCATTTTCGCTTTGATAATGTCACGCCCACTGCCATGTATCTCTGTTTACACACAATGCAGAGACTTCTTGCCTAAAAACTCCCCCGACGGGAACACACATTAGCCATTTTGGATGAATTTACCTTGAAAACAACTCTGTCTCGTAACGTTCCCTTATTATCTCGTAGTAAATGTGCTGGTCTCAACTTGTTCACAAAAGCGTTTTGGAGTTGCTGGATTATGTATTTGATGAGGGAAATTAAGAAATTCCATTAGCCTCCGTAGCGTAGCTCTGAGCAGCTCACGGCTCTGCTCCACCGTTCTAAAAATAGCTTGCACCGACAATTAAAGGTAAAAATCCTACTCCTAAAACAATAGGGATTATGGCAATGGGCCAATTTGCCAAAATGTTGAACTATCCCTTTAACTGTGCTTACAGTAGATGCTGAATTGAACCAGTTTATGACAGTCGGGGAGCTCTCATCCACATATCGGCCTCTGAGCTCCCTGCAGCTGACCTCTGACTTCACTAAAGGTAGAACATTTTCCCTGCAGTGATAAATAATCCATCACACCGGCACAGAACCATACATTTCAGAGTTGTAAACTGGTAATGTATGCATATGCTGTCACCTTTTTGGATAACAAACTGAGGGAGGAGAATTATCACAGCTGCACAGCTTGCGGGGCAAACATGGCAGTGTTTGTTTGTCTTTGGGATCTGTCTGTTTGCAGCAGCAGGTCATCACTTCAGGAGCTCAGAAATGTAAGTGGATGACCCTTCTACAAAGTTTCTGTGGGGTTGCATAATTCAAGTCCAAAATTGCTTCAGTTAGTCATGTTGATACAAAAAGGTTTCAGGCTCTCTTGTTAAATTTCGCCTGAAGGGTGAATGGATATTGGCGTTAGCAGTGAACATTTACCAGGTGATTATGTTTATTTCCTGTACTGTATCGATGATTGTAGATGATTACAGAGGGTGTTATTTATTTTCCTTCAAATATTCACAAGCCTGCAGCAGAGTCAGCATTCATTTAAATCATGTAAATTGGAAAAGTGTACAAATATTTGCATGAATGTAATTTGTTGCAGGATAGCTGGTCAGAGGTCTGCATTTTTTCTGCAGGACAGCCAGCCTGTATCAAGACGTTTTGTGAACAGGACTAATATCTTGTAGGAAAAACTCTTCTGGGTGATTTTATTTTTGTTGAAAGGCAGACTTGGACTTGCACCTGCCCATATATTTGAGCCTTTACTATGTACATACCATCTGAGGCTTAATCTAAAAGTGCATTTATTTTTGTTCACCTGTGCCATTGAAACTATCTGCCTAAAATGCCTACAATTGAGACGTTTGTAAAAATCCAGGGATGTAGTCTGAACAAGCAAAAACATATATCTTTGGAAATGCAGAGGCTTCTCTGTTTGGTTCCTATTAGTCTTAACTATAAGTAGTGAAAGCAACATTAATAATGAAACCCAAGCGTTACTGATCTTGTTGCCGTTGATCACTACTGTGGTGCAGTTGCATTCTGCATTTTTACACTGCTTCTGTTTTTACTGTTCCACATGTAATATTTCTTGCAACTTATCAATTCCATTGGCATTTGACTTTGTATGTTAAGTATTCTTTGAATTCAACATTTTTGGGGATTTTTTTTAGTTGTATTGAAAAGTTCAACACATTGTTTTTTTGTATTATTATGCAAACTACCCACAAGGGTTTGCGCCAACTCTTCCCCATCAATTCATGAAGTTACTCCTGGATATTAAGTCTAGATAACAGTTTGAAGAATAGACTTTGGCATCCACACAGTGTAACTGTTCTGATGTAAACAGAGTCTGTGTCTTTCAGTGTCAACCTGAGCACAAAGATGTGCATCAGATAAATCAAACTTTCCATGCAGCCACCTGTCTCGGACAAAATGGACCAGTATACGCTGCTCTTTGTTATCATGGATGAGCACAGAGAGCCGAGGTGCTGGCTCAAGTGAACTGCCAGGGATCTCTTTTGTTGCCTGGTGAAATGTGACACTGATGACTGAGCAGGGAAAGCAATATCACCGTCTACCCTTTCATCCTGTTTTTCACTACTTCACCATTCAGGAAGTGTCGCAGCGAGGAGATTAGTGGACACATCTCCCGTCTTGCCATCTTGTCACACTCAAGTCATTGGATTCTCAGTTGTTTGAAATGTGCACAGATGCAGGAAACCAGGAGAGAAAATATGGATTTGTATCCAAGTGTGGACAAAGGACCTTCAAGCTTTGAGATCAATATGTATGACAAATGAAGTCATATAGATTTTATGTGCACAAATACAACTACTTCCTCCATCCATCATTTCACATATGTAATTAAACTGCAGGAAGTATCTCTGTGCTATCTGATCTAATACAAATTAAAGTGTCACTTTTTTTTATTTAATGTGCGGAAGTGGTAAAAGCCTTCCTCTCAGATCTTCACATCTGGGTCACACTCTGTGATTCATTTTTAACACCAGTGTCACTCTAGCCCATGGGGGATTTCTAATGGCGCCATAGGGGTGCAGTATTGATCAATAACAATATCAGCTCCTCACAGCTGTATTGCAGTCATTCTGAGCTTTGAGGCAATAAAAGTCTCTTTTCATTGTCCTATTAAAGTGTAAGCAGAAAATGCGTTCTGCTCTCTGTATTTTCCATTTTGTCACTTGTCTCTTACACTCAATGCTAATGACAGAAAAACCGACCCAGAAATCAATCCCAGGGCTGATACTTGGGTAAGTAACTTGACTAAGGAGGTTCTGTCTTGGACACACAAAAGAGAAATGGCGAGCAGCGATGTAATCAAACAAGGTCAGTGAAGGGCCATATATTTCTGGAGCAGAATGGACTCTGTCACAGGTTTACTAATGGGCTCTTGACTGGGAGTGGAGGAATAGGGTGGAGGAGTGCGCGAGGGGGGATGCCTGACTGTGAGACTAATTTCATTTTAACCAGAGCCAGCAGCTGTTCCATGAAAATTATTATAAATCTGCAATCAATTCAGTCATATATAGATTGTATTGGATTTTGTATGTCAGGATAACTGGGATATCACTCATGACACTGTATGCAAAAGTGGTGCAAGTTTTGTTTTTTTAAAAGTCTGATAGGAGTAAACAAGCAGTTGAATTCTTAGCTATAAAGACATAAAATAGGATAGATAAGCAAACAGCTGAGTGATGTAATGTGTTCTTTAATGCAATTGTTAATTCACATCAATTTATTTCATGTAATTTCATTTCACATTAACGTGAGACATTGCGTTTTGCAATTGTTAATTCACATCAATTTATTTCATGTAATTTCATTTCACCATTGCGTTTTGGTATTACGGTAGCGTACAGTATATTACATTGTAACCGCTACTGTAGACTAGTCAGAAAAAGCTTTTTTTCCCACCAAGTTACACCGATTCTAGATACAGCTAATATGTGTTATTTTATACAAATACAGCACATCTTCGTCATAGCTTCTACTTTTTTCACATTTTGATTTCAAGGGGCTATTTGTAAGTTTTCTCTTTTGCCGAGTACAGTTTCCTACTGGGAACAGGTGGTGTTGATTGTGGTTTGACAAGACCTTTGGCCACTTTTGTGTTTACAAGACAAGAGGTTATGATAGGCCCTCTGGGCAGTGCTGTGTTCAGGGCAGATTAGAAGCTACATTGAGCTGCTATCTGATAGTCAGGAGACGGGCTGGGGCAAGCTGCTTAGCATGCTAACTTTGGTGGATGTGATGTGGAGTTATTTGGTGTTGCTTCTGGGCGAAGGGAAGATGTTTGATGCTGAGCCTGGAATGCTTCTTCTAGACTTCGTTTTAGTGTTCTAAAATAATAGCTCCTGTAAAAACAAATGATCACACCAAAGTTTGACCATTTCATCTCGACATTAGCCGCGTTTCCACCAAAGGTTCCAGGAAGCTTTAGTACTAAATGGTTCCTGTGGCTGACTGTTGTCTGCGTTTCCACCATCGTAGAGGGGATCCTTGGTAGCCTGATGCATCAGCCGCTTATTTCATTACATTTCATATAGCGTCTGGGAGGCGGTTGCTTACATTTGCTTCAACTAATCGCTGCTGCTTGGTGGTCACGTTCCACCAGGTTAGCTTGAGCGGTTGAGTTCAACGTCATCGCCTTCACTTACCCATCTGGGGATCTCATTGCTAGTGACTATATGGTTGACTGGCACTGGCCTTTGACCACTTACAGCATGATATGATCTAAACATACAAAAACACTGTTTATTTTGATCTGACTCTAACATTATGCTTTGAGCTTCAGAGGAGAATGAATAGGTTTAGTGTTTTTCACTAATGTCCAATCAAGAAGGATTGATTTTCATACAAATTTTGTGGAAGGCAAGGCATCTTTCTTTATGGTGCACTCAGGTGCTACCAAGTACTTAAAAATACCATTTGCATTTTGTCCAAGTACAATAAGCTACTTCTTTTTTTTTTTAGGAGAGATTATTTTCTGCCATCATGTATTTTATCGGTAGGAGTGATGATAACTTTTACGGGCCTGATAACAATTCAACGTAAAATGAACACATCCAACTCTTTCTCCCAGTATATTACTGCAATTAAAATGAACCCACCATACTGTAGGACACTTTAATTCCCTCATTCAGAGGTTATATGTCTGTATGAATTAATACATTTAATACATTTCCTCTTAATCTATATTGTAGATCATTGGGTTCAGTACTATCATAGTCTATTAGCATTATCTTTCTGCAGATTTCTGAAGGCATTTTACAACCTGTTTTATATTCTTTGTCCTAAGTGGTGCTAACTATTTGTAGAATAAAATCTTGCAGCTACTCAGTAATTTCATTAGCAGGATTGGTGATAAACTGAACTGTGGTGGCTGTAGTTCATGATTTATTGGTCAGACATGCAATGGGGCCTGTGTACTGTAGCAGGTTGTCAATAAGCTATACTGTGGGAGGCGGTGCAAGTTGAGTAGCTTGTGAAATCACGCTTGATAACACCCTGTGTGTGTCCTGGCGTTTCATTCACCATGCAGTATGCAAAGAAGAAGCATCCATACTATGCATATTTTTATGACACAATCTTGGCAGGCAGTGACACAGGGCACATCAAAATATGGCCCCTCGCCCAATGCAGAGCTCTTGGAGAAATTCCAGCAGAGCCGGAGTCGATCTATTACCAGCTGCAGCTCATGCGTGGCCTAATATAATGTTCATGAATTTTAAAAAAAGAAAAAAGAAAAAAAGCTGTAGGATTTGATTTTCTCCACACTATGTTAGACTGTAAATACATTAACCTGTTTAACCTTTACATTACTTCCTGTTAATTTGCAATGACATCTAAACAACAAATGTAAAAAGCAAATATAACTTTGATTCTTTTTTCAAAGGTTGGTAAATAACAACATACTGTAGCTGTGCATGTATGATGCATGCACACATTCTTTTGCTGTATACCATTAAATATTATGGGTTCATATAATCATCAGAGATCCTTCTCTACCTCATAATAACACACACTAGCCACCTTATAATTAATTTCCTTTTACAGGAAACAGATTTCTTACTGCAGGAAGCCCAGTACAACATCTCTTGATTAGTATGTAGCTGCAGTATCGGTATTCTTTTCACAACCTGCAGCTTGCAGTAATATCTTCGTCTTATGATGCATGAGTAATCAGGAAGTCGGCATAAACAGGATTTCCACTTCTACTTTGGAAAGTAAGTTTGGGAGAAAACACACCTCTGAAGTTCAGCGGAGGAAAAAAAAAAACGGGTCACAGAATGAAGTTCTGACCACTGAAGCCCAAAATTAAAGCACATGGTGGAACAGTGTGGGAGCAGCTTATTTCATGGGCTAGCAGCAGACAGTTTCAGGACTTCCTGCTGACTGGAGAGCATGCTGTGTGTGAGTGTGTGTGTGTGTGTTTCAGGGAGAGAGAAAGAGAGAGAGAACAAGAGTGAGAACGTGCGAGTGTGTGGCAGCAAGCTGTTCCAAACCCCCTTTCCTTACATTTCCATCTGTCACAGTCTGCTCGGTTGCTGTGCAGAAAGTACATATATCACTCAGCAGCAGTGCTAGAGAGGATCCAACTGTTATCAGGGTCACACCTGTCCAGTGAAGTCCTTTAAGTGGAAACTGACCATGGCCATGTAGCAAAACATCAGCTCAGTAAATCATTCTACAGATGTTTTTTCTTTCTTTTTAGCCGCATTAGAAAAGGAAATAACTCAACCATTCATGATAATGACATTCAACAAATGGAGTTATTGGACCTCAATCATATCTATGTAACCTATGTCTTTATGTGAGGCACAGTGGCAAGGCTTTTCCTTAAAAAAAGAGAAATAAAAAAAAGGCCAATTTGCTCAGCTGCCTTTAAAGGTTCACCGCAAATTGTGTAAGTTAATACAACCACCTCCTATGTTTTCCATAAAAAATACCCTTTCTGCTGAAGGAATCCTTATAGTCTGAATAATCCAAGAGAGAGCTGAGTGTGCAGCAATTCCAATCAGAGCGTAGGCAAAATGCTTTGCTCATTTCAGCGATCGTTTCACTCAGATTTGTTGACCTCGCACTGCTCATGTACTAGTCATTTCCTACCTTTCACTTTCACTTTACGACTTCATGTCCAATTTCTCATAATTACTTCCCACTGCTTTCCTTAACACGGAGCCTTCAAATGGAGAGAGTGCAGGGTGAGTCTGGCCTTTACTCGTGAGCCCTGGTGAATGTGAGAGAACTGCTGAAAAATAAATCAAATAGAACCTTATGAATACACTATGATGCAGCCAGTACTGGATACATTGCCCATTCTGTTTTCAAAAAGCAAGGGGTGACTTTTCTGCTGAAAGAAAATGCAAATCAATGCAGAAAATATCTATGTATTTTATGGTGGTAGCCTACTGTATATGTAAAAAAGGCCTTGACAGTGAAGGAAACTGTCATTCTGAGCTGTCAATCTAGTGTTTCTGCTTTTTTCCCCTGCAGATATAAAGGCAATTCATCAGCTTCTCTCAACTCCAAAATAACAACTGTGCCATTAGCATAAAAAGGAAGGAGTGACAACAAAAAAGGAAATACAAAGGAGGAGAAAGTGGCATGTAACTAGGTCTGCTTTTTTTAGTAGGTAATCATTCTTGGGAGGAAGTTGTGTGGCATTGGGTCGATTGCTGGGCAAACTTCAACATGAGAGAATGCGGCGAGAAATCCCATGGAGTTTATCCTTTCTACCCCAATGGGAAATCACACTGAGGTTTACCTGGCCTCTTTCTTAAATCCACCTTTTCCATCTGCTCCATGAATTCAGCAGTGTAGGTGTTTGTTGCTGCACGCACTTGAGTTTATACCGTGGTGAACATTTATGACTGTGAGATGAGCTAAGAGCCAGTTCTGTCCTGAGAGGTGACGCCTTGTCGGTGTTTTCTACAATGATTCAGAAGCAGACTCATTTCCCTTTAGATAGAATAAGCATTGCCACCTCTTCTCTTCCGTGCTGCAGGAATGTTTTACATGTGAATATGTTGACAAACATGTCAGTTGTATGGGAATATTAAGATGTAAACGTACAACATGTGAAAATGTTGTCTGAGATATCATGCTGAACATAAAAAAACAAACAAACAAAAAAACATCTATTCTCCAGTCCAGTTTTTACAGCTTCATTTCAGGCAAGTGCTAAATCAAATTACAAAATGAGAGCTTAGTGGTGGTGATGTTGAATACATGTTACCGTTGTAACATGATACAGTACCATTATGTTTTTTTTTTACCCTTTATTCAGGCCTAAAAGCTAATCTGAGATGTTAATCAACAAAATGTTTTGAGGACCATAAACCTTTGCTTGACGCAACTTTTTTTCTTTATTTATGCAGTGATACAAGAGAAAGGGGAACCAGGTTGTCGCTAACTTTAAGGCCAGCCTACAAAACAACAACAACAAAACAAAACACATCTGCCGTCCAACACTACACATCTGCTTTTGTTACAGTTTCTGAAACTGCACCACAACCACCCCTGAAGGTCTTGTTGCTACCAATAAAAATGTGTGTTGTCTCAAGGGGGACACTGATGCAGTCAGCTTAGTTTTATTCACAACACAAAGCCCACAGTTCAGAACAATCACAATGCACTTGACAAAAAATATAGCTTATATTCATCCTGCAGGCAGAATGTGTGAAAACAGCAGTTTCAGTTTTATTTAATTGGCAATCTTTATATTTCCAATGCAAAATGCTTGTATAAATCACAGACATGTGTGTTCTGTAAGATGAACTTTCAGATTTGTGCTCTCCAAAGACCGTCTAAAGCGTAGTGTAATAAAATCGGCGGTTCAGTTGGAGTTTATATCATCAAGTGGTGTGTGGCAGAGCAATACAAGTCAAGATGCCAGGCAAACAGAGGCTGATTTGCTGTAGACGAAGCAGTCTGAGGTGAAGGAATGCCTGTTCAAGAGTGAAGTTTGTAGCTGCATGACTCAAGAATGTAGACAGACAGAGAATGGAGAGGGTCTGGTGGAGAATAAGTGGCACTGGAGTTTCCTTTTCAGTTTGGAAATGAATGCATCTGAACTTTCACACTGACTTGCTGCTTATTGTCTGGGGAACATGTCTATTGACTGCTAGTGGCCAAACAACAGAGTGAAATACCTCCCGCAGCAGCCAAAAAGTCACTTCTCTTTCTCCCAAAATGCCACCTACTCATTATTCTGGAGAGCAGCAGAATGCACGCCTCCACTCTTACGGACATACTGTATACACAGTGCATCAATGTATATAAATTGTTACACCTCACAGCTACACATTCAAGAGGGAAATCTTAACAAACAAGCTGTGCTGGCCTGTCGACACCATCAGCTGGCTTTCAATTAGAATCGCCTCATCTGATTGAGAAAGACACAGATTCCATCTGTGTGTCTTTTTTTATGGACGTCCAACATTATTTTGGCAGTCAAGAACACAGCAATAGCTGATGCTGATGAAGCAGGACATAGTACACACACAGACAATGATCTGTACAAACTGCTGAATTGTAGCAGACTTGAAACCGCATTTCTCATCTCGGTAATGAGTTTTAATTATTGACCAGCAGGACTTTTTTCCCATCATGCAGTCTAAAGGCCTGGCCTTTTCCTTCAGTTTCAGCTAACAGTTTCCTCCTCTACATTACACTCTTCTTATCTCTCCCCCACTGAGGTGGCAGAGAAATTAAATTACTTATCTCCAACTTCATTAACTCTCTTATCTTTGCAGAGGCACATATCAAACAGAATTTCTCTTAAACATCTCCCCCTATTCCCAGACTTTTTTATTTTTTATGCATATGATATTTCAGTGAGGCACAAGGGAATGGGTTGTATTAGATGTAACCCAATGTGGGAAAGAATTGAATTCTATTTCATTTGCCTGAAATGTTGAACACATCCTGCTTTCAAGTTTTCTGGCCTGGGATCAGCCATGCACTTTCTGTGGCTAATCTGAATTTTCATTTAGGCAGTGGAGTAGGATTAGAATAATTCAGAATTAATATTTACTGTACTCAAGGTCTAGGAAATATCAATGGTAATTACAATGCCATGCTTAAGCAAAACCTGCCTTCTCACACAACTCATTCTCTTCTTCAACCAGTCACAGACTGACCCCGTGGCTTTTAGCCAATCACCAGTAAGCTGTGAAACTTTATAATTTGAGCCCCACAAAGACTTTATGACTCACCTCCTCTCCTTCACCACCTTAACCGTGGATGCCTGACCATCATCCACCAGCTCCTTTTTTCATCCTCACCACTGTCTTGGCTCCAGGGAGTTTTCCTCTAATTGGAAGCACCCTGCTCCTATGGGCTGCTTCCCTATGGTGATTCTTTACCCACTGCAGATGTCTCGAGTGAAAGTCGGATCCTTCGGTTCACATCACAATTACTTAAAAGAATAGTTCACTCCAAAATGATATGTGGCAAGGTGAAGAGGGCCCGGGCGGGGATTGAGCCCAACCCACACCTCCCGGGTAATAGTCATGCGCGCTTGTCAGTTAGTCAAAGGGACATCCCTTTGGCCAAGTAGCCAGGGCACATGATCAGTTAGTCAACTGGACATCCCTTTTTCCAAGTCGTGCTTCTGCACAGGCTGCCACACATTAGGAATCCATGGACCCACCCCATGATCATGGATCCTGGAGGCATAGAATGTGACAGGAATGAAAAAAGTGCCCTGAGAGGGTTTGAATGATCAATTGGAGGCATAGTGACAGGAATAAAAAAGTGCCTTGAGAGTTTGAATGATCTGACCTCGGGTCAGATGTTTGCCAACATTTGAGATTAAAGTGAACAATGATTGCCGTATTTTTCTCAGAGAAAGGACACTCAATCATAACATTCTGTTTTCATTGCCACTATTTTCCCTTAGAATGAATTAAACTTAAGATGAACTCCTCTCGACATTGCGTAACATGTCTTAGAGCAGCTTAAGTTTTCAAGGGCAAACCTGGATTGGTGAGTACAATATGAACACACACATATGCAGCAAAAATAAACACTTCCAAAATCAAGTTGAATGGATTAACTCATAGCCCTGCATCCCTCTCACTTTGTGAGATAGAGGATGGAGGGGGAAAAAAAACATTCATAAGGAACTCCATCCTAAACAATAGGTTTAAGAAAAGGTTGTGCTTTGGGATGAAACAGTAGCCGATTTAAGAAACAGCTCTTGTTTGAGAAACAACTGACCATATAAGCTTTCTTTTGTATGGCTCTGCACCCACAAATCAAAACATGGTGCACTAGTGGAGAATAAGCCTTATTTCAAAACTTGTTGGAGGCTGGGGGCCAGTGATGAAGGCAAGGGACTGAGGACAACCTGGCAGAATATTGCAGAGTTTGGTTTACAGAGGGGAAAAATCCACAGAGCAGAACAGGCAGGTGAGACAAACAGACCAGTCCAGTCAGCTGAGTAGGCAAACTGAGCAAGTGTGGCATGGCAGAGCTATGGACCTGAGGCACAGGAATAACCGGGTTAACAAACAATTCAAAAAGTATAAAAGGTTTAGGTAAATTTTGATAGAGGTGCAAAAGTACTGACATATTCTAAAAGCGAAAACATTTGCCAAGAATGTTTTCATCAATCAAGAATGAAAGTCGGGGGTTTGAAGACAATCAGATACCATAGTTCTGACCATAAACGGTGATTCAGCGGCATTATTCCTATGACCTGCTGGACAGTGTTCAAGAAACCGAAACTAGGAAATGCTGAGCGAACCAACCACTAAAAAATATATCAAAATAACTATGAAGACAAAATGATATATTTATCAAAAATGAACCCATTAACAAATGTGGGTAATGTATATTTGTCCACATTAATATGAGACTCTTTATAACTAAAAGCTGTAGTTTCCCGTGTGCAAATTTTCCACTTTGCTTCTTAATCAGGCCAACATTTTTTTACTCAGTAATGGACGCAATTTAAAATGTAGCAAAGTACAATACCTCCAAAAAACATACTTCAGTTACAGTACGATTAGATATTTTAATGAGTATAGTAGCGTGAGTAAATGTAATTCACTTACCACCCCTGGATTTTGAAATATATATTTATAAACTTGACTGTAGCCTTTACATCAAACAATCAACAGCACAATCAGGCAAAGACGTTGAAGGGGGCTTTATACTGCAAGTGGTTGTGGAGTTGATTGCATGGTGGGCAGCAGGTGTGGAGACACAGCATGGTCCGTTCCTGTCTGGTTAAAATTAATAACATCCACAAAATAGCATATCCTTGGTCGACATGCTGTTACAATTGTCTGTTTCTCATATTTCTGGATGGGATTTGTTGGACCCAAATATACACCTCTGTGATTGGCATTTCATGGCAGCCATTTAGACTTATCATACCATGGAACAAACATAGGTGTTTCTAAAATTAACTGTCTGTCTGTGTGCTAGCCAAGCGTACCGGTAAGTCATGACAGCCTCACAGTGAGTGAGCGTGCAGCATGAAACTGAAGCAGCTGTATGGCATTCAGCCATCATTAACTTTATCATTTACACCTGTGATTTTACGCCTATGTTGTGCCACACAAATCTTCAGTAGGAAAGGTCAGTGAGTGTGTCTCCAGTTTACAACAACAAGCAACAGTAAGCAACCCTGCAACAGGAGCCTCTGTTCACTCCTCTTTGCATAATGTGACAGTTGACAGGTCCTCTCAATATGCCTCCAATTGATCATGCGCCCTGGCTACTTGGCCAAGGGGATGTCCCTTTGGGTGACTGGTTAGTGCGTGTGACGCTTACCCGGGAGTCTGGGGTTCGAAGCCCGCACGGATGTAAAAATCGATGTAAAGTAAAAACAAACAAAATATGCATTCTAACTGTTTTCTCTTCAGCATGCATGTTTAATAATAATAATAAACAAGGAGCAATACATAATCTGAATATGCAAGTTCATACATGAATGAGCTGCCAGGCTTCACACTTATGAAAGCCAGATCTCTTATAAATTAAACTTATAAATGTTGCCCACCATCCAGTATCAATGGACAGACAGGAAAAGATTGAGGACAAAAACAAAGCAGCTAAAAGTGGTAAGATTCATCAAATGCAGCATTTCAACAGCACAACTTGTGTGAACAGTGAATGAAAGCACTGCATATTCACACAAAGCAAATAAAATATTATGCCATCTGTCATTTCAGTTAATTAGCCCACTTCTTTATCAGTGACTAACATTAGCTTTGCCTGACTTTATTTATCAGATGACTAAACTCAGACAATTTAATAAAAAATATCAATTCCACAAAGGAAGGTTCAGGACCGTTTCTATGGAAACTGTCCAACATGCATTATGGTAATGTGGCTGCTTCTTAGAGAAAAGAAAACTTCATAAATAATTTTTTTTCTGATATGAATACATATGGCAGCTCTATTTCAATCTGATTTAACAAAATTATTCACATCTAAGTGAGAATCAAAAAGTGGGAGGAACACAGTTACACACCAATTTGATCCACACAAGTCATTTTTGGTTCCTGCTGATGGTAAAACAGCCCCTTTCCTACACAACACTTAAACTGAGGGTCTCTTGTGGCTCCACTGCACTGTCCATTGATGCTGATCTCTCTTTACATAGATACTCCACAGATATTTTACCACAGATTATTTTTTGTATGTGTCTTAAGAAATATTAAAAACAATCTGCCACCATATGGTTCACTGATTTACGCTAGGCTAAACGTTCTTTGGAAATCTATCGGGAAATGTACCACACAGGTTTATGAAAGTATCAAAGTGGTCAGTCCACAGAGAAATGCACGCTTGTACTCAAAAACTCATCCTAAATTGAGCTGTCAGGACTTCTATAACTTTATGATATCACAACAAAGTAGTCACGACAGCCCAGCCCACCTGGACCCACTATGGAGGATTTCATTTGCATGAAACCTGCAGAGCACACAGCCAATAGAAAGAGAAGCTCAGAGCCTCTAATCTCTAGAGGTGAACAGACAGCTCCAACAACAGCCAGTCCACATAATAAGGATTTAAGTGAATCTACATATGTTTTTTTTTTCTTTTTCATTTCAGCATTTCATTCAGACAGAAACGGTGTTTAGGCATGTAGACACCCAAAACGGTTCTTTTGTGAAACGATGATGTCATACCCCCCACCGCTAGGACGTAACATAACAACAACAACAAAGGCTAACTACTATCGGGTTGGACACTGCAGCATCTGTAAAATCATCATCGATAATCATATTTACATTGACACGACTCCCATCAACAATTAATTGACTTATAATTTCTGGAGTTTAAATACAGTGGGAAAGCATTCTGTCTTCTTCTCTGTTTCTGGTGTTTATGTGTGGCAGCATCACAGTGCCACACAAACTCCACACAGACCTGTCATGCGTACTAACTAGAGTGTTTTCAGTTGTTTTCAGTAAACCTGTGTGTACGACGATATTTCTTGAAAAGATACCGTCTTTACGGAAAACTTTTTCAAAACAAACAAGAAAAAGATCATTTTAGGTGGAGCTCTGTTTCCTTGTGGACAAAGCCTAAGAATGAATGGATTCTGTGGAATTTTATACAATTCAAGATCGAACAGAATGTGGCACAAATGTGTGCAATATTGACCATATTGATGGAGAATCGTATGATTATTAGAGCTACGTGCAATAAATACAATTACCCTGCTTACAGTACTCACTGGACTGCATGTGGCCAGAGTTACTGTGGAGTTGATGTTCACTATACTCACAGATTTCCTTTGTTTACTCGCCAAGAATAATGCTGTAATGTGGCTGCATATGCATGTTTGCACATCCACTGAAATACATCCACACAAACCTGTACATCTGGAAATCAGCTGTGGCTTCAGATCTTAAATTAATGTTTGATCTCGTGATTTAATTTGAACCTTGGGCATATCTCACATGACAATGAATATTTTTTGGTGTGTGACAGCATATTTGCACTTTAAATATTTGCTCAAATATATTATTAAATATGCATGAACGCATGTACAAATGCAGACATGACATGAAAGTGGGACGCACAGTGTCAGCTTTGTCTTAATTAGTACACAAAGAGTCAATAATCAGAAATTTATGAAATATTAATGTATCATGTATTTAATCACAACGATGCAATAAAATATCCTTCAACTGTTGGGTTTCTGTCCATGAGAATAACAGATATACTAAATATTCATGTTTATGAATTCAATATGTGCTCCCACTTTGTGACCTTCATATCTACAAGGGTAAAGCAGTTGACATTTGTGGAACAGAGAGAGGCCGTGTCCCAGTCAGTAATGTGTAGTTTGAGTGTAAGTTTAATGCAGATGCTGAACTGAACTTGGTACCCTCTGGTGCATGAATCTGTTTCCTACTGACCTTGCACATAAAATTCATTTGATTGTCAGTTCTTATTTTCCAGAGAGCACAGTTATTAAGTGCCTCCATTCTGATTAGTTGAATTATGCTAAAATAGCATTTCTGCTGGCAACTTGATGGATGATTTAAATCGCCTTCACCGCTCTGCATTTTCTCAGAGATTTATTTTAATCAATTAAAATTTATTTAAATCAATTTCATGTTTATTTCTCTCGAGGTTTACTGTTTTGTTTGTCTAATAAATCCACTCCTACAACCTCTTACACGCACCTCGCAGGAAAGGATAATCACTCCAAAGTAGAACTGGCTGAGATTATGAAAAGGAAGAGGATCATCATACGGCAAAAATATCTATCTATCTATCTATCTATCTATCTATCTATCTATCTATCTATCTATCTATCTATCTATCTATCTATCTATCTATCTATCTATCTATCTATCTATCTGTGACAGAGCAATAGAGCGAAAATTCACTTTGCTTGAGATGAGAAATCCCAAATCAACGTAATTTCACTGCTGCCATAATCCGATGGTGCCGGTGTATAGAGAGACATGGCAGTGGGCATGCCACCATCAAAGCGGAATGGCAGCGAAAAAGGCCCGGTGTAAATGCACCTTTTGCAACTCTTGGCAACTAACAAACTTAGCTACTGTTCAACTGAACTAAAGTCAGTCAAAAGTTTAAAAGCAGGATCAGACTTCACAATTTAAGGCCGATTTTAACAAATTTTCATGATGGATGGACTTGTTGTGTAACATGACTTAAGACCAGCAATTTTGCGTCTAGGGCACTCCTCGATGTTCCAGAATTTTTTCCATTTCTTTGCCTAATCCGACATCTTCTACGACGTGAACCTTGATGTTGACCAATAGGATGACAGAGCGCCCTGACACATTGTTTAAACACAGTGAACATATGCGTCATGCAATGTAATGCCCGTTCAATCGCTCTTTAGCCACATCTGTCTTCTATCACGGACAGCAATTTACTAACTCTGCCCAATTTTAAATGGGAGTTATGCCTTTCGTCAAAAGAAGCTTGAGGAATGACAAGCACACCAGTACGAGGAAATAAAACCAATGCAGAATCTGAGTTTGTTTGAGTGTTGCAGACTTACTGAGAAGGTGCCACTGAGAATCATACAATGGTTTCCCATGGTAACCCATTGGATTCTGCTCTAACTTACACACTCTCACCTGTAAATGAGTTTGGGGTAAGAAAAGTAAGTGATCTCCGGTTGCATTTGACGAGAGAGACATCTCACCAATACACACATGCAGACAAAGTAAAATACACACAAACACACAGTCACGGGGTACATTGTGCTATTACCCACATAACAGACTGTGATGTGACTAAGCAGCATGCATTTCCATACAGATTGCATTTGTTTCTGCTCAGCTGCAGCAGAGTAATGAGCAGCTCCAGTGTGTAGAAGTACAAGATGGAGCTGATTTCCACATACCTGAACACAGCCTTCAACCATCTTAAATCACACCCCTCTAATACAAGGAACCCAAAGAAGCTATTACATGAACAGATGGCATCACACATTAAAGTTGGATAGCTGTTGGAGTCCTTGTGCAGGAGCCCTAATTAAAGTTGCTTGGCCCATAATAATTGTGACTATTCCACATCACCAAAGCCTGATGAGGATTCTTAACATTGGATTTCAATTACACAGTTAATGTCCAACTTTTGGTAATCGCAATTATGTTTGATCCTGTATTTATTTATTTTTAATTCAGTAACTTACACACTCAGGCTCAATGCGATAAAATTTCTGTTTCCACCCTTCCCATAAAATCGTGGATCATCCTGTTTTAGAAAGTGACACTCCATTAGTCCTGTGAAAAACATTATGATGGTTTCAACAGAAGCAGTTAGAACCCCTAAGTGTAGGCTATTGGAGATACGGTGTTATTTTTAAATTTTCAACATTTTTTTCATCAGTTATTCATAAAATAAAAAAGGTTCTATCAACGAAAACACAAGCCGAGTTGGAACTTTGATGCTCAATATCTCAGAACTACCCAAAACAGAGATAGAACCCTATAATTCTAAGCTCACGATATTCTTTCCTCATCTTTCTTCCCTATCTGTGTTTTAAAGCTGTACACCAACCACTGACCCATCAGCAAAAACAAAACAAAACTCCTAACAAGAACTGATACTTGATGTGATGGCTCATTTCCCCACTTCTCTTCCACACATTAATTCTAATTATGGTCAATCTGTTTCACCTTACTGTCTAAGGATTTTCAGAGTCAGCTTTTCTGCCGGAGCAGTCCTCCAGAGAAACTCCCCTCGCTGTCAGAGAGGCAGCAGATTTATCAGATGACACATGCAGAACTAAACATCTGAAGACACGCTGCCAACTTAGCACTAACAAGTACTTGTGGACACAAATGTGGCCATATCGCAGCATTTAGTGCCTTTAATGCTGTCGCATCAGTCTGTGTAATGAATGTTATATTCCTAGCATATAAATGTATAAGAGGAGAAGGGCTATGGGTAGTGATTTATCTCCGCAGCACAGCAGCAGGTCCTCAAAAGTGTGGATTTGGACACAGTTTATTTCAGTATACACATTGGTTCTTTAGCTACACAATCCACAAAGGCTTTGACACCTTGCCAAGCCTTGGCTAAAGGCAATAAAAAAATAGCTTGACCGTGTTGGAACTGGCCTTTGAGAGGTCACATGAGGCCAGACAGAGGCTGAGAAGTTTAGTTAATCTGGATTTTAGCAACAGCATGTTAATTCTGTCATTTCTGTCTTGTATTTTTTATTTTATTTTTTTATTTGGAACAAACAGACCTTTTGCTTGAACCTCACGAGAGGATTTGAGCAATGAGTTGTCTTAATAGCTCAGTTTTTTCATAATGAGCCAGATGTCTGCTTTTTTAATATGCTGTGTTCCGACCTGAGGACATCCATGTGTAGATATAGTGCATGTTTTTGACAACACGATCTTCAGGGCCTTTTTGCGAAGACATGCAATAAAATAATCTACAAACAACAGGGAGAGGAGATGAAGAGAAGACTGTAATGGACTGTTAGATTACTTACAATTATAAATTTGTTGGATGCATTTATCCTAAACTTACATGTGCCACTCAGAAATAGAGCAGACCACCTCTCCCTATACCATTTATCTTCCAGTTACAATTATGCATCTAAAATGTAAGTACACAATCAAAAACACATTCACTAAACATGTCTTGATTGTAAAACTGAAAAATCAACTTTTTGGAGCATTCACGGTTATTGATTTTACTTCATTGCGCTCATAACTAATGTGGGCCTTGAGTTTGGAGCAGTACAGACTTTTATTTTCGAGAGCTCACTATTGCAATGCTCTGAAGAAGAAGAAGAAGTTTTATAGTGTGTGTTTTATGCCATATTATGGCGCTTTTTTTACTTCTACGCTTCTTTAATTATCTCTATTATTTAATTATATTATCTGTTTTATGTGTTTGTTTTTTTATGAGCAGTGAATTATCTTTGTGTAAATATACCTTGCCTTATTGTTGACATTCGTCGTAAATCATGTGCAGCAGAATCATCTAACATGGTCATGATCTGTGAGGGGAATGGTTTAATATTGAGAGTGAGATCAGGCAAACAGACGCTGCACAATAAAACATTTCCTTCTATATCTTATATATTCCAAAAGAAATTTAAAAAATAAACATTTTTACAGTTCAACATCTGAAATGCTATGCTATTATAGAAAATGTTGTTGTCCTCAATAATAAGTACAGATGTTACTGGTTCAAAATTGCGGGGTTTGTCTCGCACTGCAGGATCTCGCGAACGCGAGAATTTTCACCACCACTGTTTTCCTCTAGGTGGCAGCACCGTACTAAATACTGCTCAGACGTTTTGGGGACCATGCTGACACGTCACACAATGTAGCCGCGATGAGGAGTGGCGCTGTTCATGATAGCTACAGATAGAATACAGTAGGATGAAAGGAGAACGAGCTGCAGTCAGTAAATAATACAGTAGCCTATAATCTCTGTCTCGTCAGCTCCAAGTTTTTTTAAATGAGCCGGAGAGAGTTGCGGTGATTGTACTGCATCCACTTCATGACTACATTATGAAAACACGAGTCTATATATATTTTCCAGATTAAATCCGTTGGATCAGTGGTTCATAAACTTCATAAGCCCATTACTGAAATGCTACGTGCGCCACAACTAGTTCCCCCAGAAAACAACAACCTGTAGCACAGCTTTGTATTGTTGCAAAAGTGTTGCATCTAGATTCATTACTGGTTTCTAAAAGTATCGATATGTGCCCGACGCTCGCCGTGCGCACTCGACAGGCAGAGCAGAGGAGAGCAGGCAGCGTCCACAGCGTTTGGACCTGAGTAGTTACACAGAACTAGACGCACGTTTGAATTGAACATGTTGATATTGACGGCAAAACTTATTCTCCGCTGTCTGCCTGCGTGCACATGTGTGTGATGTGAGAGAGGAGGGAACCCCGCCCGTCAGACGAGAGGAGATGCATTGTAATGACTGTAATGAAACAATAGCAACACGCTGGAATTGCACAACTCTTAGTTAGCTCCTACAACTCTGTGAAGACAAATTTGACCACAACAAACACCACAACAGCCAGAAGCAACTAAAATACAGACAACAAGCCACCGAGTTAATAACCAGCGTCGTGGTGCCGCTGATCTGGTTTTTAGCTGCTCTGCAATCTCATTGTTTCAAAGAAAATGGATTGATTGATTTTTTTTTACGCATGGCTCTGTGCGTCTGGCACGTGTGTCTTGGAGTTTTGAATCGAGGCTTTATGTTCAGCTCCCCTTAGCCTACATGGGAAATGTATTACATGAAACACAACAACATTTCTTCACTTAGCCCACGAACTGAATTGTGAGCTAACTGTTAAGAACCGCTTTTTTCTGTTCAAAGCAAACAGCTGTGAAGTACTGTGGGGGAGGGGGGCAGGACTTTTCTTCCAGCTGGCTGTTTTTCTACCAGTTACAGACAGTAGCCTAGATGCAAAGTATTGATGAGCTGAGACACATTCACACCTCCATTCATCTCCGCGCTGGTAACGCCCATCGCAACATCTGATTTACATGTCGACTGTTAACACATGGCGATTGGCCATTCACGCGGCTTTGTTCTTGGTTTCGGCCAATCAGCTTGTAAGCACATGGCTAATTATCAGCTTTCAACCAATCTATGGCGACGGCACAGCGATCCCAGCTGCCTACAGCTGTTGCTGTTATTGTTTTTAACAAAAAACGAAAACAGCGCTTGATTGCTGGAAGGCAAAGCCCGTGGCGCTGGCAGCGGCCACAAGGACGCACTCACACTTGGGCCAGTTGCTCTGTATGTGCTGAGGCCATGGATGTAGGCTATAATATAATACATCCATGGCTGAAGCACAAATGCCCCCCTCCTCTGTCCCCGCTGGCCCGCACTCACACACCTCGAACCCAAGCATGCAAGCACGGTTGCCTCCGACACATGTTGATATAGAGGGATTATTAGTTTATTTGTTTACCAACACGGCGGATGTGCGCTACCTGACTGCAGAAAGAACAGAGCCTTTTTAACAACAACGGTGATGAGGTGCCGACAGTATGGGCTATAGGTGGTTGTGTCCACACACTCATAGCCTACTGGTTTTATGACATTATAGCGCAGGAGGGAGTGGGAGGGATGCGAGCATCTCCTTCAACCATGCACGGAAAAGGGGAATGATAGGAAACGCGAATTTATTGAGAAGCAATGCCCAGGTCAGCAATGCATGACAAAAACATGTGGTTCATTCGTCCCCCTAAGCCACATAAACCAACACAATGTGGACACACACAACTCATAAAGCAAGCCAGGCTTTATCATATTACAATAGTTTCTGTGATTTAGGCAGGGTATACAGTAGTTAGTTCTAGTTAAATAGCCTAGAGTTTAAGCAGTGGATTACTGCACAGATCATACTAATTCATCCGCCTGTCGTCCTCCGTTCTCACAGATGCCACCTGGTGGTTGTTTTGGCACCATGCGGCTTTTCATTAAAACCTCTTTGTCTCGCCAAGGAAAAAAATGCCTGGCGCTTGTGCCGTCTCGCGTGAATCACGCGAGAAGTCCGCAATTTTGAACCAGTAACATCTGTAACAACAAGAAAAATATGAAGGAATCAAACATTTTTCCACATTTCAGAATCCCTTTTAGAAAATCAAATCACTACTCACAACAAAACTTTTTTTCTTTTTTACAAACTCAACAAAATGAGAAGGCAATTTCAAAATAAACAAAATTATTGGTGTTAACTTTATAGCTGTCGCGTAGATTTAAAAATAACAGAGTTTTCCTCAGCAGCAGAATGCTCACAAAGGCCTTGACTTCCCATGGAGGCAAAATGTCGGTGGGTGCGTGTGCATCTCCATTGAACACTGGTCTCAGTTTTGCCCCCTCTGCTTTTGGATCATTATTTTGGGCTTTGCAACTGAACTATGTGGTTTCATAGCTGCGGAGTACAAGTGAGACATTCAGCAGCGAAAGAGCTAAAATACCAAAAATGTGGATATTTTCCATATCAGTTAGGGGAAGTGGCATGGGGAGTGAATGTTGAGCTACAGAAACACAATTGCAAATGATTGACAGTGACATTGATATCATGTAAGGCAGAGATCTTCAACAGGGGGTCCACAGAGGTACTGCAATTGTTTGGCTGACTACATATTTTTTTCATTTCCACATTTATGATACAAATAAAAACCTCAATTTGAGTAGCTTGTCTACATGATTATCATGCAATTGACAGATGTGGTATATCGATGTGTTGATGAAAAGAAGGGATCACCGCCGACACGTCTTCACTTGCATTCAAAAAAGTAGTTTATTAAAGCAGATATCAGTGGAATGTTTTTGTTAATATAAGTCCTAAATAGTCCTATTTTCCGTCAGCAATCACTTACATGGAGTGTTTCAGCCGAAACACAAATCTCTCCGTCACTCTGCTCTGCTGTAACCCGAGGAGAAAATTTTCCTTGTGGGATACAAGTGTTATCCAATGAGGAGAGAGAACGGCATGAAGGGCTGTGTGTGCAGCCAAGGGGTGCGCGTGAATGTGGTGACGTATCACGAGGACCAATAGATGCCTGACGAGGGCGGGGGCTGCTAACTCGTGGTGCGTTCAAGCAAACTCGTACTTTGTGTTTTTCCTTCCAGTGAAGTCGTACCAGTTCGATCTGGTACGAGTTCACGGGTCGGAAGTTACGAGTGGCCGTTATAGTGGACTTTCACAAGCAACAGGACAGTAAAAACACGAGTTACGGGTTACCTGGAACGCTACAAAGTCGTAGTTGTGACTTGAAGCTGTAACTTACGGTTTCAAAAGCCTGCCTTGAACGCAGCATTAGCCGAAATGGCCGTGACGCTGATATCTGCTTTAACAAGAAGAAGAACAGTGTTCAAAAAATGCTGAATCCTGGAGCATCTCGGGGGTCAATATGAGATCTCCCTCCCTATGGCTCATAACCACAAACTTTGTATGTTTTCTGACTTCAAAACTCCACCTTCTCCCAACCTAAAGATGGCTTTCCATATTTAGGCAATAATTGTCGTCATTAACATGAACATTCCATATTTCCCGTAAATCAAATCAATTCTATTTCTGTCTCTATCTGTTTAACATACAGTACACAGTTCATGTTGTATGTTCATGAACATGAGGCAGGATCTAACCTATGTAATTTTACGACTTTACATCATCTTACAGATGAGGCTAATCAACTTAACTAAGACCCTCACAGGAATAATGTGATTAACAGGACACACATACAGGATACATTTCACAAGGGTCTCTTCTCTGTCTCATCTATCACTGTTACTAAAGACCTTATGCAACATCTTTATATATCTATAAATGTATGTGCATCTCTCTCTCTTATAACATCTGCCTTCAAGTGTTTACTTCCAAACAAAACATATCCATGAACTGTAATGTATTTTGCTGTACACACAGTGCTCACCTTATCCCACAAGTTAATTAAAGATACCACCCAGCAAACGCTTGCATTGTTGCCTCACAAAATAAAATATGCCTGCAGTAAAACATGCGTGTTGGCCTTTTCATACTAGTAAACAACTCAGAGAACATTTATAACTCATTCCTAAGCTGTACTAGGGACTGTACTGTATGTTTTACTGTCGGAACACACTGTGTTATGTATTTAACTTATAACAGCTTCACCTTCTCCTGTTCCAGTGCCTAATTTGAGACCACATCACAGTGTGGCAGCAAAATAAATGGAGTTTTTCCAACAGGAGGGCTTGTTTCCATCCTTGCAGGTTGAACCTTGACCCTAATACCACCAGCAGGTGAAATCAAATTGTTACCTTCTGTTTCTCTCAGCACAGCTCACTCTTCAGCCTTCATGCTAGAATTTGCACAAGCTCTTATTCACCTTCTACAGATCTGAAAAAAAAAACACTCCTCTGAGGAATCTGTTTCCCACATTACTGTTTCTGTCAAACAGTCCCTGCTGCAACTACACACATGAGAGCAGGCTCTGTTTTACTCATCACATTTTACACTACTAATACCGTGGACCAGATGCTCCCTAATTATCACCAGCACAAGCACAACAATGTTATATACTGTACATTTATTATCTGGCCAAAATGAAATGAATGGCATTCTTCAAATGGGATCACAAAGTCTATGTCTATGCTGGGAGGATTTGTGATATGATCATGAGACTATATAACCACTGACCCTCCAGAGCCATGAATACACACATCAGCCACATAATAAACAACAGATACTTCACATTCTTCAATTTATGTAAAACTGCATATTTGGTATGGGAAACTGATATATAATAAGATCATGATAAAGCTGTCATCTAACACAGTTCTCATCTTATTTGATATTTACGAGTATGTTCTTGCATTAATCTTGTGTCTGTTTGAAATGAAAATGGTATTTTCACAGGAAGTGTATAATTGATGCTGATGTGAGTAACCACTTAAAATGAGATGATACGCCACCATCATCATAATTACCTTAGAATTCCACTGGGATGGGAGACTGGAGTAAAAAGAGATAACTCACTTCTAATGTGGTGTCTCATTACTTTTTCTTCTTTTTTCTTTGCATTTTACACTTTTTTTAATTTTATTTATGTCACAACACAGTGAAAAATAAATGAGTTTTCATTTTAATATGTTCCAATAAACCCTGTTTAAGGTATGCACCCTTGGGATGCTACATTCTCCAGTTCCACAAAACCTCCAGATTAATTTAAGTCATGTTCCCACTTGAAGAAAGGAAACAGAGAAACAACGCTATAATAATCACCTCCTTTAATGGAATGCATTGTCTGTAAGTGGTATTTTTTAAATCTAGAAATGCACAAAAGTGATTCTATGATCATTTAAAAAGCAACAAGAACACATTTATAATACTTCCAGCTTGGTTTTGATTATACTTCATCTCTATTTGTCTTGTATTTCATTCATTCATTCATCTTCTGTGCCACTTAATATATCCTCACTTGGGTCGTGGGGGAGATGGAGCTTATCTCAGCTGATTTAGGATGAGAGGTGAGGGTAACACCCTGGACAGGTCGAACATACAGTATAGACAACCATTCACACTCCCCTATACACACACCTATGGGCAATGTAGAGTTGCCAGTTAACCTAATCTGCATGCTTTTAGTCTCTGGGATGGAAGCCCATTGGTTTCCATCAGTGGGTGGCAACCAACATTCCGACATCCCACCAGTCCGACATGAGTCTCTAATTGTCTAAATGGCAACTTAATTTTCTATCAAATGTCCCATCATTCTGACAATTCTTGCCTCCTATGGTCGGAATGACGGTATATATAGCTAAGAAACATCCTGCCTCTCCGACAATTCCTTTGATAGCATATTTTTTTCCACAAAATATTTTGCACTGGTTGGGTTTATCTAATGATGAAAGGAGTTGGTTAAGTTTAGTAATAAGACCAGGTAGAGGTTATACAGGCCAGATAGATAGAGTCCAGAAGTAGAAAGTCCAGATAGGAGGGAGTCACCTGTCATCTCGCGAGATTAAACTCTAGGTACGGTATTTCTCATTGCGTTAAAAATCTGTCTCGCAAGATTTTCTTTATTTTTTATAGTAAGCACTACCAGTTACCAATACTGGCACCGCTGCAACTAAGTCTCGTGAGATTTGTGGCAGTGTCAGTTAATCGCGATGACGTTGATGCAAATCTCGCGAGACGGACCAGGAAGAGGAGCTTCTGCTGCAAACAAGCTTGAAATATGGATTTATTAATTTTTTTCCGGTACAATTTCGCATTTCAGGGCTTCAATACAAGAGGGACATTACATACGAGCAGCATGGAGGGATATGTTTTCTGGTGTGTTTTTTTGTGACGAAGACCGCCGGTGTCCATTTGCAACCTTTACATGGACATGCACTGCTACACCGAGACCCCCTGTAACTCAGAGAAGCCACGGAGGACTCTGAAAATTCTCCCAGCCCTTTAGTTGTCATGAGAGTGAGTAGATGAGTGAAATATCATTCTGGGGTTAGGGTTTTGCTAGACTCGTAAACCAGCCTCCCCCGGAAATGCATTTCATTTCATTTCACAGGGGGAGTCTGGCGTTGAAACAGAAATCGGCCGTTGAAATATGGATTTATTAATCAGGGACTTACATTTCCCTACAACAAACATGGCGGAGCTATGAAACAGCGGCGTAAAAACGAGAAGGGTCTGGCTGCGGACATTGACAGGGAACGCCTTGGGCGTTACAAGGGTAGCCTTTCATGTGACGTACTTCCGGTTGAAGTAGCATTCTAGCGAGCGGTTAGCTGCTGCTAAACTCTGTAAATATATAAAGCAACATTTGAAACATTTTCAGGCGAGAAAGTGGTCGTTTAGATCCCCACTGTGTTGAAAATCTGACGAAATACCCGCTGTTTACAAATTTGGACATGCACTGGCGCTAGTAAAACTAGCCGAGGACCCCGGTTGTATTACAAAATAAAATACCCGTTGCCTTTTACTTAGGTGCTTTTACTTTGTAAACAGGAAATGAACCTACCCTCGTTGTAGCTAGCTTGGAGCTGCCGTTTTGACGTCCCGTTAATGGCATTTAATCGTTCAATATTCTTGCCAGCTCAGACAGGCCTGGCTCGTTTTAGTATTTATTTATTGATATCAGACTGACCCCAAGGCAGCACTGCTACTGTCCAACCATGTTTTTTTATTCAAACAAACTTCTGCTACTGCCACAGTTGTTAGATTTCATCAAAGAGACCAACATTTATTCCCTAAAAGAAGTTTAGCAGCCGGTGGTAAACCTCTAAAAGCCATCGGGTAAGTTAATTAGCAGTCGTTTTCTCCCCGGGGTGACGATTGCAGGCTGGCCGGCGGAGCACGTCAGGAGCCGGGCTGCTGCCTCTGTGATGCCGTGGTCACTGCTCGGACCTGCATGGAGTCGAGGTTAACTTCTAAACATCGTTTGGATAAAATAAATATTTATGAGCTTGACCGGGACATCACAGAGGCAGCAATCTCCTGACGTGCTCGAAGCCAGACTACTCCGTCACCTCGCGGGGGAAAACGACTGTTAATGAACTTATCCGTAGGTTTTTAGAGGTAAACCACCGGCTGGTTTAACTCTTTTTAGGAGATAAATGCTGGTTTCATTGATGAAATTGCAATGAAGTCGCATTAGTTTATTTGAATGAAAAGTGAAGCTTCATGTGTGCAGCGTTATGGACACAGCAGCCCTGTCTGGAGGCTCTGCAGCCTAACGTGTGTACAGAAATCACCACTTTTACATCAATAAATGCATGTTATACAAGGAACCGATAAGTCTGCTTTGTTTCCCCCTTTTTGAAGTTATATAACATGGCAGCATTTTTAATTTGTAAATTTTATGACCTAGGCCTACATATTTCCCAGTACGGTTGGAAACATGAAATACACGTAACAGTTACACACTGTATTTATCATGTACACAGGGATAGGGTTTCTCTAAGTAAAAACGTAATGATCAGCGGCTAGTCAGCCGCTCGGTTAAAAAACAAAACAAAAAACGCCTCTGTTCCTGTTTTCTGAGTATCAAGATCATTAGATATAGATATGATCAAGATCCATTCCACTACAACGAACCCTCAATTTACATTACAACGGAAGACTAAATTCAAATTAACGTTCTTTATCTTGCTTAGCTTACTAATGGTAGCTACGCTCAATAAACTGACTAGCGGATGTGGCTATGTTAACCCAGCTATTAACGGATGTTGACAAGTAGACGAAGAAGAAGGGGAGAGGGGGGCGTTCCTGAAATACCATTTGTGTCAATTACGGACGATATTGGTAAAAACAGCAATAAGGGAAGTTCTAAATGAAATACCATCAATTACAGAGAGCAAGAGTCGGCGCTTGTTGAGTTTCTTGGAGGAAAAGACGTTATCGCTGTTTTTCTTCGGTCCCTGATTGGCTCGGTGGGCGGAATGTTTCGGCGAAACGGTTACAACGGAGATGGGGCCAGACTCCCCCTGTGAAATGAAATGAAATGCATTTCCGGGGGAGGCTGGTTTACGAGGCTAAAGTTTTGCTGTAAGATTGGAGAAAGTTGGTGGGAAATGACCAGGAGTTACTCTGAAACTCCGGGAGAAGTAGAACGTAAGTGAACGGGAGGTATATTCTAATACGCAGCCTATTGTGTAAGACATGGGAAAGTCTATGTGCGGGAAGTGAGGGGGAGTTATGCTGTATGTGGAAGTTGGTTTAAAGTAGGTGGTAAGTGAACGGTACATACGCACTAAGACACGGGCCATATTATGTCGTGTTTAAGAGAAACCATCAGAGAAAGGATTAAAATGCATTTGTAAACCTCATCAGACAAATACTTTATAGCAAGAAGTCAGAGGGGCAAGTCTCAAGGAGGGAAAATACAATTTGTCTTTAATGGCTTTTCCAAAGACAAAGAACCAGAATGTGATTGGCCCTTTGCCCAGAAAACAGCCAGTATTAACTAACTGGCAAGGAGCCACAAAATGTTCGTAGGCTGTCCACTCTCTTCCAGAGAGTGTCCTCGTCGGCAGGGCACATACTACAGCTACAGGATACATTCCTTAGCTACTTCTCCGCAAAGCATAGATACAGTCAATCTATTACATATTGCAATTACAGTGTTGATGCCCATACCGGGTCACCCAATACGCACACTATGCACGTTGCGTAGGTCCGCACAAACTAGTAGAGGCCCCATGAAAAAACAAAACAAAACAAAACAAAACAAAACAAAACGTGACAACGTGTCTCCCAGACTCTCAGTGCATCAGCCTAGCAAGATGGCGTTTAGCATGCCATGATGAAGCGGAATTATCCATCAGGGAATGAAAAAAGTCAGGTAACTTTCCTCTCCGGATGGGAGTGGGAGGGGCCAGTCCGTGACTGACCTAAATTAACAGGGCAGTGAGCCCTGGGTGAACCCCGGTCTCCGTGTGCATCTTGCTGGCCTCTACAATTTTAGTTGTAGTGTAATTACAACTGCACTTATAAAAAATGGAAAGTAATTGATAAATATTGACCAAGATTGAATTTTGTTTGCTTGGATAGCCCACAGGCAAATATATGCAGAGGGATGCCCCTTTGGCCAAGTGGTTAGCGCGCATGACTCGGCTAGAGTTGCCATGGGACCTGACAGTGCACCACAACATGAGCCAGTTTCATATTGGGAAATTTCAGAGGAGAGCAAATTCATCATTGCTGGCAGTGATCCAGTCCAGGGTTAACAGAGCTCATTATAGAGAGCGAAACATTAATGTGAAGCATGTAATCATTTGCATGTATTTAGCCAGATAATATAAATTGACATGTAAACTTCACATAGGTCACAGCTAATTGAGAAATTGATGCAAGGATTCAAATTTAATTAAGATAGACTGAATCTTCCATGTGAAAGACTTGTAAAATATTTGCAAACATGTGCACAAGTGTCTCTAAAGTATCTTATCTGTGAATTACTTCTCTATACTTTTAGCTGCTGGAGTGTATTTCCAATTTGCCCACAAGTCTATTAGCACTCAACATCCATTAGAGAGCTGGTAATTGAAGCTGACACTGAATCTACTCCACTTGCAAATCCAGGAAGCTCACTCCTTCAGATGAGCAGGAATGTCTCGTCAACAGCTGGAGCAGATGCTTGTGAGATTTGGTGTGACAGCACCAAACCAGATGGCCCGTAGAGTCTGACCCACATCTCAGGAAGTTAGAGGAGATGGTTAGAGGCTTGAAGTCGTGACAGAACTTGCAAGGAGCCATTCAGATTCAAAGGAAGCAGCACAGCAGGTTCACTCAGAGTACTGACTTTACTGCCTTTCCAATTACCGGCCTGGTGCTGCAAGTGCAAATGGACATTTAGTTCTTGACTGAGAAAGAGTATGGTCTTGACTTGTCAAATGTCTGAAAAGTTTATTTTGTTTTGTTTTCTCAGAAGCTAGCTTAACACTCTTTAACACTTTTGACAACACGTCTAAGAAAGGAATCCAAGAAACAAAGAACGCACTATTTTGGTTGATCCACTTTTGGCTTTTTCAAACCATATTTATATATACCATTATATACCATTATTATTTTCATCAAGAGATTCACCTCTGTGTTTACATCTGGAAGAAATAGATCCACATCCGTTTTTTTGGGGGGTGGGCGCTTACTGTGTTTTGCGGCTCTTCTGCCTCATCAGTGAATTATCCTTCAGAGTTATTTGGCCAGGAGAAGAAGACGGTACTCTTTTTTTTTTTTACCAGGAATGATCAACTTGCCCCTTCCTCCGCAAAAAAACTAGCCAGTAGATGAAAATACACAGCAAACACTGTTGGGAGACCGTAGTCCTCACCGAGTTCACAGATCAGGAATGGCAGGTGGATTTACACGCCAGTCATTTGTAAAGTTGTCCACATTAATAGGGAGGGTTCCTACGTACTAGGGCGAATGAATAATCCACTCTATCAGCAGTTTATGCATGTATGCAGAATCAAGATGATTATCAATCGGTGTACACTACCTCTTGCATTTCCGATCAGAGTACAGTACAGTATACAGTATATGGGGCAAACGGCACAAAAGTGCCACAGACCACAGCCTAAAGGTCTTTGCACACTGAGTCAATTTTTTTCGCATGCGTTTTTCGTCTCTGTCATCTGACAAAAAACGTTACGTGCAGGCTCCTTGCACACTGAGTCCGTTGCGTTTTTTCGCATGCGTTTTTATTTTGTGTTCTAAATTTCGGAGAGGGAGACAAAAATCGTCATGCAGTGATGCACTTTGTGGTTCTCTCACTTGTTGAGAAATGAAAGAAAAAAGAGTCCATGCTGCGAGGACGCAGTAGCGAGGGGATCTGCTGCTTAATGAGCAGCGGGACTATCATCATCACTTCAACTGTTTAGGATGTCAATCTCCACTTATATTGATTATTAGCTCACACAGTAAACAGAAGACGGCCACTTTCCATGAGACACAGACACACACACGTGAACAGTGGCTGGTGCATGCATACACAGACACACGCACGTGAACAGCGGCTGGCGCACGCACAGCATACAGACAGACACACTCGCAGCGGCGATCCCCCCCACACCCTCCTCTCTCTCTCTCTCCAGCCTCAAAACGCTGATGTGATTGGTCAAAAGGCTTTTCACGGATGCGAAAAATGCATTAAATCGAACTGTTCCGAAAACTTTTATGACGGACAAAAGTTTCGGAGTCGGTGTGTAAACATGATTGACACAACATGAGGTCGAATTTATTTTTTGACGTGCGGCAATTTCGGATGAAAAAACCGGACTCAGTGTGCAAAGGCCTTAATAGTTTAGAGGGTAGGAATTCCATTAACACATTTGCTGTTTCTGTTTGTCCTGTGTTGGCCCGGGATGCTTCAAGGCTGCCTAAATTTCTAGCTCGTTGTTTCAAACTGTGACAGAAGTATGTTTTTTTTGTTTTTGTTTTAGTATATTCAAGATTGCAATCAGTGGCAGTTAATAAATAGCATGAAGTGATCGCTAGCTACTCACAGTTTGACATCAATGTACTGGCGAGACGACATCAATTATCAACCATCAATTATCAACCATCAATTCATGTTAGCTATATTTGTTTTATTATTACACATACCCACTTTCTGATCAGACTGAACAGATGAATAGACTCTGGTGAACGGAACTTGACCCTCATTTACACATATTATTCTCTGTGCTTTCCCTTTTTGACAGACAGTAATGGTGTGAGTGATACAGGCAGCAAATGTAATGAGCATTTAAGCAATCAATTCACAAGGCTCACATTTATTTATTTATGATTTGTTATTTAGCATAGCGTAATGACACTTCTTGCCAGATGAAGAAGTGTCAAACTGGTGCTGCCATGCAAATGGGTTCCATTTGATGTTTGTGTTAATCTTGATGAAATGTATTTGTTTTCTGATTACATGTTGTGATTAGAATTGAATATCAGGAAAGATAACAAACATTTGTTAATTATTGAATTGAATTGATTTTTTTTTATCTTTACAAAATTGAATATATCTTTGTTGAATGTATTATTTAGTTCATCTTATGATGAAATATACAGCATCACTTTATCATTTAAGCATGTTGACATAACTGGACAATGTTTTTTCATGCAACCTCAAATCTTCATAACACAACATAGTTAGTGTGCAGTGCTGCTGGCTGTTGTCACTTTGGTCTTATTACATGAGAAGCTGCAGGACACTGCCATGCTCGCTGTGAATTCAGACCACAGAGGTGCCATCTGGTTATTGTGGCTTCAACAACTTGACACTGTAATATTCTCTATTTCACAAGGGCAGCTTCAACACCTGAACCTCTCACCTACACTTGCAGGTTTGAAATAGTCACGGAGTGCCTCATTGACATTCTCTTGCCACTAGGAAAACCGTCAAAAAGGTCACTGCAACCCTTCAGAGCATCAAGATCTTGTCTTGACCCTGTGCAAATAATTGTATAATTCCTTATTTATTTTGGTCTGGATGAGCAGGAAATCAAAAATGAATTAGGGGATGAAACACAGGACAAAACACTTTTGTTGCATGGAATTGTACATATTTTGCCTTGTTTAATCAATGGCCATTAGCCTCTTTATTATTGTTCTTACTATTACTGTATTTTAAATGTGGGTTTTGTACACAATAATATAAGGTGACAACCTACCTTTGTCTGTGTCCTCCTTTCCACTCCTTTGACTTCTGATTCCAGCCCATAGTATTAATCTGAGCTAATTGTAATTTAACTGTACTTAATTCACACTTACGTGCAGGTTACAAAGGCCTTAATAGTTTAGAGGGTAGGAATTCCATTAACACATTTCTTTTCACATTTGTCCAGAAATTGGCCCGAAAAAAACACAACCTTAAAGGTATATTGCCTAAATTTCATCTAGTTGTTTCAAACTGTGACAGAAGTATGTTTTTTTTGTTTTTGTTTTAGTATATTCAAGATTGCAATCAGTGGCAGTTAATAAATAGCATGAAGTGATCGCTAGCTACTCACAGTTTGACATCAATGTACTGGCGAGACGACATCAATTATCAACCATCAATTATCAACCATCAATTCATGTTACTAAAATGACATTTGTTTTTTATTACACATACCCATTTTTCTGATCAGACTGAACAGATGAACTTAGTCAGACGCCACCTCGAACTTGACCAGCTCGGTTTCCAGTGATTATTCTCTGTGGTTCCCTACTTTGCTGCCACTGAAGTAATGTGTGAGTGATGACATGGCAGCCAAATGTAATGACATTGGCAGCCAATGAATTCAAAAGGATGATGCATCTCAAGGGGTTTTCTCCAAAAAAACAAATTTCAATCTGACCCGCTTGATGTAAATATGAATGATCTGAATGGCATTTTTTTTTTTTTTTTTAATTTGTCAAATTTGCCACACTTCAGTTTGTTGATGGGGGTGATTATTGATGAATGAAAAACGAATAGATAACAGGAGAACTTACACAATGTACCTTTAAATGCCAGAAATTTGAAAAATTCGTTAAAGAGGTTTTACACTTGGAGGGGGTAGATTTGTCAGCGTATTCATAAAAGGAAAGTAGGCTACAACTTTTTGCTATGGAACGAGGTTTTGTGAATAAACGATGACTAGACCGTATATCACATCACACTTATGGTTAACTGGTCCGGAAACAAGCTATACGGTTTCAAAAAATGGCGTTGGAGGAAAATGGAAGATATGTGTAGGGGGATGAAGAAACTAAGATTTTTATACAATTAATAAAAGAAGCAAACATTAACTCAATATTTGATGGAAAACAGCAGAGAAATGCCATGCTCATCAAACTGCTGCTTCAGCAGCTGACCGAGAGGAACGCACCGAGTCCACATCGACTGTTAGCACATCGTGCCCTGCAGCATCAGAGCTCCAAACTTATTTGAGGGGAAATGGTTTCACCAGATGTGAAAATGACTGAATGAATCACACACAGCCTGTCATGTTTTTTTGTTTTTTTTTCTCTCTCAGATTATTTCAGTAACGGGGAAAAAAGCTCAACCTGTCACACATTCTGGCAAATGGTAATGTTTTTCATTGTCAATTTTAAGCCCTGATCTACTCTTAATAATATGCATCAAGCTGTATTGATTTTGGTCCTGGATGAGCAGGAAAGAGTAAAAAGAATAACTGCAACAGCCACAAAACACTGGCACTGGAATGGTGAGAAAGAAAAAATTGGGAAGACACAGGGACATACATACTATAATGCTTTGTCAGTTTGTTGAATTTTAAGGAGTTCTCTTGCATCTTTCCCTGCATTTCATTTAAGTTAAGAGTAATTTTGAGAAAAGAGCTTGAGGAAGGACATCACAGTGTTACTGTGGTTAGCACCCTTGCCTTCACTGCACGCTACGGGTGTGCAGCGGAGCTGGTGTTTGTATCTGTATTTGTATGTGTTGAGGGGAGAAAAGTATTTGTATTTGTATTCGAGTAAAATTCAAAATAGGCGTAAAAATCCTCCTTTTTTGCCTTACACTTCTAATTTACGTTATAGTTTAAGTATTCTTTAATTATCCATTATAATAATTATGGATATGCAATATTGGTTGATGTTTTACCATAAATCCAGCAATGAACATGTAACAAGGAATGTCATTGAAAAGAAAATACAGCCATTATCTCATCCATGGTTAAACCAACAACTAATGAAATATCATTGTGAACATTAACTTATTCACATTTTCAGAAATTGCAAAAAAAAAAAATCCCAGCCGCTCAGGAGCACGTTTTGGCTATTTATTAGCTTTTCCATCTAGTGGCAGCAAACTTGTACACCACCTAGAAACAAACGGTTTTCACATGGTTGAAGAGTGACTTTTCAATGTGCTGCAAAAACGTGTTTTTCCGCTGTTTGGATGGCAGACGGACAGGAGGAGCAAAAGAGCTGGGTTTCTAAAAAGTGGCGCTCCCGCTCTAGTTTCAGAAAAAACACATGACAATTGTGTCATGTGTCAATCTGCTCATTTTGACCGTGACTCTGCAGTGTGGCGTCTCCCAAATCATTTCTACAGCTAAATAAATATGTTTGGAGGTAAATTTTCGGATGGGGGTGGGAGGGCAGCTTTTGGAGTGCAGCGAACCAGGGTCTCTGGCCGAGCGGAGACAGCGCCGTGACACTAGTGAGTTGACTGGTTCCCTACTGTCATGCTGCCACTGAACGGCAGAAAACATGGCGACATGACATGGCGGTGTCCAGCATGACGGTGAAAACAGAGCGATGATGCATCTCAGGTTTTCTCCGAATCAAAACAAATTTGTAACAGCACCGGAGATGTAGATTTGAATGATCTGACAAAAAAAGTTGCCAAGAGGGTTTAGTTAGTTTGGAAATTTGCCAGATTCAGTTTGTTGATGGGGGTGATTATTGATGAAGAAAGCGGTACATAGATAACTGCTGAGAACTTCCACAAGCAGCGTTAAATGAGAAATTTGCAAACAAAACCAAGATCACACAGTTTAAAAAACATTATGTTTTGATTTTAGTTTAAAACAGTTTTTACATATCAGAGGAAATATTCACAACAGGGTACCTGAGAGTGTCTGTTATCATAATCCGTGAAAAAACCGTTGTGACATTAACTTCAGTGGTTAACTGGTCCGGAAACAGGCTGTGACGGTTTCAAAAAATGGTCGTTGGAGGAGTTAAGAACCTCACCACTTGTCCTTGTTGGAGACAGAATAAAAACAAATAATACTTAAAAGAACTCTTCTTTCTAATGCACAGAATTCCAAGAACTTTATCAACTCCTGACTGGGAGATCTGTAAATAATATGACTGAATTTAGCTAATGCTCATTCTGCTTCTGTCCTGTCTAGCCTCCACCTGGTCTCTTTACTAAACTTATCCAACTCTTTTCTTCATTGCCTGAAACCCAACCAAATTCGTGGTCTGCTGTCATCAGAGCTCCAAACTTCTTTGAGCGGGGGGAAAAAATGGTTTCTTTTACTCTGTGGAAGATGTGAAAATGACTGAAGAATCAGGGACAGATCTGCCCAGTCCCTGAGTTTTTTGCACGTTTCTCAGACATTACAGTAAGTGAAAAAGCTCAGCTGGTTCAGCACCACATTCTGGCAAATGGTAATGTTTTTCATTGTCAATTTTAAGCCCTGATCTACTCCAGGGGTAGACATCAAGGGAAATTTGCCACAGGCCCAGAGGGCCAGTGGCTTTTGAAGATCACTGGTAAAGCCACTAACCACAGCCCAGGACAAACGACTCGATCCCCATATTAATGAAAAACAACATATCCAAGCCAATTCCTGGGAAGGCTGAAACTTTCTTATATACTGATAAAAATACTTTGTAAATTTCCACAATTTTGATACTTATTCATCTTTCCCGCATTTCGATTTAAGAAGGATTTTGAAAAAGAGCTTTAAATTCAAGGCTACTTTATTTAAAGGGATAGTTCTGTGGGGCTTCAATACAAGAGGGACATTACAGTGCAGCAGTATGGAGGTATTTGGATCTTTTTTGTGTGTGTTTTTGGAGAAAAGAAAGTTGGTGTCCATTGACAACCATTATGGACAAATATTGCTGCGTGGACCCCCTTAACTCAGAGAAGGAACGGAGGACTCTGAAATTATCCATTATAATAAGGGTGAGGAGATAATTTGAAATTTGAATTTTGGGTGAACTATCCCTTAATAAATGAATAACTGTTTCATTAGACTTAACAGTATTTAGCCTCCACTGTGGTTTAACAATGAGTTAAATGGTAAAACTCAACACAAATATCATTATGAGTCATTACTTTTATCCTCAATAACTAACTGGTGTTCTCATTCATTGTTTAGGCTGTTTCCACAGATTGGTGTAAAACCGACTCATTATTTAATTTTCAGCTCAGTTTTCTAATGCACAGAATTTTTTGGCTGTTATATGGTCAACGTCCCTGACTGGGAGATCTGTAAATAAGCTGACTGCCCCAGCACGAATGGCCCATTCTGCTTCTGTCGGTCCCGTCAGGACTCGACCTGGTCGCTGAGGAAACGTTTATGGTTAAAAAAGGTTTTTATTCGGTTCCTGAGACGATCTTCCAGCAGCAGTGAGCGAGTGGCTGCTGCGTTCGAGCGCAGCGGGGGAGTGAAAAAAGTGTAGCTGCTTTTGCTCTTGGAAGAGGTGGTGCTGACGGGCCAGGGCACAGCGCTGGATGCTGCCCAGAAAGTAATGTCTCTGTCACAGACAAGCCACAACTCAGAGCACTAATTACTGAGACGATTTGACAGTTATCATTTCAAGCCACGGGGATTTAATGTAAAATTTGTTTTTATTTACTTGTTATATAGTGTTATAGTGTTTGGAGCGTTCTGGTGGCCCTGACGGTTTGAAAAGTACGTCCGGGCCACCGGGCCATTTATATTGTCGACCCCTGCCTACTCCTGAACGTCACTCACTTACTCACCTGGGCATGCACTGTGGTCTCATAAGAAAACACAGTTTTTTGATATGATGTTTTTCTTGTTCCCGGATACAAATATTTTTTAAAGTATTTGTTCGAAATTGGCATTCGTAAAAAACACGTTATTTGTGCCTTTCCGAATACCGTATTCGGGTTTGACTCCACCCCTACTGCACACTCATGCAAAAGGAAAGTATCCAGAACTATCTTCTCTCCTCTTTCGACCCAAAAACAGAAATGTTTCCATGTGTTGTTTGGATTCCAGATTTATATATTTTTACAGAGGGAGCAGCTACTGAGTAGCCATGTGGACTGTTGAACATCTCTGGCACTGATTTGTTACCCCACTCAGCTGCTACAATCAACCCTCAACCCCATGTCGACTCAATCACCATGACTGACAGAACGTTGGTGGCTTCAAAACAATCAATACTCTTGCTAAGTGATGAGACTGGCCTCTTGTAGAATATACGAGGGTTACAGTTAGCTCTTTACATTTCACATTCAGTGTCAACATCAGTCATATTGCAGCCACAGGGTGCTCATGTTTGCCTGGAATCCTGTCAGAATGTCTCTGGTGATTCCTGGCAGTCATAGACTGAGATGTGCATGTGCACACTCACACATTCTAAGCATTTTCCTTCTTCAGTAGCATGATGAGCAGCGCATGCAAATACTGCACTTCAGGCAATCCATATTAACATATTAGAGCTGCTTTTGTGAGTTTTACAGCGTCGTTATTCATTGCTCATTTCCATTTCTCATTTCTTGGCTGCATTCCCCTCACATTCAAACAGTTTTATCCCTGTGGTGGGGCACTGTGTATACAACATGCCATAATTTCTTGTCACTGCATCACGTGCTGAGACAGATATTGTTGTCACGACCCTCAGTGGAAACCATGCCATCTGTCCTGAAGGGCTAAAACGATCAAATTGGTGATTACTGATGCTGTATGTTCACCTTGCTGTTGAAAACCTGTTATTATAGTCATTAATTAACCAACAGGGGGTTGCATTTGAATAAATACCGATTGGTTAGTTGATTGCTATGAGATTAATTAAAGATGGTCCATGCAAATGCAACTGCTTTTCATTGATTGACTGGAGCTGTCCCGTGAGAAAGAATTAATTTGTTAGGACTTGTGCAGAATGTGTTAATTTGTCAGTTAACAGTTAATCATTTGAAGAAAACTGATTTATAAACTTCTAAACAACAAAGATGTCACCCAACACAAAATTGCCATATTGATCCCATGGAAGCATATTGCCAACATACCGTAAGTCAAACCAAATAGTGTTTTGGAAGTTTGCTTTGTTAATGATAATGGCCACTTATCCAAAGTTATTTCAAATATACAACAGAACTGGCAACACCAGCTGTTTATTATCTGAAACAAAGGACTGGTACTAAATTGAATAACCCCTGCATAAATTAAATAATGCAAAATATTTAAAGTAAATAATATCATATAGAGTCAAGGCATTGCCTCTGCTTCACGAATGTTCAGTGGTGACAAATTATTCTGTCTAGCAACACAGACTGAGCTCTTTTTGTGTGAGCGCATTCATTTCTGTTTATAAATATACCAAGTGTACTGTTATAATGTTGATGTCTTTTCTTCTCTTTTTTTTTACTGAAAAAAAGAATCTACACAAATACTTAGAAAACCTAAAACATTTATCAAACTTGAGTGACCTGAAAGTAGAAAATATAGAACATGTTATAAATGTTTCATTACCTCATACATGCTGTATGGGCCGTGGACAGTGCATTATCAACCTGTCCTGTATCACAACAGTGACCTGAATGTTTGCCTCATGTGAAAGATTAATGAAATAGCACTGAGCACGTCAGTCATGTGGAGCACATACACAGACATGAACGTATTTTACTTCTATAGTCATACCTGAACACTGTCATGCCTTTTGGCCTCAAGTCTATGAGTTGTCCTTTTATTATTAAAGGTGGACTATCTGTTCTTAATGTTAAAGGGCCAACGAGGAGTTTCTATTCGGTTATAAAACAGTATCACGTTAATGTGGATGAATCCACGCTACCCACACTTGTTAATGGCTCCATTTTGATCAATATATCGTTTTGTCTATATCATTATTTTGTTATTATTAGTGGTGGCGGAAATGCTGGTCGAGCCGACCAGCGTTTCCTTAGTTTCGGTTTTGCGGACGCAAATGAGAATAACGGCGATTCGGGCGGCGTTATGGTCGGAACTACGACGGTAACTGAACCTCTTTGAACCTCTGACTTTAATCCTTGATGAATGAAAACATGAGTCCGTCTTGCGCCGGTGGAGGAATTCTACGGTGCGCGCGGAGGCAGCGTGAAAACACTTCATTTTTCCAAAACTCCTCGTTGTCCCTTCAAGTATTACACAAAAATGATAAAGAGCTAATCAACAGTTTTACTTATAGACTTGAATAGGAGCCTAACATATTACAGAGAAATATTGCTCAAGTCTGTAGTATATCTGCATATTTACACTTCCACCTGCACTCTAATTTCATCATGGAACTTGTACATAAAGAGGGGAATAAAGGAAAACAAATGTGACTTCAATAATTAAAATTGTGGAAATAATTGTATTTTTCTGAGAAATTATTAATGTTTGATGACAAACCTTGTTATTGCAGGAGGTAAAAAAAAAAAAAAGACAGCAGGAGCTCTGTGTGTGCATACTGTAGTACTGTATGCTTGTAAGAAAAATAGTGTAATGAATCATCCAAATGCAGTTACCCTGATGAATTGTATGGATTGAAAGGTGCAGTAAGAAATTCTGGAGAACGACTGTTGATATTTGAGCTCAAAAGTAAAAACATCCCTCCATCCCTTCAGTGCTCCATCTGAAGCTCTGCCTCCTAAAGCCGTGGTCTCCACACCTGAACTCAAAATGATTATTCATGCCTTTGTTACTTCTCGCCTTGACTATTGTAATTCACTGTTCTCCTGTCTCAACAAGTCTTCCATCGACCGTCTGCAATTAATACAGAATGCTGCCGCCATGCTTCTTACCAGATCTCGCAAGTTTCATCACATCACCCCCATTTTGTTTTCTCTTCACTGGCTTCCGGTTGACTTTAGGATTCATTTCAAAATATTGGTCATCATCACCTACCAAGCCTTTTATGGACTATAGCTCCTACTCAAATCTCCAAACTCCTGAAACCTTACACCACACCCAGACCCCTCCAATCCTCAAACCAAGGCCTGCTCCGTGTCCCCCGCACTATGATTACTAAGGGCTTTGGAAGGCCCTGCCCCAGAACTGAGAGCTGCTCCCTCCGCCATGTCTTTCAAAAAGCAGCTAAAAACATACCTGTTTATCCTTGCATTTTACTGAATTACATGTACTTCTATTTTATTGCTGTTTTTTATTCTGTTGCTGTGCTGTGCCCTTAAATGTTGATTGTTTGTTTGTACCCAACTTCATAGAGCACCTTGCGACTGCTGTCTGTGAAAGGTGCTATATAAATAATCTCTTCTTCTTCCAGAATTGTGCAGGAAACAACACAAATTACAAGTTACTACAAGGTTCCTACTGACGTGGGCACATTAAAGCTACTGTATAGTGCCTAACTTCTACCTGTCTGTTTCACTCAAGCCACTACAAGAGGAGATGATACAACGCAGATTAAGCCGTTTGGCTTGTACCTCGTCGTACTTTTCAGATTTTTTTTTGTATTTGGCGACGCACTGGCGCACAAGAAATAATGGTGCGTTCCAGGCAACCAATAACTCGTGTTTTTCTGACCTGTGACATTGTACCAGTTCGATCTGGTATGAGTACACGGGTCGGAAGTTACGAGTGGTTTTACTTGACAATGAGAAGGGAGGAGGGAAGAGAGCGCTGCTAGAAGCAACATGGCGGAGAACCTGAAGAAATGGCCAAGAGGTTCAGAAGTGGATCCTACTAAAAAGAAAAAATCCTTCCCATTCAGCAGAAGGTTGGGTTGTTGGCGAATAAAGAGAGTGACGAACGGTAGTGGTGGGGAGGGGCGGGTTACACCGGGCCATACGCCATATTGAGGTGCCGGCCGTATCGTTGTAATAATGCAGAAACCCTTTAGGGGGCAAGTTACGCACTATAGCTTTAACAACTTATAATATTTTTGCAAGAAAAAAAAAATTGCAATCTGGGTTTTCTATGGAGTTTTTCCTCAGTCGATGTGAGGGTCTAAGGGCAGAGGATGTTGTTATAATACCTTTCAGTCATCCTTGTAATCACAATCATACATGTCCCCATCAATTATACACAGTGGATGAAAGGTATATGTCCCTAACCATCACAACAAAATGCCATATACTGTAGCACCAAGCATTAAGTTTGATTGAAGGTTTCTATAGGCCAGCCTAACCTTTGTGTGTATTACTCACTTCATATCCCCAAAGTGAAGTTTTATGTGTGCCATAGTACGTTTAAAGTCCTTGTAGGGGTGGGAAGACCAAGGTGTCCTTGATAAAGTTGCTGAGCAAGACGTTGGTGTGGTTGCTATAAAAGATTGAAAGTTCATAAAAATTTATTCACTCAGTTTTTTCGAAAGTCCTTCAGTGTCCTCTGACAAAAGACAAAAACAAGGAGCATGCAATCATGTCAAATTGTGAAATAGGTATTATTTCTACTCTCAGCCGCACTGCATTTTTACCCCCTTCAGTAAAGTGAAGGTGTTCAAGGTGACATACTATTTCTGGATGCCTTCAATAAAAAGGTATGACAGAATTTGTATATTGTATTAATGTATATTCTCCAAGGATGAATGTGTGTATTGTATGTGTGTGTGTGTGTGTGTGCAGATTGTCAGCACAGAACCTTCAACATGAAGCCTCATGCCTGACATGTTAAAAACCCTGCGACCAAGAGTATCTTTAACAAGTCAATCAAGCAAAGCGCACAGCGGGCGATTGGCTAGATCAGTCTGCCGGAACTGGTCCAGATTTACAAGCCTGGCAGACGAGAGGCTGTGAGAACATCTGGCAGTGCTGCTGTCAAGCTGTCTGACTGGAGATGTTAGCATGCTGCCTGCTGTACAAGTCGCAGGCCTGCTAGCTGGCAATAGCTGTCCCTCATAATCACTGTGTAATCATGAGCAACATGCCATGTTCGTCAGTGTATCCAAACAAAATGGGGGTACTCGTATATAATATGACAGTGATCTACTGTAAAATGTAAAAAAAAAAAAAAAAAAAATCTATATAAAAGAAGATGAATTTAACTGCTCCTTCCAGTGAGAGAAATTGACCTGAGCCGTTCTTGAAACACACACATGGTTTTACAACTCTCTTTTCTGATTAAAGGGCATCAAAACAAAACTAATAATGTGCTTATTATGATTAGGTTAAAGTGTGTTATGTAATCTACTAATTCTCTTGACTGGCGTTATTATATCAGCAAAGACGTTAGTTGGCATATTAGGCCAAGACAATGTTCTGTCCACATTGGAGAAGGTCAAGGTCGAGGTTTGGGTCAACAAATTACAATGGCCAATCACGTTCAAGTTTTGACAAATTGTTGTCTGATTAACTGTTGATCTGTCACTGTCACCATTCTCCTCTGATCTATCTCATCAACAAAGTGTTTTCATTAGCAAAACCACTGCATGCTCACTTGGTGTGACTTCTTAATTTTGTTGTTGTTGGATTTCACACCATTCTGAGTAGGAACTCCAGAGACTGTTGTGTCTGTAGGTGCGTTTCCATTACCCCTTAAAATGCAATGTAATGGAAACACCTACATTTCGAAAAAACTCTCAAATATCGCAAAAAAGTTTTTGCGCTCTCATGAGGTGGTTTTTGAGACGTATCGATACAAATGTGTTTCGCAAAAGTGTAATGGAAACACTTTTTTCGCTTTTCTACACGTCAGCGGCGTCACCGGAGTTGTGTGTGTCCACATTGTGTTGGTTTATGTGACTTAGGGGACGAATGAACCACATGTTTTTGTCATGCATTGCTGACCTGGGCATTGTTTCTCAATAAATTTGCGTTTCCTATCATTCCCCTTTTCCGTGCATGGTTGAAGGAGATGCTCGCATCCCTCCCACTCCCTCCTGCGCTGAAATGTCATAAAAACCAGTACGGGTGTGTGGACACAACCACCTACTGTCAGCACCTCATCACCGTTTAAAAGGCTTCGTTCTTTCTGCAGTCAGGTAGCGCACATCCGCCGTGTTGGTAAACAAATAAACCCTATACCAACGTGTGTCGGAGGCAACCGTGCTTTAGCAGCATGGGTTCGAGGTGTGTGAGTGCGGGCCATCGGGGACAGAGGAGGGGGGGCATTCGGGCTTCAGCATGGCTTCAGCACGGTACAGAGCAACTGGCCCTTATGTGTGGCCGCTTAGCGCCACACGGGAACACCTTTCAGTAGGCTAAGCAAGCGCTGTTTTCATTTTTGTTAAAAACAATAACAGCAACAGCTGTAGGCAGCTGGGATCGCTGTGCCATCGCCAATAGGGCAAGAGCATAGTGGCTCATTCGCAAAACACCTTTCAATGGAAACACCCGCAAAGAGCAATTGCACTTTTTCGAAGTTTCAGAAATATCGCTTTTATTTTGCGAAAATCTGTAATGGAAACGCAGCTTGTGTCTGTGTTTTCTGTGTCACATCCTCTGTGTTCCTTTGTGTATGTGTGTTAGTTCTTGTTCTATTTTGAACTGCCATGTCTTGTCTCCCTGTGTTCTCCCTCTTGTGATTACCTGATGTGACTCACCTGTGGTCACTGCAACACCTGTTCCTCTGTTTTGTTTCCCCAATGTGTTTCTCTGTTTCTTGGCCTCTTGTGTTGTACATTGTAATTTTCCATTAATCTTTGTGTTACTCTTTGTGCTTGTCACAGACTTACGCCAGGTGACCCTTTTTGTTGATACTTTGCTATTTTACGCTGGACTTTGAAGGCCACTTTTTGGGTTCTCCTTTGTACAATAAAATACCTCTTTTGTTGCCCGCCGCTTTGAGTATTGAGTCTGTGTTTCGGTCCACATTCACCCTGAACATGAAAGAACTCGTCTGGAATCAATTCTTACAGTATGTCACTCTCAAAGTCAGTGAGATCATATATTATAATTGACATTCTGATGTTTGATGTGATGCTCCTGACCTGTATCTGCAGGATCTTATGGATTCTCATGCAGCCACTCCAGCCATTCATGCTGATTTGAAGATTGCACAGATAATCATGTTCATGTGCAGGTAAATAGGCTCCCCAGAGTTGCTTTTAGTGAGTCAGTCAGTTTTAGGTGGTTCAGATTATAACCACAGATACTAGGGAATCAGGGACATTTACTCTCTGAACAGATATGAAAATAAAATGTTCACGTTCAAAACATGAGCATTCATAGTCTTTCTGTAGTTCATAATAATTAAACTCCAACTTCATAAATGTTGGTTCATTCTGAACATTTTTATTTTCAACTCTAGAATTAATTGAAGTGCAATAATAGTACACCAATTCACAGGACTTTATGAGTGGGCTCTTAGTTGCAATCTTTATTTTCCTTCTGTAGTTTCTCTTGACCACTTTCCACTTAATCACGAACCATTAGTGATGGGATCGGCAGTTCTTTTTACTGTACTGAATCACTAGAATCAGCACATTAAAAAGAGTCGTGGAAAAATTCGTTCGAATCCGAATCACCCCCCCTCCGGAGTTGTGTGTGCCAGACGGATATAAAAAAGGATATATAAGTATATAAATGTATTATTACTGTGTACAGTACAGTACATACATATTCGCGCGGGAGAACCAGCATATATTACTACACGGTCAACTCGAGTCCTCTGTGCACAATACAATCAGTCACTTAACATGACGCTACACAGCTCTGTGCCTGCAGTACACCAGGCAGTGAGTGACACAGCGCCACATTCAGCTCAGTACGTGAACCTGAATCATGTAGAGTAGAGTAGAGTAGTAGAGTAGAGAATACTTTATTCATCCCAAGGAGGGAAATTCAAATTAGTCCAGTAGCTTATACGACAATGACACACAGAAAAAAAAAATAAGAAAGAAAGATGGAGCAGGGCCTCTGGATGGAGCAGGAACCGTCAGGTGGAGCAGGGCCACGGGATGGAGCAGGAACCGTCAGGTGGAGAAAGGCCACCTGATGCAGCAGGACCGCTGGATGAAGCAGGAGCGATGGTGAAGGGGCAGCTGGGTGGATCAGGATCATTGGTGGAGGGGCCAAATCATTTTGCTGATTTTGCTATTCCTCCATCTTGCAGCAAGGAGAGAGGAGCCGTCCACCACCACTGCTTTCCTAGTCAGTCAAGGTGCCATGAAGTGGATGATCCAGGCCTCCTCCTTCTTCAGTGCTCTAGTGCCTCAGGATGTTTAGTCTGTATCCTAGCAACAACTTCTTGGAGAACTTCAGATGGAACTTAAGCAGTTGCCATTGGGTGGGATGTACACAAGTGTTGTTATGATTTGAAAAAATTAAATAAATGTCTACTTTCTGGGTCTTCACCAATATATCTCCAGCTCTTCATCACTCTTGTTGGGCAGAGAGTTGATATTTCCAATGATGACTGACCTCAGGAAGGACCGGACATCTCCACCTCCAAGCCTTTAACTTTGCACCACCAGCAGCAGCACGACAACCACCACAAAAGCTCCTCTTCATCTCTTCTGGGACAGGATGGTGTCCTCCAGATCTGTCCATTTTCAATGAAAAAAGCTCATCTCTGAAGAATCTCTTCTCTCCATAGAAGCATCCATCAGTAGATGACAAAAACACAACAAAAATAAAGCAAAATGTTGAGTAAAAACTCAAAAACTCAGAGCTACCAGACTTTGCTGCTCCCAGTTGAAGCGCATGTTCCGGAGAGTCTGCAGCAGCAGTTCTCTGGTGCAGGTTCGCGAATCGCCAGTGAGTGAGTACAGGGCTTGACGCTAAGCTTTTTTCCAAGTAGCACTGTGCTACCATGCTGAAAAATTTAGTAGCACACAAAATTTTTTAGTAGCACCATAAAAATTTTGCATTTTCAAACAAATAAAGTAGTCCTAAACGCTGTAGACTATTTTTTTATGTTATAACTGGCTCTTTGCCTTAGCAAAAATCAGGAAAGACAAACAATGCAAATATGTGTGAGAAAATAGAATATTTACAACCAATATTAGTTTTTAGTTTTGCGCTGTATGTGTGTGCATGTGGCCGGGGGTATTGATGAGCAGTGAACCTATATTTCCCTCAGTATAAAAAGCTTAACATTACATACAGGGCTCTGCACTAAGATTTTTTAGGAGCACAATGAAAAATGTTTAAGTAGCTGTTGGGGGTCCCACATGACCCATTTTTACACCTGAGAAAAGTAAAAACACCAAGCATTTTTCTCAACAACCTGTCACACAAGCAGCTCCACTGCCCCTGTGTGATGTTCAGGGACAGGTCAGACAGGGAGCTTTGAGGATGAAGTTTATATGAATGTTGCACTGTGAGACTGTGGCCGCATGTCAGCTGTTCTCACTGCGACGAGTGTTGTTTTTTTTTTTTGATAGCTTCGCGGCCACGTATTTCCACCTGTTGGATTCCTTCACCTTGTGTGAAACAGTAGGAGAGACACAACCAGAGGCTGTGTACTAGTGATGTTCGATACCACAAATTTCCTTTCCGATACAATACAAATTCAGGCTGGTTTCAAACAAATAAAGTAGTCCGATCCGATAGACGATTTTTTTTGTACAAATGCACCTAATGTGCCTGGTACAATAAAAAAGTACTGTATTTGTACCTATTGTAAGTCATAGCTTAAGGATGCAAGACTTCAGAGTAACGTATTTATTTTAAACTCTGGACTATATTGAGGTAGTGGCATTGTAGAATGTAGCCGAAAATAGTGTTTCAAACACTAAAAAAAGAACATAGGTAAAATAATAAAACTATAAATTAAATAAGAAAATGATGAACAAACATTTTTTTATTCATTCATTTATAATATTATCTATGATTCAGATATTACAGACTTTATCTTCACTCTTTGTGGCACCATGTTTTGTGGCGCCACACTGCATGCTGCTGCACTTACGCATTATGCACTTACCCAGGCAGAAGAAAAAGTAGTTCTTACCAACCGTGTGTTATTTAGACAAGATCTGAATAGTTTAGTTACTTTCCACTGTGTTCCTGTTACTGGTAGCCTATACATTACCACAAATGACTTAAGTATCAAAAGTATCGATATTTTCATTTGAGTATCGATTCTAGAGCAGACAGACCTGGTATCGGAAGTATCGATATTTCAGTATCGATCTGCACATCACTACTGTGTACCGGAGGGAGAAGCAAGTTGAACGAGCATGACAAAAAAAAGCGCTTCGCACCGAATGCGCGCTGCTGGTGCCGCCTTGGCGTGCAGGACGCGCGTCTATCTTGAAACTAATGTGCGGAAAAGACGTTACATCTGAACGGCCCCGATGTACACAAGCTTTAATCAATGCCGCGGCCAAAATCACCAAACAGGTTGCTGACGTTAAACACAGTAGTTAAACAGGCGACCGTCGCGGTGAAAACAGCTGACATGTCACATGTGGACACAGTTTCTGTGGAGTCGCACTGATGCGACTGAATGTATTTTTTTATTCGCACCTGACATTATCAACTCGCAAATGCGAGTAAAACAGTCGTACTGTCGAGCCCTGGAGTAACAGCTTCCCCAGCGGCAGTTCTCTGTGTGTGCAGTAGGTTTGCGAATCGTGAGTGAGTGAGTGAGTGGCAGCGCGAACCTGAATCAGGTCCTCAGCAGCAGTTCTCTGTGAATCACCGTGTCAGTACGTTCGCGAACGACAGGAGTGAACTGGAGCCCTCAGCCCCGCCCCCAGTACATGCAGTGAGTGAACCATGCGCGCAGTGAGTGAACTGGAGCCTGCTCCCAGTACGTGAACTGGAGCCTGCTCCCAGTACAGTGAACCACGCGCGCAGGAAGTGAACTGGAGCCCTGATCCCCGAGCGTCAGTGAACGCATCACTTAACAAGCACCGTTCCCTCGCAATGAGAGCCTCCGCCACCAGATTCGCAGTCATTCAGTGATTCACAGACCACATAGCAGTTCCACTGTCGGCCTGCACGCACGCTGCTGAGCTCAACTACTGAACTGAGAAAGGAACGAATCAGGTCAGGAAGTGATTCTAGTCAGTACGTTCACTAAAATAATCCGTTCCTTTGAACGAATCACTCGCGAACGACACAACACTACAGCAAGTTTGGTACAAATTGCTTCAGTGCTTTTTGCTTAATCTGCAGACAAACAAACATGCAGACATGGTTGATAAGCTGTATTTGGCAGAAGGAACACATTCACCTTGATTAGACTTGATTTAGTTCTAATATGACTACACAATTTTTGGTTATTTATTCACAACTGGGGGCTATACAATATTAATTCACACATGTGGTTCCTCTACATCAATGAAACAATCATAAAATTGTTCAACAAAAGGAAAAGCTATCAGTGGGATTCCAACCTGCTATGATCAGTCAACAATGCTTTCCTATTAAACAAGAAAAAAAATAAGAAGAAGCAAAGATCCATAAAGAGTGTAATTGGATTTCAGGGGAGGTGAAATTAATAAAGATATTCCTCTCTATACAAAGCTAGATAGAAATCTGAGATGTAAGAAGCAGTATGGGTGTGAGCGTGTGTGTGAGGACCGTGCATGATGAATAATTGTATAATGCCCATTTCACCTTCTCGGTATGTGCTATCTTAAGTGGTAAAATTAAAATTCATGTGGACACAGTAATATTATGCCATAGAGCCAATTGGATTTGAAAGTCATTTGAGTGTGTTTATGACTGGGGGATGATGTCATTGGGTGGGATGTGGAGAATAAGTAATTTCCCAGTATCACATCCAATTTAGCAAATCTACTTTATTCAAATACCGTACCCCACTTAGACTCTAACCTCATCCCTCACTATACAGCACCAGGGGAGTTCATGAATTTATTACTGCCTCAATCGGCTCTTTTTGTAATGTGATAAAGGTTGAGTACGTGGATATCGGAAAATCGGCTTTTGTGGATATCATGGCTTAACATAGTTAAAGACTCATGCTGGATTTGAGTAATCTGGTGGTTGCGGAGGAAGACTGCAGCCACAGCGGGGCTGAAGGAAGAGGATGAGAAGTAACATTTAAAAAAGGACGAGGTTTACAGACAGACCAGATTTTGGTGGAGGGAAGACTTGAACCTCTTGCCAATATATCCAGTATACCTTTTGTCATTTTAAGATGCACATGGTCCAGGCACGATATGTCACACTTCAAAAACCTCTGTGTGGTCGAAAATATGGAGACATATCGTCCTAATGCCACCAACAATCCTCCACTTTCCGGAGAGGGCGGACTTTGGATCCTGGCTGCAGGGATTTTCTCCTATTCAGCCAAGAAAGCATTAGTAGGGCTGGTGAGTGAGCGATAAGGCCGGCCTCAAAGTCAACATTCCAGTTCACCTCAAAGATGTTGGATGGGTTTGAACTGTGGGTTCCTTGGTGGTCAGGTAAATTCTTCGACACCAAACTAGGTAAAAAACTTTTTTTTAAAAAGCATTTCTTTAAACTGTTTTTTTGTTGAGATTGCATATCGTTTCCCTTTCCAGAGGACATTAACTATTATTGTGAGCGTTAGCCTATAAAAACATAAATGTACAAGAATCAAATTGTCCAAAGGGTTGTGTTCTGCTCAGGTGCCTACTCTTGTGGATTTTAGAGGTTATAATGCAGATTGGGTAGCTAGCTCCTTTTTTATATTTTTACGATGTTAAAACCAGGCTCTCACCTGATGTCTAAACCTAACCAACCCAGTAGTGTTGGGCGATCTTGACATTCTCAGATCGTCCCAATCGCCACCCCTGGAGATCGCCGATTGACCAATCGATCGCCGCGGAGAGGGGGGGGGCCTGAACGTTCCACGTGTTCGGGCGGCGGCGGCGGCTTTCGCTTTTACCGTGCGCTGCTGTCATGCATGCGCGCTTCTCTTTCTCTCTCTCTCTGTGTGTGAGAGCTAATAACAGGGAGAGAGAGAGAGAGAGAGCGCTATGATCAATAACCGGAACGATACTGTGTTGCCGAAAGCCGACACCTCGTCGGGCTGTGACATAACAGGGCTGGTGTCGGCAGCCTGGTCACAGCCACAACACCAGCTAAACGTGTTTCCTCAAATTTGAGGCGGAGCGGCCACTCTGTTTACCACAAAGATTTTGTGTGCGGTCATATGACGACCTCTCTCCGTCTGATTGGACGTCGTCAGTGGCTGCATTTGATTGGTGAAACACCGTCATTTGACAGAGTAGCTGTAGGAAGCAGCCAGAGACGCGGCTTCAAAACAAAACAGATTTGACGGCGCATTGGATCAATAAAAAAGTAGCGAATCGCCAAGAAAACAACAGATCGCCAATAGACGATTGGATCGCCAATCGGCACAACACTACAACCCAGCCACTGAAGGCAACAGGTAGCCTACTGGCCAAAAGGCCTGATCACATTTATTTGAACTGACAGCAATAATTGTGTATGATCAATAAAATTGTTTCCATTTATCTGTATAAAAACAGCTAGACAAAATTAACAGATATTTCCATCACAATTTGAATGTTGTTATTGAGGTTTGACTGGTCCTTTTTTAATGACATCATCACATTGCATTCACTTCTTCTTCAATGGTTCACTATTAGACAACTACATTTCAGTGAGCATCTACTGACATTAGCATAGGCCTAATGGATTTTGTTACAATGCAATTTTTATGTCCTAATTGTAGTTTGATGGCTCCTCTTCTTCATGTCTATTATTTATCTGTTCAGAAGAAGACAATTAAGTCATTAATTGCAATTATTTGTGTGGCGGTTAATCCTCAATAAAATGTCCTGAGACAACCCTATGGCCAGTTAACCTGATGCATCAGCCGCTTATTTCATTCCATTTCATAGAGCGTCTGAACACGAGCCATTGGGTTTCGTTTGCTTCCGGGAGGCGGTTGCTTCCGTTTGCTTCAACTAATCGCTGCTGCTTGGTCTTTGCCCTCAATATTAGGAATAGTTTCCAACACAGAGCGAATCGCTTCGCCGACATCCATCTCTTCAACTGTTTACCACTGCTTTCGAATTACACCGGAAACGTAAGCTTGAGCGCTTGAGTTCAACGTCATCGCCTTCAGTTCCCCATCTGTTCGCTGATTGGTAGCAAACGGAAACGCATCACTAGTTTCCTGACTATATGGTGGAGACTACTATCTACTAGCCAGCTAAATAGCTAAGAGAGAAGATAATTTGTGTGTGCATGTCCCCCCAGACACACACACACACAAACACACTAACACAGACAGTGTGAAAACTATCATTTGAGGAATAGAGGGTGATGTATGGCTATACTAACACCAGCAGAGCTGTTCCCTCATGGCACATTAACTCATCTTTATGGTTTCTTATCAAAAGCTGCTGCTTTCTTTTTCTAATACTTCAGATGTTACCTTTGCAGCCCCATGTAATTTATTAACCTAAATCTTTGAGGACACAGGTTGTTAACAGTGGCTGCACAGCTGCTCCTGTAGCTACGGGGCTGCTGCTGTATATATAATGTAACCCCAGTCCCATGTAGCTAGGAAATACTGACTAATTGGGGTGTTGTAGTACAGTGGGACGGGGCCTGAGTTCGTCTAAAGATGGCGCTTACCTGTGATAACTGTGATAGTGAAATAAAATAACTTGGCAGTGCCTCCAATAACTATAACTAATAATAATAAGTAAACACAAAATTGGTACTTCCCCTTTAAAAATAAAAGTTCACTTTACCTGTTTTAGCTTTATGCAAATAATATTACCTTTGTAAATACAACACAGGATTTAGATGAAATACAAAAATATTACACAGTTATGAATGGACTTTTGAAATTATTTAACTTGTTCACTGTTGACCTTTAAGTATGCTTTTGTAACAGTATTCAAAACTCTCACAGAATGCACGGGAAGGTTATGCAAAAATGACCATTGTTAAACCCACTGAGAGAATGCAAAATCAAAGTGACTTGGTCAATGAAAGTGTCCAAAGCCCACACTCTCACACACATTCACACCGGGCTATTAAAGTAAAAGAAAATAAACGTTGCAGGCCCGTTCGATGCTTGTGAGCGTGGAGGCCGGAAACGAATGGCCGCTTCACTGGGTTTCAACCAGCACAAACAAAAAAATGCACGTGCAATGTGTTAGTGTACTCACGAATCCTCAGTCAGAGTCAGAGATGGAGATGGGGGGAAGGGGCAAAAGCAAGGTGCAGTTTCAGCGGCAAGGGGACGGCGCGTGCAGCAGCACGATGCAGGGAAACCCACGCTCAAGTACAGCAGCTACAGTCTCTCTCCACGGGCCAGGGCTCTCCCGGTCCTCACTCTCTCCCTCTTATGGCGAATGTCCGGTCCTGAATTAAGTTACACAACACCTCTTAGCACTGAGCTACAGGCCTATTCATGGCGAAATACCCACAGAATGTATCACACTAATTAGCAATTGCTAACGACAATGCAAAATAGCAGTGTGAAGGCCTCAAAGGAGGCTAAGCTAAAGGCTAATGGCGATTAGCAACTGAGCTCGTTTACAACACGTTACAAATAAACACAGCACCGAGCACATTAAAACACACGAATTTACCTCTGGCAGCTTCACAGAGTTCATACACATCGACCACACGACGATTCTCCGTCAGTCTTGGGAGTTAGGTTAGGAGTGTTTTTACTTTAGCGTTTAGGCTATCCAACTCGGACGCCGATAAAGCAGGCGCTGTTACCGCTACTTTCTGCTGCGTGTAGGTGACGCTAAGCAGAGCCGGTCTACGACTCAATATTAGAATTTCTCTGCGCTAAGTCCCTACCTGAGCGAGGTGAGTACAGGATTGGCTCTACGACATACAAAGATGGGAGAATAAAAGAAAGATGCTTCACTGCCCCAAAACAATCAAGGTCTCCTTGTGCTGACATTACCTTTGAATGATTTTTTAAAGTAACACCACTCTTTTTATCTCTGACTGGAAATGACTGTTTCTAACATTTTATAATCCAACATATTTAACATATTTACACTTCATGAACAATTATGTATTATCAACACAACCATATTGATATAATGAATGAAAATAATAGCCACAGGGCTACAATAATATAGGTTCTCATTGCTGCTACTTTCCCATGACACATTAAAGTGTTGAACGTGAACCGTAATAGGTCACATATCAGGAGGCTGGTGGGAGTTTAAGTTGTATTTCTAATCTAAAGTCTTCCCCTTGCTTCCTTAAGGTATACTTGCTTTATTCTTGTTCATCTGAACATAACACATTGCCTGCTTGATGTATTGCAGTATTTCCCCTTGAAGTTAATGAATTTGTTTTTGTTTGTTTACTCCCATTTGTTGATAACAGTGACTTCAAGAATTGATTTCGTACTTACTATGAATTGATCCTGATAAATATAATTGTTTTCACTTTGCCATCACAAAATACTGCAGCAACAACAACAACAACTATTATTATTATTAGGCTATTGTTATTTTAATAGGTCTAAGGCAAATATATTTTTCTCTGATGATGCACTGGTCCCTTTTGACTCCTCTAGTATGTTGCTATCTCCTCCAGGGAACACGTTCACTCAACAAGCAATTTTCTCCTTTCTGTTTTGCTCATTGCAATTTTGCCTACACAGGTAATAACCCTATAGAAACTTCAAATTATACTTTACTAAATTGCTTCTTTACTCGGGGCATTTACTGATTGTGTACTTCATCCTTTTGTGTTCTAACATTATAGCCGTTTTCCCACTAAAATTAGCGGGTCGACGCGGGTTTTTTAAATGCAGGTCGACCCGCTAACAATCGGCATTTGCCCCTTTCCCATTGACCAAAATACATTTTGTCTCGATTGCTAAAACACTAAACCCTATTGTCTGAACCAAATGCTCAGTTGTCTAAACCCATGATTGAATCAGTCACTCTTTTGGCAAAACCATGAACACTTTTCACCTGTTTAGACACAACTTACACAACTTAACACATTTTCATTGTGATGCACCTGTGCAGGTGGCAAAAGTCAAACACAACGAAAGCACAAGTTTCACCGGTTGAACACAACAACTCAAAATTGATAACACTTCCAATGATGTGAGGGAACATATATGAGCCAGTTCAGGATGAAGTCCTGTAGCCTGATCCAGTACGGAGAAATACTGTATTGCTGTGGCTGAGTTACTGCCTATATGCACTTCTCACTTGAAGATTTGTGTACTTTATTTTTTACGTAGGATTACAGTATACAGGTGCTAAATGCACAATATTTCTGTTTTTGTACTGTACAAGTGCTATGTGTACAGTATGTACAAAATGCACAGAATTTCTATTTTTTGTACTTTTACTATGTACAAGTGCTAAATGCACAGTTTTTTGTTTTTCAAGAGAAGAAGATGAAAGACGACAGGGTGAGGGAAGAGAGGATTAGGGAGGGAGGGATGAACTGGGAAGAAAAAAGAAGGAAGGAAAAGGGGATGAAATGGATGTGGGGGGAGGGTGAGAGGGAGGAGGGTGAAAGAAAGGGAAGGAGACTAGTGCTAAATGCACAAGTGTTTTGTTTTGCAACATCCATTTAGCCTGTAGTGAACAATAAACATTTATTTCCACACCTTCATGGCCTGAGCGTTGTGTTTTCTATTTTTCTAGGTAGTGTTTAGTGACTGCTCAGTAGTGCTTTTAATTTTGATTGACTCGGGGCATGATTTGACAACGAAGTTCAGTTTTGGGCACAGATTGAACTGTTTTGAGGTGAAAGTTTGGTTTTGAAAGAAGAGTCTGATTGTTAGCGGGTTTAAACAGGTTTTTTGGCCAGTGGGAAAGGGGTATATGTTAGCAGTTGTTTTTCCACCATTAGAGATAACACATTCACCCCAATGGCCAAAGCCAGGTTTCTAGATTGAGCTTTACTTTTTTTTTTTAAATCTGTCTTTGTGTGTAAGTATTCCAACAAAACCTTTGACAGGTTCCTATAGCAGTGTTGCAGCTTCCTCTGTGTGATGATTTCCCTTTACAACACACAGCCTCTGTTGATGTGCATGGTTTAATTTTAGTTTTGTGATACTCCAGTAATCCCCAAAGGGAAAAAAAAAATCTGCTACAGCACAGTGCCACTGGGATTCAGTGCTTTTGTCAAGGACACTTCAGTCGGGTGAATGTTTGCTGTCATGGGGATTATTTGGGTTTAGACCTTCACATTGAAGGACAATCGCTCTGCTCATTGCACCATCATGCTGCACTACTTTCATCCTAATGCAACTTTGTTTTGTGCCACAAGCAGCCTTTTTGGATGGTGTTGTGATCACAGAGATACAAACTATAAAAGACACACCACTGATTTTCTCCTTCTCCTTTTTATCATCATGACTACATACCTTCATCACATGGGAGGGCAGATATCCAAAGTGATGTTCAGCCAGAAACAGTCTCTAAAAAAAGTCACTGTGGTGAACAAAAGTTTTGATCATTTCTACTAGAGCTCATTTCTTCCTCAGTAATTTCTCAACCATCCACTATCACACCAAGTATCTCCCCCTCTAAACAGAGGAATCTAGGCCAAAAGTGACACATCTTTCAAGACTGTTTTATATATACAGTATGTGTGTGTGCGTGTGTGTATATATAGAAATGCATTTTCTCCTGATCTTCTCCAAAATGAGAAATAATTGCTTCTGCCAGGCAGTGCCTGAAAAATCTCAAGATGGCCATCTAGTGCTCTTTTGTAAACCCAATTGGGAACGCTCTTGTGCTCATCTCTCGCCACACTACAATCCATTCTGAGTCTAAGTTTTGTGGCTTATCTTCAGTTGCCTCTTCTTTGCTTTCTGTCTTATTTTAGCTCTTACATCATTAATTTGAGATTGAAACATTTTTGTGTGAAAGGATTGCAAACATGGGGATAACATGGTGACAGTTAACTCCCTGCCTTTTCAGATGTTATTACCTATTTTAAAATAAGTAACATTTAAAGGCAGAACTTTTAAGGGGAACATTTTGGCAAATTGGCCCATTGCCATAATCGCTATAGTCATAGCAGTAGGTTTGTTACCTTTAATTCCGTGTAAGCTGTTTTTAGTATGGCGGAGCGGAGCAGCAGGCTGCTCAGGGCTATGCTATGGAGGCTAAGGGAATTTCTTGGTTTCCCTCATCAAACTCATCAAATACACAACCCAACAACTCAAAAACACTGTTGTGGACACGTTGCGAGCTGCACAACCACCACACTATGAGATAATAATGGAACGTTACAAGACGGAGCCGTTTTAGAGGTAAATTCATGCAAAACCGCTGATGCGTTCAGGGACAGTTTTTCAGCAAGCAGTCTCCGCATTTACCCTAGCTCGAAAATGGCTGTTTCGTAACGTTCCGTTACTATCTCATAGCGTAGTGGTTTTGCAGGTCACAACTTGTCCATGAAAGCGTTTTGGAGTTTAGGGATTTTGTATTTGATGAGGGAAACCAAGAAATTCCCTTAGCCTCCATAGCATAGCCCTGAGCAGCCTGCTGCTCCGCCGTACTAAAAATAGCTTAGCGAATCTACTGTACTGCTATGACTATAGCGATTATAGCAATGAGCCAATTTGCCAAAATGTTGAACCATCCTTTTAAGTGTTGTCATTGCTACATAGCTACTGTAACTTGTTTACTTACCACTTTAGAGAAAAACTAGGGAGAACCACGATCTGCTTGCAACAAGAAACAAGATAAACAGGAAGCCCACGTTTAGAACGTTAGTTGTTTTTGAGGCAAACACAGAGACTGCTTGCCAAAAAACGCTCCTGACGGGAATGCGCATCAGTGGTTTTGCATGAATTTACCTAAAAAACAACTCTGTGTCGTAACGTTACGTTATTATCTCATAGCGTGGTGAATGTGCAGGTCACAACTTATCCACGAGTGTGTTTTGGAGTTGTTGGATTGTGCATTTGATGAGTTTGATGAGAGAATCCAAGAAATTCCATAGCGTAGCTCTGAGCAGCTCGTGGTTCTGCTCCACTGTTCTAAAAATAGCTTGCACTGACAATTAAAGGTAATAAATCTACTCCTAAAACTTTGGGAATTATGGCAATGGGCCAATTTGCCAAAATGTTGAACTATTCCTTTAACACACACTTTCTGATTATGGAAGGTTCATTAAAATTAATTGTGTTTACATATTTGTATTTATTGTATTCATTTTTGAGGGACGGTTATAGGCCATTCAAACCATCACCCCAGAAAATTCCATTTTTTTCAGAGCCCAAGGTTGGCAGGTATGCAGTTGTTAACAGTCAACATGTCACAAAATCAAATACTACGTCTAAAACACATTTGCCAGTGCATTCCAGCATCTCAGTGACCTGCTGCTCCATCAGTTGGATGAAGACACATCAGCAGTAATTTGCTTCAAGTTCAGGCAGCTAAAAGCACTTATTTAAATTCAGGCCAAGATCATCTTCATGGTTTAAGGTAATGAACACTGACTGTTGCTTAGAGATGGCATTTGAGCTTCTTAATAAACCCCTTGCGCAGCAGAAATTTTTGACTTGTCACAGCAAGGAAGACGCAGATGAGAATGACACTAATGATGACTCACTTTCATTAAATGCCCTGGTCAGCTGTTCCTGTCAGCAGCACATGGGGCCAGCACCTGCCTTAAGGAAAAGGATGGTTGAGTTGTACAGTGCATTTTGATCTTTCGTTTTATTCTGTGAACATTGAAGATGATAAAACAGATTTGCTTACATAGTGGAATCAGGCTCAAGTCTGCACATGGACGGCAGGGACATGTCTCTACCAATATTTCAAGTAACTAGATGACACTATGTTTGGGGTGATGTCATATTCGATCACTCCAATGAACCCTCCCACCCTGACAATATTCAATTATCAATGTCGTCCAGACTTTTGCAGGAAGTTTTCTCATTGAGATGAAACCCTTTAGAAAGGAACAAACTAAGTCCAGTTGCTTTTCCGCTGTTTTGCTAACCCTCCTCATATCATATCATATCATATCATATATCATATTTGTGTAGTTTAATCTGTCATAAACAAGATAGTTCATGGGGCGCCACAGTGACAAGAGCTGGGACACCACGGCGGCATCCCCAATCTTGCAAGGTCAGTTTTCATCCAAGAGAGCCAATACAAGTAAGTGACATGGCACGTGAAGGGAGAGAGTCACCATTCTCCCTCACAACAAGTTAAGCCATTTATTAAAGCATCACAATTACTCCAAAGCTGTTAAACTAAGGTAAAAATGTAGGTTAAAATTGGTAAGATACAAATCCTGCATAGTTCCTCTTTAAATCTTTGATTTGTTGGCATGTATAGTTTTCATTCAGAGCTGAATGTTGAGTGCAGTAAAAAGTAATCTTGGTTGTGGAGTGGTTGTTGCAACTTGGCTCAAACCTATGTCTTGAATGAGGTAATTTTCCATAATTTATTTTCTATTGAAAAATTTAATTCTAGTTTATTGCACCTTCTGCTATAGCCAGATGTACTTGCATGATTTATCAAAAAAAGGAAAGAAAAAAAGTTGAATGAACATCATTAATATCTCAAGGAATACTATAATTTGATTTATCAGACCAGTGGCACTTCTAAAGATGGAGAAAAAAAACAGTACTGTAACTTCTATTTCAGGTTAATGAGCAATTCTTCAGGACGAAAACTAGAGCTGCTCTCCGCTGTGTCTACCAGTGCCTTCTATGCCTCTGGCTGTTAGTGAAGTCAGAGCTGGCATTATGTATTTGACAACTGATAAAACAGCAAAACAAAACAAAAAAACAAATTCTTCAAAGGAGTCCCTTCTTTAGAGCCAAATTGCTATAATATGGCCATCAGAGTCATGTGGCACGCTGTGCTGACTGTGTCAAGCCATCTATGATCTATGCTGTGCTTTGTGAGATCTAATTTGACGGTGCTGTTTTGTGAGTTGGCCTGTTCGGGAACATTACTGATGAGGCAGCGCAGCAGGATCCCTGAGGACTGCTGAGCACAGTGCTATTAGAGGTGCACTGCTGTTTGAACCTTCAAAAACACATTTTATGAACTAGACTGCAACAATTACTGTTCCACATTCACTACTGTGATTTTTGGTATTATTGCACTGTTTCACCATAATGTAAAGGCAACACCAAATAGTAATAACCATCAATCATAAACAGTCCTGCTGTTGTTGTTTTATATGTATATATAAAATGGTCAGAAAGGTAGATTGCATAGTGTTAAAGGATAATTCTGGTCATCACCATGTGTATTGTCAGTTCTCAGTATTTGTTGCTCCACTGTTAGGCTAAATGCCTGCAGTTTGCCAGAGGCGCTGCTTGCTCTCAAATACATGCTCACTGCCCACCGCCCACACAGGGCAAACTCCCACAGAGTAACTTGAAATCATTTAAAGCAATACAATTGGATAACACAACACACACCGTGCAGTTGACCCGCATCCTTACCTTACAGAGCTATAATTAAACAATTAAACAATGACAAGTCAGGGTTTTATGACAGTTTTTGTTTCATAATATTTTTTAAATATAATTTTACAACAATTTTTCTTTTTTAATTTAGCCAACACTGGTTAATATATGCTGTAGAACAAAAGTATTATTACCAGGTTGTTATGAATTTGGACCCCCTGTTTAGTATTTCACATGTGTGGTAACATGAAAAGAACATCTGTGTTGGTGCAATTTACTTTATAATGTTCTGATGTTAATTAAATCAGCAGAGCTCACACAGAGATTAACGCAAGCTGAATAACAATGCACAAAATTGAGTCAGTGGAGAGTGGAGTGAGTGGAGTTGGGTTTTATAGGAAGGAAGGAAGGAAGGAAGGAAGGAAGGAAGGAAGGAAGGAAGGAAGGAAGGAAGGAAGGAAGGAAGGAAGGAAGGAACGATGGCAACAACAACAATAACAACAACAGCAACAACAACTGACAGGATTACATTTAAGGCAGTTTAAAAAACAAGAGACAGTGGGTAGCTGCTTTTTAAATGAAATGACAACAAGCAGCTCTCAGTTCTGGAGGCAGGGCATTCCAAACTTGGGAGACAATCTTTCGTAAAACGGGGGACAAGCAAGCCCTGATGGCAACAACAACAATAACAACAACAACAGCAACAACAACTGACAGGAATACATTGATACAGTGTGAAGGAGTTAGTAAAAAACAAGAGTAAATAAGTGGGTTTTTGCCACTGCAGTTGTTAAATTTAATCAATGAGACCAACAAATCTCCTACAAAGAGTTTAACCAGGCAGCGGTAAACTCTGAAAGTGTGCGGCAGCTCTCAGTTCTGGAGGCAGGGGGCATTCCAAGGCCTTGGTGCAACAGATTAGCATTAATGCCCTGTCACTGTGTTTGTTTTGAGCGTTGTTTCAAAATGGGTTTGAGCCTAGTGCATGTGTGTGTGGGGACATGGAGCAAGTTCCCTGATATCTTGAGAAGAACGTAATAATCTGGAGGTAGTGTGGGGCTTTTTCAACCAAAAGAGTTCCGTCCTAAAGCACTCACAGTAGTGTCAGGTGGGTGCGCTGCTGCCGCCGCCCGCCCCCCCCCATATATATATATATATATTAGTGTGTATTTTTAATAGAGATTAATCGCGCGTTAACTACGGGAAAAATGCGATTAATCGCGATTAGAAAAAATTAATCGTTTGACAGCCCTAGTAATAACCAATATTTTGAAGTGAATCCTGAAGTGTACCGGAAGCCAGTGAAGAGAAAAAAAGAATAGGGGTGATGTGGTGTGATTTATGAGGCAGCAGCATTCTGTATTAATTGAAGACAGTCAGTGGACGATTTGTTGAGGCAGGAGAAGAGTGAGTTAGAGTAGTCCAGACGGGATGAAACAAAAGCGTGGATGATCATTTCTAATTTGGGAGTGGAAACCATGGTTCTGAGCTTGGCAATGTTTCGGAGATGATAAAAGCAGGTCCGGGATAACTGATTAATATGTTTGTCAAAATGCATATTGGTCAAATGTAACATCTAGATTTTTTAGATTTGGGCGTATCAGCGATTTTAAGGGACCCATTCAGTTTTTCATCTCAGAGACAGCGTCGTCAGAACCAATGATAATAATTTCTGACCCTGGCCAGCCAGGTTTGAACTTCGGCTAAACAATCACATAAAGTATTAACATTGCATATGGAGTTGGGGTCAAGAGACAGATATAACTGAATATCATCGGCATAACAGTGATAGGATATACCATTGTACTTACTAATGATCTTGCCTAGCGGGAGCAGGTGAAAAGGATTGGGCCAAGGACCAATCCCTGAGGCATGCCACAGGATAAGGGGGCTGATTCAGAGGTGAAGGGGCCTACGGACACAGAGAGGCTTCTACCTGACAGATAAGAAGCGAACCAGTCAAGGGCCAACCCTGAGATACCCACACATTCCCTAAGTCTACTGATGAGGATGCTGTGGTCGACTCGACAGTATTGAATGCTGCAGTAAGGTCTAGTAGCAGGAGGACACATTGCTTTCAGAAAAGGAGACATCACTTTCTCATAGTGTCTTTGCAAGTTGTGGGATGCTTATAAGTAGAAGGTTGTGTAAAACTTGAAATACTGTATTTCGGGAGTTTGCCCGTATACACAGGTTTTCAACACAGGGGAGTATTGTTCAAGATAAAGAGTCAGTTTTATTATCAACTGCTGTCACCAAGAAACTGCAGCCTATGCAGTAACTTTGTGTACCATTTTTAAAAAAGTGCTTGATGATGAGACAAGAGCATTAATTCAATAGTAAATATAAGAAATTTTGGTTGCACAGGTCGATGGACATTTATGAATAGACACTGGAGAAAGTGTTTTGCTGATTCCTGCAGAACTGTGACTTCTGAGTTGTAAATCTGAGAGGAGGTCAGTTGGCTCAGTCGGGAGCTAAGGTTTAAAAGGATGTTAAATACAAGAGCACACACACACACACAGACTAAACCCCCTCCACTCACATGTTCACTCATTTCAGGAGTAGTGAGCCAGTCTGCTCCATGAAACCCCTGGGCCTAAAATAAACCCAGATCCACCCCTGTGAGGAAATGAATCTCCACTGTTACCATGTGTCAATGTCACTGCTGTACACACAGTGAAGGAGGTTGCCCTACATAGTCAATCTCCATAAAAGAGCTGCTCACTAAGTGTGTGCGTCTGCATGTTCTTGCTTGCATGCATGTGTTTGCTTGCACGTACGTCTGCACATTTAAAGAGTGACAGTGTGGTATAATGAGGGGGGATGTTGGTAAAGAGGCTAGCACTGATGTGCTGTCACTGTGGATCTTCCCCATGTCTGATCAGCCACCTCGGTCTCATGTCTCTTTAGGGCCAACTCCCCAGGAAGCCTGCACAACTGCGTGTCACACAGGGGAGCTTATTTATTTATTTGTATTACTCATTTACTCTGCTCCGTCTCCTCTTCCACTTCTGTGTCCTATTAAAGTCGCACAGTTACAGAATTTACACACTGCTTTTTCTGAACAACATACAGCAACACACACATATAGTATGAATTTTTCATTACAGCAATTTCAACTGACTTGTGTCTAGTCCATAGTGTAGCCAAAATTAACTTATGACTTATTAAGTCGTAGAGGTATTTCATATGTTCATTCACAAAATATATTACATTGACATGTATGTTTTATTATTTGAAGAGTTCATTTGCAAAAGCAGATAACTCCGTTTTTGCAAAATTCCAGAATCTTCATTTTTAATTTTTAATTTACATAGGATGATATCAGTAAAACCAAAGTTGAGTGACTTTTTGATGTAACAAAAAAGACATATCTCAAAAAAATAAAGTTTTATTGAAAACAACACTATGCAAGGAATAGATACATAGCCTAAGCTCATTTTTTTCAAAATGGCACTTATCTGCTTTTGCAAATGAACTCTTCATTTAATGTCTTCATAGAGAGTATGTGATAAAAAAAGTTATAGGCAGCTTCATGTCATTACATTGCATTTCCTTATGGGTGTAAATGATTTCAGTAGGCACAGGTGGACTGATTTGGTCTCACAGGTTCTAAAAAATGTTGCTGTTTTGCCTTTCCACTAGCACTCGAGCGTGACGTCCGACAAGAATCAAACCCGCTAAGTTTAAAAACATAGCAGCGGCCACTGATTTGTACTGAGACTGTTGTTATTCTTTCACCTGAGTTAACGTGGTGTAGACGAGTGAGTTTGAAGCTGACTAGAGGAGAGAAAAAAGAGGGCCAGGCTGTAGAAGTCGTGATATGACACCCCTGCCCCCGCTGTGGAGGAACTGTGAAGGACTCAGCTGTAATGGAAAAGGACCTAAACCAAGTCAAGTAGAGCTGTAACTGTGGAGTGGAAAGGGGTGCAAAGTGATGGTAACTGGTGGAAACCCTGCTTTACATTGTATAACATATGTTAAGCTAATAACTACCTTTTCTCCAGTAAGTCACCGCCCTATTTTCCAATACAACACTCCTCTGACTCTCTGACCTGATGCCTGGGTGTTTGACATGATGTCACTTTCAAGGCCGCAATCTCACGAGTAATTAACGTTGTATTATTATGTATCACATGGCTGGGAAGAGGCTTATACTTTTTTAGTGTGTTTTGGCCTTTGGTCCAGACAAAAAAATCAGTTTTAGGTCATTAAAAGCGATTATTTCTGAAAACTCCAGCCACAGTGGAGATTTAGGAAGACTCAAAAAATGCATTGCAGGTGTGCAACCTAGACAGCGCTCAACTGTGTATATAATCAGGTTAATACCCAGTCATGTGCACATGGCCACAGATGTAAAGGGTCTGTATGACCATAGAAAAATGTGATATACAGTATATAATATCAAGCTGAGTTTGAAAGTTATCCTATGATATAGTGACCATGATAATGGCAACGTTTTTATGTTTTTAAGTGCTCACTTTTTTTAAAGTGCTCACTTGTCTGTCTCGCCTCTGTCTGTCATAACATCCTAAGGCGGAACTTAAAGCTATAGTGCATAACTTCTACGTGTCTGTAGATAATCCATTTGTGACCCGATCCAGCAAAATGAGTCACAGTGACCCAAATGTCAAAGTTGAGATTTTGGTATCAATGGAAAGATTAGAAAATGAGCTTTAAAATGAAACCCTAGTCAAAGTAATACATTTTATAGTTTTTGAGATATGGCCATTTGAATTACGATCTCCTCCTCTCTTATTCTGTTCTAAAACCTGAGAAAATTCCATTCAAAGTTTAGCCGCCTGTGACTCTGGCGTCTGTTCCTGTACCACTTGATTACACGCACCATATACGGCCCCTTGTTGTCATCGATGCACCATTCAATGACCCTCGGAAAGCAGAGAATCTCATAATTCAGATGCTGTTTACAGCTCGTCTCTATCATAAACGGTTCAGAAGTTGTGATGTTTTGTTGATGTTTTGTAAAATATGTGCAAGCGTTGGGTTGACCGCGACGTTCGGTTTAGCATTTAAGCTACGTTCGATTTAGCATCGTTGCTACGTTCTGTTTAGCGTCGATGCTACTCGGTTTAGCATCTGTTTCTGTAGCCGTCCCTGCTTATCATAGAGGCACCATTCAATGACCGTCGGAAAGCGGAGAATCCAGCGAATCACATGCAGTTTACAGCTCGTCTCTATCACAAATGGATCAGAAGATAATTCATGTTTTGCAACGATGCAACGCTCATTTTCAGAGGGTTTAAGTAGCAAGTCAACTTTAATCATCATTTACTGCCTTTTCTCAATTATCTGGACTGTGAAACTTTGGGAGAATGTTTTTGAATGCCATTGCTTTGAAATTAGCTAAAAAGAAAAAAAAATCGATTTTTTATTGATTTTCCATGTTTACAGCTGATTATCTAAAAATAGAACGTTGCGACTTCCGACTCATTTCGCCAGAGCGGGTCACATTTCACCCAAGCCACTATGCCTCCAATTGATCATGCGCCCTGGCTACTTGGCCAAGGGTATGTTCCTTTGGCTGACTGGCAAGCGTGCATGACTCTTACCCGGGAGGTGTGGGTCCAATCCCCGCCTGGGCCCTCTTTGCCTTGCCACACCACTACAAGAGGAAACGATACAATGCTGATTAAGCCGTTCAGCTCCTCTAACACCTCACAGTATTTTTCAGTATTTGTACTTTTTGTATTTGGTGTTTTTGGTGAAATTCCTGCGTAACTCATCTGGTACGAGTTCACGGGTCGGAAGTTACAAGTGGCCGTTATAGTGCACTTTCACCGGTAACAGGTCGGAAAAACATGAGGTACAGGTTGCCCGGAATGCTACAAAGTCATAAGACATGACTTGAAGTCGTAATTTACGGGTTCAACAGCCTGCCTGCAACACAGCATAATGCATTCTACTTGGTTTTACCTGACAACGAGAAGGGAGGGGGGAGAGGAGCGCTGCTAGAAAGTCAATCTGTGAATCTAAAATACCAATCTAAAATAAATATGAAAAAAAACAACAACAACAAAAACTAAATAAGCCAAACAAGTAATAAAAAATAAATAGAAGGCACAATAGCAGTAGCAGCAGCAGTAAAGTGCAAAAGACAGTTCTGTCAGAACCACTATGTCACAATATTTATTTACTTGCACAAGTTTTATTTGGCGGTATGATACTGTTCTGGGACCCCCTGCTCTTCCACACGCTTGCGTGGAAAGCCTGAGGCAGGAAGAGCACCTTCCTGCCTTTCACGAGCCATCATGAACGGCATAAGCAGGGAGCGCAGCAGCAAAGAAAACCCCCAAAACGACCATACCGGCAAATCCTGGACCTCTGCTACAAGAGAAGCCAGGAAGCTGGGAATAAGCCACACACTAATAATATTAACAACAATAACAATAATAAAACCATAACAACAACAATATTGATGTAACCAGTCATGCCTATGAATATTTATTAAATAAATTATTTACAATGAGAGGCTCATGGTTTTTGAGCATCAGGCTCTATGCCAGGAAAAATAGCAAAGAAAACCCCCCAAAATGACCACACCTCTAGGGGGCCATAGAGGTCACGGACTATAGCTTTAAAGCTTAAAAGGGCAATTGGATTAAATTTATTTGCTCCTAAAGAAGAAATCCTGAGCTACACTTTATAATTGAATGCATAATTGCAGCTAAATTGAGTGTGAGGTGATTCAGGGTTAGTGGGAATGTGTATAGGAGATGGAGGCCTGCTTGTGACGGCAGCTACTGACCTTTATCAACACTATTTCTTCCCTTGATGCGACCCCACACTCTCAGGTGTCTTGGCTGTTCTCCAGCTCTCATTTGAACTACTTGTTATTGGAAGTTTGTGCCGTCTGGTCAATCCATCATGAGATACTCTGGAGAACTGTAATGGAGAAGGAATAGATCGACGCATGCAGCGCGACTACGCCACCTCACAATGACATTACAACAATTTGTTCAGCTATTCCGAGCAGTGGCAAAACAAAACAAAGTCAAATGAGTCAACAAACCAAATCTCCCGGGAACAATCAGACACCAGGCGTGACTGGCCAGCTTTTTATGGCACAGCTCCAACCAGACTCTCTTTCTCAGCTGAAGGTCAACTCGCAGCAATTTCATAAAAAATCTCATAATTCATTGACCGTGAAGCCTCATATCTCGGCAAATTATCCAGCTTCTTGCATCCCATATGTAAACAAATCTATGTTTGCACAAGCGGCAGTAGAACTACACTGTGTACTCTGATCTGCAGGGTGTATTGAGAGAGTGCCTGCTGATGTTTATTCACAAGCACAAAGAGTGAGTCATATTAACATGCCTTTCTTGAAGACCTGTGCCTATTTGTTTGCTTAGGTACAATATTGCCTCAATTCATTTTTTTTCTATGTTATTTTTCTTTTTAAAAGCTTTGGTGCTCACTGGAGAAATGGAAGTAATTGGTACAGCATTTCAGGCCTAATGTGCTCATTTTTGAAAAGCTGTCAAAGCAGGACAGTAATTTCTCTGAGAGACAAAACATGAGGTGTGAAGATTAAATCTAAAAGAGAAGGAGACCTGAAAGAGTGTTCACATTATTGTCCACACGTGCAGCAACAATATAGACACAGATGATTTGCTGATGTCAAAGCTGCTAACAGTGTGCAGCGTATTATCATTAACAATATGTTAATGATATCAGAATCCAGCACAAATGTGATTTCATTTTTGTTGTTTTTTTATTTTTAAAATCACAGACACATAATGTCTTGTCGTTACAGAAATAATGAGCCTCTGGAAGGGGCCAAGCTGAGTGGTGTAGTGGGATGACAGATGCTCTCAGAGAGGAATATGGTGTGTATTGTTCAGTCTGCAAAGTGTTTGATTTTATGGTTTACATCCCTTATATTACCAAACAGTAAAGTTGATTTCTTTCAGCTGTGGCCATTTATTGTCATCAGTTCTTTTTTATAACCCCAGTGGTATATTAGAGTGGTTAAATTAATGTTTTTTGGGGGGGGCTGGACTGCCAACAGTGGGGTCAGTCCTGAGTGAGCGATCATAAATGCACCATCGGTCAACTAAACGCCACATGACTGAGCAGGACTCTTTATTACTGTCTGTTCAAATATTCAAAGTTGGTTGTATTAGGGTGGCCATTTACAGCCTGCAGTGTGGCCAATGTAGTGCATTCGTTTAAAAGGAATTGCGCATGTTAACATTATGTAAACATGTGCAATATTCTGCCACTTTCACCAAATAAGCTTTTTTTGTGTGTGTTTATACATGTCTTACTCCTGTCTCTATCTCTCTATCCTATTTTTATTCATAGCATGTATAGATACATATACATATTGTCTACAACCACCTACACTGAGCCCATCAATGCACCAAGTCACACCTTTACTGTGACACTTCTCTGTACTGGTGAGGAAGAATTTGCTGCCATAACCCACTAGCTTTTAACTTATCACACAGCTACTGTTTGTGCCATGTCTTCAACCAACAATGGTCTCAAATTTCCATAAAATTAATGAGGTAGACGAGTTCAAGTTATCTAAATTCAATCATATCTTGGTTGCAGAAATTCTTTTGTGTCATTTTGACAACAGCCAGATAGTTTGTTTACAGAGCTACTAGCAAATTAGCCTACCTGTTCTGTCAGGTTTAGATATGAGAACTTGTTGAATTAGAAAGTCAACATTGACAGAAACCTTAATGACAAAAACAAAACATGGCTTCAGAAGTCATGCATCATTACCACAATGGTTCAATAGTGACATTTTGAAATGCGGCTTGCACGGCGTGGTTCAGCTTCATTCACTTTTATTGCTTCAGTCAGACAGAAAGAGAATTAGATTGTGTTTCAAATGTGTGCAGAAAGATCCACCCACCACACACCCACACACCTTATCTTATTGAGCAGATAAGCCCTTTACTGTACATCTGTTCATGATTATCCACTGAGAATGAAAATGATCAGGAAAAAGACTTATACTGTGTTATAAGGAAGCGAATTAAGTGGGAAGATTTAGTAGATTAGCTCATGTTTTTACAAGCGTACATAATACATTTTTTAAATCTAGGAGGAATGAGAAGTTAAAGTCTCATCTGTGCAAAGTTTCCTGCCAATTTAATTACAAAACCATAAATTCTGTGTTTTGGCCAACACACAGATACAAACACCTCAAAGTGTAACCACGAGGAAGTAGCACCAGTCAAAAGGAAGAGGACAGAGAGTACTCCTTGCTTCCGAAGCCTAACAAGAAAACCCACTGGTGTCTGAACTGTTTCCAGACCCTCAGAGTTGCACTAACTGCATTTTTAGAGCGGCAAAGGGAGTTAATGCCGTTAATAAAGCAGGTTACAGGAAGAGTCCTTTATAGTTATCCTAGTCTGAGCTGAAGGTGACCTCCCTTAATGAAACCCAACACTGCAGTAACTCACACGTCAGCTGGCCTGTTTTGTTGGCGCTGGGAATTTTTAGCAAAGCCACACACTCTCCTGAGAGGTTCAGATCCGTGCAATGAACTAATCAAGGCACAATATTTGTTCTGATGATGAATGAACATACAGTATCTGGAATTAACTCATGTCTGAGGGTAAGACAAATATGGATTAGAAATGCACAACCTTGAAGTTAATTTTCAAAAAGAACCAATTAGCAGCAATACTATTTCAGGGACACGGCTGAATTCACAGAGTACACTGCTTGACTGATCGTGACATGTGTCTTAGGTTTTTGCAACCTTAAGAATCTAACTCATGAAAAGCCACAAACGCAGAGATCATCAGTGACATTTAAAGGACATTTAACTGACATTTAAAGAAATGCGGCCCAATTTTTTCTAACTTTCACATTTTGATGAGGCGGTTATTAAGGAATGGAGACTTGATTTCTAGCTTTTCCATTTTCTAAACAGGTTGTTGTTCCACCGTGCAAGATCAAAGGTCACATCTGTGCAATGAGGCGTAAAGACCTGATACTGGCTATTGATTCTATTTTGGGAGATAACAGATGGCAAGATACAGTTGATCCACATACACACGTTTATATCTTAATATTTCCAGTTAACAACATCGCTTAAGCGTGTGAAATGTACAGTTTGAAGCGTTGTTTTGTTGAGAGAGAAAAGTTTTGGTGTAATTTCCCAAGTGCACACTCAATAAGAAAAAAAAAAACCTCCAGGATGTCTGCTCCAATAAAAACTGACACATATTGTAGATTTTAGATAAATGTGCCGTTTATTGATTAGTGACACTAAACTACTGACTGTGTGCTTGTACCTCAGATGAAAAATGAGTCCACACAACACTCATTTATTTATTAAATTGCATACTGGTCCCCAGATGGAGGGGTGGAATTGCATTGCTGTTTCGGTTTTGTGTTTATTGATTTGTTTGAAACACTTGATACAGTAGAACACACTCTTCTTTGAGACTGCTGCACATCAGCTGCTTTTGAGGCAAATGCATGTAATTGGATTGTATCACAGCAACTGAGCCTCGGTTTAATACGTGTACTACTGCATTAGCAGGGTTTTTACATTTAAAAGGACAAGATGTTATGTAAAAAAGGTGACTGGTTTTATCATGAATACACACAAAAAACATCATGATATGGTAATTGAGTGCAATCCCTGCCAAATATCATTGTCATTTTCTGGCTAAATTTATTCAGCATTTTACATAATTCATATTGTACATTTTACCATCATATTTGCATGTCACAACGAATCAGTGAGCCTATAGAATAAGCTTTTTGAGTGTATTGAAGATAATTATTACCTACTGCAAGTTACTGCACCTTTATTTATTTATTTTATTTATTGTTTATTTGTTTGAGGACAATGCACATTAATGAACAGTTAGCACCGTGGCGTCCTGTAAGTGTGCCGGATTTAGCTCAGAGCTAGTTTCCGTCCGCAGTCCTCACATTAAAAAGACAGACTGACATATCACAGAGCATATATAGTAATAACATTCCATGCAAGCTGCTAAAATCTGAAACCAACACTGAAACACCAAAATCTGCAGCTGTTTGAATGGCCCTTTGAGTCTGCCTTCAAAAGTGACACAGTCCCCATAGACTCGCATGTTAAAATGTCCAACTTTACATCTGAAATAAATATGTTTACAGCCTGGAACAAAAATAGTCTCTTAAGTGTCTACAGCTAATTTCCTCCTCCCTGGCAAGTGTGAAATTTGGCTGTAAAAAATGCCATAAATTGAACAGTTGGATGAAGGTAATACATTTTTATCACCACGTACAGAGAGCCAATATAATTTCAATGCACGCTCTTGAGCAGAGTGATGCTGTTTATAACTGAATTTCAAGGACTTTAAATTTTGCTACTTTTTAAAAATTTGTATATGTAATATGTTGATCAGGAAGGTCTGAATTAATTCTGTGTAAAAATCATAAGTGGAATGAACTGCGAGCCTCTGATAAAGTATATTCATGTCAAAGATTTGTGTTAGATAGTGATTTAATGAAGGAACAATATGTGATGAGAAAATGTGACTGATTTGATTACAAAGCTTTGCTGTTTCTTTGGGGAAATGTATTGTTCATACTGCTGTGAAGCTGCCATGATGAGAAACACTAGTCAATAGTCTAATCTACCAGATATGGAAAATATGACCATCACATTAACAATTGATTTGGAAATAAATAAAATACAAGGAATAAAGCAAATGAGACTGAAGTCAGACAAACAATATCCTGCACTGTGCCGCAGATATAATTAGATTGAAAATTAGATCCAACACATCCACACAACACTGATTTCCTGAGTGTGAACATGTGAGTGTCAGAATTCACTTTTTTTTCTCTCTCTCTTTATGCACAATATTATTCCCAGGCTTCACTGCACACTCATCTCAGCTCATAACTGACCCTGCCAGGTAAAATAGAATAAAACGTCTGTCTGTCACTTTGATTTCTTGCACTCTGCAATTACATCCACCTCCTTCACCTCGCCAGGATCCATAAGCTTTGGTCAGAATTACAGACATATTAAAAGGCTGCAGCCACAGCTTGGGTACATTGGGGTCAGCAGTGTCACAGGAACTGATTAATTCATTAAAATATAATCCCCCTAGACTTCCCCTGAAGCACATGACCCATTTCTCTTTTATATAGCAATGTAAAACTTTCACATGAGACTCCTCCTGAAAGAAGCTATAATATGTGCCCTAAATGCAGCGCATGATTTAGCACTTCCATCTGTTTAGCCTGCTTGGTGTAAAAGTTTGAGACTCGAGATGCTAAAATAACACTTTAAAACATTAACACATTCCATAGTTGCAATGTAATTCGGAGCCATAACATATTTTGAGCCCAAGGATGAGCCGAGCATATCAATCCACAGAATGCTCCACCTGACGCAGATTCACTGTCTAAGTAGAAAACTGACATGCCAGCGAACAGATACCAAGATGGATATATGACCCTTAGAGAAGTGTGTCAAGAGATGCATGCATGAGTAGCGGCTTTGAAAACACCCACACCAACAGCAACAAACACTAAAGATCTTCTCAGTTCTTTAATGCAGAGATGGGGACTCGAGTCCAAGTCATAGCGACTCGCCATTTTGATGTGACTTGACTTGACTTGACAAAAAATAAAAGACTTGCGACATGACTCGGACTTGGAGGTTAAAGACTCTGGACTTGAATGACTTGAATGACTAGCCGCCACCGCTGAATTTCTCACCGGCACGGCACCAGTTCTGTCGGTGTTCTTTTTTCTTTTTTTTTCCCCTTGACTTTTTATGCATTTATTTTGAAGAGAGAGAGGGAGGGGGAGAGCGAGTGAGAGGGGGATTTGATATGGAGCAAAAGGGCCGTGAGGGTCGCAGCAGCGGGCGTGCTACATGGATCTTTTATAATATAATACATCCATGGCGTGCTAGGACACTTGCATCTCAGTGTAGTTTTTGTTGGTGTTTCATGAGGCCTGTGAGTTGTGGTTTTTATTTTTCGAACTAATGTAGCTTAGCCAAAGTTCAGTCAGGAATACCAACTCCCCTGTAGACTGTAAATAAAGATGTAGCCTGTGACATCACCCACAGGTCTCTAAAGAACAGGTCTGAAGCTCAGAGTGAGCTGCTCCACCATTGCCAACTTGGCAGGGCCTGATAGGCTTGATACAGGGAGTTATAAAGAAGAAATACCCTCAATACAATTGGCATGAATAATGGTGTTAGTAGTTACAGACTGTTTTTTTTCAGGTCGTAAATAATTTCTGCTGTTAGGTTGAACATACCTGGGAGTCTGTGGGAATTGACTCACTTCAGGAACCAGCCTCAAGTGGTCAGTTGAGGAACTGCGGTTTTCTGCACCCCTGTGTTTGCTTCATTTTTCAGCCTCAGAGGTTGTTGCTTAATCTCCTCACACGTCTTGTAAGTCACAAACACTGTTTCCCACTATCACTAAGCTCACACAGCTCATTCTCATCTCCTCTTAAGCTGTCAAAGTGTTCTCTCTCCCTCTGCTGTCATTCAGTGGTGACCCACCTGCGTCCCCTCCCTCCCCACCCTCCTATCCATTCCTTATCACTACCACTACCAATGTCACCTCAAATATCTCCCAGTTATGTTCTCCATCTTTCCTGGTTGAAAAATATAAACACACATCTGTGGTATCTTACTTCTTGGAAATAATCATTTCTGTGCTTTAATCTGAATATTTACCCCATGTGTGATTTTTGTACAACATCACAAGACGACAATGTTCCAGACTTCAGCAGTAGCATGATAAAAATGTGCTGTCAGAATGTCACTCAATTTCCAGTTGCTTCATTAAAGTGTCATCTTGTCAGTTGACCTCACATGATGGATGGCTGTATTGACTGTGTGCTGTTGCGGTTTCTTTCCAACCCCCGCAGACAGGAGGAAAATTTGAAGCATCCTAAGACCCGAGGCAATGAGAAAATGATACTGGTTGAGTTGGCTTTCGGTGTTTTGGCCTCTAGGGATTATCTGTCAAAATTTCTCTGTTGTCATATACAGGGATATTAAAGAGCAGGTCAGAATCTCACTTGACAAGGTCTTTCTTAGTTTTTCTGACAATACGTTAAGATGTGTGGATGTGGCTGCCAGCACAGTCATTTCTGTCTCAATTGTGGATGAAAGAAAAGGTTAATGTCTCTGAGGCGACGACCTTCTGGCACCAAGTCATTTTAAAACTGTGGCAGTAAACGAGTCACATTTCTTAGCAACTTCCCCACAGTTTACACTCTTCCAGTTGGCCTACACAAAAATGTGTTTAGCATAATTTTCATCTATACATGTTGATGTCCATAAAATGATACAGTATGTTTGTGGTTTTATGAACCAATACCCATCTTAATGTAGATTTACATCTCCTCTCTCAGGCTTCTCTCAACAGGTTTAGTTTCCCCTCTTCTGATTGGCTGACTGACTGATCAAATGACAGTATATAGCAGATTAAAAGTAAACTCTCAGATAAACCCAATCCCGTAGGGCTGGATGGTGGGTCAGGTTGGGCAGCTGTGCCATTGTGACATCACAAACATAACATCTTCGCTGTTATAAAGTTAAGAAAGTCACAATATGGGACCTTTATTGACATTTGTCAGCCTAAACAGTGTTTTCTTCAAACATTCACTATATTTTACTTTGTTCTATTGAGAGCAGGAAAAAAAAACTACTTCTGACAAAAATCAATCACTAAGGATTTTGCCCAAATAGTTATTGACATATTTGCTGGAGTAAACAGAAGAGGATCTTTCACATTTATCTTCCCATGAGTTACAAGAAATCTTCTACACTGGCCAAAACCAAACAAACAAAAAACTTCACTTAACTCAATATTTAACAGAATAAATGAAATAAAAAATAATAATAACCACTGAAAACAAATGTTGAGAAGCTGCATTTGAACATGCAACATCACTAAAGCTTAAGCTTCTGTTCTCATGTAGTAATACAGAATTGGCACTGAGTTGATAAACGGCAGAGATCCTGCTTTGGTGTGAATATAGCTGGCATATTGCATATTGCCTGGGTTACGTCCAGGGCCTGAACAATAAAGACTGTTGTTTAGCTGCAGACAGATTTGGCAAAGTTTCAGCACAAAATGGTAAAATGGTTTTGAGCCATTATAATAATAACAACAATGTTGAACACGCGATAGCAGTCCACAGCTGGATTATTGTCAATCAAATTTTTAATCACAAGCAAATCATCTTGATGAGTTGACAAGTTTACATATTGCTTTGAAAATGAACATGTTGTTATTGAAATGACATGCTGTGTGTTTGTGTGGAGGACAAGTTAAACTGAAAAAAGTAAATGAGGCAAAGTTACCACCATGAGGTTTATCTCCAAGCTGTTAGAAGAAAATCACAAAATCAGAGCTGGGTAAAAACAAAAAAAACTGCAGTAACACCAGTTCAATTTCCCACCTGCCTTCATGTGTCAGAGTAGCTCCACTTTCCGTTGCATGCTCCCCTCTGCCTCTATTCCTCTCTCCCACCCTGCAACACGGAGAGTGCAACATGCTTGTAACCCCTTAGTCCCACAACAGGGCTCGCGCTGCTGTCATCTGCTCTAAATGCCTTTCACAGGTAGTGCTGGGGGCTCGCTCTGATCCAAGTGCTGCCTGGATCATTAAGGGACCCTGTGGCTCAAGCTTCTGTGAGCGATCATTTCCAATTAGGCCTCCATTTTGCTCCACATGCACCTTAGCATCAGTGGGGTGGTGGGGAGTGTGTGTGTGTGTGTGTGTGCGGGGGGGGGGGGGTTCACACAGCAAAAATCACCAAGGTGGAGAGAGAAACATTTGGTTGAGTGTTCTTATGGTAAGGCTGGCTGTCACCCTGAGAGATACGGGACACGTTGCTGAGCTAATGAACTCAAATTGACTAATTAAAATGGGCTTTTAGCTGTAGGACTTGTGTTGATTTTGTGAGAGTGAAAGCAGGAACATTGGTGTGTGGGACTGAATGAGTCCATTCAAAATCAATTTAAATAATCTGAAGAGCGTGCTCACAAGTGGTGCCCTCCCTGAAAGTGAGAGCATGACCTAAAACTCAGTGCACAGTGTGAATATTCTGTTGAAAATTCCAATTACTTTTAAGCCCATGTGTTCCTTCTCTCTCTCTAAGCCACCTGTCCTTCTCTCTTTGCTTTATTGATGGTCGGTATCACACATCACATTTTGGCCAAGTGGAGAAATCAGAACTTCATAGCTCTGCTTTCACTTTTTATGATGCAACATATGCACCTATGGTGAGATCATCATTGCTTCCACAGTTCGATTTCTAAATCAAATTAAATTTACTAATCTTTATGGTACATTACATTTATTTAATCACATTTCATTCGTGTTACTGTAAGAAAGTTACACTGAAAGAAAGTTACCGTATGTAAAATTGATCAGAGGTAGTCTATAATATTGCAATAAACTATCCAAAATGGGACACACAATCTATTTTATACTTTGTTAGGATGTGTATTTACATTATCCCAAATGTTTAATTTAGAGACTTAAAGGGATAGTTAAACATTTTGGCAAATTGGCCCATTGCCATAATCCCTATAGTCTGAGGAGCAAAACAACTTTTTTCTCGTAACGTTCCGTTATTATCTCATAGCGTGGTGAATGTATAGGTCACACCTTTTCACGAGTGTGTTGGAGTTATTGGAATGTGTATTTGATGAGTTTGATGAGGGAAACCAAGAAATTCCATTAGCCTCCTTAGCGTAGCTCTGAACAGCTCTGAACTCTGCTCCGCCGTTCTAAAAATAGCTTGGACCAACAATTAAAGGTAACAAACATACTTCTAAAACTACAGGGGTTATGGCAATGGGCCTATTTGCCAAAATGTTGAACTATCCCTTTAACATAATCTGCAATTGAAGTTGCACAACATGCCTTTCAGTTAAACTAGAAGAGCTGTAATTGTTTTTTCAAACACCAGGAATAGGGACAGCTTTGAGATATATTTGAGGAAAAACCCCTTCAAGGTCTTTTAATGTTGAAAAATAAGGTGGACTGAGAATTGCCACAGCCTGTGGATGTGAGCTACAATCACTCAGCTGTCTGTCCTCGCCGACGCATCCACGCCCCTCAGCTTTGGAAGACATGACGCTGCATCCGCCCCCCAGCAGACTGATGTGGCACGACTCCTCCCAAGCCAGCTTGCAACACACAGCTCTCATCGTGCAAGAGCGTGCCCATCTCACCACAAATACATTCACCAGTGCACTACATCAGGTATGTAGGTCACAGGAGGACACTGAACCAGACCAACTGCTGCCTCTGGATAAAACACAAAAATCCCCTGCTATTCATTTACTGGCTTAACATAGCGTCGCATGTAACAACTGACAAGCACATTACAACCTCAACTTGCATGCAACATGGATTATTCAATGTTATATATTAATTTAATACTGATATGTCTACATGCAACATTTAAAGACCTTGAACAAAGAGCTTGAACAGTAGTGTTTTGCTGCCATCTGGTTGAACATGCAAAGCCTTTCCTAACATCTGATGACTCCAGAAGTTGGTTGGGTGTGGTCAGCACTGTGTTTTATTCTATCTGTATCCACACCCATTGTAATGTCACCAAACAGGGTACACTTGTTAAGAGGTTTACAATGCATTCTTGTTTTCTGATTGTGTGAGTGCAAATTCCCTACTGTTTTCATCATATGACCTGCAGCAAAGGTCCATTGTCTTGTACAGTACTGGAGTGTCAAGTTTATAACTCTGCATTACAGAAACAGGTTATCATCCTTATGTAACAACTACCTTTTCTTAACTATTAGACAAATACCTGATGGAAAGCGCACAAAGAAGAGTACAAAAAAACAAACACTGTCATTGCAGTTGCAATACTGACAATTCCCCTGGGAGTTCAGCTTGAATTAGAATGATAAACTCTTTCACGTCTGTGAAAATGAAAGCATGCACCAGTGCATCCAGTGGTTTAAGTGTTCTGCCAAAAAGTAATGCCAAGTAAATCAGAATGAAGCAGTCTCGAATGGAATAAGTTGAAGTCTGTGTGCAAGACCTTATGCTCTAATAATGTCACAATTTCAACTTGGCTAAGGCTGGTAAGAACTGATGGAGCACACACACATACACACACTGCCAATTCGGTTTATTGCAGTATCAAATGGATGGGATGTGAAAACAGCTGGTGGTGTGAAGCAACGCTGGACGAGTGAAAGACTGAGTCTTTCCCATAGAGAGTGAAACACACCTGTCTTTTCATACCCAGAGCTGTTCCCACATTACATGTCTATAGCTAACTGCACTGATGACCCACCCAGCTGACCTATATGCACTAACACTATACACTAACTCCTTTATTTACTAAATGTGTCTTCATAAACCCTGCATATAGTTTGTCTTAATCTTATTAGCACAGGTTTTATGACCTTCAGCACCAGGAGAAAAAAAAAAAAAAGGCCCAATGTTCTTAGACTTTCTATGAAGGGCAACGCTGGGGCGCCGTGGCAGACACTGGACCTGGGTGTGGTGTGCACATACTGTCTTGTGTGCTGTATCCTTTTTGTTTTCTTTTATGTTTGCTGAGATTAGTGGGTATTTTCTTTGGAGGATTAATGAGATATTTTTGGTCTCATTTTAATAGAATTGCTCCCAGTTGGTGGTTTTACTTGCTATTATGCCTGTGTCTGCCTCATCGCACTGCATGTTAAAATAGAAAAAGAACCAGCAAGCGCACAGATAAAATCGTGCTGCAAATAGTAAATGAACCTCACTAATTGTTGCATGAAGTAGGTGTAGACAACAGAGCCTTAATTTTAGTTTTATAAATCATACACAGCCAAGTCGGGATTTTAACATAGCAATTAAAAAGAATCACTAAGGTAATCTCCTGCCATGGGTACTCAGTGAGATTAAAGTGGATTATATTGGATTATGTCCATTGACCTGATTTACTGACCGACTGCGTCTTGTTATACAAATCAGATTCGTAAATCTGACCTTCAGCAGCTGGATTTAGAGCTTCAGGGAAACTGTGACAAGCAGCAATGCAAGCACCTGTCGTATTTTTGTTTGTTTGTTTTTTAATGCATAAAAGAAGATGTTGGAAAGTTAGAGTGAATTCTTTTCTGGTTGCACTTCAAAAAATAAATAATTAAACAAATGAATAAAGAGAAAAAAACAAGTCTACATGACATACTGTATAATCAGTAAACACAGCAACTGCCTCTTCTGCTCACTGAGATTAATCAACTTCTATCTTCTGAGATCTGGGTCACAGTGAGTCGAGCCAAAAAGAGGAGGTCAGAATCATCTCCCGCTATAAACAACTAAAATACTGTAATGATGTAACTTCAGCATTCATTGTGTTCAGGATAGAATTAGTTTTTACATTTTAGATTACAACTGACCTCATATTTTGAAGAAATTGTTGAACCTAAAATGTTTTTAGTAAACACTCGATCTTGAAGTTCAGGTTTCTTAAAGAAAACATATTTGTCAGTTTGGTACAGTAGATCTCAGATCTGTTAGGCACAAACACAACCATGTTATGTTCAAGAAAAGCCACTTCTGATATCATCAGCATCAGTCTGTTAGCATAAAGAATCCACCTGAACAAATCATTTTCCACAATTTAAAGACCAACACTCGATCCCATATTTCCATGATTTCTCAGTGGGACGTGATGATACATGATATGGTAACTGAAGTGGGCTGGCTTTAAATAAACACATGTTTGAAGTAAAAGTTCTTGAAAATGACAACAGTTATTTGCACGGTATAGCCTGAAACCCTAATTCCAGTTCACAAAGAATTGAAATGCTCATTGTAACATCTGGCCACCAAGCTAAATAAAAAATAAAATGTCTAAAATCAAGTTTGTACATGAGTGATCATATGCATCATGTAATATTTTTACATCAGGCTCTACCGACCCACAATCTGCTGCTCTTTAAAATATTGATTAACTGCAAAGCCTATCGACGACAGTGACGCAATTGACATCATCATTAAACAGGACCTTTTTATCACCATGGTAACAACCAATCACAGCTAAAAGATTCTGACAGAGACAGAAGTCTCTGCTGTTAAAATCAGTATCAGGAAATGTATAGCCACACAACATAAATGTAACTCACTAACTGCTTGAGAAACTAGACGATTGATTAAACTGTCTATGACCACTGCCTTTTCGAAATTACACAAGTTCATGAGCAACTTAATGATTTTTTTTTTTTTTTTTTGGGGGGGGGGGGGGGGGTAGCACTCCAGACTTACTGCTGCACTTCTGACCTGATAAATCGGTGTCTCTCCCATCCAATGAGTCGACACTGCAGTTAACCCTCCTCCTCTGTTGTAGCTCCGCGGCCTCGAACACACCTCATTTTAATTGCTCAGCAGCTTTATCATAATAGTTAGAGGTTACAGTTAACAAGATGGCCAATTAATCCAGAATACTAATCAGACAGTAATGAGGTGTCACGGAGACAGCAATAACTGCTGGCTGATCCACAAACAATGACAGGGCAGTAAAACTGACATTGGCCCAAATTAGCCCCCCTGATTTAAACAGGTTTGAGGCTACTTTGTCGGAAGTGACAGAGGGAACAGAATAATGTCAAGGACGTGCTTGTCCGTCAGCATTCACTTCAGCTCTTGACATTATTTCCACAGAGATGCAGCAGCATTTATCTCGGTGATAACATCCTAAACAAACACTTTTCAGTTTGCAAAGCTCTGATAAACTGAATGGCTCCATTGCACATGGATAATTCCAGAAAATAATTATCTTTCAGTGTTTATCAGAATCCATGAGACACCAGAAAAGTTGCAAATAGTCCAAAATTAAATGGCGAAAATAAAGAAAGAATACAATAATTGCCTCTTTGTTTTATTAAAATAACTCCTCATCAGCAGCAACAGCATGATGAAAAGATTTCTTTGTTGAAAAACAAGCAGGAAACTGAAGGCTCTTGATAATTAAAATGTTCCCAACAGAGTTGTCAAAATGTATCAGAGTCATTATGCTAATATTACTTTTATCGAGTGTAAATATTGTATTTCAAAGAATTAAGAGAAAAAGACCTGGCCTGGTTGCTTTAGAGTAAATGTGTCCTCACAGGTAAGGATGTAGGAACAGCTGAATTGATATCTTGGAAATAAAAGCAAAATCAATATTGAATCCATACAGCTGAGTGTTTCTCTTTATGGTGTTTGACAGGGGATGAAGGATACGTCAATAACTTTTAATTGTGTTGTTTTAACATGGTGTGTTAAAACAACATAGCTTGCATAGCTAATTAGTGTTACGTGTATGCTAATGGTGCAAAAGCCAAACACAAGATGTCAAGGGGCAAGAGAACGCTCAACAATTATTGATAATCCAATAATACAAAGCAAGTGTTACTTAGCATACTGAAAAACGACAATAAAGCTGAGATAACAAGCCTTGTTTTCTATTCCCAGTGTGGCATTCATTAAAATGTGGCATGACAACTTCACCTACACTGGTAAATTTCTGTGTATCTGTGAAAGCCTTATTCACTCCATTGTACACTGAGTTACAGAGTATCACTACCTGCTCCACTAATAGATTGTAGCATCGACCCCCAGCTGTCTTCCCACCACCCTCAAATGTGCATTCATTGACATTTATGGTTTTCCATGGGTGCATGTTTATTGATTATTTTTTTCTTTTACCACATTAAAACGAAAGACAACCAAATTGTGTTATTATTGCTCATAATTTTGCTGAATTTTGAACAAAAAATCTAATACTCGACCTAGTAAAATATTATGTATGAGTGTGCTTTCTATAAAAAAACAGGAAGCCTCATGATTTATTTACAGTTGGAGAGCCTCCTCCAAAGCTCATCTGCTGACAACTAATGCAGTCGGACACCTCTACAGCCCCCCTGTACATTCATTGGGATTAGCTGTCCTGAGTCATTTTGATTTTTATTATTATTTTAATTTTTTGGCTCACATGAATTAAAAGCCACTTTTTGAGGAAAATAGTGACGAGTGTAATCATGCCCACCAACATAGGCCACAAGCATTCATCTTTAAATTTATTTTGAATCCTGCCAACATGTAAATAGAACTACATGTAGTCCAGTGGACTGTGCAGGGAATTGGGAATTCAAAAATCTTAATCAATCATCTCTCTGTTGCCAGGGAGACATATGTTTGAGATATTTATTTCAACATGATTTCATATGTGATATCAGGATGCTTTTTTATTGCACAGTGCACAATTGCATGTTATGTTTTTTTTTTATTAGACCCCAGGAAATGAATCCTGTATCCTTTAATCCTGTATCTTCATGTTAATTGTTCATGTATCCATTGACATGTTGTGAAAGTATCATTACATCAAAGTCGGCATATTTTCTCTTCCTGTAAGATAATTTCAGACGTTTGATGAGTCATCCTGCACTTGAAGGTGATCCTAATCTTGCGTCCAATTAAAATTGTTTTTGAAATATAAACTGTGCCAGTCACAATCACATCCACCGAGCTATAATGAGCTAGTTTTGCCGACACTGTGTGAAGTTGTTCTAACTCTGTGGAGCATCACAGGGATGAAGCAACATCTCTCCTCTGTTAGCATAACTGCTGCCTTCAGCTCTAGTCCCACACAACCGCCATGATCTCAGTCCAAAACTGATGTCATCATTTTCACCTCCGCCCTTCTCCTCACCAAGGTTCACAGGTATGTGTGTGAAGGTGAGGGAGATAAGTCCTCCACAGCAGCAGACATCTCTTTTGTGGCTTTTCTCTATTTTTTTCCTGTGCCTCAGTTCAAGATGATTTTATTCAAGCTGTCACTCAAAAGTGCTCACATCAGTCTGGATGCACCTCAGCGGTAATTCTGATGTGTCACTGACAAGAAGAGTGACAGAATGTCCTTTAACATATTCAATTTCATTTGCAAATTAAATATCCAATTTGGCATTATGGGGATTCCTGTGAAGATCTCACAAGTAAAGATACAAAAAGAAAAGAAAAGAAAATCAATTTTCCATTTTCCACTCAGGCTTTAACACTGCAAAAATTCAAATAATAAAATCATGGGGGGGGGGGGGGGGGGGGGGTTGAATATTTCTGAAGGGTAATGTGTGACATTTAAAGATGGAAGGGTGACTTTTTGAATAATGGAACAGAGCACAATTTGTATCTAGTGTATAATTAGGACTGGAATATTATGGAGAGCACAGCATGAAATCAAATAGGTTGTGATTCTTTTCAGTGAAACCCAGGTTGTTGTTTTTTTTGTTTTGTTTTGTTTTTTTCAGTGCTGCACAATGTTCCTGTGACACAATACTTGATACATTTTTTACCAGTGACAGCAGCATGTGGTTGTTATTGCGGCTCATTTTGAGTCTGTGTGTGTGTATTCATGTCATTGTAACAAAATGTTGTCCTATAGAGACACAGGCTGTGGCAGGAACTGTCCTATGGTAGTTGTTTTTATGTTTCTAGAAACACTTTTTGTTACATACTGTATATGCAATGGCATCACAGCTGTGCAAGATGTCACCGAGTCACAAAACTTACAGTAACAGGTGCTGCTGAGAACAACATGAGTCTAATTTTGAAATTGTGTATCGTCCCAAACATGACTGCTCATGGATCACCATCTTTGCACCATAGTTTTTTTTTCTTCTTTTTTTTTCTTACCATTAATTCCAGCATTTGTTCCAAAGTGGATGGCATTAAGGTACTGTAATTAAAGTCCTTGGTTTTAATGGCAAACAGCTCATCCATTCTCTACTACTGGGCCACATATCAGAGCTCACTGCTGTTGTTGGAGCTTGTTTTCCTTTCCTGTGCAGTATTTGTTAGGACACAAAGAGAGGGTAGTGATAGGAAAAAAAAGAGAAAAGAACAAGAGATGCATTATTCATACAAATTAGCTGCTGCTACTCTAGTGTAAATCAGCATCCTGCTGTATAGGAAATGGAGAGAGACGGGAGACGAGAAGTGCGATGTCCACTCCTCCCACCGGGCCACAGCATCTGCCTCTGAGCAGCTTGCTGCCAGTTCACCAAACATGAAACATGTGTGAGGCCTTATCTGTCTGCCTCTGATGGGCTGCCAAAACTCAGGGCTAAGGGGACAGCAAAGCAACCTTGCTCCCCTCCCCCCACCCAAACCAAACCCTCCTCCTTCACCGGAGCCACTGGCCGGCCACTCATATGAGCAACAATTTCCTGTCTGGGTGCTGTCTCCTAGACACACACACACACACACATAAAGACAGAGGAAGTGCATACACAGCAAGAAAAAAAAAGTGTGCGCACACTCTTGCAGTCACTGTGTACTAAGGTATGTATAAAACATGGGCTTCTACATGTGCACAGCCACACGCAAACATTTTTTTTTATCTCCAAAGGCTTCATTGGTAGCTCGCCTGGACTGCAGCAATCTCCTGTAGGCATGACAGATAATTTTTCTGGTGTGAGCCACGCTCCATCAGCACAGTTCGATTACAATGCAAACACAGCACCCCCCCCACCCCCACCCCCGATTTTCAACACACACCTGACTCTCTCCTTTCTATCACTGAAATCTTCCCTGTTATCCCCTCTTTCGCTCTCCTCTTCCATCCCAGCACCTTCGCTATCATCCCCTGCCGACTTCACAACACAGTGGACGGGGAGTGGGAGTGGGGGTGGGTGGGTGAGGAGCATCAGTACTGTAAATGGCTAGGGAAGGTGGAAGAAACACGCCTCATCTGAACCCACCGGTGGCTCTTCACGCTGTTAGGCAGCACTTTAGTGCTCATGTGCCTTCAGACTCCCACGTCACGGGCAGTAGAAAAGTCATGGGGGGTGGGGGTCTGAAATTAGCTCAGTAGGTAGTGAACTGCTCGGGGACCCAGACATATTCTGGGCTGTCCCAGTGCCAGATTGTTCCAGTTCACTGGAAGTTCAGCTGCCTACAAAATTCCCACACTGCGCAGTAAAAACCAGTAAGTGGCATTGTTATCTCTCCTCACAGACTGGAAACAGCGCTACTCTTCTGAATTTTATTTTCATGCAGTGGCACAGTGAATCGCACCAAGTAGGACCACATGTACTGTTTAGGCTGCATGTCTTAAATGAATGAATGAATATTAAATTATTCCAGGCTCTGTTGTTGATCACAGAAACTTTGATGGAGGAAGACAAAACAGAAAATGTAGTACAATATCCAAAATCCAAAAATATCTTTAAAAGCTTGTGTAAGTTATTAGGCCGCAGGGTTAAACAGTATGAGTCAGACATGAGCCTGTTGCATGAATACTGCATAAAACTTGAGCGATTGCATTTGTCATCATAAATTATTTCATTCATTTATCTTGATGAAGACTCACCGGTCCGCAGAGATGAAAACAACATTAGCAGTCACAGAGGCAAGGAAAGCACTATTGTCACACTATCTCTGTCCTCTCACCTGGAATATTGTTTTCTACAACAACGCTTTTATATGAGGTATTGAAAATTAGAATCAGAGGGATGCCATTTAATTGGTCTGATAGGCAAATTAAAATGAGCTAGTTAAATCATTTACAATTAAGGGACTAATCTTTTTATTCATTGTGAAAAAAACATCTTTCATTAGCATGGCAACACAGTATCTACCTTTGCAAAACAGTGCATTGCAGTTTTAGGCACAAGCTGCGCTGTAACTGAAAGAGCTTATATTTTACACGTTTATGATGTTTTATCCGAGGTGTCGATCCAAAAGATACAAAACCAAGCCAATCAGAAGAGAATAATACCAGAACAACAACAGTAACAGTATTATTGATAATCGTTATTCTTTTGTGTCGGCTTGTGTCAGTTGTTGATCTAACATCCCACCACTCACATCCTCTTGATGCACTTTATTGCATCCTCTGTGTCCAAAAAGTCATGCTCCTCTGAGACAGAAGCGCTGGTTGTGAAGGGATGCTCAGTGTCAGTGGTGTGGAACTAACAACACCGGTGGACTCAGAGTTGGAGACATACAAGTGTAGTGAGACAAAACACCAAGCAGACATGGTGACACACAGTTGACCTGCTTTTCTTTTGGACAACCAAGGTGATTGTTGGCTTAGCTTTAGAAACATCTAATGCTCTGTTCTGGCAACCATGTTAATATTGTTGAAGAACACAAATACAGCCACTGATTCAGAGATGTCATTATTTTCTTTTCTATATAGCTCAACAAATCAAATTGCCATCACACTCATGCGTCATCATGCACACCCTGTAGGATAAACCTACTGTATGTCAGGTGAGGAAACACTATCACATGGAGCTGTCTGCACTGGGAGCTGATCAAAGCCCATAGCCACCAGGACACTGCTGCAGAGTCTACCCCGATACAGGAAGTTAGAGGAACCCATACCAATGCCATAGGCCAGGGTGAAGACCCCCATCCCACCCAACCTGGCCGAAGCAACCCACGAGGCAGCTCCAGTGTAGTCAAGGCTGATCACAGTCTCCAGTGCAGACGGAGGACATAAACTGGAGAGAAAAACTAAAGATAGCAGAGTAAAATATTAAAATTAAAAGCTAAATGATGGACGGAAATCGGTAAAAGGCTCAGAATGACAATAAAAAAAAATCAAAAATCAGTAAAAGACAAATAAGGGCATTATTGATAGAAAAACTATTAGAACCCAAGTAAAAGACTTAATAACAATAAAACATCAGTAGTCTAAGAAATATTAATTAAAAGCTAAATAGATTCATCTTGAGCCTGCTCTTAAAAATACCAACATTCTCTGCAGCCCTCAGGTCCTCCAGCATGCCTTTCCATAGACAGGGGCCGTAATACTGACAGGATGCCTCACCGTGGATACGTGTGTTAAATTTAGGAATAATTAAGAGGCTGGTGCTGGAGGATGTGCAGGGTCCATGAGGAATCGTATAAGGTAAAAGCACTTCTGAAAGATAAGAAGGCCCAAGACCACCCAATGGGGGGACCCTGGGGTTTACAGAACCCCCTCTGACCCCCCCATGCACTGATTATGAAAGAGTATAGTCATATTTTATATCAAATTAAACAGCAGAAGCTGGGCTAAAACGTGAAAAAAACCAAATTTATCTAACACAAACACAGCCCAAACACCACTAAAACAAACAATTAAACATCAAACAAAATTGCGCACCTCGGTGTGGACCCAGTCGCCACATTTCTGGCTCGTATAATGCTGTACATTATGCCAAACACTTCAGCTACCACTCATTTGAACCAGCAGAATGGTACATAGCAACAGTGGCTCCACAGCAGCAGCTACACAGCAGCTCCACAACAGCAGCAGAGAAATAAGCCAACAACCAGCAAACACAAACAGTGCTCGGGCAAAGCATGGCAAGCATGGCCCTACACTTCCTCTTACCTTTGCTGTTTTGCAGTGAAAACCTTGTTTTGAGGGTAAAAAATCCACATATTTCCAACTTAGCTTTGACCAGTGTTTACATGGGACCGCGCCCGGCGGTCTTTAGGACCATGTAAACCGGATATAACGTCATGGAGCCGGCAGGAACTCATGCAGCCTCCACGTGCCCAGTTCATGCCGTATGTCCGGGGACTCCGCGCATTCTGATTGGCTCATGGCTGCGTGGGTCTAGATTCATTCCCTGTGCTCTACTGGTTAAAATGAGCCGTCAATCACGCGAATCGGCCAATCCGCTGCAGAGATAGAGGTAGAAACGTCTCTGCAGCACATGGTGCAGTTTTACGCAGCAGTACGCAGACCCAGTTAGAAGGCCTGGATTGGAGTTCGCATTTAGTTCCAATTGATTCATTTTCAGTTAGTTCATGCAAATAGTATGAAACTAAAGAATAAACATTGGTTTATAGTGGCAAGTGGTTCCAAGCTGTGCCAAAAATTCATATTTATATTTATATTCATATTTCTCGCCTGGATATTATGTAGTAATATCTCAATTATATTGTCCTGCTTCACTTTATCAGAATCAACCTCTGCAGAGACAATGTTTATAATGTTGTACAATGATTTTATAGAGTGTTAGAGGTTCATCTCCATCAGGTACTAGTGGAAAAGCAAAAAAAAAGCGTGCCGTGCTGTACCGCACTAGTGGAAAAGCCTCCATATGAATAACAGAAATGGCAACATTAGCATCTAACCTGGGCATGCCTGTCATTCTTTTCTAGCCAGCTGGTACTGTAGGTTATATTTTAGTCCTCTAGTTCCTGCGAAAAAGTATGTACAGCTGTGTATGTATTGTGATGCTAGTCAGATAGTGAAATACATAACTGTAGAATTGCTCAGAAATAGCAACAACATGTGCTCCTGGTGGGAAAAAAAAGAATAATTAATCAAATCTATTTATTATGGCCAATAATTATAACTGAGCACTATAATGAATGTCACCTAACAGCATGGGTTGCTAAGCAACAAATGGCAATGGCAAGTATGGTTTCCAGTTAGTGCATTAAGATTTAAATTATATTGTCACAGGTATCACCATCATTACAATTACAATGACATTCAATCTGCCTCAACCTGAAGTAAAGTGAGCGGATCAGTTTCATAAATGTGGATTTAATAGCAATCTTGGATTCTAAATATAGAAAGCAATCTGTTACCGCAGTGTGAGCCGATGGGGGCTGCAGTGGTAATAACAACTCAACTTGGTAAAGCATTAGATGAAGATGTAAAAGGAATACACAGTTGTCTGTCTGATTGGAGATCTCTGTGTGTCACACAGGATGCAGTTTCAAATAAAGAGCAGAAGTTTGTTATCTGGAACTCTCCATGTCTACATGTGTGTATCTCACTGGCTGCTACCTCTGCAGTGAGCATGCAAGTCAGCCTGTGGCTCTGCAGCAATGTCCAGACAGCAGACCTGAGCCATATTTACAGCCTTATAATGCCGCTGGAGGCTTTGTTGTTTAAAACCTCATTCTGACCTCCTCTTAAAGTTTTGCACCTGATTGAACTATGCAGTTTCACTGAGCATAAGAGATGGCAGCTTGCCTGTAAAATTGACTTACCACTCAGTCAACCTGCCACTCTTTTCTGAGAGCCATTTACATCTCCTCCTCATAACTGAGTTGTGCTTTATGTTTAATGAAGCATTAATGGGTAATCACCATTCATAAAGGCTTCATTACTGTGTGTATTTGTGCTATGTTTATTTAAAAAGCCAATAACAAGTCAGTGGCTGTATCTCTTATTGCTGCATTCTGGTGCAGACTAATCAATTATAAAAATGAATGGCGCTCAAACCAGGCAGAAAACTGTGCTCACTTTCAACTCTTTCGAATGCAAAATTCACAGCCTGAACAAGACACAGACCATAGTACAAACTGTGCAGTTTACAAATATGATTCCATAATGTAACCAAAACACATCCTACTGTACTAAGCATTTTGTTGTATTCCTCGTGTTGTTGTTGTTGTGATATTCTTGATTATTCTGATGTTTGTTTCCTTGAACTAATTTAAATCGTCTATATTATTTTGAAGTTGTGGCAAATAAAGATAGAACCCAATTTGTACCAATGTAAGACCAATTATTTTATTTTCTCTCTTCTTCATGGTGTGCAGGACAGATGTGCAGTGTTATCTGATCTGACCTAAACGTAACTGAGATGGTTTGGGATGAGTTGGACTGCAGTGTGAAGGCAAAACAGCCAACCAGTGCTCAGCCCCTCTGGGGACTCCTTCAAGCTAATGAGAGAATGAGAGAATGTCAAGGTGAGTGTGCAAGACTGCCAAAGGGACATTTGGCCACAGGGCACATGATCAACTGGAGCCATAGTGACAGGAACCTCAACTGTCACACTTTCACCAAATCAAAAGGTGACTACATCGAAAATGTAAGATATTAAAGATACTCTGCTTTGTTCAACACTTTTTTGATGACATGATTCCATAAGTGTTCATTCATAGTTTTGATGCCTTCAGTGTGACTCTACAATATAGAATTAAAAAAAAGAAAGAAAGACCATTGAATGAGAAAGTATGTCCACACTTTTGGCACATTGGTAGGCAAGTAGGTAAGTAGTCAACTTTATGGGATTGTGTATCAGGTTTCCTGATGCTGTCAAAACCAATCTACCACATTCCAAGACAGACAACCTTCAATTGAACTGAATTAGAGTAAATATTTACAATTCAGCTTGATTCTCCATTCAAAAATTATGAGGCCCGTCAGTCACTGCAATGCATTTAGTTGTAATTCCTCAGCTCAGGAGAGAAGACAAAAAAATGATGAATTTTGTTTTTGTTCCTCATGTGTCACTCAACATTAAATGAGAAGCCAGTGCTGAAGGTCCCACGGGGTTGATATTGTCAAGGTAGCTTTAAGCTCTGATTGCAGGCAAGCTGTTCTTTCCAGAGGGTATCTGAAGCGTTACGTGCAGTTATATAAACATCTCTTATGCAAAGCTGATGAGGTCTCCCTGGCATCCATCCACTGCAGTTAACTGTCTGTCAGCGTAATTACTATTCAGATTAGTGGTGGAAAAACACAGCTTAGTGAGTTTTGGCAGAAAATACTGAAATACTTCGCTTGTAGTTGTTATTAAAAACAAATCCAACCAGCTCGACCAAATTATCTGCTTCCATATTTAACATCTGAAATATATACTGAATGTATCAAGATTTCTTTTTTGGAATTAATATTTTCTTGTCCATGTTGAAGTTAAAGTACAGAGCAGTTGACTTATGGGCATCCTCTTGTGGCATTTGGTATTTTCAAATGTCAGAAGATGGCGAGTGCAACACAGTTAAACAGTGGGCGGGAGTTGGTGGCTCAGCTGAAACGGTCGCAGTTGAGATGGTGACAGTATGTGTGCAGCTGTCAGAAGAGACAGTAACACCTCTAACAGGATTACCCTCCTTACTTCCCCGCAGGGAACTGACCCTGACGGCCATCTTTGATAAAACTCTGCCACAGCAGTTAAAGCTCAGGAGGGGATGACAGTGCCCTGAAAGCGAACACAAGCTACAGCATTCATAGTTGTTAAAACACAAAGAATGAGACTGGAGTCTATTTTATGGTGAATGGGGAAAAAAATGAAATAAAAGAAAGCATCAGTGTCGAGCACAGTGTCCAAGCAGTGTCTTTAAAAACAAAAAAATCATGTCTGAGAGTCTTTGAAATTCATAACATAATATAACCACTTAATTAATTCACCTGCAAGATTTCAGCATATTTTGTCCCCATCTCTGGTAGCCTCCCTTTCAGATGTGTGCATTAGGAAGTCTGAATGTAAAGGGAGAAAGATATTCACTCTTTGCTGAGCTTAATCACATTGAAGGCATGTTTACTTTTTAGTTACCACGACAAATGATTAATCCAACCCTCAACAAAAGGGAAATAAACATACTGTATCCCACAACGATGAAATGCTGTTTTGAATAAACAATGATACTAACACTGTACCTGCTTTTCCTTTTTCCACCACAGACAAAACATTCATGGCATGCTGACGCTTCCTTTACATGGTACGCATCCACAGCAGAAAAAGAAAGAGAATAACAAGGGCCCGGGGGGGCATTGTATTGTGTAACAGCAATGTACAATCAAATTCCACAGTGTAAAATATTCAATGTCATCTTACTCAACTAATGAGTTGAGTTGTTTATGAAATGTTCTGTAGCTAATTAAAGGCAGGATGGAAGAAGTACCCTGGAACATGGACAGGGACTGCTCACTTTGCTGTGCCTTGGGCTGGGGACAATGGACTCTTATATTTATACAGTATATTATATTTTTTCTCATTTATGAAAAAGGGGTTTGTTTTTTTGTTGTGTTTTTTAGATTCATAGTCAGGCTACTGATGTAGTTCTTATCTCCACAGGAGCCAGGACAGGACAGATGGCAACATTTAGTGCACTGAAAGAGGCTCCAGAGATTGCTTCTAGATTTGTCAAACAGTGTGCTTTCTGCCAAGTGGGTAAACCATCGTGGTAAGAAGGACCGCCGTGACTTCATTATCTGTTAGGGAAGCATTTCAGATGCCTGTGTTTTGTAAGATCAAGGCTCTGGCTGTGGGAAGCTGACAGCGTAATGCTCTGTAGAAAACTGATGGAAGCCATGTGTTTTGATCACTCATACTATGCCTTTAAGGTCAGGTTCCATCCAGAGTTTTAGAATGCTGCAAAAATAAATGATCTGTTACTTCAAAACGTTTGATGTTTAAATGAAGTACGGAATGACAGGTTGCTCCTTGCATGTTGTTCAATATAGCTTCTTTTATGCAGATCAGTGTCTTAAGTAGTTTTATATTTTAGTTTTCCAAATTTGCCCTGACATATAGTTGAAAGCTGAAAATAAACACATTAAATGTTATTTTATGCCAACTTGTTTTTTTGGGTTATTGTTGTTTTTTTTGTGTGTGTGTTTTTTTTAGGGGGGGTGGTATTAAAAAAAAAGAGCACTACTGGAAATAAGAAGATTAATAAAAATGTGTGCTGTTTCAAAGATACAGTGCAGTTAAGGAATTTTACTGTCACAGAATTATATTACAATTATTAATACTTTCATAACGCAGTGTTATTACACGGCTCTGTTGAATGCTGCACTTTGATCAATTACTGCATTCAATGGTCTGTTATTTCTGTGTAACAGCCCGTTGTCATGCACTGTATAACACATCTTTATAGGGATGCTGCTCTGATCAGAGAAGCACAGAGGACAAGAACTATGCATGATTTTTACCTTTATTAAACTGCTTCGGACTAATTGTGAAGTTAGATAAATGACTTGTTACAGTGAGAGTGGAGGCCAGGATAGTGGACAGTTTTCTACACATAATATTGACATTTCCTACACAGTATGGATGACCGTGGATGAAAACTTATGTGATATTTGTTGCATGTGTGGAGATTCTCCTATTATTTGTGTTCAATTTAAAGCATTTTGGATGCACTGCACAAAAATAATTCCAGGACCTTACAATTGAAATCTGGGCTGCACGCTCATCTCTCAGCATATCAAGGTCTGCCCTGGTACATTGTATGCTGTCCTCCTGAATCTTATTATCATGATAATAAGGCCAGCTACAAAATCCTTAAACGTCCGTTGAATAAAAGTGGAAATTGACGAAAAGCTGTTCTTGTGTCAGGGGGCTTGAGCTAGCATTCCAAGGCTGCTGTTTCTGTTTCTCAAGGACAACTTCCAAACCGTTGTTGGCCTGAGCTTCTGCTTTAATCAGATCGACTGCTTACTTCAGCAGTAACCATGGCAATACAGTAAAAAGACGAGGTTATATGAGAGCCATTTATTGTGTCTTCTTTTAAACCACTGAACCAGGCCTTATCTTCATCTCCTTCCATTAAACACACCTTTTCCTTTTCTTTGGTAATCACCAGAAATGAAAGAACACCCACCTTCTCTTTCAGCTGTCCTGACTTCCTGGACAGGTCCTTTTGATGCACAGTGTCTATAAAGCAAATATGCATGGAATGCAGGATAATCTGAATGACAAGAGGTATCGAAGGAAAAAAAAACAAACAAACAAATGTACTGCCAAGGTGGGATTTGTGCTCTTCGATGCATGGAGGCATGTCAGATGTAGCTATTTTCTCTCGACAGGATGTTTGGAGGTGGAGGATCAGCAGGGCTATTCTGCAAAGTGTAAATGTTTGGCACACAACTAAATAGATGAAGGACAAACTATTCATGTATTTGTGTGGGAGAAGAGGGAGTAACCTACCAAACAACACACTCAAACAAGAGAAAGGTTTCTACTGCCCACTCTTGAACAAGAACAACAGTCCCTGGTCCGCCTTTACTCCACAGCCAAAGCAGCTCCCACTGCTTCATGCACTGCAAAACTATCTCTTATCCTAAATCGGACATTTACAGTCCAGCATATGTCAAAACTGCAGAAGAGTTTCATTTCACTGTGCTACAAGGGGTAAAAAATGGAAAAGGATCATTTGCTTTCAGGATAAATTGATCCCCCAGCTAGGAGAGCATGTGCGGGGCAGGGGGGAAACAAATCTCCCACCTCTTCAATAGAATTTTGACCCAGATGCTCGCTTGTGCTTTGTCTCTATTAAGAGACCAAAAGATTTATGAGAGGAATATTGAGTTTATGTGCAGACTACCAGTTCTGCTGGCCATATTATACATCCCACATGAGAGCAGAGAAGGAAGCGGAGCACTTTGTCTTCAACATCTCGGAGTCTGTGACGTCTATGCTGCTAAGGATCGCGAGGAAGAAGAAGAGCCCACACATGCGGCGCACAGTCGTATACACACAAGTGTTTCTTTGTTTCTTGCCCCCTCCAAGGACACTTTAATATGTCTCTGCAGTGTGCACATTTAGGATGCTCATTTTTCAGGCTTTGGGGGTTCAAAGGGGTCAGGATTAAAAGACTGTGAAATTAAAAAAGAAAATGACCCATTATGATGGGAGATAACTGTCATGGACTATAGGTGCCCTCTTATCAGAGGATGAAGTGTAATTATGATATCCAAAGAGCAATTTAGACCCCCTAAAGCCTGTTTTGACACAGCAGAGTTGAGCTAAAACATTGACTGCGAGAATTATTTAATCAATGCTGTGAGCGCTTTTATTCCTCGTGGTACCATGCTTCAGTCTTTTACTGTTTCTGATGCAATCTGATAGATTAGTGGAGCAGCTTTTGACAGGAAAGGAAATGAATCTAAAAACATTAAGTTGCATTTCCTCTGGAGCAAAACAAAAGCTGCAAGTGACTGATTACAATAATGAACACACCTTAATGATCATGCACTGCAAGGTATTTTTTCCATTGGTGTGCAAAATTAAACGGCAGAATTATGATTAAGTGAATTATTCTCATACCTGGGTGTGTTGATTTGGGAGATGAAGGAGACACAGATCACTTCAGGAACACTGAAATTATTGCTAATCATGGTCGCTGATGATGATTGTATGGCTCTTCACCCCAGCAATTCACACACTTAACTCAGTATTCAGTGGTCATCTTTGAAACTGGCCCATTAGGATTCACAATCTGATTGCGAAATTGGGGTAATTGAAATGATTTAAACACTAATAAAATGTTCAATCAGATAACTAATATTCTACGATGGACTTTATTACCCTTTTTGAACACACATATACACACTCTACAAAGCAGCATAATACCTCATGGAAGGGAGGAGATGCCTGAACTTCCTGAATACCGACAGCCATCTCTTGTGGATGCTGCTCTGACAGAAGGAATACGAGATATGTTTGAGTTCCTTTGAGTTTCTCTTTTCAACTTTTCAAAGTAGTGTCCCAGTCAGGGATTTCTTTACCGTTATTATGTAAAAATTCATTCAGAATGAAAGAATGAGCAGAATCTCAGATGGCTTCTGATTGAGGACAGAGGAAAAACACTCCAACTTGGTGAGCATATTTAAAATATAAAATTTGCCATGAGGTCAAATGACAACAAATTCCAATGATTTTGGACAGTTTAAAGTGTTATTTCAACATTTTGGCAAATTTGCCTGTTGCCACAATCCCATAGTCTAGGGGTAGTTCATTACCTTTAAGTGTCGGTGCAATCATTTTTTAGATCGCGGGGCAGACATGAGCTCTGCACCGTGCACAGTATTCCCAGCCTTTACCTCATCAAACTCATCCTACAATCCAACAACGCTCTCATGGAAAAGTTGTGACCTGCACATTCACCACGCTATAAAATAATAATGGAATGTTATATTTTTGAGGTGAATACGTGACTACATTCCCAACATGGTTGCTTGGCAGATTGACTTCAAAAGCAAAAGTAGTTCTGAGTATTTTGCTTCATGTGTTGTAATGTATATGTCAGGATTAAAATTAGTACCCCCCCCCCCCCCCCCATTGTGCCTCGAGGGTTCATTTCCACACACTCCATCAGCGCTGTGATTGGTTGCGCAGCACTTTTGCTCCCACTGACAGCGCTCCCCCTTTGCCCACTGAATGCGTAATCACAAGATCACTACAACCTAACATGATAACAGCTGGGGGCTACTAGAGGGAGTACATTAGCCTGTCCTGACTGAAAACAGCACTGCATGGTATGACTTAAAAAATAAATCCACAGTAGTGCACTGCTGATTTTGTGGAGGTGAGCAAGTTTGCACACACACTGAGAAGATTAAACCTTTATAAAAAATCAAAAAAAAATCCACTGACACAGCAATTCAAATAAATTAGAAATAATTTTATAACATTTCATCCAACATGCAAACTCGGCCCCAGGGTGCGAACTCAGAACCTTCTTGCTGTGATTTGCAGATGATCTGTTGACCCACCTGCAATGACCTGGCAGTGGGTCACAGTCCACAGGTTGGGAACCACTGCTCCAAACTTTTTCATTAACACTGAACATAATCTGGACGTCCTCCGCGTCTGGCTGATGATGGCACTTGATTCATCAGTTTTTAATCAAGACTGTTTGCGAGTCGGTCACTTCAGCAACTCTTTCACAAACCCCACCCCCCCGCGTGCCCCCCCCCCCCTCCCACGAGCTGTTGTCCTTTCTCTCTTTCTCTGACTCCACCACATCAACACTGACCAGCATTGTGTCTCCCTTTATATCGGATAACAGTGCAAGGTAATGTGCGCAGATTGAACAAGAGTAAGATTTCTCCCCCAGAAGAGGAGGCTTTTTGTCTTTTTTTTTCTTAATCTTTCTCTGCGCGTCGTGCCCCAGCCTTCTTGGCTTACTTCATTAGTCATGCAGACGTACGGTGGAGGAGAATGGTACAGCCTTTCATTGACTCTCCCTCAAGTCAAACATACACAGGTTATTTGAGTGTGTGGAGGGGAGGGGGGCGCTGAACTTGCCGTACCAAACTGCACTTGATTCCTGTTTGGTTGGCAGCGATGATATCATGTCTATCGATGAAGTTTCAGGAAACTCACCCAGGGCAGCAAACTCTAAGAGATACTCCACAAGGGAATATCCTTTGCTGAACAAAGGGATAAAAAAGTGTGTTACGTTTCTGTCGGTACTTTTATAGATTGAATCAACGTCAAGAAAAAATAAAAGATATTCTTTCTTTACTTCCTGTGCCAGGAAAGTTGAAGCTACCTGAGGGGAAGAAAAAACAGTCACGTCCACTTTTGTCCTACACCGAGCTGCCTTTTGTTTCTCTTGAACTACGCCATTTTTCACTTAACATGAACCTTAATTTTACCTTGAGTGTGCAATGAAACGCACTTGGGACTGGTGATGCTGTAACATAAGTCTAGACCCTTTGGTCATGGATACCATGCTTATCTTTTAACTTTTAGTTAAAACTGCTGGAGTTGAAAGTCACAAAGTTTTAAATATCCTTTGAGCTGACTGAGGAGGCACAGCCACGTCAGTGTTACTGTTATCTTTGAGAGAGTTTGGTGTTGAATTTTAATGAATAATCTTTTTTTTTTTTCAACCTCTAACAACAGCCTGTACGAACATAACATTGAATACAGATGGCTCCTCTTGCTTCTGTTTTAGATACTGTACATCATCCTGTACACTCAAATTAGCGCATAATCCAACCTCAGCGGCCTGTGCCCAGGAGTGACAGGAGTGACATTTTCAGTCCTGTTCCAAACTGTCATTATCTCCCGGGTGAAGAGGGCACAGAAGGTCAAACTGCCACTACTATTAGACTCAAAGTGCCAGTTTGAAGGAAACAATACCTGCAACATGCTGAGAGCCACTAGTTAGAGGTAATATATGGGAGCCGCTTTAACTTAGATATGAGGATCTTGTAGTTCTCTCCTTAGAACAAGGTGATCCATGATCAGTCAAGCTTTTCGGGCATGCTGGGAAAGGCAGCGCCTGCAGATCAGCCGACACAGCCCAGTCAGATCCAGACAGCTTTTCCTAACAGCATGATGACCCTTGGTACCAGAGACGAAGGGCCAACCCCAAGACTTCATAGACCTCAGGCTTCCCCTGTGCCAGCTAGGGTATCCTGTTTATTGGATGTCCTGTTTGGTGTTGGGTCACTCAGTCGCCCCATGGTTGTTACGCTATTTGGGAATGAAACAGCGATATCCCTGTTGGCAGTGTTGTGTCGTTGATTCTTGAAGATCAGGAAAGACTGGGTTTCCCAGCTGGACATTACTACGCTACTGAAGAAGTGTGTGAACACGGAGAAGGTGAAACAGTGAAGGATGTTATTGCTTAGCATGGGACACATTGTTTCCAGTCAGTGTTGGATACTGGAGCAACCTTGGAAAGGCTTCACTGGCCTTGCAGTGGTCATGTGAACGCTAACAGGCCATGAGCTGAGGCCATGTGACAATAACTCCATTACTGCCTATCAACTGTCTGGTTCTCATTTCAATCAGTGGTACCGATACGACACGATAAACTTTATTGTCTTGGACTCTGTAGCTGCGCCATAAATGCCTTGATGGCCACAATGACAAAAAACAATACACCTCAGCCATACCAACCGACAACTTCCAGAAACCGAACGTGGACAAAACTAAAAAAATGGTCATTCACACATCACACACATGTTCTGGTTCCCATCTCCATCCACAAATAAACAGTTGAACAGGTCAGCCAGTTCAAATACCTTGGACTCACCATTGACAACAAGCTAACATCTGACCAACACATCACTGACATTCACAAAAGATCCCAGCAAAGACTCCATCAGCAAGCTCCGTGCCCTCTCTGTTGCCCCCTACTGTACCTCCTGTCACTACTGTACACTAGCATTATTCAACCCATCCTGCTGTACTGTTCCCTCTGTTTTTTTTCAACATGCTGTCCACCAACAACATGAACAAACTCACAAAAATAACACTCTGTAAGAAAAAAAAATTCCTATGGGCCAGTAAATGCATCTATCTATCTGGAGCTATAGTGCATAGTTGTGTATAAATAAATGCATTCATTCTTGTTCCCTGCTCAGTGCCACAATACGCTGTTCAGATATAGCCTACTTACTGTACATGTTACATGAGCAGGTTTCAAGCAAGAACGCTCTGCTGCCTACAATCAGCCATAAAGTGCTATCTGGCAGTCAGTGGTAGAAAGATTTGATCAATTTTCAATTAATGTTATTTCATGTTTCATCCATGACTCCTGCAGTAATTTAAAAGAGATAAAATAAAATTGTACAGTTGATGAAAAGAGGGAAATTTAAGTCCCTGTTCGACTAACGTTCTGTTGGACCCACCCATCATTTCTATTATCATGTCATCAACTCAGTTAATAATGCAATACAGTATGCCAAAAAAAAAAATACTGTGAGAGTAGTCCATCATTTGAATGATCTCACTGCAAGCCATTCATTCAAATTTGGTAAAAAGAAATTCAAACCGCTGATTTCATGATGACACTACACTGAAGGTAGAAATTATGATTGAAATCATGCTTGGTGTCCTGAACACGGTGTTGTGTGAGATTAAAGAATACAATACACGTGTGTGCATAGGTGTAAATACAGGGAAAGTGAAAATGTGTGTCGTAAAGTGCATATGTGTGAGAAGTATTGTAGGCTATATGAAAAGAGAATGTCTGTTTGTAAGGCCCCTCATATGGATGAACTTGACCTGATGGTGGATATGAAGACAGGAGGTGGATTGGGTGAAGGAGGGTTGCAGCTGCAGTGCAGATGACAGCTGACAGCAGAGGAGAGAAGCTTTTATAGTTTGACAGCAACAACGTGATTGAGATTGTGGTGAAACCTGATTCGTTACCAAAAAAAAACAAACCCTGAGAGGGTTTCCATGACTACTAGTGAGCACTATGCTCGGCTAGGCAACAAAACCATTCACTGCAACATGTGTTGACCCCAAAAATCAGCTGAGGGCATATTTTCTTGTCAATGGTTAGTAACTCAAAGTTAATCCCAGCACTCAGATCCAACTATGCCCCTGTGCTGTATGAGTTGATAAAGAAAAGAAAAAGGGATTCGATGACACCTAACAGAGTGAATGGCTAAAGCAGAATCCAAGATCATTTTTCTGGGTATTAGAGCAGATTTTCTAGTTGAAAACTTGTGGTTTTAGGTCGGAAATCCAAAGCCATGTTTCCACTGCAGGAGTTCCGGTCAAAAGGAGGGGGTTGGAACTTCTACAGGAACCGTCCTCTCATTCGGCCCTCTCGGTAGCCGTGTCTCCACTACAGATAGGACCCACCGAGCTCTTATGGTGACATGCAACAGTTTTGATCACTGCAAGGTCATTGTGCAGTGCTTTTTTTTTTTATTTTATTTTTTTTACTGCTCTTGTTTTTTATGGCAGTATAGACGCTTTCTAAAAATAAAACGAAATGTTCTTTTTTGTTTGTTTTTTTTGGGGCATGTATGCCTTTATGGATAGTACAGTTGAGACAGACAGGAAATGGGGAGGCAGAGAGAGGAGGAATGACATGCAGTAAATGGCGCCTGACGCGGGACTCGAACCAAGGCCGACTGCAGTGAGGACTGTGCCTCTATACATGGGGCGCCCGCTCTAACCACTACACCCCGCGACGCTCCCAGATGGGGTTTTTAATTGTCGTCTCGATCTTCACTTAATCCCACGACCACGTGTATCACAACTTTTTCTTTTTTACCAGGCCTACTGCTACTCTCGTCTTTTACTGAGCTATTCTCAGTGGAATTGCGCCTCAACGCTCATGCAGCACAGATATTATATTTTGATGAAATTTACTGTCTTCTTTCTACACAACTAACTTTTTTGTTTTCTTAAAAATGAATGACACTCATATAACAGTGCAAGTGAATCATGAAATTGAAATGGTCTTCCTGTTTAAAGGAACATCAAGAAGACAGACATCTGTATTGACAGGTTATAAAGATGAATGCATTTGTCACCACTAAAGTTTAAATTATTATGAATGTACTGTATTGAATAGATGCTGCTTTCACAACATGATGTACAGAACTGCTGGGCTACAGTTTTTACACCTTTAGTTCAAAGTCAGGTGCAGTTGTCTATACACACACATACACATGAAATACCACCTTGGCATGAGTTGTAATTAAACTTCATTCCTTCTTTGTACAATGCACTGCTGTCAGTGCTGACAGTTTTACAGAACCACAAGATCTCAAGCCAAGTATTTTCATCACATTGAAGCCTAACTACACGATAATGAGTGCTGAAAAAAACACAGTTTCTGTCCTTGATGAACTGAGCGTGGTGACATTTTTCACACAAAGAAAAAAAAAAGAGTATATTTCCTGCGCTTTAACAGTTCAATACAGTAAAGTTATTGTAACACACAACCATTGGACTCATCAACATTGTCCATGTGCAAAGTTTTCACATTTTTCTTAAATAAAACATTATCTAATGAGCTGATTAACATTTGCTTTTTCCCTGCTTTCTGCCAATAATAAATTAAGGCTGTATCTCTAAATCTCATCGTCAACATGCCAGAGGAGTCTTCTCTGCCTGCAAATACTGAATGTCATTGCTTTCTGAAAATTAATCAACTGCACAGGACATAAGCTGGTTGCAAAATAAACATTTACTGTCAGCTGAGTGATTTCATGTGGTGTTTAGTTAAGCATTTAGGTAATCCGGGTGAGGTGACTGCCAGTTTAGAAGTGAAATGTCACATGACATATTTCATACCCACTGTGACTATCCAGGCCCACTGTATGGTGTAAGCTCATTGGACTGCACGCTGGATGTTTTTGGGCTGCATAGAAAATTGCTGCAGTGTTTTATTGCAAGAGAGGAGAGGCAATAAAAGATAACACATAACACTATGAAAAAGACAAATTAACAGACAAATGGACAAGCTAATTAGCCTCAGAGGTGCAGGGCTCAGGTTGCAAATGTAACATTTGAGTTTCCTGTCACTATGCCTCCAATTGATCATGTGCCCTGGCTACTTGGCCAAGGGGATGTCCCTTTGCCTGACTGGTTAGCGCGCATGACTCTTATTCGGGAGTCTGGGGTTCGAAGCCCGCCCGGGCCCTCTTCACCTTGCCACACAAACACAATTGTTGCAGGTGACATTAGAGGCTGAAGAGAGAGTGGAGTTTTATTTTTGTGGAACAAGATAAGAAAAAGATACCAATACAAAAAGCCTGGACTAGGCACCAGTGGCTGATTTCAGTATTTAAAACTAGATTTCACCACAGAATTGTTTTATGCTTCTTAAATGAAAAGTTTGACCTGTTTTGCTCTGGTAGTATACTGTAACTGCACTTTGATTTTTATATGGAAAAGAACTTTACATTTGTGAGCTTGTCAACAGACAAGTATAAACTGATTTTACACAACTCACAGCTACACTGATGGATAATTAATCAATTGTAGCCTGCTGCAAAAAACAACAACAAAACAAAACAAAAAGAATAGTTTCAATGCTTTGGACATTACGCTTAGAGCCTCTCCTCTGATTGGCTGATCAAACATTATTAAACAAGTCCGACCAGCTCATTTTAATACCGTTCCTGAATACAATCTATGTTTTTTCACAGATATCTTGTCTATTTCTTCACAGCCAGTGTGTTAAATGTATACCTTTATTTACCTGAAATGAGGAAAATTCTATTTGACAAAGCAGTATTGAAAAATTTCCCTAAGATCACATTAAAAGCTGGACTGAGCGTTTTATGAAACTCTTCAGTATTTCTAGTCAAGCATCATCAAGGACACTACATGTCATACGTAACTCTTTTCTCTTCACAACAAACGGTAATATATCTCAAAATTATTGCAGTTAAATAAATTATTTCAGCCCCTTTGGCTTGGCTAACATTAGATATGTGAAGATGGATGATTTCTAGTTCAGTTCAATCCACTCTTGAGGCTGAGGAGGAGACAGAGTGTGAAGCTGTCCACTGTAGCGTGCTGTTTGTTACACAGAGCTATTTTAGGAGTTAAGACTCTGCTCTTTTGTCTGTGCATGTTTCATGTGAAAGGACCAGGGAATTCACTAAAATAAGAACTTTAACCACAAGAGTGATTGTCTACTATGAGTTACATTTTTGTGTCAGGTTCAAGAGGATGAAATTGTTATTATGTTTCCATTATTAGCAAAAAAAATAAAAAAATAAAAGATATGCTGATGAATAATGATGCCTATTTGAAATATAACCCATGCCAGAAATGGCATACTGCACTGATGCATACACAACAGGACAACAACTGCTGACATGAATCTGTTTTCCTGAATGGTAGAAATGTGTTTGTTTTCACGTGGATTGCATGTGGCTGAGTGTAAATCTTGCCGAGGTAACTCACTGTGATGGCAGCATCAGCTCACAAGAAGAAAGCTGGTACTGTCAAGGTATCAGGTACAGTATCAGATTAACGATAAGGTGAAGCTATATATATATATATATATATATATGTGTGTGTGTGTGTGTGTGTGTGTATATATGTAACGGATGTGTACTCCCTCCACCCATAAAAGACGTGCTAACCAACCAGCCAAGCGGTTGTCAACCTCTTGGCAGAGCGGTTAGCATCGTCGCCTCCGGTGCGGGAGGTCGTGGGATCGATCCCCACCTAGGGCAGGCCGTGAGAAACACAACGCAGAGGGCCAGATATGACATCGGCTACAGTGGTGCCGTGACCCGGATGCCCTGGGTGGAGTGAGTTCAGCGGGGGTGAGTGTAACGGATGTGTACTCCCTCCACCCATATACAATCAAAGCGGTTGTCAACTTTGCAGATTCTTGTCGATCCCCACCTAGGGCAGGCCGTGAGAAACACAACGCAGAGGGCCAGATATGACATCGGCTACATATATATACAAATACTTTGCAGATTCTTGTCTCCAAGTCGCCTTGTAAACTTCTTCCATCACCATGAGACACAGACACTAATTGCACCCACATCCTCAATATTAACCTCAACAATTTCATCACAAACACATCCACTGTAAAACCAAGTTGATGGGTCCTATTAGAAACAGTGTTGGAGTGCATTTACAAAGTATTCAGACTTCTCTCACATACCCTTAATGCCTCAAGGACACATTGGGCCTTCACTGTATCATATGCTCCCTTCAATCAACCACTAAGGCATGGCACAACCACAGCACAGTGAGAAAACTGACAATGCAGTAGAGGTAAAACCACAAACTCCAACACAAAAGAAAATGTCCTTTCAGACCACAAAAGAAAAAGGACCCCTTCCACTCTGACAGTTGTTGGACTTACCTTGAAGCTGGTCTGGCTTACTGCTGCTCATTAGATTCAAGAATACCAGCATAGCTGCAATATCCCAGTAAAGGTCCACGCTTTATTCACAGGACGAGGACAATGATTACGGTAATCCAGAGAGAAGCATGGTGTTGCCACTGCTGCTGCTACTCCAGGAGTGAGCCGCCATCTTACCTTTTGCGCCAATGGCCTAGATGTGTTGTGGGCATGAATTAAAGGTGATGGGACAACAAAAATGTTTATTTGTTATATCCATCTGCTGAAATTGTTTTTAGTGCAGTTTTCCTCATAATTTACTCACAATATTCTTTTTTTCTTTCTTTGAGCAAATTCATCAAAAAGGAAAATAAATGAATAACACAAATAAACATTCAGATGTGTGTGTGTGGCTGCAATTGAAGACACATTCAAAACACAGTCTCTTTCTGCTTTCATCAGACCAAACCTTGTCTCTCGCAGTCAGAGAGTCCTTAAGGTGCTTTTTTTATTGACACTCCTGCCACGTTTGAGTGCAGCACGTGATAGCTGTCCTTTCAAAGACCATCCAGTCTCTGAGCTCTGCAGGCAGCTCTTTCCTACTCATTAATTGGTTTTCTCTCTCATGTGCATTGTCAGGCCTTATGGGTGTGCTTTTCCAGGTCCTCTTGACCACAGGGGCACTCCAGTCAAGGTATGGAAACATCTCAAAAGATGATCAAGAGAAATGGGAGGAACCTATCCAATGTCAAAGCAATCGAATTGAACTTTTGCATCAGTGCAATTTCTTCCTTTCTTTTTCCTTCTATTTAATAAACTTCAGGTCTGAATACTTTCTGAATGCACTGTAGGCCAGCATGCTATTGTTGGTGGGGTTAAAGAGAGTCTAAGCATCTAAGTAATAGATGAAAAGGAGAGAAGAGTGCTGGAGGGGAGGAGGTGAGAAGATGGAACAGGATAGATGGCCCAGGCCAGACCTAATCATTCTTCTTCTTACATTGCAAGTCCACTGGAAATGAAAGGGAGAAGGGGGAAGGAGTAAATATAAGGAGAAAAATTAGTCACTGAAGGGAAGAAAGGTAAAAGGTGGCAAGAGGGAGACAGGGGGCCAAGGGGATGAATGCCAGTATGAATAAAGAGCATAGTGGCATAGCCTGGAGGGTTTCTCTGAATGAGTAATTTAAGAGTGATGTGGAAGGTTGAATAAGATTTGTGACAAGAAGGAAGAGTGTGATCAAGGATTTACATTTCACAGCAAGGCAGGGAACCTTTTATCCCCTCGCTTTCTTCACATCTTGACCCATTTGTATTGCAGAGATTTTACATACTGTGGCTGATGTTGTTCTCACTTAAACAGATTCTATGCTTTTTGTCAGTAAAACTAGACATAAATTCATCATGCATTTTTATCTGAGAGCAGCAATGCAGTGGGATATTCCGAATAGTTCAGTAGATGTCAATGAGGATATCCTAGACTGACATATTAACAACAAAACACAAAAGAAACACTCGCAAGTACATCCTGTGGTCTGTGTATTAGTCATGGAGATGGGTTACTGATTGGAGTTCTCAGACGATCGAGATAATTGCCTCGTTCTGACTTTGGCAGAGCTAATTTGCAAGATAATTTGAAGAGGGCAGAATGAATCGCACGTTCTCTCCCAGGTCAACAGTTCACTGGGTTAATGATGGTCACAGTCATGACCTTGTGAGGGAAACAGAGGAAGGATGGAGTAAAAGCCCAAGGCACCACTTTAAGGCTGGTGTAAATAAGAGGGTCTCTTTACACTTGATGCCCCTCAAAATGTTTGCACATTACATGGTCATTGGTTACTTAAAATGCAGTTAATAATTCACACAAATTGCCAGAGGAGAGCCTTTTTTGTCACTGTTGTATGTGTCCATTAAGGATTTTTACAAACGTATCTGAGTGCAGCTCATCAAATCCTCCACATGAAACCTTAATGCACCTGCTTTATCAAGCAACATCACAATGTGGAGGTGAATCATTTATGTTCTCTTTAATTTAGACACATAGGATTTGCCCAAATTAAATTCAGGTGAGGAGCATGGACACAGTGGTCATGGTCTAATGACCTCCCCGCACAGGAAGTGATTAATTGGTGTGGAAGATTTAAAATAACCTCATATTACCTCCTAAATCCACCGTCCTGCTCTCTCTTCTTCATCCTTTCTTGCTGTGATTCCACTGCAGGTTTTTGCAGCTAGGTGTTATAATAATTCATTTAGAATGTTAATGAATTTCTATAATGTTTTATCAACATTTTTATTATTTATTTCAAGCTTTTTGGGAAATAAAACTGTGAACTGTTTTTCGATGACTAGTCATGTCATGTGACTTAAAAGCTGGAAATGTTTCCATTTCACTTGTAAAATATTCCTTTATCAAACAGGAGCCAGTGGCAAAACCACCACGAGTTTTGTGTAAACCCACAAGGCTTTGCGAGTTCTTGACGTTTATGGAGATATTTTCCAACGACGTAAAAGAGCTCCATAGAATCTGGTTTTGACTGATTTGAAAAAGGTTCCCTGTCATTAAGAAGGTTCTGGGTCTGATTCCTGGGCCGGGGGGCTTTTTGTGTGGAGTTTGCATGTTCTGCAGGTTCTCCAGCTTCCTCCCACAATCCAAAAACATACTGGATTGTAGACTATAAATCGCCCGTAGGTGTGAGGAAATGTGTGTACTGTACAGTATGTTAGGTTTGCCCTTGCCTGATGTAAGCCCCCCAGAAAACCTACAGGGATAGGTGGTATAGCCATGTGGTAAGACGGATGGATCATGTGAAAAAAATAAAATAAAATAAGAAACTAAAAAAGATTTTTACAGTACAGCCAAATGACAAAAATTGAATCAATCAATTTTCTAATACGACATCAACGTCAATCAAAACTCAAACAGAAAATCTGAGACTTTGCAATTATAACATATTATACTGTGTAATTAATATCTTATAAATATGTGTAATTTGACATGTTCAAGAAGATGAGAACAAATTCTCCCAGAATAAAAGTATAACTTTACTGTAAGCCTTGAAGGGACAGCAGAGTGATTTTTTCACAGAAAACATCTTCCTCTTATCTTTTCACATTAACCCAAGCTTCCCAGAATTGCAATGAAACAAGATTAATTTTAAATTATTGATGATGCCTTTTAAGGCCACCAGTCTGGCCCCTAACTAGGTTTCTAATCTTTTAACCCCTTTGTGTCAGACAGCTGCCTTTGTTCCAGCTCAGGGCATGGATTAACCTGATGTCAAGTCGCATACACACTTTCCTTAAACAGGTTTTAGAATATAATAGAAACATGCCTCTCCATTATCTGGGGCTGTCCGATGTCACTCCAGTACCTGTGATGCATGCATTGGGAGGTAAAGGGACTCTAACTACAGTAAATACACAGTGTTACAAACAAGATAGCAACATACTGTATAGCCTATATGTGAGCTAATGTGTTTCCACAGCCGACAGTTGGCCCATATACTGCATGACTCTTAAATGCTACTGCCACATCTGGACCAATTCCAGCACACAGGGAAAATCTTCTGCTGCCATCACAAGAAGCTAACAGCCAGACATATGTGGAAGTACATAAGCTAGACTTAGGCTGTGGAGTGGGGGTGGACACTGGGCCAGAGGTTTGAAGTGTTTCCCTTGACTGGTGATGACACTGCTATCATCCTGCTGTGTTTATCTGCGGGCTGCCAGGATGCTGCCTGAGCTACGTTTCAGATGAGAAGGGAGACTGCAGCCTAATTGGCTATGATAGCTACATTACATTTAATTATATCATGTTAAGCACTAACACACTCAATCAAGTCTGTAATGTCTGCAGGTAGGAATAAATAAATAGAATAAAAACACTGTTTGGACCGAGGCAGCAGGTTGTTGTCGCCGTCGGACAGGATTGTTCTTTGACAAAACAAAGAGAAAGGGAAAACATCTTCCATCGAGGAAGTTGTGGCTGACTGAAAACACGCTGTCTATATTACATAAAATATTGAAATTCTGTGACGACACTTTCTGAAAACTAACACAAAGGCGCGGCATGCTATACATAATGCATCCTCAAGAAAAATCATCCATCAGATATAGTTTCAGCCAGCTGCTCCATGTGCAGTTTCATCACAGAATGTATCAACTAGAAAATCCATTACAGTTTAATAAATGGCCCATTGTAACCTTGAGCAACTCTGGTATAAGAATTTGTAGACATAACGTAATAAAAAGGTACTCTGGTCTCATTTGAGCGAGCCAGCTCAGACTTCCAGTCAGGGTGTATATTTAAATTAGAATTTGCTGGTGTTGGAGATTGGGGCACAATGCATATTCAGATGCTAATTCTCAGCATTTGTCTGCGAGGCAGTGGCCCATATAATTTGACTTTGTGTGGGACTGCCCTGAGTGCCAGCTCAGGCTGAAGAAACGGAAATTAAATGTTTATGAGATGATGCGAAAGAAATTCCAAGGGATAATATGGTTTAAAAAAAAACAGACAAAAAAAAAACTAACAAACAAAATCCCTCACCATTCCCTTTGCAGTTCAATCACAGTTAGAGGAACACTTAAAGCTCATCTTTGTTTTACTTCTGGCTCATTGCTGATATTAACAGCTGCATTTTTTGTCTGTTTATTGTTTTGGTTATACTATTAATCATAATCCCTGCATTTGAATCTAGGACTTTGTAATTACAATGTAAATCCAACAAGAGACTAGAGGTTGAAAAATTTGCAGCAGCATCAGTTTCCACGCTATTCCCTATTAAATATATGAAGAAAATACATGAATAAAATCAATATCAGCAGTTGGAGGTTTGCTCAGCCATTAAAAATGCATTACTGTATACCATGAGCTCTATGTTGGTTAGTGGAGTATTGTTGATGCTTTGTCAAAACATCAAATCATACACTCATCCATGTGTAGGGGGTGTTTTACCAGAACACAAAGTCAAGGGTCATATGGATATTCCACTTTATACAATGTGGCGGCTTTAAAACATGGTTAGATGTGTACATCTGCAAACTTTGCCCACCAGCAACAGAATGAAATGTACACTGTAATGTAATTTTGTATGTATGGTAATTACATGAAGTATCCAGCATTTAAGCACATGTAGCACTTGTTTGTGGGCTGTTCAGAGCACGTTTCGACGCATCCAAGTGTGTCATCCCGTTCCAATGGTGGAGCTGCCTGATAAATAGGCCTCCAGATGTGTGCGAGGCCTATCTCTGGCAGTGAGGAATATTGGCTCTCCTCGCTACTTCATCATGCGAAGGCAGCTCTGACAGAAACCCTGACACAGAAACCTCTCCTAGAAGGGAAGTGGGGACAGCTTGGGCATAATTAGAATGAATGCAGAGATGTGGAATAAGGAAATGAGCCATCACAATACAGATCAGCTCTTCATTTCAATTTTATGCTTCACTCGTTGAATTTCATGGGTAATAATGGATAGGCAAGGCTGACAATCACTATTGCTTGTGATGACAGATATATATGTACTGTTTCTTTATGCTCCTGTAGGCAAACAATGAAGGGAGTGGGCTATAGAACATGCGAACAAGCTGAACAGGTACAAATGTGAAGCAGGGAAGGAATACTAATTCCTTATTTACTTTTTCCTTATATAACTATTGGCTGCAAGGCAAGTTATTTGCACCACAAAAGAACTAATGTACATGGACCTTAATGGATTTTACCTTTTGTTCATTTCACCTATTATATTGCTCTACCAATATCATGTGTTCTACAGATAAGCCACAACAATGCATTGGAAAATCTATTCCAATTAAAGACCAAAGGTACATTAAAAACAAAACAAAACAAGAAACATCTTTTCTCATTCTCATGACAGGTGCACAAGCGACACCTTCTCACCGTCTCTATTGGATTAAACATAAGCGAACAAATTCAAAGCAAATACAATCCATCATTAAAAGTCACCCCCCTCTCTCTCTAGTGCCCATCCAAAACCCACACCATCCTCCACAATGCAAAGTAAAGTATTATAAAAAGGCTCTATCACTTAAAGGTAGAACAACCCATCTGAGACTTGCAGGGATCCAGCACAGGTTCCCTGACATTGTATTTTTAAATGGTTTTAAATGGTGCAGCATACCAATGCTATTAAAGATAATTGAGAGGTTAGTCCCTGTTGGGTACTTCCCTCTCTGCTGACAATGATTGTGGGTTTTGACAACCACAGTTCATTAGTCTGCATTAGGACGAAGCTCACACAAGAGACCACATTGTCAAAGAGGCATAATATCTTCCTCATTACAGACGGTATCCAATGCACTGGCACACCACTCATAGGTCTTCATTTCATTACACCCCTGTTATGCTCTCCTGGGGTGTAAATCTAAATGAATGCATACGTATAGTGCACCTGTACAGGCATCCACTTGGTAGGAGATTCTATTCTCTGAAGCTTTAAAATGTATGATGAGGCTGGCATGTTGAAATGGGAGCAGACATAATTATCTATGAGTAGTGAACCACTTCCAATGCAGAGAGACGATAATAAACTACACATTTCGCAATCTATAATTTTCTCTGCATTTGTGAAATTCTTGCAAAAACTGTCACAGGTGCATTTAGAATAATTCCACACTTTTCTGTGTGGTAAGAAACATTTACAGCTAAATGTATCTACATCCATAGGAGTAGGACCCAGAAAATCTTGGGGTGCTTTCAGGTATAGTGCAGCATTTTTGAATGCTGCTGCATGTTGACTTCCTCCAGGCCAAGCCCCCTTAACCCTTTGATGCACAACATTGGTCTAAAGCAAGGGGGCAGTTGTCGGTCTGAGAAGCGAAGCTCACTTCCGCGTTCAAAAAACTGCAATCCCCGCCGATTCCTGTGGGGGTTGGTACCGGAAGTGAGCAACTCTCCATAGACCCCCATGTTAAAATAGCCGACTTTACAGCTTTCAAAAACATATTTACAGCCTGGTACCAAAACGTTTTTTCATCTCAATTGATAGTTTCTACCCTCGTACACACTCTGAGGGGGGTGAATTTTTGTTTAACTCTACCGTTTTACTGTTATTAGGATAAGATTCTGGCCAATCAGGGCGCGGCAACTTTCAGCAACAGGTCCGGAGCGGCCCAGAGACAGGCTGCTTCGAGGCCAGTGGGCGGGTTCTCGGCCGGCCAATCCAACATGGCGCTGTTCAAACCGCCATATTTGAGGCACAAAAACGACTCCACAAAACCAATGGGTGACGTCACGGATGCTACGTCCATTCTTTTTACAGTCTATGGTCTAAAGTGACCCGAGTGAGTTTTTTTGTGTTACATCTTTGCGAAAAATGTATTCCAGGTGATCCTCAATTAACTTGTTTTTGATCATAATACATCCTTATTTTACTTTTTACTTTTTTAAACACATTTTGTATCACTACCCCTGTAATGCACAACATGGGTCTAAAAAAACCTGCATTCATTTCCAATGTGATTTCATGCTGAGTGATAGTTTCTTTGCTGTAACTTTTGAAATCTATCTATTTTATGATTCAATGTTCCAAGTATTATTTAATATCTTGTTGTTTTTTTTATCAGTGGGGTCATTATTTGCATTTTTCCTTTCTTTCTTTGTGAACAAAAATGTCTCAGTGAGTGAACCAGTTGAGAAACCAAGCATAGCAAAAATGCTTAAATGTTAGCATTCCCTCACTATACCAACAGCAGACCATTGTTTCCTTGATTACAATAATGATTAGTCATTATTTGTCCTTTTTACACCATTAATAGCTCTGTTGACATATTCTACTGTGGTCAACAGCTAGCCATAGTTTATTATGAGTAGGCTATTTCAATGTTAGATCTTTGAAATCACTGCACAGGTTATCATCTTCGGTAAATATTCTTTTTTAAGCATCATATTTACTTGTTTTACAATTATTCCAATTTACCTAAAGAAACATTTGATGACTCATTAAAGATAACTGTGCATAATTGATAAGGTTTTAGTTACCTTGAATAAGTAGCTACATTACTTGTCATGAAGAGAAATACCTTAATATTAGCAAGTTAGCCAACTGTTAACATGATGATAACATATAGAGAGCCTAAGCGGAAGCAGGAAGTAACGGTCACCATGGGACCTCAACTCTAAAAAACGGTCCATTCAAATGAACGAGAGTGAGATTTTTATTTCGTCATCTGATTGAATTGCGCCACGAGAAAAAAATATGACCTCTACCTGTTTAAATCATCACGTTTCATCCGAAAAAATCCGCAGTTTATCGTAAAACTATTGTAGAATAAAATTCTGAAGAATCTGTAACCAGAAAGACTACAAGTCGCGTAGGTGACGCCACACACCAAATGCCGCCGTTTACCGTGTCAGTTGGTGACGTATTTTTTGTGGGACACCAGATCTGTAGTCCGTAGAGCAGCCTTCACACAAAATACATTCTTCTGTTGCCGTTTTACGATAAACTGTGGATTTTTTCGGATGAAACGTGATGATTTAAACAGGTAGAGGTCATATTTTTTTCTCATGGCGCAATTCAATCAGATTACGAAATAAAAATCTCACTCTCGTTCATTTGAATGGACCGTTTTTCAGAGTTGAGGTCCCATAGCCGCGCTACTTCCTGCTTCCGCTTAGGCTCTCTATTGTAGACAGTATAACACCAGCTAGAAACAGATACCTAGCTAGCTAGCTGGTGACATGTTCTACTGTAGTTAACTAATACAGTAGAATGTAGAAATGTCAATAGCTAACTAGCTAACTGGTCCACTCTCTGAGACTTTTTGTCTGATGGTTCATAGAATGATAAAGTAAAAATGGAAATAACATCCTGTCTAATTAAAAACAAGATATTCAAATGATACTTGGAAGATTCAATCATAAAATATATTGATTTTAAAAGATAGCCTACTGCAAAAAAAAAAAACACTCATCCAGCAAGAGCTCACATTGAAAATGAATGCGGGTTGTGCATTAGAGGGGGTGTGCATATGCTGTGCATCAAAGGGTTAACGGTACTAGATAAGCTTAGGCAATGATGAAAGGAGTTGGTTAAGTTTAGTAAAAAGATCAGGTAGAGGCTAGACAGCAGACTACTCCTTGTCTGTGCTCTGCTACATAATTTGAGACCACGTTTAGTTATTTATTTTTTTAACACCCTGGCTTCATGACCTCATTTCAGAGAAAAAAAGAAGTCCATGGTCCGACCTGACCCAGTTATATTGGATGTTTACGTTTATTTACGTGGTCCATGGCAATTTTCATACACACATGTTTTATTGAACAATAGGCCTAGCCTATAAAATGAAACACACACACACGCCTCCTTTGATGTGAACTGGCACAGAGCATGAAGCTGGGTTGATAACCAACTTCGTAGTACCATGTTAACTCGGACCGGGGCTTGAGGTCTTGACCCGGACTCCTTCCAGTCCAGGCCGGCTGGCTGACGGTGTCACCGCTCTATTATCACTGGCTGTTTGTGTTGTCTGTCAAAACATGAATGAATGAAACCTATCAACTTTGTATTGGCCGCATCTTCTATCGAGGGAAAGTTATTCTATCCTATGTTTTATCACCCAGCCCCAAAGTGACACAGGCCCATTCATTCACAAGAAATCATCCAGTTTGGAGCTGATGAGACAGAGGACCGAAAAAAGAGAGTGCGACGTAGCTGCCGTCGTTACAGTTTGTCATTGAAAAACTATAGGCCTACTGTATTATTTACTGTCTGCAGCTCGTTCTCCTTTCATCCTACTGTATTCTACCTGTATCATGAACAGCGCCGCCACTCCCCATCGCGGCAACATTGTGACGTGTCATTGTCCCCAAAACGTCTGAGCAGTATTTAGTACGGTGCTGCCACCTAGAGGAAACCAGTTGTGGTGAAAATTCACTCGTTCGCAAGATCCTGCAGTGCGAGACAAACCCCGCAATTTTGAACCAGTAACATCTGTACAACCATGGGTATTCCATTGCATGGGTATTTCTATTCCATTCAGTATGTCTTAAAGAAGGGAGTCACCTGTTGAGTAACGCACATTTCCTTACAGTATATTAAAGCATTGTCGGAATGGTGGGACGTTCGCATGTCGGAATAGCAGTATGTCGGAATGGTTGGATGTCGGAATGACAGCATGTAGCCTAACCGTTTAACTGTTTGGCCTGTTTTGCCATATGTTTTTTCATAGTACCTTTGCCTTGTTGGGTTCTTTATTTGTTTACCAGTTAGCTGGTTTTGCAGTGTAGCTGAGATCTGGATGGCCCAACATCTCTGGTGAAGTTCCCTTGCTTTTATAGATATCTTGCACATTACCTTTAAAAAAAAACCATGTCTTATCATTATTGATCTCGGGTCCCATTATAATTCACACTGTATCTATCCTGAGGTGCGAGTCCCCAGGTGGCCCACGCTCTTCACCACAAGGGCCAGATACAAAAAGTAGGTCTAAAGCTAAAGAGAATAATTTTCTGCAGCTTACAGTTTTTAATGTCAAACCTCACTGTTAGATGTGAAAGTAGCCTGACTGAAAGCCATCAAAATCATCAATTTTGAAAGTGAATCTTACAATTAAAGAGCAACGATACAATATTATTTACCTTAATTAAACAGCTTCGGAGTGATTGTGATGGAAGAATGGAGGCTCTCTGCCTCCCACCTAGCATCCCTTGGCCAAAAAATCTTGCAAGATCAGTGCCTCCGACCCGGTGTCCCAACTCAGCACCACAACACAAACATGCAAAATAAGATGTTTAGAACAAGCTGATGCATTTAAATTAATGAGCCTTTCAAAACTATAAACTACCTCATTAGCATTTCTAGTGTTGAAGAAATAACTGTAAGCATTATGATATTATACTGTTCTTATACAGCTATGACCATGTCCGTTATTTTATTTTCCGATCCATGTCACAACTGGCACATTTTCTTTGTTTCACTGTGTTGGTCAGAGATGTTGGGTAAAGCAGTGTGACATCCGCATGAAGCAGGGGAGAGACTGAGAGGAAGGAGATGGAGACATAACTGGGAGCCCTGACTATCACTGATAACACAATAATTTAATTTTCTGTTCTCTAGTGCAGCACAGTGACTATTATTCATCTAAGTGGAGTGAGCAGCATTCACACTCAGCAAGGGAAAAAAAAAAACTGAATGGTTTTCGGAATACTTAAATATTTCTCAACAGAGGCTCAAGTGCTGCACTGAGATGATGCAAGAATCACGACTGCTCAAGAATTACTGGAGCTTAAATCATCATGTAGGCCATTAAACTATATTCTAGATATGCGTAACATAAACTCTGCCCCAATTCAGAGTTAGCACCCTTCAGGGGCTGCAGTTGTAGACCCACTGTGTCCTATTTATGAATACAAATATGAATTGATTTATTAATCCTCAAACGGAAATTCATTTGTCTGTCAGCTCATCGACTATTTGCAGAAGAATAAACAAGGTGCCATGAAGTGGATGATCCATGTTGTTCAGAATGGCCTCCACCATCTTCAGTGTGCATCTACTTTCTAAGTCTTCACCAATATATCCAGCTCATCATTCTTGTTGAGCAGGGAGTTGACATTTCCCATGATGGCTGACAGCAGAAAGGACCCAGTTCATCTCCACTTCCAGGCCTTTACCCATTGCACCACCAGCAGCACGGAAACCAGGAAAGCTCATCTTCATTTCAGTTGGAACAATGTGGAGTCCTCCAGACTTGTTCCAACTTCAGTGAAAGACGCTCTCCAGAAGAATTTCCTCTCCACACAGAAGTATCTATCAGTATTTGACAAAATACGACAAAAACATAGAAAAACACAACAAAAATAAAACAAAGGTTGAGTAAAATCTTCCAGTTGAAGTGCAGGTTTTGCAACTACTATAATTTCAGACTTGTTCAAAAGCAGCCAAGAAATGCGTCCGTCTTTTCCTGAAATTTCCAAGAATCATTATGTACTCACACATCGAGTTTCAGCAACTACTACACTTAAAGTTGTGAAAAAGATTGATGTGTTGTAAGACAACTGGAAGAGCACTTGGCAGTGCTAGGGTATGGGCAAGCAGAGCAGTTGACACACAGTGAAGACGGTCCTTGATGGCTTTGAGGAGCCACATCTTCGTGATTCGTCCTGCCAATGTGGATGTGACTCTTGAACTGTGACACAGCTATGGTGATAACACCATAGCAACTAATGTGTGTTATCACACACATTCAAGTGTGCTCATAAGTGTATTCACTGGTTTTAGCAGTAATAAAAATAATACAGGGTGGATTGAGCAATACAGATCTGATGGCTGAGTCTTATGTATGTGATTCAAAACATATTTTTATGACTTTGGCATGAATTTATTATTTCACTGGTTAATTTTAGTTCAGTTCTCCTTTACCCCCTTATTTATGGTTTCATTATTTTTATTATTGCTTGCAATTATATGCTATTAATAATGCTCATATTGATTCTTATGCTTTCACGTTTTCCTTTATAATAATAATGTATTACATTTATATAGTGCTTTTCTATTGTTACCCAATACCCAAAGCACATACAGCAACCATTATGCATACCACCTGTGGTAAGCTACGTGTGTAGCCACAGCTGCCCTGGGCCAGACTGACGGAAGTGTGGCTGCTAATGTGCACCAAACGGCCCCTCCGACCACCACCACCATGATCATTCATACACATACACACGAGGCAAGTTGGGTAAGGTGTCTTTCCCAAGGACACTATGACAGAGACTGGGAGAGAGCGGGAATCGAACCGCCGATCATTGGACGACCCGCTCTACTGCCTGAGCCACTGCCGCCTTTGGTTACTTGATATGTATCTTGTTTTTTAAATAACTTTTATTTCTACATACGAACTTCAAACTGCAATCTATGTCAATAAAGTTGATTATAATTACCATTATTATTACAGTGTATGATCCTGTGTGTTCACACAACACCAAACATGTAAGTAATGGCATTAATGGCTGCACATTTTTTACGTGTCCCATTTGTTGAGCTTTGATATTGTGCATACTGCCTTTTTTTCTTAACTCACAGGGACACCTGGATGGAACAGATCCATTATAAATGTTATTAGCTACATCTGTGCATTTTTGGATATAACAGGTCAAGATATATGTGCTGAGAAAGAGAACAGTGGCACTATTAGCATTCTCTGTAGCACATACAGTAGAGTTTGGGAACCTTTTGTGATTCTCTGTCCAACTTCAACCTGTGCAGAGGCCTAATCAAGCAGAATAATTGAAAACACCTGTGTGTGCGTGTGCATGATTGGGCGCATGCAGGGACTTCGACTAGAAAGATGGGATGTTGTCATGTTGATATATAGTACACGTGGGTTAGAGTACAGAAAACTATAGCCTACCAACACACTAAAATACTGGGAAACTACCACTACAACACTAGGAGCTCATAGCGAAACGTGTGTGTATTCTTTTTTGTTGTTGTTGTTTTTCTTTTCAGCAAACATCCCTCAGAAAAAACAATATGTTGTCCTGTAAATGAAATGCAAAGCATGTTAGGCATGCTACAACGCAAACAGAGAATCAAAATGGACTTGAATCATAAAACAGTGCTTCAGGAGGCAGCAAACTCGCATGTGGCTGCTTGTTTCAAATGGAAAATGAAAGTGCACCTGTGGGACAGTGGCTGGTGGACAAGGTTTAATAAAGGAGAAATATAACCCAAGTGGTATGCTGTTTTTCTCACCGATATTAACTCTTAAAATAAACTGCAAACATCATAAAGTGCCTTTTTTATGCAGTGATTATACACATCCTATGGGGCAGCTGCACAACTTTTAATCCCCTCTTTTGTTACCTTTTTCCACAGTCTGTTTATTCTCTCCTTGACCACTCACACCTCCCATTGCTGATTCTAACACAGCCTTTTTAACCTGAAACACATGAATGCCTAATGCACCTAGTGCTGTTACACAGGCTATGGTGCAAATCCCCGGCATCCATCTTCCACAGGGTGCAGGCTATAGGTCCCTAACTCTGCTGGTCTGCCTCTGTTGTGGGACTCCGAGTTAGGAGCCATTTTTCATTGACATGCTTCACTGACAACATCCTCCCATTGCACTCTGAGCTCCACAGAATCCATGATTTTCTGTTCCTCTGACCATCAGTCTCACCTTAAACTGTGTTGTTTTGTTTTTCTTTATCTTGACTTGCAATACAAAAAGAACACTCTAAAAGTCATTTCTCACTTTCTTTCTTTCACACCGTGGCTTTAGCTGACTGAATCCTAAATTTAGATTCCTTATGTCTCCTTTCATACAGTAAGTGGTTATCTAAAAGTACCGGCTATTGAGTGTGAGCTGAAAGTTACATAACCAGACAGAATGTGTGAAATTTGGTGTGAAAATACATCATATCGGTGTAGGGTTTCTAAAACACATGGAAAAGAGGAGAGAGAACATTTTCTAAAATATGAGAATGCACGATTCAAATCAATATATTTTATGACTGAGTGGTTAAGTGTTACAGATTTTTTCCAATAAAGCAAAAGCACTTCGTTTGCTCACCTGTCAGTGTCATTGTAATATCAATTTCATCATCCATGTTCTGACCAAAAGTAAAAGTTATTCATCTATATACTGACTTTTTTTTATTAACCATTCCTTGCACCGAATCACATGACTTATTGTGCTGTGAAAAACAGTCTTGGGATTTGTCAGTCCTACTACAAGTCAACACCATGGCTCTGGCTATCTGCTGCTTTCAATCACTTTTGCTGATTGTGTTGCTTTTCTGGTCTGTGGTCCCAGTGGAGAGTCACAAGCCCATTACAAGCACATTATTTGGACACAAAGGTGCTATTCACTCCTAGAGAATGGAAGGGGAAAGCATTTGCACTGCTGAAAGGCAAGGTCCTGTAAGTACCTCTTCATTCATTGTTCAGAGGTCTTTAATAATTTCAATGAACAATAGTCCAGAGATGTGACTGTGATCCATCAGCAATCTGGAGCTGCATCGTGGCATCTGACCTCCCACGGTTCAGTAGGCCTTGGCCGCCAATACCCCATGCTGGCGGTAACCCCTTCACAAGCCCTTAATGGAGGCCATCTAGTAGTTAATCCCATGTTAAGCCTCCTGTCAAAACAGACCGAGAGGGAGCTGCAGTAGATCTGGTTAGAAGGCTGGAACAGCAGGACTAGGAATGAAATGAAATTAAGAGATCCACACACTGAACAAAATATGTATGGTGAATTCCACTGAGTATTGGTCCTTACTTTCCAAAAAATGCCCTCAAGATTCTCAGCTGTGCTAGACATTAGAATATCTTACTGTATTTAGAAAAAATATACACAGAGTCAAGTGATGTTGCAGTGATTTTCAGACATGGGAGTGATTATTTCCATAATACAATGAATAAATAAATAAATAAATAATAACTCCTAATAAACAAAGATAAAACTGTAGATTAATCCTGTGAGTTACCTACCATTGACCTGCATTGTTATGGTTATGTAGGAAATGAAAAGAAGCTCAAGAGTGAGGGAGTAAAAGGGATTATGTACTGTTGATTGAGCAGGGCAAGGTTAAAGCATTAAGTGGGTAGAGAGAGTCACACTGAATATTTGGTGTTCTCTAGTGGAACAGCTATCCGTTAAATTTCAAATGAATCACACTGTACACTCAGAATGATATGTGTTCAACGTACTGTATGCTGTATACAGTGTTAAACCTGACATGAATTGCATGTACAACAGCTTGTAGGTTTGGGTGGTTAGGGTGGGTCCAATTCAAAGAATTACTGTATGGTTATTCATATTGTTTTTATGATGCATATATTTGGAAATGTTTGTTTAGTTAAATATGATTTGTAAAAAGTGAAGTGTAATATTAACTTTTACAATGTCAGCTAATAACCGCCAAAAAAAAAAAAAAAGTGTTAGCAAAGACACCCCTGTCTACAACTCTGATATTCAGGTACAATTTGAGGGCCAATAAATCACCCACCTTTAAAAAAAAAAAAAAAAATCATGAACCTAAACCTTTTCAACTTGTTTAATCAATACTTCCACTGATCATCAAGGTACTAAAAGCCTACTCCTGAAGTGAGAACAAAAATTGCTGGTGTCAGCAATTCGTAAGTATGAATAAAATATAATAGGAGATCATCACACATTTACTTAACCAAGGGGGCAACAACTTCAGATATAACATTTATAATAACTGAATGTGTACACTAGTGCCATGAATTCACCAGGTCGGAATGCCCATAGTTTCTTGTAAACCTTGTGAAATCCCTTGATACTTCTTCTTCTCTCCTCCTTTAGTGTGTCACATAAACAAAACACCTCCACATCAACATGCTCTGTGTCCAGTTGCCCCTCAGGCGATCTACACCAGCTTCAGTGTGTGGTGCAGTGAAGTCATCAGGCCTGCAATGGAGAGCTCTGCTTGGGGTGGGGCGTTGAAAATAAGGTAACTTCACAGCTATCAGAGGAGACATGTGGCGCTCTGTTACTATCAAACTGGCTCCACATGTTCCCCACAGACTCACACAACAGAGATAGATGTTTGAGGACGGAGCAAGCCGGGGAGGAAGAGACTGGTTGTTTGTGCGGGTGGGCTATAGCAACATATTAAGTGAGAGATTCATTCTTCCATGTTAGATTAACCTAACTGGGCATTCTGAATCACATGTTCACATGCATGACAGAATTGGCAACAGTTTGTGCCGGGGTTTAAATAATTTGTCAAGCTCTTTTCATCAGCAACCCTACTCGCCTTTGGAAAGTGGAAACTAAAAATGACAGAGAGGTAGGAAGATGTGGTGACACATTCAGGGAGGACATTGCATGAGGTGTCCAGGATGTCCTTAGATTATTGCATTCTTTGAGAAGATTCCCTCTTCTCTCTGTGTGCCACGCAAACAAAGCACCTTTGCCTCTGTCCGGGTTTTCTTTAGGCCAAGCCTCTGACAGAAGAACTGTAATGTATGTCACTAGTTGGTTGCCATCTCTTGTTTTCTTGTGTGCTGACAAGAGAGCAATTTGTATTTCATATTTTCGGGCATTCTGAAAAGCAGTCTTTTGGTTAATTCACAGGACTGCATTTTTGAAAGACCTGAGAATTTGAGCTTGAAGTGAACATGAACTCAAACACTTGACCTGTTGAGCCTGCAGCAGGTCCATCTGCTTCAGGTCTTTTTTTTTTTTCTTTTTTTTTTACCACACCCTTGACAAGTCAGTGAGTTGTGTTAGGTCATAAAACATAACTCCCAGATTAAAAAACAAATGACACAGGGGTGATGACATTATTGCTTGCTTGCTTACCCTGGGTTACATCATTGAAAAAAATGCCGCCTGAAACTGTGCCCACTAAACCAATTCGCTCCCCAAAGTGTATACTGTAGTGTTCAGCTTATCAAATGAAAACAATAAAGTTAACTGATGTCCTTGAGAAGAACTGCCAATTGGAGCCAATGATTTGGACAGTCCGGGGATCTGGCACAAAGCTTTTGAAACAACCCCTGCTCCCACTGCCAGGAATCACTGATGCTCCACAAGTAAAGGCTACAAAATACTCAACCAAAAAGTGGTCATAAAAGTCATGTTTGTGAAGACAGGCCAGCAGTGTCTCTCTGATATCATTTGCTGTGAAAAAATGTAGTCTGGCTCTGTATCTGGAGCAGTCGCCTGCAAACAGACCACAAAGAGATTCACCACTGATTCAATCAACATTCAAAATTTTCGTCCTTTTTGATGATGTCATTGACCACTGATTTTCTAAATGGCAACTACGCCCCATTTATCTCTTGAACACATCAATTGGCATATTTACCCATGCATGCTGATGCTGCAGGCTTTTTGGCAGACACACACTTCTACCATGTCCTGCATTTAGTCTGATTATTTTAATGCTCTCTTTGTGCCCTATCTTGTGCCTACATGTGATACGGCAAAGATAGACCTGAAATGTGGGGATGGAGAGCAGATGAGTGACCTGCAGCAATGAGTCCAACCAACAGGAGTTGAACCAGGGACTTGCTGCTCGGGGCAATCATTGTCCACATGGTATGTCACCCTTTAAAAGGTCAGCTATATTTCTGCCCTATTGGAACAAGGCCAACAATAGTGTAAGGTTAATTCATTAATTCATTACTTAACCACTGTGAGAGGAAAGCAGGCAGACAAATGTGAATTAGGACTGCAGAAAATCTAACCAAAGAGTGAAATGTGTAAGAGCATAGTAAATTTATATAAAATATGTATTTGATATAAAATATATATTCAAGTATTATATTAAATAAATAATAAATGTTCAAGATATGCATGACAGTAACATTTTTGATATGGTTTGGTGGGTTTTATCTACTGTAAGTGCTTGTTTTCTGCCTTCGCCTCGCATGCACACGATCAGCTCATTGACGCACAGCAATACTGACTACCATCTGCAAGCAGTAAAGACAGCAGATCTTTTAGTATTCCAGACAAGCTGGTGGTGACTGGTCTTATTAGCAATGAAGTCCACAGGGCTTATGCTAGCAGGATTCCTCCACAAGTCCTTTATCACCTGTTGAGAGCTGTTGCGAAAGGCACTGTGAAATAAACAGAAATATATGCCTACCTGCTGCTAAGCCCTGGTGGCCATCATCTCGCTGACAGAATAGGACATCACAGCAGCCATCAGGGAGCAGAGCAGAGGAGGGATTGCAGGACCTTCAGAAAATACCACTGAGACCATATGATATCAAAACCAATTTTGCATAAAATGAAACAAAGACAGAAACTTTGGGTATACTTAATTCATTTTAGACATTTCAGCACAAATATGTATGTGCACATTGAGATTATTCTATTTTAACCTCATGAACCTAACTGAAGTTACTGATTAGCTACCTTAACCTCTGGGTGGAAAAACATAAACCCTGCATTCATTCATTCACTATAAAGAAAATTATGATCACTTTCTAAACAAACACATGAAACTATAGGGGCTTTTGGTATTCAGCGGCAGTTTTTAAGTCCTAACCAAAGAGTGAGCCAACTAATGTTTTCTTTGGTTTGGCAACAATAGCATCAAAATGATCATGGTTTTCCACTAGCACTAAAGCGCAACGGCCAACACAATACAAACCCGCTAATTTTAAAAACCTAGTGGCAGCAGCGACAGGTCTGTACTGAGACTGTTGTTAGTCTCTCATCTGACTGCTGTGTGGAAAACGATGCAATACACACTCATTGAAAAGTGAGAAATTTGTCAGAATTGCATATGTGCGTTAAAAAGCTTGGCTAATGGTAGAAGATATGAAAAAGTTGTATACAAGGTGAATATATTGGATGTTTGTCTATAGTCCAGAAGCTGAATAAAGCCTGTAGGTGAAAGTACGTGGAAGCAGATGAGGTTCAACGAAGGGGCAAGAGTTTAGGAGTTTGAGGACCGTTCCAATGCATTTCCTATGAGAGAAAAATTGCAGAAGAACTTGAATATTTCAAAAAAGTATAAAGAGTATTAAACATTTTAATAATAGCAATAATGTCCAGAAGAAGCTGCCCAATTTGATGTTTTGTTATTGAAGTAGCACAAAGTATGTGGGACTAGACTGCAAAAAAGGGAAGAAGAAAAAGATGAAACAATAAAAATAAACAAAGCATTCGCACTAAATATGAACAGCAGACTGCCATAAATCTGCCCCTGTTGGAGACACCTTCACTTGATTTTGCAGTAAAATGAAGGAGTGAAAGTTACAGTTACAGTTGTCATGTCTCCTATGACAACTGTCATACTGTTATGACCAGTTCAGTGGCTGTGTAACAAAAAATATCTGTTTACAAGCTGATGAACTTCATGTGTTGGAGTGGTGCTGAAAAACAAGTGAAATCCAAGTTCTTTGAGTACCTGTCACTGAACCAACCGTGCTTTGTTGTTTTCTTTGTGCTATAACTGAACTAACTGAACCTTTCATAGATCTTTGAAGCATTCACCAACTCCCAACCAAACCAAATAGGCATGTGGTACTGTCTCAAATGCATTTATTTAGGCTACTAATAAGTAATTTGAGGTCTGATTAAAATTTGATTTGGTTTAATTTTCAACATTAACCATGCTGGCAATCTGTTGAACACAACTATGAAGTTTGTTTCCTCATAAATGTGATGCAGACTGATCAACAAGTTGAATCAAACTTTTATTTGGATGTGAGGCTTTGACATTGATACAATCGAAAGTTGGTGTGTTTGTGGCTGTACTCGTCTTTCCCTTAGAGCTCAGCAGAGCTACTGCTGGGTTTCCACTCACCCAGGCAATCTTCATTCTGTGTTTGTGATCTGGGCCTGATCCAGACCTGGGATGACAGGTGAATGCAATTAACCACCTGGTGGAGTAGAACTCCAGCAGTGCTCTGGACCCTCAGGACTGGATTTTAGGAGCACTGATCTACACCTTGTGTACACAACACTTGTTTTTAACTGGGTTGAAATGTGGGTCATGGAGAGACTAAATAGAAAACACCTGAGATATGTGATACTTCTGTCTCAGTTTTATGATGATAGGTTGCTTTATTCAATCATGCATTAACAATGTTTTTAAATAGTCACCCCAGGCTGTCACTTAATTACCATATAAATAAAATATTTTGATGTACAGATGGGGAAAAGATTTGTGAATGTGTAATTGAAAAATTGCGCAGTATGTAAGAGGAACTCTGCCTGTTTTACAAATCTGAATCCCGTGAATGTTGAAATTCAAGGTTATCAGAACAGTCTGCTCATCATCTCTGTTTCAGCCCAGCAATTCAGGCTACATTAGCCCCTGCTAGCACAACTGCTGCTCACACTATTTAACCAGAGAAAAGCACAATGTCAAGTGGGTTAGCATTAGAGGGGACATCGGAAGACTGAGCCACAGTTAGACCTAGACTTAGATAAAGAATCTGTTGTAACAAAAATTGGAGACAGGCAGACATAAAAATCAGTTTTTGTGTACCTGCCTGCTTCTAGTGCCCCCTTTGTCCTTATAGCTCCATGTAAAGCTGCTGGTGCTGAAGTTAACATGTTCTTAATGTTACTGCTTAATCCCAAGTAGGCACTAGGAGAAGAGGATCAGTTCAGTCTGCTGTCAACAGGCCTGAATGAGAGAAGGGATGAATTAGATTCAATGGTAAGTGAATCCAGTGGAAAAGATACAGAAAATGCTGTCATGAAGCCCAAAAATCAAAATCACCATATAGACATTTAATATGTGGATGTCATTAACGGTTGCTCCCTGAAGCCTTCCGACATCGTAAAACAACGCAAAAACATCGTAGGACAATAGAGCAAGCCCGTAGCACACACACGGCCATGTTGCATATCAAGAGAAAGCTTAGAATATATAAACCATATAACCATTCCTAGGATAAACAAACACAGTTACAACACCAAGTGACCAAACAATTTGTCGCAAAATCACAAACAAATTCCGAAAAGCGACGTAGACAGAGAAACCGAGCCAGTAAAGAGGCTTCATTGTTGTGATCCAGAGCTAATGGTAGCCACAAGATAGCAGACACTCTATGTTAGCATTATTCTAAAGGACACTCATCAAAAATATTATTTTCTTTTAGGCGAGCACTGAATTTATTTAATTTTTGCTGTGTGCCATCTTCATTTAGTCTTCACCAGTAACAGATATACTGATAATTACACATCACAAAAATCCTCAACGTATCCCCTATTCAATGACACCATGGTGATTTTGATTTTTGGGCTTCACAACAGTATTTTCTGTATCTTTTCCACTGGATTCATTTACCATTGAATCTAATTCTTCACTTTTCATGGAACAACATCCCTTCTCTCGTTCAGGCCTGTTGACAGCAGACTGAACTGATCCTCTTCTCCTAGTGCCTACTTGGGATTAAGCAGCAATATTAAGAACATGTTAACTTCAGCACCAGCAGCTTAAAGGGGGCACTATAGAAGCAGGCAGGTAGCAACACAAAAAATGATTTTTATGTTTGCCTGTATCCAATTTTTGTTACAACAGATTCTTTATCTAACTCTAGGTCTAACTGTGACTCACTCTTCCGATGTTCCCTCTAATGCTAACCCACTTGACATTGTGCTTTTCTCTGGTTAAATAGTGTGAGCAGCAGTTTTGGCAGCCTGACGCAGATCTTTTCAATGAGGAAATAAGTATAATGTGCATCCTGTACTAGTGTTCCCTTTTTTTCACTTAAATTGCTTTGAATCAGTTCTTAAAACTTATCGGAAACATAAAAAAAAAAGAAAAAAAGATCAAACATAGAGCTTGTTCTGACATTTCTTCATAGGGCAACTTTCTCTCGTGAGAGTAAGCGCGAGGTTTTGACTGGTCCGGATGTTCATTGTATTAATATGTAATGAGGCACGCATTGATTGGATGCAGGAAGGACAGAGCCAGAATGGTGGCTGGCCCAGTGGGATACATGCAGGCATGCTGTATTGGAAACCGCATAATGCTGTTCTCTGTCGTGTACCATAACCATGTTATAGGCTATAACTTAATAAAATAAAACAAAATTTAATTGGTTCATTGTAAAATATGTATTGATTGATGCAAATGTGGTGATTTCTGTACGGGCAGAGTTGCTGCTCTGTGTGAAGCTTCACTTTTCGTTCAAACAAACTAATGACTGCCATCAATGAGACCAACATTTGTACACTTAAAAATTTTTTAACCATTCGGCGGTAAACCTGTGGGTAATTTAATTAACGATTGTTTCCTCCCCAGGCATGACAACGTAGTTTGCGAGCACTGCAGGCGGGTTGCTGACGAGTCACTCTCTGCTCCTCTGGTGCTTGCTGCAGCTCGATAGAGCTTCACTTCACCCAATGTCGGAGCAAACTTCTAAACAGCCGTCATTTGGATAAACTAACCGCACATTGGGGATCTAAACCCTTATTTTCTTGCATGAAAAAATATTAAAACCTAATAAATTAACGATTGTTTCCTCCCGCGGTACGACAACGTAGTTTGACGGGTTAATGAGCACTGCAAGCGGGTTGCAGATGAGCCGCTCATCTGCTTCTCTGGTGCTCACTGCAGCTCGCTAGAGCTTCACTTCTCCCAACTTGGAGCAAACTTCTAAACAGCCGCCAATTGAATAAACTCACCGCATTCGGGATCTAAACCCTCACTTTCTCACATGAAAAATTATTAAAACTTAATAAAGTGACAAAATGACAGCGCTACAGTGGGAAATAAAACAATAAGTAATGGCGGGGCAGCGGAAGTTGGGTTGGTGGAAGAGGTGTGTTTATGAAAGCAGGCTCCATGGTGATGTCACCATAGGAGCAGAATCAAAATCTCGTAATTTTGTGGTGTGCTGCCTCATGAGCTACTCTTCAGCCTCTTTCAAACCCCATGTTTTCAGGCAAGTTTCCACTGAGGTCCAACGCCAATATACATGTTTTAACAAGGAAAAATGCGATTCCTGGGTGATTCTTGCACAGGCTATTTTGTCAGGTGATCATAACCAAAGCTGAAAGCACAATTACAGTTCACCCATTGCAACACAATTAATATAGCATTTGCAGCAGTAATATTGTACAAGTGCAGTCATTTGAGAGCATTATATCTGTTATGTCCAACTCTGCTGGAACAAAATGGCATGAAAATTATGTGAGCTGTCCAGTGCAAACACTGTGAAGTTCAGTCTAATGAAAGCATGTGCTGCTCTGGAGATGTGAACCACATCCACACACTGGCTAATCAGAAGTCTTGGCGTACAACTATATTTGCCTCCTATGCCAATACCAAAGGCAATAATTAGTCAACCTTAAAGTGACTTTATCCAAAATATGGTTGCAGATATTGCCAAGCTCATTTAAGGGTGTCAGCAAGTAACATTTCGATGACTGGTGATGACACTTTATTTGATTGGTCCAGTCCAGGAGTTCCTTATTCCTTCACAAAATACCTTCTGCTGTTGATGTGTTACCATGTGGCCATTGTCTGTCCATGTACGTAAATATATAGGCATGCTATATAACATACAGTCTACTGCTAGATAATAATACCTTCCATTATCATATATTGCTATTCAAATCAGTGCCATGAATGTACACTTTTATTCCCATGACACAATTTAAAAACATTCTGTCACACTCAGTTACCATAAAAACACATTGTGAAGAAACTCTATTAAACTCCCTCTCATTAATTACCATTTCACTGGAGTAGGTTCACGAGTTGAGTTCATTTGTGCTTAAGAGGATTTTGAAGCATACTGTAATTAAAATGCACTCTGCCTCATTCTTTATAAATGATTCGAATGGTGCATACAAAGTGGCCAGATATGTGACATGTAGAAAAGATGGACAAAGCAATTTACGTATGCGCCCGATGTGCTCATGAGGGTATTGGGGCTATTTGAACAGTGTACATCTAATGTTTGCAGTACATGGCAAAACATTATATTCTTGATACAATATATGTAGTGTAACACCCTTTCTGACCCAGCAAACATAAGCCAGTATTCCATTTTTATTCATTACATAGAAAAATATAATTTGATCTCCTGGGACCTTTTGCTCTGATTAACAGACCATGAAGTGCAGCTCCCATGTAAGTAAGCCATGTGGACTATTCATGTGACTGCACTTAAAGGAGTCATCACCCGGAAATCGCAATTTCTCTTGTTAAAACATGCATATTGGTGTTTGACCTCAGTTGAAACTTGCCTGAAAAGCTGGAGTTTGAAAGTTGCGCCGTTTTTTCGCTTCGGCTCTTTTTCCGAACAGGAATAGCACACAATGGTGTGCCTTCCTAAAGCACGAGATTTTGATTCTGCTCCTACGGTGACCTCACCGTGGAGACTACTTGCCTCTTTCACCACCCAACCCCGCCCCGTCCGCTACTTGAAATCGCCGAAGCGGTACCAGGGGGCTGTTTATGTTTTGGAGTCTGCATGCAGGCAAGCCCCCCCCGGCTCTGTCCTTCCTGCGGCGAATCAACGCGCGCCTCATTACATATACAATGCACATCCGGACCAGTCAAAACCTCGTGCGTGATAAAGTCGCGGTATGAAAAAGGGTCAGAACAAGCTCAATGTTTGATTATTATTATTATTTTTTTTCTAATAAGTTTTACGAATTGATCCAAAGCGATCCAAGGGGGGCTGGATACGTAAAAAACCAGGTTATGACTCCTTTAAGTGAAATAGAAATATTGCCTGTTAGTGTGAATTTGGTTGAAAGGGTGAGGAGAAAATAAAAGTGAGCACACAATAAATCCAGCTGAAGTAGGAGTTATGTCCCAGCAGCTTTAACCTGTGAAGCCTTTGAAGTGGAATAATAAGAGGATGTAAATAAAATAATAGTTTAACACTGATGCGGTAACTCAGCAGAAAGCAACTTTCTTCAAATTATTTGTTGCCATTGCACCTGCATGTATTTCCCTAAAGCAGGGTATTTACGGCTAAACTCCATGATAGTAGAGTAGAGTAGAGTAGAGAGTAGAGAATACTTTATTCATCCCAAGGAGGGAAATTCAAATTAGTCCAGTAGCTTATACGACAATGACACACAAAAAAAAAATAAGAAAGAGAGATGGAGCAGGGCCTCTGGATGGAGCAGGAACCGCCAGGTGGAGCAGGGCCACGGGATGGAGCAGGACCTTTGGATGGAGCAGGAACCGTCAGGTGGAGAAAGGTCACCGGATGCAGCAGGACCGCTGGATGGAGCAGGATCGATGGTGAAGGGGCAGCTGGGTGGATCAGGATCATTGGTGGAGGGGCCAAATCATTTTGCTGATCTGCCCCACGACTATATTCCTCCATCGTGCAGCAAGGAGAGAGGAGCCGTCCACCACCGCTGCTTTCCTAGTCAGTCTTCAGTGCTCTAGTGCCTCAGGATGTTTAGTCTGTATCCTAGCAACAACTTCATGGAGAACTTCAGATGGAACTTAAGCAGTTGCCGTTGGGTGGGATGTACACAAGTGTTGTTATGATTTGAAAAAAATAAAAGAAATGTCTACTTTCTGGGTCTTTCTTCACCAATATCTCCAGCTCTTCATCACTCTTGTTGGGCAGAGAGTTGATATTTCCAATGATGACTGACCTCAGGAAGGACCGGACATCTCCACCCCAAGCCTTTAACTTTGCACCAGCAGCAGCAGCAGCAGCACGACAACCACCACAAAAGCACCTCTTCATCTCTTCTGAGACAGGATGGTGTCCTCCAGATCTGTCCATTTTCAATGAAAAAAGCTCATCTCTGAAGAATCTCTTCTCTCCATAGAAGCATCCATCAGTAGATGACAAAAACACAACAAAAATAAAGCAAAATGTTGAGTAAAAACTCAAAAACTCAGAGCTACCAGACTTTGCTGCTCCCAGTTGAAGCGCATGTTCCGGAATATGATATGCTGCACTGCAGGTGTTACGCGTGAACAAACAGAGGCCTGTTATTTAGGATATTTCTACATGATGACGACCTCCTCCCTGTACATTTGCACAGTCCCACCAACTATGATTATCGATTGGCACGTATCGACGTGATCATTGTAATTTAGTGGCTGCTAACTTTGGTATGTATGTAGAACTGTAACCACAGACATGTACTGTATGAAATTACCATAGCAACATCAGATAACTCAATGCTCATGGGCCATTAGCTTATTCATCAATCTAAGAGGTTGTTAGACAAGGCACCACTGACCATTGCAATTTAATGGCTGCTAACATTGGTGGTAGACCTAAATATGGCTACACGCTGTATAACTGTATAACCACAGACATTTATGAAATTACCATAGCAACATCAGATAATTCAATGCTAATGGGCCATTAGCCTATAGCTATTGTTTCGTAACAGTGTAATAGACACAGTCATCATACTCAATCCAAACAAAACACACAACCTGTCAATGGAAATCAGGATGGGATTTTGAACAGCTAATAATTAGGGCCATGGGACAATCACCATGAGCACTGTCCCCTACAGCTATGAAATAGCTGCAGGGGGCCAGCAAGCTCTATTGTTATTGTGTGGATTTTTTCCTATAATATTATTTTTCATCTCAGCTGAACCGCTGAAAGATGATCATGTGTCTGATCAGCTCTGTCTTCACCTTAAGGTTGTGGGTTTGATTCCCATGTTGGCAGAGATGGTATGTCCAGCAGTAGCTCCTGTGGTCCTATCAAAATTTCCCCGAGGAAATTTTCTAGTTTCTGATTAAGACTGCTGAAATGAGGCATGCACTGAATGGGCATTACAGCACATCTAGCCAAGGAGAGCCAATGAGGTTACTAGTTTTAGTTGAACAACTGACACCAGCGCCTGATGGGAACCTTCCATATAAATCCATCAACTCTGCAAAAAGCATTATTATTCAGATTAGAACTCAATTAAATGGATTCCTGTAAAATGCAAGGGTCGGCTTGGGGCAGGTATGATTGCCAATCCCACTGAGAGTCACAAGCCCAGACCTGTGCAGCAGTCAGCACTCATCATTTTGATTTACGTATAAGGTAAACCAAACAAACGCTGGCTCATTTAATCTGTAGGCAGCCACGATACACCTGCGAGGTTAAGTGGCTGCTATGCCTAATGCAAAAGTAAATGGATACACTCCTTATCCTCCTCAAGAACACTTTATTTAGAAAAATGTTAAATAACAAATAGCTTGTCAGTGGGTGGTAGTCCAAATGATCTGTCAACAGTAATGAACGACAATCTGATTACATGTTGCAATTACTGACCCACATTACAATCTGGAAACATAGACATGATGCTAAAATGATCACAAAACATCTGGCAATCAATGTTGACAATGTCTACAGTAATTACATTGTTCAAGTAAAGGGAAATTCACAATTCAGACAACACTGAAATCTAATCTGAGCCTGTAGGATCAATAGGTTAATTTTGTGTGTGTGTGTGGTGTGTATTGATTATCCAGTAGTTTTTTCAATCTTTTCCATGTGGACTCAGTGATGAGACATGAATGAGTCTTCATGAATACTGATGGCTGACAATTCGAAGGAGAATTCATTGAATGGATTATTTAGCACAGAGGTAATCCGTCCATCAAATACTCGACCAGTCCAATCATTCTATCTCCACAATCAACCCATGCCCCTGAGAATGTTTTTAGTACCCACTGCTCTGTTTTACCCACGTACTTCTGATTGAGTTTCAATTTCTGCTTATGTTTGGTAGCAGGACTAAAGCCCTATTCACGTGGGATTAGTATTACCTGGGCACCTCTGGTAATTTGTAATAATTGCGGAGGACGTCTGTGATCTTAATCCCGTGCGAATGCACCACGTCAGTAATTTGTAAAGTAAAAATTCCCCCGCAAATTACCTACTATACTTCACCAAAGACTGACGTCCCGTGGTCTGCATCTCAGTAATTGAGGGGCATTTTTGTTCCTCCCCGGTTGAAACCATACTTTACGGGTTGAAACATGGAGGCTGCGGTGGAAATTATGAGCGGCATTTTCGAAGGCGTTTTATGTGCAAACACGGGCTCGTATTGGTGCTGGAGACCCATTTAAACAAACAGCTCGGATCCAAAAAAAGAGCTAAATTTAGGAGGATATTGAGATGGATGACATGCCGCTTTCAACAGGCTTACAAATGCCATGATGGCTCGTACAACTGCACTGTTGCGAAGTCACGTTGTTGCTTTGACATTTTATTTACATTTGTTTCGCACATGGATGTGACAGCAGCGGATGTTACGATGTGCACACACAGCTTTGACGTCATATCAGAGCCCATGTCAGTAAATTAAAGTAAAAATACAGACTCCACTTATTCTGTGCGAATGCACCGCAAGAAACACAGACGTGGGAGGGTAATTTACAAATCACCAGAGGTCCCCAGGTAATACTAATCCCGTGCAAATAGGGCTTTAAACATATTTGTTGGTCGGCCTTCTTAATTTGTGATAAACATAAGTCACAATCATGTTCCAGCAGGAAGTGGGTTATGTGGGTGAGGATTCATACAGTGAATAGCCTGGCTGTCAATGCTGATCTTCAGCCACCTCATTGCAGAGAACAATCTCTCACTCATAGGCGTATAGGATACAAAGATGTTGGGGTAGTATTGTATCGCTCAGCATTGTTTCAGTTCTGTATCTTCCACCTTTGAATCTTCCGGTCGAAAGAGTCTACAGTAGCTGAGAAAAGCCCTTCTCTGTACCACAAAGCAATCATTTGTAGCTTTTCTTTGTAAGTTCTGGACAAAGCACAAGGCATTAGCAAGCATATCTGGCTCGGGGTTTTGTACAAACCTGCTGTCATGCGGTCATTAACAGGGAAGAACAGACTGAGTTAAAGTAATGTTCCCCTTTTGACCATGTGGGTTGATGTGTTGGAGTTATGTTGATGGTAAGTTCTTGTCATTTATTTTACTGAGGCCTTTCTCATTCTTTACCAAAGAAAGGACCTTTTTGGGCAGCCACTAGGTCAATATTTGGTGACTGTAACTGCTGTGTAATTGGATGGATGTTTTCTTTGTTCTATCAAATGACTCTATATAGGTTCGTAGGTGTCAAGTGGGCTGCAATGAAGTAATCCAGAAAAGCACCTACTCTCTAAAGCTCCAGCATGTCTCCGACATGAGTGGGAGGCTGTTTTGCTTTTGTCACTTTGCCTATGTTCCTTTGTGCCTTTGTGGTCGTTCTTGTAACACCTTCTTCTAAACAACACGGGCAGAGAAAAACAATGCAACATATTTCAATGTTGGTCATGGTGTTGAGTAGGGGTGTAAGAACATCAACGCAACTAACACAGGACTGAGTGTGTGGCTTTGGCATTGTGGTCGTGATTGTTTCATCATGCCACTCTTGTGCTACACCCACCTGCCCACTCCATCATATGTGATATTCAATCGCCTGATTCCGCTTCTCCAACGAAGAGGGGATGGCTTCAGGAACAGACGCAGCATCTTGTTCGGCTTCATTGTCAGAGATGATGAGATTAATACAGTTGTCCTGGCTTCCTCACATCCATCGTAATCTTTTCCAAAATGTCTCATCTTAAATCTGAGCTTCACAGCGTCCTATTGCTTCATTCTGAATCAGTGTTCACATTTTTGGGTTTTTTTAGTGCTTCATTTAATAATGTTCTGAATGTTTCATAATGTTAAATTGAGATTTCATTGGATATCTCTGAAAATGTCATCTTCACTTTCTGTCTAGTTAGCAAACATAGTTATATTATTCTCCTTTTTAATTGTAATATCTAAGATGAGAAGGAACCCTCTAAGATGTGAAATAAAGAAATCACTTGGAATTCTATTGACCTAATGTGAAAGTTCTTAGTAAGCTCAAAGGCCTGAAGGTATACGTATGTCACGAAAAGTGATGCCCCACATACTGTATCTCCAGTAGAATTTTTACCAGTTCTGAAATCTTTGAAAAAAAACTAAACAAAACAAAAAAACTAAACAACACACAAATTGCAGATCATAGAATCTTCTCAAAGTGAATATCTGAGGATACACGGATGTTCCCACTTTATGGTATGATATTATCTAATTGCCACTGACATCGTTGCAGGGTTATTAGGTGTATATACAACCACTTATTCTTTACAAGGCAGCAGTTATTTGCTTCTGTTTGTGGTTTATTTTAAAACTTGGCTGGATCAAATTCATGTAGAAATGTGTCTCCTTAGCCGACATATCTCTCCCCTCCTGTCATCTCTCTCCCAGCCTGGTCTCCTTCAGTGTTGCAAATGCTTATAAAACTCTGAGTATATTCAGGTTTGAAATCTGTCTGCTCTCAAAACATGGAAACATGTATCTTTGTCCTCAATAGATTGTATAGAAACCCTTGGTCTTTCCATTCTGTGTTTGAGTTACATTTCAATCATATAAATATGTCTCAAACAGTAAATGACCAAAAATTCACATAGATTGCATTATAACCCCAGTTTGCCTATTTTGTACTGTTCAATTTCATTTGAGGAGAAATTGGATGAAGGAATGAAACAGTTGAACAGTGACTTAACTGACTGACAAAGTAGTGGTTAATGAAAATGATCTGAAAGAGAAAATATATATTATTTCTTAAGATTGACATTGAATAAACCAAGGTGAATTTCTAAATTGTGAGTTTGAGCCACAGACACTAGAGATTTAAAAGAAGTAAAAAAAGCGGTCTGACTAAAAATCGGGGGACCGGGAACTATAGGTTTTGCTGTCCTTATTGTGCGCACCGCGTCGGTCCTGATCCAAACTGCCGTCAGTAACAATGTGCCAGATGAATCAGGAGACACAGATTCAGTTTCAGGCTTTTTAAATTGCAGTCGCACATGCAATGAAAACTACGTTCTACAACATTATTAAGACCCTCAGGTGCCAGTTGACAGTCGGACACATGTCCTTATTGACTGTGTCCCATCACACAATGATATAATAAACTGTGAGGAAACACTGCGGGAATCATCATAAGACATAAACTATTTTTCTTTGTCATTTCCTCTTGTTTCATTACACTTATTATTATATTACACTGTTCACCATGCTTACTGTGCTGCATCACATCAAGACGTGTTTGGACAGCTGCTGCAGCTCGTTGATTATTGACACAATGTAACGAAAAAAGTATCTAAATGAAACATCTCTCAAATTCACACATGTATTATCCTTTTTGCCAACTCGCAACACCATAATAATCTGAAAGATGGGAGGCTACGCATGGTTTGAAGCATGCGTACCAGTGAGACATTCTCACTGTCCGTGGATTTTTATACATGAGGAAAAATACTGGGAAGTGGCGGTGTGAAACAGTCCATACCAGTGTAGCCACATTCTCACCGCCCGTAGTTTTCTATACATTTGGAAAAGTACGTGGAAAGTGGTGTGCGCACAGATTTCATGTGTACGCATGGTTTATACATTTGGCCCCTGGTCTCCTTCAGTGTTGCTGTGCTTGTGCAGTCTCTCTGAGTCTTTTCTCTTTGAGTCTCTCCGCTCTCTCACATGTCTTCTTGTATCTTTGTCCTCAATAGATTCTTTCAGATTTCTTAACCCTTGGTCTTTCCATTCTGTGTTTGAGTTATGTATTTGAATAATATAAATATGTCTCAAACAGTAAATGATAAAGAAATAACACATCATATTGCATTATAACACCATGGTTATGCTCAGTTTGTACTGTTCAATTGATCAGGTTGACATTGGATGAATGGAATGGCTGTTGCCAGTGACTTAACTGACTCAAAGTGAGAGTAATGATGTCTGAAATGAGAGAAACACTCAGGAGCTTCTTGTCAGATGATTGTGTTGAACAACTGCTGTCTGTGTGGTTTGTTGACATAATTAGAAGAGTAAAGATTTTTTTTTAATGACAAGACCATTCCATTCTTGGTAGTGAGTAAAGCCATAAGATAAAACTAAACTAAAACAAAGCCCACCATCGGTGATTCAGTGGAGGACTTGGCTCTCAGTTATTTGCCATGTTCAAATCATATTATACATGTACCGCTTATCCTCACTAGGGTCACAGGGGAATGTAAGACTATCTCAGCTGACTTAGGGAAAGACGCAGGGTACACCCTGGACACGTCACCAGTAAATCACAGGGTTAACATATGTAGACAGACAACCATTCACCAGTAAACCTATCCTGCATGTCTTGGGTTTGTGGGAGGAAGCCGGAGAACCCGAAGAGAACCAATGCATGCACAGAGAGAACATGCAAACTTATAAAGAAGGGCAACATACAGGTTTGATTCCAATTTCCAATTTCCCCAGTATGTGTAGCACCAATGGATTTCCTGACTCATTGTACAGTTGGATATATTTCTTTTGGGGTTTCCTTTCATTATCTTAAGTGTCAATTCCTTTTCCATCTTTTCAGATTTTATTTTATCTTCATTTTAACCGATAAACTTCTATGAATGTCTGTATGTTAATGTGTGTGATTCGTCTGTAAAAATGTGCAATACGAATAAAGCTGTTGTGCTCAACATAACCTAGACACACTAATACATAAACAATGTCTTGCTGTAATGCCAAAAGTATTTGCACAATGTATCAAAATTAGTGTGATGTTAATTCCCAGTTAAAAGATTAAATGGTACCAATTCAAGGTAAGTTTAAAGATAATTTGCATAATGCCTTATGTTTCATTCTGGGGTTATGACTTTGACTCATTACCTCCTCTAAACAGTGAGTGATACTGTAGTTTGAGCTTCTGGAAAAGACAGATAAGGGTGGATAAAGGGGAATGTTTTTTGTCGGGGTGTTGATAGGAAAATAGAGGCGGAAGAAAAGGACTCGGCCACCTGAAGGCGGAAAGTGAATAGCTAAATTGTACCCAGTGCACATTTAACGGCAGCTATACACAAGACCCCAATTTGCTTTGTGTCTTGACCTCTTTTGTTCTCTCTTTACATGGGTCAGAGCAAACACAGGCCATTAGCAGCAAACGAAAACATGAAATTGGGTCGTGTCAAGCACAGCAGCAGGGTGACAAAAAGCGGAGTAAAGGTTACGACAGAAATACTGTCTGTGTGCGCCTTTATTTGGAGGAAAGAATCAAATATATCTGGATCCATTTCCCTCTGAGGACAGTTTTGACTAGCTGGTTAGGTAATCTATTTAAGGAAAAATCGTCATTATGTGTCTTTAAATTAAATTAATGTCTGTAAAGCGTCCTTGTACTGTAGATGCCACATTTGGTCCAAATGCAATCACTGGATAGACTGTCGGTCTATCAATCTACCATCAGCTTGTCTGCACTTAACTCCGGCTGAGCTCACTCTAGCGCATGACCACCATGGTATTTCAGGGTCTAAGCAACCACTAAAGTGCAAGTTGAATCAGACATGCCATTAAAGAGAAAGTGGAGGAAGAAATCACTCTGGAATGGCAATAAAAGTAAAGGCAATCTCACCTGCGGCTGACTTTAGCAGCAGTGTTTAACACCAGTAGAGAGTTGGGATTTTGTGCCTTGCCAATAACAGCCACTTCTACAAACTGTAACGCCACTGTCTCTCAAACAACAATGTAAAAACAAAGATTAGCTCTCTCTGATTCACAGAGCTGCTTTTTGTCTGTGTCAGGACTATGCTCACTAGTCAAAGTCACAATATGTAATCAAATGACTGCAAACAGAATCTAACTCAATTACACAATTACAGCATCTTAAACTAGTACATGCGTTGCAATACTGTTATATTAAATAAAGGTACATGTATGTATGTTGTGTTGTTGATGCTCTCACTATTTATCCAGGGATGGAAACTTGGAAATGGTTGGGAAATGCAAATATTCCTCATTAGCCAGTAGCCACTAGGCAGTTGTGAGTGATTATTAAATAGAGTAATGTAAATGGTTACTATGTATAAAGCAATTCATACAGACAATGCTGACTGACACTAATTACCTACATATCTGGAGAGGGTCACTCATTTTTATAGCAGCCATTTTTGGTTAAGGTTAAGGTTTAAGGTTGAAATTCATACTATAAGGTAAAGTGTCCTTAATTTCAGGCTGAGCATATCTGTGCCTTCTATACTTTCCATATTTTCCTTTACCATGCATACAGGTGTAAACTCTGATTCAAAGCATATCTCCCCCATTAACCTGTCTGTCATTCGAAAGAAAGAAAAATATATATGTACTGTATATGCTAAAAGGTCATGCAGACTTGTTGAAAGTCAACTGAAAGCTTAAAGACTATATTAATGTATTGTAAAACAAAGTAGTCCTTTGAATACAGAACATTGCTGAAGCCTGATAGTCTGAGTTTATTCATTCCATCTGATTATTAATCAGGTACAGTATTCTGCATTTCAATATGTGAAAAGTATTTTTAACCTTCACCTGGTTGACATTGATGTTCGCTGCATACACCGTTTTTCTTTTTTATCTACACATCAGATATTCCCTTGCCTGATGCAGGTCACACACATGATTGTTAAAACATAAAGGTTTCTGTGGGAGAGTTTAGTGATTCAGTTGGTTGCATCCAGTCTGCAGTTATTCTGCTTGCAGGCATCTCCTGTCAGTTCAGGCAGTTGCACCAGTGAAGCTGCTCAACGACTGGGAGCCCTGGAGAAAGCTTCATTGAAATCCAGCACATCAAATGTGCCTGAAAGGCATTTGTTCACCTTCTCCAAAGGTTGGTCCTTTTGCTGATAAGGAAGTTTCACCTTGGATAAGAAGGGAAAACAGCTGCATTTTTCTTTTGCATTAAATGCACAGTGGATACTCATACTGTAATATGATGACAAATATGCTAAATGCACTTTTTCAGTCTTTCAGTCTCCTTTCTTGCACATTTACATGGCCCTTCTCACTTGCCCTTTAACTTTTCACAAAACAAGAAGCAACAAAACCGGTGTTGAAATGTTAAGGTCTGACCAGACCAAACCCCAAAGGCAGAGACAGATGCAGAGCTGGTTTAGAGAGTTTATTACAATGAAAAACTTGAATAAAAAAGTGGGGAAGCTGGGCAGAGCAGGCCAGGACAGATTGGCGAGGAAAAAAGGCAAAAAAAACAAGAGGCCCGGGCAGTTACCACATGTGGATTAAAAAAGAACTGGCAGAGAGTGTGGAGGGAGAGAAGGTCTTAAAGGTAGGGGAGGATATCTTTTTACTGTGTTACTTGATATCCTCTTCACACCCTGATTGCAACCAATTAAGTAACTGTTTTTTTTTTCACTAATGAAAAATGTCAGTCACCTCTGGAACAGACAATCCTGTAAAAAAAAACACCATCCAATCAAACTGCCATCTGCCCCTCTGTGCGTACCCCTCTTTGTGCAAAACAAATTGCGCCCATGGGGGACATAATGAAATACAGTTGAAGTTGAAGAAAGACCACAGACAAGTAAACAGTTACCTTAATTTTGTGTTTGAGCAACACAACATATTAACCCACACCTGAAACTGTCCAAAATCTTTCTTTTTTTCCTCTCTCTCTCTGCAGTGAGATGCTGCTGTTTACTGGAAATCAGTTTCTAATTGGAAACCTTTCTATCCAGCCCTGTGGGTAAGGTTGAATCTAACACTCCACTGAGAGTAACAAGCTCTAATCAACTTGCAACAAGAGCGCAAGACTTTTCATTTTAAAAAGGTTTTCAGCTCTCTCATAACAACAACAGAGACCCCAACAGGAAATCCCACATCCATCTTTATATTTCAAGGCAGCTGGGGAGACGCTTTAGTCATGAGGGACAAAGTTTTTTGTTTTGTTTTTTCTCACAGACGTACATTTGGATCCACCTGGGAGTTGTAGTCTCAAGCTATGACAGCTTTGAAATGTGGATCTCAGACCTTGGAGGCTGTGGATCAAGGAACCCACCTAGAGCCACAACAACTTTTTTACCACTGCACAAAGGACCCACCATGACCATGGACTGTGCCAGAGAACATATCGACTTACTTAGCCTACTGCAAAAAAAAAAAAAGTGCACACATTACTTTTCAGACTGAATTATAACTAGCTTTGGCTGCATTCCTGCCAACACACAGTAATGGTGGTTGGCTACAGAGACTGAAATATGTATTGCACTCATTCCAGTATTCACATTGGTGATAAAATTCAAACGTTTCTTTGGCCAAGCTATTGGTAAGCCAGTCTTCCCCACCACTCGGCCAAACACCAAGTCATTGGCGAATTTGGGCTTAAACTAATGCACACAATTAAAGTTCCAGAGTTAATGGGCCCTAACTTAAAGCCCCAGTAAGCAGGATTTACCCCCATCTAGTGGTGCGGTTGCATATCGGAACTTATTCTTGATGTTGCGTTCACGTGAACTCGGGCAGAAGTCAGACAGACAATAGACGCTGCATTTAACAGGATAAACAAGCTCCTATAAAGAAGTGGTCCGCCAGCACGAGGCTGTTTACCTGACCCACGTTTTATTTTTTATTTTTTTACCGTCTTTCTCTCGTCGAGTAAAATGACATCCAGTTGGTTTGCCAATGGCGCCATTCAGGTGTCTGACTGCACCTGAAGGCAACATCAGTGCCTCCGTCCTTCCTCACACTACACAGTGGTGACAGTTTTAACAGGCGCTACCTGGGAAAACTTCTCCGGTGAGTTTGGTTACCTACAGTCACGCTGACACTGAACGTAAAAAAAGGCGATTCAACATGGCAGCCAAGGTTCCCTGCACCCTTATAACAACTCATTCTATGGTACGAGAAAGCTTTCATTTGTACGCGGAAATACGTATTTATGAAAGCAATATTTGATTTTTGCTAACAAAAAGCCACATAAGTCGCTTACTGGGCCTTTAAAGGAAATGTGGTATTTAAAAGTAAAGCAGCAATTATTCACTTTAATAAATGTATTTGGTTATCAGATTTAGTAGTTGCCTTGTGAGAGCAGCTGAATTACATGCAGTGGAACTTCTATGCCCTTGCTGATTATAAAGCATGTCAACGTTTTATGTTAATACTGAAAAGTATCAAAGTGTTAGTCGACGAGTAAATGCACACCACCTGTGCCTTGAAAGGATCTGTTAGGGCTTCAGTAACTTTGTGTCATGAAATTGACCATCAGCGAGTGAAGAAATGATTGATAGTTACCTTGCATGACTTCTAAGTGAGGTTTCTATTGTGCTGTGAAGAAAGACACACTCCTACTGTCTTTCTAAACGTAAAGTATGTGTCAAAGCTCAATTGGTGTATGGTATAGGTTTTTATGCTTGGTAAGATCTTATATGATGCCCTTTGTGGAGACTGACATGAGTTAATTTCTAAAAGTGCTGTATAAAGAGATGCAGCAGAAATGCCCTTTACAGGATCTGAATTAGACTTAATAATGCAGCATTCATTCCTGGGTTATTGTCTAGCCAGCATCCTCTTAACAAATTTAATCTCTGTTCAGATGGTTTAATGACGGCCAAACAAAAGACAGTGTCTACAGTGGCAAGGAAGATAAAGATAGAGGTGGTCATGGCAAAATTAATCTTTTGTTTTTCTTTTCTCAGCAGTCTGGACCTTTGGTCTATATCTTTGATCTGATAAGATCACTTTTTCCTGATTCTTCATTTCTTATCTGTCTCTGCTGTAGATTGCAGCAATAAGGTGGGGGAGGAAGAGGGAATCTGTTTTGTTTTTAGTACATACCATATTGTACAGTGTTTAGAGTAATTGCTTTTCCTTGATCTTATTCATGCCTGTTTATATACAGTATATGTTTATGTACAATCCTGGAATATACATGAATATATATTCTTTTAGGTATTATCCCATATATATACCATAATGTTTATATTATTTTAGGCTACTGTATTCACTGAAAGAGTACCAGCGCAGGGCTGATATTATTTTGTTGGTTATTTCAATTGTTCATGCTTTAAATCTGCTTTTGTTTTTTTGTTTTTAGGGTTAGGGTTAATCTGAAGCAGCATTACCTAAAGTCACATTACCTAGTTATTTGACAATCATGCAAATTTCTGTTGGTTACATCTGTGACTAGTGGCCGTTTGACCAGTGAGAACGATGGTGATCAAAATAGCTCAAAGAGGCTGAGAAGACACCACATTCAGCAAAAAGAAAAATGTATGCGCTGCAAGTGATGCAAATTTAATGTGAACTCTTCTTCTTCATGCATGTAGAGTAGCTACCACACAAGATTAGACAATGGACAGAGGGGAAACCTACGTACAGTATACATATTAAATGTGGAACACAAATGTTCTATTTCTACCTTTCTCCAGATAGAGAGAGCACCTGAGGGAGCATTCAAAACACATTTTTGCATCATCATAATCAAATATATCAGACAAAACCTTGCTGCATAAAGGTATCAGAACGCATTGTTGCTCCTTACAGCTCATTGTTTGGCCTTGGGTTTGATTTTCTATGAAATGTCAATAAATACCAGGCAAACCTCTGCAGCAACACAAACAATAGGGAATTCAGATTTTAACCACTTAACTATCATTCTGCTTACTACAGTATTACTCATTCCTGTACTGCAAGGGAAAAACAAAGAAAAATCAACATGATTTCTCACCTGTAGCTTTAGCACTGAGCCATAATTTAATGCATATTCGTCATCTTGTTTTAATCTGTGTCAATTATATTTGATGCCGAGGAGGTATAAAATAATCAATAATCAAAATCTATATCAAAACATTTCAATGCTTTAAGCTCCCTTTAATGAAATCAAAATTCTCTTTGGTACTTCTACCACGTACCACCACTATTACTTCTAACTTAAAGGGATAGTCACCCAAAATTCAAATTTCACCCATACTCACCCTCATGTCGACTAAGGCCAGGAACACACCGCCACTGCCACCACAGTTGTCTTAAAGTAGTGACAATCATCATGTTCAGCAGCACAGAAAACTTCCATTCGCCCTTTTTTTTTATAAAGTGGTCACCTCCGCATCTCAAGCAGAAGTAATGTCTCACAAATGAAGAATAAGAAAGAATACAAATGACTTTATTGATTTATAAAGTTATTATTTACAGTGAATGACTGTTTGGGTGATTTTCATGTCAAGGTCGTATGAGCTTTACTGTCAAAACCGCAATGAATATCCTTTATCATCTACTACATCCCTTGTCTTCAAAAAAGTAAAATGTAAAAACAAAATTAAATGAATAGGAAGTTATTGTTATTACAAGCAACCACAGTAGTTGAGCTTGAAGAGCTTGAAAAGCAAGCACTGAGTGAATGTATTCCCAGTCAAATTGTGTGCTACAATGAAAAACAGGCATAGTAATTGCACTGCTTTGAAGGTCCACATGAAAATTCAATATCAATGTATTTTTACTCCTGTCACTGCATTCCTCCAGAGCATCAAAAATTGCTTTGCAGCACCTGCAACTCAATATCAACCAAAATCTCCACTGAATCCTTCTTAATCCATTGCTATTACCACTTTGCACCCCATTAAGTCCCCATGGATTGATTTTACTTTTTAAAAGCCGGCATTTGTTGTTGTGAAATAATGCTAATCACAAGGGAGTCAGCAAAGAGAGAAGAAATACATATATATATATAAATATCCTAACACTTACACTTGACAAATGCCACATTGCCTTCACTCTTTGCAGAAAAAAACCTTAATAAACATATATTGTTTCAAATCTGCCATTAATGCTTGTGGTATGAATTCCTGGTGGAACTTGGCCATTGACGTGGATGAATTGTGAAGGTATGGAAAACTATTTGCAACCTTTTGACATGAGATTGTTTCCTGAGCTCAACACTTTGATACTCACAGTTAAATATAACTTGAACCAACTTTGTTTGTTTGAAAAGTTATTTATGACATGGCCTTCATCCAGGGATGGGCACAAATGGTTTGTGATATGCCCCAGCAGTTGGCTGGTCCAGCTTGAAAGACATAATCTCTTGCCAAGCTCCCAATTGCAAACACTGCCAACTATGTTATATTGAGTGTCCAACAAAGCTGGAAGCACTGCCACAAGGGAATTAAGGCTCTGAACACTTCTACTCCACCCACACAGGTGCTCTCTCTTATTTTGGATGATTAGAGCTCCTGCCAGAACTGTGTGGGGTGTTCACAGACTGCGCTTCGATCAGAACATTCACCCGCACACTAATCTCCCAATATATTATTCTAAGTGTGACAACAATCAGAGGTTGAATTATGAAAAACAACAGATTGTCATTGACCCTGAATTCCATTCTATAGAGCACTCACCAAATAAGACATGTTGAAAAATCCAATATTGATTAGATTCTTTAACAGCATTCTTTGGGGTGTGTATCAATCAGGGTTCGACAATAACGGTTGCCCGATTGCCCGGGGCAAGTAAAAATAACCGGCGGGCAGGTAGAACCTGTTCAGACTTCTTTGTGTTCAAACTCCGACAAATTCGTATCATCTGTCTGCTGCTGTGGAGGCGGCAGTTGCAGTGTGCTGCTTTTTTTTTTTGTGTGTGTGTGTGTGCTTCGATTGACTGAGCCTCTGTGCTGACGTACCGACGCAGACGTACGGTGACGTTGTTTCACATGCGGCGGTAACAGAAATGGCGGACGGCTCGGAAAAAAGAATGCACTGATGCACTGTGTACGGGTAAATTTCTTTCTTTCTGTCTTTCTTTTTATTTATTCCAACCAAGGCAATTTCACAATTTGACAATGTCACAACATTTCTTTCATTGGTTGGAGAGCAGGGAGAAGTTTCATATGAAATGTAATGAAAAATGAAAAATAAAAACAGCTTTCTGACAGAAGAAGTGTTGTGTTTGTTTCTACAGTCAACAGATAATGGATTTTAGTAAGATATAAGTCTTGAAGAAAATTTGCACAACACCGCGGCGCCACAAAAAGAACCTCTTAGGCAGGGCAAGTAAGAATTTAGGCAGGGCAAGTAGATTTGAAAAGTACTTGCCCGACGGGCAAGTAGGAAAAAACCTTAACGTCGGACCCTGTCAATGCATACAAAATGTATTGATTATGTCTCAAGTAGTGCAGCCTGATTTTGGATTTTAATTGTAGTTTGCAACACACAGCATCTACAGTTCACCATCAGCTCTGTGTTTTTCAGAAACCAACAAGACAACGGTTTGCAAGGTATGATATTGATGCCCTACAGAAAAGTCCATGTTTCCATGGGGGAGTCTTGCATTATGCATCTCAAGTGAATACCACTCATTCAGTCATTTTATGCTAACAATGTAGCTGGGACATTGTCTTTTTCGAGTAAGGACAAAAAAAATTAAGGGGGACAACTTTGAACATTCTTCATATTTGCAGATTTACTTAGTAAAAGTTGAGTCTGGAAACTGGTTTTGTTTCACTGTGAGTTGAGCTTTAGAAAATAAAAAAATGATCCATCTGGCAAAGGGGCATACAGTGAGAGATAAACAAAGGGTGTGATCATTACTGAGTTGTCTTCATCCCCCAGATGCCCCAGAGTGGAAAATACTCACATCTGACCTCCACTGTGTGAAAACAGCAATCTTACAGGTTCACTGCATGCCACACATGTGCGAGATAGCTCAAATATGTTATGTTCTGTGACCAGTATCAGTTTCACAGTATACGTCAGATTGGGTGATGAATCTCTGATAAATTAGTGTTAACAGAGAGTATGTGCTAGCAGGGACACATCCTCACTTGCATCATCCATCACCATTGCTCTTAAATTTTGAAAAAATTCAGGGGGAAAAAAAACTTTTTTGCAGCACTGGTACTGCTCAGAAATAGTGATCTTTATGTTTATGTCTACAGGCACTCACGATCTTGCATCAACCAGGGAATTCTGAACAAGTTCTTGCTGTATTCCAGTTGTTGTGCACACTAAAAAATGTTGGGTTATTTCTGTAACCCAATTTCTGGGTTATTGGTGTTGGGTTAAATTGTTGGGTTATTTTTCCAGGGTGTAACCCATTTTCAGGGTTATAGGGCTATGAATTTAACCCAATTCCTGGGTTGTTCAAGTAATTGGGTTACTTTTCAGTGAGTAACCCATTTTTTGGGTTAAGGGTTGGGTAATTCTGTGACATAACCGGCCGGTTCATTTGAAAAATGCTGTCTCCACCCACCACCACAGCTACCTGTGGAGATCCGTTATTTACTCTTTTTTTATGTGACGGCCGGAGCGCTATCACAACCGGAAAGCTTGGAGACAAACCCTCGCGCTTGATCAATGCCCCCAGCCAAAGAGACATGGGTTAATTTTATTTGCCCCAGCTTCAGTAAAAGTCTGACTACTTCAGCTACAAGGGTCCATGAACCGCTGGACTGGACTTTCTCAGGCTGGATCGATACCAACTGTCCGTTGCAAAGCTACAGATAACCTGTAAGTATTTTAAAATGAGTATATTTGTGTTACTTTGCCATTTAGCGCATGAGCTAGGCTAATGCTAACAGTGGATGTGTGAGGATGAGCCATTGCTGTGGATGTTAATGCAAAAAAAGAGAAAAGAGTTAACAACGCTAGTAGTTTATCATAGCAGCAGTCATGGATAAGTTTGGAGATTGTTAGATGTGGAGATTTCCTCCTTCTAAAATAGCCTGTGTTTGATGCTCGAACAGGGTTCACAACTGATGTTCACTCACAGAATAAGCCACTGACCCAACGGGGGCTTTGTTTGGAGAGTGGGTCAGTGGCTCACAGCCGGTGGTGAAGCACCGTTCATGTCTGGTCCTCTGCTGTCAGCATTATGTGTTGTTGTTGCACTCAGGTTAGCATGTTGTGCTAAAAGAAAACCTGTTTTATGTTCAGCTTTTGTTTGGCAAACAGGCAGTTTTTTGTGTGTATGTCTGGATGTTACTACCTCTGTATTACCAACTACTGTAGCATGAGAGACCAGACCAGAGAGTAAACTGTGTGTACTGTAGCCTAATGTTATACTGTTTTTGTGTTTTCTAATCAGAGTAAAGTATGTGGAAGCTAGCACATGGAGAGAGACAGTCTGAAGAGGAGCCTTGCTCTCTTGGAGAGGCCTCCAGAAGTTCCCAACGGAGGCCAACATCACACACAGTGTAAAAGGTATTTGTTACTCTGTTTATGGAGAAGTGGGAAAATACACCAGGCTAAAAATGTCCTTGGTCCGATATCCATGAAGTAGAGCATTACGGCAATTTTGTGTTCAACCACTGTCTATTTGAACATACAAATTTGTACCATCCCTTCATTGTACACCTTTTTAACACTACAAAATAATTTCACCTTCTCCACAGCATGGTGCAGCTGGAGAACAAGGCAGCCAACTTTGCAGCAATGTGGCATGGCCAGCAAACTGATTTGTCTTCAGCACCTGCTCAAAGTTACAGTTTCCTGAACATCGCACCATGCTACTGTCCCACCTGTCTTCAGTCAAGTCTGGACCAATGACTCTGACACCAGTCTTGTCAGGGTTAATCACAGGTAAGCAGTGGTTTAGTTCCCAAATGCCAAAAAAATCATTTTTAATACGTTTATACAGCAGTGTTGAACCAAATGTGGTGACTGTCTGATTGTTTGAGGAGATGCATCTGTATTTAGGTTAGCTTAGCTAGCTCATTGGAGCAACAGATTGCTGAGTTTATCTCTGTGTGGGCATCATGCTAAGGTACTGCATCAATCTAACTTTTGCTATGTTTCTGTTTTCTGATTGCAGAGAGGATCATGCCAGTCCAAACATGAACAACAGGAGTCTCATGCAGAGCTGGTGACTGGTGAATCCTTGAAGTTCCAGTTTCCCAGAACACCGTGTTGAGCACCCTACAGCCAAGACTGCGCTATTGACTCATTACTCTTGATCAACCAAGGGCAAGTGGCTAATTTTTTTATGATGTTAATTTTCTTTCACCATGGATTATCCTCCATATATGGACACGTGCTGTTTTTTCAAGATATCAACACTTTGTACTGGACAAGGTATTGGAGCAGTCCTGTTTTTCACAGAATGTGTAAATGCAAAAAGAGTTTCTTTCAGTTTATCAATGATGTTCTACTCTGGTTCACAATGGTCTTAGTTTGTGATATCATTTAAGGATAAGCAGTTGCTGCCTGTTAAATCTATACTGAACTGTGATTCCTCATGTGTTGTTGTACCATATTTGTTATGGTGAAATTCTGGCAACCACGGCTGTTGGTAAGTTACTGTAAAGTTTAACTTTGCAATAAAATTCTGTGCTGTGCTATATCATACTGTTTTACCTGTTTTACACTGTAATTATGTTAAAAGTGTATATTATTTATGTATTTTTTTTACAAGCGTTTACTTTTAATAGGTTTATATTAAAACAGAAGATAATCAATCGAGGAAGTTTCCTTTCTCTTTTAAAGAGGTACTAATGATAAGTAATTGTACTTGAAGGACCACTTAACCACTTTTCAATCTAGGTCTGCAGGGAGCGCTCCAAACTTGTTAACTAGTGACACCACTGCCATTTATTTCTGTTTGGAGCACTCTCTGTAGTTTTTAACAACCCAACATTTGGGTTAAAAAAAATAACCCAACATTAACCCAAATGTTGGGTTGAATAAGGACCAACCCAACATTTGGGTTAATGTTGTTATTTTTTTTACCCAACTTTTGGGTTAAAAAAAGAGTTGGGGTTAAAAAAACATTGGGTTATTTTTAACCCAACTATTGGTTGAGCTGCACTTTATACACAACCCAATAGTTGGGTTAAAAATAATCAATTTATGTTTAACCCAACTTTTGGGTTAAATAATTCAACCCAAAAGTTGGGTCAAAAAAAATAACTCAACCTGTTGGGTTAAAATAACCCAAATGTTGGGTTGGTCCTTATTCAACCCAACATTTGGGTTAAAATTGGGTTATTTTTTAACCCAACTGTTTTTAGTGTGTGTGTAGACATACATGGTTTGTAGCAGCCATCCCTTTTTGCTGATTTATTTCTAAATTTTGACACTGTTCAGAAGCAGAGTGATGCAACTTCTCTCAAAGGCAGAATTTGGAGAGAAATGTGTGGCACTTCATCTCTGATTGATGTAAAAGTGATTTGTACAGGCAGTGCTGTCTAATGGTATTTCTTTGAAAACTTAGTGTGTCTTTTCCATCACAACTTCCATACTGTGAACATCATAGTGGCACTGAACTGCAGTGTAGGTGAAAATGTTGACTTTCTTTACAACCTGCTTTTTTGGACAGAGAGGGCTGGACAGAGGAAGGGAGAGAAAAGTCATGAATGACAAGGTTTCCCATTGAGTGTCTTGGTCATTAAAAGTCTGATACATTATTGTTTTGAAAGTTAGCCAAAGCAAGATAGATTCTTGGAAAATCTATGTATGTGTTAAAGGTATTTGGAAAAGAAAATTTAATTTGAACACCCTATGGGTCTTAAAATTAGTAATCACTCATCTGTAAGATGTAGCCCCAACTTTGTGTAAATTCTATTTCCGAATCTGGGATGAAAGTGGGGTAATTTTTTTCACATTGGATAATGCAGGCGCACAAATTGTGCGTCACGTTGCACACGATTCATCAGCCAATGATATCGAATCCGTCATCTAAACGCCATACACATTGAATATCCCGCCCGCTCGATAATGACCAATCAAATTCATTTTGCTTACTCATGAACTCACAAAACTCATGTGGCAGCTCGTGGAAATTTGTGGAAGGAGGCGTGACAAACAGGACAAACAGCCATTTCTGAACACCTTTGAATACACGTAATGAAATCACAGCTCTGGTGCTTTAAAATTAGTAGGAAATGATGTGTGCTCAAGCTATATATTGTTTTTTTTGTTTTTTTTTAATGGACTTGTTTATGTTCATAGGTAAACTGTTCTACTACTGCTTAAAACAGGTTTTAAAACCTTAAATTAATTATTTTCATCCAAAAGCACTTCATGCTGATTAAAACATGTATGAATGCAGTGTAATGCAGTGAACAAACAGATAAGAAACTAGTCCTGTCGGCTCCAAGGTTACATTGTGCTTGACTTTGAGCTTTTCACCAGAGGTAGCTTTTGCTTTTACCAGCAGAACATATCTAAGGAATCTTCAAACAAACATTTAACATGGGGGCGTTCACTGTGAGAAAACATTTCAGATGTGCCTGCAGCAGCTGTGCCATCACTTTGATTACTGTCCACCTGTTGCCATTTCAACTGATTGGCCATGACTCAGGACAAAAGCTGAGAGGAGAGGAGTAGTTGGCCTGTGGTTTGTTTGTCTCTGTGATTTGCCAAAGCACAACTTGAGCCAGTGAGATTATGAGTGAAAACAGTTTGCAGACTCTGCAGCTAACTCCATATCACAGAAGGAAGGACTTTCGTTAAACGAAATGAGTTCATTCCAAACTTAAAATTGAAGCAAATTAAATGGAAATATTTTGAAAGACAGGCACTCACATCCCTAGGAAGAAAAATCAGTTACCTGTCACATAATTACCTACCAGATGTATTTCTGTATTTATTTAGTTGGCTTGGTAGTGAGCGTTAGTTGTCAGCTTTACTGTGTAATCCTTGGACTGAATTCTAAATGCAAAATATGCCACTGCCATATTGTCTGTATAAACCCACACACGTCTCTGGGAAACATTCTGACTGGGATACATTTGCTCACTTTTCACCAACGATTATGGGAAGCATTTTTGTTATTATCCTCCCAAGACTTATGGAATGTGCCAATTAATGAATTAATTCATATGTTGGTTCTTTTAATTTTTATTTCAGTAGCTATAAGTTGGTGATTTTAGTGAGTTCTGTTTCCATTTCCAATCAAGCCCGTGATTTTAACTTGTGATTTTAAATCATGCACCAAGTCATAGATCTCTGGCAGCTGAAGAACAGAGCCGGGGTGAAATCACATTCTGGTTTTGCAGTGTTAAACATTTTAACACCAAAATGAACATCCACCAACGATTTGGAAGTAACCTTTAACCGAGGCTTGTTCCTCCCAAGACTTATGGAATGTGCCAATTAATGAATTAATTCTATGTTGGTTCTTTTCATTTTGGATTTCAGTGAAGCTTTTAAGTTGGTGATTTTGAGACAAATGAGATGTTGTTTCCATTTTTAATCAAGACACTGTGATTTTAATGGATTTTAAATCATGACCAAGTCACTGTGTTCTCAGCTGAAGAAAGTGTGAAAGTACACAATGTATTAGTAGTCATTTTGATTAGACAGGGGGGCTGTCATTGGGTCCACATAACTTGCGGATATGCAACCCTTGCAAGCTTTACTGGTCACTGCTTACACACAAAATCAAGTGTGATAACAGGTGTAATTAAATTTATTTGTGCCCATTAATTTATTTGTGTCAGCTCACAGGCCCTATTATTATGCATGCTGACTAACTGGCACGGCTTACTGGGATACTTAATGGAGCAAAGCCATTATTAGTGTTATTAGTTCCACCTGTGCTTTTTCTGCTATGACAACTGGAAATGTCTGCCATGAAAAAACACTCTCCAGCCTCTCTGTTTCAGGTGCTGACCAGAATATTAAAAGTCTGGATGAGTCAAGTTCCATTTACAAGCAGGACTTCAGCATGTCCGTTTTCAACAGTTCCACATATACCTATGCTCCCCTCTTGCAGCTACTTGTCAGCTGTTATTTGACAAAAAATATGTAGCAGAAAACTGGACAGGGAAATGTGTTATGCTCTTTGCAACATAGTGAGGTGCAAGGCTATTTGACTTTTCATTTGAAAAATAAAAATTATTTTCAATTTCAAGTACAACGATTGAATAAAAATTCAGACATCCATGAACATCATGTTTGTGTATCACATCAAATATTACATTATTAATAAGAGAACTTGGAAGCTTACCTTGGTACACAAAAATATAAGTCATTTGTAAAATGACATCCTTTGAAAAGTCTAATTGTATCTATGTATTTGTTATTGTGCCCCCAAGGACAGCTCCCACTGATCAAAGGACAAATCTCTTGTTTGTCTGGGCCCCAACCAAGTCCATTGAGAGCATTAGATGGTTTATCTTTAATATAAGGTCTTCATTTTCATCTTAATTTATTTTACAACTGGATTAAATAATCTGTCCACTGATTCAGTGAATATAAAATCTGATGGAAAGGCTCTGTTAAAATGTTGTCCAAGTTTGATGTTCATGAGAATGAGTTTTGACAGATATTAGACCCAATATCAAACATTAAAAGGTGAGTCATCTGAAAGAATGATACCAATCATTATAAGACTGTCGGGGATTGAACTTGTTTATGATGCTAAAACTCCATCATCATCATTGGCAGCAGCATGATCACAGGATACTACAATAAAAAACAATTCTGCTCTCTGTGATTTAAGGATCTAAGCACAAATTTGGACCTTTTTCTTTATCTTTTTTTGTTTAATCAGGATGATCAGGAACCTCTCTGATGTATTGAGAATATCTCAGTGATATAATACCAGATACAAGCTTGAGGTCTGCTGAATCTGAATTCATGCAAGCTCAATCTCAGCTCCCTTTGACTCACCTCAGTAATTGGTTTCACTGTGATCTACAGTGGCTGTTAAGCTATGGACAAGGTTCTCAGCCTTGACAACGTCTCAGTGGATTGCAGTATGAACCTTTTGAAGGGGTCCAGCTGTGAGACAAATGAGATGTTGTCTCAGCCCAGCAGTGTGTTGCACCAGACACTGTGAAATAATAATGGAGGAACACTGGGCTTTAATTGTTCTCATGATTAAACTGAAAAAAATATTAGTAGTCAATTTTGATTAGACAGAGCTGTCATTGAGGTATTCCAAATAACCTGATCTCCATAAGTCAATCAGTTTTGCACTTAGACAAGTTTGATTTGAGTCATCAGCCTTATTCATAGAACCAAAAGAATAATGTGATAAAAATGTAATTAAAATTTGTGCCCATTAATTTATTTGTGTCAGCTCACAGGCCCTAAAATAATGCATGCATGCTATTTTGTACTTTTTTTTTTTTAATGGATTACATGATAATGGAGCAAAACAAAATTAGTTTATAAAGTTCAAAAAAACATGCATTTTAATGTTTGACAACTGGAAATGTCTGCAATAAAAACACTCTCCAGCCTCTCTGTTTCAGGTGCTGACCAGAATATTAAAAGTCTGGATGAGTCAAGTTCCATTTACAAGCAGGACTTCAGCATTCTGTTTTTTTCCACAGTTATTTTCTTTCTTCATCTTTGCAGCTACTTGTCAGCTGTTATTTGACAAAAAGAGTTGCAGAGAAAACTGGACAGGGAAATGTGTTATGCTCTTTGCAACATAGTGAGGTGCAAGGCTATTTGACTTTTCATTTGAAAAATAAAAATTATTTTCAATTTCAAGTACAACGATTGAATAAAAATTCAATAATGTTAATTTGTTTAATACATATATGTGCTTGCTCAGAAATCTACCCATACCATTTATTTTTTGTGTATCACATCAAATATTACATTATTAATAAGAGAACTTGGAAGCTTACCTTGGTACACAAAAATATAAGTCATTTGTAAAATGACATCCTTTGAAAAGTCTAATTTTATCTATGTATTTGTTATTGTTGTATAGGATCAATCCCCTGATCAAAGGACAAATCTCTTTTTGAGAAATTAAAGATTATAATGAGGCAGTTGGGTTTATCTTTAATACTGTAAGGTCTTCACTGTACTCTGCCTTGACCTACAACTGCCTTGAAATAATCTGTCATGATTCAGTGCTGTATAAAGTCGAATCAAAAGGCACCAGAACAGTGCAAAGTCCTTTGATGTTCATGAGAATGAGTTTTGACAGATATTAGACCCAATATCAAACATTAAAAGGTGAGTCATCTGAAAGAATGATACCAATCATTATAAGACTGTCGGGGATTGAACTTGTTTATGATGCTAAAACTCCATCATCATCATTGGCAGCAGCATGATCGGACCAGGATTTTACAAAAAAACAAAATATTTCTGTGATTTAAGGATCTAAGCACAAATTTGGACCTTTTTCTTTATCTTTTTTTGTTTAATCAGGATGATCAGGAACCTCTCTGATGTATTGAGAATATCTCAGTGATATAATACCAGAGGCAAAAATAGGTCTTTTTCTGAATCTGAATTCTGCCTCAGCCAATCTCAGCTCCCTTTGACTCACCTCAGTAATTGGTTTCACCAGCTCAAGTTGTCATGGTAACTATTCTGATCCTCAATCCACCTGGAGACCTGTTAAGATGTTTGTAAACACAGACACACAGCTAAATCAGACTGAGCAGTGTGATGCACTCACTTAGAAATAATAAAGAGAGGGAACACTGGTGCTTTAATTGCTCTGCATGATTAAACTGAAAAAAATATCTAGAGTCAATGGACACAGAGCTAACCGTCATCAAAGAGGTATTCCCAAATAACCTGATCTCCATGTAAGTCAATCAGTTTTGCACTTAGACAAGTTTGATTTGGGAGAATATGCATCAGCCTTATTCATAGAACCAGTAGAATAATAGTCCTCATAAAAAATACAATAAACCGTGCCCTCCCATAATCCTTTTCACTAAGGATAGATAGTGCATGCAGAAAATAATGCATGCATCAGCTATTTTGTACTTTTTCTTTTTTTAATGTGATTACATGATATTGAGCATAAACAAAATGTATTAATAAAGCAAAAAAACATACATATAAATAATGTTTTACCACTCCGATTGCAATAAGATACTTGTTTGGTCTGCTACTGTATATATCTAGCATTAGGGTTACTGTTGTCTATCACTAGAGGAAATGTTCTGTGTTCAGCATTTAATTCACTCAGCTGTCGCTCAGAAATCATCTGCCTTCAGGTAAATACAATGATGGCTGAAGCTCTGATGACGCAGCAACCAATGACCATTAGCACATAGCAATGAACAAAAACATTCAGAGGCAGAGAATACTGGCTAATAGCCTTTTTCAAAATATAAATCTTATAGCTACTTATCTTTGAACAGTTTTGTTACAAAAGCTATAGATCCACGGGTTTAAACCTTTTATATTTTCCAATGACCTTCTACATTTTTGCGATGCTCTCTAAAATTGTAAAGAGCTTTGCCATAATGTTGGTTTGAACACAGCAAATACCTTTGGTGATCCAGCTAAATGTTAGCTGTTGCAGAAAGACATGACTCACATTTTATTAGTGGTGAGCATTCCTTTCTTTTTCTTGTACCTCCTTATCCATTGTATATTACTGCAGAATCAACCATACTAAATCAACAGACCTTAATCCGATCAGTGTTATATAGAAGAATGACGTCCTCTGCAGCAGCTCATTATCCACAGCTGTGGGAAAGCACACAGACTCAATTTAACATATTGTGTTGTCTTATTTTCTCTGAGTTAGAATCATTTTTTTTAAACTTGTACATCAACAGGCAACCTGTTAAGCACCAAGGTCCCCTAATTGGGGGACCCTGAGGTTTACAGAACCCTCCCTGACCCCCCATGCACTGATTATGAAAGAGTATAGTCATATTTTATATCAAATTGAACAGCAGAAGCTGGGCTAAAACGTGAAAAAAAACAAATTTATCAACACAAACACAGCCCAAACACCACTAAAACAAACAATTAAACATCAAACAAAATGGCGCACCTCTGTGTGGACCCAGTCGCCACATTTCTGGCTCGTATAATGCTGTACATTATGCCAAACACTTCAGCTACCACTCATTTGAACCAGCAGGCTACTAAAAGTGGGATGTTACACAGCAACAGTGGCTCCACAGCAGCAGCTACACAGCAGCTCCACAACAGCAGCAGAGAAATAAGCCAACAACCAGCAAACACAGACAGTGCTCGGGCAAAGCATGGCCCTACACTTCCTCTTACCTTTGCTGTTTTGCAGTGAAAACCTTGTTTTGAGGGTAAATCCACATATTTCCAACTTAGCTTTGACCAGTGTTTACATGGGACCGCGACCCGCGGTCTTTAGGACTATGTAAACCGGAAATAACGTCATGGAGCGGGCAGGAACTCATGCAGCCTCCATGTGCCCAGTTCATGCCGTATGTCCGGGGACTCCGCGAATTCTGATTGGCTCATGGCTGCCAGTGCTGTTGATCTTACCCACGTGGGTCTAGATTCATTCCCTGTGCTCTACTGGTTAGAATGAGCCGTCAATCACGCGAATCGGCCAATCCGCTGCAGAGATAGAGGTAGAAACGTCTCTGCAGCACATGGTGCAGTTTTACGCAGCAGTACGCAGACCCAGTTAGAAGGCCTGGATTGGAGTTCGCATTTAGTTCCAATTGATTCATTTTCAGTTAGTTCATGCAAATAGTGTGAAACTAAAGAATAAACATTGGTTTATGGTGGCAAGTGGTTCCAAGCTGTGCCAAAAATTCATATTTATATTTATATTCATATTTCTCGCCTGGATATTATGTAGTAATATCTCAATTATATTGTCCTGCTTCACTTTATCAGAATCAACCTCTGCAGAGACAATGTTTATATGTTGTATAAACATATAATGATTGATTTTATAGAGTGTTAGAGGTTCATCTCCATTATTCTAAAGCACACTCATCAAAAATATGATTTTTTTTTTAGGCGAATATGAATTTTTATTTAATTTTTTGTGTGTGCCATATTCATTTGCTCTTCACCAGTAACAGATATACTGATAATTACACATCTAGCAAATCCCCAAAGTGGACCATGTTCAATAAAAAAAAGAATTATTCAAATAGACCTTGTGGTTGCAGAGATGTTCTCCTTTTATTATGGATATGCATTTTTCGAGAAAAGGCCTTCAAAAAAGGCCTGGTTCAAAGAAATACAAAGAGAAACACATCTTGAGAGTGGGTTTATTTATTAGTTTATTTCAGAGGGACAGTGCACCACTAATCAACAGTGTCAACATAGAGAAACTGTAAGTGGGCCAGAGTTAGCCAACAGGGCTAGTTTCCATCCGTTGTCCCTGGCCAGATGTAAAAAGGCAACCTAAAAGCCAAAAAAGGGCAGCAATTAAATACAATCAAAACACAACTTACATAGCAATCTACCTAGTAAAAAACACATAATAGCAAGTAAAACAGGTAAGAGACATACAGCATATCAAGAGCTCATGGCATGCAGGCAAAGAAAAGTTAACATGCTAGCATGATAACACTTAACATGCAGACAGAGAAGAGAAGGGAGAGAGTAGAGAGAGAGGGTCTCATCTGTCACACAAAGATAGCACTGTAAAGGATATAGCACATATCATATAGGTAATAATAAAATAATAATAATAGCAGATGAAAGTATATAAGGGTCCTAAGCCAGTCAGTAACTGGGATCCACCTTCTCGTAAAAACAGGTACTTTTAGCTGTAATTGGGCAGTCATATATTCCATCACGGGATGATCATGAGTGAGTGATCATGGGGGGGGGGTCAGGTTTCATCCAATTGTAATATTTTTTCTTGCAATCATCAACAAGACATGTAATATATAGGATTGTTCAGTGGTAAACAGGTGGTCAGGAAACAAATCTAATAAAAATAACAAAGAGTCCATTGGAAGGTCCACTGCCAAAATTTTCCAGTTCTTCCAGTTCTTTTCCAGTTCTTCTTTGACATTTTTCCAAAATGTTTGTAGTTTCGGGCAGCCCCAAAATACAGTACATGAGTATGGTCGCCGACCATACCACAGTTCCTCCAGCATTTGTTGCTGGGGTTGTTCTTGGAAATAAAAGTTTTTAGTGGTGTCCTGAAGAACCTAGTTTTGACCTTCCGGTCAAATTCCTTGTATAGTTGGCTTCCAATCCCCTTGTGGCATCTAGAACAGTCAGCATCTATTATTACATTCAGCTCCAGTTCCCATTGTTGCTTGATGTGTAGTGTGTTGTCTGACATATCCATCATTAATTTCTTGTACATGTGAGATATTAGTTTTTTTTGTTAAAGAACGGTGTTCAGACATAATAACTTTCAATATTTGTAGGTTCCTTTCGTATATTTTCCCACCCTGTAATTTTTGTGACATAGTGTCTGATTTGTAAGTATCTATATGATAGAATCATTTTTGATACAAAGACAAAGGAGAGTGTGCCATGTGTTGTATGCTCAATGTCCATCTGAAATTGTTTGAAATGTGTTGATTGAATGCAAATGTGTTTTTGCAATTTATGTATGTATTATTTTACTCATTCATTAGTAATCATTGATGCAGTTTGTTTTTATTGCAAAACATGATCATCAGTCTGTCCAATGGAGCACCTGAGACATCACGGAAATATAAGATAGCGAAGACAAAATGAATTAATCATAATAAGATTTCTTTCTGGAAACATATACTATTAAAAAAATATCTCAATCAATCACAGTACTACTCTGATATACACTATACATCTATAGTCATTTTATGAAGCAAATTATATTAAACATCCACAAGCTGCAGGGTTGCATCTGCAGCTTGTGAGATGTGTGGGTTTGATGCTTCTGTTGGCATGTGAATATGTCACCTTGGGCCCAGATTTTTAAGCTTCACTATAAAGTGATTTTGCAAAATGTAGTTTTGGCCTTGTCAAAGCAATAACTCTGTAACCTCCCAAACTTGTATAAATAAAATAAAAAAATTCACCTGGACTCAAATACAAAATTAATATATTTTGGTGGCTTAAAGCAACACTATACAGTTTGTTTCTAAACTCAGTGGTAGAAAAAGTGGTAGAAAAACGGTTAACAGGATGTATCGTGCTCCTGCTGCAGAGTGGGGTCGTGCACCATGTAATTCTCCTGTGCAGGTAGGAACACAGCGCCGCCGTGGTCCTGAAACATCACTGTTCAGCTGAGCTTCAGTGACCGAGCTCAAGTCTCCCTGCTCCTCTGACCCACACACAAGCACCCTGTGCTGGGCCACACGGCCGGCTAGCCTCCCGTCCAGAGCTCTGGCGAGCTGGAGCTTCGCTCGGCACAGGTACCGGCAATGACGACAGCACCGTCAGTACTGGTGATGGCACCGGTTGGGGAAACCAATTTTTCACATGGGAAAATTTTTTCACATGGGAATCATGTTATTTGCACATGGGAAACATCTGGTTTTGGCCCATAATATCAAATATGAATTCCCATGTGAACCCACCGTTTACATTATGTTACCATGTAGAGCACATGTTGTAATGTAATGTTGTAAACATGTTATCACATCTGGAAAATGGGAATTCAAATGTGATTCACATAAAATTGGACCAAAACTACATTTCCGATGTTCAAATAACATGATTCCCATGTGCATGTGTTTTTTTTGTTTTGTTTTTTTCTGTAAGGGAACAAGGTAGTAGACAGACAGTTGCTCTTCTCAAGTACCAGTACCACAAATCCTACATAATGGTGCTTTGAGTTCAAAAGTGAAGGTCATAGCAGTTGTGCTATAACCTGGCTCAGAGCATTTCTTCTTGTTTTACAAGATTAATATTTTCTTCTGTTAAATTCATTCATTCATCCATAGTGACCTTACCAAAGTGAAATGTGATTTTTTGGTCTTGCTAACACCATGGGCCCTAGTTTCGTAGACTGAGCGCAGTCTAAGCGCAGCACAGCTTCGCCACACCAACGAGGCGTGTCCAGCTGCATTTTGCAAGATTCGTGGACAGCGCAGGCACTCCCCTTGTCCCTCCTACCGGCGCAAATGGCAAGGAGGGAGGAGACAGAGAAAGGAGGAGGAGAGAAAGGCGTGAAGTGGGATTAACACAGCCGATTCAGATCTTCACCTATCAAAGGAGCTCCTCTCCTCCCCTTTAAATGCGCAGCGAGGCAAGGTGCATTGCAAGTTTTGTTACTTTGCAATGGCTAGCAGCAACAGCGGCAGGCGCCCAAACTTCTCCCAAGAGGAAACTGATGTTCTGGTCCGGGAGGTCCAAGCTCGCAGTGTCCGAATATCTGGAACTGCAAGCAGACCTCCACGGGCTGATGATGCAAAAGTATGGGGGGGTTTCAGATGCTGGAGAGGGAGCTGGGTGCCCTTTCCTCCCGGGTCCAGGGGATAGAGGCCCAGCTTCAGACGCTGTCCTCCATCGACCGGAATCTGCAACGCCTGGCGGATGCAGTGGACAGGCTCGTCCCAAGACCCCCTCTCACGCAGCAGCACCGGGTCCACTCTCGCCAGCACCACATCCAGTCTCGCCAGCAGCACCGGGTCCACTCTCGCCAGCAGCACCGTGGCATACTGTAGGTGGCCATTAAGGCGGCGGCCACGAGGAGGGCTGCCGTCCGCTCCCAGCCTAGGGCGAGGGTGAGGACGAAGAGGAAGAAGGGGGGGGCGATAATTAATAAAATTGTTTCAATTGTTAACGTGTACATGCTGATTCCATTAGTTGTATTAAATAGTGGTTATTGTGGTTATTTATTGCACTGAAATGTGCCTGCAACTGTGGAAACCTGCCTGTGAGGTCTTGGTGACATGTGTGCACTGCTCGCCAGCGAACCAATCTACCACTCCGCCGGCTGCGCTTCGATTTGCGCCCAGAGTAGACCTGGTTTGAGGAGGCGAGCTTTCAGCGCAACCTTGGCGGGACATTTTTGCACGAAACTTCCACTGCGCCAAGCTGGATCTGCTGGATCTGCTGCGCCCTGCTGCGCTGCAACACCCATCTTAGCGCAGCGCGATCTACGAATCTGCCAACCTGACCTTGCAGCCAGGCTGCGCTGGTCGAAACTTCCATTACACCGGCTGCGCTACCTTGCGCCACCTGCACTGCGCCACCAAACTAAGGCCCCATATGTCAGCTAAACACTTCACAGTAATCCCATCAGAATTGGTACATACATTCGTTTTGACTTGAAATTATTGGATTTATGCGGGTCAGAGGTCAAGCATCATGTGTGTGTGATCTTGATATATCCATACGACTCGAAATAATTTCTTCAAATGTGGTAGGCCTACAGACATTAATTTTGACTCAAGGACAAGCTCATTTGATTTTAGCAATCAAAAGTCAAAGTCAGTGACCTCAGAGAACAGTTTATAATCATAACTGAACACCTAACTCAGCAATTATGCAAAATGTCTCTGGATAAACAGAAATGTAATCTAAAACTAGAGCCAGAAAAAGCTGCTTGTGTAAAATGGTCATCACTGTCTGTAATGATGAAATATGACATAATATATCTGTAAGATATAAAAATTAACCTTGTTTTATTTAGAGAATTAAACAGCCCGAGACAGTCAGTGCATGCAGTTATGCATGTGAATTGAAAGGAAGATAGAAATAGTGAAACATTAGCAATAACCCAGCCAGTGTAGACAGCTGGATTGATTTAAAATAGGAGTGTGACACAGATGACTGAAAAATGAGGCTGAAACTCTCTGTGTTGACACGGCATTAGGATGCAGACTTGCACCACCCACCCTTATAACTTCTGTACAGCACAACAATGTCGCACTTCCCCGTGTGATAAAACATGTTGTCAGTGTCTAAGCAGCAATTAATTTCCCTCATATTGTTGGCAAATGTTGTGTAAACACATTGTCTGGGTTACAACAACAGGAAACAACATAACAGGTCATGGGCATTGACAAACAATGGCAAGTTCAGAGCTGTCCTGAATTTGCATAATTTGTGCAACATGGTGGTTTATCTGACAACACCATCGGATGTCTGGAATCTCTCCAGCATCACAGATTACTGTCTCTTTACTTTCAAGTCATGTAATGGCAGTTTTCTGTTTGTTTTTTTTGTTTTTTCATTTGTGGAGCTTTTGAGATTTGCACACTTGCACAGAACATATCAAATTATGCACTTCAGGGTTATGAATTCATAATAAAGTACAGTTCAGTTATCATTGACAACTCTGTCGGTGTTTCTTGGACAATTAGCATCCTGGAAATCATTGCTACCTCCTGGCAATAATTTCATCATAGGATGAAAGTGATCTTGTGCAGTCTCTCTCTCTTTTTTTTTAACTCTTATGTTTCTACTATTTTTGTCCATACACTGAATTTCTCCTTCTCTGCATTTTTGCATAACTCTCTAAATTCGCATAGCTCATGGGTTGTCACTTCATTCTGTTCAAGATAGGGACTTGGACAAAACACAATGAATGAACAGTCAAAGAGCTGTGGTGCAGTAATGAGAGGGGGATGTCAGAGGAGAGAGAGGCTAGTCCTGATGTGCTGTCACAGAGGATATTCTCAAGGCCTGATCAGCCTCGTCTCTGCAGGCTAGATGCTCATACAGACACAGACACACAAAGCCACTGACTGTCTCTCAGACACACACACACACACACACACACACATATATTCAAGCCAAATAACATCCACGAGGCACATTGGGCTGCGTGCAAAACAAGGGCACGCATACCATCTCTGAACAAGCAGCGATTGACTTGAGCTGTGAGGAATCCTAAGGGCCTGGCATGTCACCGCAGTCCATCATTCTTCACTCACTGCTGAGGCCGCTGACAAGGTCACAGTCTTCAAAGCATCTTCTTAGCTTGCACAGGATACACTTCCCTGAAAGGAGCTGTCTCATCCCATTAACCCTTTCTAACAGCATGTGATTGACAACTAGAAACGCTAAACATCGCCAAGTTGCCATTTCTTCCAATAATGATGTCAAAGTCCAAGTTGAATCACTGAAGTGACATCTGCGAAGAAGAGCCCTGGGGTTTTGAGATGGAAATTTGAAGTTGGGGGGAAAAGAGCTGTGGTGCCACATGAAGTGTAGTATGGTTAGTGGAGCTGCAGTTAGCCAAAGAGTTTTCAATTTTCAAAATTAAGAAATGTCAAGATACTCTCACTTATATCCAGTGTTGGGTAGTAACGCGTTATTAGTAACGCCGTTACTTCTTTCAGTAACTAATAACGTAACGCGTTGTTTTTTTAAATCAGTAACTCCGTTTCCATTACCAAACGCTGCGTTACTCCGTTCCTTTACGTTCCTTTTGGTGAGATTTTTCAGCGGCACCATGAGCGGCACACACTTCCCATAACATTTTAGCGATCAATAAAGTTTCATTGAATTGAAAGAAAGACAGAGCACACTGTGACACTGTGAAAAACAAAACTTGGTGGCTGCCCTCTAGCGTCCCACACGTAGGCTAATCAAACATGCTCCATGAAGAGGACTGCGTCAGAGGGGATCATCCCTATGTTCCCCAGGTCCTATGTTCCCCACTTTGTATGGGACAGGGGAACATAGAACCCTTATTCTAAAAAAAGGTCCTATGTTCCCCGCTTTTCCCCAAAAAGGTCCTATGTTCCCCTTTGTGTCCAGACCGGGGAACATAGAACCCTATTTTAGAAAAAGGATCCTATGTTCCCCGCTATTCCCCAAAAGGACCCGGGAAACATGTAATTTTTGGTCCCATACCTGGAAGTGGAGTCGTGACTTGCCATATTTTTGTCTATTTTTGAGTGAGGAGTTGAGTTGTGACTTTGAGTGAGAAGTGTAATTGCCCCATTGGTTAAGTTTAGGCAATGAAGAAGGAAGTTGGTTAAGTTTGGTAATAAGACCAGGGAGAGGTTAGACAGGTCAGATAGAGAGAGTCCTTCAACCAGCAACAGCAGGGAACATAGTACCCTTTTTTGAAAAAAGGTCCTATGTTCCCCAGTAACAGTGGGGAACATAGGTCCCTTTTTCAGAAAAAGGGTACTATGTTCCCCAGTATGTATTGCGACCGGGGAACATAGGACCCTCTTTGGTAAAAACGGGGAACATAGGACCCATTTTCAAAAAGAGGGTCCTATGTTCCCCTATAGGGGAACATAGGACCCGGGGAACATAGGACCTGGGGAACATAGGTACGCTCCCCGTCAGAGCAGAGCAGGACATGACGGCGAGCTAAGGTTACGTTAGCTAACGCAGCATCCGAGACCGAAGCTGTGCCAGTTCAGGCTGCAGCCCCAGGACTGGGACACAGCTCCAGAGTCACAGCGAGACACACAAGTGCCCACTCCACCCGAGCAGCTGCGGTATTGGAGTCCGACAGACAGACGCCTGAAACGTCATTGAAAACAGGTCCTTGAATGTAACTCGGTCAAAATAAGATGTGGGCCTATTCTCAAGATTTTTTGCAGCTCTGTTGGGTCAAGCTGCTGTAGCCTACATGCCGACATCATGCAGCATGATGATGATGACCAGTAGGCTACAGAACTGACATGGGGTTAGAGGGGAATTCATAACCTTTATTTAATGGGAGCATTGGAAAAAAAAAACCTTTTAAAGTAACGGAAAAGTTACTTTTTCAGTAACGCGTTACTTTTTTAATGAAGTAACTAGTAACTGTAACTAGTTACTATTTTTGAGTAACTAGCACAACACTGCTTATATCCATATGGCTGAAAGCTGGTGTTCAGTTTGTTTCAGGCTACATCCATACGCTACATTTTATTTTCAAATGGTGAACAGTCAGACAGATTTAGCTCCATATCACACAACCACTCACACGCTCGGCATGCATTTGCCAGTGTAAACAGGAAATAGCTCGCCTCCTCTGTAAGAGATAAGTTGCAGAAAATTCAGCAATGGTTCTATTATTATCAATGCTGTTATTCACCGCTGGTAGTCAGGACCAGTTAGACGTAATCAGAGACTGAATGTGTGTGTCAGCATCTTTCCAAAGGCCTCTGCCCATCCACACTAAAACTCAAGCTGGGAGTTTCAAATCTAAAACTGGGCCAGAAGAGTTTCCAAAACTTGTGATGGTGGCAGGCTTAAAGGCATACTTTAAAACTAAATAATATTAATGTGGATGTAGCCTCAGATTGATGCGGATAATATTAATGTGGATGTAGCCTCAGATTGATGCGAAAGCACAGAGCCAATCAAACAGCTGGACGGACACCTTTTGAAAAGGTTGTCAGTGCATTTCCCACCAAACTCTGGTATTTTTGTTTGAGGTGAAACATGAAGTGGACCAACAAGCTATTAAAAAAATCCTCTGCCTTCCTGTCAGAGGAACTGACGAGGAAAAGATCCGAGGAGGTCTATAATGTATAACTGTGCATGCTCATTAGGTAACCATGGTTACATGTCTGCCTATATCTGCTGACACACTGAATAAGTGAAAATGAGTTAAATCAAAGATGTTGAGTTTGGCCTTTTAGCAGTTCCTCATTATACAATGTTTGAAATGTGCAGTGACCATGACATAATTCCATCCAATATTTATTATATATTACTGTGAGCTTTTTCACCATTACTGTATGTGTGACTCCTGGTCCACTTACACATTCTAATGATAAAGCTCATACTTATTTTGAGATATTTTTGACGGTAAAATAAATAACAGATGAATGCAACTACCCAATAATGAGATCTTAGTTTGGTTCTAAAAAAGTTAGTGTAGATAAAGTCAACCAGGCAAACAGTATGAAGTGAACCATAACCATGCACTGGAAGTAACCAACACAATGTCATAAACAATTGCAAACACAGGCAAAAGCTTTTTTTTTACCATCTAAAAGGGAATTAAGTTAAAACTGAAAAGAGTTGGGTTTAAATTTTTTATGTATTCATTTATTCCTATCTGATAAATCTGACAACGGACGTAGTTACTATTCAACAAATGCATTGCATCACAATTCTCCATACATAAATAGCCTGCATATTTTCTGAATCCCCTTTTCTTTATATTATTATTTCTGCTGCCTGGCTGGAACCACAACAAAATCAAAACTTTTTCCTACTTCAAGTCCTGGAGAAATCACACGCTGTTGTGACAAGTGACCACTTGGAGTGACTGTAGTTATGATCTGTGTCTTATGACAGGTTGAGTCTCAGGCTCCATATTAATGCTTTGTCACTAAGTCAAACCTATATGAATTTCAGGATTATGGAGACCTGTCCCAGTGCACATTTACATATGGAAATTTCTGCTCCACCAGTTTTATCTCTAAATCTCTTCTTATTATGATCATGTCACTTAGGATAAAACGTTTTAATGAGTAAAAATATATTGTGAAAGCTACATAGTTGCGCTACAGTAGCCCCTGCCATATTCCCCTGTCAACGCAGGTGACCACAAAACTATTCCAGAGCAAAAAGGATGAGAAAAAGATGCTGTTTCTTATCACTGAAAGCCAGAAATGAAGAGAGGACTTATTCTCAAGTGAAGATCACTATCAACAGGTTTGCCCAGGAGGAATTGTGTAGCCAGCTGCTTTTTCGAGGCTCTCTGTATTCCTACAGTGGCAATGCCCCGAAGCCTTCAGGTACCCCTGAGTCCATATCTCACAGTTTAGCTTTCAGAGATGCCTGGGATGGAAGGTATGACCAAGAGTGGGAGGGAGAGAGGGCATCTGTGGGTAGACAGCGACATATCTTAAGTATTTCCTTAGACAGGGAGTGGTGGCTGCTCCCACACTCTCTTCTCAGCAGCTTGTGGCCAGACTTCAAGATGGTGCTGCATTCATTAGCTCTTTGGATGTTGTGTTGGACAATGACATGCAGTATGTGATATTTTGCACAATTTCTCGCTGCCAACCAAAGATCTGCATATGAGACCAACAACAAAGTCATGCAGGAAAATTAACTCTCTAGTGCTCCAGCCTGAATGGGCAACTGTGTGAACTTTGTTCTGACATTATATGAGTGGATAGGGATGATTTTTTCAACTGTATGTTTACAAAGCAGAGCTGAGTCATCTCTCTAGTAGTAGGCAGACACCCTCTGTAAGTCATGACAGAGAAAACAGCTTAAATATAGGAGATTAAAGAATTTATCCTTTTGTCCTCATTCAATCTTCTGCGCAAGATTCAAAATTTTAAGCAGTAAATGAAACCGCAAGATGGTATTATGTGAGTGAGTGGGACATAACAACAGTGTACAACCATGCTAATGTACCACCTCCTGTAATTTTATATCTTATAAATCCTTCATCAGCTTTTTACTTAAACATTGTTATTTTTCAAAAACCCATGCAGTCTCACAAGACAAATATTTGAATAAAAAAAATGCTGAGCTTAATATGTGTCACAGACAGCAGCCTATAAGGTAACACTTTATTTGATGCTTTGAAAATGGAGGAAAGGTGTGTGAGTCCAGGGATGGAGGGGAGGTGAGGGAGGGGAATCCTGGGGGGAGGCCTAAGAGGGGGGGTACCAGGGAGGTGAGCAGGTCCAAGAAAGGCGGCGAAGAGGCAGGGGCAGAGGATCTGGACACAGAGGGAAACAGGAGTGGCAGCGATGGGTGAGGCAACCAGGGTTTTTGAAGCGGTGGAGTGATGAGATGATGGGTTGCAGCTGTGTCCCCTGCACAACTGTCCCCAATCCCGGGAGCACCGCCTGAGAGGGAGAAAGTGAAAGGAAGAGAGAGAGAGACACACTGGGAGGGGCAGGACGGAACGCAACAAGTCAACTTCTTCTGATGCCCCAATGGTCAGGAAACCGTTCAATGCATGTTTTGTAAAACTTATTGGATTATTGCTAATGAAATAAAGAATCCCATCTATCCCATGACAACATAACAGGCTTTGTCTTTTTGCTCAGCTCTCAGTGACTCCTTGTGCACACCAGAGCTGCTCTATTCCCAGCTGTGCTTTGAGCCCGGGTATATTTGCAGCCCTAATCTTCCAATACTCTAACATGCAACTCATAAATATGGCTGCATTCAAAAAGGACAGTAGATTTTCTTTCAAGAAGTACTGAACAAACATAGTCACATTTCTGTATGTTAATTCTGTTGCAGGGCATGATGGGCAACAATGACACACATTCGCCATCTAAAATGTCCTTTTATTCAAATCCCTTTCATTCCAATCTGCCTCACTCCTTCTGTGGCCGCTGAGAAAACACACACACACACACACACATTCAAATGTTGTTTGTTGCTATTTATATCATGATCATTTTACCAGGATGCTGCTGCAGTTGTTGAGAGGAAGATCAATGTGAGGGTGAATGACGAGCTGGAAGATATCATAGGGGAAGAAAAAGGAAAGAACAGGGACAGAAATGGAAGAAAACAAGCCAGCAGCCAGAAGAAGGTCAACCAAAACAGAGTAAGACAAAGTGACCCTGAAAAGCAGGGAACTCAACCACACTCATTAGTGTAGCTGGATGGATCAAAGCTGCAGAAAATTCTTTTGACAAATTTCTAAATAAACAGTGTATCCCATGTCATACTGTGCTCGGATGGTGAAAAACAAACATGGAACGCTTTGGAAGATGATACTCTATTAATGATTGATGGCCCATAGTTATCACTCTCTAGGTGAGATAGTTGTCTTGAAAGTTTGTGTCTTCCCTGCATATTAAAGGTTCCTCTTGAAAATTACCCCTGCAGATATGAATAAAATATGCTCCATTTCCAGTTTTTAGTCTGTTTATCCTCATCTTTTTTCAAATTCTGTGACTACCATGACTTTTTGCCGTTGTGACATTCTGGGAACAAAACAGCATAAAGCAACATGCTTCACTGCCATGATTGTTTATTATTTACTGACACATATTGCAAAAGTTGTGAAATGCAAATATCCGACCACCAACATCAACACAGTAGCCTAACCACGGGAGACATAATGAAGTACCAAAGTTTTGTCGCTTCAGCATAACCTATGCCGGTTTCATAAAGTTGCAGACCAGAGTGACATTTTTTTGTAAGTGGTTGCCACTTTAAAATCATCTACTTGTAAATGTTTGATGTAAAGTAGCCCTGAAGGGACAGTGTAGTGTGCACAAAGGAGCGGGAGCTGAGAGCAGATGGAAAAATTGAAGTGACACAGTGGGTGTGTGTGTGTGTGTGTGTGTGTGTGTGAGCATGTGGGAGTGCGGTGGAGAGATTCCAAAGTTGCTTAGAAAGAGCTGAGGCAGGAATTTTTACCCATCAAAGCAAATAGACACATGCCGAAGATCCTGTGCAACTCTACCAGGAAAGAAGGAAAGAAAAAAAAAACAGAAAACAAACAAGCAAAAAAAAACAAAAAAAAACAGAGCAGCCAGCATTAAGTCAGCTATGCTAATTAGCACCCTTCATTTTTATCAGTTCAAAAACCAGGGACAGATAAGCGTTCACCCAGGGCAAATAAACATGACTGGCAGATGTTGAATTTCAGCCCATGAACACATCTTGACTGATACACATGTGGTACATGTTCCACTTGTGTGTCTGCACACAGAAAATACCAAACAAGAACTCAGAGGATTTACACACTTTCACTTTAATCCAGCAATCAATGTGTGAAGAAACTTTAAAAGACCAACGTTGAAAGGTTTTGAGTGTTTATCAAACACTGGTGCGCTGAAAACTGCAGCATTCATGATAACCACCTGCATTAGTAGATAAATATACTGTAGGCTACATACTATATAAATATGTGCAAATATATAAGTAGTTCCATTGAAGGTAATGGAGAAAGTCAGCACGTTTCACTGCTTTCTTCACAAATTTAACAAACCTTAGAGCACACTGCTAAGTGACTTTTAAGAAGAAGAGGGTACAAAATACTTCATCCTTAAATTAAACTTGTATACAAACTATGCAGTTACACAGTGTTTGTGTTTCCTTTACTTTGTTTATTTTCATATCCACACTGACCTAACAGGAATCCATAGAAGTAACTACAGCAGATAGACACATACAATTAATTTCTTAAGTGGCACTCAGTTACTCGGCCTCTGAGGAGCTGTGGGTTCAGTCATGAAGACCACTTATAGCACGGGACACACACAATCTCTTCTGCACTTGTGTGGTTTCGTTATCACAGACAGCTCAGCACTGACCCATTATCATTTTTATAATTAATGTGAAAAAATAAAATAAAATCCATGCTGTATAAAAACAAGATTAATGCTATGTCTCTGGAAATTTGAGTTGCTGCTCTTGCACGGCAGTGATGTGTAAAACCCAGGCTTTGTGTTTTGGTTCAGCATCGCCGCTCTATCCACAGGAAAGCACTGGCTCAAGCCAGAACTAAGCAGCTCTGCCGGTGGAGCGATGATGGTGACGAACCAGAAATAAACAAGTCTTGCAGCACTGGATTGCTTTATAGGCAGAGCAACTAATGTCAGTATGCTACTAAAGCTCTTAAACTGCAGATGTCTGCTGTTACTTATCAGTTATGTTTCCATAGCAGCAAATGGAAGTAATGACACCATGCAAAGACAAGAGGAAATGCATATAGTGAGGGAATATTATTTGCAAGCTAGATACGTCTGGATGAGCTCTCACCACATTATCAGATGGATAGTGTTTTACAGTATATAGTCAAATGAGAATTGTTGCGGGGCAGTCACGTTCACTTACATCACTCTAGGATGATGATGGTATCATCAAACTCAACTGGAGGCCAATTTAGGCCAGATGAGATTTGCTTAAACATGTCAGGCTAATCATTTGGCATTAACTGTAAAACTTCCTTTGATGTCAACATTCACTGACATTCCTTCACTATCCAAACTCTTGGTGTTCAGATTAAATGAGAAGCCTGTAGTAAAGCTAAATTTGAATGTGTCTACTCCGTCCAGAACAAAACCTTGAAAAGGAGCTTCACCTGTGCCATAAATATAGTTAGTACTCCACAGAAAACTCTTCTGGTCAATTATTTATTTAAGTATTTGGGCAATTTACCATCTATTCTTCAGTTTGGTTTGAGGGAAAATTAGACCTAAAATACTGAAGTGTCTCAGAAAAGATTGAAGACCAAGGGGAAGTGTTCTCCATCATGCCTTCAGTTTACAGTGGGAAAGATACCTGGGGTGCATCCCTAAATCAATATCTCTGAATTTACCTACAAAATAATAATTCCATAATCACCATTTTGATGTCCATCCATTGTGTTTTGGCCTATATGATCAAGAACATTTTCTCCCACCTTTGTCTCACAGCTGATATACAAACATCCTTTTATTTCGCCATCCAACCGCTTTATGGGGCAGGCATTCAAACACAGCCCCCTTTCATCATTCACTACCCTAAACACACATGGATTATTCATATAAAGAGATGCCCAAGGATCGCTTTTCAGCATTAAAGTGACACTGAATAGAGGGGAAAAGAAAACACAGACCCTATAGGCTGCATCGTGTGGCTGGTTGCTCTCTACACATGTAAATGATATACTTTGAGTGGCCACCCCTGCACATCCTCACATTCATGCTGTGGCTGCTGAAATGAATGGTTTCCCCCAGAGGAAGGAGGGGTTAAGAGCATCAAATGGAGTGGGCAAAGAGGGGAGGGCTGGAAGCTTTACAGAAAGAGGTTGTTGGGTGAAAGGGGACCTTGCTGTGGGCAAGGATTGGGTAAAAAGCCGTCTGCGTCTTCGATTCATGTCTATGTACAGTCCCTCCCTCCTCTTAACCCCTCCCCGACCTCATTCCTTTTCAGCTATTCAATGGGAGGATATTTTTTTTAAAGGAGTGAGGGTAAGCGGAGGAGGGGCTGTCACATATTTGTGTGAAACAGAGAGGACTAGAAAACTGGTGGCAGCTATCAGACACCTGAATCAGTGCCCTCAACCATGGCTGTAGCTGATACAAATCACTTCCCATTGTGTAACTGTACGTAGCACTGTGCCTTTGTGTTTTTGATTTTTCAAAGAGATGGTCGTGTTGTTTTGATATATTTATGGGGTATATTATATAATATTCTGGACACCAGAAGTGTAAAAAAAAAAGTAAAAATAAAAGCTAATTAAGGAGTAAAGCTTTGTTTCAGCGTTCAGATTAGAATAACGTGTGTGTGTGTGTGTGTGTGTGTGTGTGAGAGAGAGAGAGAGAGAGAGAGAGAGAGAGAGGGTGGTAACAGTTAAACTATTTTGCTGTTCCGAAATCATACTGAGTTCTCTGATAGGTTACTTTATTCTCCCATACTAAGCTCATTGCTGCAGTTGAAGCTGACAGTCAAGCTGACAATATCAGAGCATCTGATATAGATTAGTGTTTTTTTCCTGAGATTTCAGCAGTAAGGTTTTAGAATAGTTTCCTATGTTCACAAAGGTCTGTTCATATAACAGGGAAAAACTAAAATACTGTATTTCACAAAATCAAATACTTTACATACCTCTTGTGTAAGTGTAAAAATATCTAAACCAGTTTCCTGATTTCATGCTTTATTCCTCTATTCCTCTTTTGTTCGACCCTGATAAAAAATAAGAGTAGACATTTTGTTAATGTCCTCCACTTATATAGCTTTATGGGAGATTTATTGCACCCTGAAGATCCTTGACAAACCACAATAACTATTGTTAATCCTATTCCAGCACTTAAATGCTACTGTATGTATAAGTTGTATCACTGTGTTCACAGCTGTCTTCTGAAGAAATGTCACATGTACGGTCACCACATAACAATCTTTACCAGCGCTAATGGATATCAGTGTAAAAATACCTTATATGATATCCTTTTGTGTTATTGTTAAGCATCCTTGGGTGTCTTGAAAGGCACAATGCATCAAAAAGTTGAAGATGGTATGGTCTTCAAGAGAGGTTACAATTGGCATACTAACACTGGGCAAAATAAGATTGGAAAAAAAAACATTATCTTGTATGTTGTGTCCCAATTTCTGCTGGAACAGTCAGATGCCAGAAGAATATGATATAAACATCATGAAAGCATGGATCTATCCTGCCAGCGTTTCAGGCTGCTGGGGGTGGTGTGATAGTGTGTGGAATATGTTCTTCTCTTACTTTGGACACCTTAGTACCAACTGAGCATTGTTTAAACAACGCTGTTGACCTGAATACTTTTATGACACATTGAAACCATCTTCTGATGGCTACCTCCAGCAGGATAACGCTCCGGGTCACAAAGCTCAAATCATCTCAAACTGGTTTCTTGAACATAACGATGAGTTCACTCGACCCATGGCCTCCACAGTGACAGATTTCAGTCCGGCAGAGCTTTGACCTTTGGGGTGTGATGGAACTGGAGATTCTCATCATGGATGTGCAGCTGACAAGTCTGCAGCAGCTGTGTGATGCTATTGTGTGAGTATTACAGAAACATGTAAGAATCCTCCTCAAAGGTTTAGGGGGCACAGTGACGTCTCATGAACTGTCATATTAGTTTGTCAATTGTGTCAGACTGAAATTTCTTAAAGGGCCAACGAGGAGTTTCTATTCGGTTATAAAACAGTCTCACGTTAATGTGGATGAATCTACGCTACCCGCACTTGTTAATGGCTCCATTTTCGGTCAATATATCGTTTTGTCTCTATCATTATTTTGTTATTATTAGTGGTGGCGGAAATTGGTTAAAGACGACCAGCACAATTAAGTCTGGGGACGCAAATGAGAATAAGTGGTTGTAGCGTTATAATCTGTTTAAGAACAGTGAACCTCTTTGAACCTTGACTTTAATCCCATGAGTCCTCTTCCGGTTTCCTGAGGAGCCTGTTGTCCCTTTAAAGACCAACAACAGCAATTAAGTCTGGGGTAATAAGTGGTTGTAGCAATATACTGTTTAAGAACAGTGTGTTGCCCTCTTTCCTTTCCTGAGGAGCCTGGTGAGAATATTCAAATACCTATTTTTTGGCGTTGATTACCATGGCAACTAACAAAAATGTGGGTCAGCCTTAACAATAGCCTGAGATGATCCTACTGACAATTGTTTTCATCCCATTGACAATTGTCTTGAGTGGGCTGTATAGGCTTTGTATGTGTTTCATAGACATATAACATTATTTATGCATCCTTTATCTGGGCTCTCTGTAAGAAAAGATGCAGCCTTTTGTGAACAATACAGAGCGATACATGGTAAATTACTTCCCCTGCAACTCTACTCTCTTAAAAACGTTGGGTTATTTTTTCAACCCAACAGCTGGGTTGAGACTGTTGGGTGGTTTAATTGGGTTGTTTTCATTAAGTTGGGTAATCTAAGAACCCAATTTGCTGGGTTATTGTCGTTGGGGGTTGAGTTATTAGCTGTTGGGTTGTATTTTCCATTATACTGTGTTGGGTTATTTCGGACTACCCAACATGTTGGGTTGACGTTGGGTGGGAGGAAATTCCCAGCATGCTTTGGGACAGTGTTTTGTGATTCAAATTTAGGTTATTTCTGTTAAATATCACCATCAGCTACACAATCTTTAGTGATACTGTTCTACACACTAATTTACTAATTCAATGTTCTACTCAGTTTACAATTACTGCTATCGAAAAAATAACTTTGACACCATAAGTGAAGGTATGTTTTTGGGTTGTGGTATCCCCTCCTTTGTGCAGTTCGCGTGCATGTTTTGAGGATAACAAACAGCATTCTCCCTTGGCGCAGGAGCTGTTACAAGATCTAATGTTATTCTCTATTTAAGTTAATGTTAAATAAAACCCTAATTTGCCACAATATAAGCAGTGTAGCCAATGTGAACCCTTAATCGGGTTATATACCCAACTGGGCTGATAAACAACCCAACTGTTGGGTTAAGGAAATCAACCCAACTTGTTGGGTCAAAATAACCCGCATGTGTTCTGTCCCATAGTTACCCAGTGTTGGGTTAAAAAATAACCCATATTGGGTTGTTTTTAACCCATCATTTTTAAGTGTGTAGGCTGCCTGTACTTACTGTGTACCATATGAGATAATTTCCTTTGGATATAAGGGCTGACATTACTGTATGGCTGGCAAAATTAAATAATTTGCGGTACCTGCTCTCATGCATCAAAATATGCAATACTCTTCTCTAACCCTCCAGTTTTTATTCTTAAACCCTTATTTATTTAAATGCTGGATCAAATTAGAGAGAAATGGTGTATTAACATTCTGCCTTTTAATTCATTCCATGAAAAATTTCACATCCTGTGTTCAAGATAAGGAGCTCGGCCTTCGTCATTTCATTTGCTGAGAGTGGAGTGTGTGCTCGAAAAAGAAAAAGAAAAAAAACATGCCGATTTAAATCATCTCTCAAAATATGTCACGATAACGTACATCTGTCACTCCCAAACAGGGTTTTCAGGAACCCAGATTTTACTCAACTGCATTAGGCAGGTCAATAAGAACAGAGCCCTTTAATTTCTCTTATCTCCATAATTACACACAATCTCTTAGTCTGTCAGTATATACGATAAAAAATAAGGGGGTTTGATGGGTTCTCTGCAGGGACAGAATGATTTAACTGGAGGGCTTTTCATTCCCTTTTAGTTCTTTTAGATAAGGCACGGTTCTCTAATCTAGCATTTAGGATGTCTGTCACACGTAAATGAGGCGTCCCACGAGCACACTGCATGCCAGTCAGAGGAGCTGATTCATAGAGGTACCGTGGTTCCATGGAAGACTGATGGCTTGTACTTTCTGCCAATGATGAAAATGTAAATACTTTAAATTGATCCCACAAAAGTTATAAAAGTTGTTGAAAGAGGACTGCAAACTTTCCACAATAGAATATGAGAAGTCTTGAAGTGTCTTTGAGCAAGCCCAAACCTTCCTAAAGGAACATATCCTGTATTCTGACACAATGAATTATGTCCCTAGCCATACAGAACGTATTTTATAGTTTAAAACTAAACCTTATGAAAAATGTACTTATTTGTGAAAAGCTCTTACTGAACAGCAACCACTGTGGCCACAAGCTTGCTAATATGAGCCATTATAAAGCAGCAGTAGCTATTGGTCATACCAGAGTATATGATTAATTGTACGATTTGGAAAATGAAATGTTGAAAAATGGGTACATGGTAATTGGCTCATAACAGGCCGACTCATATACAAAGCAAACTTACCTCTCTCAAATGCACAACTATTATAAATGTGCATTGGAGACATCAACATTATTCTTTTTCCAAATCATACAATTAAATACACATTACAACTGCCATGAGCAAAGAGCAAAAGCATTTGTTTATATTGTACAGTACTTCATTCAATATACCTAAAGTTATTAGCTAGTTACACCTTACGTTTCATGAATTACACAGTAAGTGGATACAAGTTATGCAGTAAGACTGGAGAACGTTGGGAAAGACCAGGAGTAACACCGGAAGTCCTGGTAAAGTAGGATGTAAGTGAACGGGAGGTATACTCTAAGACGTAGCCTATACTTCTACACATGGGAAAGTCTACACGCAGGAAGTGAGTGGGAGTTATGCTGTACGTCCGGGGAAGTTGGTGTAAAGTAGGTGGTAAGTGAACAGGGGGAGGATACGTCAGTCCGACCACCCAAAAGTCCAACCGCATATTTCAAAAGTCTTTTCTGTCATTTGTACAGTGGAAAGGTGAGTTCCCCTGACAATGAAATTCTTACTTTGCTGTCCACATCACAAAATAAAAACTATAAATTATATTTACTATTAATAAAATGCAACAACAAAAATCAACAACAACAACAACGGGAAAAGGGGGAAGGAGGTATGATGTGTGCGTGCAATGTGTATAATAAATAGTAAATACATAAATAGTGTGTAATGTGTATGTACACTTAAAGTGCTATCATATGAGGTGGTGGGTGATTGATTATCGACTATTCTAGATTGTTATGGTTAGGTTTAGGGTTAGGGTTACTTACGTCAGAGAAATGTTAGGTCAAACTAATGGACGCAAAAACACAGAAATGTAGAAATGGGAAGGGGAATTGGACTGATGCCATGCGTCCAGTGAACAGTACGCAGACGCGGGCTGTAGGGTTCAATTTTCAACAAAACTAATCTGTTGCTGTATTTCACATTTTTGGTCAAATAAGAAATATAAATTGCCATGGAAGTTTTGTAATCTAACTGTATTGACATTTGTGAAGTCTGTCAAAGTGTAGCTAGATACTTCCTTATCAGAACAAACACAATATTGATCTACCACTTGTGAAATATTGAACAGTATATTCAGTATCAGTTAGAGCATCTTAAAGTGGAGCGATGCTTAAATGTTCAGTTTTCATGCCGTTTCTGTAGTCTCCTGTTACACAAGCCCAGGCCAGTCCTAATATTACCCCAGTTTACTGTCTGCTCCACCTGCTATCAGCTGGCCATTCAGCCAACAGCTATAGTCCACCAGCCAACCAAGCATCCAGCGCCGGGCACACCAAATGATTAAGGGCAGAGGATAAGGATAAAGATGTGCCCAACTCATCTGAAGCTCTCGTTAATCTGCTGTTGGCAGTGGAGTTTGTATTGCATTAGCATTAGTGTGTATCTGCCGGTTACAGGAGGCAGCGGTGTCCATATCTGCAGAAGCGGTGCTACTGGTGAAGGATGGAATTGGGCTCAGAGAGACACTATAGTAATTCTAACTTTTGGGTTGACTAGTGTAGGAGTGTGGAGGATATTTAAATGAGGTAACGGAGTAATGAAAATGTGCAGGATTTGTGATAATGAGCAACTTGGTGCAAGGCCAGGGTGCTGCTTCGATACAGTCATGATGCAGAAATGTGCACTACTAAATTCAAGCTGTTAGTGGATTGAGGGCACTGATTGATGATTTTGGGGGTGGGGGTGGGGTCTCTGATAGCCAGATATCCAGGGGATTCATCCAGATGTTTCTGTATAGCGTGATGCCTCTTTGAATCATTGAATGCCACATGTTTTCCTTGCTATGTCTTACAGCAATTTCATTACAGAGATGCTTTCCCAAAACAGTAGGTTAGTGGCAGTGGCATCGCTGCCTAATACAAATTTTATTTTCCTGGAGGCAATTAGCTTCATGCATGAGACAGACCCTTAAAACCGAAGCATTCTAAAATAACCTTAACATGGTTTAAATGATTTTCCCATCACGAAAGCAAACACTCAAAATAAGCTATATTTCAGTTCAGGAGAAGCACTTTTATTTGATAACTGTATGATTAGAAAAGTAGTAAACAGAGCACAGCTTAGAAAAATAATTATTTATCCAACATCTAAATGATTGATGCATTACTACAGCTGGAAAATTAGCTCATTTTTATGAGACTAATTTCATAGTAATTTAAACAGGAAAGAGACATGTTATTTATATAAATATAGTTTATTTGCCTTTGGTTATTACCTGAGAAAGATGGAAACTCAAGTGACAACATGAAGCTGAATCTGGTACTGTATGTCCGTCTATCTGCCTGTGTGCATACACTGCATTTCAAACGTCACACTGTTATTTTTGCCAAGGCTACGAAGTCGTTCATCAAATCGGGGACCCCATACATATGGATGCATGGAGAGATGGGATATATTTTGTCTATTTGATTAAGGAGACCTTTGACAAAGGGGCTGGTACAGCAGACTGACAGCCAAAGGGTTTACACTGCATAAAGCCCATCCTGAGGGACCAACATCTAGTTGGAATTTCAAGCAGCATGGAGCGCACAGAGCAGGGGCATTGCTGCTGGAGAACTGACAAGATGGGAGCTTTTTCAGGTCACTTACATATTCAGTGTAGGGATGCAGATTGGGCAGTTCTTGTTTCTGGTGAATACCTAATAGTAACCCAAAACCTATTCTCTCCATCAGCATGAAGAGACTTGATAAGCTCTGGCAACTGGAAAAGTGCTGAGAAAGAAAGAAAGAATATACCAAACCTCCAAGTTAGCAAATGAGTGTAATTCCAAAGAGGGCACTTTAATAATAACCCTCCCTTTACTAACACAAGCACCAATTCATGTTGTCCTAGCTTCAAAAAAACACAAGGGAACAGCATCATCCGAATCACAAAATAGCCATGTAATTTGGTGGAATGTAATTGGAAACCACAATTACAAACACAAAAAATAAATAAATAAATAAATATGAATAAAAATGTAATTAACTCAGTGACAGCACGGCCTGATGGGATACCACCAGTCTACACATTATCAATTAATCAGGCATCCACAGTGAATTACAGTGAAACCTTTACTATACTAATAATGGTGTTTGTGCCTTTTCATTATCTAATAATTGTACTAGTATCATTTTAATTGTTTATCCTGAGCCAACCAGAGAACTGAGAACTCAGAGAAAAACTGTGTGTTTGTGCACTGGAGTTGCACAGAGAGATTTACCCTGCAAAGCCCCTCTGCCCCTCTCTGGACCTTAGAGCTCTCTGCTTTCCCTCAAAGCTTAAATGACGCGAATGATTGAATTGCTTTCAGACAAATCAATGCTCAGCTTCAATGTTATTGATTGTCTTGTTTGGTAAAATTCAAGATTCACCCCACAGAGCTGCAGCGGTCACTTGGCTGCAGCTCAAGATAGTAATGTGACTCATCAAGTGGATACTTAGAATACATTTTTGTTTATGTTAACCTGGTTTTGGATGATTTAGTTGAAGCAGAGCCGCTCCAGGTCTTAACACCACCACAGACAGACTGCTAGGAGGCCTCCATATCTTAGCTTAGCTCGCTACTTAGCAGTTAACACTGTAATGTCGTTACCCCTCACTCTAGATAATTATTGTCTCGTGTTCTCTGTTAGGACTTACAACATGCTCCAAATCCAATTACTGTGCATGTTATCTTGTCAAGTCTGTGGTCAGTATTGAGAATATCAGTGACTGAAGTTCACATAATACTGTATCAATTAACCACCTTTGTTGCATTTAAAGAACAATTCTGTGTGAATGTTTCTTTAATTGCTTGTGTTGACACTAGATCAAATCACATAGAGACGTCATCAAGTTATTCAGAAGTAATATTGCTAGTGTTCAAGATTTGCAATGTGAAAAGATACAGTTTACTGTAATGAGGAGAAAACATGAGGGGGATTATTGATGGTATTTGAATTTTGGATTCAGTCTCCTTCACAGTAGCCAAAAATGTTAGAGCGCATAGATTATTATTAAGTAGCTACTGCTCAGCTAATGACTGTCCCATAATGGTTCTGTGTTGGAAAACTGTAAATGTGTAATGGTTTTGTATTTTGTTGTTGTTGTTTTGTGTTTTTCCTATGTGGCAAAATGTATTCATCCAGTAGAAGAAGCCATGATGAAATGTGCGTGCTAAAAAACACATACTTGCATAATCTGTGGTTGGAGATACCTCTGGTTCCACGTGGGTTTTTCATATTTTAGGAGTATGTGTTCAGCTTCCTCCTGTTTTTAAATAAGGACGAGACAATTCTTGTGCAAGTTCCAAGTTGTTAAAATGAAAAATGCCAGACACAAAACCCAGCTTCTGTCATCATGTGCATACTGGCATAAAGATGACGGGGAGAGAAGAACAAAGCCAGCACCCTCCCCGCAAACCCCCCCCCCAACACTACTCTCCACACCCACCCTAACCGCTACACACACATACACACACTTTATTTAGGCTGTCGTGTTATGAATCTATTACAAATCCTTTTGTCAAGAAGAATACCCTTACGCGATAATGTGCTGAAAGGCTATCGCGCTGCACCAGATGCCCCTTCTTTTAGAGAGGGACCGTGTCCCTTGACAAGGCTTCCACAAGCTGGGTTCATTGACATCAACGCTCTGGGGACAGCCATAGAATCAGAGCTGCAGAGCGGCTGCTTCGCCGGCCTCCCCGTGGCACTGCTAGAGTCTCATCCAAGGGTCTTTCATCTGTGAGGTTAAGACAATTCCCGTGCTACTTCAGAGAATCGAGGAAAGGGCAAATAAATGTGACTGTAAACACGTGCAAAGAGAGACGCAATCAAAGACCTGCTGGGGCAGACGACTTCCTTTGATAGTGCATGTCATGGGCAGTGTGTACATATTCAGGGAATAGTCTGTGACGCTGTCAGAAAGAACAGTGGTAAATGAGAGGTGGAAAGCAATGTGAATCATATTTACTCAAGTATCGTACTTTTATACAATAGTCATCCAGGTCCTTTATTGTTACGTTTCATGTTTACTTCACTATGAATCAGAGGGGAATTTGACTTTTTACTTTTCAACAATTTAGAAGGGCTGTTTATAAGTTTCTTCTTCTCTCTCTGAGTGGGTGGTGATTGCTGCTTGGCATGAGCTTCAGCCATTGTTGGACTGTTGGTGTTGGAGACAGTTCCAAGCCGTGCAAATGAATTATGCTGAACCTGCCACATTTCTTCCACTGCTACTGCTTAAGCTGACTATTTAGCAATTTGGAAAAGGCTCCTTTTAATAGCCCTACATATTTCAATGACTTTTTTGTGGACTAGGGTTTTACCGAAACAACAAATACATTTTAATGCACTGTTATACTGTGTTTTGGCGGTGTACATGTATACATTTCTCCCCCATGGGAAGCTGAAATGTTAAAATGCTGTTTATACTATGTGTTGTTGTTTCCTAAAACTAATTTGTCCATATTTTTGGGATAGTTTACAGAGTTTTATGGTTTATTTAGCTGATGAATTTAGAATTTAAAAAAATCTAACTGATGAGGTTTTCATTGGACAGTAACAAGACTTGAATTTGCCCATATAAATTACTTGCATGCATTTAGTAAAGCTATAGGCTACCTATATTATAAAACTGCTACCACACCTTATAATATGTTTTAAAAACAGCCACTGCTCCTTTATTGACATTGCAGTTATAGGCTACATCATTTAATATAGGTTTTATTTAGTTGTTCAGGCAGTGTAGGAGTTGGTAAGTCAACATCATCTCTCCTCAGACCATATTAACTTCTCCTGCTGTGCCGAGGCCAGGCTCCATCAGTCTCATTGGAAGTTTTCCAGACTATAGCTGAGCTTGCTAAGAGTCACGTTGGATTCACACGTCTGTTCTGCACCTGTGTGAAGTGGAGCTGGTAACGTGTCGGATTGTCAACACCCAGAGCCTCCAGCATCTCGGGGTGAATCTCACTACCTCTGCCATTGAAATGCGGCAACCGATTCCCCTTGGTCTTCCATCATGCTAGCCAGTCTCGCAGATTCACAAATTACCCCAAACACTCCAGTTCCCCATGAAAGCAAAGCCTGACTACCTGACTACATCTCACAGGCTCTGCTTCTGGTGGGAGATTTTAGTCTGATGCATCCACTTGAGAATCAACTGAAACCTTTTTTACAATGCTAAGTCAAATTGTAAATGACTTTTCTATGGTGACATTTGAGAGAATTGTTACTTAGCTGTGGCAACAAATCTACAAATACAATGTAATTACGCTAACTCTTCTTGTGAACCACCATATCTGCAGTTAAATGTTAGTTACTGAAAAAATAACAGTCTGCATGACTGCAAAAGTTAGTCATCAACAGATGTTACAATGTTACCTCAAGTCCATCCATCCTACTGCTTATCTGTACACGGTCCCTGGAGCCAATCCCAGCTGACATAGGGTGAGGGCAGGTACACAGGTCACCAGTATATCACAGGGCCATATAGAGACAAACAGACTCACACACTCACACTTACCTTAACAGGCGACTTAGAGTCTCAAATCTACCTATTTTTGCATGTCTCTGGACTGTTGTAGGAAGTCTGCAAACCCTGTTGCACAATGGGATTAAGGATAGCCTATATGGGCTGTCAGATAATGTGTGATATTATCTGTTGTATCTAATGTTTGTTCAGATACTTAAATGTATGCTGTAAAGTCTACAGTCTATGGAATTGACTCATTTTTGGAGGCAGCCTCAAGTGGCCATTTTAAGAAGTGCAGTTTTTGGTATAGGGTTGTGTTAACAGTAATGTGGGGACTAAGCCTTTACACATCCCCCCACTGTTTGTTCCTCTCAGCCTCCGAAGTTTTCCTTGTCGTATTCTTTATTCAGCCCTGCTTCCTTTGAGACAGGCCATGCTAGTTTGCGCCCTCATATCCTGTTCATTACCGGCCCACCCACTCCTCCATCAATAACTGGGCTGCAGGTGCCCTGGAGACAGGGCTTTGCAGAATCACAGCGCCCGAGGCGATGATGTTGATGTGACGAGTTCACGTTAAAATCAGAAGGAAGGCTTTGACTATCACGAAAATCCCTCAATCCAACTCTTCCTCTAGGTAGAATCAGACAGGTGCGGGTATCACACAGCCAGCTCGGTGGTGAGCTGAAATAACCTGCAGAAGGCTCCCAGGGGAAAATCATTTTATAGCTTCATGTAAAGCAATCGACCCTGTTCAAACATTCAATCATAATAATAATAATAATAAAAATGATGGTGGAATCACTGGGCTGGGTGAAAAGAGCTGGTATGTTTTCGTATAGGAAGAGGACGAGAGGGGTCTGAGTATGTGATGTGGCAGGCAAGAGACTGAGGATGATATGTGTTTGTGTGTGAGAGAGAAAGAGAGAGAGAGAGAAAATGGAAGGGAGAGAAAGAGAGAGAGAGGCAGGTGGAAAGGGGGAGGGGTCTGGGGTGGTCCAGACAGTCGGTCCTTGTGTACCTCACACACTCACAGCCGCTGCGCATCATTTGAGGGAAGCCCGACTGTCGCTCTCCCTCTCGGCCACTCACCGCCTGGCTAACTGAATAACAATAATAATAACAATAACAACAACAACGTTACTCCACCACTTTTTCATCTCTTATTTCTGTGTGTGAGTGTGTGTGAAGCCAGCCGGCTCACTTAAAACACACTCACAACACCATCACCGGTATATGGGAAATACGGGTCTGGCTCTGCCCGGCGCATTTACTCTGTTATCCTACAGCCGAGGAGAAGCGCGCGGTGGAAGACGTTTGAGGACCGAAACAGCCTTGATTCATGGACGTACAGCGCATCATGAAGATACTACAACTACCAACAAGGTATAGCGGTATAACAAGTGTGAATTTGTTACATAATAGGAACGCTACCTCTTAAAAATGTGAGGTTTATATTCATACAGTAATGTTTTTGAACATTTGCGGCTGGGTGGGATGCGTTCATTTGTTCTGTGTTGTCTTATCGCAGCAGTGGTGGGGATGTCTGCATCGCGAAAAATCTAACCTGTTCCCGCTGCAGTGTATAGTCGGCTTTTTTGGGGGAGGTGGGGGTTCATTCAAACTGTCTATGAGAGCACTGATGCTTTCTTTAGAACATAAGTCGCCTGTGTTGCCTTCGCTAGCCGCGTAAGTCAGTATTTTGCATAGTCAGAGTATAAAGCAAAGCGAAACCGTCAACATTGTCATCTGCCTCACACAAACAGGCGACTGAAGTCTCTCCATGCAGAGAGGGGGGAGATATTTGTATTGAGCAGTTTGTATTAATTGCATAGTATTTTATTGTTAGTCTCCTTTGAATTTAAAAGTGCCTCCACGTTGTTCAGCAGAGTCCCAACAGACACCCTGATGCATCATTTCTGCTTTTAAGACCCTACTACCGTCATGCATGGCTTCTGAAGTAATGATGGTGAGCCTTTATTTTCCATACACCATAAAGAAAAAGCTCTTATATGTATTAAGGCCTCAGAATACAGTTTGATACTGCGGTGTGGGCTTTTTAAAAAATCAGCTCCTGAATGGGATGGATCTTCTCTGTGATTATTTAATTCTTCACTTGCAGCATCATTTCCCCTTGACATGACATTGGCAGTGAAGCTTTAAACTAATTTTCTACCTTTCTGCTGTTGGATAATACTTTTTTCTTTCTGTAATTCATTTCCCTGGTGAACAAGTGGAACACAGAACAATGCTTAGACTCTCCAATCAGTGCAAACAAGGTCCTTGAATTAGATGCAGACGTGATGGAGCAGGCAGGGAGCCAGGGTGAATATAGGGTGTGCTGCAGTACAGTGAAATATTCTTTGTAACTAATAATGATCATAGGGTAACTTTTAGGTGCTCAACTCATAAAGCTCATAAAGTAACATGGAATGTGTATAATATTAAGGCAGCAGCTCTTTAAAAACATTGCCACAAACACAATAATGCATCTTTCCATTTTTAGAAACTGTATAAAGTCTGTTTCATTCTTCCACTCCGCTCTGGCCTGGGCTCTCAGACGGCTGTGTGTGTTTTTTTGGCAGTCAGCATCAGCTGATTGGAAAGCAACCAAAAGTTTGGGGCTCAGAAGTCTCGTCTTAATCTATTTAAATTTCAGAAATTAGGCTGTAGCACCGGGAGGAGAAACGGGAGACAAATTGAATGATTTGAGTCACATTACTGTGTCTCATGGCTACAATAACCTTTATTATGGGCCGCTCTTGTTCTGTTCATATTCAGTATACAGCTGATCATCAATCCTGCATTAAACATAACGACCAAAGTGAATAAAATATTGACCTTTTGGCCCCGTCATTAATTAAGTGTTGCTCTCAAAGTGCTTATGATAAACGCGCTGATGACTCAACCTCAAAAGAATACAATAACAATATAAGCTTAATATATAATATTATAAGTTGCTCAATATCAGTAAGGTTATATTATACATTCATACTGTATTATTATATTCTCTCTCCCCCGTACTGTGCATCAGGCAGACTGATCTACCCTGTAGTACTTTGTGTTGACTATATTCATTGAACTGAGGTGAAATAACAAATAACATTACTCCTGAGAATAAAAAAAAAACAAAAACTGTTTTGTTCACAGGGAGGACCTGGCATGGACCGCTGTGTCTAAATGAAGTGGTTCAGCCATGCAATGTTCCTGGAAGGCAGTGATTCTGCTGGCCTTGGCCTCCATTGCCATCCAGTACACGGCCATCCGGACACTCACCTCCAAGCCTTTCCAGCTGTGCCCGCTGCCCAGCCCCCAGAACTGTGGTCTGGGAGGCCAAGAGACAGAACCTCCCTTTGAGCGGGGAGCAGCAGGCGGCGGTGGCTGCGATGACTACCCTTACTTTTCCATCAATTCCACACGCAAAACGCACATCCTGGTCCTGGCCACCACCCGAAGCGGCTCCTCCTTCGTTGGCCAACTGCTCAACCAGCACCAGGAGGTGTTCTACCTGTTCGAGCCTCTTTATCATGTTCAGACCACACTGATTCCACGTCTGTCGCACAGCCGCATCGCCACGGACCGGCGCGTGATGCTGGGTGCCAGTCGCGACCTCCTGCGCAGCCTGTACGGTTGTGACCTCTATTTCCTGGAGAGCTACATCAAACCGACACCCACAAACCACACCACGGATAAACTCTTCCGTCGTGGCGCCAGCCGAGCGTTGTGCCAGCAACCTGTATGCGATGCCTTCGGTCCCACTGATGTTAATGTGGAGGAAGGGGACTGTGTTAAGAAATGTGCGACTCTTAACATGACCTTAGCAACAGAGGCCTGCCGGGAGAAGCGGCACGTGGCAATCAAGATTGTTCGCGTGCCAGAAATCGGAGATCTACGTGCTTTGGTGGAAGACCCAAGGCTGAACATCAAAGTGATCCAACTTGTCAGAGACCCACGCGGTATCCTGTCATCGCGAATTGAGACCTTCAGGGACACCTATCGTCTGTGGCGTATTTGGAGGGCCACAGGGAGACGGCCCTATAATCTAGACTTGAGTCAGCTTACAGTTGTCTGTGAAGACTTTCTCAGCTCTGTTTCGACTGGTCTCAGCCATCCATACTGGCTGAAAGGGAAATACATGTTGGTTCGCTATGAGGATTTGGCTAGAAACCCGCTTCAAAAGACAAAGGAGATCTACGACTATCTGGGGCTGCCATTGGATAAAAACGTGGAAGACTGGATACACGCAAACACCCGTGGCAGCAACGAGCCGTCAGCAAAACACAAGTTTGGTACAGTGAGGGATTCAGCAGCTAATGCAGAGAGCTGGCGTTTGAAACTGTCTTATGACATGGTAGAATACACACAGACTGTGTGTCAAAAAGTACTCCACCAGCTGGGATACAAGACTGTGAAATCGGTGGAGGAACTGAAAAACATGTCACGCTCACTGGTACAGGACAAAACTTTTGTACCTTTTTTGTAACAAAGATAGTTCTCTAATGACTATTTTTGATATATTTATAATTGTTGCCTTATAATTTCCCTAGTTTATCTGTTTTTTTTCTGTCATTTTGTTTCTTCAAATTTGCACTAAACTTTCAAGATTTTGAATGCACAGAGGGAACTGTGGATGATTCCCCAATGTTACGGAACAGCACACTTAAAACACAAAGTAATGAAACAAGTTAGTTTACAATGTCTCATTATTTAGTTTCTCCATCCATGTAAGTTGTTGTCTCAACAAAAGTGAAATGTTGCCCCTCAAAAACATGATATGGAATGAGAGTTGGGATTTGGTTTCATAAAGCAGACATATTTTTTTTGTTTTGTTTTTAGACCTGTGATGGCAAATTTGGACTGTACGAGCCTTGCTGTGCAATAAATAGTGAATGTCGCAGACAACCTTTACCACTATGGCATTTGTATCCAAGTGGGAAAGAGAAGAGATGCTTCTGACAGATGCCACACTTGCAAAGGATAATTGCAGACAATTAATAGGCTCTCAAGTTAAAAGGACAGAATCCCACTGGAGGTCATGAGTGTATCGTCAGAGGATTTACAACCATCTGTGATAGACAAACGCACACTAATGAGAGGTAATGCTGAAATCTTCATTACTGTTGGCGTTTAGGGAATAAAATCATATTTTTCAAACCGATTACAGCATTTAAAGTCATGGATGTAGAGATTATACGCTCTAATCCAAGGATATGGAAACACTGGGACGGACTGTGTTTGTCAGCTTTATTTATTAATTTATTTATTTTCAAATTTTTCAGTGTGCAATTTACACTGACTTTTATCTCTGCAGTTACAATGTCACTGATGAAACATTAAGAGATGCTCTTGTTTTTGTGTCATTCGATAAGGAGGGTGTGAAAATAGAAAACATCACACGACAAAAATTGTCTATGCTGTCCTCTATCTTCCACATCACACAATTAAATTAATTATCTGAAGAAAGTGTTTCTTTGTAGAACAGGTTGCGCTGGATGTGCAACACAGTCAGGTTCAATCCTATCTACTAAGACAAATATGAAATGAGTGACTGTATGTAATCTGGGACAAATCCTTTCAACCACGCAGGTTAAAGGGTCAATACAGTGAAACAGAGAACCGTCATCATGTGAAGTCATGTGTCTTTTGTTGTTCTGTTTCCTGAAAATGAGACTGAAGAAGAAGGAAATGTGTTTTTTTCTTTTTTTTTATTATGTCTGAACAGAAACAGGCTTTTGCTTTTCCAGTCCCAATTCACATAACATTTCTGAACTTAAGCACAAATAAAATTGAAATTATTTCCAGAATTACTTCATGTCAAATTGTCCATATTATAAGCTGTTTGGTATCTGTGGACTCTTGTGTGAAACATTTCCATAGATGTTTTTCCTTTCTTTCTTTCTTTTTTATATGATTGGATATTTCCTGCTTACACACAGAGTAGTTTGGCAAATTGTGTCCCCAGTCATTGTGCAGAACACAGCGATCGTTCCATGCTGCGCAGTGTGTTTCCGAATCTCTTTCTCTCTGCTCCTGTAGCAGCTTAAATTGAACGTCAGTTTGCATTATGTGACACAGAAGCCGTCACAAGTGTGTGCACAAAACACAGCTGCAGCTATACAATACAGATACAGAGTAAACATCCTTTGGAATGATATTGGTAAACGTCCTGAATTTAATCATGGGGGACGCTTGACTCATACGCCACAGAGAAATGCAAGGCAGGTTCTGATTGGCTGTTTGCAAACAATGACAGTATGAAGGAATTAAAAACTAAAATAAAATACGATAAAAAAAAATATTATATGCAATTATTATAAAAACACAATTCTGGTCTAAATTTTCACCTACAGGTGTAAGAACGTTGTAGATCTGATGAATATGGCTACACTTACAGTAACGATCACAGCAGTGACGGTCAGCAACAAGGGTAAAAATGTCAACTGTCTTTCGTCTATTTATTTTACCTATTTATTTATTTTTATATTGAAGTTTTTGACTATTTAGCATTTTACAAACCTGTCTATGAATTTTCATTTCCATGATGCCTCTAACTGTGAAGCCGAATAACATGCGGCCAAAATATGCCTATTGATTTTCATGCAGCGACTACTTGTTTACTCATAAGATAGAAACCCTGTGAATAGAGCATCACATGCCCTGGCTCATCAGTATTGGTGACTGGGTGTCCATTGAGATGCAGAGCACAAACCTTTGATCCTCCTCTGTGCTGAGGCTGGAGGCAAACTCTCTCTCTCTCTCTCTCTTTTGCTATACCCCCCCACCCATCCTCCGCTATACCTCTCCCTCTCTCTCTGTCGGTGCTTTCTCCATCATCCACCTCTCTCTCCCTCTCTCCCTTTCTCTCTGTCTCTCTCTCTCTCTTTTTACAGAGATCTCAGGGGATTGTTCCTTTGCCTCAGTGCTCACTCTCTGTTTTTCACTTTACCTCTGAATCCTCTGGATGTGCTTGGCATACTTTTAAATTTAAAAAACTGAACTCTGCTGCAAAGCTGCGCTCGTGCACATGGCTTCCTTTTTTTGCAATTAAAAGCAATAGTTTGGGAAATGCGCTAATTCGCTTTCCGAGTTCAGAGAGAAAACTGATACCACTTCCCGTGTTCTGTACATTAAATATGAAGCTAGGACTAGCAGCTGCTTGGCTTAGCTCAGCACCAAGGACTGGAAAAATGTTGAGAAACAGTTAGTCTGACTCTCTGATGATAACATGCCAGGCCGTTTCTTGGCTAGCTTCCCCCTGTTTGTCTTCAGCCTACATTGATCTAATCAGGTGTGGGTTGTAGCTACATATTTACTGTACATACACGAGAGTTGTATTGATCCAACCCTGGCAGAAAGGGAAGGGGAATGACTATATTGCCTAAAATGTCAAAGTGATCACAGGACAAACAATTGTGTGACAGAGGGTCCAACCACAGTGCCAATAAATTTCATTTATCACCTCTAATGGATTCATGAATGCATCAGCAACACTGCTCCCTGAAAACTGAAGCTGAACTTTGTCTTTGCTGAGCCATTTATGTCTCATTTACTTATGGTTAGATAATGAGAACTAAGATCGTTAGACAGATTGTCAATAGTCCTGCAGTCGAGTGCTGTGTCCCAGCTGAACCGAAGCCCTTCATAAAACTTAACTCGGCTCTTTGCTTCTTAGCACTGGACTGGGACACGTTTGCCTGAACCCCGCACACAGTCTGCAGCCTGCTTCCCATGTGTGTGTGTGTCGGTGCGTCCCTCGCTGAGCCCCTTGTGTTGTTTATTGTGTCCCAGGGCTGAACATATGGTTCACAAGCCCGTGGAAGAAAGTACAGCAAATCCCTCTCTCACCACGTCTCTCACTCTCTCCCTCTCTCTTTTTATTCTCATCCCTTCATAATGTGACCTTAATAATCTGACCCCGTGTGACTGCATGGCAGAACATGCCTCTTATTTGCAACCAGTGTTCGCCGAGCCGTCCTGGTATAACCACAAACTACTTGTTAGCGATGGGAACGCTGCTGAGAGATAGATAGTGTGCCGTAATGAAGTGATCATTCGAACAAAAGGAAGCAGGGGTTGAAAATGTGCTGTTAGATCTTCACAAGTGTGTCTTTGTTTGTGCGAGTGACTCTGTGAGCGCAGCGGCTTCTCTTCCGCTGCTTAGCGGGATGTCGTCTAGTTATGATGTGAGCGGCTCACAGAACTCGGCAAATCCGGGCGAATCACGGTACTTAAAAACACGCCTGTGTCACTGCTGCTGAGGGGAACAGTGGATACGCTCCTGACAAGCAGCGCATGGCCTCGGTGACCTCTTGACTCATAGCCCTCTGTGAACGATGAGTCCTGATGACGTTTGACTCTGCATATCTAAACAGCCTGGATGATTCAATCAGTAGTGTGCTCAGGTGACAAATGATGCATTCCTCTCTCTCTCTCTCTCTCCAGCCTGGATCTGTGAATGAGAGCTGAGGAGCGCAATCAAAACTATTCATGTGAAAATCATGAGGTTGTTTTGTTCAACTTTTCCGCACAGGTTTGTGCGAGTTGTTTTTTTGATTGCTGGCAAATTGGCAGTGGGGGGATGGGCGAGCTGCGTTTCCGCCAAGAGCAATATGAGCGGCTTAATTGAAGCTGTCAGCAGGTCAGTGAAAGAGAGGTGCAGCAACCAGGTCATTAGGTAGTTAGAGATCCAGAGCAATCATGATAGGTTTAATGGACAAAGTAGCTTTGAAATGAAATTTGAAAAAAATAGATAAATAAACAAAACAGCAAAATAGAAAGGTGACACTTGACCTAAAGTCTGCATTAGCTCATTTCAACAAAACATTTGTCATTGCATTGTTGGTTTTAATGTTGCACGAAGCATGCTCCTGCATCTTTTAAGCCTGCAATGAATGTGAAACATGCTAACTTGTAATATGATTATTGAATAAATTAACTTTTCATATTAACCTATTTTTCACATTCAACCTTTTAATACATTAAAGTATGAAATCTTACAGTGTGGATGAATTTATTTCTAAATTAGAAGGGGGGAGAAGCCAGGAACTGACAGTCTGTCCCTTACAGTAAATGCTAGGAACCACAGCTGCAACTGGAAAGCAGGTTACTCTCACAACCGCGCACAAACACAAACACACACACACTCACACTGAGGAGCAATTGATGGTTATTCCCCCCATGGAAATGCGGGTATAGGTGAGTGAGAGGGTGTGTGTATGTGTGTGCGAGTGTGTGTTAGTGCACGCGGCAGCGGTCTGGCCCATCAGTGCAGCTTACGTCACTGTGGTCAGCTGCGGCTCTCTCGCTTTGCTGCCGATGTTCAAATTCTCCCCTCGGCTGGCCTGAAAAAAAGCTGAAATGAGATTAGCACACACGCACACAAGCAAACAAATACGAGCAGTCATGAGCTAAAAATGAAGTCCTGTGCGCTCTGGGAATTGAGGAAACATGGAAATATCTCAATTCTGACACTGTTGGACTTGCAAATATGTCCCATGCACACCTTGTGCAATATTACAGGCAGAATATAACAAGAGGCCAAACCTGGGCGACATGGTTTGTGTATATGTCTGACCAGGGACATAAATCCTGATCAAACTCTAAACCACCAAGCACACATTTGTTTTCACAGACATTAAGGCTGTAAATCACAGCTCGAGGGGAGCAGTGATAGAGTGGTGACTCAAGGCAGTGTGGGTCTAAAAAAAATTGCGATCGCATGCAAACTGTTAGTTAAGTAATCCAAGTGATCCATATGGTCTGTGTTTTTTTATACTGCATTTTTTTTTACTCATCTACATAATGTGAAAAGAGTATTTTTCATAAATCCTCTGATACATGGATTTATCTGCATCAAGCTCTTTGACAGTCTCTCTCATTAACAGGAGGGCTGGGTATTCCCTTAACATTTGTGTAATTTGACCTGCAACATATGTTCTTCTTTAATGTGTCATTGCTGGTGAAAAAGGCTGGCCCAGACAGTGTCCGCTTTGTGTGTTTGATTGGTGTTCAACATCCACCACACACAGGGCTCAGCCTCTTACGCCTTGAAGCCCTTCCAAATGACAAACACTCAACATTTAAAAAAAAGAAGAATTACAGCCTGTTATTAGCTTCATCAACCAGCAATGTCATGATGCAAAGACCATGTAATTGGCAACATTAAAACGTTTTTTTCATTTGATGTCTTGGGGCCAATTTTCCTCTATTGTTTTTGAGGATATTATGCTGTTTTATAGTACAGTGGAAACATATAAAACAAAATATTAACGGATGACATGAAAGAAGATATTTTAGGTCTAATTATGCATTAATTGTTTGTATATTATATAGAAAATACACCCACTGGTTCCCACCTAAATCTCACATGTACCATCTCCCTCTGCACTGTTGCTACCCAAGGTCTCTGCCAAGTGAGGATGAATATTTCTGGATGGATAACACCACTTTGTGGAGAATTGCATTATGTTTTCCTCCTACATCCTGAGTATACACACTCCTGGGAGCTCCTAAACACACTTTCCTGTCCATTAATTTTAGTACCCCTCATTAATTTGCTCTCACAGTGAGATCTACAGCACGACTGAAATGTCTGTTAAAGAGCTAGAGGGAGAGCGGAGAGAGCCCGGTTGGTTGGGGTAAGATTATCTGTGAAAACCTTGACGAATCAGCCGTTCTCGTTCATGTTTGTTTGCTGTCTGGAGAATTAACAGGTGTGGTGTGATGATTGAAATCTCTTTAATTATTGCAGGGGAGAGGAAATATTTGTTGTTGTCTAAAAAGACCTGCAGGTACTGTATCTTGGTTCATAAACTGTCAAACAAAGGAACAATAGCTGGGAACTCATGACACGGTGACATTCGGTGCAATGACCCTCTGCTGGCTTTGTCATAGGATTATTCAGGCTAGAAAACATCCCATCCCTCTAATAACACCACTATTATCTTTCCATGTTGACAGCAGGTACTGTAGAGAAGCTCCAATGCATTTGTGTTATTTGTACTTTTTTTGCCTCTGTAAAGAGGGGGGCATTTTTCCACTCTTCACTTAAGCAATTTTGATGAGCTGCTGTCACATTATCCTGTTTTTACATCCCACTTAGCCTCAAAAGCAGCCTGCTCCGTGACACGGTGCTTTAGACAATTTTTTTGTGATGACACAGAACATTTTCCAGATTTAATCTGCCACTGAAGCACCCCCAAGAGGAAACTGGTGCCATTGTGCGGCAGGTGCAGATCTGCTGTGAGCAAATATATGCCACCTTAAATAAACCAAAGGTAGCAGATGATGTTCAAGCTCCAGAGGAAGTAGCACATCTATCTTGTGTTTCTGTAGTCCAAAATGCAGGACATGTTCTGAACAGAAAATGTTTTAGTTATGGTACAGTACACATCAACTTTTGAGCTGATACATGTCTCATGTAGATGATCTACATCTCCAAATTATGTCACAGTCTCAGCAATGTAAAACTCTAGATAGCAGACTTGTATTTTTGTAAAAGCATCAAAGTAGCACCGTGGTCTAAGCTGCAGGAACAACATCCTAGTTCTCTTTTGTCACTGGAGACTCACTGAGCTCTATGACTGACAGTTCTTCCTGCAGCTCTGCTCCCAGTTCAGTTTTGCAGTGTTTCCTCACAGTGACATGAGTCCAGATATTGTCAGTTCTTTATCAGCAGTTCCTGTGCTCTGAATCAGGAAACTAGGAAATACACACACATGCAGTTTAGTATACACATGCAGCTCAGTAAACTTACTTCACACAATAAATATCTTTCTTTCTTTCTTTTTTTTTTAAAAAAAAGGTACAATGTTTTAAAATTTTATGCAGAGTTTTGAACATTTGTTGTTGGTTTTACGTAGAAGCATCTCATGTCTCAGGCTTCACTCTGCTGGAGCTCCAAACAAACCAAATCCTGAAAGGTTTGATGGTGGTCCAGGTGGGTGATGCTTGGTGCAAGGTTGAGTGCTATGCTGTGATCACAAAGTTACAAATGTCCCACTGGCTTCTACAAAGGCTCTGATTCTGAAAACAGGCTGTGTATATTTCTCCGTGATTTGAGCCCGTTGATTCTTTCACAGTAACCTAACACTGAGACCTGCATTATTATGAGAAATACATGATATCTCACTGTTAAAATATGATTTCTTTTGACTTCATAAGCACACACTTAACTTGTTCACAGATGCAGCTGCAGCAACACAACCATTCATTTAGAATCAGTGTAATTCATTCACAAAATTCAATCCTGTTCCTCCATTAACTCCACGTAAGGAAATATCAGGCCCTTCAGCTATACACTATGTGCTCCACAAAGTCACTAACTTGATCTGGTGTTTGACAGTAAAGGTAGTGGAGTTTTTCCAGAGCAGTTTTGCTGAAATAAGCTGTCTGCTGTGTGTGAAAATGACGCTGATGAGAGCGGAGAGACTGCACCAAGACTGCTCCAAACCAAAACAGTGAGCAGGAAGAAAAGGAAAAAATAGGAGAACTGCAGAGTTGGCTGATATTTCTCTGTGGGTTCATTACAGAGACATCTTTCAAAAATAGGAGAGCATGAGATCCATCAAAAATCTTGACTATAGCAGCTAGTTACGTAAATACAGTAAATGAACCCATGAAAAATATGACCCTGTTGCATTTTGACTGGCATGTCAAACACCTGTACAGTACATTGACATATTATGGGGTCCTGAATATGAAAAAGTTGTATCTTCTTCCACCCCACCTCAACCCCCTCTTTGCATTATTTAGCATTCAGAATACACCTCTCCTTCCTCTCCCTGTCTGGGATATCTTGTTAGAGTGGAGTTGTGACTCAACCCTGACTGGGTAGCAAAACAGAGGTGTTGAGTCCCCTTAATGCAAGGATTGTGTGTGCCCACTGGCAGTGTGCAGCAGCTGTACGCACACAACTCTGGCACTGTGTAGTAACACTGTAGAATACATACTGTACTGTAATGTAACATACATTTAGGCTGCACATTCACATTTGAACACATACATACATACGGCTCGAGGCTGTGTGTGTCAGTTTTTGAAATTTAACTTTCACTCAATTTGAGCAACAGTTGGTAATAGATAGATAGATCGATAGATCGATAGATCGATAGATCGATAGATAGATAGATAGATAGATAGATAGATAGATAGATAGATCGATAGATCGATAGATAGATAGATAGATAGATAGATAGATAGATAGATGCCTTTAAATTCAACATCTCTCAATACCTGCATTCTACAGTTACAAATCAGCCAGTTTTATTACATTGTCAGTTAAATATTTAATGTCTGTGTGAGAAAATAATATTGTTACTGTGTTTTAAAAGAAGTGCCCTGTGCTTTGTAAATTATTAAGTTTTGCAGTCAGTTCATACCTCACAAATAATAGAGAGTCCTCACCAGAATAGAGCACTTGCTTGATAAAATAGCGAGAATAAGCTTGCTCTGCGCAGTGACTGCACAGACTCCACTGTCACAGGGCAGTGAATGAATTAAGGTTGAATTTTAGTGATATTCTGCTTTAATGCGGCAGCTACAAATGCCGTCCTCCTGACTCTCTCACTCTCGGATCAATTTGTCATGGTTGCTTTTTTGGCCAACACAGTCTCACCCCCTTTTCGTCAGGCGCTTGACGCTTGGTCAGTGCCCCCTGGCGTCAATGACATGACGTCCAGGGGGTACCCTAAATGTCGTCTGGTGACGAAAAGGGACGTCCATAGACCTGAATGCAAATCCATCATCTTCGGATTCTGACGAAGCGGGTCCTCTGTTAATTTGAATGCAAACCCCTCGTATGCGGTGTTTTGACGAACAGGGTTTAAATCCTTATAGCGGCTTTTTATATATATTGGGCAAAATATAAATGTTATAATTACAGCATTTACAGGACTGCATGCTTGCTGCGGACTTGAAACAAAATTGAGTGTAGCCGATACAATTTTCCTTTTTTACGCTCTCATTCATTCTCGTTGAAACCGGCAGCGGAGCTGCTGCAGACCCTCCTATGCGGTATTTTGACGAACAGGGTTTAAATCTTTATGGCGGCTTTTTATATATATTGGGCAAAATATAAATGTTATAATTACAACAGTTACAGGACTACATGCTTGCTGCGGACTTGAAACATTGTACTAGTGAGCATAGCCGACTACTTTTCCTTTTTTGCGCTCTCATTCATTCTCGTTGAAACCGGCAGCGGAGCCGCAGCTGCCTGCGCATAGCAACCGTTGCTATGCACGGTCACTGACGGACGGACAGCTTCGCCCACTGAAACTATAAACTCATTAATTTCACCGTGGTATCTTTATATTACGCGGCTCATTGATGCTTATTCAAACAAAACGTAGTAAAAACTTTTAGACTTGTGTATATTAAATTATAATCATTCATTTATCAATCATAGACAGGATATGACGTTTCTGGCGCCAGAGCAGTCAATGAGCTGGACGCCACAGCGCCACTGTGGGTGTCTGGTCTGCAACGACACGTGTGTCAGGCCTGCTGTGATCAGGAGTGGAAATCAGACAGCTGGATCAATAACCTCCACATTCTTTGGGTTACGTTCAGAGGTTTATCAAGGCAGGGCCTAGGGTCATCCAGTGTTAGCATTACAGACCCATCTGACCTTCACAGGGGTCACAGGTCAACTTTTCATGTGAAATTTGACGATCATTGTGTACTGAGACTAAATTCAACAGATATTCTTTAATAACTTCCACATGCTTTGAGCTGGAAGCCTGAAAGTTTCAGGGTTTTATCAGGGGCCTAGGGCCATCCATGAGCTGCTATTTCAGACCAATCCCACATTCAGAAGGGGTCAAAGGTCAAGGTTTAATGTGAAATTTGACAATTTTTGCTATTATTTCAGGCCTTAAACACCAATACTTTGAGCTGGGAAGCTGAACTCTTAGATTTTAGTCCAGAGCTTGGAGCAGATTGACTGTGCCAAATATCAGAGCTGTGCTCCACTCAGAAGTGTCCAAAATGGCCAAAAAGCAGTGTTCATTTCTAATCCCTCATTGTGTACGAGACTAAATTCAACAGATATTCTTTAATAACTTCCACATGCTTTGAGCTGGAAGCCTGAAAGTTTCAGGGTTTTATCAGGGGCCTAGGGCCATCCATGAGCTGCTATTTCAGACCAATCCCACATTCAGAAGGGGTCAAAGGTCAAGGTTTAATGTGAAATTTGACAATTTTTGCTATTATTTCAGGCCTAAAACACCAATACTTTGAGCTGGGAAGCTGAACTCTTAGATTTTAGTCCAGAGCTTGGAGCAGATTGACCGTGCCAAATATCAGAGCTGTGCTCCACTCAGAAGTGTCCAAAATGGCCATGGTAAGTATCAAAGGTCACAGGGGTCAAACATCAAAGTGAAACACACACGCTTTAAGTAATCATCATGAAATTTGGTGAAGTTGTATATCAGAGAGTCCTCTATCATAATATTGTATTCCTGTTGCGCTGGGGGCCACGGGGGGCCCCTGGGGGCCACATGGCTTTCCCATGCTCTCACAGAGTTGGGTGTCGGGGTGGTGCATAAGCGCCTCAGAATGAGTCCACACGCCAAGTTTCAAGTGATTCGGTCTGTTTCTATGGCAACGGTGGCCTCAAGGAAACAGAGGAATGCGGCTCTTTAAAGCCCCGCCTCTCGAAAAGTAATGGCCCGATCAGGGCCGAAAACATGTCGATGCGCTTGTCTTGGGCTCCCGAACCACTGATAAAAAATTCAGAACTGTGCGACTTTTGGAAATATATTTTGTCCATTTTGGCTTTTCTGATTCAGAGGGTCTCTCAGGCTTTAAGTCTGACAGGCTCTGAATCTGAAAAGCCAAAATGGACAAAATATATTTCCAAAAGTCGCACAGTTCTGAATTTTTTATCAGTGGTTCGGGAGCCCAAGACAAGCGCATCGACATGTTTTCGGCCCTGATCGGGCCATTACTTTTCGAGAGGCGGGGCTTTAAAGAGCCGCATTCCTCTGTTTCCTGGAGGCCACCGTTGCCATAGAAACAGACCGAATCACTTGAAACTTGGCGTGTGGACTCATTCTGAGGCGCTTATGCACCAACACCCAACTCTGTGAGAGCATGGGAAATGGCCCCCAGGGGCCCCCGTGGCCCCCAGTGCAACAGGAATACAATATTATGATAGAGGACTCTCTGATATACAACTTCACCAAATTTCATGATGATTACTTAAAGCGTGTGTGTTTTGTTAGGATTCACTTTGATGTTTGACCCCTCCCAGATAGCAAAAACCTTTTGGCATTATTTTGGCCCAAATCTGGCTGGTCATTTTGGCAAGATTATGGCCAGGCTTCCGGGCCCTAAATGGCCCAAAACAGGCAAGCCAAAGAAAAACCAAAAGGAGGCCAAAACTCACCCAAAACTAATTGTGGCCTTCCAAAATACAGCCATAATTGCCCCAAAACGTAGCCAAAAGGAGGCCAAAACTCACCCAAAACTAATTGTGGCCTTCCAAAATACAGCCATAATTGCCCCAAAACCTAGCCAAAAGTGACCCAGAGAAAGGCCAAAACTCACCCAAAACTACATTTTGGCAAGATTATGGCCAGGCTTCTGGGCCCTAAATGGCCCAAAATAGGCAAGCCAAAGAAAAACCAAAAGGAGGCCAAAAGTCACCCAAAACTAATTGTGGCCTTCCAAAATACAGCCACAACTACCCCAAAAGAGCTCCAAATCCCCAAAATCCACCCTAAAAGTAGCCAAAACTGACCCAAAGAGTGGCCAAAACTCACCCAAAACTAATAGCCAAAATATAGCCATAACTGCCCCAAAACCTCCCCTTTTAAATTAACTTTAAATTTACCTTGCTGTGTGTCTATGTGTATTGAAAAAAAAACAATAGGAAGATTAATATTATTTCATCATCTTTTTATTTTAAAATTTACTGTTGACTCCAAGTTGGCAGGTTGCAGGTTCCCAGCCCGGTGAAACCATCACTGGTCTCTGCTATGCTTGTATATGTGGTGGTAGTGCAGATGGGGTTTCTTCCCTTGGCATCTAAAGTGATACAGACAAAGAGAAAACAAACTTAACTTATTACTTCTACTGTAGCCTGCTAGAATGCTTTATTAAAGGCTTTATTACAGTTAAAAACTCACCCAGTTGTAACTTTTCCATTCATCCCCCGTCAGGTGTCCTTCTCGGTCTGGTCCTTTGGCTTTAAAATGCCCAATAGCTACCGTAACCTTCAAAGTGGCAGGCCCAGAAGGTCCAAGAGAGATGACCTGAAAATATTGAGAGAATTACCTACATTGATTCTGAAATCAACTAGCCTACCATTACATTACCCTACTCTAATAAAATCAAAGGCAGCTCACCAAATCCTTTCAAATTTCAGGAAGAGGCTGGGTCTTCTTCCAGGGCCATCATTTGCTCAGTGTTCTGCAGAGGGAAATATGATATGTAAAATATTAATATGCATATAAGTATGCATATTACGCTTAGATAACGGAAAAGCAACGAAGCAATTAAGGCTAAATCACAGATAATTAGATTTCCCCCTAGAAGCAGTTTCTTTCTACACTCTTTGGCTTAAGTTTAGAGTTTTCTTTGTGTTTTCCTGCCTGGCAGCTCACTAGATTATTACTAAAAAGCACAGCAACATGAGCGATGCTTTTTTGGTGGATAGCCTATACTCAAATAGGCTACACGCTGCTTTCAGTGGACTGTAGGCTAAGGAATGACTGATTGTTGCTAGCTAAGTTAGCTACTATCTGTGCAAAGGTTGGTCAGCTAGCAACTATATTAATTACATTAAACTATCTCATATACTGACTGACAGTATCTATTAAATTATCTGTGCATTATATCATTGATGTAGTTAAATTGAATGAGCTGGATGTGCCTGTTTGCTACTAGTTAGCTCATAGCTCACAGCAGTTTGTTCTCATCGAAATAGTAAACATTAACGTAACTGTGCAGAAAACGTAAATCTTATCGAGTATTTAAACAAGGCAATGATAGAAAATCAGATTTTCACTAAATTAAAATGTATAAAATGTACATACCTCCGTGTTGATCAGCTTGAGAAAATGAAGTAGGAGGACTGTCGTCAGTTGAAACCGTTTGAAACTGTGTAGAAATTCCCGCTATTTGCTTGGTCCTTTGACTATCCTTTGGCTATACAAACACATGCCAAAACAAACCATTGGACATTGCCGCCCTTTGCCCAATCTTCTGGCTTGCCATAAACATGCCATACCACCCCTCTATTTGATCCCGCCTTTTGTCTCATCTTTTGGCTTGCCATAAACATGCCATACCACCCCTCTATTTGATCCCGCCTTTTGTCTCATCTTTTGGCTTGCCATAAACATGCCATACCACCCCTCTATTTGATCCCGCCTTTTGTCTCATCTTTTGGCTTGCCATAAACATGCCATACCACCCCTCTATTTGATACCGCCTTTTGTCTCATCTTTTGGCTTGCCATAAATGTGCCATACCACCCTTCTATAGTTATCCCGCTCTTTGCCCAATGTCTTGGTTATCCAGAAATATGCCATAACTCAGCCATATATTGCTGGCACCAATCTTGCCTATTAAGGCTAACCAAAAGCATACCACATTTGAGCCAAAGGGCTTTCGCAAAGCCAAAAGAAAGCCAAAAATGCCAAAAGGATGCCAGAATGCAGCCAAAACATTTGCTATCTGGGCTGTGACCTTTGATACTTACCATGGCCATTTTGGACACTTCTGAGTGGAGCACAGCTCTGATATTTGGCACGGTCAATCTGCTCCAAGCTCTGGACTAAAATCTAAGAGTTCAGCTTCCCAGCTCAAAGTATTGGTGTTTTAGGCCTGAAATAATAGCAAAAATTGTCAAATTTCACATTAAACCTTGACCTTTGACCCCTTCTGAATGTGGGATTGGTCTGAAATAGCAGATCATGGATGGCCCTAGGCCCCTGATAAAACCCTGAAACTTTCAGGCTTCCAGTTCAAAGCATGTGGAAGTTATTAAAGAATAGCTGTTGAATTTAGTCTCGTACACAATGAGGGATTAGAAATGAACACTGCTTTTTGGCCATTTTGGACACTTCTGAGTGGAGTACAGCTCTGATATTTGGCACAGTCAATCTGCTCCAAGGTCTGGACCAAAATCTAAGAGTTCAGCTTCCCAGCTCAAAGTATTGGTGTTTTAGGCCTGAAATAATAGCAAAAATCGTCAAATTTCACATTAAACCTTGACCTTTGACCCCTTCTGAATGTGGGATTGGTCTGAAATAGCAGCTCATGGATGGCCCTAGGCCCCTAATAAAACCCTGAAACTTTCAGGCTTCCAGCTCAAAGCATGTGGAAGTTATTAAAGAATATCTGTTGAATTTAGTCTCGTACACAATGAGGGATTAGAAATGAACACTGCTTTTTGGCCATTTTGGACACTTCTGAGTGGAGCACAGCTCTGATATTTGGCACAGTCAATCTGCTCCAAGCTCTGGACTAAAATCTAAGAGTTCAGCTTCCCAGCTCAAAGTATTGGTGTTTAAGGCCTGAAATAATAGCAAAAATGGTCAAATTTCACATTAAACCTTGACCTTTGACCCCTTCTGAATGTGGGATTGGTCTGAAATAGCAGCTCATGGATGGCCCTAGGCCCCTGATAAAACCCTGAAACTTTCAGGCTTCCAGCTCAAAGCATGTGGAAGTTATTAAAGAATATCTGTTGAATTTAGTCTCGTACACAATGATCATCAAATTTCACATGAAAAGTTGACCTGTGACCCCTGTGAAGGTCAGATGGGTCTGTAATGCTAACACTGGATGACCCTAGGCCCTGCCTTGATAAACCTCTGAACGTAACCCAAAGAATGTGGAGGTTATTGATCCAGCTGTCTGATTTCCACTCCTGATCACAGCAGGCCTGACACACGTGTCGTTGCAGACCAGACACCCACAGTGGCGCTGTGGCGTCCAGCTCATTGACTGCTCTGGCGCCAGAAACGTCATATCCTGTCTATGATTGATAAATGAATGATTATAATTTAATATACACAAGTCTAAAAGTTTTTACCACGTTTTGTTTGAATAAGCATCAATGAGCCGCGTAATATAAAGATACCACGGTGAAATTAATGAGTTTATAGTTTCAGTGGGCGAAGCTGTCCGTCCGTCAGTGACCGTGCATAGCAACGGTTGCTATGCGCAGGCAGCTGCGGCTTGCTGTTTCAACGAGAATGAATGAGAGCGCAAAAAAGGAAAAGTAGTCGGCTATGCTCACTAGTACAATGTTTCAAGTCCGCAGCAAGCATGTAGTCCTGTAACTGTTGTAATTATAACATTTATATTTTGCCCAATATATATAAAAAGCCGCCATAAAGATTTAAACCCTGTTCGTCAAAATACCGCATACGAGGGTCTGCAGCAGCTCCGCTGCCGGTTTCAACGAGAATGAATAAGAGCGTAAAAAAGGAAAATTGTATCGGCTACACTCAATATTGTTTCAAGTCCGCAGCAAGCATGCAGTCCTGTAAATATAGCCTAACATTTAAATTTAGCCCAATATATAGCCGCCATAAGGATTTAAACCCTGTTCGTCAAAACACCGCATACGAGGGGTTTGCATTCAAATTAACAGAGGACCCGCTTCGTCAGAATCTGAAGATGATGGATTTGCATTCAGGTCTATGGACGTCCCTTTTCGTCACCAGACGACATTTAGGGTACCCCCTGGACGTCATGTCATTGACGCCAGGGGGCACTGACCAAGCGTCAAGCGCCTGACGAAAAGGGGTGAGACTGTGTTGTTTTGGCAAACAGAGACGGATCTGGCAGGGAAAGCCTGTTACGTATAGTATACCATGTGTCAAACCCTCTTTTTTTGGCAATTTTCAGGTCAGTCCTGACAGCAACAGCTGTAGAGCGTGATATATTTAGAAACTTGAGACAAGAGTAAAGGAAGCTCCTCTGCTGATGTTAAAATAGCACAGAATAATGGAAACAGAAAAAGGAAAAAAAATAAATGTGTCCGCAAGTCAGGTGGTGATAGAATACCACAACAATCATGAGCAGCCCTGTGGTTAAACACTGTGGGCTTTCAATGTTATTGAATCTAGCATTAATTACTTAATATTCTGGTCTGTAAACCACAGATTGCTGCTTAATCCATCCATTAATTCATTTGGCAGCTACAGCTACTGGTTACTTTGCAGATAAGGACTTTACATTGAAAACATGTGACCAGTTGAAATGATCATATTATCCTATGATGTTATGTTGCTGTTACTACTGAACGTTACTATTTCGTTATTTAAAAAAAACCCTCATATAAACACACAGATATGATAGTACAGTACATGCATATCTTTCAAATACTTATGACATTTGACATTTTTTTATGATGGTTTTGTTGTGAATTTTCGAATTCATCGTCATGGAAGATGGTTCCAAATCCTGGGGGCTCAATCGCCCTTTGACTTGAACACTGGGAGAGATAAGAGTTTCTGTTAAATGGACCAAAGGGATCAGGATCAAGGGTGAGGGATTTCTGAGATATAAGAGAAAAATAAGGACATTTATATCTGCAAACAAACAGTAGGGATTTGTCATTCTCAGTGATACCAATGAAACAAGGACCCTGGTGCCTGTAGCCCAACTGTAGCTACAGTCTGTGGAAAATTTGCACAGACTGTAAAAACCATAATACAGTGTGGTTAATGCATAAATGACTCCTGGATGTAAGTGAGAAAAAGGAATCTGATCCTTGGTCTAAATGATGTTTGTTAAACTTACAATGGTTCTTGAAAAATAATCCTGGTATTAAGTCAGACACATCAGAGAGTAGTACTGGAAGTGAGCTGAGGTTCAGTGTTTGCCCATTAAAGACAGATGGACGGTATATTTTACTGACCTATTCCCTTCACGCTTGCTTAGCTTTATGGGTACTGTTTCCTCTACTTCTCTCTTGCGTCTGTCTTGGGCAGAAAGAAGATTCAAGCAGCCCCAACAATCAACAGAGAGAAGTACTTTCCAGGGAGAAAATGTTATTAATCCAATGGTTAACAACCAAGAAGGCATTACTGTCTTGGGATGAAGCTATGGAGCACTGGGCTTCCGGCTGTGCATAGCTGAACAGAAAATCTCCTGTCATGCTTTTTGCTGTAATATAATTGAAAATCCATATCTATAATTACATAGAACATTGTACTTCACACTTTTTTTTACCAGCAGAGCCACGGTACTAAGAGCTGTTTGCAGTGTCAAATCAGCAAAGCACTCATACAAATCATTTTGGAACACACTGCCAAACAAAGATATGATGGGGGTGGATTTATTTATTTATTTTTTCAGTTTTTTTCTTCTTCTTTTTTTGTGAAGGCATTTTAAATGTTCTAGCAACACTTAGTCACGTTGCAGATGAGCTGCTCATCATCTGTACTCTGCTCTCTAACTTCACCTCCTTGAGACTGTGGGTCATCCTGAAAAGCTGGAAGTTGGTATTTGATCGTGTGTGTGATGTATCCGGCCTCCCTGTCACTACAGGCATTAGCATGTGATTAAAGCTAAATGTACGTTTTGCTATTGCTGCATAGCTTATGTTGGCATTAACAGCAGTTTTAGAAGAAATGTTTCAAGTTGTGGGTGAAACTCTTTTCAAGAACCAATTACCACCACCCACCCCAACAAGAAACCACATTCTACGGTATTGGGAAAACCTACAAATCGCCCCATAGTGCAGCAGAAAAAAACACATAACGGAACATATACCACACAGCTCAGTGGTGTCATGGCTGGTGTGCATTTCCATCTGACCGTCAAATGAAGTGCTGCACTTAATCGCCAACTTGTTTGTGGTTTGTCGGCCAGTTGTGTTTCAAAAGCTCCACAACATGACAGGTTAACAAGAAATGTTCTAATTATACATGGGACTGAACGATGGAGCAACATTTATGTCATGTTTCTGTCAGCGAGATGAGGGCAATTTCTGTCCTTATGCCTCCGCTGTGATGTCCATCAATTTCTGGGAAGAAATAATCTTGCGATTTCTCTTTCTTTACCAGCTGCATACTGACACTGCTTCTTGATGCTGGGAAGTCAGTGTACCCTTCAACAGGTTCATCAATATTGTTTATGGCTGCAGTCAACTGACCTACTGTATCCTCCTGCAAACGAGGAGCCTCAAACCCAAAGGTAAATGTGTTGTAAAACCAGAATGCAAAGCTACAAGCAGCCATGAAGCTCAGAGGAGCTGCAGAGTAGGGTGATATTCTCTGTGGCATTTTCACTACAAGCAACTGCTTTTAAAAAACACGAGGTCATTTGGATGTTTGATGAAAAGAAAAAAAAAAAACAGGCAGTGCAATTTTTGACTATGGGAAGGAAAATCTATTGCCATGGTGATCTGGAGCCAAATTCAAATTTTGAATGAATTGCCAGTGAGAACGTCCATAAAACCCTTGCAATTTCGAAAAAAAAATTGATGGGACCAGAAATGTTTTCTCTGGGCATCTCCAACTGTAATTTCCTGTCTGATAGCACGGGCCAAATGCAGCATGTAGGATGAAATACTTCCTCCAATTCACCCAGCACCTCAATACCTCTACAAGCTACAATTATTGTGATTAAAATCAGAGCTGAGGCTTAAATAACAGATAGGCTACACTTATATAATCGATAGCAACACGTACACAACACTGATTCTGCCATAACCACTGTCATTACTTTATGTCCTGGCAGTTGCAGTTCGACAGCTGCGATTTAAGTGTTCTCCACTATTTTATTTTTATTTTTTTTGAATGAGAAATATCATGCACCAAGGAGCACAATTAAATAAATGCTCCAGTGGCAGTGATTTATATTCAGACTTGAGTTTGAATAATAGTATGCACCTATCATTCTAGACACTGATTGCACATGTTAAGTCTTATGGTTAAATATAGCAAGGGGATGAAAACAAGCAATATCATGGCTTTATTAATTTATCTTCTCCTGTGCATGTGCAGTCTCCTGGGATGGAAGAGGACTGTTGTAGAAATCTGACAAAGTGACTGACAGTCTGCTTCCTGTGCCAGGCTGCTGCAAAAGCCAAAAACACAGACAAACCCAACCCTCCACTGCTGTGTGTGCGTGTGTTTTTTTTTTTCTTCCTCGGATGTCTGTCTGTCTGCCGTGGTCCACAGTGGGGTCACGGTGACAGGCGGGAACTGAATGTGATGCATCACATGACCTTCATGATTCACTGACCCTGGCAACATTTGTTTCTCAGCTTGAAAAAGACCACTTGCAGCAATCATCAGGGCATGAGAGACATCTGTGGTTTCCATCATGTCGAGGGTACTAAGGAACATATTTTGTGGGGATTGGGGCGTGTGTGCATGTTTGTTTATGTGTGTGCACGTAGAAGCCGAGGGGGGAGGGCTTATAGTGGTTTTGCCAGCGCTCGGCATGCAAGCCTCTCCCCCTCCAGCCACCTTCTGCTCTCTGGCTGCAGCGTGTCCACAGCCTGACCGCATTGACAGTTGGACGAATTTGTGTCTTTTTCCTCACTAAAAATCATTACCTTATCGGCAATGCTTTAACTTTCCACAGAGAGATGAATGTCGTTTGATTGCCACTTTGGTCTGCACAGTGTTTCCAAAGATCAGTGTGTCTGTGGGTGTGCATGTGTCCATGTGTGCACATGTGTGTCTCTGTGTGTGTGTGTATCTTTTCCGCTGTTCTCCCCAGGCACAACCTGCCACATTGACTTAACGGAGCAATCCACACCTCACAGGTGTGCCAGATGGGTATCACTTCGACTTTAAAATCCGAGACTGTGTCTGCCAGAGTCGGTTTGTGACAAGCTAAAAAAACAAACAAAGCAATGAATAAATAATAAATAAATAAACAGAAAAATAAGGCAGTCATGGCACAGTATTCAAAAATGCAGGAACAAAATGGGTGACTCACAGAGAGAGTGAGAGTGAACTGGCCCAGAAACAGGACTTGATGTTATCTGCCATGCACTTCCACAAGATATTTTATTTTTCCGGACCAAAGGTAATAGTGCTTTGCTGCCGCTCCAGTGCCTATCTTGAACTTTAATGTTGCATCCTATCTACCTCTATGTTTGAGTCTTCGCGTCATGTATGCATTCAAAGTGTTACTGTTAAATGTATGCTTCCTAACAGCTTGTGGAGTTTCATTGTGACAATTTCAGCAAATGACCAAAAACAACATAAAACATCTTAGGGCCGTTGTCTGTTCAGGAGCAAGTTGGGCTGGTTGAATAGGACAAATCCTTAGATGTTAATGAAACCTGACCGCTGACCTCAAACCCTGTTCACTATGGCAGTGATTAAAACCCCCCAAAAATATGCACTGTGCATTGATTAGCGTACAATATCGCATATGTCATAAGCCAAATGATACCTTTTAAAAATATTCTGATTGTGGTTACTTACTTATAGGCTAACCTCACAAATATCTAATGAAACAGACATGCAATTAATGATAAGGATAATCAGTGCAGATGATACAGTATAATGCAATGATGGGACCATAATGAATGAAACATTCATAAAGCTGCTATAATGGTGGCTTTATTTTGTTACTGTGACAAAGACCAGCTACAACAACACTGCATTTAGTTGTGTAAAATTTTAAAATGTTTTGATTTATGCAGTAGTCAATTTATGCTGTTTTATAAATAAATAAATATAAAGTATCATGTGTGTTGTTCTGAAGGAAACCTAAAAACAAGGAATTTTTAACTACTCGTTTCACTGGGGGTTTCCCTGAACTTGAACTTGAAAACCCTTCAAAGTCATAGCTGGCTTTGCCTCTAAGGCAAGTTTTACAACTTTATTCCTGCTTTCCACTGTACAGCACTGATAAAAGATGTAAAGATGAAAGTTGGAGGCTGTTTTCTTTTTTTATTTCTGAACACACTACTACTTTCTAGAGATGAATATCATTAACATACCTTTTCAAATCATAACCTTTCATCTGGTGTCCTCATGTTAGAACATTCATAACAAACAATAGGATAGATCTGTTTTTTTCCCGTCTTCCTCTGTATCGATTCCTGAATGTACTGTATAATGCTGCATTCGATTAGACTCGGAACTCAGAAAGATCCGACCTCCAAATCGGAAAAATTCAATAGAACAGCCCTTGAAGACGGGACTCCAACTTGGGAACTCGGGTAGGATCCAAGCAGCCTGATTCGTCAAAGCAAAATGGCGTCGCACACCGTGAGAGGTATTTATTTATAGGCTATTTATTTTCCAACCTAGACATTTAAACAAGGGAGAAGTTATGGAAAAGGGAATATAGCCTAGTTCAACACATACTGCAGCAAGAGTTACTGTAACATCTGCACGGCTCGCTATGAAGCATGCAGGATTCCCCTTGCTGGTGCATTCAAGACTGCGTGTTGCAGAAGTGGCGCTTCTCTTTCTCTCTCTCTCCCCTATAGCTAATGTTCTTCCCCAGCAGTACGTTTTGATGCTCGAAAGACATCAGCTTACTGTGGCCGGCCATGTTTTCCGAGGTTGTGCAATGAAACGCATTTACCTCGGAAGTCAGAATTTCCAACGCGGATCCTTCCGAGCCACGGATCCTCAGTCTGCAGTGATACACTCCACCACATCGTGTAGGCTTTTGTAAACTACTATCTGATGACATGAATGAGCTGTTCCTGGGCACCTGAACACAGAGAGTTCAGCGGATCTCTTCAGATATTATGCAAAGCACATCTTGCCACTGGCATGCAGGGAACTGGATGTCCCAGCAGAGCCAGGGGCTGCATGTGCTTGACTGTGCCCTCCTGACATCACCCATCACTCTTTTGTAGCTGGAGACCTCTTGCTCACCACCCCCACCTCTCTCCAACGGATCTGGCAGAGTTTTCAAGAGTGAGGTCTACCCCGGGGACAGCATACCGTGCGGGGCAGAAATGCCTGCTGTGAGTTTGCGAGGAACCGTGACTTCTGGTTCCGTCTTGTCCAAACCTTTTCTCAAGCCATAAGCTGAGTTTGGAGAGAGAGAGAGAGATGTGACAGACACTTATAATTGAACTTTCATTTGATTGCCTCTTATTTTTCAAGGTTTCTCGTTTCCCTTTTTTTTCCCACTTCAGTAACACTGTCATCCCTTTCCTCTGTGTTGTTTTTCAAATTTCATTCCTATTGACACCCGATCAAACATATTCATTTTTTTTAAACCCTCACTGTCTTCTCTCGCCTTGTCCCACTCTCCTAATTTTTGTGGTAATAATTCATTTTTCTATGCTTTTTAGACTGCGGATTGTGAAGCTCATGCTGTGCTGAACGGCAGTACAATTGGAGAGGGAAATAAAAATAGCTTGGCATGTCAGCAGGGGTTTGTGATGGCCTCTTTTCCTCAGAGAACTCACATTAAGTCCTACCCACATCTTATACAGTACAATAGACTAATGGAGCAAAGCCTGCAAAGCTAGTTTAGACTTATGCTAACACTTTGTATTTCATTTGTCTTTGGTATAACTTGCCAAAAGCAAAAAGCAATACACCCGCCCGGTCCTGTCGAATTGGGGTTTATGTCAAAATATATACATGCTTTCTCTAATGTATGGAACAACAAAAAGCCACAGTTAGTTAGTGTAGCTGATGCCGCTGGTGCTAGCTCAAGCAAAATTCTCAGTACGCTGCAAATTATATTTGTTCTTCTATCCATTCATTTAGGCAGATAAGATTTAATTCATTTTTTATTTACATTTGGCCACATATACAGTACATCTCTGTTAGCCAGGTCAGAGTTGTTTTATCTTTGGGTTTCATGTTGAGCCCTGCAGTAATGACAATGCACTTGAAGCTGCTTTATGTTTAGGTAACTGATCACACACCAGTCTGTTGTGTATACCTCTTATCTGTGCAGGGTCACGGGGCTGGAGCCAATCCCAGCTGACATAGGGCAAGGGTGGGAGTACACCCTGGATAGGACACCAGTCTATCACAGGGCTATGGGGACTTTAGAGTTGTCAGTCAATCTAGTGTGCATGTCTTTGGACTGTGAAAAGAAAGCAGAAGAGGCTGGGGATAACATGCAAAATCCACCTTGAAAGGCCCGAAGCCTGGGAATCAAACACAGATCTTCAGTGCTAACCACCACAGAACCATATAGCTGGCCTTACAGTCACATACAATTATCACCTGCTGCTGATTTTATTTAACAGATAGCAGCAAAAAGGCTTTTTTCCTTCGGTGGCCAGTGACTTCAAGACATTCTCAACAGAAAGTATGCCCAGCTGCCTCGCAAGCACAGCAGGAAATCTGACTGCTGTGTAAGTCAAGCTGTGTATAATGCATCCTTCCGATTCATAAATCCCCCTTGCTACAAATCATTACCTAATTCAGTTGGATTGTTGTCTGCTGACATCATTAGTCTTTTCCCTCATGTTGCGTGATGGCAGCAGGCCTATTGATTGCCCTTTTTTTAAAATCTTATAAACTGAAAGCCTTGCCCACTCGTTCTTAGTTTAGCTCTTCCCTGTGTGACTGACAGCGGAAGGCACGCCACATCATCTTCTGCTTGTCCACACACATCAATCATGTAATTATGTGCTGAGACAGGATGGTGCAGGTGGTGAGTGGTGACTCATTTCAGGACACAATCCACATTAGAGGAGCCTTGAGTAAGGAAAGAGTACGTAACTGAAACACAAGAGCAAAATATAACAGTGTAATGACAGAATGTTTGGGACTCTGTGTTCCAGGGCTGAGCCTCTCTCCCACTTTAACCCATCAAACCTTCAAATACATCATGTACTTATGCAGCGCAAAGACAAAAGAAAGTGATACGTTTGCAGGATTTGTACTCCAGCACACTGAATTTGAAATCAATCAGTGGCTGAGGTTAAAGAGCTGATTTACATATAAAAGTGTTCAGGGGTGTTCTTGAGAAATTTAGGATGCACATTTGCTACAGCCACCTAATGAAGCTATTACCATTTTGGTGAATTTGTATTTTCAACATTCTTCACACAGGTGGTAACCGTCCAGGCCTGATATCAGGGTGAGGGAGCTCTGGGCAAAGGAGATTCATATGTTTATTGTTTTGGGATTTATAAGCAATATTACTTCAATCCATGCATCATTAATAAATGATTTAACTTAAGTATAGTTAGAACCCAGTTTATTGAGGAAAAATGTTGTTCTTCTTCTAGGTGCCAGCTGGTGCAGGATACATCACAGTAAAAAATGCACAAAACTGCCAGCGCACAATATTATCAAAAGTAAAAACAAAAGCGGCCAACAATGTGTTCCACAAATGCTTTGTTTGAGGATTTAGATCTTTTTTTAACACATCATTAAGTTTTAAAGAAAAAAGTTAAACCACCAAGAGCTGATGAACTGTTTAAGCGAACACTCTTGCAGAGAAGATTGAGAAGCAGAAAAGCACTTGACCTGTCTAAAAAACAAAAGGCACTTAACTCAGGCGAGACAGAAAAAAAAACTGACAGGAGTGGATGGAACCGCTGAGACTCAGCAGCAGCCACGGTCTGGAAGTAACTTGGCAGGCAAATTAGTCTGATCAGTCAAAACACACCGCTGCCCGTCAGCGCCCACGTCTCAGGGATCACCCAGGAAAGCCCCGGATTCAGCACCACGGACAGCACACAATGCATACAATGAGAACATGCATGCACTTTGGTTTAACTGTTAAGACCCACTTCCCATTTTTGTTTTAACGCTTATCATTGAGGTGTCTCATATCCATATAAAACCCAGATAAGAGACACTTCCTCTGATATGCATCTCCATTAACCTCGTCACAGATCTGATTGTAATCGGTCTGCACTTATCTTGGCCGCACTAAATGCTAATCAGGGTCTGCTCATCTGCAGTCCAGAGGCTGGTGGTGAGCTCCTGAAACTTTAACAACAGCATCATGTATAACACAAAAGCTTAATAAAAAAACATTTTTTTGAAGCAAATGATTGATCATTTTCACCTGCTCTTCCTCAGGCCACACCCTCCTCCATACTCATCACTCTGATTCAGTGAGTTTTCCATAATAATCATGTTCAGACAGTTAAAGCAGAAGTCAGCAGAATGTTTTTGTTAATATAAGTCCTAAATAGTCCTATTTTCCGTCAGCAATCACTTACATAGAGTGTTTGGGCCGAAACACGAGTCTCTCAGTCACTCTGCTCTGCTGTAAACCAGGAGAAAACTTTCCTTGTGGGATACAAGCGTTATCCAATGAGGAGAGAGAACGGCATGAAGGGCTGTGTGTGCAGCCAAGGATGCGCGTGAATGTGGTGACGTAGGGACGAGGACCAATAGATCCATGACGAGGGCGAGGACTGCTAACTCATGGTGCGTTCAAGGCAACCCATAACTCGTTTTTTTCCGACCTGTGAAGTCCTACCAGTTCGATCTGGTATGAGTTCATGGGTCGGAAGTTACGAGTGGCCGTTATAGTGCACTTTCACAGGCAACAGGTCGGAAAAACACAAGTTACGGGTTACCTGGAACGCTACAAAGTCGTAAGTCGTGAAGCCGCAATTTACGGTTCCAAAAGCCTGCCTGGAACGCAGCATTAGCCAAAACGACTCATGCTTTAATTCTAGATAATTTCAGTCATTATTACAGGGAACAGGCCCCAAGTAGCAGACTTTGGTGCCAACTGTCTTTTTGAAAATTAAGTGCTTTTTTCCTTCTCATTCTTATCAAATTCACCTCCAACTGTTTATTTAGCCTCGGGGGGTTAAATAAACAACACAACACACCACAACAATGTGGTGTGCAGGTTTTGTGCCATGCAAAACAGGCAAGGCAGCTGGGCTTTTCAATCCTTTTTTTTCCCTCAACATTTCACTTTTCTTTAAGTTGTATGCACAAAATTAAAACCTCAATAACCACATTTTGATTGCACTTTCATTCCCTATATGTGTTTCTAGTCTGGTCAATCCTCAGATCTGATAACCTTTACTCAACTCTGCTGCTCTTCCCCCCGTCCAGTCCAACATCAGCCAATCCACTCTAACTAACACGACAAGCTAATACTCCCTTGGCCTGCTAACAAGCACCCCATCACTCCTTTCTTGTAAGCCCATGAAGCCCCCCCACCCATTAGTGGCGACCCTGCCAACAGAGCTTGCAGTGTTTTCAAGGACAGGAGGCAGAGGCCAGACCCTCCCAGACCAAAGCCTGGATTAGTTACTAATCCTTGGAGGTATTTCTCTCTCCCTCTTCCCTTCTCCCCTGCCACCCCCTGCTTTTCAGGAATCTACTTGGTGCATGATTTAAAATCTTCAAGGGAAGGGAGTTGAACAGAGACATGTGGGAGTCTACAGAGGAAGGGATGAGTGGGGGAAATAACTGGTTAATAGAAATATTAGAAAAGCAGAGAGAAAATGGTGTAAAATCTTACTTCTGGCATTCTATTTAGGATGTAAGAGAAATGCCTGATATGAACTCTCTCTCCTCGCTAATTTCACTGTTGGCAAATAATTTCACTGTCCTGACATTTTATGTATTAGCAGTGGCAACATGTGCTCTTTTGCAATTGCACCATTTTAAACACAAAATGTGAATGTTCTGAATTCAAAGCTTGGGTGTTGAAGTAGTCCTGACTGACTGTGGTGCCGGCTGCAATCAGCGATTCATCCCCCCATTCCATATTCCCACTCATCTACACTGCATGTATGTTTACGTTTACCCCAAAAGATCATAAACCTGCGCTGTAGTCAAGCATTATGATTCGCTTAAATAACCGCATGTACCTCATTAGTTGTTTACATGTTAGCGTTTCATGTGTTTTCACAGGACATGTTCAAAGCTATGCCTTCACATACAAATTACCACCACTACTTTTGATCTTTAATTTGGGCTTTAGACCCCCCCCACACAATTTCACCAGTGTGTTGGGCCTCAGTAAACACTACAGGACAAGCTCTAGCTTTTTTTCTCATCATATTTATTAGCTTCACATGAGCTGTGAATGTGATTGACAGCATTTGATGGGGGCACAATACTGACAATCATCGTCATATAACCACCCACTAATTACTGTGTCATAATCACAGCCATCAAGGAATTCATTGCAGAGCCCTCATTTGCAGAGGGTGAAATATTCATGCTCTTCTGGTGGAAGTTGAGCAGCCTGAATTTTAAAATGATTACACTCTCAAAATCTCTAGAGGGACATGCAAAGGAAGTCAGTCAGTAACCAATCAGTAATTCTGTTTTCTTTTTCTTTTTCTTTGTTAAAGCCCCAGTATGTAACTTATTTGGCTTTTTATTAGTAAAGATCAAATATTGCTTTCATACGTATTTCACTGAAGTGGAATCACACCCGCATACAAATTAAAGCTTTCTCCTACCTTAGAATGAGTTGTTACAAGTCGTTACAAATACATACTGTAAGGGGGGGGCACACCGAACTGAGGCAGTCATGTTGCCATTTTTTACGTTGAGTGTCAGCATGACCGTAGGGGTAACCACGGAAACTCAGCGGAGCTGTCAGCTCGGGGAGAAAGTTTTCCAGACAGCGCCTGTTAAAACTGTCACCACTGTGTAGTGTGAGGAAGGACGGAGGCACTGATGTTGCATTCAGGTGCAGTCAGGCAGACGGCCGTCGGCAAACCAACCGGATGTCATTTTACTCGACGAGAGAAAGATGGTAAAACGTGGGTCAGGTAAACAATAAGACATCACCATGACAACATATTTTCATACGTGTATTATTTTGCCTCGTGTTGGCGGACCACTTGTTTACATAGATGCTTGTTTATCCTGCATGCAGTGTCTGTTGTCTGTCTGGCGTCTGCCCAATTTCACGTGAACGCAACATCAAGAATACGTTCTGATATGCAACCGCGGGGGGCATTCCAAAACATTAGTATACCTTAAAGTATAGTATCTGATAAAATGGAACATGGACCCATAGATTATTTGCAAGCAGATAATGCGATTGCACCATGCCCGCATATGCATATGCATTCAGAAGTAATACAGTATGTGAAAAAGGAAGAATTCAGTCATGTAGTCAGCAGAGGGACTTTAGTTATTTGTTTGTTTGTGGGGCCTCTTCTCTTCTTCCCTGTTCCTCTGTTTCCCAGTAGAGCGGATTGGATTATAGTGAGCAGAGTCAGTAGAATTAGTGTTGGATCGCTGCGTCGCATATGCTCCCCAAGGAGAGATGGTCTTCAAGAAAGGGCGTGTGTGTGAGAGAGAGAGAGAGAGAGAGAGAGGAGAGAGAGAGAGAGAGAGAGAGAGAGAGAGACCAGATGGTTGAATTACTCAATGTTCAAACATCCCTGGGCAGTAGTGGGGTGCACATTGTTGACTCTTCGCTTGTAATAACTGCAGTCACATTTCTTACAGCCACATTTCATGCTTTAGTGGGTGGATGATGTACAATGGGCTCGTGTGAAACCTCAGATCTGCAATGATGGTGCAGATCCACACAAGGATGATCTAAATCTCATGCTATGAAGAGGAGATTTTCTCTACTAAATTTTTAAAGGAAGCATGAACCCGAGGCTATGCAAGTGCATCTCATGCAACGGTAAAAGTTGTAAAGGAAAGAGCATCAAGGCAGCTGTTTACTGCAGCAAACTACACCGTGGCTCTGTGGACAATAGGGGTAGAACTCCTGCGATCCTCCATTTAAAAAACAATATTTTATTTACTGTATACTCATATTTACTTTATATGAATTGAAAAAAATATGATTAATTTGATTGTAATTTATTATTTCTGACTCTCTGGTTGCCAATAAAAAAATAATATTATATCTATTATGTATTCAATTAGAAACCAACTCTTAAGAAGTTTAGTTTCAGAATTAATTGATCATAAAATGTGATCCAATTTCCATTCAAATCAAAAGAGTAGAGAAAATACAGTGCATTTAGTGATGAGACAATTAATTGCAGTCTTGTGTATTTGCTAAAATATAAATTAAGCATTTACAGAGCTGAAAGAAGATAAGTGAACCTTTTGGATCCATTAACAGGTCAAACCTCCTTTAGCACCAATATCCTCAACTACAGTTTCCAGTGGGTGCTGATCTGCTCAATGTTCACGGGGGATTTCAGACCATTCTTCCAACAGAGCAGCTTCAGCTCAGAGATATTCGTTGTAATGTCTGGTGTGAGTGGCTCTCTTCAGGTCATTCCACAGCATCGCCACTGGATTAAAGTCTGGGCTCTGGCTGGGCCACTCCAAAAGGCGGATTTTCTTCGTTTGAAGTCATCCAGAAGTAGATTTATTTCGTAGTACATTTATTTGGGTCATTGTCCTGCTGCCTCACTTAACTTCTGAGCTTAAGCTGACAGGCAGTCATCCTGACATCATCCTGTTAGATACTTTGATAAACTGGAGAACTGATTCTGCCCCCTCGATGATGGTGAGCAAAGCAAAGTGGCCTTACTTCCTGGCATTATTGCCCAACCAGCAGGGGGAAATCCCAACAGCAAGGTTTTAAAATGTGAATGATCATCACATACAGTAGAGTGTTATTTTTGCACTTCCATGTAATAATGGCCATACCACTGCTTTTTCTTCCCTGTGTCTGATACTGTAGCACCTCGCTACTTCCTTGGCACTTCCTTGGCTTACAGTCCTGGCCACATCTGATTAATGCCTTCCCACTTAGACCTCTCCTCTGCCTCCACTTGCTCTCACCTTCCACTGCTGTTATTAATAGCAGGAGCATAGAGGAGACTTGTTGTGGCACCGAGATTAGGCGACTTGCAGTGGCCCACCTGCTGACCCGAGGTGACTATTTAGACACTGCTGTAACTGCAGTGTTTGCAGAGAAAAGAATAAGGTGTCTCATGATGACCAAGACAAGACCTCATGGAGATTATAATGTGTGATTTTCCTTGCCCCTATTTATCAAAGTGTTTTGCCTCTCACGGTACATTAAACTGACTCTGAATAGATTGACAAAGCTGGTGAGAATTATTTCTTGACATCATTGAGAGTCAGAGTCAGTGCTTGCTACAAATTGGAGAAGACCTGGCTGCTACCGGTTAGCCGCCTCATCTGGTAAACAGAATCATAACTCCACAACTTGGGAGCAATTATAATAACAGCTGACACATGCATACACATGGCATACTGATGAGTTTACTTATGCATGGCAGCACCACTTCCAGATATAATTGTTGTTAGGGACAGGGTGGCAACACTGGGATGTCTGGTATACGAGACAATTCAGAAAATACACACATGCTGTTCATCAGTCTGTTATATATGATGTAAAGCAAAATGGAATTAATATGCTTTCAATGCAAACATTGATTTAGCTGCATTCAGCCGTATCTACATAATTGGATGAACCTGTATAGGTGAAGAGCAATATAACACAGTCTGGGTTTCATCATAACATCTTGTGTTGGTGTTGCAGACTCAGGAGGGAAGAGGGACTTCTAGGCTGGCATGGGTTTAAAATAATTCCTTCACTTCATCTTTCTCTGCAAACACAGAAACAGAGGCACATTACCATACCACAGCTGCACACTGCAGACTTCCTAGGTCTACTGCATGAGGCATGCACCCTCCCTCACCCTAAACTGGACGAATATGCTTGTGGGTTTCACCACGGTGACTATGAATTAACCTAACTGTGACCGGCTGCACATGAATATAATGTATGTCAGGTGAATACAGGGATTCAGAGCGAACAATATAACAATTCAGCACAATGATAAATACATAAAGTAGGGGTGGGTGTCTATTGTCCATTGTCTCTTGTCCAACATTATTGTGGCCCCACATTATGCATGCATAGTTAATATGCTGACAAGTTTGTGTTCTGTGTTTAGATGACTGCCTGCTCCCTGGACTTGCCTCTGTGTGTTTCCTCTCAGTTCATCCAAACAGAAAGGCAAAACTAATTCAGCAGTAGAGAAATAATCAATCACCTTCTTTTTTTGTTTTTTAAGTGGGTTCACACATGTTTATAAAACCCGCTTATACGTGCTAATTTTTTTGTAAAAACAGTTTTATGGATGCAACAATGCCTCCCACAGGGGCAACTCTTTTTCTTTAGCACAGGGTCATTTTTTACTTCCAAAATATGAATATGAATTATGAGCTCATACAACCACTGAATCTTTTGTGGCAAGCATAATTATCCCCACCACACACAAACACACACACACACACACACACACACAATAGCAACGACACAGCATCTCCTCTTCTCCTCCGGTGCTGTGGGCACCCAGACACTGATAACTATGGAAAAGCAGGGAGGCAGTGGTGAGATAGTTGCACTTTCTCTTGTCTCAAAAGGTCTTTAGGCTACCAGGTAGTTTTTGAAGAAGTTGTTTGTTAGTTCGCTATCTTATCTTATGGTATTAATGAGGAATACCTATTAAAGCCTGCTAGATAAGGTAGAAGCTAATCCAGCCTTACAGTATGTGTGAAGAAGTCCAAAGAGGGTCAGGAGAGTGGCAGATTTGTGGAGAGCATGGGGCATATGAAATTAAGGGAATTGTTGCATATTCCATTTTATTTTGACACGTGTAGTTAAAGACATCTCCATGGTTAATTGATGCCAAAAAGCAAGAGATGTATCAAAAATCACTAGAATGCACAACATAAGGTACTCCAAAATGTCCCCACACACCTGATTAACATGTTAAAACAAACCTTATATCCATGGATTGTGATACGAAGATAAAAACTGCAACTGTACCTTCACAAACTGCATCACGTAACCAGTGAAAAGAGTTCATAACCACCTAACTAAAACCTGTCTTTTAGTCCAGAGTGCAGGTGTTAAGCTCCAGTGGTCTGATCAGAGATATTATGAAGGCTGTGGATTTGTTTTTTTTACACTGAAACACCAGGAAATGCCAGTTTTAAGGTAAAACAGCTGACACAGTTACTGTAATAATGTGTTAAGGACAATAAGAAAAATACATAAAGGCACAATTTTCATCTCAGCTAGACCTGATCAGTGGCGCCAGAGTAGTTTTTCTGGTTCAACTACGGTGGGGCTAACCCATATGGTGGCGGGGCTCAAATAAATGCCAGAATTTCAATGTGAATATAATAAAACAACACCCTCCCACCACAGCTAGAAACACGCAAGCATGCACACACACACACACACACACAGAAAGAGAGAGAATGTTAACAGCACAGCAGGTGGATCTGAGTGAAAATAAGGCGATGAGACCAATATGAGATCAGAGGGGCCATAAGACACTTTGACACACAGTGTCCTAAAGCCACACAACAGCCAAGAGCCTAAACCAGTGTTTCTCAAACTTTTTTCAGTCACGGCACCTTTCAAAAGTGCATAAAATCTCACGGCACCCGTGTGTATACTGCATAGCCTACAGTAAATGTAGTCCTGTTTACTGTATTTCGACGGGACAGTATTATTTAACAGAGCATAATACAAACTGTAAATGCAGGGTGCACAGGTGCCTCTGTAGCCTACATATGCACACACGCACACAATAATCCGCAATGTGAGAAGAGAAAGGTCCACATGCCAACGGTCTCCACTCCGTTCTGACTCCGTTGTGAACTATCAGAGAATTTCCACCGTGTGCACTGCAGTGTGTTTTTATACATCAAACGCACCGGAGTCGGAACAGAACAGACACAGATCCACTGGAGAGAGGAGGGGGTGTGACTCACCATCAGTGGGAGACGTGTTTTTCCACGGCACACAGTCAGACGACACCCCAGTGTGCCGCGCTACCCACTTTGAGAAAGGCTGGTCTAAACACATCTCCAACAAATTAAATATGCTTATAATAGGCAACAGGACCGCAGCAAGGAGTCAAAATGCTGAGAAACAGAGTGACAGCTGTCATTGCAGCTGCCTGAATGATGCGGTGGCGCTGTTGGACTCTTTTTCTTTTCTTTTTTGTTTGTTTTTTTTGTTTTGTTTTTTTCTTGCTTGTTTTATGGTAGGGCTAACACAATTTTTGATGGGGCTGTAGCCTAAGCAAGCCCCACCCTAGTGCCGCCTATGGAGCTGATACAGAAGCTGTGCGCGGCTGTGGCTCAGGAGGTAGAGCGGGTCGACCATTAACCGCAAGGTCGGTTCGATTCCCGGCTCCCCCAGTCCACATGTCGAAGTGTCCTTGGGCAAGACACTGAACCCACACTTGCCCTCCGATGTGTCATCGGATGTATGAATGTGTGTGAATGGTTAGTTTCCAAAAAAGCCTGTCTGCGAACAGCGCTGTATGAATGTGTGTGAAAGGGTGGAGGCGACCACATTGTAAAGCGCTTTGCTTTGAGTGGTCTTGAAAAGCGCTATATAAGTACAAGTCCATTTACCATTACAGAGGCAGACAGAGCCAGGTTGAAGCTCTGCCTGATTGAATTGTAGTCATCTCTAAATATGAGTTGTTTTTCCTAACAGCACATTTGGCACATATAGTGCCTGTGTGTGTGAGGAAAGAGCAGGACACATTGAATAAAGGTGTGTACATGCTGTAATCCCATAAAAGAGGGTTGCTTACAGTCTGTGCTAAAGGTTCAATAAGCAGCAATCTTGTCTATATTTTAGTTTTCACAGTGCTGCAAGTGATGCTGGTCATGTCGCTCATCGTGACACCTGAAGAATGGAGTGATTGCATGCAATAGAGACTCCGCTGTGTTTATTGATGCCAGGGGGTTGCTACCTCTTCCTGCATTTTTCAGAGAGCTCATCTGGACCCCGCCGCAGTCAGGTTATCTGTGTAGGTGGAGACGGCAACAGAAGCAAAAGATGAAAACGGTGAGTGAGTTTCCAGCTGAGAAGACGCAAGAGTCACACCTGTGCTGAAAATACGACTTGTAACGGCTGCAATGCAGTCTGGTCTATTGAGGTGACAGTTAGTGGTGGAGCTGACAGCTCTTGTGGATTGGTTTGACATGGGTGCAAAATGGCTTTTTGGGGAGCAGCACGTGGTCTGAGGGACTGACACCAAAAACTGACATTTATTTGATGTACTGCATTAAACGTCTAAAATGTTCCTTTTTTGAAGAAAGGAGGGAGGAATGTGAAGCCAAACTAAAATGTACCCATGAGTGACAGGAGCTGTGATGTAGAGTGACATTTTATTCCAATAAATTGTGAAACTGTGACAGTACCCCCCCCCCCTTTTTGGGTTCTTTTTTTATTTTGGTTATAAAAAATAATTGGTTTGTATAGTAAATACAGAATGTAAAGCTGAATTTACATTAAGTGTGTTTGGCTGCAGAGTCTCAAGTGCATGCTCATTTTGTTCTGGCAGATAGGAACAAGTTCTAGTCATTGTACTCCTCCCAGTAGTGCAGTTTGTCAGGGATGGGAACATATTCATACTGACTGCAGGAAATGGCCCAAAAAACAGCAACAAATGTTCTGAGTAGAAAGAGACTCTTTTTGACAGTGGTCCCTTGCATCTTGAAAGGAAGGACAGGACAAAAATCATTAAACCACGGCTGAACACGTAACACAGACTTTGATTTTGAGCATAAAACATCATACAGTAGGCTGGTTCAAAGAAAAAAAAAACATAAAACCTTGACATTAACAGTGTGTTCTTTATTTCCTCCAAATGAAAAATAAGCTAGACAGCGATATAATAGGAGAAGAACGGGGGTGAACTTTAAAAGAAGAACTGGGGTGAACTTCAGGTTATTCTCTCTGTTCCTTGCATAAGTGTTTCTGTTCTGAAAAGGTCAGAGTAAACGAGTTAATCATCGCTCTCTCTGCCGTCAAAACTGGGATATTAGAAGCTAATGACAGGTAAAGAAAATAATGCAATTCTAATTCAGTGCTTTGACAGATAAGAAAGTGATTATGAGAACAAACTACAGTACCGGAATCGTTTGACATCTTGTGACCGCCAGAGTTATTACTCTCTTTGGGCTGGCAGACAGTGCTCGTGCAGTTTCTACACTTTATGAGCAACAAAGAAAACATTTATGAGTGTATGCGTGCACACACACCCAGATATAGGACATATACCTGCATTCATTTCCTGGGGACTTGCCCCAACCCCAAAAATTCAGCTGCTCCACTTTTGAATGTAGTTGGTGTTTGAACTTTAGCCCCTTCTGGACACTTTCTGTTTAACTGTTTATTGCTCATTAATTTATTTCCTGTTTTTTTTTTTTAAATCACTTTATTTGTTTGTCCAATTTCCTGTTTCCCTCCTCGTTAATTGTCTGCCTCTCCCTAATGAGTTCCACCTGTGTTCCATTAACCAAGTCTTCTTGGTGTAAGTGTCTGGCTGTATTCAAAACCACATACTATACCGGTAGTATGTACTGATTTGGCAAAAATGTAGCATGTAGTGCACAGTATGCAAACAAAAGCAAAATCTACAGTAGATGTTCATTCTGATTGGGAACAGTTCTCCAGTATGCGTCCAATCAGTCAACCTCGCCTACTGTATCCTACAATGCAAGGCGCCTGGAGTTTGTACTCTCGAGTCAAGCCAAGCAGTCCAATCTGCCAAATCCTCAACTGAGAAATCCTCATTTTTAAACATACGTATATTTCATTTCACAAGTGAAATATGGGAGATGTCTGCTCATATCCCCAAGGAATCACTACTGTTCTGTTCTGTTCAATCATGCATGTCACCAAGTGGAGTGACAAGGTGCAAGGCCACAATTCCTTTCCGTTAGAGGAGCGACCACCACAAACAACAGAAGCCAGAGGGGAATTTTTCTATAAAAGTTTTTATTCTAGTACAAACTCAATAGGCTTTTAAGAGTCAACATTTATCTTCCAAAATGAATTATATTGGCCAGCGGTAAATCTCCAAAGAGCTGCAGGTAACTTTATCGGATCTTTTTCTCCCCAGATGACAGAGGTTTATCTCCCGATGGTGTCAGGAGATAGCTTAGAAATCTAGACGCACCCTAGTGGCAGCAAATACATTTACTCAGCACGTCCGTCTAGAAACGAGCCATTGGAACTTTTTGAGTTTTGAACACCGTTTGTGTCCACCAATCACAGGGCTCTAACTGCTTAGAGAGTCGTTGGGCGGGTTTAACGACATGACAAACAGGCAGTTTGAAAGACAGCCTTCATCCCGCCCCCTGGACTGAGCTGAGGTCTACTGATCATTGCCAGACTATACATTTCAATGATATAGTCTGGCTAGTCAGGAGACGGTTCTTAACATACAATACAATAAATCTTCATTATCCACCATGGTGGAAATTTGCCTTCGGCTCACTGTAAAAGATACAAAATTTCATTCATTGTCCGAAAACGTCGGGGAAAATTAACAAAAAGGGATTATATGTATATATATATATATATAGTATAACAGCGCCAGCAGGAATTAAAATAGCTTTTAGCCTGCTTTAACACTATCGCTGTTGGTTGGCACAAAATGCATTCTGGGATGTTTGCATACTATATACTGAGGTGTGAACAGCATCAGTCTGCTGCATACCAAATTGTGCATTCAGTATGATTGAGTATGTAGTAGAAAATATGTTAGTATATCAATTTGTCTTTTTCCATCTTAAGTTTACCTCTGTAGCGGTATACTCAATTTAGATTTTTACAACTTCCAGTCATGCTCCTGTTTTTTTTTATTATTAAATCACACTTTTCCATCAATCCCATTGTGTTGTTTGCAGTCCAGCCATCCTTCAAATGTGACAAAAAGGTCCTTTCCCTCTCATCTTTTGGATTTGAGGTGTACTAAGATGTATGCCATTGGTACTTATGTTGATATAGTTGTACAACATGGTTTGGTAAAAAAATAAAAATAAAATAAAAATCAGCAGGTTACCCTGGTTGACAATTTCTACATATGGTTATAAATTATTATGCATCCCCGCATGATAAAGCCAGAAATGCTTATTTTGGCACTCTTGAGGGTGGTAATCACAGACTGAAAAAGTAATCATTCAATTCTACCAATCAAGTCATTACAGAATAAGCAGCATGTTCCATTAATCATTACATCTCAGCTCTGTCAAAAGTGTCTCCCAGCAGCTGAAAAGCCTACCCCCCCCTCCCACACACATCACAGTATGAAGGTATTCACTGCATCAACAGCTCATTTGGACCTAATGACTGTGAGCAGCACTGCAGTAGTCCACACCTCACAGTCACGTTGCAGGGTTCACAGCCCTGACACGCCTGAGCACGACCACTGGGGCCAGAGGCATGAATCCCAGTAAGTTTTATGACTTAAACTCTGATATGTAGAAATACAGAATTAAATAACTAACATTCTTTGAGTCATAAAGCTCTGTTATGAAGTTGTGATTACCCATGATTTGTAACTCAAACTCAGGTGCCCCACCCTTCATAGATGGAGGCCCAGCACTGCATGAGAGCATCCGTAGCATCCGTGACGTCACCCATTGGTTTTGGGGAGTCGTTTTTGTGACTCAAGTATGGCGGCCTGAACAGCGCCATGTTGGATTGGCCGACCAAAAACCCGCCCACTGGCCTCGAAGCAGCCTGTCTCCCGACTGCTCCGGACGACCTGTCACTCAACGTTTCTGCGGCCTAATTGGCCAGAATCTTAACCTAATAACAGTAAAACGGTAGAGTTTTAAAAAAATTCACCCCCCTCAGAGTGTGTGCGAGGGTAGAAACTATTGATTGAGACCAAAAAACGTCCTGACACCAGGCTTTGATCATGTTTATTGAGGATGTAAAGTCGGCGATTTTAACATGGGGGTCTATGGAGACATGTTGCTTTCTGACACCAGCCCCCAGAGGAAGCCGCGGGGATTGCAGTTTTTTGAACGCGGAAGTGAGCTTCACTTCTCAGACCGACAACTGCCCCCTTGCATGAGAGTCATGCAATGACAAGTAACCTACTTGTGTGAATGTTTTACTGTCTCTGTGCATGTACTGTTTGTGGTGCATGTATTTATTCCCATGTGTGTGTTGTTGCCACCGGTACACAAAGGCTGTGTTAAACTCATTGCTTGGCCTTGCGGCTGTTGTGTGTGATGGGACTTCTTCAAAGCGAGTGATTCTGATGTAGTGGTTATCTGCAGAAGGCATCACTTTCCTCCCCTTCATTTCATATCCCAAACAACAACTCTGGTCCAACCTCCAGCCTCCCCAGAGCATTTAGTGTTTTTATTTGCCCTACCTCCTGGGCAGCCTCACAGGCCACAGCTTCCATCTGCCGTGTGGAGCAAAGATAGACAGGGATACATTTTTCTGTTTCTCTCTTTTGAATTGGTTCACACCTAAATATATCTGTCTTTATGGTACTATTTTTATCAAAACAATATGTAATCATGTGTTTAAGAGTGATGCCTTCACATTGTGACTGCAGTTTCTTTATTATGACAGGCTACACAGCAGAGCAAACATATAGTTTGACATAATGCAAGCAGTGTTCATTATAATAGTCATATTAAGTTCCAGAAAATGGTAAAACAAATATGAATGTGTGTAATTGTATGTGTGGAGGTCAAGTGAGGGAATGGATAACATAATAATGTAAAACAGGTTTCATGCCCAATGAAGATGAAGATGTGGATGAATGGTTAAATTAATGATGATGTTGATCTTGGCATTGTCCTTATCCATGAAAGTGTGTTGTTTCCATATACTCCTTACTATTACAGTAAGCATCACACATCACAAACAAATACCAGGTTTTTTTTATTCATTTATTTTGTGTTACTTTTTGTACTGCCTAGGTATTTTAGTCTTGCCTAATTGGGCCACTGTTAAAAGCGCATTTACATTTTTTATGCATTTTTCCTTTTTAAATAGAACCGTCAATGACTAACCCAAACCCAGTTTTTTAATTGTGTCATAAGAGGCAAGATAGCGGGTTATCATACGGGGCAGTAGCGCCACTGTCTGCCTCGTCGTCTCCTCAGCATCGAGCCTATCTCTGGCTCTTGAACAAAGTCTGTGGTCTAGTCGGGTTGACTGTCGCCTTCGTACAGTAGATTATAAAGCATCAACACATGAATGATTCATGGAGCTAATCTGTAGGACTGTAAGCAGCAGAGCAGAAGCAAGCTAACCATCCAGCTTCAAGGTACTGTAACCACAGCAAATGTGTCAAAGGTCCTCTCCTGTGGTTAGAAGAGAGATCTTCTACGTTGGGGCTTGGGTGGGAGAAAACAGTGAGTTACCTGAGCCAAAGACTTTTTTTTGGAGGGGAGTGGTCCTTGGAAAGTTTTTTTGTTGCTATTTCTGGTGTGGGACATTTTGAATATTCTGCTTTGTAGTTACGCCTGAAAAGGACATTTTTGTTTTGTTTTTGTGCTCAGACTTTAATCTACCAGGGGTAACTGTCACGTAGTCAACTGTGTCTTGCTTGTCCACTCTCATTCTGGGTCTTGATGGTTTGATTGTTGCTGAATTGTGTATCCTTAGGGGGTTAATTAATTTGTCTCTAATTCAGTTCAAATACAGGCAATCAGCTACAATGTGAATTCATAGCCACTACATTGCATTTTATAGGACATCAGGCTTTATTGTTGCAAGGAAACATTACTGGTCAACTTATCAACATTTTATTAATAAATTTGGACTGGAAACTAAAAGAATACATAAATGCAGGGCACTTGACCAAATCTAATGGTCAAGTCTCCACTGAATTAAAATGATCCTGATGTTTGTTGCATTCGCTGTCACTGTGTCCACTCAGATAAGCACTGCAGAAAATCTATTTTTAATTACACATATTTGCTTTGTCATAACTGCTTGCTCAGCTCTACCTGCCTTGAGTCAAAGTCTTGGGTTGAATCAGACACTGCTGCTGCACTTTTCTGTGTTCCTGTCTGGAGCTTATGCGGAGGGAGCAGCATTGCAACCTCTGTTTACAAGCCATAGACAGAACATTCAACTCCCAGAAGTACCAGTTCACAGGCTGCCATTGTTTTAAAAAATACATTAAAAAATAACTGCTTTGGGGCATTGCTCAACTCTTAATGTGGGACATTCCATTTGCTGGTACACGATAAAAGCTAAAAGCAGCTCCCTGTACTTTTGATTTTACTGGAGAGGTGAAGGGAATATGACTGACTGATGATGACCTACTGTACTGAAAGAGTTCAAGGAAATTAATATTTGATTGACAATCCTCTTGACTCTGCCTGAAGGTCTCTCCTTTTCAGCTTCTTCATCAATGACTTAGAGATTTTTTTTCATGTAAATATAAAAAACAACCAGGTTTTTAATGTTGAATACTGGTTGTGTCAGGAGAGAGATCCAAGTTGCACATCTTGGTTTTAGATTATTAACAGCTAGAACAGTTTAACCAATAGATCTAGCTGAGCTGCAAAAGTTGATTTTTCTACCTCACTGCACAACTGTACAAGCTCCCGTGGTAAGAACTCAGGCTCTGACGCTTGCAATTCAGTATAGTTTTGTTATCTGTCTTTAAATTGTTGTCCTCCGTCCACTGATGCATCTATGGCAGGTTGTAAGAATGTCCAGGCCGTCCACACATTTACATTGTCAATTCATTCAGCCTGGGCAGATATAAAGTGCCAGATGCTGCTGTCAACATGCTCACCTGTGGTTGTCAATGGCTGCGGGCGAGCTCTGGGCATAAAGTGGCACATCAAACTGTTTTGACACCATGACCGTCTCCCAGCTCCAGCTTAAATGTCAGTTTTAGAGAACCTATGCAGAAAACTCTCAACTAAAATATGAAATTAAGTACTTATGTACACCTTTTCCCCACATGGCACATATATATAATTGCTAAGTAGATTGCCATAATTTCACACTGTTGCCTAAGATACCACAAACACACGTTTACCCACCTACAATCCACAAATGGATGCCCATTTCTCAAACCTCTCATATCTCCTGATTTATTCTTTTTAAATTGTGTAGTGATCCAGTTCTTTTCCGCTCCGTTTCTGTGAAACCCTGGAGCGCTTGCAGCCAAGGTGTTTTTTCATCCAAGGTTCAGTCTCATGTTTAGTTGTGATATACTCTGAGACTTTTGGACCTCATTGTGTGTGCACTTCTTCTCTTCTTCATAATTTTGATGGTCTGGCCTGATACAGTATGTGAATTGACTGATGCTGGTGCACAGGAGTGCATTGACCACATACAGTATGGTGTGAAATCATAATCTGCCACAAGAAGAGTTATTGAGCAGGAGCATTTCACAACTTGTATCACACACTGTTGTTTGATGTTATGATTAAAAAAAGATCCACACTTAACACAGTCATCATCTCAGATGACAAGGTGGCAAAAGACTCGGATCCCTGTGACTACTTGTGAAAATGAAAAGGCCTGCCCTTGGGTGTCAGTTAAATGCAGCTACCCCATGGGTGAATTCCAATTCCCCCCTTAGCCCTAGCCCTTAGCCCTTACCCTTTGTTTTGCGTGTTCACGGTGGTAGGGGCGTCCCAATTCTGGTTCAGACGAGGGTTAGGGTGAAGTGGTAGGGCTATCTCGCCCTCGAAACAGAGATTTTTCAAGTGCACACTACAAACCGAGGGCTATGAAGTTTCCCAGACTGCATCTTGTGGCTGTTTTATTTCTCACTGTAGTGCTGTTATTACGTCATTTTGTCAAGTTTTAATTTTTTTTCATGCGAGAAAGTAGCTGTTCAGATCCCCAATGTGAGGTTGGTTTATCCAAATGACGGCTGTTTAGATTCCGAAGTGAAGCTCCACGGTGGAGCCTCCACCTGTGGAGCAGATCAACGGCTCGTCACGGGGACACCACCCCGTCCAGAGAGCTTGTCAGCCGGCCAACCTCCCGACGTCATCTCGGTAGAAAAGACGATCGCTAATTAACTTATATAAAGGTTTACCGCCAGGTACAGTAGTTGCATTCTTTTTAGGAGATGAATGTCGGTCTCATTGATGAAATGTAACAATTGTGGCAGTCGCATTAATTTGTTTGAATTAAAAGTGAAGCTTCATGTGTGTATTGGACACAGGAGCAGCGCTGCCTGGGGGCTCTGTAGCCTATACATATACATAAATCACCACATTTACATGAATGTTTTACAATTAACCGGTCAGTCTTCATTAAATCTTAATGTGGTTTTGAATACAGGATTTGTGGCAAAAGCTTGTCACGTCTGCTTATGTGAAAGCCAGCAGAGACTACTGATGACGTACAGTATGTGATTGTTTAAGTGGTGTCCCAATTGGTAGAGGTTGACTTTCAACCCCTACCCCTTGTAGCTCTGTTTCAAGGGGCAAGGGCTTACATTTAAAAATGTCATTAAGTCTACCGACCTGAGATGTAACTCACTATTTCATTGTTGATAAAATACATGAAGAGAACCCTCTGAGACCATTAAGAGCTCTGTGATAGTAGTTCACAATTGTTTCGACCAACAGTACAATTGTATAGCTGGTGTGGTGCAGTGTCACATAGTGATGCTGTACTGCCTTACAATTGCATTGTAGGTGATTCCAGTCAGTCCACTGTTCTTGCATAACAACTTGTTATGGATCTGTTTCCCAATATTCCCACAGGGAAGACTTCTAGAAGGACACTGCACCACAAGCAAACACATTTGTTACTAATTGTCACCAAATCAAAAAGAACAAAAGAAGAGGGGCGGTCTTATGCTAATTAGGGTCACATTACATCACGTGGCCCTAGTTTTATACCTGCCCATTAAATCCGGAACACACGGTCTCTGAGGCCTAGCTCCACAATGAAATTATGAAGGGCAAAAATGTTTTTTTACACATGTTTTGAGGGATACATTTAAGACCTATTTATTTGTGTTAAGAAGACAATTTCAAAATTTGGTTTCCCCAGTCTTTAAGAGAGAGACACACAATGGGATCCCACACTGGTTAGTGTCTTCTGCATGACAGTGTGCCATGAAGAATCACTGGCATCTGGTTTATAGTAATGTCCTGCACTGTCCTTCAGCAGGATGTTGTCCGCATCTCAAGCCACTCTATCACAGCTAATTACTGCTGCTGGAAAAGAGCGCAGAGAAAAGAACACAGCTCCTGACAACCCCCTCTCCTTACCAGATGTGCTCAACTGCCGGACGTACAAGTCAGCCTGCCAGTGGGATTTCATGACAAGCTGCAATAAGGAGCAAATTTTGTTTACCAGCCAGACAACCCTAATATCTTTACAGTCTGAACGTATGATCTAATTGATCACCACAGTTCTGGATGCTAGTTTTGAATTGCATAAATGCATAAGAGCACTGTAAGCACTTTAGGGTAGATTAAAAAAGATCATTCACGCCACATGATGTCACAGTGATGATTTCTACCAATGCAGCTCCATCTTCTCTCCTTTTCTAGAGCTAACCACCCTCCCCTCCTCTCTCTGGTGCTGCACCTTCTCCTCTCTCTCTGGAGCTGTCCCCACCTCCTCTCTCTTTGCTGGAGCTGCACACACCTCCTCTCTCTGTGGCTGGGGCTATAAAGATGTACAACATGGAAGGATTGCAAATTTCCTCCTTGGTACTATACCATCTGAAGGTGGAGCCCAGGTCATCATAATGGCATGAATGTACAGTAAAAGAGACATGACTGGCAGCTCAGGGTGTCGTGCAACACAAAAATTTGAGGGGGCACAATGAATGCTAGGAGGAATGCCCTCAAATCACGTATATTGGGCCCGTGCTGCACACTGCCTTGAGGTTGAGGGCCCAAACTCAGGAGTTATGATCTGAGTTCATTTACTTAAACTAATATTTACAATATGATACAATACAATACAATACAATACACTTAATTGCTCCTACGGGGAAATTTGTCTGCATACATTTCATCTCCTGCTTCCACAGCACACAGATACAATTGCCACAACATAAAACATAAAAACAAAAGTGGCATTGAGAATCAGATTTGAAAAATGACATATGTTGTAACTGAGTGAGTGCACAATGAATCCACTCACGGTCGGTTTACAGTAAAATATGTGTTGTTTGCCGTGGCTACGACTGAGATATCAACCAGGAGCAGACATGGGGCAAATGTATGTTAGATCAAAAGGTGCTTGCTAACAATATGGGTGACGTTCCTGTTTCGCCCGACGGCCTCAGCCCCTGATTTGCTGTTGGTCTTCAAGGCACACTATCTACCATTCTGTACATACACCCTAGAAACAAGCAAATTCAATAGTATTGTATATGACAATGTATCAGATGAGGAAGGAATCTCATTCTCTGAACTGATTTTTGCTCTCACTGTAGATGTCATAGTGACAGTAGTGTTGCCGTTGATTTTCCATCCCTGTCATCCCCCATCAGGGCTGATGTTTTCTTGCACTCTGGGTTGGAACAGACACTGACCAATGACTCACAGAGCAGCGAGGAAATAGTGCATGTCAGAACTCAGTCCATCACAAATATCCATGTCTATATTTGTCCAGACAAACCAACAATGCAATATTCCACTGTGCAAATACTGCCCTTTCCACAACTGCTTCTTTTTATTATTATAAAGCTGATATGGGCTGATAGGGATTTTTTTTTAAAGCACTTCTTTTGTGATTGGAATCTCTCATTGCATGTTTTTTTCCCCAATGTCCTTGGCCTAATTTCATATTGTAAAACTTACATATGCAATGAGCTTAAGGGAAAAGAAAAATGTTGGTTTTCATATAAAATCATTTACATACAAGGCATTTCTTCTTCTCTGAGCGTTGGCTTTGATGTTGTAGTTTACATAAATAAATTATCTAAATCTCTCTAGCAGATAAGTGTACATACAGTATGGCTTCGTAGTACATTCTTTCAACATCATTCATTAGTAAAAGATGAAGGGTAATACATATAGAAGAGAAGAGAGACATAAAATGTCCAGCTCCAGCTATCATCATAAGACTGTGTATGTGTGTGTGTGTGTGTGTGTGTGTGTGTGTGTGTGTGTGTGTGTGTGTGTGTGTGTGTGTGCGCGCACCACAGTTGAGTAAGCTAAGACTTTGGACATAGTGTATTTATGCCTGGCAAAAGGCTATATGAAAGATAGAAAAGGAAAATGGCTCCTCAGTAAAGTGCATCCAAGCTTGAGTCTGGCTGACTGGGCTGCTTATTCATACACAGAACTAGCTTAACCTCCTCATATGAACCTTGAAATAAATTGCTCCCCCAAGTGTAACCAATTGGCTCTTAACTTTTCGAACGGTTATGACTGTTCTGAAAAAGGGTACAGCCCAAGAACTATAAGTTGCTCTTGCTTGCACAGGCACAGGCAACGACTTTGGTTTAAAATAAAACCTTAAAAGGCAATATTCCCAAAGGATTGTGATGTCACACAGTGATCATGAAAGTTCTCAGAAATATGTACTGAGGCCTGACTTCTAGTCAGATATGATATAGATTTCTGTCCTTCAGCTTAGGCTACCTCTTGTAATTAACATTTAGCATTAACATCTATTTCCAGTAGCTTCTATATTTTCTTCATGTGAATTGTCTTGTTCCGCCCACTTGTTTTGTTCCACCTGCTGTGATAGAGGATTTCTGCGAGGCAGCTGCAGCCCACTCAGGGTCACTCTTCTGAGGCATGTCAAACAAACGATGGCGCTGGTGTTTTTGAACACATGAAATGAAGGGGATTAGTAGTCATTTGCATTAATGTTAGGGATTGTTAGGGGATTACAACGTTGTGCTGTGTTGAAATAAATAGATAAGAATCCTTGGATGGTTGAGTCAGATTTCTGTTTGTCATGGAATAAATAAATGGGAATCTTTTTTGCACAAAAATAAAAATCAGAATGACCACGGAAATAATGCAGCACAGAGAATAATAATCATGTCTGGAAGTAGGCTAATAATAACCAACTGACAGTTACTGCTGCCAGTCTCAGTCAGATGTTTTTCATTTGTCTATTGACCTCAATAGAGCAGCATTACCAGATGAGCCACTCAAAGACACTCCACTGGTGACAAAGAGCAGAGAGAAAGAGTGGTGTGCAGCTGATAGCGTATACTGTAACTTTTTTTCTGAGAGAATGAATTATAATCCTCATCCCTTAAGTATTTTTGCTTTAGTTCTTGCCTGTTTCTATTTGTTGACCTAAAAAAGTGAAAACAATGCCAAGCTACAGTAAGTGCAGTGTTGGCAGCCCAAGGCCATAGGTGGAAGCCAAGGACTTACGTATATGATGTGGTTTGTTAGTAACTGGTGTTAATTTAATGTCACAGAATTAAAGAATCAGTCCTACCTGTTGGGGGATGAGATTCATTTCAGGACCTAAATATAAACGAATCCAATAGCTGTCAGGTGCAAAAAACAGATGTGCAAAAGTTGATCCACTCATTTTTGTAGGTGTTTGGAGCCACTGCCAGCTGAGATTATTGTATGCAGCACCCGAGACACATCACCAGTCAGTCACAGGTCTGAAATTCTGAGACAAACGCCATTCACGTTCACATCTGTGTGCATCTTGTGCCACTCAGCCTAATGTGCATGTGTTTGGACTCTGTGAGGAGGCAAGAGAACCTACAGAGAACCCACACAGGCAAATCAGGGAGAACAAACTCCACCCAGAATAACCACAATCCACTCACGGCATAGCTATTTCCAAAATGAAACAAGGAAAATAAAGAATAGAAACAAGCCCACACACAAAAATATATATTTTTTAATTCCCCCTTCTACAACAATATATATATTAGAGAGAGAGAGAGAGAGAGAGAGACTCTTTTTTAAAATCTTTTTTTTCTGCTGATCATGACATGTTTTGATATCTGCAGCAACCTGCTGCACTTCCAAGCTACCTTGTTCTACATCGTTAGATTAATTGGTAGAGTAATGGGGGAAAAACAATCATGATGAAAGCTTATGCAGACCTATCTGATGACAATACAATTTAAGTGCTCATTATCTAAGCAATCATGTCCATGGTTCTGCAACAGCACCCTCACATCAGGGGAAACAGTCACTTGTAGTAAACACTTGTACCTGTGCAGAGAGGAGAAATGAAGGTGGGAAGCCCTTGCTCTGGTTTCTTCATTGTGATTCAATATATGAAAAATGTCAAATGCCATTTTCCTGCGTTACAATTACGTGACACTAATCTAATATGCCTGTATCTTCTTCAATTTGTTTTGTTTCCCTAATTGTTTTGGATTGTTTTATGTTATACTGAGCACTGACCCAAGCCTCCATGGGGCCACTTAGCAAAATTTGATTTTGGTTCCCTCTATTACTGCCAATAATACTGAGGTGTGATCATTCACACACCTCCTGGAACTTGTTTAATTTTCTAATCTTTTATTAAATAGCCTTCTTGTAGAACTAGATGTGAGAACTTTTTGTTGTACTTAGATTCTACTCCATCGATATTAAGGCCACGGAAACAGATAACAGATTGGCAAACTTGCAAAAATAATCTTTAGTCAGAAACTCCTCCTTCTAGCCACACAGAAACAATACATTAAACCACAAAGAGCTGCACAGTTGCAGATTACATTATCCATTGTTTCAGTCTGGCACATGTTTTCACCCATCTTTGATTTTTAATCTGAAATTGAAGCATCTTCAGGTACAGTACAAGCATGGATATAGTGGGACACTGAGTCAACTAGGCCTAGGCCTACTAAAATGACTAAAGAAACCAATAATGTATTCATTGTAATTTGTAAACATGCCATTTGCTTTTGGTTAAATACATTGCAACAGCCAGCAATTTGCAACAATCTACAAAAACTGAAACTACAATTCAAATCAACCGTCAAAAGCCACTCAACATTAAATTCTCATGGAAACCAGCTGAACCAGAGTACCTGGAGCTGGTTGGAGAAGCTAATGCTACACCAAGCCACAGAAGGCTGTCTGGTTGTGTACACTAATGAATTATAGTGCTGAGATGCCATGGTAGTTTCCATTCACTCCTCGCCATACATGGAGATAATGACTGTGTAGTGTCGACCATTTGGCTGGCGCTACACGGAAGCCAGAATGCAGATTTGTGGGAATATTAGCCACGTTATATGACCACAGGCTTAGCCACAGCCACATCATCCACCATTCATCAATTGCTCTTAGGGGCCCCCTAGTAGTCAAGAGGCCCTAGGCAGTTGCTCAGTTAGCTCGTGCCTTGGGCCAGCTTGCTTGTTTTACTCTTTTTTTATTTTTTATTTACCGTCTGTGTAACCAAAGACAAAATCATTTAAGGTCTGTCTGAATTGTTTATTTGAGTCCTGCCAACTCCATCAAAATATTACACCACAATTCAGAATCCCAGAATGATTTCAAGTACAATAGATTATCGAATAAACCACAAAATTAAATACAGTATCAAGGCAGGAGTTGGCTGACTATTTGAGATCAACATTATTGTAGATGTGCTGTCTGAGAGCCTTTACCTATATCCTGTTTAGACAGCGGTGCAAATTTGGAACAATTTGACCTGGTAAATGGTGAAACTTACAGGAAGTAAAAGAACTGAAGGTTTCATGTGTTTCTTTGACCCAATTTCAACCTCCTGTTTTAAAACTATTTTTAGTGCTGTATCTGAAGACATCCTGGCCAGTAGCAAATACTTCCCTAAAGCTCAGTGTATTCTATGGAGCCCCCTAGGGGAAATGGGGGAAATATAATTCAAATAAGTCAAAAAAAAAAAGGACGGACTTTCGCGTGAAAAGTTGCAAAAGTTCCCCATAAATTGCTCCAACGTTTTTGGAGAGTGTAATGGTAATTTTCAGTGTGTACTTGTTTGTTCCTTTCTACTGCTTTGTGCTCTCTGATTGATACAATACAGAGATACACGTTGTGCATGTTCTCACGTAACATCGCCTGATTCTCGGATTTGACGCCTGTTGCTGACCTTGGTGTACATTGTAATCTGTTTCAGCTTGATAAAGTTCACTTGTGGGGGGTGTCACAGATTCTACAAAACTCCTCTGTTCAATGTATTTTTTGTTCCATTCCTTGCAGACTGCGTTGCACTCTGTTCGACTGAGAACCTTCTTTGCTAAGAATAAAACCCTTAAAAGACAGTCGATCTCAACATCTTTATTTCAGTTCTTGCCTAACAAATTTCCACAACAAGACGCGAAGAGCTGCCGGTGTTACACCAGCAGGTCAAACTCTGTCGTCATCAAGGGGAGAAAGTGAGCCACTGTAGCCGAACACCAGGCCCGACCCTCTGTCCCACATCATACTGCAGCTACTGTCACAATAAACGATAAGTGTAAACACATCTCTAACATCACTAAAAGAATTGTTGAGTGAGAAATGTCCATATATCTATTCATATAGACAGCCAGGTCTGATGCCTGATGCTCGGCTACAGTTTCTCAGGATCTCGCAAAAATTCATCCTCATGTCCCCTACGGGGCTCTGTAGTATTCCCCTCTCAATTTAATAATGAAACATTTTTTGTTTTCAAATAAGATCTAAAATATAAGTGTCATGACCCGACTCGGATGACAGGACAAATAGAGGGCGATTCAGGCGGAAGGCAAATGAAATAATCATAATGAAATAAATAAAGAAACCTATGGGATGTATTCATCAGTCAAGTCAGCGGCGAGGGTGCTGAGTGCATGCATGAGTGCAACATGTCGTGCAAGGAGTTGAATGACTGAAAACAAAACAACAATGCGCAGGGGAGAGGAGAGAGCCTCAGCAAGAAAGGTGGGCTTTTAATAAAAAAAAGAAGAACCTCAACTATACAGTCTCCTCTGCAAATGTGTTTGTCCAAGTGTGCTCTATCTATGTGGCTTTTTCTCTTCCAAAGGACAGCAATTCTGTTTCCTAATTGACGTGCCGTGACACAGATGTGAAGAACATGCATTCAGTCTGTCATTTGTGCTGAAATGTCATTTTTTCATCATTCCTTATACAGGTATCTCTTTCAACTGATATTTTGCTCCCCTTTATTTCTCTGTGTTTTTAATCTGAGGTTTTTGTTCATAACCTTATGATCGCTCACTTATTCTTCTGATCAGTCCCTCCCTCATTCTCCCTCACTCTCTGTGTTCACCAAGCTTTTAGAATGAGGGGGCGAGAAACCCCAAAGCATGAATCATTAAAAGATGTGAGGAGAAAAATAGATCACTGCAGATGCACCTGCAAAAATAACAACGTGCGTTGAAGGGAAGAGGGAGATGGGGACAGAGGAGGAGGGGGAGGGTAGCACTTGGCTTCCATCCTCCTCATAAGACAAAGGATTTGTCCTGCGCTTAGCTGTAGCAATCCAGTCTTTACATGTGAAACAGTAGGCCAGCACATTATAAGCTGCTGATCGTTTCCATTTATATGATCATATCCTTAACACCTTCAGTGGGTTTTGGATATTCTGCAGCACAGCAGATGTGTATACAGAAGCAAGTTAAGGACAACGACACAGAAACTGTGAAGAGCCAACACCGAAGGCAGTGTAAATTGGAGGTTATATGAATAAGAAATGATCGACTTTCATGATAGATACAACTGAGGAGGCATTTGGCAATTGTCTATTCTTCAGTGAGAGAGAACATGAACTGTTAAGAGAGTGCTTTATGAATAACCTTTCTGCAGTTTTTAATTTAATTTATATTTTAAATTAAATAATGTTCCAATGTAATTTAAAGGTTTACTTCATAAAGTTGCATGTCCCTCTACAACAGTGAGATGAGTACTTTTTTTCTTTAACCAGTCACTAGTATTTGTCAGTTGTGGCTGGACTGCAACACCAGAGTCAGCCCCAGGCTGTCATGTCCTTGGCTGACTGACTGATCATAATTGATCAGTCCAATGTCATGTGACCGAGTTTCCCCATTGGCTGTTACTAAAAGTGAATTGGTGCAAACAGTTTCTATTAGTGCATCGCTCCATGCATTGTGAACACAAAGTGTTGCAGTTGTTTGCTTCCCCCTTTCCCCACTGTATAGGCAGATCACATGCTGTCGCACTGGGACCCATACCCATGGTTGTTGTTAGTAGGAACAGCAACACTGGTGGAGGCAGAGATGACCATTGTGCATTTCCAGATATAATCATCAGCATCCCAGCTCCAACCTTTAGCTCTTTACTACCTATTTGCTGGAAGGTTCTTCTTGAGGGCAATCTTTCTGGCTGTTGTTGTTTCCTTGTGTATAACCTATGCCTGTTTACGGATTTTGAGTCTTTCATCCACTAAAGGTCTCATGCTTTGTGTACTTTTTGACTTTTAGACTGTTTGAACTGTGTCGTTTTGGCTGCTGTTTGTCCACTTTGTTTGTTCCATGCCCTTTTCATGATTGACCTTAAGCAACAAAATAAACATCGTCATTCTTGTTTTATTCTTATTCTTTGGACTATTATTTAGTATATTTTTTGTCTTCCTTGCATTTGAGTCATTTTTTCTAACAAATAAAGAAAATGATACCGATAAAAAAGCTTGTCAACATTGTCATCAGGAAAGCTGGTATTTTGTCGAAATAATACAGTATGTTCTTTTCTAACTCAAAACCCAATTCAAAATTAACATTGTATGCAATGCATCCCCATCAGCTTCAGTAATTTCTACAATCTAAATATAATAAACTGTTGAGATGAGGATGGATTGGATGTTTATAGAACATAAGAAACTGGGTGTATGTCATGTGTGCATTAATACTCAAAACACACAAGCATTACTCAACTTTATTCTCTCCCTCCTCACATTAAACAGAAATGTATTCAAGCCATTGTCAAAACTCAGCCAACAGAAGGAAGGCTAGAGGACACAATTAAACACATCATTGCCAATGTTTCAGTGAGATTTAAACATGTGTCCATGGAGCCAGAATTACTAATGTTTGGAATATCTGTATGAGAGAAGGGGTTTTCTTTTTTCATTTAAGGCAATCTTCACGATTTTCAGATTGCAGCTTTAAGGGAGAGAGGCTAAATTACCTGTCATTAGGCCACCTCTACCTCCATCTGTGAAGAAAAGATCTCTAAATAATTATTCTCTTAGCTCCTGCGGTGCATCAGACACTCGTTTAATAGCTTCATGTGGATGATGTGCTCCTGGGTACGCCATCATTAGATTTAGCTGTGATTAGAACTGTGTTAAGATCAGTTTAACCGATTTGGGTGTGGAGAATAGATTCTCCCATTTGTTATTAAGTTTTAGTTTTCTCACATTTTCTCACAATTTCCCCCATTCTATCTTGTTTAAATATGACATTCAAAATCCATTGACATGATTTTTTAATGATTTGTTTTTTTTGTTTTTTTTTAAAGTATGTGTGTGTATATGAATGTGAAGTATTACTATAAAGTGTTTTGAACTGTGTGTCTGCCTGGCTGGCTATGTGATCTATATGGCTATATAAATGCAGTCCATTTAGCATTTTTGCATTAGAATGAATGGAGGTCAAAATGACCTCTTGGCGGTTCTAGGAGTACATGGAATGTTGGCGGTTCTAGTGTTAAATATTAGGCAATCTTTGTTGTCATTGTTCAACAATAACGATGATGATAAAAACAATAATTACAGATGAGTACTATTTACTGCACAGTATCATGTCTTTGTTTCTTTTGTTGCTTATTTGTTTTTTTTTTTACACTGTCTGTCTATTGATGTGCTTGTTTGAGACAAATAAAAATCAAATCAAACTGTTACAACAGAGGGCAGTCTCCATTGCTACCATGAAGTCACATGCTGCATTCTGAAGCTTTGATTGGTGAGTTTTGGGCCCGTGTCCACCCTCTTTGTAACATTTGGCCTGCAGTATGGTAAAAAGCAATGGTGCCTGTTTAAAATCAAAACACTTGGCACAAACTAATTACAAGTGAGGAAGATTGTGTATGAGACAGCATTCTGTTTGAAGTTCTTAAACTCAAAAGAACCAAGCAGCAAGAAACGTCCGAGCTCATGAAGATCAGCACCATTATTGAGAAAGGATCTGAATCATGAATATACATTGAGGTGCCTCTTTCCCCCACTGTATAAGTCAGTGACAAGAGCGTCCAAGTGCTTATAAACTTCAAAAGGCTTGTGTCCCATACACTGGCCATTATTTCCTATGTGTTGCATCAGATAAAGTCCTCAGGTTTCTCTTCATTAAGCTTGGGGTATGCCGCTCTGCCGCATACTGTACGTTAGCATCCTTCAGATGGTGTTCAGATTGTCGCCTTTGAACGAGGCAGACAACACACTCATCATATTTAGCTCGGGAGGGCTCTAAAACACTGCTGGCCGGCTGTGTTATTGCCATTGCATCACCTTGACTTCCCCACTTTAGACTACTTAATTGCTGCTCGTGCTTCGACTATGAATAAGTGCAGTGGGCATCTATCATCACTGCACCATTTTGCACTCCTAAACCACTCAACACTGCCAAGTTCATGCATGACTGCAACATGACCAGGACTCTTTATTTTGAGTATGATGTATATTTTTGTGACTACATTCTTTTTTAATATTAATGTTTTTTTGTTATTTTTTTTCAGTTGGCGCAGTCATACCACTCATGTCAAGGTAAAGTCTAAAGAACGTTGTCATTGGGTTCATCTCATCTGTCTCCCTGTTAGTACTTGTGTTCCTGTCCTAAGCTATCGATTGTAGTGAAATGGCCTTTGACTAGAAGGCGGCTCTGAACCAGCAGCACATATCACCACTCTCTTATTGATCGCAATTCCTGCTCTTACAGAACCTTTCCATGTTTGTTTATTTAGGGCCCCTGGTGTGTTGACAGAGCAAGGCAATAACTGGCCAGACGCACAGGACAGGCTTGTCAAACCAAGGGGGGAGAGACCCATGAGACCTCGTGGGTGATTAAATGTAACTCATTCACTGTTGTCAGTTATTGATCTCTCATGAGTTAAAGAAGAGGTGCAATGGAACAAACAGTTGCCATTAGCAGGCATTTGGGCAAAATTAAAGCTCGGAACACATCCTTTGTGAAGTCTTTATGTTATTAAGAGAGAGTCTGTTAAAATAGCACTGATCAAATCTCAATTAGGGAAATAAGTCATGCAAACGATAGCAGATTTGTATCTTTCAGTCTCTCAGCACTACTGGTGTTTTCCTGCTCGCAAGGGATATGTCAGAATTTCTGCATCAATGAGCTTAACTCAAGTCAGCTCTCGTCAAGCCTTCACTCATTAATTCATTGTCTCTCCACTTAACCAGAATAATCCACTTTTAACCATATTCTCAGAGTAACAACTTTCCAGACAGGGAGTACATGAAGCTGTGATGTTGATACTAGCACTTTGTAAGATGCTAAATTTGTTGTCTGTATCTGATAAATGACAGATGTTCTGATAGCCTATTCAGCACACTGTCATTGTTATATCACCGTACTGTGTGAACATTGCAATTTATACATTTTGATGTGTATCTTACTCATGCTATATATTTTTTTCTCCTCCATGTATTTCGATATAGGGTTTGCTATCTCACAACACAAATTGACAAAAATTTTGCGATTTGTTCTGAATGTTCTTTGTTTTCCTTTGCACTTTTAGTAAACCTGGGTTTCAAGACATGTCTTACAGTCAGGTGCTTTTCCAAGTTGTCACAAGGCTCCTCAACCGTGGCGACATTCTATAATCCCTTTGGCGTCTGGCATCACATGAATGCCTCAACTGGGGTACAGGAGGGCACCCCTCCTCTGATTGGCTGCTTGAGCTTGGTTAAGTTTCACAGTTTGAAATGAGATGCTGAGCGCACCTGAGACGTGTTCTTTGTAATATTCCAGGTTTGTAGTAAAAGGGAAAAAAAGCTGTGTGCAGGTGTCCAAGCATCAGTCAGTAGTGTGTTGTAGCAGTCCCACAAGGTCATCAGAAAAGAGCAGGTCACTGATTTACAATAACAACTCTCCCACAAATAACAACACTCCATGAAATATAGTGCCAGCACAACAGTTTAGATGCCAGAGTTTTTGTGTTGTAGTCAAAAAAAACAAAAAAACATCATTGTGTCCTTGCTGTTGACATCACACTGTATTAAAGGAGTCATCACCTGGTTTTTTACGTATCCAGCCCCCCTTGGATCGCTTTGGATCAATTCGTAAAACTTATTAATAAAAAAATAAATAATTTTAATCAAACATTGAGCTTGTTCTGACCCTTTTTCCTACCGCGACTTTATCACGCGAGATTACGCGCAAGGTTTTGACTGGTCCGGATCTGGTCCGGATGTGCATTGTATGAGGCACGCATTGATTCGCCGCAGGAAGGACAGAGCCGGGGGGCGCTTGCCTGCATGCAGACTCCAAAACATAAACAGCCCCCTGGGACTGTCGGCGATTTAAGACGGGGTTGGGTGGTGAAAGAGGCAAGTAGCCTTGTCATCTCGGAGCAGAATCAAAGATCTCGTGCTTTAGGAAGGCACACCATTGTGTGCTATTTGTTGGCGAAAAAGGTTCCAGCTTTTGTTTCAACTGTATGTTTTCAAGAGAAATCGGGTGATACCTTTGCTGTCTGAGGTTTTCTGTTTTACAGCAAAATTATAGACAGTAAATGTGTTTTGTTTTGTTTTTTTGAGACAGATTACAGTCTTGTGTCTTCATGAAAGGTCAACTGGGTAACTAGAGATTGCATTGAGAGTCAATATATCTGACATTGACATTTTGCCCACAAACAGTTGGATAAAATGCCTGTAGGTCTACATTTATGTTTAATGATATGGTTTTCAGGAATGGGAGGGGAATGGCAGTGCAGGTCTGTCAGACATTCTCTCCAATTAAATATTGGATATCAATCCACTTAACCACACAGGGTCACAGGGCTGTAGCCATTCCCAGCTAATACACACATCCCCATCTATAAGCTATCTATTTTGAGTAGATGTATTTGGACTGGATACAGAGGCAGCATGCTAACCACACCCATAGTCCAATATTGAATATCTCAGCAAACATTAAATGAATTAAATGATTTTTGACTGTACAGACATTTGTGATGAGAATAAAGACTCAATGGTTTTATGTGAAATGTTGGTTGATTGGGCAAATGTTTTTGGATTTTAGACGCTAACAACAAATCACATTCCTATTGGTTGAACTTTGTAAATATTATCATTCCAGCATGCAGAGAATTTAATGATGCATTAAAAACATCAACCCTGCTTAGTATCAACATAATGACATTGTCATTGTTAGTATGCTCATGTTAAAGAACCATTGTGCCACTTGCTGTTGGGTTTGCTTCACTTTTCTTCTTGAAAGTATCACTGACATGAGCTTGCTTCAAGATGTGCTCTAGAACTGTTCCCTGATCTGCATGGTATTAGACTTTTTGCCCAGCTGTACAGAGGTGTGGTCAAAGGTATTTGGTCAGACAAGCAATGCAGTGCTTATGTGGTATTATGTCTTCAGCTAAAAGATTAAAGGTGGATGAACACGGAGACGAGGAGTTGTAAGATGATTCAAGCTGGTTCATTCATCAAGCCTCCTGAGTCACACCACAGAGAAACAACTGAACCACATGGAGACTGGTTAGAGGGTTGCTCTTTATTGTGATTTCCTAAATGTCCACTTGAAGTTAAGACTTACCTCACACCCTCTCAGCTTTATTCACCCCTTTCCTTTGGGATTTGCATCAGCACAGACGATCTTAACACAAGAACGGCCACAACGTTGTGTTGTTTTCGTAAAACCTTAAAGGGATAGTTCAGCATTTTGCCATAATCCCTATAGTCATAGCAGTAGGTGCGTTACTTTTAATTGTCGGTGCAAACTATTTTTAGAACGGTGGAGCAGATCGGCAAGCTGCTAAGAGCTATGCTACAGAGCCTCATGGGATTTCTTGGTTTCCCACATCAAACTCAACAAATACACAATCCAACAACTCCAAAACGGTCTCGTGGACAAGTTGTGACCTGCACATTCACCACGAAATGAAATAATAACGAAATGTTACGACATCAGCGGTTTTGCATAAATTTACGTCAAATACAACTCTGTCTCGTAACGTTCCGTTATTATCTCATCGTGTGATGAATGTGCAGGTCACAACCTGTCGACGGGAGCGTCTGGGGGTTGTTGGATTGTCTATTTGATGAGTTTAATGAGGGAAACCAAGAAATTCCATAAGTCAGTCTAAGCTCTGCTCTGCCGTTCAAAAAATAGCTTGCACCAACAATTAAAGATAATGAACCTACTGCTATGACTATAGGGATTATGGCAATGGGCCAATTTGCCAAAATGTAGAACTATCCCTTTAAAATGATGAGTCAAAGTTATTTGTGGAGCTTCTTAGTCTTGCTGTTTCATAAATATGGATAGATAAAGTGCATCTATTTTTATTAGTGTGCTTATTGATGCGTGATGACTGAGTGCACAGTTTGTGCTGCTTCTGTTTAAAAATCACAGTTTGCCATGTTCTCTTTTGTGGTGTTTGAAACATTATGCTAATTTACTTGGTGATTTTGATCATGCAAACAAACAGTAAAATGTCATAGGGAAATTACTTAATTGTGTGAAAGTGTGGATTTGTACTGATGAAGCTCACTGCTTTCCCTGTTTTTGACCTTTGTAAATGTCCATGTGTCTTACTGTGTGTGCGTGTTTTGGGAGCATGAAACTGAAATAATCCATTGAAGTTCATAAAGAGTACATTTTTACTACTCATCACTCATTCGGGAATATAACTCACAAAACATTTGTTTGTAAATTTCTCTACCTCCTTCACTCACCAAATCACAAATAATCCTTGGTACATCCTCGCAGGAAATAGAAATAGACCCAGCTTCTAATTGCGACCGGGTTTTATTTGCTGAAACATGTAGCCAGACCCGGTCAGTAAAGGAGACTGGGGTCTTTTTTTTTTTTTGAGAATTTATGGCCTATTTCATCTTTTGCTAGTGAAATTATGAGAGTTTTGTTATCTTGGCTATTTCCCCACAGAGTTACATACTTATCACTGAAGGTTGATCTAATGTACAGTGTTGTGTTTTGCATGAGTCCAGTCCCATCATGCTTTCATGCAGTACACTCTCACCGAGAGGACCTGTAATGTGACAGATGTTGCGTGGTGCAGAATGTAACTGTCCTCCGCTACACATTTAATTTGAAAGTTTCTTTATTTTTGTCTGCAAAGAGCAAAAATATCATCACTATTCGCTACACACATGCAGACACATTTCAACACCAGTGTGTGTTCTCATTTACTGAACGTATTTACGTGAACAACAATCATGTACTCGTAGTGTAATCACTATTTCAACCAATACACAGTTACAATCATGTTTAAACACATTGAAATTAATAAACTCAATTATACATATCTATTCTAACCTATTTATTTATTTATCTCTGCACTACGCGAGCAGTCCGGGCGAGCCCGGCTCATAGTTTTTCTGTTGCTCGCCGTAACTAGGCAACCAGAGCTAACTACAGGCTAGCCGTTTTCCGTACTCACTAACAGCAGTTACGTACATAAACAATAGCACCATACACCCGAACGGGATGATAAATCCACACATAACACATTCCCTCACTCGTTACACAAGTATAACTCTCCCTTCTTACCTGCAAAGAGCAAAAATATCATCACTATTCGCTACACACATGCAGACACATTTCAACACCAGTGTGTGTTCTCATTTACTGAACGTATTTACGCGAGATTTCCCTTGCTCCTAAACACACACAGTGCAGCGAATACGCCCTCTGCTGGCCGGAGTTAGGTACTCCATATAGAGAATGTGAAGTTACGTCACGCCGTTGGACGTTGGCCGCCATCTTTGGAGGATCGCGGATGTAAACACTTGCTCGCCCCCCCTGAAAAAAGTTCCCAAAGTCGCTTAAAAGTAATGATGGTGGGACAGTACTGCTGCATAAAAAATGCCACAGCAGTATATGCACTAATACGAAAAACGAGATAGTTCACAATGTCTGGATAAGTCAGTGGAGGGAGTAAATCTGGGTCTTAATAAGTAGTAGTGTTTCTGTTTACCTTTGTTTCTCATTAAATTTGAATTTATCATGATACGTTCCTCCTTCCTTTCCCTTCCTCTTCTCCGTTTCTTTTTTGTTTTCTTTTTTTGTCTGTCTTCCTCGTCTCTTTTTCTTTCTCTTTTACTTTTTGCTCGTTTTCCTCCGTTTTTCCCACTCTGTTTACGTTTGCGTTCCTCCAAAGATGGCGCCGACGTCCCACAACGGCAAAGCGGCGTGACGTCAGCTTCACATTCTCTATAGTGAGATAACTACATTTTCCTTAAATAATAAACTATAATTTCCTTACCATAAATGCACAAACAATTACTACCACGTTCTGAACCTGAGTTATATTAACTGTAAATCATATAAACATGTAAATAATAATAATGATATGGTGCTATTCACCACTGATGGCTCTGTATGCCACACTCTCCCCCCCAATAATAAATGTCTCCAGACATTTCTGATACTTACTGTACCTTTTCACAACATATTGAATTTTCTCACTGAAAATATGGCATTACTTATTTCAAAGTGGCACTTGACATTAAATTCAATTAGTAGCCATTTATCAAAAGTATATGACCCATTTAGATCTATACCACTATACATCAGTTACTGTACTCTGGACCCAAAATCAGGTCAACTCTCAAATGTAACAGAACTCATGTCGGCCTCAGTTCTTTCAGTCTGTTACCAGTCTCTTCATTTGCACAGTATCAGTCCAATATGTTCTCCTGGCATTGTCTCTTCTTCACAGTCCATATAATTTCACCACTCTTCTTTTCAGAGTCCATTTTCTCTGGGTTAGAGTCATGTTTGTGTCATGTGAGTTCAACCTGTTACCTCAATGTCTAGTGATGCCCACGGTCGCCACATGACCGGTGGGTTGCAGGCTGGGGACATACTCATGACATGCAGACTCTCGGCACCTGCTTCCACCCACGTCGGCTCACCCAAGGCGTTGTAGGTCAGCATCCGTGGACGGTGTCTGTGTCGCTGTGGGTAGCTGGTCACTGGAGGAGGATCAGGATCAGGATCATCTTCCTCTGATGACTCTTGTAGACTTTCCCCAGGCTCTGCGTCGTTCTCACCGTCTCCATCCGCTGTGATGCCTCTGTCGTCAGTCTCTGCCTCCTCTTGAGCAACCGTTGCATCTTCCAGATCCAATGCTTCCTCTTGCATCGTCAGAGCTGGTGCAAATGGCTCTGCCTCTGGATTCAAGTCTGTAGCTCTCTGACTGAGTTCTTGGTCATCTGGGAAACGACACACCAGCTCCCCTTCATCACTGCTTTCGCTGTCTGAGTTCTCCTCTGATTCGCTGATTTGATGTTGTCTTGTTCTTGTCCGTGTCCTTATTCTCCTCTCTTGTGTTGCAGGGGCAGGTTCTGGTTTCCCCAAGGGCAGACTGTCACATGGGAGTAGGAGATTTCTATGTAACACGCGACTTTTACCTCCTCCCTCCGGTGCTACTTCATACACCGGGCTGTCACTGCTCCTTCTCTTCACCACCACATGCACTTTTGTTTCCCAATAGGACCGCAGTTTACCAGGGCCGCCTCTCTCTGACAGGTTACGCACAAGCACTCGTCCACCAGGCTGTAGGTCGGCTCCATGTGTTCTTTTGTCATAGCCTTTCTTGCCTCGTAGAGCTTCTCGGGCTGCTGTTTTGGAGGCGATCTCATAGGCTTGTCGCATTCGGTTTTGCCAGTTCTTTACATACTCAGTGTAAGTCTCTTTTGCCTCTCTGGGCTGTAGGTTGAAAAGCAGGTCTACAGGCAAGCGAGGTGATCTTCCGTAGAGCAAGTAGTAGGGGGAGAACCCTGTAACCCCACTGCGGGTGCAGTTGTATGCGTGCACCAGTTTTGTCAGTGAGCTCTTCCAGTCAGCCTTTTGTTCACTTGTGAGGGTGCGGAGCATTGATAAAATAGTTCTATTGAATCGCTCACACTTCCCGTTGCCTTGTGGGTGGTAACATGTTGTGTGAGACCCCCGCACATCACAGCTCTTCCGTAGCTGGTCCATCAGCTGGTTGTCAAACTCTCGCCCCATGTCGTGGTGAATTCTCTCTGGAAATCCGACGCGAAGTGCAAAGTCGTTGAATAATTTGTCAACAACAGTTTTGGCAGACTTGTTTTTCGTGGCGTAGGCTTGAGCGAAACCAGTGAAATGATCGATCACAATAAGAATGTACTCAAATCCTTGTTTGCATGTCTCTAAGTGTAAAAAGTCAATGCATACGAGCTCACCTGGGCGTGTGGTGACAATGGTTGTCATGGGAGCCCTGGTTGCTTTGTGTGGTCGCTTGGCCTTGAGACACTCACACTCTTGTGTGACAAAGTGTTCTATGTCAGAGTACATACGGGCCCAGTAGAATCGATCTTGGATCAGGTTCCAAGTCCTCTCGACCCCGAGATGTCCCATTCCTTTGTGAAGCTCGTGGAAGACGGTTTGATGATGCTCTTTTGGGAGGATAAGCTGTTGTTTATCTCCTGCTTTCCTGAAGAGAATTCCATCCTCATTAACATACAACTTTGCCCATTGTCTCATTAATACTCTGACATCCGCCGGTTCTGCTTTAAGAGCTCTCCTGGATGGATGCTGGTTGCCCCTCTTATAATGCAGAACTTGGCCTATGACAGGATCTCTTTCCTGGCTGTCCCGTATCTGTTCTGGGGTCAGTGACTTGGTTAGAGGGTGTGCACTCGCATCTCTCACTAAGTCTAGTGTTTCTATGGGAACTGCTGCTACCCAGACTGGAGGGGTGTCTCCCTGCACACTGACTCCCTGCACTGCTGCACTGAACACTTCCTGACCCACTTCCTCTGTACATTGTGTCATGAACGCATTTATGTCTAATGGCATGCGGGATAGGCCATCCGCATCTGCGTTACTTTTTCCCGGCCTATACTTAATGGAAAAGTCAAACTCAGATAACTCACCCACCCACCTATGACCCGTAGCGTTTAGCTTAGCTGTTGAGAGGATATAGGTTAAGGGATTGTTATCTGTATATACCACAAAGTGTGGGGCATGATAGAGATAGTCCCTAAAACGTTCACATATTGCCCATTTTAGTGCTAAAAACTCTAATTTTCCCGAGTGCATGTGATAGTTCTTCTCAGGTGGTGTTAGAGTCCTGGAGCCATAACCGATAACTACCATTTTGCCGTTCTGTCTCTGATAAAGGACTGCTCCCAATCCCTCCTGGGATGCGTCCGTATGGAGGACGAATGGTTGGGTCATCTCTGGGTATCCCAGAAGGGGAGGCTCTATCAGTTTGTCTATGAGAGAGTTCAATGTCTTTTGGTGGTTATCTGTCCACTGTATAGGAGTGTTAGGTGGGAGGTTACCTTTCTTCCTGGTTGTGGCCTTGACCTTCTCTTTTTCCCTTTGATCAGGTATTGTAGAGAGCAGCTGGTAGAGAGGCTGGGCGATTCTGGAGAAGTTTGGGATGTATGTTCGGTAGTATGAGAGGAATCCCATTACTCGTCTCAGCTCTCCCACCGTCGTAGGCGCTTTCTCCTTTAAGGCTTGGACTGGGGCCACCTCAGATGGGTCCATAGTGTAGCCTTGTCCAGACACCAACCGTCCCAGAAATCTCACCTTCCTCTTCAACACCTCACACTTGCGGGGACTGAGCTTCACCCCGTGCTCCTGATATCTCTGTAACACAGTTCTCAGGTGCTCAATGTGGTCCTCAAAGCTTGGGCTATGGACCAGGTTATCGTCCAGATACGGTTGACACATGACGTCTCTTAAGCCACGCAAACAATCTTCCATGTTCCTCTGGAATTCCGCGGGCGCTGCACTCAACCCAAACGGGATTCGGACCCACTGGTACAGGCCCCAGGGGGTTATGAACGCGGTCAGGGGTTGGCTTTCCTTGTCCAGGAACCCCTGGTGATAAGCCTTCCCCTGATCCAGTACAGAGAACCAGGAGCTACCAGTGAGGGAATCCAGCATGTCTTGGATTCTGGGTATCGGGTGGCGGTCAGGGACTGACTTTTTGTTCAGCTCCCTGTAGTCACAACACAGTCTTAAAGTCCCATCCTTCTTTCGCACGCACACGACCGGTGAGGCGTACGGAGAGCGTGAAGGAGTAATCCAGCCCCGGTTCAACAAGTCCTGGATATACTCTTTCACCTCCTGATGTAGTGGCTTTGGGACTGCCATGTATGTTTTTCTTACGGGGGTGGTGTCATGCAGGGTGATGTGGAGTTTCAGCGAGGGGATGGAGCCGATGTCATCATCATTGTATGCGAACGCATGACACTCCTCTCTCAGCAGCTGCTTTGTGATCCTCCTTTGCTCCTCGTTCAGGTGACTGAGATCAACCGGAGGATCCCACCAGGCGGGTTTATGTTTTTTTGAATTTTCACTGCCTGGGGCTGATGCTGTGTGAGTCGGTGGCTTTATTCCCTCTCCCCCATCTATCTGCTCAACGTTGGCTGCATAGGCAGTTTTGACTGTTTGCAGGTGACCAAAAACAGTGCGTGGGGCCAGGGTTACACTGTGTTTGTTTATGTTGGCGATGGGGACTGGCACATAACCTGACCTGTTGCTGGGAACACTGACTAGACCCTCCTCTACCACTACCCCCTCTGGTAATGTTGGCTCTTCACTTGGAACTAAAAGCAGGTCTTGGCCATGATACTGAGCACCAGTGTTGACGTTAACATACACTGTGGTGACCTGTTCAGCACCTAGGGTAAGTGTTCTTTTTCCTGTGTGTATAATTCCTACATCTTCCTCACTTACAGGGGCATGGATAAGCTGAAGCACTGCTTGTGCTGTTTTGACTGTTATCTGGAAGGCTTGACACACAGTATGGATGGTCTCTGTCTTTGTTGTCTGACTACAGTCTCCTGTTATTTCTTCTATCACATTGTAACCAATTATGGGCTCTGCTGCTACATGTGGGTCACTTGACACTAAAATAGGGACTAGAAGTGGCTTTGTCAAGGCAGATTCTTTCCCCAGTCTAAACTCAACCTCCACCCAGCCCATGAAGGGGATCTCAGTCTGGTTGGCTGCCACTCCCAATAAAATGTCTGAGCCTAACAATTCACTGAGAGGTCGCACTGTGCTGTGTGGTAGGTGCAGCTTTCTCCATTCTTCATTGATGATGGTCGCCTGAGCGCCTGAGTCCCACAATGCTACTACTGGAACCGTGTCCAGTGTGCAATGAACAGTGTGTCTTTTGGCTATCAACTTGATGAGTCTTTCCTTGCGTCGTGGTGGGAGGTAGTTGACTGATGACAGTTGCGGTGATGCTGGAGGGGGGACAGGTTGCTGCATGTTGAGACTGGATGATTCACGGGCTACCGAGGGTCCCGGCTCGGCAGCCCGGTCTCGTTTCCCTGCTGCTCTCTGGTCCGTCGACATCCTCTGGAAAGATGCCCCTCCTGCCCACACTTAAAGCAATGTCTACAGGAGTCACCTATCTGAGCTTCCTGACACACCCTACAACCCCTGGGCCGACTACGGCTGGGTGTGAACATTTTCTCTGTCGGTCTAGCTTGTGTGGCCTCCACTGTCTGTAACATTAGCTTTTTAATTTCTAGGACCTCAGCTTTGAGTGCTTCGATTGGATCTGTCTCGGCTTTGGGTCCCTGACTTTTCTTACTCTTTCCCCCTGCTTCACGGTGAGTAACAGTGTCAATTGCGGCTGCTGAGGCGTCAGGTGAATACACCTCCGCCTGCATTTCACTGACTTTTGGGGGCTTGTTTATGACTGTTTTTCTAAGTTTTTGCTGTCTCTCCTGTTCTAGGTTTGCAGCCTCACTGATTCGTTCAATTAACACCTCATCTGTGACAGTACGGTTACTGAGATACGGCTTGAGCTGGAACTTAACCGCATCACTGTAAAGACCAGTCTCTATGGAGCGGAGGAATTTTCTCTGAATTAGCTCTGGGCTAAACTGCTCACCTTCCTCACCTGCATCTTCATCACTAGATTTTCTCATTAGCTTCTCTTTCAGTTCTATTGCTCTGAATAAGAAATTCTGTGCTGACTCTTTTGGATCTTGTGTCATGTTCATCAGGCGATGCAGTAAGTCAGAGGAGGAGTCCACTTTGTAGTGGCCCTTAAGAATGGTCTTGAGGGTGTGCAGTGTCAGCTCCCGCTTTATTTCCAACATCTCCCGCAGATGAAGACCTGGACTCACTGCACGTGTGACTGCTTCAATGATCTCCGCTTCTCCATGTCCTTTCCGCTGTCCAGACTCGATCTGGTTGATGAGGCTTGTGTAGGACAATTTTTCCTTTTGCCCAACTTCACCAATCTGTCCAATGATCCGGAACTCCCGCCTCAGTGTCACCTCGGGTAGTCTGGTTGGTGCTATGGTGGCAGCCCTTGTGTCCTCTTCCTTTGCAGTCATGATGGCAGGCGCAGTGTCTCCTCCTGCTGCTTGTGTCTTTTGCTGGATCTTTTCCTCCAACGCCCCGATTTCCTCTGTCATCTGCTGCTGTAACTTCTGGTACTGTATTTTCAACTTTTCTAACTCACTTGTCTCTGGAACTACAATCTCAGCCTCAGCTTCCTCCGGAGTCGACTTCAGAGAGGCCAGGTAGGACAATATATGCTGAAGACACAGGTGATACGATTCGGACTCTTCACTCTCCTCGATTTCATCTAACGTCGTCTCCACCAACCTGATGAGGGTGCGTCTTGTTTTGCTGGCAAACCCCCCGGCAGGTGCGCTACACTTTAGATGCTCACACAGGGTGATGACCTCCTTCTCGTCCAGCGTCAGCAGTATCCTGCTCACTTCGTCTCTGTCTTTCTCCATGGTCCTTCTCTGCTTCTATGCGACTGGGCCGTGGGCTGAATCAACCATCCTCTGCTACCAAAATATGTTGCGTGGTGCAGAATGTAACTGTCCTCCGCTACACATTTAATTTGAAAGTTTCTTTATTTTTGTCTGCAAAGAGCAAAAATATCATCACTATTCGCTACACACATGCAGACACATTTCAACACCAGTGTGTGTTCTCATTTACTGAACGTATTTACGTGAACAACAATCATGTACTCGTAGTGTAATCACTATTTCAACCAATACACAGTTACAATCATGTTTAAACACATTGAAATTAATAAACTCAATTATACATATCTATTCTAACCTATTTATTTATTTATCTCTGCACTACGCGAGCAGTCCGGGCGAGCCCGGCTCATAGTTTTTCTGTTGCTCGCCGTAACTAGGCAACCAGAGCTAACTACAGGCTAGCCGTTTTCCGTACTCACTAACAGCAGTTACGTACATAAACAATAGCACCATACACCCGAACGGGATGATAAATCCACACATAACACATTCCCTCACTCGTTACACAAGTCTAACTCTCCCTTCTTACCTGCAAAGAGCAAAAATATCATCACTATTCGCTACACACATGCAGACACATTTCAACACCAGTGTGTGTTCTCATTTACTGAACGTATTTACGCGAGATTTCCCTTGCTCCTAAACACACACAGTGCAGCGAATACGCCCTCTGCTGGCCGGAGTTAGGTACTCCATATAGTGAGATAACTACATTTTCCTTAAATAATAAACTATAATTTCCTTACCATAAATGCACAAACAATTACTACCACGTTCTGAACCTGAGTTATATTAACTGTAAATCATATAAACATGTAAATAATAATAATGATATGGTGCTATTCACCACTGATGGCTCTGTATGCCACACAGACAGTAAAAACTTTATGGATTTTGTGATGGCCCATGGGCAAAATTTCTTCTGATGGCCAGTCTGACAATGGGTTCAGTGTGTGTGTGTGTGTGTCTCGTCTTGTTTTTCCATTGTGTCAATTTAATTTTGAACTACTGCTACACTGATGCAACAGTGAGTATATCCTCCTCAGTTTGGAAACATGCCAGTGATATTATTGCACCTTCTGCATCTTCCAGTCTTAAAATCTTTAAGTTCCAATCTGCTTGTTGGACAATTTACAAGGCAAACCATGAAAGAGAGGGCTCCATAATGGGGCTATAATCCATGATCACAATGCTGATATTACTTTTGATGTTGCTCACAGACATGCCTCATAGTTGCTTACAGTATACTGTAGTTGGCATGTGCTTACTCTAGTAGCATTTCCAAGACTGTTTATAGACTCAGTTTGATTGCAGTTTGGCCCAGACACCATCATGTTTAATGAGTTGTCCAGAATCCCAATGTGACGGCTGTCTGCGTGTTTCACTTTGTTTTAAATTAATGTCACAACAGTGTGAGATTTTCAAATTGCCAATGATTTAGGATAATCATTGCCGTGCCTGAATTCAGCTCTAGCAATTTAATATTTTTTGTTATCAAACACCAGCGTGACATGTTTGGTCCAGTCACAAATCTGATACCTGAGCTTATTAGCTGTTGCCCGTGGATATGTGAGCTGAGCTATGTCACAAATTGTCTTCAATCAAATCAAAAGTAGAGATACAGCTGCTGTCACATGGCATGTGATGCTTGTCGTCACTTGTCATACGCATGGATCTCTGTTAAGTTTTCATGTGTCAGTCACCTCAGGCATGAACTTGTCATTCAATATTCCCATGTCCCCTCGTGCTGCATTCAAAAGAAAGGTGTCCAAATTTGTGAAACAAAGGCCTAGAAAAACCAAGACCAAATCAAAATACCAGCGTCTGTGTTTAAACTGACAGAACTTCAACGGAGAGAAACACCCCAAGGGCACAATTTCACATCAGCCTCAATCCTGCTAAAGTGGGATGTCAGTGTCCTAATGTCAACATCGTAATAAAGGTGTCATGTTTTCACTTTTTAATTAGTTTTTTTTTTTTTATTGCAGTGGTTCTTAAATTTTGCCCAGAAGAGGAATAAATGCCATGTGGCTGCCAGCAGTGCACCCCCACCCGTCCCACACACAACCACCACCCCCACCCCCTCAGCACTGAATTTTAAATACAATCTTATTAATGTTGGATACATTATTTCTAAACTCTCAAACTTCAGAACTAGAAACTTCACTATTTGTCTCCAGTCATCTGCAGTGGGGGGCACAAGGGTTTCCTTTTCATTCAGTTTATTTATCTTATTTATTTTGTCTTCAGCAAATCTCTTCCAGATGTTATCTTAATCTTCATGAAATGATAGGACTGATTTACATGTGACAAAACATGTAAGGATACAAGGCCACCACAACTCTGGGTCTGCACACAGAGTCAAGCCGGTTTATAAGAGGTCAAGTAATATTGCCAAATATTTAATATGATCTCCACTGTTGTCATTTCTACAAAACTGCACAGCAACTTAATCTTCTCAATGTTGAGATAGTGTCCTTTAAAAATGTAACTCCAAACTCATTTTGAGACTTGTGATTAGCTGTCACACAGCCCACTGTCACAGTTTAATTTAGTCAATTTAATTGCTTTTCTTTGGCAAGGTTACCTCATAAGTTTGAATGAAAGATTGATTCTTTAAGCTGTTATTGCTGCAATGGCTGAAAAAAAACATAATCCCTCTGTACAGTTGCAGACACTTTGCCTCAGTCTGCTGTATCTCATAAACCCAGACAGTCAAGCACGAGCACATTAAATGCATCTCTTGTAAATTTCTGCATTAAATGCTTACTTGACATAAGGTTTAAATACGTTATTTCTACCTTCTTAGCCTTTATAGAAACTCTCCAGCCTACACAGTATTAAGCTGTACTCCAATTAACACCTGTAGAAACAGTGACTTATTCACAAAGGGTCAACAATATATTGTCAACTGTAGTTGTGCGAGGGATAACACAATTGGGTTTTGTTTTGTCATTTCCACAAGGTATTTCTGATCATCTTTGCAGATGAAAAGTGTGTGCTCACCAAAACATTTCTAAACAGCAAACCAAACAATTGGCTTGTGGTTGTTATTGCTAACAGCAGCAGTGTCCCTTAGACCTCTGTATTTTGTCAATAAAAGAAATGATTCTGCTGAAGGCCAACAGCATGGTGCATTTGTGCATGTGTAAAATTTAGAGTCAGACCATGTTCACGATTTTAGCCAGTTGCATACACTTTTCAAAGTTAGTGAGAAGTTAGTAACCCTCAAGATCTCTGACTTCCTTTAAAGTTGTGACAGATGCTCTGTCCATGTCACAGCCACACACTGTGACTGGTGAAGGAAGACAGCTTTCAAAGATAGCTTAATTATTCCAAAGCCCATTTGTGTGACATCAAGTTGACATGTTGTTTTACTCACTATATACCCATAAAATAGAAAAGTGTTTTCAAGGCAAGGCTTGTGGGTAAAATGCACACCTGTTATTGAAGGATATCATTCAAAATCGAAATGATGCTGAGGGCTGTAAAGCCCTTTGAGACAAACTGTTTGTAAAAAACGGGCTATACAAATAAAATTGCCTTGCCTTGCCTGCCTGAGTAAAAAAGAAAAAGAAAAGTAATAGCAGTTGCTAGACAGAGTGGCGGGTTGTGGAAGAAGAAAATGTTTAAAGTATCTGTTATACTGTAAGAGCAATAACACAGACAAAGTGCTAACCTGCTAGAGAGGTCTGCAAATTTCTGTGTGAATGGGTGGCTGGCTATTCCATGGTAGGAGATTCAGAAGAGCAGTGTTTTGGGGGACGTTGGGAATAGCGGTGTTTACGGAGTGGGGGGGTTTCGGAACAGCGGTTTGTCAAAATGGAGGTATTTTGGAATGGAGAGCTGTCCCCCAAGCCATACTTGGATCTAAATGCTCTGACCCGAGGGATCAAAGACAGGGTGAAGGCAGAGGGTGAGGTTTTTCAGTCATCACTAACCACAGCCATTTGTGCGTAATGTGCCTTTTGCTAAATACATGTTTTTACACACGCAAATGGATACCTTTCACATTTTGCCTGGTTCCAGGGTAACAGTACCTGTATGTGTGGTGTATTGGGAAAATACACTGTCAGAGGTTTCCTTATATGTTCTGTACCCTATTATAGCTTTTCTTTGTGCATTCAATGTAAAGCTGTTATAAAGGTTTAATGTACTGTAAGGTAAAACCTTGAAATGCATGTACTGTATAGTGTTTCAACAGTTTATGACCCACTGTGGCTGTTTTTGTTACACTCAGCATGGTGCCAGACCATGTAAGGAACAGCCGTCAGGAAGACAGGTGTTGAAGTTATGTGATGTGTATATAAGCAAGTTCCTTCTCAGAGACAGCGCGCATCTTTCCAACTGGTGACTTAACTGTTGCTGTTCGGGAACGCCCACTTGCAAGTGAATAAACTGGCAAGACGCTCATCTGGTTTGCGAGTACTCGGTTTTTGAAAGTTCCCACTACAGTGGTAATTTAAGTTATTTTATGTATATAAAATTTGTCAAAACTTTTGGAATATTTATTGTTAGGGTTCAGAGTAAACAGTAGTGATGGGATCGACAGTTCTTTTGACTGTACTGAATCACTAGAATCAGTACATTAAAATGAGTCGTTCAAAAAATTCGTTCACCGAATCACCCCCCGCGGCCAGACCTTATGGTCGTCGCCCCCCTTCCCCTCGGGCTGTCTTCCTCGGTCGTACGTTAAATAATAAACCCCAGTGTAAAAAAAAAAAAAAAAAAAGGATATAAAAGTAGATATAGTATTACTGTGTACAGTACAGTACATATAGTACATTCGCGCGGGAGAACCAGCATATATTACTACACGGTCAACTCGAGTCCTCTGTGCACAGTACAATCAGTCACTTCACATGACGCTACACAGCTCTGTGCCTGCAGTACACCAGGCAGTGAGTGACACAGCGCCACATTCAGCTCAGTACGTGGACCTGAATCATGTCTGCAGCAGCAGTTCTCTGGTGCAGGTTCGCGAATCACCAGTGAGTGAGCAACAGCTTCCCCAGCGGCAGTTCTCTGTGTGTGCAGTAGGTTTGCGAATCGTGAGTGAGTGGCAGTGCGAACCTGAATCAGGTCCTCAGCAGCAGTTCTCTGTGAATCACCGTGTCAGTACGTTCGCGAACGACAGGAGTGAACTGGAGCCCTCAGCCCCGCCCCCAGTACATGCAGTGAGTGAACTGGAGCCTGCTCCCAGTACGTGAACTGGAGCCTGCTCCCAGTACGTGAACTGGAGCCTGCTCCCAGTACGTGAACTGGAGCCTGCTCCCAGTACGTGAACTGGAGCCTGCTCCCAGTACGTGAACTGGAGCCTGCTCCCAGTACGTGAACCGGTTACATGCTGCTATTCCGACATGCCGCTATTTCAACATTGACTTCTAATTGTCGGATTAGCGGCATTAACATTATTTTTCAAGCATCCCACTGTTGCGACAATTTTTTTTTAATTGTCGGAGTAGCCGCACTTTACTATTTTTTCAAACATTCCGCTTTTCCGACATTGATTACATTTTTGTTTTTGCATCTGAGACACTGTTTATATACAATATACAATACAGAGGCTAGCCTGACACCAATATAAACAAAAACAAAGGACTTGTATGTAAAAATCCGATGTTCAGCAGCAGGGAACAGCAACCACAAATTATAATCTATCATTTTATTGTCATTACAACAATTTTTCAACTTTGGCCACCAGGCCCCAGACGCTCAGCTGCAGGCTTCTGTGTCGGAATAGCGGTACCAAAAAGTGTCGGATTACCGGTATGTCTTAAAGACATACCGGTAATATGTCTTTAAGACATATTACCGGTATCCCTCTATCTGATAGAGGGATGTCGGAATAGTGGCATGTCTAAATAGAAACATGTCGGGATAGCGGGATGTCTGAATAGCGAGTGGACCCCACGTGAACCACGCGCGCACTGAGTGAACTGGAGCCCGCTCCCAGTACGTGAACCACGCGCGCAGTGAGTGAACTGGAGCCCGCTCCCAGTACAGTGAACCACGCGCACAGGGAGTGAACTGGAGCCCTGATCCCCGAGCGTCAGTGAACGCATCACTTAACAAGCACCGTTCCCTCGCAAGAGAGAGAGTCTCCGCCACCAGATTCGCAGTCATTCAGTGATTCACAGACCACAGAGCAGTTCCACTGTCGGCCTGCACGCACGCTGCTGAGCTCAACTACTGAACTGAGAAAGGAACGAATCAGGTCAGGAAGTGATTCTAGTCAGTACGTTCACTAAAATAATCCGTTCCTTTGAACGAATCACTCGCGAACGACACAACACTAGTAAACAGCTGGCATAATGACATGCAATGGCAATGGTGCTACCTCTGTTTAAAATGGGCTTGTATGTAGGGAGAGGAGAGGCTGTTCACAGACAGCAGACTTCTATATGGAAATTAAAGTAACTAAAGAAAATTAAAGCCCAACCTGCAGGTGGTGAAGCAGCCCAACTCACTAATTGAAAATATAGTAAGTCCAAGGCCTGACCCGACCTGAGTCATTTGTACATATTCTCAGCCCGAACCAGCGCGTCTAACCCGGTCTACTGAGACAGTACCATTGTCATTATGTTTGTGAGAGATAGGGAGAGGGGCAAGGAGGGCCAGCACTACAAGGAAATAAGATTTTATACATTCTGTGTTCCCATCACTCAGACACTCCTCTGCTATCTCACAGACACGAGGGTGCGTTCAGGTACCGAAATGTGGCACTGTTTGATTTTATGTCAATAGATACTGTAATATAGGAACTGCATTAGAAATTTGTTCAGTACCAATAATAGTACCGAATTGGATACTCATCCCTACTCACTCCATCAGGGCATTAGTTTGTCTCTTAAAGGTGTAACCCACCTGAAAGATAAGTGACACGGACCAGAATTTTTCTAGACTCGAGAGGGAGAAATGTTAGAGTAATGAAATGGACACCAATTAAGCAAAAGGGAACACGCAGAGGTAAGTTTAGCAATATTTGAATGTATTGAAAGTATTAACACACATGTAATAAACAATGTTACAATTTCGGCCGGCCTTTTATATTATTTTCAATGTCTCTGGATCGGGTGCACCCTTAAAATAAAATAAAATAAAATAAAGTGTCTCTTTTCCGAGAGTAGAAAAATAGTGCTCCTTTAATGTTTGAGTTTTTTTCTCAGTCTGTCTTTTTCAAAAAAGAATAAAAAATAAAAACATTAAAAAATTGTATCGTTCTCCTTTAACTCTGTGAATCCTTCACAGTCCTACCCGACCGATAGGACGGTGGTTGACGAAGAGATGTCCTCTCTGATCAACGCAGTGTCCAAAAAACCCAGGCTGCGTAATACAACAGGGCTTGAATAAATCTATTCACCTTTTCCTTTTAACTGTAGGCTACAGTTTGCATTTACTCAGTGTAATCAATATCAATATACAACAACTTTTCCCACTGTTAACTTATTTCAAGATAACATGTTTTACAGTGTCAGCCTGAGGTTAATTTTAACTGTTTTTCTTTTGAAATGAAAAATAAAATAATTTAAATCACTGATAAACAATCAGAAATCACATGTAAATAATTCACAGTTCGATAGTACACTCACACTGGATTAAGGTAAGTGAAATCAGGTAATATGAACTTGTTTTAAGTTGATATCAAAACCTTTAACCTGTGCCTGAATGGAGCAGCACAATAATACACATAAAAAAAACAAAGCAGTCTTCTAAATCAACACACAACTTAATGGCGTTTCTCTCTGCTCACACAACGTAAATGACAGGCACATATACTCTTTCCCCACACGTACACACGTATTTCTCTCGTCTATCAAGGGGAAATAAACACCACACAGTGAGCTAAGGCTCCGGCTCAGAAGGTTAGCACACACCGCGAGCGAATGCTAACTCATTTAGCTAGCTACTTTTCACCGTAGGCTACTCACCGGGCAAAGAAAGGAATAACAAAGGTGGGGTTCCCAGGGTCGCTTCTCGTGGTTACCGGACGCTCAGGTGCCAGCTCCAACAGCTCCTCTTGCTCGATATCCAGTGTTTTCTTCCAAACTTTTATCACAACAAACACCTGTGGCTCTGCTCTCCTCATGCCACCATGCGCTCTGTGTGTGTCTCGGTGTGTCACACGAACATGCGCCAAGGAGGCGGGCACGAGCTGACTTCCTCCAATCGCAATTCAGCTGCTCCACTCTGAGCGAATGAAACCACTTGCTTCCTCACAGAACCACTACTGACCTCTGACCCCTGGGATAACCCAAATAAATAAAATACAGAACGAAATTTTTTTTCTCTCTCCACAGGTTACTTATGAGACAACAGGTAGGTTATTCTCTCTCTTTTTCTTTAACAGATTACACAGACATATTTTTTTTTTCAACAGGTTACACTCACAGATTTCTCTTTTTTCAACAGGTTACACTCTCACAGATTTCTCTTTTTTTTTAACAGGTTACAAAGGGATAGTTCAACATTTTGGCAAATTGGCCTACTGCCATAATCGCTATAGTCATAGTAGGTTCGTTACCTTTAATTGTCGGTGTAAGCTATTTTCAGTACGGCGGAGCGGAGCAGCAGGCTGCTCAGGGCTACACTATGGAATTTCTTGGTTTCCTTCATCAAACTCACCAAATACTCAACCCAACAACTCAAAGACGCTGGTGTGGACATGTTGTGAGCTGCACAACCACCAAGCTATGAGATAATAACGGAACGTTACAAGACGCTGTTTTAGAGGTAAATTCATGCAAAACCGCTGATGCGCGTTGCGTTCAGGGAAAATGGCTCCGTTTCGTATCGTTCCATTATTATCTCATAGCGTGGTGGTTGTGCAGGCCACAACTTGTCCACAAAAGCGATTTGGAGTTTTGGGATTTTGTATTTGGTGAGTTTGGTTTGAGGAAACCAAGAAATTCCATTAGCCTCCATAGCGTAGCCCTGAGCAGCCTGCTGCTCCGCCGTACTAAAAATAGCTTACACCAACAATTAAAGGTAATGAACCCACTGCTATGACTATAGCGATTATGGCAATGGGCCAATTTGCCAAAATGTTGCACTATCCCTTTAATTCTCTTGGTTGCAAATGGGCAACAAATAGCAGACAGCGACTAAAATTCAAGTAGTCAGTTTAACCTGCAAGGTTTTAGCTTTATTATCTTCAAATCTCTCAGTAAAAACCTAGCGGTGGGTTGTGCTTCTGTGTCATTAACCATAACAGCTTCAGCACAGAGGAATTTGTCAAGGAGTCCGTCAGATAAGATTTGCAACAGTTGGAGGAATGGTTTTGGAGGGAAAAAAATCCTGTTCAATGTTAAGTACACCACTTTAATTATATCAAACATGATACTTGAGCCCATTCCTCTAGTGGGTTGACGGAGCCCCTGACGAACAGCACCTGAGATTTGTTTCCTAGCTGCTGCCGACTCAATGGGTACTAGTTTCGTAGACTAGGTGCAGCGCAGGCGCCAACTGGGTATGTTCACTCCCCCCCATCCCTTCTAGCATCTCAAGTTTGAAAGAGGGAGGAGGGAAGGCGTAAGTGGGAAAGGAGGAGAAGAGAAGGTAATAATTTGCATAATCATAGAGGGATTGCGGGGTCGTGAGCATTCATCGGGACGCATGGTTATTAGTAAGGCTCTGCATCATGTCCCGACGTCCTATGAGTCGCTGACCTGGTAATCAGATCTTCACATGTTGAACTCTCAACAAAGTGCAGGCAGTGCAGAGAGAACTAGTGAGGGTCCTCTGACAGCTGCAGGTGAGCTACACGTCAACTGGCTGGAGAGAGTGACGTTCTATTTTCTTTTCTTTTTTTTTCAGCAGCACACTGTAAAGTATGTCTGTGGAACCAACGTCAGGAACCAATGTCAATTTGAGGTTTACAATCGAGCAATTATAGAGCAGCACAAATCTCAGCGGTGCCTGGAACTATGGAAACCTGCCTGTGAGGCCTTGGTGAGGTGTGTACACTGTGTGTCGGTCATCCAAACTAACACTGCACCGGCTGCGCTTTTCCTTGTGCTGAGAGTAGACCAGATTGGAGCTGGCGGGCTTTTGGCGTACTCTCGGTGGTCTGTTTGGCACGAAACTTCCACTGCGCCAAGCGGAATCTGTGACACCTCCCCCTGCTGCACCGCAACACCCATCTCGGTGCACCGCAGTCAAACTGCATTGGTCAAAACTTGCACTGCGCCGGCTGCGACACCCTGTTCCACCTTGCGCCGCGCCATGAAACTAGGGCCCAATGTGGCCACAATTGGCCAAATGTGGCCACAACTGGCCAAATGACTCATATTTACTAGGGCTGTAAAGTCCTAGTCGACTGGTCGACTTATTGGTCGATACGTTCTGGGTCGACCAAAATTCTGATTGGTCGATTTTTTGCAGTGTTAATTTCATACAGTCTATGGTTAATTTCATCAGGAGGAAAGTACCAAGTGCTAATGGGGGTGTTTTCAGAGCACCCCTGTTTCAGAGGTAACAGCCTGTCTTCAGAGAACACCCCTCTTGTTTTCATTATTTTGGATTAGCCCAACCCACTAGGGACAGGTGGATTGAAGAACCTCCACGTTATTCAACGTCCGGTGATTTGCTGAATATTTATATTATATATATTATATATTTATATATTATATATTTATATACATTATTACAGCGAGTCCAGTAGCCTACCATCATGTCAAAGACATCAGCAGTGTGGCAGAATTTTACCAAAATAGATGGCGGGAAAAAAGTCGAATGCAAGATTTGCAAACAACAGTTTGCATATCACAGCTCGACTACAAACATGGCGTATCATCTAAAAACGGTAAGATTTCAACATTATAGGCTATTAATATCATATTAAACATAATTCAATATTATAGTCTAATAATCGTTTATTCGTTTTATAACTGCAGGCGCACCCGCCCGCAACAACTGCAGCATCCCTCAGATACACCCAGACCACGCTGGATGTTAAGCCTCCTCTATCATCCAAACGCAAAAATGATATCACAGAAGGAATTGTCAATTTTATTGCTCAGGATATGAGGCCCATAGGTGTCGTGGAAGGCCAAGGTTTTAAGAACCTGTTAAAAGTTTTGGAACCTGGATATTCCGTGCCAGCGCGCCAGACAATAATGCATGCACTAACCGCAAAATACGAGGGACTCAAAGAGAAAGTTTCAGAGTTAATACAACACAGCGAGGCACTGAGCTTGACCACAGATATGTGGACGTCTATTCGAATGGAGTCATATATGACAGTGACTGCCCATTTCATTGATGGCAACTGGAAAGCAAAGAGTGTTGTGCTTGAGACAAAACAAATGGAAGAGGCGCACACAGGAAGAAATATCGCTGCGCGACTATCTGAAGTTGCTGATGCCTTTAAAATTCCACAAGAAAAGAGAGTGTCTGTTGTATGTGACAATGCGGCTAATATGGCACTCTGTGTGGAAACACTAAAGGAGTCACATGAATGGTTGGAGATGCAGGGCGTCAGGTGCGCCGGGCACACTTTGCAGCTCTGTATTAATGCTGCGCTCAAACAAGAGCCAATTTGTCGCGCCGTGGCTGCAGCACGTCATCTTGTGGCACATTTTAAAAAGGGGCACAAAGCAAAAACTGGGCTTAAACAGAAGCAAGAGCAGCAAAATGTCCCTCAGCATGAACTGATTCAGGATGTGTCCACTCGTTGGAACTCCACATTTTCAATGTTGGAGCGACTGTTGGAGCAACGCTGGCCCATTACCGCAGTGCTGTCTGACCCAAACTTTACAAAGAAGAGCGACAGCAGTACACTGGACCTCACTACAACACACTGGAATGCGGTAGAGGACATAAAAAATGTGCTGAAACCCATGATAACCCTGACGGAGCTGCTGTCTGAAGAGGACAACGCGTCCCTGTCTACAACAGTACCCATGCTGGCAAACTTAAAGAAACGTCACCTGACCATCACGGATAATGACAGCCCCATTACCAAAAAAATGAAAAGCAAGCTGGTCGAAGAAATTGACAGCAGGTGGGAGTTTAAAACCCGAATTGTGAGTGTATACATCACAGCTGCAGTAGTAGACCCTCGTTTTAAGCAGCTGTCTTTTCTGGATGATGCCAAACGAGACGAGGCCTATACAGAAGTTGCACAGCTGGCAGAACGACTGAGTGCACGCAGCGCAGCCACTGGTGAATCTGGAGGTGAGGAGCAACATGTGTCAAAAAAACAGAAAACCGACAAAGAGAAGGAGATTGCGATGCTGTTGTGCGGAGATGAGGAGGAACTGGTTTCTACACAATCAGGTGGGAGAAGCATAGAAGAAATGAAAAACTATCTTCAGGACAAAACTAAAGTTGACTCTGGACCATTGGGGTGGTGGGAAAAGAATCAAGACAGATACCCGAGCCTGGCACGAGTAGCAAAGCGACTGCTCTGTATCCCGGCAACATCCACGCCTTCTGAACGCATTTTCTCAAAGGCAGGATTTATTGTCAACAAATCAAGAAGCTGTCTCCTTCCAAAGAACGTGGATATGCTTGTGTTTCTGGCACACAACACAAAAAGGTGTGGATAGTTTGTGGACAGTGGACACTGATTGTACTCTGTGAGTGAGTAGCCATTTGTTTTTGTTTTCTTTTGTTTTTTTTTGTTTTTTTTTACATTATTTCGTTTTTTTATTATTAACACATTAACAACATAATAGTTTTGCACATTTATTTGAAAAATACTTGTGGATTTGGGCATTTAATTTATTTGTTTTTGTATTTATTCTGAATGAGCCTTCCTTGTTATTGTTGTGCACTTTATTTCGTTTCAGTTTATTGCTAAATAACGAACTTTTATGGTTCCCTTTTATTATTGTGCACATTTATTTCTATTTATTGGATTTGGGCTTCTTTTTTTTTTTTTTTACCTAATGCGCAATTGCGCGGTGCGCACTGTAGGCTATTGTTTTGAGCCTATGCTTTAATGCACAGCTTTATTTCGTTGGCACTTGTCTTGATCTGGGATGTTTAATAAAGATAATTTTCCCTGAATTGCCTTTTGTGTTTAATTGCCTTCTTGTGTTCTTGTGCTGATGTCAGTATATTTTCGGTAATCATGGGCTTTTAAATTGCGCAGATGCACGTGATGGAAAACGCTGTCAGAGCCGCCAGACTCGAGACCCCCCCCCCCCCCCCCCCCCCCTCCCCTCGATTAGTCGATTTTTGGTCGAAATTTCGGGGTTTCAGTCGACCAAGAATTTCTTTGGTTGATTACAGCCCTAATATTTACACACAAAGGCAGGATGTGTCACAAATAGCACTGCAACCACAGCATTGACAGAATACTATTTCAGTAAAAAAAATACTTTGCATGTATTTATTTTGTGTGAATGGTTCCTCACCATCTCTACATATTTTACCTGTTTTCCTAACCTTAGGTGTCAGTGTGACAGAAACTGTCTATGTATGCAGAAGCCCAGTCACAACCTGCTGTACTGCATGGCAAATTTCATTATTGAGAGAGACCATCCAATAAGCACACCCACTTTGTATGGTGATTGGCCAAGTGAGGGGAGATGGGAGATTTGGAGATGCAAGATTTTTACTCATTTTTGCAGCAAACATTTTTTCATTCTTCACAAAAGAACAATTTTCACAGAACCACTTCTGTCACCTGTGGTGTGGACAAGCAAAGCAGCAGTATATGACTGCATAAATGCCCCTAGCCTCATCTGTACAACATATTTCCCACCCAACTGCAACTCAAATGTGACTTTGGCTGTTCAGAGGAGGCACAAAATGGCTAAACTGCTTGCAGAAGTTTGGTTTTTGCTCAGGGCAGACAGTGATGGACCATATTTTATTAATGCTGCAACACACATGTGGAATCCATTCCAATTGTCAAGGACTGAGGCAGAAGGATCCTACATACAACTTTAGCTGACAGTAGCCCTGTTGTTTAAGTCGTATTGTATCTGCAGATGGATGGTGGAGAAGAAGTTTCATGCTTCAGAGTTATTTTCTTCTTTTATACTATAAAAACATAGTGAAGAGTCCTTTGCAATGAAAGAATTCACTCTGCAGCATCAAATAAAAAACTCATATTTCCCCTCTCTACAGCATAGCTACTGTATGCCTGCAGCAGTATGTCCCCGTCCTTTTCATGTTTCTTCTTCTTTTCTTTACCAACCTCACTTCATGTCATTCGCTGTCACTTATTGGCTCTTGCTTTCACCCTTACCATCCACAATTTACCTGATTGGATACCTGAGGGCTATTGCACAAAACCAAGATAGCTGAATTCAGCCGGCACTTGGTTGCATGAAAGCGGACGCAACAAGGAGGCACATGTTACCATGGAGATTTATTCCTGACCAGGAATGCTTTAAAGGGCCAACGAGGAAATTCTATTTGGTTATAAAAATGTCTCACGTTAAAGGACAATTCCAGGAGAATTCAACTTGGGGGTGTATGTTCCTATCATTTAGGGTCTAAAAGAAGGAATCTGAAGATTTTCAGTTTAATCCCTCCTGTTTTGCGGTAGTTGTGTCTGTCCCCGGATCGCCACAGCAGCAATGAATGGGAGCGGATGCAAGTTCCGCTGGTTAGGCTGTTTACATCCCTCAAAGCTGCAATTTTTTTCCACAGACAGCGTCAGATGGCGACGCAAACATGTACCGAGAAGTTTATTTACTTCAAGCAAGCCGACATGCTTGTAAAACTAGATCTAATTCAAAGTCTCCCAGAGTCTCGCGCGAGACCCTGTTGCCGTGCTCGGTGTGTTCAGGTGCAGTTGGAGCTGTCGTTTGTGTCATAAACACAGGAATATCAACTCTTGACTTGCTTCAAGTGTACTTTTTTTTTCAACAGACAGCGTCAGGTGGCTACTCAAACATGCTGCGATAAGTTTGTTTGTTTTTTACTTGAAGCAAGTCAAGAGTCGATATTTTTTGCATGTTTTAGAAGTTTCCTGCTACGACACACCTGATTCAAATGATCAGCTCGTCATCAAGCTCTGCAGTGGTCTGATAACGAGCCACTCATTTGAATCAGGTGTGTTGTAGTAGGAAACTTCCAAAACATGCAAGGCAGTGGCCCTCGAGGACCAGAATTGGGGAACCCTGGTTTTGTCTCTATTGTTATTTTGTCAGTGGTGGCGGAAATGCTGGGCGAGCCGACCAGCTTTTCCTTACTTTCGGTTTTGCGGACGTTCATGAGAATAACGCCACCAAATCGCCGTTTATGGTCGGAACTACAACGATAACTGAACCTCTTTGAACCTCTGACTTTAATTCTTGATGAATGAAAACATGAGTCCATCTTGCGCCGATTGAAAAATTCTACGGTGCGTGCGGAGGCTCATAAATGTAGTGTGAAAACACTTTGCTTTTCCAAAACTCCTCGTTGTCCCTTTAACTCATCCTGATGTTGTGTTGGTTCAGTCAGCTGTCAGTCTGATCAAAGATCAATGTGTTTTATAGTTATTTCAGGTCTAATTTTGAATGACACTGTCCACTGTCCACTGTGCTCAGACTGTTGTATGAAGAAGATGTTCACAGGAGTTTGATGATTGGGCCTACTTTACATATATTACTAATCATATTATTCCTAAATTGTTGATGATGTTGCAAAGCTGGTTTCAATAAAATATGTGAAAAAATATCATGGTGGTCAATATAACATGGTGGTGATTATAAAGACGTTGTGTCACAGTAGAGTCACAGTTTATATTTAACCTCTGTCCAGTCATGTTTACTCGATCAATTAGCTACAGTAACTGTGATTATTATTACCGTAATAGACTTAATCTCTATTTCATTATTTTCCTCTGCCACACAACAACTATTTATTTGGGAACAATGATCATTGACTTACTGATTTGTAATTATCACTGTTAGAAAGTAGTTTTTTAACTCACACATTCAGTTTGACAAATCTGCCTTCACTCATCCTGGATCAGCAAATGTGCAACAGCCTGAGCCAGGATTCACAGATGAGGCTGATCTTCATTCAACTTAAATAGCCCCTGGGTCAGTCCAAATTTATTTAAAGACTAGACGCCCACTTATTAATTTTCTGTCACCTCAGTATTCAGTTGTGCTCATGCTCAGATTTTTTCTCTCGGACACCTCTCTTTGCCAATGTGTTCCAAGGAGTTCACCATAATGTCATGAGGGTTACTTAAAGGGAAAAAAGAACATTTACATCTGAAAACCGTCACTGTTGTTGGTATTTGAAGAGCAGATGGGCTATAAACTGGTCTAAAATGTATGCAAGGTAAATTGTAGTTAGCACATACAGTACAACAAAAGCAGCTACAAATTTGTTGGGAGAGTTGGGAATAGAAGCTCATGAAATATGGATGACATGGATTGTAGATGAGGAACAAGAAATTCCAGGTGCCATTAATTTGTTCTGACCAAACTATCAATAGTAATCACAGCAGTTACATAAACAACTCCCCTCAGGAGCGACAATCCTATAATTTGGGGGCCTGAGGCAAAAAAAGTCCATCAACACACACACACACAGACGAGGTTTGGAGCAGTGGCAGTGCAGAGTATCTCTATGCAAGGTTTGAGAGGGTTTAGTAGTCAACAGTTTTCCTATTATCTTAAATAGCTGCATCCAGTGTTATAGATAATGATACAGGACACAGGGAGACTTACAAGAGATAGCAACAAGCAATAAGGTCATGACATGTGTTGGCATATTTCCGGTGTGAAGTGACTTGCCAAACTGAGATGGTTGTATAATTTCTTCTTCTTTTTTTCTTTCTACATTGAGGATGTTTACACCCAGTACATACTGCTTCATATTCCCAGACATCTGAATCATTCATGGAAACCATCTTGTTTGAATAGCATGTCATGTGATTCTCCATCTGCCTGCCCACCTGCCCCACATTAGCCCCTCATACTTACAATATGCTCTAAGTATACTGTAACCATGGTCCTGTTTGTTTATCATGCCCAGTGGTCATCACTGTCCGTGCCTTTTGGTTTTGTGAAGGGAAGCCTTTTATCTACTTGTTGCCAAATTATCTGACAAATTAATTTAGTTTTTACTGATCGTTGAAAATTGCAGATTTTGCTTTTACTGAATGCAGTGTCAATAGATTACCTCATAAAAGAGCACACATCTTAAAGTACAATGAAACCTTGTGTAGCGTTGATTAAATGTCAGATATCTTCTAAATGTGAGGGGGCTAAAATAAGATCACTTTAAGGCAGTTCTTTGTGGACTGGGAACACTTCCACAGTGGTAATACAGAATCTAAACTTGCTTTATAGTGCCAGTATATTCCATGTGCTTGGGATTGTTATCCCTCACAAATTGATGCATCCATTGAGCTACACCAATCACATCCTAGCCTGAATAGCGTGGGCAATCAAAAGATAATAGTGAGCTGTTGCACAAAAATCAAATCTACCATCAATTTCCACATTTTCCTCCTTGAATTTTATGTTTCATTCCTGGCACACATTACTGTAACATGCAGTAGTATGCAAGACAACAATGAAAAAAGAAAGCCAATGTATTGTTTTGTCCTGTGAAGGTTTTTTACCCTGGTGCATTTTCATATATAAAATACGTGGACATTAGATTAATACAGCCACGGATTATATTCAAGGTTTTGTTGCATAATAAATTCCATAAACATTCAATATACTGTATGTACTGTATGGTTGACAAACACAGAGATTGGAAGGAGGGGCATTTTTTACACTTGCAAATGAATGCAAAAGCGTAACATCATTCTTCTGCTGATCTCATTAACACCTTCATAGACATTTACTCCCCAGATTTCAATCTGAGCACACAAAATACAGCCTCCATAGGGGTTCATTAAGTTTATGAAGCCATCTTGTGTATGCGTTGCTCCTCTGATCAGTTACTGAGGGTTTGTATAAATTTTGTCACAGCCACATCTTGTCTCTGTACTTGCGCACATTTCAACTACAATCCATCTTGACGCCTCTGTCACACTGACACGGCTGGATGCGCCTCGTTTTGAATTTTAATTTATCCTTTTACCCTCTCTTTTACTCACAAATCTATAACAACTCCCTGAAAGACTCTTGGAGATCTTGGCACACTATCCAATAACAGCCAATTCCAGTATCAAAAGGTAATCAATACGAGAAAAATGAGATGCCTGAAAGAGCTTGACACTACACAAAAGGTACCTGGTGAGGTTTAATAACAAACTAAACGTTAAGTTGAAATGGCATTTCTATCTGCAGTCTTGATATCATGGTTAACTGTATGGATCAGGTACTAGTCACCATAAATTGTTGTGTAAGGCTTATTGGTGTGTCCTTCAAAGCTACAACACCTTAACAAATGGGCAGATACTACAGTAAGTCACCATTTCACCACTTTCGACCATTGTTTTGAAGTCCTGAAGTTTGATCCGTGAGGGGGAAGATGTGCTTGTGAGTGTGGCATGGTTACGCTCAGCAGGCACTAGAAGGTGAGAGAGATGACACTGTGGGTGCAAATCAAAACCAATTACAGTTTTGGGGTATTGCTTTTTAGGGGTCTCACAGGTGGCAGCAGCGAGTGAGGAAAATATGGCAGTAAAAAAAAAAAAACAGGCTGGGTGGAGAGAGCGAGTGATGGCAGGGAAGGGGAGTTAGCTCCTGGAGGCGCCTGTGAAAATCAGTGGCCCCTTGGGAGACCAGCTGAGCTCAATTACCAGGAGAATACAGTTGCAAAGGGAAGCCGAAAGGATACAGCATCGATCTGTCACACACTGACAGCGGGGAAGAGAGAGCGCAGGCGAGAGAGGGAGGGGTGGGTGGCAGACTAGAAACAGAGTGAGAAAGAGAGATGAAATTGGAAAAAAGGAGAGACTCAGAATAAACAGTGAGGTAAAAGAGGGTGGGTGTGGGAGAGGAAAAACAAATTCTGCTGTTTAAAGGGGGAATAGATATACTACGTATACAGTATGTGTTGGGAGTGTGCAGACACACAAGACAGATTGTGGATTATATTCTTTAAATTTGTTTTTTATTACACTGAAAAAATAAAAATTGGTGTTGAATGGTGTTGAGGAATGTACAGTATCACATCACATTTTGCATTTGAAATCCCTGATATTCTTGATTTTCTTCGGAAATATAAGATAACTCAATTGAGTGACCACTTAATTTTGTAAGTGACACTTTCTTTGAAATAAATTCACTATTAAATCTCATTATTTTAACTACGCTGAATGTTCCTGTTTATTGGAAATTTTACAGCATTTCAGTTGATGTCAACAAAATTGTCCTACAGCAACAACATACTTCAAAGCAGAATGCTTGTTGTATTTCCCTTTGTGTATCATCTATAAATTATTTATTAATGCATTAACAACTGATTTTAATATGTACAGCCTATTTTCCTATTTTTCCTTATTGTGCCATCTGGATCTGGAGCAAACCAAATCTCCACTTCTCATTAAAAAAAAAAAGTGTAAGTGTGACAGTGGTGGTCCTGTCACTATGCCTCCAGTTGATCATGTGCCCTGGCTACTTGGCCAAGGGGATGTCCCTTTGGCCGACTGGTTAGCGCGCATGACTCCGACCCGGGAGTCTGGGGTTCGAAGCCCGCCCGGGTCCCTCTTCACCTTGCCACATTCGCCATAGAACCAGTTTATGTGTTGATAATTGCGAAATCTGAACTGAAATAAAATCAAAATTGGCATAGGTAAATGTGATGTGAGACGTGTAAACAAAAATATAAAACAGGGATTTTGATGGGTTATGTAAAAGAGAAGCAACATCTGCAAAAATACAAGACAAGAGCAGTGCAGAAAGAGGATACCACAGGCAACAGATCTGAAAACACGGATGAAGGGAAGTGTGGGGAGAGAAAGAAACAATGGAATAAACATCAATTACATGCAAGCCTGTTAGTCATGACTCTGCACCACTTGAATTCAAGCAGCACTGAGCAGAAACAAGCAGAGACACAGTAATAGAATGATTACGTAACACATACAGTGAGCTTGGATCACAGGAGTTGTGATGACTGCACTTCTCTGGTGTAAACAAAACAGGTATTCTGTCTGTGCTTATCAGTGGCAGTAGCTTTGTGAGGCTTCGCGGAATAAAGTATAACTGAGGCTTGCAGGTGTTAAAGTTCTGGACAAATTGAATTTTGACCTGACGATTGCAAAAAACAAAACAAAAAGTCAGGTGATGTGTTATTAAATACACCCTGAGGAGCATGTGATTGTAGAGAGTATAGCAGCCCATCCAAGAAGGGTCTGTCTGCAGATGGCCAGAGAGGGCCATAATCAGTTATGAAGTGGTCCCTACATGTGATTATCATTTTAACATGTAAATTGAGCATCTTGGTGTACTCTGAAAGGAAAATAAAGAGAAAATACAACATTTGCTTCAGTAAAAAAGAAAACAGGCAAGGTGAAGAAGGCCCGGGCGGGCTTTGAACCCCAGACTCCCAAGAAAGAGTCATGTGCGCTAACCACTTGTAACCACTTGACCAAAGGGACATCCCCTTGGTCAAGTAGCCAGAGCACATGATCAATTGGAGGCATAGTGACAGGAACCTCAACAGTGTTCATGCTGGTCATTACAAACAGGAGGTAAAGTAATGTTGAACAGCAAATCAACTTCAGAATGGCAAAGTGATCTGCTTCAATTTTTAATCTCACTTCATACATGGCTGTTATCACGTTAGCTCGTAGTGCCCCAGTGATCTTGGGTCTTCAAGCTTCTCTGGGCTCCAGAGATGAAGCACAGATGCAACACAGTGTTTCATTTGTCACTCGGAGCTAAACCGCAAGGGAGGCAGCACAGGGTGGAGACGGAGCACCAGTGTCCATGGAAGTAACATAGCACAAAAAACTCTCTGTATCAGTGGGAAAGATGATGATGTTACCTTGATTGTGATTGATTTAATGGAGTGTGATAAGTTTCACCAAATATGTTTTATTGTGAAGAATATAGCAATCCAGTTGTTTCTGAAAGTGTAATCACTGGAAAATTGTGTGAATGCTTCGTTTGCAGACACGACTGAATGGTGCGCATCAGAAGGTATTTGGAACTGGGTATATCATGCTGACTGAAAAATAGGCAGTTATAAACCATACACCCACCCTGCACTAGGTAGGACTAGGCCAAGTGAAAAAAAAGTTTCTTTTTTTTCTTTTTTCCCCCAGCTTTAATCCAGTCTCCCCAGGGTAATTCTCCATGCATTTATTGAACTATAAATCCTGCCAGTCTCTGTCCCTGCTGCACCTACAATGCATGTTGTAGGGATGATACTGCATCTCTCCCCGACTAGCCTAACTGCTGCCTTCAGCTCTAGACTCAAACATCATTGTTTTCACTGTTCAAGTCCCAGACAGCAGCTAATGTATGCTTTTAAAAACCTACTCAGTGGGACCACACAGAAGCTAACAGTTAGCATGGCTGCTCTGCGTGTAGGACAACATGAAATGGTACAGTAAAAGTGTCCTTGTTAAAGCCCCAGTAAGTAGGAATTACCCCCATCTAGTGGTGTGGTTGCATATCAGAACAAATTCTTGATGTTGCGTTCGCGTGGGCAGAAGTCAGCCAGACAGCAGATGCTGCAGGATAAACATGCTTCTATGTAAAAAGGTGGTTTGGAGGGGTTCCTACGCACCTCACATCAACATAAACATTCAGTGACATGTGGTGACAGATTCAATGAAAGCATGAACAAGTTATTTCAAGATGTGAAGACAGGGCATGATTAAAGCAATTAAGAGATGGAGAATTTTTCTTGTGGCTTTTCACCAGTGTCCACCCATCTGGACCACTGCACGTCAGGGAAATCATTTATATATTTAATCTGCACTGTCAAATTCAGCACCGAATTTCACAGCAATCTGTAGAATATTTGTTTAGGGATTTCCCTAAAATCAAACTGAAGTTCTATATTAGCTTGGCTAAAACTCTCAGTAAGCCAATAAGTAACCGTATTCATATTCAAAGCCGAGATTTCATAAACCAAATCACCAGGAAGCTTAAAGAAAAGAAAAAAAAGAGAAAGAAAAAGGATCAGTGTCTTATGCAGATTTTATGAAAATATTATGAAGGTTTCCGCTCAGGCTGTGATACATTAGCAGGACTCGTGCTGATGATTCAGGATGTCATATGAGTTTGCTGTAGACCCCTAAGGCGCAAAGAGAGGATGCTCGCCAAGGATAATTTACAGCTGCCTGATTCACTCTGTATCCGCTCAGTAGCCTCCATGAACCGTGGGAGGCACATGACTTGTGTCCTGCGTTTACCTGAGTATTTTTTCCTGTTTTTATTTATTTTTATATTTCTTGTCTGGAAGGTTCATTGCTAATATAAATGCTATCCAGGACAGGAGCTTGTTAGCGTTCAGAGCAATAAGGAACTGAGTGGATCTCGCAACTAATTCAGCTGTTGTTTTCTTCGTGAGCATTAGGCCAGGCCATGGATATTGTACAATGTGCAAAATAAATTAATTTGGCTATTTTACCATGAATGGAGGTGTTGCAGCCGCAGGTGTTGGATGCAATTATTAGATTGGATCAGTACGTGAGTAATCATTTGTGGAAAAGCAGTTTTTCATAGGATTTTGATGGCACCCACTGTCTCAGCAGGCTGAAGCAGCACATATTCAAATGTTGGCTAGTGTGTTTGAGGAGGAGACAGTCACACTTGTTTGATGACTGATTCCCTGCAGCATGTTTTTCTGGCTCTAATGAGGTTGTCTTTTATGTGGGAAACTGTCACAACCGTTGCTATTTTTCAAGGATTTTAACGTAAAAATGCAGGCCCTTAGTCAAAATATCAGCACTGAGACACAATATTAAACAGGACCTGAAATTGCACACACGCTGTCTGGAAATTTAGAAATAAAACACAGAGGAAATTGGAAGAAATGCTGTAAGAGGCCTTGCGATTGAGTGTTAGGCAGTTGTTGGGTCCAGAAAACCCAAACTGATTTGTTGCTACTGCTGTTTATACAGTGCTGGACTTTGGTGAACTCAAGCAGAAACATGTTTATGTTGCTCTTTCAGTTTTATGAGTTGAATGAATCCAAACAGACCACAGATAAACCTAAATACAAATAGAATCAATGGAATCTCAAATGCAAATATCCCAGTGCCATAGCAATTATAAAATATTAATACATTCCAATAATAATAATTGCCTTTCAACATATTTTAATGTGTGTCTCCTTCCCATGCATCAAATAAAACTCGAGGTGTATTTTCGAAAGCTTTAGATGGAGAGGAAGTGGGCTCAGCCTCTGATGATGAATAGCACAGCCAGCCTCCCCTGCTCATTATTACAAACGTTATTGGTTCATCAACAGAGTTCTTTTCTGCATAGCCAAAGCTAATTCTGTCTCTCTTTACTTTTTATCAGGAAAAATAGAGCTGAAGCCCTTCAAAATTGCTTTTTTGATTTGAGAACAGAAGTACCATCCACACAGGACAAGCTGTTCCCAAGTGTGTAAATGTATTAGCCTGCTGTTATATGGGAGGTTTTCAGAGCTTTGTGCTCTTCATCAAAACCTCCTGGGCTGAGTCAGATTACCTGGCCTCTCAGGGAAGGGATTTGGGCACTCCAGTAACATGGTATTTATTTGTTTTCAGTGTGATGAGGAGCCCTCAGCTGGAAATGTTGACCAGGTGTTCAATCAGTATTATGCCTTCAGGGCAACTTTGAATATGAAGACATCTTTTTTTGTTATCGGGTCTGTATTCACCACCTTGTTCGGGTTGGCAGTCATGGTTGTTTTTTGTTCGGCTGACTTTTCAGGGTTTGTCGGGTGATCCTGATCGGAGATGAAAACAGGCAGTTTTAATTCAGGACTTACTCTTTTAGGTTGTTTCACCCTGAAAAGTTTGAGAAGATCTGGAATCCAGCATGCTCATTATGTTTCAACACCACTGCTGAAGATACTCAGGGCCGAATGCCAACAAAAATAGTGTTTCAGTTGTTTGGTGTTGACAGCAACAGCTGGGCACCAATTATATGGGCAAATGGGGCTTTTAACTTCATTGCTCATTAAAGGGCTAATATCCTATAGCATATTAAAACTGCATTGTAGTTGTAAAACCCTTTTTGTGCATGGATGGGATATATGTCAGAGATTGATGCACAATAATACAGAACTACACACCAGTCAACAGTGTTGCCACAGTTACTTTGAAACAGTAATCCGACTACTGACTACTGACTACATCTTTAAAAAGTAACTTAGTTAAGTTACTGACTACTTGCTTTTAAAAGTAACTAAATTAGATTACTTTTAGTTACTTTCAGCAGATCCCCCGCCGAACCGGCCCAGCCCTATAACATGACAATGACTACCAGTTCTGCCAATACTCTCTTTATTGACAACAACATTTGCAAACATGTCCTTGAAATAGGCTTACTTGTTTTTTAAATGAAAAATGAATAAAAGACAGTCTGTCTTGATTTAATGTAAACATTTTTTTTAAAAACTCTTACGTAATACATAGGCCTAATACCCCCCCCCCCACCCCTCTTCCCCCCCCTCCCACTTAGGCTTATGTAAATGAATGAACATGTAGGCCTATATTGAACATCCCATTGAGCCTGTATTTGTCTAACATTAGAGCAGCAAGAAGTGTTTTTAGGAAACAAAAACAGTAAAAAAAAAACAGAAAAAAAATACTTAATTTAACTGAAATACTTATTACAAATGAAATTGACTCCATTAAATCTAATTTAAATACTTCATATGAAAAATAAAGTAGCCTTTCTTGGCTCAATTTGACATAAACACTTCTTTAAACAAAAACAAAACACAATATACATTCTTCACTCCATGCATTTAACTCTGATTGCATTTAGCCATATGAATTACTGTAACACTTAAGTTACATTGAACATTTTAATGAACCTGTAGTTGTCCCGCATTAGAGCAGCAAGGAGGAGTTTTATAAAACAAATCAGAGCAAACTCCGTATCTGGATTCATGACTTCACTTGCATTTATGCAAGGAACTGTGGAGTGGGGGAAGTAAACCAGTGATTGTACCTCATTAACAGAAGCTTCTCGAACCTCTTGTCAGACAGTCTATTTCTTCTTGGTGTGAGTACCAAACCCCCCAGACTGAAGAGACGCTCCACAGGAGCACTGGATGGGGTTGGAGTGTTATACTTCATGAAGATCTTCTTTATGTTTGCAAACTGATGCAGAATCTGAAGATCATTGGATGAACTCAGGTAGTTCATGACTTCCTTTTCTGCAGAGTAGGTCTCCTCTGGCTCTGCCTCAAAATTGAAAAAGTCCATCTCACCTTGGGGGACATGTGTGTTGGCCACACTGGCAGAGCTCTGTGTTGGAGGAGCAGTTGTGCGGCATTCTTCAGTTAGAAGCTGTTTCACATGCTCCCTCCTATCTGCATCTCTCAGCCACCGGAGTTTGAATTTTGGGCAACTCACAGCTGCGAGAAGGGCATCTCTGTCTTCCAGGAGATCACCAAACCGGGTCTTGACTGCCTGAAAAATAAAAATAAATTGCTATGGTTAGGATACGTGCAATAACCTGTGTGTCTGTGTTTCTCTTTTTATTTTTTCTCTTTTGTACTGTGATGTAAATATCCTGTGTGTGTGTGTGTGTGTGTGTGTGTGTGTGTGTGTGTGTGTGTGTGTGTGTGTGTGTGTGTGTTTATTTGTTTATTTATTCATTCATTCATTCATTTATTAAATTGCACACTGTTGAACATAATATTGGCATAAGTGAATGTTTATAGTGTAAATTGTAGACAGTGAAACATGGAATAGCTTAAACGTGGATCATACCTGCACTATGGCATCTGGAAGGCCTGCGGTCATGCTGGAGAGGGCATCTTTGACAGCCAGGGTCCTCTGCATCAGGACTTCCAGTGTTGGTAATAAAGTCCCATAAGGACAGTCTGCTTGGAGAATGTCCAGAGCTACAGTCAGGGGCTTTGTGGCCGTGCAGTATTCATTAAGGAATTGATATTCCCTCTCTTTGAAGCATTTCACTCCCAGCTTGGTGCACAGAGTGTTGAGCTCATCCAGGGGGACTTCTGTTACTCTCTTCAAAGCATCAAAAAAGGAGTTCCACCTTGTGGAGGTTGGTACCAGGAGCTTTCTTTTGCTGACTTCCTCCACAGCCTCAGATGCGCTGGTGGACCTACTGGCTTTTGTCCAAAGTGCTGAGCATTTTGCTGTGCTGCTCCTGTACACAATCTTAATCTCTGCATTTGATGTTAAATATTTGTCCAAATCGTTTGTGGAAATGAGGTTTATTGTGTGGGAAGCACACCTGTGGTGTGGAGGAAGCACAATCTGGGCCTCAGCATCACTCTCATGCTCAGCTGACAAGAGTTCTGCCATAGGTAAAAATGTGACCTCATCATCTGGGTTTGGATCTTCCTCCATCTCATCATCGCTAGACGCAGCCTGGTAAACTTTAAATGCCTTGACAAAGTTCGAGCCGTTATCTGTAACGGTTGCAACTATCCTGTTCCCAATCCCATACGCCGAGTGGATGTCTTCAATTTCTTGACCAATTACGTCATACGTGTGTCTCCCCCGTACTCTTCTGCATGCTAAAGCTGCCTTTCTGCGTTCTAACGTGTCTTTTCTAAGCCAGTGTAATGTCACCCCCATGTAACTTTTATTGTTAGCTGTCCAAATATCAGCTGTTGTTGACACAAAGTCGACCTCGTGTAACGCAGCCTTCAGATTTGCCTCCATCGTTTCATATTGCTTGTCCAGGTAGCTAGAAAAGCATGTTCTGTGAGGCAGCTCAGCATCGTTACTGGTAGGGATCTTGGATATGATGGTACGAAACGATGGTGAGTCAACAGTGTTCACAGGCAGCATTTCCTCGACCACATAATGCCCAACCATCCTGTTCAACTCCGCCCCACTTACTGGTTTTACACCGAAATCCAGCTTCCTCTGCTTGCTAGGTCTGGGACCTCCTTCACCTGTGTCTTTCGCCGTTGGGACTTGATCCGTTAGCTTCATTGTGCTGTGCTGTTTCTCCAGATGTTTTTTCAGGTTTGACGTTGTGTTTTTGAAGGTAGACAACACTTTGTCACCAGCGCAAAGTGTACAGCGAACCTTAATGTTGTCATTCTTAACAGAAATAAAATCAAAATAATGCCTGTATTTCCAGCTGCTAAAGGCGGACTTCTCTCCTTCCATGTTCATATCTGACGAGATAGAATCTTTTATCTGATTTTGGCGCCGCGGAGCACATATCTATGCGCGGAGCAGAGATGACGTAATTCGTCATAGAAATAGCCAACAACAAAAAAAGAATGCATAGTAGACCTAACCCACGTTCCCCGCAGAAATAGTAACGCACGGTGTTTTAGAAAAGTAACTTTAATCTGACTACTAGTTTTGGAATAGTAGTTGCGTTAGACTACTCGTTACTGAAAAAAGTAGTCCGACTACAGTAACGCGTTACTAAGTAGCGCGTTACCGGCAACACTGCCAGTCAATACCACAACTTGATTCACAAATTACAGGGCATCCTGTCCTTAACCTTTAAAGCTGGACTGCAGGACTTCTACATATAAGTGAACATCCATTACAATCAAGCCAGATAAGTTCAGACATTTCTGATTAAGGCTATTCAATGCCAGGTAAATCTCACTGTATTATGCACTTCATCACTAGTGTATGTAGGGACATGTGGTATAACACCAGTAGCGATGTATTCAGTGTCAACCAGCAATCTTTCGAGGAGCAACCACAATGTTTGCAATACAGCAGGCTATCATGGGAAAACAAGAAACATTCAAATAAGTTTTGAATGTTGTAGATAAAAGAGAAACATTCAGAAGAATAACATTTATGTACCTTTTCTTTACCTGTACAATGAATTATTACTTTGGAACAGTGGAACTTTCTTTATATTCAGCAGAGCTGTGTGAGTGAGAACTGAGACTCTCTGCCTTCACCTGGCGTCTCATGGCCCAGAGGAGTGTAACCAAAACAGCGGAAAAGCGAGTGGACCCTTTAAACGATCACCTGCCACACGTGTCTTTCTCGCTTCTTCAACAGTAAATCAGTGATCGATATGATGGTCTGTTTCAGAAAGCCGTGGATGCGCTCTTATCTTAATCACATACACCTGGTTTAACAAATCTGCCCTCAGTCATCCTGAGCCAGGATTCACAGATAAAGCTTTGTCAAGCCTACAGTAGCATTTTAAGTTATCCTGGATATCTCAATTCCACTTCGGTGCAATATCCCCCAGATACAGTAGTGTACTGGTGGTCTCTGTCAGCCAACAAGAGGAATCTGAAGGTCATAGCAGGTCCAAATATGGTAGTTGAATAACATCTTTTAAACTGCTATAAGAAACTGTATTAAGCATAATTACATCCATTAATGGAACAACTTACAGACTATAATAGAACTCAATCCTTTGCTGATGATAAAGCGAGCGCTACATGGGAGGAGATGCACCATATCTGGAGCTAGTCCAGGTTTAAACAGACTGTGTCATTAACAATCATAATACTTTTACCCAAGTCTGCCAAGTGTGATGCTGTGAGTGCACATGTTCACCGGAGCCTGTGCTCCCCCTGCCTAGAGTGTGCGTGTGCATTGTCATGTGCTCAGTGATTAGTCGCTGAGTGTGTTTGTGTGTGTCATGCTGCTGTGCGCCTGGCAGAGATCAGGTGATGCTTTGGGTGGGTGAAGGGATAAACAGAAAATGAAGGTGCACTCAAAAAGTGTCATATTGAAGTCCAAATTTGACCTGAGAATATAAACCTGATTGATCTAACAGAGTATTTTATATATTTACTTTTTACAGACATTCAGGATGAATCATATTTACCACTTTCCCCACAGCACCACCATGAAGTTAAGAGTTTCAGTTTATAGCAAAGTGTCAGGGCAACTATCACAATATTAGTAAATCTTAATGACCTTGATGTCCCAAAATACTTAATTCTGGATTATTTCACTTTTTTCAATATTCAGCTAATGGCGTGAGTGGCACTAAATGTCATGGTCCACATACAATGTATCCTAATGTCTTTAAGTGCTATTATGACATCCATCCATCCATCCAGCCATCCCAGCCTCATCACAGTATAATACAGACTTTGTAATGCATCACACAGTAACGCTTCCTTTGCTTCCATCAGTATTACTGCAGTCACTGGAGGACAATAGTGACTATGGGTATTTAGTGGGATCGACAAGCACATATTGATATTTTTAGTTGTTTTGTCATTTAATTACTCCAAATCGACAATTTGAAAAGATGTCATGCTTTTTTCACATGTACGAATATTCAAATAAAAAATATTCCCCTCTGCCAACCTATGCCAAAGAGACACAGATGCACAAACTGCACTTTCACACAGCAACACAAATACGATCTGTATCAGCTACTGTTTAAGATTATGTTTTCAAAAGAGAAAAGTACGTGCAATAAAAGAACCATTTTCATCTCTGCATGTGATAGCACAAGCCCTCTAGCCTCCCTGCCTGTTTATCCCCCCCTCCACCCCTATTCCACCCCACCCCATTTAGCTCCTTCTGGACCCATTTCACATGGCAGTAATTACAAAAACGGAATGCTTTTGGAGCCTCTAAGCTTCTGGACAGGGGCAGATAAGAGAAGGGTTCTGGACTGCATAATGGTCAGGATTAACCTCCCCTACACCCTGATTCTCCCTAAAAGCAAATTGACAGGAACAGTGGCTTCCATTAAACATCACTTCACAAAAACCATTCACTATCGGCACAGTAAATCACACAGATTTGGGCTTTTTGAAAACAGAGATGACATTACAGTATGTCAGATTCCTGAATAAGATTAAAAATTCATTTGGAAAACGAAGCTGGCACAGTCAGTGGAGGTGAATTAACAGTCATAATGTCAGACATGAACTAGGCTATTTGTTAGTTGATTAAAGGAAAGGTTATCAACATATCTTCAAAAAATCAATAAGTTATAAGCAGGGTTGGGAGGGTTACTTTAAAAATGTATTCCAGTACAATTACAAATTACCTGTTAAAAAATGTAATCAGTAGCCTAACGTATTCTAAGTATCCCAAAATTAAAGTAGGCTAATGTAACTGATTACTTTTAGTTACTTTTGGATTACTTTAATACCAAACATATGCAAATTAAGTCACGCAGCCATCACGCTTCAATTCACGATGACCAGATGTACAGTATTATACATCCATAGAGCGTTGATATAATACATCCATGCCATAGAGAGCCTAAGCGGAAGCAGGAAGTAACGGTCACCATGGGACCTCAACTCTGAAAAACGGTCCATTCAAATGAACGAGAGTGAGATTTTTATTTCGTCATCTGATTGAATTGCGCCACGAGAAAAAAATATGACCTCTACCTGTTTAAAACATCACGTTTCATCCGAAAAAATCCGCAGTTTATCGTAAAACTATTGTAGAATAAAATTCTGAAGAATCTGTAACCAGAAAGACTACAAGTCGCGTAGGTGACGCCACACACCAAATGCCGCCGTTTACCGTGTCAGTTGGTATATTTTTTGTGGGACAGCAGATCCAGTAGTAGAGCAGCCTTCACACAAAATACATTCTTCTGTTGCCGTTTTACGATAAACTGCTGATTTTTTCGGATAGATGTTTTAAACATCGAAATAAAAATCTCACTCTCGTTCATTTGAATGGACAGTTTTTCAGAGTTGAGGTCCCATGGCCGCGCTACTTCCTGCTTCCGCTTAGGCTCTCTATAGACTAGATCACTCAGGAAACAGGAAATGAAACGCACCGAGCATCCGGTAATTTTCAAAATAAAACACAATGGAGGGGAGGGTAGCTTATCACAGTTTATCACGCAAGAAAGTCATAACTCATAACAAACAGGTTTTGCACAATGGTTTGCACTTTGCACAGATAAGCTAAGTCTTAAAATGTGTGCAACACCTTCTCATCACAATCCACACCATCTAGATCAGCTGTTATTAAAACCCAACTCATCCTGATATTAATCCACACTCAAACCGAAGCAACAGTAATGTTAACTGTACTCAACAAGCTATTATTAGGCTACAAGGTTTACAACAGTGACAGACATGCTGCGCAGTGCGTGTGTGCGCGCGCGTGCGTGTGTAAGAAAGAGAGGGGGAGAGAGAAAGTGGGTAAAAGCTGCTAACTGTTAGCTTACCGTGCTACCGTGGCTCAGGCGTCAGGCGTGGCTCAGGCTCAGGCGTAAAAGCTGCCGTTTATTCCTCAGATGAAGCTCATGAAGTTGTTCTCCGGTACAGTTATCCATCACTGCTGTTGAATTAGCCGCTAAACTGCTGGACGATTCACGAAAGCAACGTAAACGTACGTGCCGCTCACAATTAGTAGAGTTACGTATTGAGGCAGCGTAGTGTGCGTAGCCTCAGCTACACACACACCGTACGGGCAGAAGAGGCCGGAGCTCCGTCTGTGATCAACTCTGAAATACAACTAGACGGCGAGTGGCTTCTACGGCCGCTCTACAGCCCGTGGCTGATTTAAAAAATGTGAAGTAATCATAAAAGTAATCTCCCTTTTTGTCAAATGTATCTGTAATCTGATTACAGGTTGTTTTTTTTCTGTAACTGTAACGGACTACAGTTAGCCTACCTTTTTTTGTATCCTGATTACGTAACGCCGTTACGTGTATTCCGTTACTCCCCAAGCCTGGTTGTTTGTGATTTTTTTTTTTCAAATATGTGCTAACTTCAATCAGTAAAATATACCAACATCAGTAAATATTACTGAATAAATATCTGAAAATCATAGTGTAACAAACAAACTAAAGTAAGCAGCATGTAAAATATAGCTAAATACCAATATCACAAAATAGCTACAATATTTGAAAAAAAAGAAGTTAAAATCAGTAGGAAGCACATGTTATTAATTATTCATTGTTTCCAACACTGCATGTGAAATGCCCAAACCTTCATTAAAACCTGTATAACTGTTAGTAGCAAAGAAGTCCACACATTTCGCGGTTAGCCTCTCCTGACTGTTAACTTCTGACAATAGTGGAGGAAATCAAAAATGAATTATAAATAATAAATCAATAAAATAGGTAAATAAAAGAAACACATCTGACTCTGTGGAAACTATTGGAGAGGTAAAGATGAGTGTTAAATCAGTGAGATCAATGTCCATTTACGCACATAGGTTATTGCTGATAACAATACCTACTGATGAGACATTTGTCCCTTTTCCCCGGGCTTTGTTTTCAAGTGAATTTCACTGTGGAATTGGACGGTCTGTATTTTCAGGAGGGACTCTGTCTGTGACCTTGATCACTGACCCAGACTCTGTTTCTAGAGACAAAGGACATGATTTACAGACAACCAACATGAGTGCACACCCTGTCTCTTCCACACACACACACACACACACACACACACACACACACACACACACACACACACACACACACACACACACACACACACACACACACACACACACACACACACACACACACACACACAGACTGCCCTCCCTGTCTGCTTAGCCATGTGGTCGATATTCACCGGTGCATGTCATTGTGTCTGGGGAAGGGAGACAAAGGTTAATGATGGGGTAAAGGGCAAAAACCTCCCTTGCCTGCAGTTTGTGCCCATTTCCACTGGAGAGGAGAACAGGCAGCACACCACTGAGGACTAAATGGGTAATAATGGATGTACAGAGAGTGTTTGTGTGGATTTCCCCCAAATGTCTGTCCTAAACTCTTGGGTTATGTATTTTCATTAGGTAAACAGTGTCTGTGTTGTTTGACTTAATTGCCCTGAATTAAACTGGGACCACACAACACAATGCAATACATGTTTGTATTGTTCTTTTTAAACAGTGAGGCAGATGACTTGTTGATGAATATAATTTGCTTAAGTCAATTTGTGTCATTCTGCTAGTGTTAAGGGGTAAATCTGCTTTATTATTATGGCTTGGATTTTGTTTTGGTTGTTTTCCCCATCAGACCATTCTTTGGTAATAATTGTGTACTTACCAGATTAATTCCTGAAGCTGCAAACAGTTTGAAGTAGGTTAGTGGCTTACATCGTTGCTTATTTCACATAAAACTCTTAATGCAATAAAAAAAGCCTATTATTTTGTGCTAGTCTCAGATATCTGCTGGAAAACAGAGTTAACTATCAGATTCTGATTTTAAGGTTGTAGCCTATACTGCAGTCTTCAAAAAGTCCTTAGAGTAAAACATTCTCTACTTGTACAATTACTGCAATTAAGTTGTATTGCTGTTTGTTTGTTTGGACAGTAAGGAGCAGACAGATAATACATTAGGTATGAAGAAACTCCTACATATAGATGTAGTTTTCTGTGATATCTCTGTTCAACAATAATGACTCCAGGGCTACAGTGAAAGCAGTCTCCAGTTAGATGTGTTTAATCCTCTTTAACTGCATCCTGCTTCCTTCGCCAAAGAGAAACTACCAGCAGTAAAACCATTTTTCTACTCCACAGCCCATCAACAAAAACTTACATTTGGCTCACAGCTTTTTTCAGTTTACTCATGGAGAGAACATAACACATCAATGGTTGGTCAATCAATGAGTGGAATGGCCACCTAATGCCAGTACTGTATGATTTCCAATCCAAGTAGTGGAAAGCCTGAAACCTATTCTTAGCTTTGCCTCCATTTACTAACTAATTTTTCAAATTGGCAGGTGTTTGCCAGGCCATCCCTGCACTAGGAGTCCCGTGGTGAAAATAATGACAGCACCTTCTAAACTGTCATGTGGCCAACTGTGAGACAGATCTCAACACCAATAAACTGTTTTTTTTACACAGGCACTAGCTACATTTGATACACCCAGACTTTGGCTTTCATGGTAAATCATTCCATGAAAAAGGTGGTGATCTCTGGTGTGTGGCATTGAATTGGGTTGATGCAAACACTGAGCCTGATTCATTCTTTTCGCCATGAGTCACACTGCTTCATATAGAGTGGCTTAATTTCAGTGAAAAATTGGGTTAATTAATTAATTAACTAATTTAATGTCCACACATTGATAATAAAAGGGCTGTGGGAAGAGGAAAGTTCAATCAGCCATAATGAGAGTGATGCCAGGGCTGAATGATCTTGAAATCTTGAATCTTTAAGTGAGACAACTTCCTGGGATCCCTGTGGTTCCACACAATGTGGGAAATTAATGGTTTTTTACATCATTATATTACAGAGAGTGATGTTCTGTGATCGTCATGTTATATCATACAATACCTCATTTATTAGCTAATGTGGTATGATTCATTTGCTTTGCCTTTTGAAAGTACGATATCCTCTTCTTCAGAGTAGTTGACACCTTTTATTAGTGGTTGCAGTATATTACAAAGGATTTCAATTACAGAAAAGCACTCACCATTAATTACCTTCAGTCCCATATCAAACAATTTAAGTAATTAACAAAGTTACTGTTTCTGTGCCAAATGCACATCTCTATTTAAAATTAAGACATATCATTCTTCCTGTTGTCTGATCATTACAGGTAAGTAATAAACTCACCCATTTGTGGGCAACAGGAATATCAGATTGATGCCGATGTTTCTGCAAAGCCCAGGGTACGTCCACTGACAACATTATCAGAAGAACTTTGGGTAGGCTAACACTTTATTTGACGCCTATCTCTATAATGCATTATAACCATACTTATAATGCGTAATAATGCAGTTATAACACTGTATAACTATATTTATAAACACTAATAAATGATCAGAATGCTTTAAAACAATAATCATAACACACAATAAAGCATTTTATCATGACTAATAAGGTAAGATATTACAATATGTTATTATCATTAGTAACTCGCTGGCAATGCCCACATTGATAATGCATTATAAATATAGTTATACTTGGCGTGTAAATGTGTATAACTATCATTATAAACACGGCTTTATAACAAAAATCCTAACACATCATAGAGCATTTTATAATGGCTTATAAGATCAAGTATTATAATAGTGTTACACTGCTCCATAATGTGTTATGCTTATTGTTATAAAGCATCATGATAATTTATGAGTGTAAAACTCATAAGTATGGTAATAAGGCATTATAGAGGTAGGTGTCAAATAAAGTGTTACCAGACTTTGAAGCTGTAGTGTACATTTCAGTGTGGACATGTTACACCTAAGTGGAACAGGGATGAGGAAAAGCTATATTTTGTACTTTTGGAGAAAAAATGTGTGTCCAGTTTCTGTACTTCCATAATATCCGTGGATTCATCTCAGTGTGGAATTGAAGGGCCTTAAATTTCAGATACTGTGTGCGCTGTGTCCATGTTTCCTAATGTCTGTCTTAAATCTGTTTCTCCTTCCTTCTTTTTTTGTGCTTGAAACATCAGCTATCCTGGAATATCGCTCTTACCCTCTTCTGGGTATTGCTGGCTAGTTCCAAATGTTTTGGAGCTCCATCTTCCTCTGAGAGTCTTGGCCTCTTCGTTGTCACCTTGAGTTTGTTTCCTCCTCCAACACATGCCACTGATGTGCTTGGTTTTGCATCGTTGTGGTGGAGAGAAGGTTGTATGGCTGAAGTCCTATCTGTCTGTATACTGTAATGTTGTCATCCCAATTATTCATACTATAAATATACCCTGCTCTATTCTGCACACACATCTATTTGAATGTCTATCTGTCTTGGAAGAGTCACCCCCCTCTGTGTCTCTTTAAAGGTTTATTGTGGAGTTTCAAGGTTCTAGGGACAGAGGGTGTACAGAATATCAAGCCCCCTTGAGGCAAATTTGTGATATTGGTCTATGTAAACAAAATTTGACCTGACAAACCTTCATAGTATTTTTCATTAAGGCTGGGGCTTTTGTTGCTTCCTATTACATGGCGTGAGATTTGTCTGGACAGCGTGAGCATGTGAGACAGAGCCTGAAAGCATTAGAGCTGGCAGCCCTAGATTCAAAACAACATTTGATCACACAGCTGGTCTGTGAGCCACCAACTGAAACCTGCAAATTGCTCCAGTCATATCACTATAATAACAGCGTTTTGATGTCGGAATAAGCCACAAGTTGCATTAAAGCAGTATAGAGAATATTTGTTTCAGTCCAGCCTTCAGTATCCACAATCCAAACATACAGATGCACATAATTATAGGCAATGATATTTTCTCAGAATAATGGATTTTCCAAGAATACCGAGTCTGGCAAGTCTCACGTTGTCTGGACAACTGAAAATTGCACTGGATCAGTGGCTAAGGCACATATTGTACTACACCATAACATAATATAGATAACATTGGTCATGTCTTTGTTAAGTTGAGACGGGGCAGTGTTTAGTCCGAGCGAGAGAGAGGCAGGAAATCGGCATGCAGCAAAGGACGACAAGTCAGATTCAAACTCAGACTACTACGGCCAATAGATGTTGCCTAACTCTGAAATGTAACCATGGGTCATAATCCACTACTGACGACCTACGGACATGTCCTTTCATATGAGGACAGTCTCAGAAAAGACTAGGCAAATTAATTTTGACATATAAAAAGAGAGCTCAGCCACCCAGCCTGGGATTTAGCTGCATCACTCAGTCAGCCAGTCAGTCTGCAAAAGACATTCATATTCATAACAGTCCAGTCTAAATGAGACAAAAAATTATTTATGCAGAAATATTTATCACACCAATACCTCAGACTGTGCACACTCATGAAAATACACAGAGACGATGAGGAGACATACACGAGGGAATCACTGGCTTCTCCAATGTTCATTTCTTCGGAATATCAATATTTCCACAGTGATTTGTTTTTTTAAAGATTTAATGCTTTTTCATTTCTTGAGACAGGAAACGGGAGGCAGAGAATATCAATATTTCCACAGTGATTTGTTTTTTGAGTAAAGAACTTTTAAACTCCCTGAGAATTATCTCGGCTTTGATCACAATTGCACATTTTCAGATTTCAGGTTTACCTCTGGCAAAGCAGTTTATGCTCCTAACCATTTAATTAGTCTCCGTCTGTCAATATGATATCTCTAAAACTCTTGACTGTATTTCAGTGTGATTTGGCAGAAATACTTGGAATAAGACATGGCTAATTAAAGTTTGGTTGTAATCTAGGATTTCTATCATCAGATGAGAAATATATATGACATAATTCCAACCCTGGACCTTTTCAGAAGAATAAATTGATTTAAGTCAAAAGTAGGAGATAGAAATGTTGTCTTGAAGTGTAACAATGTTAGGATATTGTTCAGCATGGGCCTATGTTTCTGCTCCACTGCTTTTTAGTTTGATTTGTCTTTCTATAGCCTTCTGCACATACCTTTGGGTGTTTTTCCCAGCTTTAGCTCAGCAGTGCTGCTGGGATCAAACAGTATAAATGATTCAGAATTTCCTATAGCTCTCAACCCCAAACCATGCCTGTTATCCCCACAACACCCTTTGCACAAAAGACAGCAACATAAACACACACTAGTGCACTCTCAAGCTTGAACACAGCACCATACACACACATACACAGCACCTCAAAATAACTGCATTTACAATTTAAGAAGGTATCAGAGGAGCTTGCAGGCTTGTGTCAAGAAATGAAACACCGGTATAAATTTATTTTGGTGTTGTTTTGTCCTCTGACTGAGCATCACTATCGTTAATGCCACATCCATATAGCTTCATAAGGATTCCATGCTGTGTCACCATTGGTCAGCTATCACTCAATGATCACTGTTCGGGCTGCAAACAGTTGATCCAATTCTTTGTTGAAATGTGACAGTTGAGATTCCTGTCACTATGCCTCCAATTGATTATGTGCCCTGGCTACTTGGCCAAGTGCATGTCCCTTTGGCCGACTGGTTAGCGCGCATGACTCTGACTCGGGAGTCTGGGGTTCGAAGCCTGCCCGGGTCCTCTTCACCTAGCCACACTAAGGATGAATCGTGAGGCAGGACCGTTCAAAATGATCCCACAGTGTGTTTTGTGATTTTGACAGTTAATCATTGTTATACAGTAGACAGTATCGTCCAATTTGATAGTTTGACTTTTGACTTTGAATTTTCAACTTCTGTTTCCTAATGAACCTTTCTCTCTGATCCATGACGCATAAAGACGAAAACCATGCTGTGCACATTCTCCCTTGTGAAATAAATCCATTGATTTTTGTCCTTTGTGTCATATACCCACACGGTGTTGACAGCAAATGGAATGGCCAACTACAGAGATTATGACATTCTTCAGGGTGCTTTTATGTGTCAGCCTGCAATTTGTATCCTCGGTTATTTTCTGTTTTTAACCAGGGAAGCGTTGGAAATTTCATGCTATCTTAGAAGCACATGAGCCTGCGTAAAGTCTGAGGTTTATTAAGTCTATTGTTCAATGTCACCCATTCTGACTGCTGTTCATTGCACATGAGAAGTTGTGGGACCTTTTTGAAAAATAATTTGTCTGCTGTGTCCTTGTGATACTTAAGACTCTGTACAATATGTGTGTTTGTATGTGTGTGTGTGTGTGTATGTGTGTACATGACACTGAGAAAAGAAAAATAAGGAAGCATTAGGGACGTTTGTTGACAGAATGATGCACCGAGAGAAATTAAAAATCAATGCGTCGCGCTATCATCCGTGCTTTTCTTTCTCTTTCATCACGGACAGAAGTGACCATTGACCTCCACAGACTGTTCATCACAGGGATGCCAGGGGAAGAAAAAGTCCCAAGAATCATTGCATCGACCTTGATTTCTTTCCCTTTTTTTCTTTCATTAAATGATTGATGAAACTGGCCATTAACTGAGAAATCATTAATCATCAACCATTATCTGTACTGAAACCAAACCATAAAAATATACGCAACAGTCTCATGCTCTCAAGTTTGAACCAGGCAGATTTAAACACCTGTTCTTGGTCATTTTAGGATGCCCGTCAAGGACATCTTACACAAAAGGGATTATAACTCTCTTATGTAATACAGAATAGGATTTAGCTGTCTGTTTCCTTTAGTGGAACAGTAGAAACCGGATGTTGATGCAGTCACACGGGGGTAGAAGGGGCCGCACAACAAACTGACAAACATCAAATCAGATCTGATAGACTAAGACTATAAGGCTTTATGAAGTTGTTATAAAGCTCACTCTTTCCAGAACTGAAACATCACAAGTCTTCATTTGGACCCTTGTGTCTGGTCACTGGACAAATGCACGTCCAGTGTCACCGTTCTGAACTGGAAGATGCAGGACTATTGGTCATCATATTTGAAAAAGACCTCCAAGCTTTCAGCTGTTTTCTCATTAAAACATTGAAACATTTTCTACCCTCACATCTCTATCTCAATATGTGCCATTTGGAAGCCCAGCTATTCATTTATTTTGCACGGTGTCTGTCCTTCTGTAAACAGCCATCCCCATGCAAGTTCATTTTTATCTGCAGCCTTGGCTGCTTTCAGTTGCTGTCACCATTCATGTGTGTTTGTACTGTATCTGAAATGTATGCATGCTTGTAATGTCAAATAGGTTATAATTTGAAAGGAAGCATACAAACTGGGGCAATAACAGTTGTTACAGAGACAGTAGCACCCCTGATACCTCCAATAAAAACAACCATAAAGGATCTTTGATTCATCCAGATTGTTTTGTGACCTCTAAATATGTCAGGAGGCAAAATATTGTAAAACCTGATAAAGGAAGTAATAAAATAACCTGCACTATAACATTAAAAGTACAATTGACTAGGATACACGATGACTGTAGAAAGTTATCTTTACAAGTTTTTTGTATTTTTTCAAGGACATTTGGAAAACTTTGTTAAAAAATACTGAAATGTCTTCATATTGATACCAGTACTTTTTGGCACAAATATCTACTGAAGAGATTTGATTCTGGGGGTCGAAGGTCAGGGTCAGTGTGACGACACAAACCTTCTTTTTTTTATACATCACTTGAATACATTTCTAACAAAGCCACCAACTGCAGCAGTTATCCTAATCTAATCTGTTTTCCCATTATTATTATTTATTAGTGATTCGAGTTATTTATTTGATTCAATTTATCCTGTATTATTACTATTGCCCCGTGCTGTTACTTTGCTTAAAGAAATATAGAAAAAATAATAATAATAATAAAAAAAGAGAATGCCATTTGTAGCTTGAAAAGTTTCTCATAAATGGAAGAAAATGGTTTGGTAGTGTGTTTGTGGATGATAAAATCCTAATACCATGGCACTGGTGAATAATAATTATAATCAGCCCACAGAAGATGTTCTTATTTTTCTCAGTTGTTGAGGCTGTTGAATGTGTTGATGTGGGAGAGTATTTACATGCTGAAGGCTGGACATAAATGGCTGCTAATAGGTGGAAGGCTTTCAAAAGTGGAAGATTTCAGGATCCCTTTGGTTGGAGTACATCTGAAAAGGATGCCTCCATTCTGTGAACGCTGCCTCTCACACTGTGACGCCGGACATCAGCTTTGGAAAATATGAAAAGCCTCTCAAATTCTATAATTAAAGCCTTCCCAAAACTGTTCTGACCCTGACCTTTTTTTCAACCTTCTTTCACTGCTCCTTCAAGTGTGAAAAATAAATAAATAAATGGCTGTCACTCTCCTGGGAGGGCAAGATCTGTCCTGAAAAAAGATTGTGATCAGATGCAGCCGTTCTGAGGGGGACAAAAGGTGGCAAGAAATACCTTTTACAGCTATGCCACATGTCTGCCAAGTTAGATATTTTCCTGATAATTGATTTCATCAGTCTGTCCCCATGAATCCAAAGAGATGCCTTTGTCACCTCGCATTTTTCTGACTCAAACCTCATAAAAAATGTACCTCTGACAACTTCATGATATACAGTATCTCTTGAAGAAGTGATGAGCACGCTTTACTCAGCAACATTCTAGTGTGTGTGTGTGTACAGTAGGTGTGTGCTTGCGTGTGTGTGTGTGTGTGTAAGAATGACGTATTGCTTCACAACATACTGTATTGAAATACAGCCCACTTTTGGTCATCTGAGCCTTTGGAAGAGAAAGAGAGAAAAGAGCTTCCTTTAACACTGACAGAAGGTAACAGATGGAGGAAGTAACAGCAGCAAGTGCAGAAAGCTCCTGCAGGATTTGACTAATAGATGAAAAGGTCTGATGAATGGAGCTTTAATGCTGCCACTGATGTGATCTTTTGTCACCACCCAGTGGAGCACTGTGATTTAGATCCACAGTCACTGTCTGGACTTCACCAATGCAAAAAGCCACGCAAGCATGTCTGTGTCCATATACAACATATTAGCTGCTGTTCATCACTGTCCGGCTATCTGCATTTGACTCTGCCCTTTAATCTATTGTCAAACAATGACTTTTTAACACACACACGCACACACACACACACACACACAAAAAATCATATATCCTGAAGTGCCTGGTACATCACGCAGTCTTCATCCGCATAGGGAGGCATCAAGAAAACCCCATTAAAAATTAGGTCTGGGCTTGAATACAGCACCTGCAGCATTAATTGCAGTGAGACACTGAGCATTGTCCACAATATCTTAAATCATTTCGGTGCATGTGCTGCATTCGGTGCATGTGCTGGGAGGATATGAATAATGTACACACGTTTCTATCCCCTCTGGTTTCATATAAAGGCTTTTTACATTTTTCATTTCTTTTTAAAAATTTTAAGACATTTATTTATGTATTTTAGTTATCTATTTATTGCAGTGACGCAGCAATGACAGCCATGACAGGCTGCACCAGCAGTGAACCCAGTCTCACAACAGAATGTCGCTTCATTTGTGGTAGGGATTGCATACGATGTCTTGCATCTTAATGGAACTGGGTAAGTTTTAACTTTAGAAAACAATGAGAAACACAAATATATTTTAGAGCATGTGCTTCATTCATAATCACGTCAATTTTGCCACTGAATTAAATGTTTTAATAAATAATTTGACTCTTGAGTTGCTTGTGTAGTTCAGTAATGTACTAGTCATGCTGTATTTTATGTCCAATACTACTACTACTAATAGTATTAATAGTTTATTTGTATAGCACCTTTCATGTGGTGAGTGAGTGCATCCCAAAATGCTTTACAGGATAAAGGCAATACAGACTAGATAAAAACATAAAAACAACATATTAAGACATAAAAACAACATAGTGTAAAGTGTAAATCAAACTGCGTCCTCCGTGTTCAGCCCAACAATTACAACACTGGCTCAACATTACCATCTAGTGGACATAATCTATCATGGTTAATATGCAGCATTTCTGCAGAGACTAAACCCTCACCCTTATTTTTTCAGAAGATCTTTATGTTCAGACTCACACGATTGTGTCTCAGAAAAGCCATCGTACTAACAAATACACAATGTTCTGAATTGTAGAATCACATCAATGTAGCAAATACTCTCAGTGATGTGTCAGACATGGTGGCAGCTCAACTGTGCCATCAAGTTTACATCACAGTGCCTTTAATGTTCACTTTTTGTAGATGTGCCATATCACTGGGCTACTTCATTACAGAGATGAGCTTTGAATATTCATTTTATGTATTTAAATGGGAAGTACAAAGATCAAAATTATGCAGTATGTAAAGCTGATTTTCCACATATTCACCAGAAACTGATGGGACTAGTGTTTTCACATCCCTATAAGTTGTATTCTCACTTAATACCTGTCTTTATGTTTATCTATTTTCTCTTTATTTATTTTTTTAATCATAACTAAGATGTAGAAAATTATTAAAAAAGCACTGGACCCAATAAATATAATTTTCTATTGCAAGTATTTTAGTGTTGAGCTCACAGAGGTGAAATCATCCAAGTATCATTTATTATGGGCAGATAAACAAGTTCATTTGAGCCGCAGAGTTCAGCCAACGTAGTCAGCGACAGAGAATAGTCTAATCTTGTTAGGCTTTCTTGACTTTGTTGGGTTAAACATAATTTAGAAAAACCACCAACAAATTAGACCGAGACACAGAGCTAAATACTCTCAATGAGATCATGTGCTTTTACTTAAATATTATGATGTTCTCTTTACATGTCCATCATGATTAAAGAAACATCACATTTACTAGTCCAACATAAGAATCTGTATAACATTAACATTTTTTAATCAGTTTTGAAGCTGAGATCATCAGTTGATTACAATTGACTTTGCTATCGCAGATATCAAATTTTAGAAAATGTATTAGCCCATTGGAATTTGTCTCTGGCTGAAGTAGCTACATTTGTGTATAACACTGGGAAAATGTATTATTAAACTAAGTTAAGGGAATGCTGTGGGAATATGTATGTGATATAACATCATAAAATTGTAAGTGAAGAAAACAAGTTGTCTTGTTATATTTTTTAAATTTATTTTCTTGGCAACCCCAACACATGAGCAGAAAAGCACATGGTGCATTTCACTTAATCCCCTTAACATTTTCTAAACTTGGCCACGAGGGAGGTGCTAATTTTAGATTCCAAGGCTGGCCTTGTATCTATTTAAGTCTACAGTCAACAGGTACAGTATGCAGTCCTGCTTCGTTGCTCCATTTCTAACAGGTTATTAAATGTAAGAATCCTATTTTCTCTGTCAACACAATGGAAGACAACTTTGAATTCCTTCCATTAAAACATCTACTTAATGCATAATGAACAGAAATGTAAAACCCACTACCAAGTAAAGTTGATAAAATATAATGAACTAATCAAAGTACAGTTATGAGAAATTGTTGCAGTTCATTGCGTTCTTATTCAAAGTGTTTCCCACTAAATTTGACTAAATATGTTTTGTGTGACATCAGAATACATATGGCATTGAATATATAGCATTATTAAAGTTACTAACAGTAAATATCATGAAATATCACCGTCTTCAAAGACAACATTCACATAAGAACTTTCAGCATCGAGGAGATTAATTCTCACATGAGGATCTAGGATTAAAGAGAAGACCATGCTTATATTGTATAAACAGGAGAGATTCCTGACCTCAGCAGAACTAACAAAGCTGTTAGGTAAAGGTCTGCCAGGACAGTTACATGAGTGACCATGCACATTAACTCCATTGCCATCACTGTATCAGTACAGAAATCCACTTATCTATGGACATGATTTTATGATCCAGGCTACGTTGTTTTACCAAGGTTGAGAACAGAAACCTAATCAAAAGATGGTTTCTAGTGGTCTGATTTTTTTTTTCTCCTCACGGTAATGGAATAAAAGTTAGAGCTAGACTTTTCCAAACCTTCACTGTATGCTGTTTATTAATGCATTTGTATTAGGTGATTGAGGTTTCTTTTGGGGTTTAAATGTAGGCTACTGTCTATTTTATGCCGTATGTGTGTTGAGGTAAAAGTTATTGTAATGTAAATAAGTATCCTTAATTATACTTGCCACAGTTTCCGCTGCACTTTGAAAGCAACCTGAATATACTATAGGTTTACATTACATGGTACAGAAATCATTGATAGTGTTAGGACTCCTGTTGATAAACTCCTAAACTACTATTTGGTTGAAGAAATTATTTGAAGGGTAAAAAAACAGAATTACAGTCTTTTATCCTGAGCAGCACCTTTGAGGCCTTGCTTGGACGCTTCTGCTCTACTGACTCTAACAAAAAGAAAGGTTTATTTCCTTTCTCAGAGAATGGCAATGTGTCTACAGGTTTATTGCCCATATTCAACTAACAAAGTGTGATTGGATGCAAATACCCCACCACTCAGAGACACAGCTGCTTCATGCAAGGAAATGATGCAGTCTCATCTCCATGCTGCACTGGACAATTTTCCAAATTTGGATATTAGTAATGTTCAGATTCACCTCATCATCAGCCTCTTGACATACATGTCTGAATTCCTACGGGACATTTAATTAAAATTATGCAGCGATCAACAAGTTCCAATAAGCTACTCTCAAAAACTTGTAGGTTACTCAGGGATCCTAGCTCAGTCCATAGCTCTACCTTTTTAAGGATTTGTCTCCATGGCCTATCTGCAGAGCCAATGCAATCTAATTAAAAGAGACTGATATAACAATTGCAAAGTAGCATGTCTTGATCGTCTTAGTCTCTTAGCATCTTCGTTCTGTACAGAAAAACAACACTGAGGCTGATTAAGGACAGCAGTAGACATGGACAGCGGCCATTTGGCAGATAAATGTGTGGGCATGAAGTCGTGTATCTGTATAAGAGCTCTAAAAATGCACTACCCTAAGCTATTTAAAGGGATAGTTGGGGTTATTTGATGTAGGGGTTATGTAAGGCAGTGATGCATAGTCAGTACGTTACTTGCAGAAATGTGCCACTGTGCACATAGGGACATCACAAAACAAGTAGATACTTTTAAAGGCATACTTTAAACAATCAAATATCTGTTTCTTTCCTCACATACTGCACACTGTACGTCCATTCTTACATTCTGATGTAAGTATACCTACAGCACACACTATTGCAGGAGCACATGTTTTGAAACTATAGTGGGAACCAAACATAACCTTATCGAGAGTTAACACAGAGTTAAGATGCATGAGTACACAAAAGTTTCTGTTCTGGTATGCTGGAGGTTTGTTCGTTGCAGTTTGTAAACGAAACATTCAAACTGGGCCCCTCCTCTCGGCCTCAACTGTGCAGCCTCCTGCCCCTGACAGCAGCAGCAGCAGCAGTCGGACTGCAATGAAATGGAAATACAGTCCAAGAGAAGTGCTGCAGCCGTGGGCCGATACCCGGTTGTCACCGACAACGGGAGCCTCAAGTGTTTTGCTGTTACAAGTAGGAGGGCCGCAATGGTGAGCTGGGAAGCGAGTGCTAGCGGCAGGTGCAAGCCACCAGCGCTAGCAGCCCTCCTACTCGTGTTGCATGACTCTCCACCCAGAAGCATCCCAGTGTACAACAAAACAGAGCAAATGACTAAAATATACTGTAGGTGGGGGGAGGGGGCTCTGCAGACACAGTCACCACCACACAGGACTAAAAGCCCATAGGTGATGATTAAGCTATATTTCATTTGTATAAGTCCAGCATTTTCTTTTGAGCAAAAACCTCCAAACTCTACCTTTAAACAAGGTGACGAACCCAGATTGATTTTCAGTAGGCTACCTCCAGCTTACCTGGTGTTTCCTGGGCGTGGCTGAGGTGGGTGTGGCAAAGGGTTGACAATACCTGAGCTCATCAGCAGAGACAGTGTTATTTGCTTCAGTTCAGTTCAGTTCAGTTTATCGTCATTAAACACAAACAAAATGTGTTACTCAATTCCAACAACCTGTATTAATATCTAATTCAAATAACCTAAAAGAATAAATAGAAATAGTTGAATTCACTTGTAGTGTTGCAGCGGCTTTATCAACCATGCCCACCAGACATGTGGCTTGTCAGTGTCCATCACAAATTAAATCACAATCAAGTTTGCCCTTCATCAATGAAAACAACACAAATAAGCATTCAGTAATTCAGAGTACCATTTAACAGAAATAGACATTAAGCAAAGATTAATTAGTTGACATTTGATTTGTGTTGTTCTGTTTCTGCAACATACACAACTCTTCACTCAAGCACTTTTATTTTACTATTGTACCGCTGATCTAACAGATTACACATGTTAATTCAACTTATACGCCTAGCAGCTCGTTCTATGACAGGAATAATTTGTCTTCATCTTCATTTGACACACAAATAAAGGGGCCTTTAGTTTCAGTGATATTGCTTGACTATCTTGTGCATTTCAAACAGCAGAGGTAATATACTATGCCCCACACTTTAGGAGTGTACATACCTTTAATGTGCTCTTGGTACTGTATAACACCTCCCACTCTTATTTGTTTGGCCTAGACCCATGTTTAGCTGCAAATCTAATTAACACAGAGAGGAAACCCCACCAACGTATAATACCAGAGTAATCTTGAGGCCCTGCTAATCGCTGTCTGACACTGCCCCACACGCAAACTGGCTTTGGGATTCTCCAGGATTATAAAAAAAACACCTGAGAGTTTGAGATGCCCATTTGAACTCTGGCCACTCCATTGTGGAGTCGATACTCAAAGGCTACAGGACTATGGACTGCTGAATCACAAGCCGGCCATGGGGCAGACACAGAATACAGAAAACAGTGAGGAGATTGATGTCAAAGCTCTTCAGGACATGTATAAAAAGTTTGTCATGGAGTGCCCGAGTGGACTACTCTTCCTGCACGAGTTCAAGCGTTTCTTTGGCGTGGATCAGACGGGAGAAGCGTCAGAATATGCAGAAAACATGTTTCGAGCTTTTGACACAAATGGGGTGAGAGAGAAGAAGCTTTCACAGGCAGGCTTTACCTTTAAGCGTCAAAAATATGATTCATTTGTTCTCAGTTGAGCTGTGTTTTCTTTTTCAGGACAACACCATTGATTTCCTTGAGTTTGTGGCAGCACTGAATCTTGTTTTTCGGGGAGACCTGGAGCATAAACTGCGCTGGTCATTCAAGGTGTATGACAAAGACAACAATGGCTATGTGGACAGAGCTGAACTACGGTCGATCATTGATGTAAGTCAACTTTTCAACATTGGGGGTTTTGGAGTCAGCAGATGTTTTAGAAAGTAGATTCCTTTACACACTCACTCATTGTAGGCTACTGCATCTTCATCCAGGAAACAGTGTCTTCTAATGTTCAGCTCTGCAGAACAGGCTGGTAATTTAGTCATGTACCTCTCCCTCTTGTTCTCAGTATATAACACTGTCACCCTCTAACATACCAGGATTTCACTTTTTGCACTTCACAGTGCTTATACATTCTCTGATAAGTTGGTGTGAATCTGAGTGCAAAAACACCTTTGTTTTCAACTTTGAATAAATAATAATGAACTTGCTTTTAATACCAATCAAATTACAGGCTTCCAGCTAAAGAAGATGAATATAGGAGAATAATATAACTTTTCCTTGTAAGGCACCATATTGGAACACTTTTCAACAGATGGAGAGTAGATTGAAATGATCTTGTTGAGTTGCTATAGACACTCTAACCCATCTAATGGCTATATCTGTGAAGGTTCTCAGTCATCCAGGTCATCGTAGTCATTAAGAGCTGAAGAAGGCAACTGGACTACTTTTGATTTGGACACCCCCAACACCTCCAAGGTTTCCCACACTGGTCTTTAGAACTGAAGAAGCATGTTGGATGAGGGGCAAATGTCTTCACGAATCAAAATAGGTCCAGTTGCCTTCAACTTCAGCATTTAATGACTATGTAGTGGCTAGTTACACATCTGACAGCAAATCTGAAAATATGCACTCTGGATGAGTCGCCATCTCAACTTCAAGTCCGAACCAAAATGTTTTGTGTTTTTGTTCCTGGAGTCAATATCCTTTGCATAAGAAATGTTTTACCTCATTTAGTATCCCAACACAGGGTGGCTATCGTGTATTTCAACTGTTAATGCATGAATATGCTTCTTTTTGCTGATTAGTGATTTTTTTAACGCAATGGAAAGAATTGTGATCACAGGTCTTTGAAATGATACAGTATTATCATTTTAGACAGTACCGTAATAAGTGAATGCTAAAGTAGGTCATTTAAGTCCAACCAAAATGACCATTTATCTCATTACATCACTGCTCTAAATAAATTCCAATATTGACCAGGCCCTGAGGTCATTACGCAAATAGTGCAGCAGTTTTTGCTAAAATGTGCTTGTCTGTTGAACAGATGAACACATCAAAAACATAATTGTCCTCTCTCTTTTCTGTCCAGAGCATCTCTCGGATAAAGAAAGGTGCAAAGACAGACATGAGTGACTCACAGCTGACAGTAGATGAGGTTGTGGATCGACTATTACAGGCAGTCGACAGTGATGGAGATGGTAAGCATTTAGTTGCATGTCACACTTACTATGCAGATCAAATATTTTTGATCTGATCTTTGAATCTTTTTTCATTCCACAGGTCATATTAATATGGAGGAGTTCATTAGAGGGGCACAGCAGGACCCCTGGGTGCTGAACATGCTCAAGTTGGATATGAACCCTGCTGGATGGGTGCTGGAGCAGAGGAGAAAGAGTGCACACTTCTGAAAAAGTCAAAGCACAGAGGCCTTTCCAATGTGGACAAATAGAGAATAATCCACACTAATTACTCATCTTTCCTTTGCAGACACATAATTCTATTTTTTTCACAGTTAAAACTATCAACTTCAGTTTTTATAATGATAAAAAAGTGCATATTCTAACACAGTCACAGTGTCAACATGTAAATAGCAAGTGTTTGCTTTCTTAATGTTGCTTATACGTGTTTGTTTTTTTACTGTTTTTATCTTTTGCTTCGAGCAAACAATGATATTATCCTGATATATTTATATCGTGTCATATTGTGAATGCATCAAAGCCTGCATTGTAAAATGTACTTGTATGTCTAATATTAAAGGGAAGAACACTCTCTTTCAATAAAAAGAAACATGTTTTTGTTGTGTCTGTTTCTCAGCTTTACCATTTGCTATCTGTCATATATACTCAGATGTTCTGTTAATGCTGAGCTCTTCATCAGAACAGTTTCACATCAGGTTTCTATCCACAACACAGCAGGATGCGGACGCCACCTACTTTCTGTCAGTGGTATGGCTGGCTTTTATCCCTCAGTCACACCCATAAACCCTTAGGATTTACTAAATTAGCTTATCTAGTTTACCTGTACGTGTTTACATACACCATGTTTGTTATACAAAAGTTTCTGTTTTAAGATTTATTGAATTCAAGGCAACCTGCAGCCGTGCCTACCATCAAGTCACAGCTTGAATCAAAATGGTCATAGTCTATGATTCCTGGTATCATCTCTTTATATGAATCAGATGCTAAAGTACTGTATGCCCACGTGAATCATTTAAACACAGTTAAAGGGATAGTTCAACATGTTGGCAAATTGGCCCATTGCCATAATCCCTTTAGTTTTATTTGACAGTTGACCCTTCGCCAACTCCTCCCACAGACGGCTATTGTCCAATCCTACGTTAGCAACTGTAACTATAGGCTTGGCAAGCTTCCAGCAGTGAGTCATTATGTTTGCTTTTGTGGACACATTTTGAGACTAGGACGAAAAACATTTGTAGAGAAGGATGTTGTTGCTACTGCTGCTGCTGCTGCTGCTGCTGCTGCTACTATGGCGGCGGGGGTGGCGGCAGCAGCAATATAGAGATCTTCAGATACGAGCGGACTTTTTTTTCAACTTGAGCAAGAGTAAATATAGGCATAACCATTTGTTCACCTCTGACATGACAGCTGTACTTTTAGGGCTTTTACCTGGGCTTTCAGGCGAGGGATCCTCCAGGCAGGGACTGCTTTCACTGACTGATACAGCGGTGGGAGAAAAAAACAGCAGCGAAAGCTGTATGTGGTTCACAATCAGCGGCGCCGGATTCATATTAGAGGTGGGGGGGCCGTGGAGGTTGGGTTGTTATGGGGCATAGATTTACGCACTCACCGTCAGTGGCGTGCAATAGTCATATTGTAGCGTCTGGCTTCCAGACCGTCATATGCCTACCGTAACTTATCAAAAAAAAAAAAAAAGCTGTATTCGGTCTGGCTGCAGGTTTTAGCAAATAAAATGTTGTGAACCTCGCCGGACTCACAAGCGTCTCTCGGCTGGACCACGGCAAAAATAAATAAATAAAAGAACCCGTGGTCCGACCTGACGCAATGTTTCATTAGAATTTTAATAATAGAAAACATAATTTGTGAATTTGAGATCTCTAAAATATTAGTAATGTTACTTTTACCATGCATTTAGTTTTTAAATTTACCATCATGGATCAAGCAGAAATCAGCCTTTGTAAAAGCCGATGTAACAGTTTATAAACACTCAGGTCTGTGCATCATTCTGCAGCGGCTACTGCTCACCTCTTATTCTTGTCATTCATGTTTTAGGAACGATGCTTAAGGTCAAGACTTTGGACTTTATGTAGCTAAATAACTTTGTCTCAGTCTGTGACTGTGCTGGCTTCATAGACAGCTGTTAGACCACTCGGGCCAGCTGTGGCCATGAGTTATTACAGTGTTTCCATTTTGTTGCTTTTGCGCGTCTCCTCTTTTTTCTCACAAGTTAGGCTATGTTTTTTACTGGCAAAACGAGCCAGTTAGAAATGAATAAAGGAAAAGCAAAAAGAATATCCAGGAGACTTTGTCCCGTCCTTATAGGACGTGAGGGAGGATCAGCTGGTGGTCGCCCTCATTAATATTGATTATTGAATAACGTAACGTCATAAATCTCTCGCCGCTGTGTGTTCCGGTGCATCACCTGCTGTGGGTGTGTAGGCTACGTCATCCCAGGTGGAACAACTGTAACAACTGTAAAACACCTGGAATTGATAAAGGCATATCACCAAATCCGAACTAGGCTATTAACACGTCCTAATCAGGACGATCATCTTTTCCTCGCATTTTGGAGTGTAAACTTCCCATCGCGCACCATCAAAGCAGAAGTTGCTCTTTCTGAGATGGTGCACTTGGTCCACAGTGATTGTGGATGAAGCCTACAGCATGAGAAGGTGACGAAGGTGAAGGTGACACTGCTCGGACAATAATAAGTGGAGGGAGGACGACGGAAGCTGCAGAAGCTCCGCTCAGCTGTGCATTCACCATATGACCGGCGAGACTTGAATTGGGACTATTTACTGGGCTGCTCTACAGGCAGAGTGGCATTATTTGATTTAAAATGAAAGATTCTTCTACGTTTCTCTGGTTTGTTTCATTTGATGTGGGTGGGAAAGGGGGGATTATTGAAACCGGCATATAGCCTATACTGTAGCGGCCTGGTGATAAGTGAGCGGTAGAGCAGGGCAGGGCCGTAAAGTGGGGGGGCCAATGGCCCCTTGGCCCCCCCTATTCCGGCGCCAGTGTTCACAATCGCCAAAAACTTGCAGTTTGACAACGTTTCATGATCAGTGAGATGACCTAAGTCTTGGTGGGTTGATGGACGGTAAAATGACCAGCCCTTACTGCTGCTCTGTACATTGTCCAGTCGTATCGTTGAACAGATGTTTTATCCTCCTGCGCGAGTCATGTCACTGATCTTTGTGGCTTCTTCTCTCTATTATCTCAGAACAGTTTATCCAGAAATTTGCTGATATTTCCTTTTAAATCGATACCAAATATTGACAGGAGCATGGCTGGGAGTGAAAGCTTGCCCGGCGTAGCAACAGTAACCAAGGGGGCGGGGCTTATGCAAAGGGTCAATTAAAGGTAACGAACATACTCCTATAGGGATAACGCCAATTAAACCAATTTGCCAAAAATGTTGGACTATCCCTTTAAGGAAAATTTGTTACAAACATAATTACAAAGAAGAAGGGTGCAACAATTAATTCAATGGCCACTCCTCACAAAAGACATATCACAAAAGGAAATGTTCAAACAAATGAGAAAGAAAGAGGCAAGGAAGTAAAGTATTAAACAACCTAAATACACCCCGACCCATAAGGATTTAATGTGGGGGAAAAAATGTCAATAAAAATTACAATTCTGCATACATCTAAAATCTACTAACGTAGGGACATACAGGATATAATACAGAATGCCCAAACGCAAGGAACTCGTAGTGTGTTTTCAACTGTCATTGTGTTTGTTTGTCAACGTGATCATAAGTGTGGCACACTTGGCTACAGGTTGGGACACTGGCCCGGGAAGAAGCTGTCACATTTTGGTGCAGATCCAGATACTAATCTGGCCTTAGCAGGTATGTGCTCCACTGAGTTCCACTCTAGTTGCTGGAAGTAATAGTGGAAAATATACCAGTGACCCAGGGTCAAGAAAAGTTCAAGATGGGATCAAGAATGAGGATTACTGCTTTAAACTCATCTTGCTGAAGCCTTGGACTAAAAATAAGTCTGTTGGTAGGGGTCAAGGATCACATGAATCAGTTATTACACTCACTACCACAGCCCTGAACAGCAGTCATGAAGTGGATGCTGAACTATTTGCAAAGGATATTACCCTTCAAAAGAGGCCACATCTATTTCTCAGCACAATAGGAGTTTCATCATTTTACTGCCGTGATAGAATCTGGATACAGCATGGGTCAAAGTCAGCAAATACAGTTACAGGAGGAAGAACTGGAGTTAAACAGCATCCAAGACCTCTACAAGTCATTCATCATGGAGTGCCCCAGTGGATCTTTGTATTTGCACGAGTTCAAGAGGATGTTTGGAGTACAGAACGGTACACCTGAGTCACAGTACATGGACAACATCTTTCGAGCATTCGACATGAATCAAGTGCGTAATACATTTTGAAGTAGATTGACCTTTGGATCAAAGTTCAAGCAATATGTGTAGCAGTAGTTTGATATTGATATTGTGGGCTTTTTTAAATGTATTTTTATGTCTCCACAAAACACGTTTGGCGTTAAGTCAAAGTTTCTCTGTTTTCAGGACAACACAATGGATTTTATAGAATATGTGGCCGCACTTCATCTTGTCCTGCGAGGAAAACTTGAGGATAAGCTGCGGTGGTCTTTCAAGGTGTTTGACAGTGATGACAATGGCCGCCTAGACAGAGATGAACTCCAGAAGATTGTGAAGGTACAGTAATAAGGATGGTATTGTGAATTTCTTCATTAAAACAAGTGTTAGCATGTAGGTGCAACTTGAGGTTTCATGTGTTGTCAGAAGACAATTACTGTACTTTTTAGAGTAGACACTCATAAACAAGGATTACATACCATTTATGGCATGTTTGACATTTGATAGTGAATGTCTGAACTATCTTATTATTTGCACAGTAACCAAAGATACTGAGGTAGTTCAATCTGGACCAAAGTCTATATATGTGAGGACTACAGATGGAAATTAGTTCTAAGCTAGAATCTGGCTCATTTACAGGACACCACGGTGTCACTGTTCATTAATGTGCACTGTCCTCAAACAAATAAACAAACAAACAAGTGGAGGTACAACTGAAGAACCATTAGTCCGATATCGCCATCATTAGATCAATGTTGCTAGCAGTCAAAACATCTTCTCAACATGATCAGGATGATAAACAGTCTGATTCCTGAATTGTTCTTTCAGATAATCTACAAAATAAAGGGAGGCTGTGTTTCCTGCGAAGCAGGAACAGAGAGACTTACTGTTCGGGAGGTGTGCGATCGCATCTTTCAAGAGGTTGACATAAACAGTGACGGTAAGTCGACTTCATACGTAAAACCAAAACATTCTCAAAAAAGCTAATAAATTAAAACAGGCTTTAATTTAGTTTAGTCATTAATGATTCACTTGAAGCTATTTGCTGTTTGTTCTGCAGGTCAGATCACACTGGAGGAGTTTGTGGATGGGGCTCAGAGGAGTCCATGGTTGCAGAACTTCCTTCGCCTCGATGTCAATCCCTCTGGCTGGGTCCAGAGATACTTGTGTGACAGGAAACTCATGAGTAACAGTAATTCCTGACAGTGTGGGACGGAACTGAAAATGAACTTCACTGAGAACTTCTGGGAAAAAAACAGAAGTGCCACAGCCAGCAGCATGTCAGAAGTCTCCTCTTGCCTTCATTGTGGTATTCATTTGACTGTTACTTTCGTTTCACCTGAAACACTGTTACTGCACACATGGAGCATTTTGATACCTTGAGGACAACAAGCTTCAAATGATGCATTTAGAATACAAATTAATCTGTGGCCTAGTCTGAGGCGTTTGTTTATATATCATTGTATGAACCATATACATTTAAATTAACTAGGCTTCTGAATGAAAGCAGTTTGATATGATATTTGTCAAAGGCTACAATAGAGACAGTGAACACTTGTGTTTTCTTTGTCATTAGTAACAAAGAAACAGACTGCATGTTTAAAGGGGCAAAATTAAACAACTTCTTTTACTCCATCACTGATGGATGGATGATGATCAGGTCTGATGTGTGAAACCCCCTCCAAAGACCAAGTTAGCTGTATACAGCATGTACTGAACAACATAACAACATAAATCAGAAGACTATATGCTCTTTCTTGATAACATGAGCGGTCTATTGTGACCGATGTTGTTGGTTAAGACTTGCCCTAGGTGAGGATTGAACCCACAGTCTCCTGCACCGCAGGTGATGATACTAACCGTTTCGCCAGGAAATTGACAACCGCTTGGCAGACGGGCTAGCACGTCTTTTATGGATGAGTGAGTTTACTTCCAGTACCGCTTATTGCCACACTACCGTCACTCCACCTTACTGGTCCCTCATGACTGTGGCACACCCGCAGACCTCTGTTACATTTTTGTATACAGTATTTTATATTGGCTTCATATGACCACAAAACATACATAACATCCCTAAATGGGGCTGTGTGACACAATTGGATTGTTCTTTGATTGTAACCGTGTTCTGGTCTTTTTCAATTGTGAGTTTTGTTGAGATGACCCTGTGACAGCCAAACACGGTGTTTGCTGTAGATGAGCTTTTTGCATCAGACAATTTATTTATTTTTTCTATAGTTTCAGTAGCTCACATGGGATTCTTGCAGCTTAGCATATTAAACATTGAGTCATTTGGCTTTTCTCATGTAAAACTACAACATTGTCTTCTTGAGTCTTGCCTTCAGCACATAGAATAGATCATTGCCATTCTGTCAGACTAAGGGTTGTTATTCCTAACAACACATTTTTTTTGGAAAAATGTTTGTAAAATTGTATGATAATTGTAATAAGTGTATTCATTGGCAAAGCCACAATAAAGAGTATTTTGCCAAAAATCTACAAAGAAGTGGAATAGGTCACACTGGAGTAAGATCCCCAACATGGCAAATTGTTCCATACACAGTTCATTTAATTTATATTGTTTGTTTAAAATGTGCTGATTTCAAATCTATAGATACATGAGGGAGAAAGGTAAGGTTCCACAAATGGGGAGATGATAAGCAAGATGACCACAGTGTTCATGTGTACCTGCATCCTCAGATACCTCGCAACTTCTTCCGCAGGTACGAAAGCTCAGGTCATGTTTCAGTTAATGATAACTAGTGTTATGTTGTTTTGATGCATGCATGTTTTAAATATCAGGCATAACCATGGAGACACACTCATTTTTTGACCATGAATCTGCTGCGTGGACACAAAACAAATTATGGTAATCAATAGGAGCAAGAGTGGCTGTTTAGTATTTCTCATTAAAAGGGAACTGTGTGCTGGATTAACAAGAATCACAGTTTTTCCTCCTTGTCACTGACAGTATGAAACCGAAGCTGTATATGGCACTTCTTATTTTTCACAAGATATATCATATTATGAAAGTGTTCACCTTTAACCGTTGATGAAGCCACACAAGTTTTATATTATGTCACAGAGGATGCTGCTTGTACAATGAATCATAAAAAATGTGTTATGATAACAGTAACAGTGATCAAGAATTCACAACATCCTGAAAAGTCACTCTTTTACTTTTGCAGTAAATTCATACATTATTGGCTCAACAAAGCATTGTTCTGAGCTGGCATTGATTTATTTACTGATGAAGAAACTATATATTGTCAGTGACAGAAATGATGAATTATAAGTGAGAAATGAATTAGGGTTATCACATACACAGCAGTGTTAACTGGCCTTAGTTGCAGAAACTTGAGAGAAAAATTAAATAATAATCCTAAAAAAAAATAAGAAGGTGAATTAAGGTGAAAATGTGGAAGAGGTGAAGATCAATGGCATGCAGAATAAAAATGTGTTCTTACAACATCAGTGTCAACACTATTCCCAGATTTTCTGCATGAGTGAACATGATGTGGTTCTTTGTAAAGTATCGCCCTCTGCTGGTTCTTCTCTGACATGACTATAATGTTCTCAGTCCTTGTTTACGAACAGAACACAACACAAAATTGTCTCCAGTGTGTGAAGATAAATGTAAGAGCTTTGATAGATCATAAACACAGTCAGGTCACTGCCACTGTAGATCTGGATGAGAATCACCAGAATCACTGCTCCATGAGCAGCTACACACATCTGATCAATTTACAGGGACAGATGTGTCTGATAAATCCAGTCTGATAGTGACTGTTGATATCCATCCAGCAATGATACATCTATGTTTTGTGTTTTGTTTTGTTTTGCTTTTCTTTTCCCAGTCCGTGTTTTTCATTTAGTTGCCAACCCTCCGCTATGCTTTGGGAGCTCCTGCTGCTTTCAAGGTCTCCTTGTAAACGCCAGCTTCTAGAGAAGTAAAGGTGAGTTTTCACAGGTCTGACATTTTATGAAGAGCTATTCAATATTTCGTTTGTTGGCCTTATTCTTGTCAGTTCTAACATTTCTAAAAGCTAGTTCAGAAACCGTTAAGATAAAGTGATGTTGCCACAAATACTGGAGCTCTGTTGAGGTTTTAAACGAATCCAACATTGACGCTTGTACAGCATGCCTGTGAGGTGGGAATATTTCCCAAAAACCTAATTGAGAATAGGAAAATCCCAATTGTCACTGACTAAGTTTTCTAAAATGAATTAGACAGTGACATTGATATCAAACACAACTCTGATTCAGCTGAAACAGATAAGGGATGGCTACCTACCTAAGTGTGGCACATTCAGGGGCTTACAAAGATAGCCTGGCCATTTTTCCAGACCAGAAAGTGCATGGTAAAAAAAGAAAAAAGATTTACATGGTTAAATTTACACACAGTTCTTGTAGGTGTTGGGAGATCCAGACGAAGCAGAATTTATGAATGTTTAATTGATTGCATTAAGAGCTGTGGGGAATGGGGATCAGTATGATATGTTGCACTACTTCAAGTAATGTTTCTGTTGAATGCAGTCTTAACATTCAACTCAGTTTGGTAGCCTACCATTTAACCTCGTGCTGTGCAGGAGAGTCTAACCCTTATAACTTATTCATTTTTAACTGTGTGGGATATTCATTGGGTCTGAGTGTTTTCATGATTGTAAATATTAGATATTCTGTGAAGATCTAAGCTCTTATGCAGAGCATATCATTATAGATAGGCCTAATGCATAAAAGGTTATTTAACACTTACTTAAGGCAAACACTATTATGAGCAAAAAAAATAGGCTACTTGATTCTGCTACAGTTTAAACAATGTCTCCAAATGTAGCCTAGCTACATAAAACTATAGTGCTATAAGCTATAGTGAGTCAAACAAACAATTAGCATGGGGCTAGAATATACCTTGTTATATGCCATTATCTGCCATTAATTTAGGAGAAAACATTTTTTAAACAAAAAAACAAAACAAAAAAGCATAACTATCCGTAGGCTAGGCTAATCGGTAAGCGACCCTGTATGGGTAATCCAAAAAACAAACAAACAACAACAACAACAAAACAAAACACATTTTCCAAATATTGTCCAACTAATGTCTACCGTAGCCTAATTCCAGCACAGTTTAACTTAGTTTCCATTTTTCCCACAGTCCTTGAAGGCAGCACACTATCGCAGCATCGGCGGACTTCTCAGGTGTCTGCCGGGCGGCTGTAGCGGAGCCAATGGAGGAATGACAACCTGGAGGCATGGCGGATAGAGAGAAGAGGAAAACCAGCCCGCCTCCTGGCCGTAACAAGCAGGTGAAGTCTCCGGCCAGCGTCAGGTAAGACCGGCGAAGGGAGCCAGGGGAGGGGGCGGGGGTCCGAGCTGTGCTGGGCTGGAGCTGGAGGCTGTGAAGGAGCGGTGAGCCTGGCCGCAGCTCTGCAGCTGAAGGCGCTCATGTTGGCGGGTGGCGTGCAGCCGCTGCAGCTGTGTTTGGCTCCGCTCAGCTTTTGCGGATACAAGTCCCTGCGATGTACTGTTGAGTGGCATGTTTGGTGTTTGGGCGTGTCTGCTGCCGGAGGACCGAGGTTAGCTGCATCTTCCATAACCATACGTGTTTGATGTCGCATACTTTTTTTTTTTTTTGATCATCTGCTCTGGCCAAAAATGCACGTATAGCCTCCCGTGGAGCGGCTGTATGAGTTCTAGCTTCAAGTTCATGAGTTTTATTATGGTTGGCTGTTTTGTCATCTCAGCAACATGATTTTTGTTGTAGAGTTTCCCTCCCCCAAGAGCTGCTTATCCTTCACAAACAGCCTGTTCTGTTTTTATTGTTGTGATATTGTTGCAGTCACCTGCTGTTATCACACCAGTGATTGTTGTACATGTAATGCACAGTAATCTCCACTCATTATTATCTCTCCAGGACTCATTAGTGAGTTTACAGCAGTGCGGATCAAACCCTTGAAGTTGAGTAGAAATCTTTCTTATAATATTCTTAGATATTTTTACTTAAACCTGGAGATTGGTAAACAAAAGAAACAGAGAGATACTCAGAGCTGTTGTTTTACAGTAGGGGCCTATATTTTGTAAAATAGAAACTGAATATGAGAAATAAAAATTGTGTATAATTTAATTTGTGGTTGCCCATATTGTGGCCTCAAAATGAATTTATTCTCAGTTTAAGATCATTTATTCAATAACATCAACTACTGAACCCATATCTCTTTAGCTCTTGGGCCATTCAGACTGGAAAAAGAATCACTCAGGCCTTAAGATGAGAATATTATTGTGTAGAATTAATTAGTAATCAGCCATGCAATAACATAATTTAATTCCATGATGTAGAGTTTGTCAGATCGGTCAGATAATTCAGCAGTTCAAATCAAATTATCATGCTTTTATCTACACACACACACACATTAGTAGGGACCCATCATTTAGATAATGCATGTCTATTCCCCTCAACCAACCACCACTGAATCCCTAACTACAAACTGAACCGTGAAGTCAAGTCTTAACCCTGGAGCAACCATTCAAACCTGTGCCAGCATTTTGGTCACTACCAAGCTGTCAGACCCCACAAGCACAGCAGATCCTGGCTCACAGACCTCAGGAATATAGGCCACACACACATACATACACATACACATACACATACTGTACACTGAGAGACCCTTATAATGCTGCCTTAGGATGGCTGTGATTCTTCAGTGGTATTACTGAGGGGATGGAGCCCTGTGATCAATGTTCCCAAGTGAGACAGTAACACACACACACACACACACACACACACACACACACACACACACACACACACACACACACACACACACACACACACACACACACACACACACACTCACAGACCCTCAGGCTCACTCTTTGCCTATATCACTGGCTGAGCTGCAAACAGGCGGATCCACAACCATCTTTCTTCTGATTTTCATTACAGTGGCATCAGAGTCGCTGCACCAGTGTTTGATTTAACTGACAGAAAAATATATAAATAAACTTTGAAAAACATGCCCCACAAGCACACAACTAAAACCGCCTGCATATGTGTGGGTTGGGGGGTTGGATTTGAAATAGCAAGGTGAAGTAAGGATGCATAGTATACAATCCAAATTTAAAGTGTTGTATCAAACACAAAACAAAAATCTTTGTCCCAAACTTATCGATTTATATAAATAAACAACCAAAATGCTACAGTTAGTGCCTTAAAAATAAGAGTTTAAGCAGAAAGATGATATGGCTTATTTCTTTAATAAGGATATGGACAATTTTGAGAATAATACTTTATAATAACTCAATGTAGCCTTATTGTGCACATGGACAGGCTGCACACTTTGTATTGATATGTCGGTCCAGAGTAGTGGTGGTAGTGGGCTAGAGAAAGGAAGCCAGATAATCCATAACCTCGAGTTTGGCGGAATCCCAGAGCAGCCATATGTTGCCATGTTTTTTTTTCTCTGTCACCCTCTCTGCCTGTGGTCAAATCCTCCGTCTCTCTCCAACCTGCTGCTGCTACAGCAGACAGCTGATCTACTGCTGCCTGTGAAGCCCTTTGTGTGGAGATATTCACAGAGTAAGACACGAGCAGCTTGCCATCATATCTAGAGCCAGTCCTCCGTCTCTGCAGCATTTTAAATGTGACCTAATTCTGTGTTTAAAATTTTCATGACTGAGAGTTGTCAAATTCTTTTTTCATTTTACGCTCAACATGTTTCAGTGTACTGTGGATAGAGTGGATGATAGCTTTTTTTTAAATTTACACATATATTTTATGCAACAAAAAAAGTGAATATTTCAGTGATTTATATTTCAGAATTTTGTCTGCATATCAAGAAACAGTACTGAAAACTGTAATTTAGTCATGAAACGAGCTCCATTATATATTGCAGTGCCAGCAAATATTCAGTGCACAGCTCTAAAAAGGATAAACTGACAGATTTCTTATCAGCTAATGACAATATAAATCAAAGATAAATGCTCACAATACACAATTATACATCTCATATAATTTTTAATTTAAGATGTTGGCAGTTGTTCAGAATTAGGGGTCAGACTTTTATTATGATTTGGGACTTACCTGCTGCCTGCCTCTTTGTACAAATGGTAGTTTATTTTCTTGTAAGCACGGGAGCTGAGCTGGACACATGGAACCTGACTGTATATTTCATGCATATGTTTTGAACTGTACCTTTAAATGCTCCCACATTGCATTGATCGTTTGTGGCACAAGAGGGCGTAACAGGAGATTCTTTCAGATTAGCATTGCGTTTATGTCTGTGGCTGCGTGTGTACTGGTTACTATGTTTAGCCATTCTGAAGTGCATTCTGGGAGAAAATGGGACCTTATGAATGAGCTCATGATGGTATTGGCAAGATCAAACCAGCAAACCGGCTAGACCAATCCCTCTCTTACTGTGCATCTTTTTAAATGAGAAGTATGGTAATGTCTGATGCCTTAAATTAATACAAATGAAGTAATAGAGCAGTGGCTGCTTTGTTGTGACTTCACAAAGAAACCCTGGCAGATTGTAGACTCAGATCCCAAACACAGGTTGTATGCATTTCTCTATACTTTTATATGGGACCAAACTTTTCCAAACCAATTTATTTAGAGTCGATCCTGAACTCTGTTTAGCATGACTTATGCCATTATGTTTGGAAAATAAATGGAAGGAAATAAAGCAGGTGCAATAAGCACATAGTGAACAGATTACTGAATAATCAGCACTAAAGCACAGAGAAACCTCTTTTTTCTCTTTCATCTTAGCACTGCAGCTTCCAAACTGCCGTGACTCTGCTGACAAGATCTGCTCAGGCAGATGGATTCACAGGGTGTGGGATGTGTAAGGGATGTGAAAGAGAGAGGGAGTGGGGGCTGTGGGGTGCTGGGGGGTTAAGGAGATTTTGAAGTGTCAGTTTCTCTGATCTACTGCATCCATTGACTTTGATGTTTTTCCGAAAGAAAAAAAAATGATTTTAGGGTTTTTCAACAGGATTAGTGTGTAGCTTTTCAGCCGACTCTCATCCTCACAGAGAGAGAGAGGAGAAAGAGAAAGGAAGAGAATTGAGCTGATTTGAATATCACCCACAGAAGAAGCTGACAGCAGAGAGGACAGTAATTGCTCTGGTTGTCCCCCCCTCCCCCCATGCTGATAATTTACCACTGTCACTCAACTGTGCTGACAAGGCACGTTCCACCTGATGGCACCTCCCTCTGCCGATACAGTGAGCTCTGTAGGGCTGTGTAAAACACAATAATATCAGCAGAAATGGATCACGGGCGAAATCCAATTGTTAGATGCAGACAACTAAATATACACAATAGACAAATAATTACACAAACAAGTAATAGGAAATCTAAGACCATTAAAAAAATGAATACTGACAAGATAAATACATTCCTTCCATGGTGCTCTGTAAGTGATCTCCTCACCTTTTTTTGTTTTTGCACATTTCAAATTTCTCCATAGATGGCCTTACACTGGCTTAACCCAACACACAAGTAAACATTGATGCAGATGAGAAGGGTGGGATCTTTTGTATATCTTTCTTCTCCTGACTCATGTTGCAGACAGAAAGCACAGCAATGGGGAACCAACTAGGATGATGAGTATTTTTAATAAAAAAAGATTTAATATATTAAGGATGCTATAAAAGGCGAACTGAAATTTGAATTCTTCTCACATTTTTTTTATTATACTTATTTTATACCATTAAGAAACTTAGACAGCAGACAATAAATAAAATATTCACATATTTACATAAAGACTTTGACACCAATAGTTCCACAGTCTCGAGGTGAACCTGACCACATGGCAGGGTTCCCTAGTGTTGCAAATATGTCTGAGTCAGATATGTCCAGTCATTGTTGAACATATTGTATTTGAGGAAATAGCATCTAAGATTTAACCTTCAATGCAGGTCAGAGAGCAATACAGCTAAAAGCTGGTAAGCCCAAAAGTAGGAATAATGCTGGATGTCCTGTAGGCTTTTAATATGAGACATCTGTGCAGGATGTGTTGTGTTCACAGTTGGTAACCAATCGCAAAAACAGTAGAAGTAGATATAGGAAACAGCTGGAATAAACCAATATGTTTCTGTTCAGAGCAGAGATGTGATGACCACTGACTGGACATGGACATGTTGCTACTGTATGGAATCAGTGAGGTGGAAATTTACATTATGCTGCTAACTTCATCAAAACAACATGTAAACATGGAGGAGTGTGCTGTAACAGCAAGTGTATCGGCAGGAGTGGGACACAAAGATATAAACATGATTCCTCACTAGTTTATTTGATGCTTGTGGCCGTTTAGGGTTAATTTGTGGCTGCTAATGAGCTGTACAGGGATTAAACCTCACGCTACAACACTGCAAGACCATCTTAAAGCTAACATGACAATTTTATATTTCTCGTAAGGTGCAAAACGATTGTGTTTTATTTTTTTCATAGCATTTCTTCTTCCCTGTTCCTTCAGCCTGCAGAGTCATTTTTCTACTTGTGATGTGATGTTATGTGTGTAGCCTCTCTCATGGCCGTGTGTGTGTGGGCTCCATAGGTTCTGGCCAGTTGCCAAGGCCATACTGTGCTGTATGTCCATATGGCTGCATGCTGCTGGTTCAGAGAGCAGAAAAACAAGGACTTGGTATCTCTGACCTTCATACATTAACAGCTGAAGTTTGGTACAATTTCAAATACCTGTTCGCCTGTAATGCTTCTATAAGGCTGAAGAAGAAATGTTCCTTCTCTCATTTGTGAGTACTTGTCAGTAGGGGTCAGAATAATTTAGCAACTAGCAAGATGATCGCATGTACTAAATCAGCATGGTATGAAATGATCTAGCTTACCCAGAAGTAGTTAATTGTGTGCACAGACCAAGCTGCATCAACAATATATTTTTTATTGCGCCTAATGAATGTAAGTCCAGTATCCTTTCCTGGTTTTTTTTTAGCTCTGGTTTGATCTTCTCCATCTAAGGATGTATTTGCCCCCTTAAGCTGCTAAATGATTCACTCTGGACCAGCTAGTTACTAACTTAGTGTGTCTTCCATATGGTGGAGGTTGGAGGGCAGCACATAGTGGGATTATCAGAGCTTGTTTGCTCAAAACTGCTGCTGCTGCTGCTGGAAACAAGGTTAATGAGAGTGGATTTGCAGGCTTGAAAATCCAAATATATACTGAGAAGATGCTGAAACGCCCCATCGTGCAGTGCTGCTGAGTTTACATTTACATCTACTCATTTGCTAGATTCTTTTTCCACATTGGCTTCTCAGTGAGGAGCAAAGCTTCAGTGTTGAAGGAGATCTTGGTGTAGATACTACAGGACATTAGGTATAGAAGTGTCCCTAAGTATTATTTTGTACCATACTAAATAATTTACTTTATGTGGGGCAAATAACATAAACACAGTTGACATGGGCATTTTGCTTTTTACCTTGTCAGAGTAAATGAAGATCACCTCCATCATTGAATGCAGTGGCTGGAGGAGCCTTTGCCTTCAGGAGTGAGTTCCTGCAGATGGGTTCATTCCCAGAGGTTTCTAGTTTAAAGACAGAGTATACTGTAGGGTTATCATTGGGGTGGTCATAGGTAACCGGTTAGGTGGTACAGTGTGTGCCGTTCAGGAGTTTCACTGCCTACGATCAGAGACTCGCAAGGAGGTCAAGTCGAGTCGGGTGACTGTTTTAACACATAGTCTTTCAACCTTTCTTTTTTTATGCATACAAATCTTAATTAGTGCAGCTTTAATACTCTGATTAAATCCCAGTGGCTGTGTTCATGTCGTTAGAGGAACATCTTCCCCAGCTACAGTACATTAGCAGAGGTGAACTGCTGTGTTTACTGAAACCTTTTGGGGGTTTAGCACTTTGCTCCTATACACAGTGTAACTGCCAACTACAGAGCGCTTCAGCCAATGAGATAAAGGAGGAAGTTTTTAGTCAGCATGATTATCAGGGTTAACAATTCAACAACACACATGTTGATTTTGGGAGGAAAGCTTAACCATCTTTCTGATCAAGACCAACACAGGAAAAAATATATTATATATTAAATCATATATATTGATAACTCTGAAAGTTAGCAAAACATATTTGTTAGGGTATAGGGAGTATTCCTTTAAATTATAGAGAATGGAGCAAAAATATGTTGCAGTTAACTGGAATTTTCCTTTAAGAGGATGAATGGAGGGAGAATATGAGAAGGGAAAATGAAGATCAATGGGCCTCATGAATAATTGAGCACACTGATGTTTTGCAGAGAGAGAGAAAGGAGTGTCCTCTTGTTCTGATGTTTCTCCTGCTTGGGCTTGCCGTGGCGTTGGATGTTCTGCTAACACCAGCAGTTCCCTTCAGTGGTATAGTAAATCTGATGCACATAGGACAGAGTAAACATCAGACGGAGAGAGAGAGAGAAAGGAGTAGATTATATAACACTATACTCCTCTCTCTGGCAGCTTCAGCTCCTCTGCTTTAAATAATTCCCCCCCTCTATCTCTCTTCCCTCCGGATGAGCGGTAGCAGCAGCAGCAACAGCAGCTCTGAATCGGACGCTTCTCTCATCGACCCCGACGAGCTGCACCCCTCCTCCCTCCTCCGGCTCTCTCCCTGCTTGCTCCTCCCTCTCTCCCTCTCTCCTTCCCTCTCTGCCTCCATCCTTCACTTTCTAACCCCCTTGCTCCTTCTCTTCCTCCTCCTATCCTCTCCTCTCGGCTGTGGATGCCCTCCTCACTTACAGTATGGACTCGGGAGGGGAAGGAGGAGAGGGTTGGATGGAGGACCAGTGGGAGAAATGGTAGGGCATCTCTCTCATTTTCCTCTTCTTTTACCGGCATGCAGCAACACGGCTGTGTGTGACCTTGTGAGAGTCTAACATGCCTTTTTCCTTCGCTATATGTCGTCTGTCTCGCATCTCCAAGCTCAGGACAGGCATGTCCTTGAAGAGGAGTGAATGCATATGGCTGTGTGTATGTTTGTGTCTTATAGAGGAGAGGTAGAGCGTGCAGCAGAGGTTGCAGGTTTATGTTGACCAAAAATAGGACTGTATAGATCACACTTTATGTTGGTTTGTGTATGTTTAGAAAGTAATGCTGGTGTAGGGGAAGCACTGTATGGATTTTTGAGTTTGTTTTCATACAGTGGATGATGGAGGGAGTTTTTTTTCCCTCTCTCTTTTACAAAATCTGGCTGTGAATCGGATGGGACAGTCCTCATCTTGATCCTTGTCCTGCTCCTGTCCTTGCAGGAGGGCGAAGCTGATGAATGACAGACAGCGTGTATCCTTGTAATCTCTCAGCAGGAGCATAAACGTGTGAATTATTAGGGAGAGATGGGGCAAAATCAGCCAGGAGAGGGTATACCGGCATCCGCTGGGACGACTAAAGGCTGGGCTTGACATGCATGGAGATAGAGGGGATTGAGTCATAACAGCACAACATACAGTAGATGCTAGTCCTATGTGACATGATTATCCTGCTCCTGCTGATGCATTAGCAAACATTACAATTCATATAGATGATACGTATGTTTGGATGGAGGTCAGAATGAGTTTCACATTTTTTGTGTTTTTTGGTGATTCTTGCTCTGTAATTAGCAGCGTCTTTGAATTTTCTTCTGCATTTCACAATTTCTAATAATCTTATTAATTGTTGTCTATCATCACCACCCCATGACCCTTTACCACAGTAAACTACAAAAAAAGTGCCCTGAATCTGCAGGGACACCACTTCCTTGTAAATATCAGGATAAACTATAAAACATCTGTGACATGTAGATATGTAATCTTTGACCTCAGCTTCTATTTGTGAACAAAAAACGCAGTTGGTATTTGCAAATGAAGCTGTACTCACATACAGTGCTGTGGGTATCAGGGTCATAGCTGGTTCCAGATAAAGACTAATGAGCTGGCCGGGCCCATCATGGCCTGAGCACGAGGTCATGCTGTCCTTCATTAACACAAGCAGAGTGGCAAACTGAAGAGGCACAAACACTCCAATGCGCTGCCCTGTCACCCTCCTACTGTCAGAATAACGTAGCTGTTTATCCCAAATCCTTAGTGGAACAAACTGAAACATTGACCCTGCAGTGCTGTTGCCCTTTGATATCGTTTTTTTTTAATATTGTGGACACAATGTCACGGGATGTTTTTGAAACAAGGACTTTTTTTGTTATCATTTTCTTGAATCTAGACTGGATCTGGATTTTGGGGGAAGATTCTAACCCATTTTATACAAGAAGTACGGGCTAACGTCATTAGCTGATCACAGAGAGCCCTATAAAAAAAATCACATTAACTGGCATTAATACTGGAACAGTGGTAGAAGGATCGTACATCCTGAGAATGGGATCAAAATCTGTGAATAGAACATGCAATATTAAAACAGCCCCTGGAGGGATGAACTAGTGGCTTTAGGCACATTAAGTAACATTAACTAGCGAGACTCTGACAACCCATGGAAATGAATTGATATTTCACAGGATGTTGGTGGTCTTCCCAGTTTACTCAGATTTCCAGCTGGTGTCTCTCACAGAGCCATAGTATTTCTTAATGTGCATCTGCAGAGCCTTCGGTCTTGATTGAGCTGTGATTTTTGTAAACCTTTGTCAAAACCTTTAGAGAGCTGTAAGCCGCAGTATGAGAGGTATTAGTGTTTTTAACAGACAGAAAACAGGACACAGACATTGAGGCGTCTGTGTATTTCCTGTGCAACAGCAGCTGACGACAGTAACACGGAGCATCTTTCCTGTCGTATGGCTTGTTTGATGTTTTATCCGCTGAGGCAAGAAGAACCTGCTTATGGTTCTGTTTTGCTGATAGATGTTTAAGATTTTGTTAAAGTCAGCGCTGACACAACGCCCAGATCACTTTTTCTTTGCCACCAGCACCGGTCAACTACAAGTGAGATCCACGACCGTTATCAACTGCATTTTGACATGCGTTGTAGGCTGTGTGCGTTATATTCATCTCACACACTCTGTAAAAGTACCAACGTGATGTTTTGTTTTGACGGCCTGTCTGTCTTGGACACACATAACAAGGTGGGAGGTGGGACTACACTGCACAGGACACACTGCCTCTCTCAGCCACAGACAGCAGAGCATTAACCACAGGTCATCAGTCTGAAGGTGATTTGACTATAAACACAAATCCAAATCTAACAATTACCGATTAGTCTGGCCATCCCTAATTTTTTTTTAGCCGTCTTATCTGACCTATAGGAGTGAAGCAACAACTGCTCATGGGAACTGAACACTCTTATCATGTTACTATGTTTTTTTGTGTTGTTTTTTACCCATAACCTCCTCCTGGACTTAGTTGCTCTTTATACATCATTGCACTTTTTGCCAATCATTTGCCTGTTTACTCTATTTAGCAGAGCATAATGACAATGCATTTTATTGGAGACAGATTTCACAATTCTTAAGGAGCTTCTAGGTGTGCGGATTTTGAAAATTTTTTGTAGTGTTCCCTTGATCCAGCACCCATCCCAACTGGGCCTATTTTATGTGCGTGTTTTTTTCCCGCAATTTTTCTGGATTTCACAATTCTTGTCATCTTTCCCACTCTCCATAACTTTCAGAGACCAACCCTGAACATCAGAATATTGATATGCCCCTAAACAATTTCCTTCAGGTGCCAGGACGGTCCTCAGGTTGCTGTGAAGAGACAGTGTCACAGTGATGATGTTGGTGTCAGCCTGTTGTTACTACAGTCAGTGATTTGCTGCATCTCACTTTCAGTGATGATGACACAGTAGCTGTATCATGGGCATCTCTGAGCTGGACAGCTGAGCCAGTCTGCTGCGTCAGCCTGCATCGATCACTAGGGGGGTTGTGAGTGTGTGAGGGAGATGTTATGGGAAAACAAACCCAGAGAATACTAATGAGGACATTTAGGGATTGACATTTTGTCCAAAGTGTTTGTTTAATATTTTCTTCTTCTGCATATAAATGTGTTTTGATTATTTGCATATAAGGTTTATTCAAAAGTGTGAGAGATTTGGGTCAGAGTGCCTGCAGTGAAGCTTTGGTTAATGTCACCCCCTTCTCTTCATTTCTACACTTCCTGTTTTTATCTTTACTGTGTACTAGGAGAGGGAAAATGTATTAAAGCCCATTGAAGTCAGTGTGAAGGTAATCTTCACACTTTGGACGGTGCCATATCTGAGGCTGTTTTCCCTGAGACGCTGAGGGGTGGTGTGGACACTGTACTCCTAAACACAGTTGTGTTCCACCAAAGCATCTCTCTGCCACCAGAAAGTGCTGATCAGGTGTTCTCCTCCAGCGAGCTCTGCTGCTCTCCAAAGATTATTTTCATTATGGATTAGTTGGCTTATTACTGTCACTTTGGCTTGATTTAAGGTTTGGTCTGTTAAATTTCAAGTGGCATCTTCCAGGATCTTCAGTTCAGTGTTAGAAGATTGGGGGGAAGTAACAAATATTCATATTTACAAAACTAGTAACTGTGGAATTTTTCCTGCATGAATCAAGTGGCCTAATTAGTTGCAGCTCTAAGTTTACTACATATAGGGATTCATCCATAGCTTTAATCGGTTTGCATATCTGAAAACTGTTATAGGTCTTCCTGCCGACGGATTATTCTCTCTAATTATGTAATTATACAGTATGACGGGTTTCAAATTTTACTGGATGTAACAGGAAAAAGCTCAATCTGTGGTGTATTTTTGTCAGTTGAGGGGTTCCTGATGTGAGGAGAACCATGTTGTGTTACTGTTTACATGCTTGACAATTTAATGTTGGAAGCGACAACTGGCTGGATGGCCCTTAAACACTGACAGTGGTGTGTGCTGCCTGAATTTGCCGCTTGATGACAGATAATGATGTTGTCAGAAGTAAAATTTGTCTCCTTTTGTTGGAATTCAAAAAATCATCTAAAGGAATAATCCTCTAATCATTTATGTCAATCAGTTAAAAAAAAGAAAAAGATAGTGACAGGAGGTTTTCTCACTGCAGCTCTGATGTGGCTGCGACTGTGGCCTGTTTGATAATGACGCATGCTCCACATTGTGTGCGCTCCATGTTACCCTGTGATGTCTGAGCTTTGATGTGTGACAATGTAATTTGCTCTGTGCTCCACACTCTGTTGGTTTTCTCTTGTGTCTGCGTCTCCCTTTACCCACAATCCACTGCAGCAAAAGGGTCACCCTGTCCTGTCCAGGTGGTTCATCTCCCATCACTTAATTTTCTCCCCCGTCCCCTTCCTTCATTATTGTCCCCATGACTCACCCCATCCTCAATTTGCACTTTGCTCAGGATTGATCTACAGTCATGGCACCCTGTCCTCTAAGCCCCCCCCTCCTATGTCTGTCCTTTTAAGTCCACCATTATATTCATAGTCAAAACAGCATTACATACACGCATCTGTTTGGCATCCATGCATGTTGTTTACAGTTTATCTTCTCCTCTTCCCCCTCCTTCCTGTAACTGATGCAACAAGGGGACACTTGAGAGCAAATTGATTTTGTGCCTTGCATCTGTCTGTGATAAAATACATTAGAGAACTGATAAGCTTACAGTTTTTTTGTCATTGTAAAGCAGAGGAGTGTCTGTGTCCCCTGACTGAAGCCTGACGGTACAAACGAAAAATGTTCAGATGGCACCTTAAGCAACATGTTGTTCTCAGTGCTGCTCATGTTTGAGGGGAAAAGACAGAGAGACTCGAGCATGCATCAAGCTATATTATGATTGTTACCCCCCTCACTCCCCCCACCCCAAAAAGAAAAAAGAATGTGTAAGGATAATAACCCATGCAGGATGAATCAGCAAGTTGCTTGTTGTTCTGGTTTTACTGCTGTTGAGTTGTATTTAGATTGTTTTGTATTTTGACAAAAATACTGCTCTAAGATGCTCTAAGACTGCCTTTAATGTCAAAAAATAAAGGTCAAATATGAACTGTTGAGTTTCATTAACCCTTGAGGCCTCTAGGGGTACCAAACATGCATTACATCACTTTTAACTTTCGGATGAGTGTGTTCAGAATCAGCTATTTACTGCAGGTCGACTGACACAATTCTTCTTGTCCATGGATTTCATTGGATAAATGAGTTGTCCCTCCCATGGACGCTTAGTGTCTGTGGGAGTGAATGGAG